>CM057459.1:1110980000-1112323333 GCA_016271365.2 Neoceratodus forsteri
TTTTACACATCAAGGCCTGGAGCTCGGAAATTCTTCGAGCAGAAGTAATGGCCACTAGAAAGAGAGTCTTCCAAGAAAGGAATTTTAGGTCTGCTGAGGCTGCCGGCTCGAAAGGGGGCAGAGTAAGCTTCTCAAGAATAAAATTCAGATCCCAAGGAGGGGCAAGAACCCTGACAGGGGGTCGCAAGTGGAGGACCCCTCTAAGGAAGGTCTTGGAGATCTCCAGCTGAGCAAACGTCCCATCTGCGAAAGGGACACGGCAGGCTGAAATGGCCACCATGTGAACCTTTAAGGAAGAATGACTAAGACCCAGGTCAAAGAGGTGTCACAGGTAAATCGAAAAGCCGAACAGACCACAAGAAAGACTCGAAATCTTTGAAGGCGGCCCAGATAGTGAACTGTTTCCATTTTATGGCATAAGCAGATCTGGTGGAGGGTTTTCTGGCCTCCACCAGAATCTCCGCTACTCGCGGGGGGCCCAATCGGGCTTGAGCTACGTCTGCAGGAGCCACGTGTGCAACTGAAGGGACTTGAGGCCTGGATGGGCCAGGGTCCCCGATCCTAGGTCAGCAAAAGTTGTGACAGAGGAAGAGGAGGTTCCTCTGAGTACTGTTGCAGAAGAGAAACAAACTTGCCTGTGCCAGAAAGGAGCGATCAGAATCATTCGGGCTCCTTCTGAACTGAGTTTCTGTAAGACCCTTGGAATCAAGGGAATCGGCGGCGGGGGGGGGCATAGATGAATCTGCCCTTCCAGTGTAGAAACATGGCGTCTCTCCAAAACAAATGCCGCGCCCTGGAGCGAGTGAGCAGAAGTCGTGAAGTTTTGCGTCTTGTGGGGGACGCAAACAGGTCTACCTGTGGTGTTCCCCAATGTAGGAAGATATTGTCTGCGAGCCCCTGATCCAGTTCCCACTCGTGAGCTAGAGCAGACAACCGACAGGCTGTCTGCCAATGTGTTCTCGACCCTCAGGATGTGAACTGTCGTGAGGTGAAGGTTGAGCTGCACTGCCAAATTCCAGACTCTCATCGCCTCCCTGCAAAGAGGATAGGAACGAGTTCCTCCCTGTTTGTTGATGTACCAGACCACACACATATTGTCCGTCTGTACAGCCAAGTGTCCGGGAAGCGCATGTAGAGCTTGAAGAGCATACAACACGCCCGAAGCTCGAGCACATTGATGTGAAGAGATTTCTCAAGCTAGGACTAAGAGCCCTGGGTCCTGTGAGGCCAGAGATGGGCTCCCCAACCCTCGCCCGAGGCGTCAGTAGTCAGCCTCTGGGAGGGGAGAGAAAGACAGAAGGGAACTCCCTGGCAAAGGTTCTCCTGAGCCATCCACCACTGTAAGTCCCGAGCAAGTCCCGAGCCATAGGAGTGAAGACCAGAACGAACTGATCTAAGTCATCCACCAGCTGATCCCACTGAGACCGAAACGTCCACTGAGAGATTCTCATGTGGAGCCAGTATATGAGGATCGCCGAATTACGGCATGAGAAGGGCCGAAGGGCAAAGGACTGACCCTAGAACTGACCCGCCTGCGGCTGGACAACAGGCTGACCTGAGCCTGGAGTGTGACCGCCCCGTCCGGTGGCAGGAAAGCCATACCAGAGGTAGTGTCCAGGATAGCCCCTCTGGGACGGGATCAAGTGGGACTTGGTGTGGTTGATGGTAATATCCAGGCAGGTAAAAACCTGCCGGGTAAGGGAAAGGAAGCGCAGGAGTTCCTCCCTGGACGGGACCGCCAGGAGCCAATCGGCCGGGTACGGGAAGAAAAAATTACTCACCTTAGTAATTATGTTTCATCTAGTGAAGTCTTGCTGTATTCTGACAAGTGCAGTTAGCCCCAGCCTTTAAACTGCCCCGGAGAACAATGGGTTAACTTTCTATGCAGGGCATAGAATGTTGGTCTCTAGCTCGGCTGATGTCTCTGCCTGTTGTATTTTGAACTGCAACTGTCAGATCTTTATGAGCAAAACTCACTAGGTGTTCTGTGTGGAAACTGTAAACTTTTTACTAGCCAATTGGCAGAAAAATAATCTTTTGGGTTCCCAAAGGAAGACTCAAGTCAGGAAACCCAAGAAACAAAAACCAATAAAATTGAAATAACATATCACCCCATGAGTAACAGAGGGTGTAAGGGGGCACCCGTGGGGTGCCAACACTGCGCCTGCCCACCCACATCCCAAAAATCCAGGTTCTGAGAGGGAGGTAGAGAAGAAAATACAGCAAGACTCCACTAGAAGAAACATAATTAACTAAGGCGAGAACTCTTCTTCAAACAACATGAAGTCTTGCTGTATTCTGACAAGTGCAGACTACAAGCAGTACCTCCATCGGAGGAGGGACAGAACCTACTTTGTGAATAGGCTCTGAAGTACTGCTGTGCCAAACCGAGCAACACTCCTAGCCTGGATATCCAGAGAGTAATGCCTGGTAAAGGTATGTACCGTTTTCCAGGTGGCTGCTTGACACATTTCTAAGAGAGGGATATCCCTGGCAGCAGCCAGGGAAGCAGCTGTACCTCTTGTAGAGTGAGCCCTCAGGCCTGAGGGTGGAATCTTTCCTAGTTTCTCATAACAGAACTGTATACAAGACACAATCCACCTGGCAATAGTTCTCTTGGTGGCAGGTTTGCCCTTTCCTACCTCTCCATAAGTGAGGAACAACTGGAGGGAATCAAACCTGTGACCCTTGGTACGCTCTATGTAGCAGCTAAGGGCTCTTTTAACATCCAAACTGTGTAGCCTCCTCTCCCCAGATGAAGAATGATCAGTGAAGTAAACCGGGAGAGAGACTGATTCAGGTGGAAATCTGAAACCACTTTAGGCAAGAACATTCTGTTAGTTCTAAGGACCACTTTATCTCTGTGAAAAGAGATGAAATCAGGTTCCACTGACAGGGCTTGCAATTCACTAATACGTCTAGCAGAAGTAATGGCTACGAAAAACACAGTTTTCCAAGTCAAGTACTTAAGCTCTGCTGAGGACAAAGGCTCAAAAGGGGGTTGCACAAGCTGAGCAATGCAAACATTAAGATCCCAAGCAGGAGCACGCTCCCTAAAGGGGGGATTGGTATGAAGCAATCCCTTTAAAAACTTACAGGATACAGGGTAGGATGACAGTGAGGACGACTTGCCTACTGACAGGAAAGCAGAAACAGCAGACAAGTGTACCCTGAGAGTAGCCGTTCTGAGGCCAAGGCTATTAAGATGGACCATATAATCCAGAACTGTAGGCAATTCAGCAGTATCTGGGGAAATATGCCTCTTGGAACACCAAATGCTGAATATCTTCCATTTGGAGTTATAAGTCTTTCTGGTGGAAGGCATCAGAGAAGCTTTGAGAATATCCAGAACTCCCTGAGACAGATGCAAATCTGCAAACGCTAACTCTTCAATAGCCATGCCTTGAGATTGAGAGACTGGGGTACCAAATCCTCCCCTGAGAGGAGGTTAACAAATTGTAATTCCTGGGAACAGACAGGGGAAGATGGACTGCTAGGGACAGCAACAAGAGGTACCAAGGCTGCCTGGCCAAGTCTGGAGCAATCAGAATCACTTTGCAAAGTTGTGACCTTATCTTGACTAGAACTTTGAACAGGAGAGGGAAGGGGGGGAAAGCATACAGAAATTTCCCTTCCCAGTTCAGAATCAGAGCATCCAGGGGGACTGAGTCCAAGACTGGGGGTCTGCAACAAAAGAGAGGAAGTTGGTGATTGTCTGGGGCTCCAAAAAGATCTCTCTCTGGAGTGCCCCATCTTGAAAAAAAATCATTCAGTACCAGAGGATACAGGGCCTATTCATGATGGCCCTGAGATATTCTGCTCAGTGCATCTGCTAGGACATTGTCTTTCTCTGGAAGGTGAACTGCTATCAGAGAGGTTTGCAGGGAATAAGCCAGGGACCACAACTTCATTGCTTCTGTGCACAAGGCCGTAGACCGAGTGCCTCCTTGCTTGTTGATGTACCACATGGTGGTGGTGGTGGTCTGTTCTGACCTGAACCACCTTGTTCTGTACTGGCTGGGAAAAAGCTTGCAGTGCCAGAGACACTGCCCTGAGTTCCAAGAGATTGATGTGTAAGACAGATTCCTGAGAAGACCACAGTCCCTGGGTGGTGAGGTCCCCCAATTGGGGTCCCCATCCCAGCAGGGAAGCATCTGTGGTAAGGACCACTGAATGAGACCGAGTGGCAAATGGAACCCCTTGCCTCAAATTGTCCTGATCCTGCCACCACTGCAGGGCTTGGATCAGAGTTCAGGTCACTGGGATTAGTTTGGCAAGGGAATCCTTTCTTTGGGACCAAAAAGCTCTCAAGTGAAACTGAATGTCCCTCATCTGAAATCTTGCGCCTTGGACCACTGCCGTAGAAGCTGCCATGTGGCCCAAGAGCTGAAGGAAATGCCTTGCTGGTCAAGACACCTGAAGGCTGAATGAAGAAGCCAGCTCCATGAGAGCTCTTGCCCTTTCCAGGGGAAGGAAGGCTCTTGCTGTTACCGTATCCAGCTCTGCCCCTATGAAGGTGAGGAGCTGCACTGGTTCGAGAACTGACTTTGGTAGGTTGAGAAGAAATCCTAAAGAAGTGAGCACTTGCTGGGTCACTTGCAGGTCTGACTTGACTTGATCTGGAGACTGGCCCACTATGAGCCAGTCGTCCAAATATGGAAAAATGGAAATCTTTTGTCTTCTTAGGAAGGCAACAACTACTACAGGCACTTGTGAAAACCCTTGGAGCGGAGTTTAGGCCAAAGGGCATTGCTCTGAACTGACAGTGGCCTGAAGGCAACTCGAACCTGAGGTACTTTCTGTGGGAGCACCTGATGGGAATTTGAAAGTAGGCATCTTTGAGGTCAAGGGAGGCTAGCCAGTCCCCTAGCGTTAGAGAGGGAAAGATTATTCCCAGAGTTATCATCTTGAACTTTGGCTTTAAAAAGATGTTTGTTCAGGTATCTTAAGTCCAGGGTAGGTCACCACTCTCCTGTCTTTTTGGGGGTCAGGAAGTACCTGGAGTACAGTCCTTTGCCCCAATGTAGGGTAGGTACTCTTTCTCTATAGCTCTTAAAACTAGGAGAGAAGAAACCTCTGCCTCTAGGGCAAGGGTTTCCGAAAGATTTGCAGGTGGAAAAGATCTGGCTCTCATCTTTGGAAATTTTTTGAAGCTGAGAACCAGTCCGTGGCTTACTACTTCCAGGACCCACTTGTCTGATGTGATAGACATCAGTCCTGGACAAATGATAGCCTTCTACTGGGACAGGAGAGCCGACCCGGGCAGACCCATCAGGGTGTCTGCTTGGCAGGGGCTTTAGGCTGAGGGGTGGATGCAGGCCTGCTCATCCCCCTTCTGCCTCTCCCTCTGAAGAACCCCCTCTGCGAAAAGGAAGAAGAGGCCTGTGCTTGGTAAAAAGGACTTTGAAAAGCCCTGCCCCTAGACTGCTGCCTTTGAGGATTTGCCTGCCTTTCCTTGGCCTGAGCACTCCTGTAAGTGGTCCTGTACTCGTCCATTTTCTTCATGTAATTCTCTGTCTGCTCCCCAAACAGAGAATTACCCACTACAGGAAAATCCATGGCCTTAGCCTGGGTATCCTGTGAGAGGCTAGTACATCTGAGCCAAGCCATTCTCTGAAGAGCCACAGATGTAGCCATGATTCTTGATGACATCATTGAGTCCACAGCAGCATAAAACTGAACTTTTGATGCCTCAATCCCATCTGCAGCCACCTACTCCAGCTCCTTGGCAAGCTGGGGGGAAACCTGTTTAGCCAGTGCCAGTACAGTGTTCCACCTGGACGTCTGGTATCTGGCTGTATAGGCCATATAATTTGCCTGCCTGAGTCCCAAAGAAGATGCCATGTACTGCTTTTTTGCCACGGCATCAATCTTCCTGGAGTCCTTGTCTGGGGGGGTGTGATGCCAAGGGAATGTTTGCCTTATCGCAGGCAGCAGCCTGTACAACCCCAACATGGCTGCATTGCTGATAAAGGAACTCCATATCTGAGCCTGAAAGAGTATACCTCTTGTCCATTTTTCTACCCACAGGAGGTATGGAACTGGGAGACTTCAGAATTTTTTGTGTCAGTTTCCCAAAAGATTTGTGGAGGGGAATAGACAGTCTCCTGGACTCTGGGATGTCCATCACCTCTACACAGTCAGGCTCCTCCTTATCCTCCACTGCCTCATCCACAGGAAGCTGGAGGGTCTCAGCCACCTTTCTGTAAAACATAAAGTGGGAAGGGGACTCAGAAAGCCTAGGAGGAGAAACACCTGAAGGTCAGTCTGGGGAGATGTCCAGATCAAAAGGCACATCCCAGACTTTCACCATCACCATATTCATCTTCCAACTCTCCATATTCATCTTCCAACTCTCCATCCTCCTCAAACTCCGGTTCATAAAATTCTTCCAGGGTATAATCGTGAACTGGGGGAACCGACCGAACAGAGTCCCTGCCAAAAGGTGCCGGATTAGTCGGAACCAGGCGTAGCGATTCCACAATACGGATCACTCTGGCTATTTCTTCAGCGGTCGGAGTATGAGATTCTGGATCTGAACCGGACGATTTTTCTTTGCGTTTCTTTTTTGGCGGAACCGACCCCTCAGGATCGGACTTCCTTTTGCCCGAAGAAGTATCACCCTGGTCAGAGGGCACTCCTTCTGGTTCGGTCGGAACCAAACCGGGCTGGCCATCCTGGTCAGCGGACTTCTCGGCCTCCCTTTCCCTCAGTCTACCTAATCTCTTTTCAATGGTAGATTTGGGAAAATTTTTACAAATTTGGCAGTCTGAATCGAGGTGGTCAAACCCCAGACAAACAGGTGGTGTGGGGAATCGACCTTAGCAAAGACCTCCCCACACTCACCGCAGTGTTGAAACCCAGTGGGCCCGGTTTTTTTTTTTCTTGGATTTCTCAGATATGGCCAACCTAACCAAACTTACCCTTTTTTCAGCAACCGCCAGACAAGACTCCCCTATCGGTTCCTGACCGTGTCACGGGTCTTGGAAAAAAAAAAAAAACGTACTAAAACCCCCTTTTTTTTGGAACCGATACGGACCGGTAACCACACACCAAAGTAAAACACAAAATTTACCTGAACGATCGGTTCAGCCAAACCGATCCACACTTTTTACAAGTTCCACACAGAAAACAGAACAAACCTATCTAGTACTCACGGTACCACAGACAGAGACTTGAACAGACTATGCGAAAACTAAATTTCGGAGAAACGGACCGAAAAACCGACACTTCAATTGACTTTGAACCGAGTGACTTCGAACCGAGCTGCAGAAGAAATCTCCGGAGCTACTGTTCAGTGAGGCAGAGTAAAGAATCTGACGGTTGCAGTTTAAAATACAATAGGCAGAAACATCAACCGAGCTCGAGACCAACATTCTATGCCCTGCATAGAAAAGTTAACCCAGTGTTCTCCGGGGCAGTTTAAAGGCTGGGGCTAACTGCACTTGTCAGAATACAGCAAGACTTCATGTTGTTTGAAAACCTGTACTTCCTGGGTACGCAGGTGGGCTGCTACCACCTAAAGGCATTTGGTGAACACTCGGGGCGCAGAGAAAAGACCAAATAGGAGGGCCTTGAACTGGTAGTGGTCCCCCTGGAATGCAAAATGCAGGTATTTGCGGTGGGAAGGGTGGATAGGGATATGCAGGTAAGCATCCTGCATATCCAGAGCGCACCACCATTGTCCTGGCCGGAAAAGGGGCAGAAGACTCTGCAGCGAGAGCATCCTGAACCTCTTATACTCCCACGAACAAGTTCAGGAGCTGAGGTCGAGGAATCGGCCTCACGTCCCCAGACTTTTTCGGGACCAGGAAGAAATATGAATAGTACCTCGTCCCCAGAAGAGGAGGAGGGACGGGTTCTATCGCCTCCTTCAAAAGAAGGGCTGAAATTTCTTCCCAAACCAGAAGAAGATGCTCCTGAGAGTACGACGACCAGGGGGAAGGGTTCAAGGAGGTTTCCGAAGAAACTATTGAGTGTCCCTCTGCAATCAGCTGGAGCACCCACGTGTCTGAAGTTATCCTCTCCCAACCCGGAAGATGGAGGGAGAACCTCCCTCCTACCAGTTCCTCTGGAGACCCCAGAGACTGTGGAAGAGGAAAGGAGTCAGGTGGTGTGAGGTAACGTCGCTGCTGAAGCCCCCGCTGCTTTTTTGGGTGGGGGCAGGCGTTATTGGCCCACTTTCCCTGCGGTTTCACCTTTTGCCGATTCCGTCTGCGAAAGGGACAACGCTGCGTTTGAGGGGGTCTGTACATGGAGTCCACAGACTTCAGTGCAGTCCCCTTCTCCTGCAGATCGGTGATAATGTCCTTGACATCACCCCCGAAGAGCACCGACCCCCGGAAAGGTGCGTCCTGGATAGCAGACTGCACATCCGGGGCCAACCCTGACACACGGGGCCAGGCATGATGCTGTAAACCCACGGCGAAAGCCGAGCTCCTACCAGCAGTGTCCACTGCATTGTACGTAGCACGAAGAATGTGCCGACTGGCCGAACGTGCAGAGCAGACAAGACCAGCCACTTCCTGTTTCACCTGAGAATCAGGAAGGGAGTCCAACTTAGAATCCACCTCACTAAGAATCGTTTTCTGGTAATCCCCCATATGACCGACACAATTCAGGGCCCTAATACCCAGAGTGGAAGAAGCAAGGACCTTCTTGCCATACTGGTCCAGAAGATGGGATTCTTTGTCAGGTGATGACGAGCGCAAATGCTTTGGGTTAGCTGACCGACTGCGAGCGGCACTAATCACGACCGAGTCAGCTCGAGGGTGAGAATTAAGAGAGTCAACACCCTCGGGAGCCTGATATGGCCTATCCATCTTCCGGGGAAGAGGGGCTATTGCCGACGGTTGCTTCCAAATAGTGGAAACAAGGTTGGCATGAGGCTGGATCCAGGGTGGCACCAAGGTCAGAGCGGTCTCAGGCAGATCCAGGTGCGCAGCGATTTTTTTTTTTTTTAAACACGCTGTGGATCCGGCTCCAAGGAGCGCCACTGATGAACCTCCTGGATTTTGCGCAACTTCGTGACGGAAGGATCCTCCGGAGGGGACTTTGGAGGAGTCCTTGGCCTGGGTTTATCCGGAGAGTGGAGCTCGTTGTCTGGGTTGGAACAACCATCCGAGGTGTCAGAGGAGGAAGAAGAGGAAGAAGATGACTCCCCTCCCCAGTGCGGGGATGAACGGACCCTTTGGGAAGCCCTCTGGGAAGCATATCCTGCCCTGGAACCGGAGGGCTCACCTCTGGTCTCCAGAGGTGGGGAGGGAGTCACTCGTCTCAGACGTATGGGAACCGGGATCGGCACAGTCGCTGGGAGACTACTCTCCACCTCTCTGGAGAGCTGAGCCTTGGCCTCAGCCCACCAGGAGGCTAGAGACTCCTTCAAATCCACTGGCGGCTGAGGAGGCAGTAGAGGAGGAGGAAAGGGATATGGATACTGAGTGTATCCATATGGTGTGTATCCGTAACCAGTAATGAGGCACCCTGTACTGCGGTTGACAGGCCGGTGTCAGGTACTGGGGTGCCGGATACTGTGGACCCGGGTATGACAGCATCGGATACGACTGGGTCGGATATCCAGGAACCGGGGGGGTCTGCCAGGGCAGATGGCCCAGCAGGCGGGCCTGGAACCAGAGGCCCAAAGGGTGGCAGGCTTGGTGTGGGGGCGGCATCTGGGAAGGGGATGTCACCCGGTGTAGGCAGGACCGGCATCTGGGGAACAGACGTCAGGTCGTCCGGCCCAGCGGGAGAGAGACCTGACAGGGGTGCAGAAAGATCCTCTGCATCACCTGGGGAAGGAGGGGAAAAATCCCCTGGATCAGACCCAGGGTCCCCGAACGGCAGCGAAGGCTGCGGGGAGCTGGGAATGGTGGACGATATAGGGCCTGGCGTTGGTTCGGCCGCCGTGCAGTCGGGCAGCCCGACGTCCGACTTATCAGTGGAGTCTGGGTGGACGTCGGAGGAGCAGACGTCTGACTTAGCGGACCCGTCGCCAGAGGCAGGCCGCGAAGGAAGGGTGGTCTCATCGGGCAGAACAGGGGCCGTGCGCCGCCCCGAAGGGTCAAGCGACTTAGCAGCCATTTCCGGACGGGCGTCAGAGGAGCCAACGTCCGGCTTACTGGAGCCACTCGCACCAGTAGGCCGCCGCAGTGGCGGCCTTACTAAGAATAGGAGCCTCAATAGCCCGGAGAGTGCCCGAAGGAGCTCAGTGTAAACCAGGCGGGCAGGCGAGCGTCGCCGTCTTGGAAGCCTCTAAGGCGGCTGTCAGGAACGATCCCCGAGGGATGTTCCTGTAACACAGCGACTCCAGGCAAGTCGCGGTGGACAAGGAGCCCGGTCCCGATGCTTCTCCTTATCCTTCTTCTTCAATGGCCTTCGGGGGAAGTAGAAGCCTAACAGAGCTTTTTCAACTCCTTCTCCATGGAGGTCATTTTCTTTTTGAGGATGTTGGCCTCCAAGGTCTGCTGCCTCAGTCTGTGGGTGGCGACGTTGAATTTCAGGCAATGCTGGCACTTCACCCGATGATCCGAGCCCAGACAGAAGAGACACTGGGAATGGCCGTCCTTGTGCGGGAGTTGGACGTCGCACGAGTCACACTTATTCCTGTGCTTGGAGGGTGTAGTGGATGACATACACCACCGAAAAAGTAAACTATTTATCGAAATAAATCAAGAAAAAAAAAAAAATGACGGTATAACTACAGACGACAGGCTGACGAGCGCTGAACTTTACCGCGAGGCACTGACACGAGCCAGCGGCAGGAGAAAGAACTACGGTAGTGGGGCCACCCTTTTATACAAGCGGTCACCTGATGTGGGGGCGGTCCCCTGCCAGAGACTGCTAGCTAGAAAGTTTTCCGTGGGGTCCTAACGCCTGCCAGCATCAGTCCTATATGTAATTACCTACTGCAACAGCCTTCTCGAAGTAAGATCAACAGTGCCTTGTAATTACCCTACCAAAGCTGCAAAACATTCTGGCCAATCTTCCAGTCTCCCTGCCCAGAAAGTTCTTCCAAACACTAGCTTCTAAACTCTCTCACTTTATCTGGGCTCACAAGTCCCTTAAATGATATCTTTAGGTATTGTACTTTTGCTATTTGCTGTAACTTCATCAAATCATACGAATTGCTTTTTCTTTACTAGGCACCTCAATGTTACCTCTTTTGTATCCAGCTATGCTCCTGTTGTCATCTTGTGTACTGCAGATACTCGACTTTACTATTCTTATTTTAGCCTTCTGGGTCATACCTGAAAATAGGTAATTAGTTGTATAGTGTGCTTACCTAGTCAATAAAAACTAAAATAAGTTAGTCTCTAGAGCCACTGGAGGTTTTGGCCTCCAGGACATGCAAGCACTGCACAAAACCATGATTCTCAGGCAGGCTGCTACCCGTCACCATTCTAAACTGTTCTCCATATGCCCTAGATGCATCTTGTAAAACTCAAGCCTTGCCCGCCACCCCCAGCTCCGACTGGCTCTTTGGGGGATGGGTTGCCTTTCCGTGTACTATCTTTACCAGGCAGACCTGACAGAAGTTTGTGAAACTTGTGGGCTGGAAAGCGGCAGCTTCCCCACTCTCGCCAGTCAACTGGCCTCTCTGGCAATAGGTATTCAGGCCCCAGGGAACCTCTAGGATGAAGCACTTGATAGGAACATTTAAGGCTTCAAAAAAACAGACTATGTCCTTCCCTGTACGTATTTTTTAAGGTATCTGCAACTCAAGGATACAGTATGTTAAGAGTTCGGGTTGCATCTGTGCATAGCTCCCCAAAAAAAGTCCACTGGACCAGGACAATTGGGTTTCTACCCTACAATCCACCCAACATTTCACTTGACCACGTTCTTCGGCTAAAGTATAGGTCTCCTCCAATAGACACCCTCAGGCCCCAATGACTAATGGATCGAACTGGGTCTCTCCATACCAATAAATCACTGGGACTCTGTGTACAAGGCCAATAAGCAGCTGCAAGCTAAAATGCAGCAGTTCAAAATACTCCATAGAGCACACAGAAAGTACAGTTACACAAGAACTTACCGTAACAGTAGATCTTAGACAGAGGCTCTTGCAGTAGTTAATTACATATAGGACTGATGCCGGCAGGCGTCAGGACCCCGCAGAAAAATTTCTAGCTAGCAGTCTCTGGTGGGGGACCGCCCCCACGTCAGGTGACCGACATCATGCAATGTCAGTATAAAGGGGCGGTCTCCCACGCCCACCTTCCAGTTCTTTCCCGTCAAAGGCCAAAAAGGCAAGACAAGAGAAAAGTGGATATTTCCCTTTCTGGAAAAGGAGCTGAAAAGCTAAGGGGGATGGAGGGCGGGAAGGCATTACCTACTGCAAGAGCCTCTCTCGAAGATTTACTGTTACGGTAAGTTCTTAAGTAACTATACTATCTTACTTCGAGAGGGCTCTTGCAGTAGGTAATTACATATAGGACTGAGTCACAAGCAGTCTGGAAAAAAAGGAAAAGCACTAGGAAGGAGGAAAACTATCCAACCAATGGAACCTCCGGCTGAATGGGGCTTAGGAAAGAAGACCGTGGAGTACAGCCAACCTGAAGCCTGCTCTACGGCAAGAGGCAACATCCAAACTAATGTTTCGTAAAGGTATGGACAGAAGTCCAAGTCGCGGCTGCGCACATGTCTGCTGCTGACACATTATTGAAACAAGCTGCAGAGGTGGCTACACCTCTGGTGGAGTGACCTCTGACTTGACATGGCAGGGTCTTGTGGTACTTGTCGTAACAGAAGGTAATACAATGAGCCAACTATTTAGAAAGGCATTGCTTGGAAACTGCATTGCTCTCTTTTGTGAGCAAGAGAGACAAAAAGCTGATCCGATTTCCTGAGATCCTTAGTCCTAGTGGTATAGTATCTCAGTATTCTGTGAACATCCAAAGTATGCAAGAGGTATTCCCCTTGACTGGAGTGTTGTGCAAAGAAAGCGGGTAGCTTAATGGATTGATTCAGCGTAGATTCCGCCACCACCTTAGGGTTGATGCACAGAGCCACAAGTTTCTTGTGAAAAATCAAATATAGGATTTTGCACATCAGGGCCTGAAGCTCGGAAATGCGTTGAGCTGAAATAATGGCCACTAGGAAGAGAGTCTTCCAGGAGAGGAACTTCAAGTCTGCCGGTTCGAAAGGAGGCAGAGTAGGCTTCTCAAGAACAAAGTTCAGATCCCAAGGAGGAGCAGGAATGGGGATGTGGGGTCTCAAATGGAGGACCCCTCTGAGGAAAGTCTTAGAGACTTCCAACTGAGCGAAAGTCCTGTCTCCAAAAGGGACACGGTAGGCCGAAACAGCTGCCATGTGGACCTTCAAAGAGGAATGGCTGAGATCCAGGTCAAAGAGATGACACATGTAGTCCAGGACTCTCAACTGCTTAAGAGAAAGGCTCAAAGTCCTCTGATTAGGCCCAAACAGTAAATAGTTTCCACTTCATGGCGTATGTAGACCTAGTGAAAGGCTTTCTGGCCTCCAGCAGAATATCTGCTATGAGCGGAGAAACCCCGAACCGGGCTTGAGCTACGTCTGCAGGAGCCACGCATGCAACTGAAGGGATTTGAGACCTGGATGAACAAGGGTCCCCTGATTCCGGGTCAGCAAGTGCTGTGACAGAGGAAGAGGAAGCGGAGGTTCCTCTGAAAATTGTTGCAGAAGACAGAACCAAACTTGCCTGGGCCAGAATGGAGCAATGAGGATCATCCGGGCTCCTTCTCTTCTGAGCTTGAGTAAGACCCTTGGAATTAAGGGAATTGGAGGGAAGGCATAGGCAGATCGTCCCTCGAGTCGAGAAAGCGTCCATGAAAATGTCTCGCCCTGGAGTAAGCGAGCAGAAGGCGGGAAGTTTTGCATTTTAAGGAAACGAGAACAGGTCTACCCGAGGGGTTCCCCATCGCAGGAAGATGTCTACTACCTCTTGATCCAGTTCCCATTCGTGGGCTCTGGCTGAAGACCAGCTGAGGTGGACTGCCAGCGTGTTTTCTACTCCCGGGACATGAACTGCCGTCATGTGAAGGTTGTGCTGAACAGCCCAACTCCAAACTCTCATTGCTTCCCTGCACAGAGGGTAGGAACGCGTTCCTCCCTGCTTGTTGATATACTAGACTACACACATGTTGTCCGTCTGGATGATTAGATGACCAGGAAGAATGGAGGAATGCAGAGCCTGAAGAGCATACAGGATGGCTCTGAGTTCGAGCACATTTATGTGTAAGGTCTGCCTCGAGTCTGGACCAGGTACCCTGGGTCCTGTGAAACCCTAGATGGGCTCCCCAGCCCTCTCCCGAGGCATCTGTTGTCAATGTCTGGGAGGGGGGTATGACATTGAAGTGAAATCCCTTGCAAAGTTTCTCTTGCACCATCCACCACTGCAAGTCCCTGACCTTGGGATCAGAGATGAGAACCTAGTGGTCTAGGTCGTCCAGTGTTTGGTCCCATTGAGACCAAAGCGTCCATCGAGAGATCCTCATATAGAGCCAAGCATGAGGGACTGTCTGACTAGCAGCCGCCATGAGCCCGAGGAGGCGAAGGACTGACCTGGCACCAGCCCTTCTGCAACTGGACAACAGACGTGCTTGAGTCTGGAGGGTGTCCATCCTGTTCGGAGGCAAAAAGGCCTTGCTGACGGTCGTGTCTAGGATTGCCCCGATAAACGGAAGTCTTTGGCAGGGGACCAGATGGGACTTGGCCTGGTTGATGGTGATACCCAGGCTGGTGAAAATCTGCAGGGTAAAGGAAAGAGAGCGTAGAAGTTCCTCCCTGGATGGGGCCGCCAGGAGCCAGTCGTCCAGGTACAGGAATACTTACACTCCCCGGGTACGCAGGTGGGCCGCTACCACAGACAGGCATTTGGTAAACACTCGGGGAGCCGAGAAAAGACCAAATGGGAGGGCCTTGGTGGTGGTGATCCCCCTGGAAAGAAAACTGATGGAATTTGCAGTGGGAAGGGCGGATGGGGATGTGCAGGTAGGCATCCTGCATATCCAAAGCGCACAGCCACTGTCCCTGCCAAAGAAGTGGCAGAAGGCTCTGCAAGGGGAGCATTCTGAAATGTTTGTACTCCACGAACATGTTCAGGGAACTGAGGTCTAAGATAGGCCTCACGTCTTCTTTGGAACTAGGAAGAAATGAAAATAGTAACCTGTCCCCTAAAGATGGGTGAGGACTGGTTCTATCGCCGCCTTCGCTAGAAGGGAGGAAATTTCTTCCAGGACCAGAGGAAGATGTTCCGGGGAGTAACACGACTTGGGGGGTGGTCTTCGGGGTGGTTTCTGAAGAAACTCGATTGAGTGTCCTGCTGCTATCACAGTTGGAGCACCCAAGTATCTGATGTAATCCTCTCCCAACCCGGAAGATGGAAGGAGAACCTCCCTCCTACTGGTTCCTCTGGAGTGCCCAGAGGCCGTGGGAGAGGGGAGGAGTCAGGAGGTGTGGGGCAGCACAGCGACCGAGGCTCCTGCAGCTTTTTTGGGTGGGGGAGTTTTGGCTGCTGGAGGGGCCCGATGCTTGTTGGCTCGCTTGCCCTGTGGTTTCACTTTTGGTCGAGAATGTCGATGAAAAGGGCGACGCTGTCCCTAAGGCGGCCTGTACAGAGTCCATGGACTTGAGTGCAGTACCCTTCTCCTGCAGGTCTGTGATGATGTCCCCGACATCCCCACCGAAGAGCACTGAACCCCTGAAGGGCGCATCCTGAATGGCGGATTGCACTTCAGGGACCAATCCTGACACCTGGAGCCAGGTATGACACCGAAGGCCAACAGCGAAAACCGAACTCCATCCAGCTGTGTCCACTGTATCGTAGGTGGCATGGAGCATGTGCTGACTGGCCGAATGAGCAAAGTGGACAAGGTCAGACCCTTCCTGTTTGGTCTGGGACTCAGGAAGGGAGTCCAATTTTGATTCCGCCAGACTCAGGATCGTCTTCTGGTAGTCTCCCATATGTGAGACGTAGTTCAGGGGCCCTAATACCCAGGGTAGAAGAAGCATACACCTTCTTCCCATACTGGTCCAGAAGCCTGGACTCCTTGTCAGGTTCAGATGAGCTGAGATGTCTGGGGTTGGCAGAACGGCCGTGAGCAGCGCTAATCACGACCGAATCTGCCTTGGGGTGTACATTCAAAGAATCTACTCCCTCAGGAGCCCGATATAGCTGATCTGCCCTCCACGGAAGGGGGGCTAACGCGGATGGTTGCTTCCAAATTGTGGAAACAAGGTCTGCGTGAGGGTCAGTCCAGGGTGGAATCAATGTCAGAGTGGTCTCTGGCAGATCCAAGTGGACAGCGAGCTTCTTACGCTGTGGATCTGGCTCCAGAGAGTGCCACTGATGAACTGCCTGGATCTTTCTTAATAACTTCAAAAAGGAAGGATCCTCCGGAGGGGACTTCAGATTGCCCCAGGCCAAGGACTCCTCAGACGCGTGGCTTGTCGTCAGGATCAGACATCCACCCCGAGTCTGAATCAGAGGTCTCCGAATGCAGAGGAGGAAGACTCCTCCTGACGCAGGGAAGGAACAGTCCCGTTGGGAAGCCCTCCGGGAAGCATATCCTCCCCACCCCTGGTGCCCGAGGGTTCACCTCTGGTGTCAAGTAAGGGGGAGGGAGTCTCCAGTCTCTGGCGTAGGGGATCCTGTGCAGGGTCCGGCGCCAGAAGACGGCTCTCCACCTCCCTGGTGAGCTGAGGCTTGGCCTCAGCCCACCAGAGTCTCCTTCAAGTCCACCGGCGGCTGTGGTGAGGGCGGTGGAGGAGGAAGGGATACAGATACTGAGGATATCCGTAACCAGATGGTGGAAAGCCCGGCGTCTGGTATTGAGGTGCCAGGTACTGCGATGTCTGATAAAGAGGCACCGGGTACTGTGGTAGATACTGTGGTAGCAGGTAGAGCGGCACCGTATTAAGCGGTGTCAGATACCCGTGTGCCAGGGGCTCTGACGGAGCAGAGGGCCCTGGGAGAGGTCCAGCAGGAGGGCCAGGTAAAGGTGGCCCGTGGGCGTTGGAGCGGCATCCGACAGATGAACGTCATCTGGCATCGGGTAGGCCGGCATCGGTGCCGGCGTCAGAGAATCCAGATCAGGGGGTCCAGCCCTATAGGAGGGAGTCCTGACGTCAGCGTATCCAACTCTTCCGTGCCCACTGGGGATGGAGGGTTAAAATCCCCGTGGTCCAACAGAGGAGACGCGGGAGCCTCAGCAGGCAACGGCAAGCGTTGCGGTTAGCCTGGGATGGACTGGACCAAGGGGTCCGACGTAGGCTCTTTCGCTGGGCATGCGTCGGAGGGGCAGACATCTGGCTTACCAGCAGTATCCGGACAGGCGTCGGAGGAGCCGGAGTCAGACTTATCGGAACCATGGCCCGACAAGGGTCACGTTAGGAAACAACCTTGGCGGGCGTGCGAGGGACCGTGCACCCCCCTGAAAGAGCAGGCGTCTTATCAGCCCTGTCCGGGCGGACGTCAATGACACCGACATATGGCTTAGTGGACCCACTGGACTCAGAGGGCAGCATGGTAGCGGCCTTCCCGGGAGCGTCAGCCTCCTTTTCCCCTGGAGGCACCCAAGGGGCCTGAGCGCGAGCCCAACGGGAGGGGTGGTAGAGTTTTGGACACTGCCAAGATGGTTGTCTAGGGCGGTCCCAGGAGACATTACCTTAAGGACCGCGACTCCGGCCACAGTCACGGAAGCCATGGAGGTGGAGTCCCGGTCCTGGTGCTTCTTTTTCTAATGGCCTTCGGGGGAAGTGGAAGCCTACCTTAACTTCTTCAGCTCCTTCTCCATGAAAGCCATCTTTTTCTTAAGAATGTGGGCTTCCAGGGACTGCTGACTCCATTTCCGGGTGGCTGAGTTGAACTGCTGGCAGTGCTGGCACTTCTCCATAGGATGGTCCGGGCCTAAGCAGAAGAAGGGCATCGAGGATGATATACATGGCCAACAGAAGTGGGGAAAAAAAAACAAGAAAAAACAGTTGGGAAGAAAAAAAAAAAAAAAATTCAGTAAACTAGACCGATGGAAATCTACCGTGAGGAACGTTCACAAGTCGATGGCGGGAAAGAACTGGAAGGCGGGCGTGGGGGACCGCTCCTTTATACTGACGTTGCATGACGTCGGTCACCTGACGTGGGGGCAGTCCCCAGCCAGAGACTGCTAGCTAGAAGTTTTTCTGTGGGCTCCTGACGCCTGTCGGGTCAGTCCTGTATGTAATTACCTACCGAAAGAGCCCTCTCGAAGTAAGGTCTCTTCTTAGCAGTATATAAAATGGGACATATGGAACACAGTGACTGCTGGAGATGCACCTCCCCACAGGCTTCTATTACTCATTCTGTGGGCATGTCTAGCTCTGGACAGATACTGGGAGGGGGGTTGGAATGCCTGCAAATCTTTGTTTTCAATACCAGCTGCATAAGACCCGCTGTAACCCTCCTAGGCCTTAATTTCCAATGCCCCAGACTCTGGATTAATGGGGCCTCGTCTGCTAAGTGAGTACTTTTAAGTTGCCGGAGAGACCCTGAACCAATAATGCTGCAAGAATGGGAAAACCTGCTTGCCCAGACAGTAAAAAAATGAAATCAATTAACTCCCCTGCCAGCTTAAACTCACCACTAGCTCACACGTGACTAGCCACATTATATAGAACCCTGTACCAGTAAGGTCCTGTCCATGCTACGCCTCTAAAGTTATAGTGCCCAAAACGTTACCGCAACGGTTTGCGTTTACACCTGTAATGTTACAGAAGGCGTTTTCGTAACCGTTGTTGAAACCACATGAGGTGGTTTCAACAACGGTTATGAAACCGGACCCACCTCGGTAATGTTACCGGCGGTAATGTGGACGGGCGGTAACTGTCCCCTGCAGGGCCCGTGGCATAGCGAGCTGCACTGTGGGATCGGGTGCCACGGTAACGGTCGCCCGGTTCCCGAGGTGTGGACTGGCGGTACCGGTCTCGTACCAGTCACTGCTGCAGTGTGGACACACTGTACCGCTCCCCAGCTGTAACGGTTTCTGTCCGTTACGGGGTCTGAGCGGTGTAGTGTGGACGGGGCCTAAGAGTCCCTCCGATTTTACGCCACCTCAATATCCCAGAAGGGGACTAGGCACGCAAGAGGAGAAAGACATGCCAACTGGTAATTGTACATACTCATATTTCATATTCATTTGGTATTCAAAGCATACCAAAATTGTGGGAGGAATACCAATTTCTATCTGCTGACATTCTATTTTGAATACCTGATTTATTTCTCCACTTTACACATAAGTGCAGTAAAACAGTTCTTGACCTGTGGCAATATACCAGATTTTTGGATAGGTTAGTATATTTAGGATTAAAAAAACAGAAACATGCTGTTTGGAATAGATGGACTAAAGCAGCCACTTCTGTTACAGTGGACATCTTTTCACATATTTTGTTTTATTACATGTAAAGGAAATGTCCAATATGAGGCAGTTACTCACATATTATGGTAGTTGCCCTCAGAGACAGTTGTTGTAGCCAGGTTTCAATTTATAATTGTAGCTCATACCTTTGCACTATTGCTCCTAACTTTATTTTAACTTCTTTTTGATTCGGGGTCTGTCCCTGACAGAATTCTCATGTTCAGTACCACTCAGGACTTTGAGCACTTAAACTTGCCTAGTACACCGCCCCAACCCGGCCGGTGTCCACCACCAACCCCTCCCCAATCCCAAGCCAGTGAGCAGCACAGCCCTCCTCTCTACACCATGGCTGGCCGTCGACAGAGTTCTCAAGGAGCACATATTGTATACCATATGCACTCACTGACACCGAGTGACAGTATGTGCTCCTTAACAGCTCAGTCTGCGGCCAGCTGTGATGGACAGGAGGACTGTGCTGCTAACCGATTTGGGATGGGGTGCACTAGACCACCAGGGATATGGTTATATTGCCTATACAGGGGATAGGGATTGGGGAGGGGGAAGGTTTACACTAGACACCAGGGGCAACATGTAAATATGCTGGGCGGGTGATCGAGTGGGGGGAGGGACCACTAGTACACAGGACATATTTGTTATGATCAACGGGACGGCGATCGGGGAAGGACCACTATACCACTAGGGAGATATTTTTTCTGATCAACGGGGCAGTGATTGGCGATCGGGGAAGGGTAGGAACCACTGGACCATCAGGGAGATTTTGTTTTATCATGGGGCCAGCGATCGGCGATGGGGGCGCTACCCACCATGGACTGTAGTTCTCCGGACAGTGATTAGCAGTCGGGAGGCGGTACCTCCACCAAACACACATGTTAAGTGGGATACTGCCAGGTCTCGGTCGGCAGTATTTGCTCTAGCGCAGGGGACAACTGAAAGACCCTTGCGCCGAGCAAATGCTTTGTGAATTGGATAGCACCGATATTCATGTCCCCTTCCCCTCATTTACATTGTGGACTCCTCCACACTTTGCCCTGGCACAAACTGGACTTTTATGAATACCAACTCGGCGCAAAGGCAAGGTTTATTTTTTTGAGGCGCCCAATCCCAGAGGCTCTGGGCGCCGTACAAATAAATACAAACTAATCAAAACTACAACACATATGTAAAACACTAATAAATAAAGCAAATAGTATAAAACAGTTAAAAATAACAATAGCCATTAAAAAGCTATCCCAGAAATAGATATTAATAGACAGTGTCTGGCAAAGCTTGACTAAAACAAGAGGGCCTTGAGGCGGGCCTTAAACACTTCCACTGAAGGGGCTTCCCTTACAGATGATGGCAGCGAATTCCACAGGACGGGGCCAGCGACACTAAAAGCTCTGTCGTCAGCAGTCTTTAGCCTCGTCGTGGGAATCACAAGAAGGCCCCTGGAGGAAGAACGGAGGGAGCAGATCAAAGCAGCAGGTGTCAGAAGGTCAGACAAGTATCCAGGGCCCAGCCCATGTAGGGCCTTACAGGTGAGCAAGCCCACCTTGAAGAGGACCCTCCACCTGACCAGCATCCAGTGCAGTTCACACAGCACTTGGGTGATATGGCAGTATTTAGGCTGCCCGTCAGCAACCTGGCGGCTGCGTTCTGCACCAGCTGCACCCTGTGGCGGATACCTCCCGAGACCCCGAAGTAGAGTGCACTACAGTAATCAATCCTAGATGTTATGAAGGCATGGACCAAAGTGGGGAGGTCTATAGGCGACAAGTAGTGATAGATCCTGGCTATGTTCCTAAGATGGTAAAAGCTGGTCCAGACAACGGAGGACACCTGTGCTTCAAATGTCAATCCGCTGTCAAAGGTCACATCAAGATCGTGTACTCTAGAGGAGGCCTTCAATGACAGACCCCAGGACTAACCCGGTATCTACAGCAGAGGCCCTCCCTATCACACTTTCTGTTCGACTCCACCACTAGTACCTCTGTCTTATCGGGGTTCAGTCGCAACCAGTTGGAGGCCATCCAGTCACTGATCTCAGCAAGGCATCCATTTAGCACTTCCACCACCCTGGATGTCCCAGGGGCAAAGGAAAGATACAACTGGGTATCAGCATAGCAGTGAAAACACAAACTGTACTTCCTAATGAGCTCTCCCAGGACCAGCATGTATATGGCAAACAAACAAACATACATACATCGGGGACAAGACCAAACCCTGAGGTACTCCACATGACAGGAGGCTATGGGAAGAGAAATTCCCCATCACTACCCATTGCCTCCAGTTTGTGAGATAGGACTCAAACCAGCGGATGACAGTGCCGGCAAGTCCACAAAACTCCCTCAGGCGGTCAAGCAACACCCGATGGTCTACCATGTCAAATGCTGAGGAGAGGTCGATGAGAATGAGAATTGTTCCCTCTCCTTGATCTCTATCCCTAAGGAGGTCATTATGCACCAGAACTAATGTGGGTTCCATGCTATGCCTCGCCCGAAACCCAGACTGGAGGGGCTTGTACAGGTCAAAGGTCACGAGGTACTCCTCAAGCTGCTGCGCCACAACTTGTGGTCGCCCTGGTGGGTCACAGAAGAAACTTCTTGCGACAGGCCCAGAGATGACATCATCTGAAAGAGGTTGTAACCTAGCCTAGAAGATTCGTCAGCCCAGACACTGAAGTTCCCCAAAACCAAACATCTGGGGGACTCCAACGTCTCACTCATGATGAAGTCTGCTACCTCCTGCAGGAATTTGCCTGCCACCCCAGGGGGTGGTGATAAAATCAGGAGAATCCTGCAGCCTGCGCCCCGAACCCCCACGCACAGCCACATTCAAAAGAACCTGGTCTTCCCACTTGGTGCACAATGAAGCCAAGCTCAGATCTAAAAACAGATGGCCGCTCCTCCACCCCTGCGTTCAACTCTGGGGCAGTGCACCACTAAATACCGGGGAAGGGGGGGATGGCAGCCTCTAAAACTGGGCCAGCATCATCACCCACCCAGGTCTCAGTAATGCAAGCCAGATCGACCATGGAAACAAAGTCCGCTATAATTGCAGTCTTGTTCCTGATCGATCTGGCATTGCAAAGCACTGCCCTCACGGGACTGGTGGGCAATGTAGCCCTTTTTGTGTACTAGTCCACTCGGTCTGGTGGAAACCCTGGGGATGAGGACTAAACACATCTGGCCTCTCCCTAAGGCCCGCAGACACCCTTCTGCAATCGATAACCTCAATCCGACCCTCCCCACTGAAGTTGATCGATGCAAGCCCTCTTAATTCCAACCTCCCTACAGCGAAGAGCTGTAGTGCTAGAAACTGGGAGGTCGTTAAAGGGCCATAGATCGTGAAGTCAGGATGCTTCGTACACATTCCTAGCCCACCCCAGACACCCTGATTTCCTCAGACACATACTGTCCCACCAGAAAGCTACTTGTCTATTTATTGAGACGATCAGTCACATAACATGCACACAACTAACACACTCAAAACTAACCAACCATAATTACACACTTTTTCAAACTAAAACCCCAAATCCCAGTAACCCCCTCACACTCTACCCCACAAAACTCCCCCACAAAAAGCAAAACAGACAAGGAGCCAAGCTTCTCAGCCTTCCAGGAGAGCAACCTGCAGGGTTTCAGAATAATGCCCCACAAGACAGGTCTAAGTGTTTTTTTAAATATGAAAAAAAAAGTTGAAATGTAAGAAAAAGCCACTTCTAGCCCAGGATGGTCGAGAGGCCACATGCCCCCTTCACTGCCCCTAGTCTCTGCTGTGCAGAAAATCTATGGACCAGCAAAGTACAATACCAGAGCAGTCCACACGAAGAAGCACAGTCCTTGGAGACCTGGAGCTCCTCTCACTAGCTCCAGGGATGATTTAAAACAGTACACGGATGCAAAGTCTGCCAATAATCCTGAGACTGCCTGCTGCCACAACAAAATCCCTTCAACAGACTTCCGAAATGCTCAGATGTTCTAGAGCTGGAACACACCAGCCAAGAGGAGGAAAAGTGTCCAATGTTTGTAATTGTCATGGCAAAAAAGTTTTCCCGACCGTACTCCAGATTTAAAGTCCTGGGAAAAGGAAACATGGATGACGCCCTCTGCGCCTGTGTTCCCCAGGAAGGAAGTCCGGTCACAGCAGACACCAGTCGTAACTTTGGCCCACTTGTTTGATGTTGAAGGGGCACCTCCATCCATCCCCGAGGCCACCGTCCTCCAGTCCCTCCAGCAACAAGCACCAGTTCAGGGAATACGTTACACCCCAATGACAGATTGTCCCACCATAGAAAGCAGGCAACTTCCAAACACAAACTGGATAGCAGGACCCGCACCACTCAGTCATAACTGTCGGTCATCTGTGGATGGATAGGCAGATGGGAAACTGTAGGCGGAATTCAGGCAATGGCAGCTTCTACAATTCCGTGGGATACCAAGATAAGATGAAACAACCTGCAGATCGACTCTCTTTCTGAAAAACCAAAAGGCTGACTCCTACATCTATCTCACTGCTCAGCCCAGCTTAAAGCTAAAAGCCCTAACTCAATACCAACTTTGCTCTAGAGGCTCACTTATGATGTTAGGTGCTCTAGTCAACGCCATCAGCTACGCACACACGCACCAAATTATGCTCTCCTAGTTACCATAGTGCGGAGTTAAACCAGTAAAACAATTAAGTAGAAACACAGAAGAGGCTCCAGGCATAAATACAAGTTACTCACTTGTAACAGGAGTTCTAGGAATGGTATATGTTGTTCATCCACACTTCTTGGCAGGTACCTTGCCGCTTTAAATCCTGCCGGAAGGTCTTCAAGCTGGCTCCTCCCACCCACCCGGGTGGTAAAAAAAAAACTCTCGGCTCCACCTCATGACACCAGATCTAGCCCGCTGGAAGCCAGGTTGTGCACTGAAGCCGGGGAGGCCGGGTGGGTTGTGTGGATGAACAACATATACCGCTCCTAGAACTCCTGTTATAGGTGAGTAACCTGTATTTCTAGGGACATGGATATGTTGTTCAATCCACACTTCTTGGCAGACTCCTAGCAGTTCTCCAGGAGGAGGGAGGCAAAGCACACACCCCCTACTTAGGGAACAAGGACTGGAGAACCGAGGTCCCAAAACCAGCATCCCAGTGTGACTCAAGGTCGATGTGGTAGTGGGTAATAAAGGTGTGTGCTGACTTCCACGTAGCAGCCCTGCAGATTTCCTGGATAGGGACGTCCCTGGAAGCAGCCACCGAAGCAGCGGTATGGTGGGTAGAATGAGCTCTTATCCCTTTGGGAGGCTCCATGCCCACCAACCTATAGCAGAGGTGACCCACCTGCCTATCGTCCACTTGGCTGCTGGTCTGCCAGGTGCGGCTTCAGCGTAGGTAACAAACAGCTGGTGAACCTCTCCCCGAACTTTAGCCGTCCACTCCTTATAATAAGAAAGCGCTCTTCTAGGGTCCAGAGTATGGAGCCTATATGCGGCCTCCAAGGTGTGATTGGGGTAGAACACCAGCAGAGTCAACACCTGGTTAAGGTGAAACTCAGACACCACCTTCGGAGGGAACTTCGGGTGGGGGCGCAGGACAACCTTGTCCCTGTGGAAGACCAGATAAGGACACTCGATGGAAAGGGCCTGGAGCTCTCCCATCCTTCTGGCTGACGTGATAGCCACCAAGAAGGCAGTCTTCCACGACAAGTGAGAGATGTCACACCTGTGCATCGGTTCGACTGGCTTGCCCATGAGCTTAGCCAATACCAGTAGTAGATACCACGGAAGTGGAGGTTCTCGCACCGGAGGGGATATGTGATCAAGGCCTTTGAAAAAGCACCCGACCACCTTCTCCTGCGCCACCGACTGCTTCCCGGACCGTGCCCGGTAAGCAGAGATGGCTGCCAGGTGCACCTTAAGGGTCGTCGACCGGAGCCCTAGCTGAGAAAGGGACCACAGGTAGTCCAGGATGCTTGCCAAGGAACAGGAGGAAGGGTCCAACCCCTTGCCCTGACACCAAATGGAGAATCTCTTCCATTTGAAGGCATAGCATTTCCTGGTCAACTCCTTATGGGAAGCCTCAACAACGTTGAGGACCTTGTCGGAAAGACCCAAGGTCTAGAACTCTTGCCGCTCAGGAACCAGGCCGTCAGGTGCAGGGACTGAAGGTCTGGGTGGAGAACCTTCCCCTGGCTGACTGAGATCAGGTCCGGGTGGGCTGGGAGCTGCCTCGGGAGCCTGGAGCTGAGGCTGAGGAGATCTGGATACCAAAACTGGCGGGGCCAGTCTGGGGCTACCAGAATCATCTGCGCCTTGTCCCTCCTCGCCTTGAGAAGCACCTTGTGGATCAAGGGAAATGGGGGAAAGGAGTAGAAGAGACCCGGGGTCCACGGCCTCGAGAAGGCATCCCCCTGCAGACAGTCCTGCGGAGGAGGGCGGGCATGAAACAGCCTTAGCTTCGCATTCTCCCTGGAGGCAAACAGGTCCACCTGAGGAGTGCCCCAGTGGGAGAACAGATTGTGTACTACCTCCGGCAGGACAGACCACTCATGAGATGCAGCCCCTATCCGGCAGGGCATCCAGCAAGTATTGGAGGCTCCTGCCACATGGATAGCTGGGAGATCCGCCTCCAGGCTACAAGAGGACCCGTGCGGAGGCTTCCTTGCACAGGGGCAAGAGGCCAGCGTCCCGCCTGGCAGTTTAGGTAGTACATGGTAGTGGTATTGTCTGTCTGGACCTGGACCACTTGACCCCATACAAATGGAGTGAAGGCGGTGAGGGCTAGTCGGACTGCTCGAAGCTCCAGCATGTTGATGTGGCATCGGGACTCCCGAGGGGACCAGAGGCCATGTGCTCTGTGCTCCCCCAGATGTGCACCCCAACCCATCAGAGAGGCAGTCGATCGAGTGACCGTCGGCTCGGAACCGACAAACGGGATGCCCTCCTGCAGATGAGCTGGAACGATACATAGAAACATAACATAGAATGTGACGGCAGATAAGGACCGCTTGGCCCACCCAGTCTGCCCATTTCCCTACCTACTGGATAAGCTGCAGATCCTAGTTAACCAGCAGCCTACTTCTTCCTACCCCCAACCCCCAGAATTGCCTTATGACTATCCATGCATGCTGAGATTCCACCACTGATTTTGACTCCACAACCTCCTCCGGAGGCCATTCCATGCATCCACAACCCTCTCTGTGAAAAATACTTCCTTAAATTACCTCTGGCCGCCCCCCATCTTCAAATTGTGCCCTCTTGTTCTTGCACCTCTTTTTGAAAGATGCTACCCTCTTGGACTTTGTTGATTCCCTTGAGGTACTTGAAAGTTTCTATCATGTCCCCCCTCTCCCTCCTTTCCTCGAGGCTATACATATTAAGCTCCTTAAGTCTCTCTTCATATGTCCTCCGGTGCAGACCCTGCACCATTTTAGTTGCCCTCCTCTGGACAGCTTCCATCCTGTCTAGAGTCCTGCGGAGGAGGGCGGGCATGAAACAGCCTTAGCTTCGCATTCTCCCTGGAGGCAAACAGGTCCACCTGAGGAGTGCCCCAGTGGGAGAACAGATCGTGTACTACCTCCGGCAGGACAGACCACTCATGAGATGCAGCCCCTATCCGGCTTAGGGCATCAGCCAGAGTATTGGAGGCTCCTGCCACATGGATGGCTAGGAGATCCGCCTCCAGGCTCCACAAGAGGTGTGTCTAGAGATACACCACTAGAGAGCGTTCCACATCTCCTGGGTCACTGCCACTGGATGGTCCAAAGGACCGGAGCACTGTGACCATTGGCTGGCCAGTCCCCATTGTAGGGGACGCATGTGCAAACGAGCCCAACAGACCACGATGGTGCAGGCCGCCATTGAGGCCCAGGAGGCGCAGAAAGTTCTGGGCAGGGCGCAACTGCCCAACCTAAAATGACTGGGCAAAGGAGGAAAGAACCTCGGCCCTGTCCACCATAAGCCGTGCTCTGGCTCGAAGAGAGTCGAGCTCTGCCCCGATTAATTGAATCACCTGCATTGGTACGATTTCTGATTTGGCCTCGTTGATGAGGAGGCCAGCCTGAGAGCAAACCTGGAGGGCCAGATCCCTGGACCGCTCCACCTCCAGTCTGGAGGGGGCCACAATCAGCCAGTCGTCCAGGTATGGGTACACCTGGACCCTTCGGCGACGCAGGAATGCTGTCACTATTGCCATGCGTTTGGTGAAGACCCTGGGAGCTGGAGAGAGGCCGAAGAGCATGGCCCGGAACTTGTAAAGGGACTCCTCCGCTCTGAAGCGGAGGAATCGCTGGTGGGACTGACGGATTGGGACGTGAAAGAATGCGTCCTGAAGGTCTAGAGAACAGAACCACATGCCTCGTTCCAAGGATGGAATGATCTGAGCCTGAGTGACCATCCCGAAGGTTCGAGACCTTAGGAACCTGTTCAGGTCGTGCAGGTAGAGGATGGGGCGCCAGCCCCCCGTCAGTTTTGGGACCAGGAAATACCTGGACACGAACCCTGGGTCTGGTGGAGGATCTGCCATCTCCCTGATCACCTCCTTCTGGAGGAGCAGGGCAATGTCGGCTCGATGGGCCAACAAAGATGCTGCGGACCCCGTAGCCCCCCGTGGGGTGACGGCTCAGAAGGGCAGGGCCTGCTCGAACTCCAGAGGCAGACCCTTTCCTACCACTTCCAACACCCAGCGGTCCATGGTGATAGCGGACCAAGCAGAAGAAAGTGGCGGGCCGTCCCCACGAGAGGGACTAAGCCCGAGCGGCGAGGCTGGGGCGACACCCTCAACCCGTCACTGGGCAGGCTTGGAGAAGGGACCCGGCGAGGGGCCTCCTGGGCCTTTTCCTCCCAGCTTCCTGCTGGAGGAAGCTGCAGGCTTGGCTTTGGGCTGCCAAGTGCAAGCCTGCTGTCCCTGATGATGGTGTTGCTGGGCCGGACGTGCCGTAAGGGCAGAAGGGCGAAAGGGTTTACGCTGCTGCTGGCGGCCTTTGTCCTTCTGGGCAGACATGACAGAGTCCAAGGTGGCACTGGACTTCTCGATCCTCTGGAGATGGCCTTCCACCCCGGGCCCAAACAAGTCAGTGCCCAGGAAGGGGACATCTGCCAGCTTGTGCTGGATATCCACCGTAAAGGTGGAGATCCGCAGCCAAGCTCTGTGGCGCATAGCCACTGCGGCGCTACTGACCGGGCACAAAGTCTCCAATATCAAGAGCAGTTTGGAGCTGCTGTTTCGCCACCGCCCTTCCTGATCCGCACCTGCTTGACCCGTGGTCTGAGTCAGCCGGAGATGAGAGATGCCTCATCCAGGAGCCCATAAGGCGTGGGAAGTCGCCATCAATGCGGCCGAACTGGCCTGGCAGAGAGGCCGAGGGAGGGGCATGGCGTACACCTTATGCCGGCATAGTCCAGCTTTTTGGACTCTGTCGGGAGGCTTGTCCACATCCCTGGTGTTCCCGGAGCGCCAGAAAACACTACTGGTAACAAGCCCCTCTGCAGAGGGGTGCTGCGAAAAACCGGACAGTGACCCGGTTGGGACTGCGCACTTCCTGGCCATCCTGGCCGAAGGAGCAGGACAAGAAGTCGGCCGCTGCCATAACTCCAAGGCTGGGCCAACAATGGCTTCAGCCACTGGAAAGGCCTCCATGGGAGAATCCCCTTGGTCCAGTATCTCCGTGAGGGGATACTTGACCAGCTTGGATACGGGTTCGAGCTGCATCCCAGTAGACTGAGATGAGCAGAAGCAGACCCATAAACGAGGATGGGCTCTCGTCCGACTGACCCCCGGTGGACTCCAGGTCAAGGGGCCTGGAGAACAGGGAAGAGTCGTCATCAGACTCCGAGGAGTCTGCGAACAGCTGCCTAGGGCCTGAGCCATCCTCCACCTGCCGAGGACGGTCGGGAGTGAGGGTGACAGACAACCGATGGGGCAACCCCTGACCCGACCGAGAATCCTTGGTCGGAGCCCCAGATTTAGGTTGTGGAGGCGGGGTTTCCACCACAATAGGTGGCGCAGCTGGTTTAGGCTGAACAACCGGCGCCGGTTTGGGCTCCTCGACAACTACCAGGAGTTGTTTCGGCCTTTCAGGTGACAGCCACTTAATGGCCGGGGTAGACGACGGGGTCAGCTTGTTCCCAGTCAGGAGGAGCTGCTGCCACATTAAGTCCTCGTAGCGGCGACGCAACTTGCGGCGAAGCCTTTCCTCCGAGGAGGAAGACGACGAGGACGAGTGGCACCGCTGCTTCCCTCGGTGCAGAGACCGAGAACGCCAGTGTCTGCAGGATCGGCTGGACCAAGACAAGGTCCGAGACCGAGACCGTCAGTTTTTCCGAGGGCGGGTCTGGGATGGAGCAGGGGGAACCCGTTCCTCCCTCGGCTCGGGAACCTTAACCGAAGACTCCAGCACAGGAGGCATAGGCAAGTCCTCGGTTTCCACCGGGGGAACTGGTGAAGAAGGGATGCGGTTTCTCAGTGGGCAACCCGTCCGGCAAGTCGAGAAAAATACTCGACCCGGCGTCGACAGGTGTCTCGGCCGCTGACCTGACGGGGACACCGTGCAGCCAGCGGCTTTAGCCGCAACCTCGACGGACGTCGAGTGTCGACTGACGGGGAAGGTGACCTCTCCTGCTACCACGAATGCAGACGATGGGACTTATCCTTCAAGTCCTTCTTCTTTAACCGAGCGGAGTGTGCCAATGGACCCTCATCTTTCATGGAGAGTGATTGACAAAGCTCCTTAAAGGAAGCTGTGCAGGAGGAGCCCAAGGAGAGCGGGATAAATGCCGCGACCGAGGAGGACGAAGATGCGACCTGGGCCACCTCCTCCTCGAGGGCGATCATCTGCTCCAGTTGCTCAGCCGAGCCCGCCGCCGGACACCGCCCAGCGGGCCTCCTTTGACTTCACCAGCGGAATTCGCCTCTCGGGGCGCCCAAGTTGGAGTCTGGCAGCACGGTCATCGAGGACATTGGCCGAGAAGGACTTGCACAACTCTCAGGCCTGCGGATCGTGGTCCAGCCCGAGGCAATATACGCACGTCGAGTGCAGATCCATCCAAGACATTCTGCCCACATGGGCACTGCCGAAAACCGGGAGTCAATTTATCCATCGCAGCCATGAGGGAAGAAACAGACCGAAGTCTTGTAAACTTTAGAATTATTTTCGGGTTAACTGAAGAGTTTGGATCCAGTCTAAACACAGAGCACTAAAGAGGGAACCTGAGCTTCCAAGCGGTAAGGAAGATCTGGCGTCATAGGGCAGAGCCGAGAGTTTTACCACTCTGGTGGGTGGGAGGAGCCAGCTTGAAGACCTTCCGGCAAGATTTAAAGCGGCAAGGTACCTGCCAAGAAGTGTGGATTGAACAACATATCCATGTCCCTATAAATGCTGTTTTCAGTTTCAGAAAGCAAACAGAGAGCAGCCCAGCGTGGCCGCCATCTTGTTCTCTGGTTATCAATACACAAACATGGGTTGCACCAGGGGAAAGTTCTGTGAATCTGACCCCTGATCTGTTTGCTGGTCCAGCTAAGTAGTCTGAGGACTGTATGTAGGCCCGGGAGAACAGTGGGTCCAGCAAACATCTGATTGGAACATATAAAAAGCTCTATTATACTGTAGTAAGCAGTCCAGAGTGTAGACCCCTTTAAGTTTTAATTTTAGCTCAAACTTTCTTTTAAACAGAGCTTCTATTCATTTAGGGGATCTGTGAATCACAACAAGCAGCAGGCAGCCACCACAAAACTCTACACTAAGAAGGTACCACAAAATGTAGTGGAGTGTTCTGTAGGCAAAAAACTAGAAGCAGCAGTTTACAGATGTCACTGCTCCTAACCCTCTACTCCCCAAACTGCTGAAGGGTATATTAACCCATCAAAAAGCAGTGGTCTAGTAATTATAGCACTGGCTTGAGAACCAGGGGAATCACAGGTTCAGACCCCATCTAAGCCAAATGTGCGACTTTGAGCAAGTCACTTAACCTTCCCGTGCTCCAGTCCACCCAGCTGCAGAACTGGAAAGAGCAGGACCCCACTGGAAATGAGATGCATCTCTGCTGGGCTATCCTCAAGAAATAAATGTTAAAAAAAGACAAATCAGAAACAGTGGTCTCTTAGCGTTTCAAAATATTCTCTCTATTGCTATATAGTAGGTTTAGATTGTAGTTTTGCTGTTCGCATGTTTTGTCTTTTGAAGTTTATATGTAGGTGTGTCCCCACCCTCCCCACTCAGCCTGATTTTTACTACCCAGGGCAGCAATGGGTGATCTCAAAATAGTCTCGTACAATGTCTGGGGCATAAATAGCCCAATCACAAGGGCCTTTATTTTATAAGAGTTGCAGCGTCAAAAAGTATCAATGGCCTTCCTACAAGAAACACATTTAACTCCACAGGAAAACCTTAGTTGGTGGGTGAGGTGTATGCCTCACATTACACAGCACATCCCCATCGTAGGGGAGTTGCCATTTTAATTCGCTGGAACACTCCTTTTAGGGTAGACCAAACTGACTTGACCCAGAAGGGAGATTTATACTCCTTTATGGTGAATATAGGAGTCAGAAATGTATACTCCTATACTTTTATGCTCATAACAAAGAGTTGACCCATATCACTTTTCTTATTACAGTAATGAACCCCTCAACAGACTGAAGGGATTGGAAGTCGCCAGAACAAGAAAGGTATTGAGCTGGTATTGGTTAATGGGTGGCGTTTCCTCCACCTCCATGGGAGGGATTATACACATTATGTGCCTCGATTTAATTCCTACTCCCGCACAGATTTTTTTTCCTTATATCTGCTAACTGGATATCCAAATTAACTGGTGCTACTACTGGTTTCATCACCAACTCCAACCATGCCCCGGCTTGCATACAACTGGACACCTCAATACCCTCAGAGTCCTTCTGGTGATTGAATGTCAGTCTACTAACCCACACCAAATTTAAGTATCTAATCTATCAAGTCTTTCTTCAAACTAATACTTCGACGGACATGGAGGTGAAAATGGATGGAATGCACTGAAGTGTTACCTCCGTGGGGAGATCATTAAGTATACCTCTAGGGTGGAAAAAGAGCGAACTCAAAATCATGAATTGAGTCATGGCACTCCTGCACATAAAGCAAAAGGCAGGGTTGCCGCTACCTGGAATCTTGTCCAAATCTCTATCATTTTAAAACCTGATAAGAATCCTAAAGAATGTAGATCTTTCTATCCTATCTCCCTCCTTCCAGTGGACACGAAGATCTTCACGAGTATTCTTGCAGACCAGCTCTAGTCATGTATCTCCACTCTTATCCATATGGACCAAACAGGCTTCATCTCCGGCTGCTTCTTGTGAGACAATATCCGTCGTTTTTTAAATATCATCTCCACCCAGCATGGTCAAAGGTCTTCCCAACTGGCAATAAGTATGGACACCGAAAAAGCCTTTTTGGCGGGATGGACTGGTCCTTTATGACCACCACCAGGGAGAGGTTTGACTTAAGGCAGAAATTTATTACGGCTGTCACATCACTATCATGCCTCCGAAGCAAGAATTAAGGTGAAAGGGTTCCTCTCAGATCGTATTAAATTGGGACGGGGTACCAGGCAAGGTTGCCCTTTATCTCTACCCCCTCCCCCCATTCACCCTATCTTTAGAACCTTCAGCGATTCATATTCATGGTACTATCTATATTAAAGTCATCATGGCAGAGGCAGTCAAAAAATGGCACTTTACATAGACTATTCCTTGTAGACCCACAATCATCACTTCCACACCTTTTACGGGCACTTCACCTTTTCGGCTCCATAGCAGGTTACAAGATTAACCTTACTAAGTCAGAGGCAATGATCTTGAGTGGAACCTCTTCTCTGGAATTTCGCTGTATCTTTACTGTTGCATGGGCAAAGAAATACACTTTCCAGTACCATGGGATTCACGGCTCCGCTAATACCCCTCTACTACTTAAGAATAACTACCTTAAAACTATATAATACCCTTCAACCAGATTTTGCCAGGTGGACCATATTACCCCTCACATTATATGAGATGATCCAGACTGTCAAAATGAATGTTTTACCTCACCTCCTAGTCCTCTTCCAAGCCCTACCGATTCATGTGCCCAGATGTTTTTGGATCAGTCTCAAGAAAGATAATCAATGTTTTATTTGATCTGAAACCCCCGCCCCTTTCTAGGACCATTCTACAGATTCCCCCATTTTGGTGGGTTGGCTCTTCCCAATCTTTATCTTTATTATTTAGCAACCCAGGGCCAGCTCTGCACTCGGGCAAATGGAGGTAAACTAAAATTGGTACCATAGAGGCTACTTTGCCGGGTTGGGCAGTGTAGACTTTATCAAGTGTTATCCCTTCCCATATTTGGCCCTATATACAGAGCCCATGGATTAAACACTTGCTCTGCATTCTACTATGCCTACAGAAGCTAACTCCTACCCCTAACGCCACTGGTCCCCCTCTCCCTTATTCATCATGAGGGGTCTTTTCTCCCTCCAAAATTAGTCCCCAAATATGTATATTGGGAGAGGCACGGGCCAACCACTTTTTTTTAGTGCACGGATAAGCATGGCTGTCTATCTTTTGTACAGCTACAAGCTCAATACTCCCTTAGACGTGAAGATCACTATAGATACTTACATACTCGCCACTTCATATTGTCTACGGGTAACTCTCCCTCAAATTAGACGAGACTGTACTATCTTGGAATCTTTTTTCTATTACATGATCTCCCTTAGGGTTAAATTTTGTCCCCTCTCTGAACTTTATACAATGCTGACATTCAGATGCCCCTCCATTGGAGGCTCGACAGAAATGGCAAGAAAGTGGCACCCAGATTTACTCTGCTTACTGTTCCAGGCGTCTTAATTTTGGTTGGCAAGTTACAGCTTCCCCAACCTAGGGAGAATTTAATTCCAAAGTTTTTCATATATTTTTTTTTTAGGACACCAGTAATCACAAAACATGTTCACCCCAGCCATACGAAACCCTGTTGGCGAGTTTGTGGACATGCCTGGGGGACCCACTACCATATTTTTTGGGCTGGCCCGAAACTTTTAGGCTTCTGGCAGGGGGATTAACACAGAAATACAACATCTTACTGGCCTCACTTTCCCCTTTGCGTTTACTGAATTGGAACTGGGTTTCCCCACCCTGTTGCTGTGCCACCGTAATATTTGTAAATTGGGCCAAATTCTATTGGTGGAGGCACTTAAATGCATCACCTCCAACTAGTTATCTCCACAGCCTCCATCATTAGAGCAATGGAGATCTAGGGTGGCGTATTGCGAAAGAATGGAGAAAATTACAAGCGTAGTGAGGCTGCAACATGACAAATTCTTGGAAATTTGGTGCCCCTACCAGTCACAACTAATTTCCACATGACTAACATTGACACACCGATCGCTCTGAGTGAACCGTTTCTGAAGGCGGTGGGGGAGTATGCACCAAAGTTCCTTATTTTATGCTGTTCTGACATGAATATTCAAAAGCAACTTTTTAGACGTTTTGTGCTTATGCATATTACACATGTACATTTGGTAGTTAACCATTTTTTTCCATCCTTTGATGCACTGTTTAATCCATTTTTTTTCTAGCCCAGCTTTCTACATTTGTGAGAAGGTCTTCCTGTTTGGAGTCCTTGCACATTTTAAGACTTTTACCTTCTCATATCTATTTTTTATTGTTCTCTTTGATCTATATCTTATTTGAAAGATGCTAGGGAGAAGTCTTTTTTTCCCCCCAATCAATCTACTTTATACTGGAAAGGTACGTCAAAGGGATGGAGGATCATTGCAGAGTGGGAAGAAGCCCAGGGAAGATGGGAGGGAGGGGAGGATAGCGAGGGAGCAGTGAAGGGGAAGGGATAGGTCAGGGGTGGGGGCGCGCTGGAGCAAGCGGTGAGAGCTTCTAATATGGGGGACTCTAGAAATGGAACCTAGGTAGAAGGGTGGGGATGAGAATGAGGAAGGAAGAAGGGGGTGTACTGGTATTTGTGGACTCTATACTTAAGGGGATCAGATAGGGCAGCAAGGGGGACCAGCACAGTCGCATATGGGTGGATTCCATACCGGGGTTAACGGCAGACAGGGTGGGGCAGTCAATTCTAAAGTGCACAACAGGGGTAGCAGGAAACCGCATATAATGGTGCATGTGGGACGAATGACCTGGTGGGGGAGACAGTGAAAGTAGTGAGGGAGAGGCTTGAGGGTGTGGGAAGGCTGTGCGAGGTGATAGGGGAGTTGGTAGCCTTCTCAGAGGTGCTCCCAGTACGCTGTGTGAGTATGGCAAGGAAAGGGAAGATTGGGGAGTTCAACACATGGTTGGGGGAGTGGTGTCAATCCAAGAGGTATGGGGTAGTGGGTGGATGAGGCAGAACCTGGGACAATAATGATCTATATGCAGGGGATAGGCTGCACTTGACTGGGGAGGGGAAGGGGGTATTAAAGTAGAAGTTAGATGGGTATATAGTGACAAAGGTGGTTTTAAACTAGGTAGGAGGAGTGGCGAGTGGATAGCTGGTAGGCGGGGACCCCGAAGAGAGGAGACAAACGAGCTTGCCCCCCAAGCTAGCAAGGAAGGATTCAGGGAAGCTGCACAAGGGGCCCCCCCGAATATGAGGGAGGAGAATCACAGAAAGGAAGAGGAGGGGGCAGGATGGAGGGTGGTCTCACTGAATGCGAGAAGCTTAGGTAACAAATTAGCCAAGTTACAGGTGCTCTTGGCAATGAGGAGGGTGGATATTGGAGCCATCACAGAAACGTGGGCCACCGAGTACCGGGAATGGGATCTGGCAATCCCAGGGTATAAATTGTACAGGAAGGACCGTGGGGTGGGGGGTACCAATCTATGGGGGACGGGATCAAATGTACTAGGGAAGAGGGGAGGAAAGGAGAATGGAGGTAATTTGGATGCAGCTCCTGGACTCCAAGGGTAGGAAGTGGAGGTTTGGGGTGGTGTACAGGCCGCCGTCCCAGGCAGAGAAGCCGGACAGGGAGTTAGCAGAACAAATCAGGAGGGTATGCAGGAAGGGGAACGTTGTCATCGTGGAGGACTTCAATCTGCCGGGGGTTGACTGGAGCACTCCGGTCACCTCCAGTGCTAGGGAGCAGGTGCTGCTGGATGCGATCTAGGAGGGACTCCTGACACAGCTTGTCACTGGACCTACTAGGCTAAGTAACACGCTAGATCTGGTACTGTTGAATGGTGGGGCAGTGAGAGAATTAATGGTGGAGGACCCACTAGCTGATAGTAAACCACACCGTTTGGTGATCACTATCACATTGAGCAGTCGGGGGCTCACTAACAAAGGTGGTGGACTTTAGGAGGATGCGGGAGATACTGAAAGGGAAACTTGAGGGCATAGGGGCAGGGATGGAAGTGGAGCAGAAATGGGACATTAAACAGGGTATTACAGAGGCAACAGAAGGTTGCACCAAGTTACAGAGCAAGAGGAGCAGAGCAAGGAAACCATGCTGGTTAAACTGCGAGGTGAGGGAGGAGGTGAGGGCAAAGAGAGCTGCGTACCAGAGGTTCAGAAGGACTGGTAAGGAGGACAGGGAGAAGTATTCAGGATGGCCCAAGGAAGTGACCAAGAGGGTGAGCTAAGCCAAGGCCTCAAGGGAGCTAAGTCATCACACGGGATGGGGGGCTTTTCAGATATGTCAGAGAGAAAGGAAGTGCAGGGATAACACAGTAAGGATAAAGAGGGTGGTGAGTGGGTGGAAAGGAGAGGAACAAGCAGAAGCACTAAATGAATACTTTTGCTCAGTGTTCACGCAGGAGAAGTGGGGAGGGCCACTACCACCTTGGACTGGGAGGGTGGGGGGAGAGAGAGGGACGGATGGAATGATTCAGGAAGTACAGCATTAGAGGGACTGAGGGCACTAAAAATGGACAAGTCACCAGGGCCGGACAGCATCCATCCCAGGGTGCTGCGGAAGATGGCGGAGGTGCTGACGGATCTGCTCAGCACCTCCCTGGATACAGGATGTGTGCCTCTGGACCGGAGGATGGCCCACGTGGTGCCGATATACAAAAGCAGCCCAAGGGACGAACCAGGCAATTATCCACCAGTCAGTCTCATTTCCATAGTGGGCAAGCTTATGGAGACGATACTGAAGAAGAGGCTGGTGTCATTTCTAGAGGACAATTACCTCCAGGATGTGAGGCAGCATGGGTTCATATTGAGGAAGTCCTGTCAAACTAACCTAATACAATATTACGACTCGGTAACGAGAGAGCCGGATAGGGACCATGCAGTGTATGTCCTCTACTTAGATTTCAGCAAGGCCTTTGATTCAGTACCTCAAGGGTGGCTTGTGGGGGGCTAACTGGTGTGGGAGTGGAGGTGAAGACGGCAAACTAGATTATAAACTGGCTGCATGGGAGGCTACAACGGGTTCGTGGTGGGGGGAGAATTCTCAACACTTAGACCAGTGAAGAGCAGGGTGTGCAGGGCTCAGTGCTGGGCCTGGTGCTATTTGGGCTCTTCATCTCTGACATCGCGCACAGAGTGGTGAGCAGGGTGAGTCTGTTCGCAGATACCAAAATGGGTGCAGCAGTGGACGAGGAGGAGGGATGGAAGCAACTGCAGGGGACCTAACCAAACTGGAGGAGTGGTCAGAGAGGTGGCAGCTGGGGTTCAATACAAAGAAGTGTAAGGTTATGCACTTTGGGGCAAAGAACCCAAGGAGACAATACTGGTTTGGGGGGGGGGGGTGAAGCTTGGGATCCCTGAGGAGGAGAAGGACCTAGGGGTGATGGTAACAGGGAGCATGAACGATTCTACCCAATGCAGGAAAGCGGCAGCAAAGGCAAACAAGAAAACAAGATGCCGGGGTGTATAGCAAGGGGGTTCTCATCAGGGCAGAGGGAGGTGATCTTGCCCCTCTACAGGTCACTGGTCAGGCTGCACTTGGGAGTACTGTGTGCAGTTCTGGAGGCCATACCTGAGAAGAGATATCAAGCTACTGGAGGGAGTGCAGCGGAGGGCAACGAGGATGATACAGGGAATAGAGGGGAGACACTATGAGAACAGGCTGGAGGAACAGAGTATGTACACCCTGGAGGAGGGATGGGGGGACAATCAGAACTTTGAAGTATCTGAGGGGAATTAACAAGGATGGAGCCAACGGGGTTTTTAAACTGAGGAAGGGAAGGGACACTAGAGGGCATGGGCTAAGAATAGAGGGGGGAAGATTTAGGAGGGAGATGAGGAGGCATTACTTCACAGAGAGAGTGGTGTCAAGTGGAACACCCTACTAGAGAGGGTGATATCATGCAAACTGTGAGTAGCTTTAAAAGGCCATGGGACAGAGAACAGGGGAGAGCACGGGTGGGTGAGGCTGAGAACATCTGAAGGCGGAAAAAAAATGGGGAGTGGGATGGGGCAGCTGCAACTTAGGGGAGCTAGCCGCACACTCGAGCAGATGCTGACAGACCAGGAGGTCCATGTCTGCTGGCACATTCGTATGTGAGCAAACGTCCAGTTAACGGTATAATTTACAAAAAGGGATACATAGCACAAAATTAAAAGATTAATACATCATAAAATATTACTGAGTACAAAATTAAGTAGGTACATACATTCCACCGGTAGAAGAGGTAAAGTACAAAGAGAACATGGCAAATGACAGTTAATAATATAGGGTAGAAGGTTAGAGATAGGGGAGGAAAAACACACAGTCAAGACAATGGGTTTTGTTAGTGTGATTCAATATCAGGCTGTATAATATCGAGGCTATGATTGTGAAGTTTGTCTTGTACTGTGTGCATAATATTCTGTATGATCTTAAAAAGTTTTGAAGTTAAAAAAACAAACATTGGTCTCAGCAGGTGGCATGTTTACAGCCTGAAACATTCTCATTCACTCACTCACAGATAACCATGTAGCGTTTATCATCATTAGTGTACTGCAGATACGAGTACTGCTACCCCAGTGTACATTGTACCATTCATCTGGAAACTAAACATTTCAGCTAATGTAATACTAATGTGTGTTCAATTTATACTTGAAATTCAGTGGTAAGGAGTCTCTTCTAAAACCTGCTACTTGTATTCCCAAGGAACCCTGTCTGCAACACTGCAGCTCACCTGCACCTGAAGAAATATCTATTAATTCATTGGGACTGAAAGGAGGGGAGTATGAACTCAAAAGCAGAAGAGCTTCTAGCTAATCAACTGCACTCTGGACATGCAAGTGTAGCGTTTCCAGCTGCCTGAACTAAATGCTGTTGCTGCACACTCACTGGTGGTTATTTATGGCACTTACTGTATACTATACAGAAACCCTGGACAGGGTTCCCTTTCAACTTCAACTCAAATCTAAAAGGGGTGGTCTATGATGGACAGAAGGGACACCTGTTTGGCTTTTGGGAGGGGAGGAGGAGAGGCAAAGTCCTGCTAATCATAACGTACACTAGAAAGCACAATCCACAACCTGTCTGGCTTGGGGGGCAGGTGGAGTCCTGCTAATCACAACGGACACTGGAAATCACAGTCCACTGCATACTCAGGATAAGTCTGGAGTTATGGACTGCACTTGCTTGCTTTTTGGCTCCTTACTTCTGTGTCCCGGTATGCCCTCTGTTTCTGTCCCTTTTTGTATTTTTTTTTTTTGGCACTCATTCTCTGTACCTCTCTATATTCTCTCCAGCCCAGATGGCACTGTCTCAGACTCCTTCTGGTAACCTGTTCTTACAGCATAGTGCTATGCAGAGTATGTGCAGTAGTGCATTTTAGAAAATGGGTTGGTAAAATCCTGTAATTTGATCGGCTCAGGTCATCAACCAGTCGGTCCACATCAGGTAACAGACCGATAAATAATGAGTCCCCGTCTCTGCTGTCCGATTACGTTACAAATCATTGGGCCAATAGAATTTAAAATTTCCGCCATGCCGATCGCTTGCTTTGCGAAGATCACCCACCCACCCAAAGTCTGGGCATATTGCACACAAACTAATACAGTCTGCACAGCTTGTGGACACTTCCTAGCTCAAAATGAACAAAGGAAAAGGAAGCTGTCAGTCTGATCGTAATGTGTGGTGGGCAGCGAAGTTTTCAAAAGGGCAGCGCACACCTCTCCACAGCAGCTACAAGTGCTGCTTGCCTGCGCTACTTGCCATACCCCCCCCAGCCCTCACGTGGCTCCCCTAAACCCTACCCAGAATCATTTTCTCCTCACTCCCACCTCACTGGAAGAAATCCTTAATGCCCTCTACTCCTTGAACATCTCAAAATCCAGCCCCGACTGTATCCACCCCAAACTTGTGTGTATATCTGCACCTACAATTGCTGTTCCCCTCACTTACCTACTAAACATGTCCTTCTCCTCTGGCAATGTCCCTCAAGCTTGGAAACTTGCTTATGTCATCACTCTACAAGGGTACCTGCTGTGACCCCTCAGTACCTGAAAACTACTGACCAATCTCCCTCCTCCCCGCTCTTGCCAAACTGCAAGAAGCTCTTGTCCAGTCTAGACTGAAACTTTCTCACATTCACAACATTTCCTCTCTCCATATCAGTCTTAGTTCAGAAAGCACCACTCCACCATAGACTCCCTCCTTCACATCACTGGACACATCCAGGCTACCGCTGACAAAGACCAAACTAACTGCTGCAATCTTCGTTGATCTGGCAAAGGCCTTCGATTCTGTTTACCACCCCCTGCTCCTTAAACTTAAGGTAGCCGGACTCGCCCCTCCTGCAATTCAGTGATTCAGATCATACCTTGAAAATAGGCTCCAGTCAGTCACTTCTCCGCCTCTCCCAAAACTAGCCAGTGTCCCCCAGGGTTCGATTCTAGGACCCATTCTGTTCTATTTATTAACCACCTCCCCATCTGTCTGTTCAAGATCCCTTATCCACACGTACGCGGACGACACCATCCTTTTCACATCTGGCCCAGTTCTAAGCAATATTCACTCATGACTGCAACACGATTACCACAACATGCAGTCTTGGTTTCACACAAACCATCTCAAAATAAACTCATCCAAAACGGTTTCCATGACTTTCAGGTCTGCTCAAAAACTTGTGAGGATATCCTGTCCACTTGCTATCGCCTCCCTAGACGGGACCCCACTAAACACTGTCTCCATGTACAAATATCTAGGAGTATAGCTCGACCTCCAGTTAAAGTTCTCGATTTATATCGACACCATCACATCAAAGCTCCGTCCTAAGCTAAGCCTACTATACAGAAATCATGATGCCCTCCCACTACCCCTTAGACGCATATTAACAAAAATGATCACTCCCATCTTCGACTATGCGGACACACAGTGTATGGCACTGTCCTCTCCTCGTTTTCCATGCTCGACTTCCTCTACGCCTTCTGCTGCTTTAGCGCAAATTCCCCTCTCAGAACTCATCACTGCACTCTCCTTTCTCCCCTTGGAATACCACCCCAACCCATCATTGCTTCAGGCACTCCATCTCTTTCATATCCAAATTCTGGTTCGACCTGCTCCCCCCCTTACCTGGCAGAGAGGCTAACACCAGCTGCCATTTCCCCATACTCACTGCGCTCAAGGGATTTCTGTTCTTGCTCCCTCCCCAAACCTTCCTCGCCCATTAGCAAATCCACCTTCACCAACAGACTCCCCTCTTTATGGAACCAACTTCCACCTCTGCTAAGAAACTCACCCTCACACAACTGCTTCAAATACCAAATCCGACAACTCCCACTCCCCCACCTGCACCTGCTCCTAGCCACTCACAGGCCCATTCTCATACCAAATGTTTTTTGTGGATAGTAATCCAATTCTTAGAATTGTCTGATACCATTTGTGTAGAGTCCATCTGAATGTACAGTGCTTCGCTGTATAACGTATGAGACTGTATATTTATCTCATGCATCCATTATGTATTTTCTGCTTTATATCCCTTCCCTGGGTCGCACCTGGAAACGAGCCTCTGCTCAGTGTGCCTTTCCTGGTTATCAAATGTTAAAATAAAGGAATAATGCCTGACAGGGTGGGTGTTATGCTGGGACAACATGCCACCTCAGGTGGTTGGGCCCGAGGCTCATTGTTTTATACAGAAAAAAAAAAAAAAAGAATTTTATTTAGTGTTTAAAAATATTTTTTTTAAGAAAAGATACAAGTAATCAATGTGGTGGGCATCTAAATGATCAGCAGGGATATTATACCAGGATAACATCCCTGTTGTGATGGCCAACTGACCAATCAGGAGGCAGGATTCTTTCTTGCCATTGTATAATAAATAAGATACACTGGCTACCTCCCACAAGGAAATTAAATTACTCAGGAAAGCCATCACTGCACAATTTACTGTGATTGGTCGTCAGGCGCTCCACGTGGAAACCAGGCAGGAGTTTTATGTCATACACAGTAGTATTACCAGACACAGCACACTCTCTCTCAATCAACTAATTTTCCTTTTTGCAGCCAAAGTACTTCTTTAGTGAGCAACTGCCTCCTTCTCCTGCTATACTTTTAGTTATGTCAAATAGAGTGAAAAATAAAGCACTACACTAGGTCACTCCTGTTGCTCCCAAAAGCCATGTGGGGAAGGAGGTAACCATGACAACAAGATCCATAAGGCACAACTACAGAGGCCGCATTAGGACAAAAAGCTCAAAAAAAAAACAAAAAAAAAAACACAACAACACAGCATTCAAATACAGCTGGATGAACCATTTTATTGCAAAACTTATTTTAAATTCATTTTTAATTAAAAAAAAAAGTTAAGTGTCCATTTTCTAAGCATAGGAACAGACTTTGACGGCAGATAAGGACTGCTTGGCCAGCTAGTCTGCCCATTTTCCTACCTACTAGATAAGCTGCCGATCCCAGTTAACCAGCAGCCTATTTCTTCCCACCCCCCCCCACAAGAATTGCCTTATGTCTGTCCCATGCATTCTTGAATTCTCCCACAGTTTTAGACCCCACAACCTCCTCAGGAAGGCAGTTCCATGCATGCACCACCCTCTCTGTGAAAAAATATTTCCTCACATTGCCCCTAAGCCGTCCCCCTCTATCTTCAGATTGTGTCCCCTTGTTTCTTGCACATCTCTTTCTGAAAGATGCTACTCTCTTGGACTTTGTTGATTCCACTGAGGTACTTAAACGTTTCTATCATGTTCCCCCTATCCCTCCTTTCCTCAAGGGTATACATATTAAGCTCCTTTAGTCTCTCCTCGTATGGCTTCTCTTGCAGACTCTGCACCATTGTAGTTGCCCTCTGCTGGACTGCCTCCATCCTATGTCCTTGCGTAGATGGGGTCTCCAGAGCTGCACACAGTACTCCAGATGGAGTTTCACCAACTGTCTATAGAGAGGGATAACAACTTCCTGTTTTCTGCTGGTGATGCCTCTCCCTATACATCCCAGTATCCCCCCAGCCCTCCCTACTGCCTTCTCACATTGCTTGCTAACCCTAAGGTCATCTGATATGATTACCCCCGGGTCCCTTTCCATTTCTGTTGTTGTTCCTACCTCCCCCCCCCCCGCATTGTGTACTCTTCCCCTGGGTTTCTGTTTCCCAGGTGCAATAATACTATGCAGGGTGGGCAGTACTGTGCTATACCGGACATTCCTGAGGCTATCCGGGCCCTCCGCCTGTGGCGTTGGGCCTCATTATGCCCCTGGGCAGTCCGGTATAGCACAATCCCGCCCGCCCGGTCAGGTATTGCTTCTCACATGGTCCATGGCATTGGATTAAAAGTAAATTAAAAGTCAACACCCTAGCTGCTACACCAAAATCTCTTGATCCAACCCCCCACAGGAAAGTTCCATCTGCAGCTACTCCAAGTCACAGATTTATCCAGAAGGGAGCATCCAGGATAGTATGCGTGAGAAAAAAAACTGGGTACCAGTGGAACAGCTCCAGTAGGCGTTGGAGGATGGAGTACGAGTCCCTGGATAAGAGCAGGATCAGCTTCCAACCCCAATACCCCACCCCCACTGTGCATGCAGGAACAGCTGTGATGGGTGTGCCTTGGCATTTTGAACTCTAATGCTCACCCCATTCTGTTATTCTGTACCCATGTTACCTCACTTAGTCTTGGAATGGGATGAGCATTAGGGTTCGAAATGCCAAGGCACACCTATCACAGCTACTCCTGCATGCACGGTGGGGTATCAGAGTTGGAAGCAGAGGAAGGGGGTGGGGAGTAGGGGTTGGGAACTTTAAGTTCCCCACATGCCTGTTCCTGCATGCACAGTGGGAGTGGGGTCTTGGGCTTGGGAACCCTAAGGTCGTACTTCCCTACTTTTGACAGTTCAACCCTAATGGTGCATTAACAAAGTTTTTGCACTGAATTTCCTTACTTTTTCAGATAGTTGATTTGTATCCCTTATTACAGCTGGAAGAATTATTTTCAACACGTCCTTTTTGGAACCCCACCTCATGAACACTGCTACTGTAATTTTGTTCAATGGTCCCGGAAGGTGATTTCGCACAGTGATGGCACCATTCTACGACACAGGTGCGAAAAGATGTTTCAGGCAGGATGTGAAGAATGACAGCTGTACTGTTCATGAGGTGGTGTGAAAAAATGGCAACGTTGAAAATTTGGAGTGAAAATATTAAAAACTGGCAAAGTTATGAGCATGTGTACAAACTGCGTAACATGGTAATTTTCTGGAATTGTTTCACCAGATCTTCAACATGGGCTTTTTGGAACTCCACCTCATTTAACTTTTTTTTTTTTTGTAACGATTCTCTATCTCCCCTGGCTCTGGAACTCTCTCAGGCCTCGAATCGTCCCCTCACCCTACCGCCCGCTGTGACCACCACCTACCTCAAAGTCACTGCTTCCTCCCACGGCCCCCCCTCCCCGGCTCAACCCCCACCAGGAGGTGAGTGGGGAGTCAGCGGTCAAGCGTTGGGCATCGCGGGGCGACACTGCGGGCGTCGCCTATCCAGGCTGGAGAGGTATTTTTCCCCTTATCTGGAGAGCTCCCCGCCCTACTCGCCCTATCGTGGTGCAACCTGACATCATGGCACATGGCAACCCTGCTGACGTCAGCCACACAACTGTGCTGTCCCTGTTCTGCAGTGCCCCTGATCCACAGGGGGCCGCTGGCCAAGCCCCAACCCTCCACCAGGAGAGCAGACCAGCCCAGCAGGCGCTTGATCCTCACCCTCCCCTGCCAACCCCCAGTGCCTGAGCTCGCTCCCGAACTCAGGTCGCCGGCGTGGTGCGAGGTGTGGTGTCCAGAGCCTCAACCCTCAGTGCCACCGGGCCAGCTAGGAACTCCACCTCATTAACACTGCTACTCTCATTTTGTTCCTTGGTCCCAAAAGGTGATTTCGCACAGTGACTGCACCAATCTGTGCCACAGGTGCAAAAATATATTACGAGCAGGATGTGAAGAATGACAGCCGTACTGTTCATGAGGTGGCATGAAAAAATGGCAATGCTGAAAATTTGGAGTGAAAATATAAAAAAAAAAACTGGCGAAGCTACGTACGTGTGTACAAATTGTGCAACGCACGCTTGGAACGCGTACTAGTTTGGAATTTTTTCAACAAATTTTCAATATGGGCTTTTTGGGACCTCACCTCATGAGCACTGGCACTGTCATTTCGTTAATCGATCCTGAAAGGTGATTCCACGCAGCAAAAGCAAATCACCTTACGGGTCCGATTAATGAGATGACAGTGACCGTGTTCATGAAGTCGGGTCCCAAAAGCCCATGCTGAAAATTTGGTGCAAAAATTCAATAAAATACCAGAGATATTACCATAAGTTCAAAACGCCATTGACTGTCATTATATGGCACTTACCTTGATTCTTCAGTTTGCAGTTCGGCTTTGAAGAGTGCAGACGTGTCCCGCTCCACAGAATACAACAGTGCCCGACTCCGGAGGCAAGTATGGGGCAAGGGGAGGCGGGTGCACAGAAGGGGCCAGGGGAGAAGATGAGGGACAGTTTTCTTTACAGGTTTAATAAAAATAAAAAAAGACATTGGGGGACTGTCTTGTTTTACAGGGATACAGACTTTGAGAGATACTGGAGGTGGCTCCCCAGTGTTCCAGAGTGGTAGTGGGGGAGAAGCATGACTGGGGAACACTGGGGGTGGGCCCCCCAGTGTCAGACCCTACCGGGGAAGGGGGGGGGGGATCTCCGACACAGGGATTGGGTATCCCGATGTTGAAGAACAATAGAAGTTTATTTTGGGACACAGAGAGTGGGATCCCCAGTGTCCCACTACTTTGGGGTGGGCGGGGGCACAGGACCCGGGACAGTGGGAGTGGGCTGCCTAGTGTCCCTCTACAAGGGACCTGTTTTTTGTTTTTTTTTTTTTAGCTGTGGGGAGTCCTTTTTTGGACAGCCATTTCTCGAAAATGGCTGCTGGTTGTGGTCTGAAATTTTTAGGGTTGAAAGCCTTTATTTAAGATTTTCACCAAAAAAAAAAAAACACACTGAACCTTTGCCACACAGATGTGCCTTTTGAATGTTTGATAAACACATATTAATCCGTTCAAAAGTTATTTAGTTTTTAATGTGTCCTTATGCTCCCTGCCACACTATGTACCCTACCTGAGAAAACTAGCTACTTGTATTCGAAATAATGGGAAACTAAAACTTAAATAACTTTTGAATGGATTAATATTTTTTTCACCAAACCTTCAAAATGCACATAGGCTTTCACAGAAACATAGACCTTGACTGCAGATAAGGACCAATTGGCCCACCCAGTCTGCCCATTTCCCTAACTATTGGATAAGCTGCAGATCCTAGTTAACCAACAGCCTACTTCTTCCTACCCCCACACCAGAAATGCCTTATGTCTGTCCCATGCATTCTTGAATTCCCTGTGTTTTTTTACCCATGACCTCCTCAGGAAGGCCGTTTCATGCGTCCACAGAGGCCGCATTAGGACAAAAAGCTCAAAAAAAGCAAAAAATGTCTGTCCCATGCATTCTTGAATTCTCCCACAGTTTTAGACCCTACAGCCTCCTCAGGAAGGCAGTTCCATGCATGCACCACCCTCTCTGTGAAAAAATACTTCCTCACATTGCCCTAGAGCCACCCCCCAATCTTCAAATTGTGCCCCCTTGTTCTTTCACATCTCTTTTTCTGAAAGATGCTACCCTCCTGGCTTTGTAGATTCCCTTGAGATACTTGAAAGTTTCTATCGTGTCCCTCCTTTCCTCGAGGGTATACGTATTAAGCTCCTTTAGTTTCTCTTCGTATGGCTTCTGGTGCAGAACCTGCACCATTTTAGTTGCCCTCCTCTGGACTGCTTCCATCCTGTCTATGGCTTTGCGGAGATGGGGTCTCCAGAACTGCACGCAGTACTCCAGATGGGGTCTCACCAACTGTCTGTACAGAGGATTAACAACTTCCCGTTTTCTACTGGTGATGCCTCTTCCTATACATCCCAGTATCTCCCCAATCCTCCTTACTGCCTTCTCACATTGCTTACTTAACTCTAGGTCATCTGATACGACTACCCCCAGGTCCCTTTCCATTTTTGTTGTTAGTACCTCCCCCTCACCCGTGTACTCTTCCCCTAGGTTTTTGTTTCCCCAGGTGCATTCCTTCGCACTTCTTTGCATTGAAAATAAGCTGCCATTCCTCCAACCTTGCCAAGTCCCTTCTCATCCTTTCCACCCCCACTTGTGTACCAACCCTGTTGCAGATCTTTGTGTCGTCTGCAAAGATGCATACTTTTCCTTCCAGCCCCTCCGCAATGTCACTTATAAAGACACTGAAAAGGACTGGACCAATACTGAACCCTGCAGTACCCCACTAGCAACCTCCCTTTCTTCGGAGTGGACTCTGTTTACTATTACCCTCTGTGTCCTGTTGTCCAGCCAATTTTTTACCCAGGCTACCAACCTGGGACTCACTTCCAGGCTGGCCAATTTGTTTATTAATCTTTTGTGTGGGACTGTGTTAAACCTGAAAATTTCAGACCACAAGATAAAGCCATTTCTGAGATACGGCAGTCGAAAGAAATAGACAAAACCCATTGAAATTTTGCGTTTTTCACCACTCTGCATCTCAAAACCCACAAAAGGGATTCACATGAAATTTGGCATGTCAAGAGACCTTCCCCTAGCCGCAAACCATGCCAAATTTTGTGTGAATCCGCTGCACTGCTGCAAAGTTATTAAAGTGCAAATTTTGAGATTTAACATTAAACTGCTCGACAAACCCCAATAATGGTGCTACTGTACCAGTATAATATCAGTATTATGTACGTAATTACTAGTGAGCCTGTTTATTGCCTTGACTAACACCACTTTCTAACTTAGGTGATGCGAACTGAAAATGCTCTTGTGAACCGAAGATTTTTTGTTCATATCAGAGGGTTATCCAAAAATCATGATGAGCATGCTCAGGTGGAACTATTCAATACTTTTTCACAAAATCTTAAAAAGGCACCATCTTGGCGCACAGGATGCTAATACCCTGAAAGCTTCCTGAAAAAATATTCTGTGCTGTCTGGGCTGTAGGCGAGAGCAAAATAAAACCAAACACAAAAAAGCACAGTCTGGCTGTAGGTGAGAGCAAAAACTAATAAAATAAAATAAAAACAAGACGTATTAATTATAGGAAAAATACAATTACTTTTCCAAAACTTGTCATTCCAGATCTCGAAAACTGCACAAGATGGTGTCACAAAATTGCTCACATCTTCTGCCAGCCAGATCAAGTAGGCCATCGTTTGGGCTATTCTATCAAACATTCCCCAGACAGTTATTAAGGTGCAAACATTGGGTTTAACATTGAATACCTTACTCAACCCTAGAGAGACCTCGATCTCTCAGTACTTGTTGAAATGGACAGCCCTTAATCAGGGCACCCTTGGTGCCCACATTTATTTCAAAATTCAAAAAAGTGAAATCTACAACTATTTATCGAGAAACAAAAAAATAAATAAAAACTTACCTGTCATGTTCAAACACCTTCTGAAAGCCCTCAAAGCACTTGTTGCTTGAAACCTCTGTCAGTGCCATGACTAAAGTTGTCTGTCAAGGAAGAAAAAACAAGCATTTGTCAATGCCTAATGTTTGCTTGCTGGTATTAGCATTGGAAACGCAGGAGTTAAGAGAGATGCAGAATAGGAATGGCAGTGAAGTATTGAACTTCATGCCAACCCCACCACCTCCACCCAGCAGATACAAACAGGCACTGGGGTATGCGTGTGGGTCGTCACTCATAACATTCATGCCATTTCACCTCACCCTATCCTGCAGACACAGACAAATGCTGAGGTGTGCCTTGGGGTATTCGGCTTTACAGTCATCCCATTCCATAAGGACATATGCTGAATGCAGTATAGGAGAATGGGGTGAACTCTGGGGCCGAAGAGTCCAAGGCACACCTCAATGCCTGCCACTGGCTGCAGAGTGGGGAGATGGGGGTGGAATGGCATGAGCATTACAGTCGGCGGTCCAAAGGCACACCCCTGATGCCTGTCAGTCTGTACAGGGTGGGACGTTATGGTTAGAAACCCTAACGCCCCTGGGCGTTTGTTGGTATTTGCACTACAAATTTTCAACATGGCCGTTTTGTGACCCCCACCTCATGAAAGCATTTGGGCCCTCTTTTCATTAACAGTGGCACTATGATTTTGTTAATGGGTCACAAACTTTTGAGTTCCACATCGACCGCGCCATTCTGCGCCAGATGTATGAAAACACAGATGTGGCAGGATGTGAAGAATGACAGCTGTACCATTCATAGGGAGGTGTGAAGAGATGGCAATGTTGAAAATCTGTACTGAAAATATTACAAATACGAAGTTACCAGGGTGCGTGGAAACTGCACAATGCATGCTTGTAACAGTCATTTTACGGACGTTTGTCACCATATTTTCAACACAGGCATTTTAGGACCTCTGCTCATGAACAGTGTCACTGTGATTTTCTTAACTCTTTATACCCATGGCAGCCATGTCGTATCAGAAGAATCAATGGATGGTTCAGACTTCATACGGAGCTATTGGGTACAATGAGTTTTAATCTGTCCCGAACACCGATTACCCACAGCGGCCACGCTATTCTGCGCTGGAAGTGGGAACACACATTTTGGCCAGGATGTGAAAAATGACTGCTGTACTGTTCATAAGGAGGTGTGTAAAAATACCAATGCTGAAAATCTGGAGTGAAAATATTACAAATTTGCAAAGCTATGAGGGTGCATGGAAACTGCGCAATGCATGCTCGTAAGTGTCATTTTTTTGGATTATTTTCACCAAATTTGCAACATAGGCTTTTTGAGACACCACCTCATGAACAGTGGCACTGTCATTTCGATAATCGGTCCTGAAAGGTGATTCTGCGCAGTGACCGCAAAATCATCTTTCAGGACAGAATAACGCCATGACAGTGACAGAATTCATGGGGGGGGGGGGTCCCAATAACCCCATGTTGAGAATTTGGTGTCAAAAGTTTAAAAAATGGCTGCGATATCCACATAAGTTGAAAACCCCCTATTTATGCCATTATACAGCTTACCGGCATTTCTTCAGTTCGCAGGAACATTACGCCGATGGGGAGTGGGCTCTCCTGTCGGCAAATGAACTGAGTCGGGGCCATGCAGACAGGGGGATTGGGCACCCGTCAGCTTTCATGGGGCTCTGAGGCAGATGGCGATAGCTGCCGCCATGTTCGTTGAAATGTTACAGCAGGCAAGGTACTGCCCTGCAATGACGGGTCGCTCCCTCACTGCAGCTGAATGGCTGACGCTGCAATGACGAGGCGGCCCCTGATTGCGGTGGCCAAATCGTTTCAAGTTGGTGGCACTTCTGGAGAACCAGTGTCATTAGAACAGTGGGCCTGCATTGGTTGAACACTGCCAAGCCCACAAATGCAGTGCCGGCATTGCCCACCACAGTGCTGCACCTCCACAACCCGCTTCTCTCCTAAGCTGCCACTTAATGCTTCTTGCGTATGCGCGCAAGCAAACAAAATAAATGCTTACAGCACAGCAACATCCACAAATATGTTTAAAGATCCCTCTTCTGGATTAACATGTTGCACAAGAATTGGAATATTCTGCGGGGGGCTCTTTTTTGCATTGACATCCATAGGCTTACCTCCCATCTTGACCTTACAGATGTCATATAAGCAATAAGACATGACAGGGTGTGTGTTAGACATTTTAACACACCACTAGGAGGCACAGTAAGGCACGAGGCCACTGGCCGGGTGTCTCCAGCCTCCTAGCTGTGTGTTAAAGTACCTAACACACACCCTCGAGTAGCATATTGCGCTTATGAAATGGCTATGTAAAATACAAATGTATGTGATAACTAAAATGCATCATATTTCATAGTGAAAAATGTACGTTTGGCTTAATTTTTAATAAAATAGTTCCTCTGCCTGCCTTTTTTTTTTTTTTTGACTTTAGAGCCCTTAAGGCATCCTTACTTGTATTTGTCTAGTTGTCATGGCACCCCCCCACCACTAGCTGTAATTATACTTTATTTTATTTGAATAAGAAATTATGCCATCTTTTTTTATATTTTTTGTAAGTTAACAGGTAGCACTATGGAGAACACGCTGCTTTTCTTTACAGGACACAGGAGAAAGCTGTTACACCATGCGGAAGTGAAGAAAGAAAGTGAAAGACTTCTATAACTGCTGGACTAAGCTAGCCATCTATGGTACAGATTCTACTAGTTTTTACATGGGAGAGATTGTTATGCTACATGTTTTTTGTTGAACAGTGTGGCGCTAAGGGGGTGAAGTATCGAGTGCCCGCCTGCTCGGTGTGAAGTTACAGAGAGCGAGAGACAGTGGGCAGGCAGGCGGGTTGCGAAAAAGCAGGTCGGCTGTTCAGCCGTAGAGTGAGCAGGCGGCTGGGTTTCTTATAGTGCTAGTTTGTAATTTTTTTTTTTTTTTAAATGCTGCAGGTTGTGCTTTTAATAAGCCTGGGAGAATTGAACTGTGCGATGCCAGTAAAGAAAAAAAGATGGCTGCTTTTATTTTTCCCAACATTCTGATGTGGGCACCCTCACCAGTATTAATGTCCAGCTTATTACCTGCACTTTTTTGCGTGTGTGTTAGACATATTAAACACATCTATTAGCCAATCCGCTTTCTTAAAATAGCCTAGTGATTTCATAAAATATATTAAGGTTTGAGTTTCACAATGTATTTATGCAAAAATGACCATGGCACTGGTTATCATGATAAACTGCAGCATTTTCAATTTTACGGAAATGGAATGAAAATCTGGCTTGAAAGAAGTCACAAATCTAGACTGTGCCCAAAGGGGAACAAGCTACCACAACAGCGGAAGACCGTCAAGAAAGAGCTTCACACCATACTACAGAATATTGTACTGCATGCTATTTTACCAGTTTAAAAAAAAATGTACACAATTATCATCAGTGGGATATACTGTGCTATATTTTCACACAAAGTTATCATGACCTCTACTTGACCCATACTCTCTTGGCAATCTGTCACCTATGTCCCTATTGATCCAGATCCCCCTTCCCATTTTCTCCTTTGTCAGAAACCAACAGTAAAGGCAGCATGTTCTGGGGTCAGGAGAAGGGTAAGGCTAAGGGCTACAAGCCTTCTACATCTGCTTTGGCAGTGTTTTATTGTCTCTTACCCTCCCACTTTCCTGCTCTATGGTTGGCTCTTCATGCCATCTACTGTACATCAGGGACAGCTGATCTGCAGCTACCCACTAGGTGTGAGATGAGCATGCTCCCCCCCATTCCTGAGCAGCACACCCCCCGACCCGGTGCAAGGAACTGGTTCAGGATATGAGACAGGATCTTCTTACAAGGGCATAGGACGGCTCCCACTGCAGCCCACTGGAGAGGATGTGTGTGTTGGGAGTGGAGTAACACACTTCTATATTTTTTGAGCGTTTTTTTTTTTTAATGTTGCTGTTACAGAAACTGGGGCCTACATCAGAGGTTTTTTGTCTCCTATGGTGTTCCTAATCTCATACTGCGCGCGCGCGTGTGTTGCTGAACCCCTCCTGTCGCTGTTTGGTGAGCATATGCCTGGTTACCAGAATGAAATGCATTACAAAGAGGTGTCTCTCTCCTGACCGAATGGAGGGGCAATAATGAACGGTATCCATCAGATGGAATGTTTGACCTTTTCACTGAAGTACCAAGCGAATCCGGCTAAGCTCCAATGGCAGTATTGGACAACATGCATCAGACATGAATTCAGATTTTATTCCATGAATGCCTTGGAGTGCACTGCCAGGGGTGAGAAGAAAGGAGAGAAGGATGGGATATGGGAACTTTTTCTTTATTACTGTAGATTTAAGATCTGGGTTTATTTATTTATTGAAATGTTTCACCAGGAAGGGATGCTGAGCAACAAGTTGCTCGTCTCCTGGTGTGACCTGGGGAGTAGGGGAACATGAGGATAGTTTACAGAGATTTGGTACACAATATAAATTTACAGTAGATTACATTCAAATAATTTGAGCAGACTGTACAGGAGTAATGAAATAGCGGGGATACTAACAGTTTTGAACTAGATAAATACTATGCCAACGCTTTTGGACTAGACAGATACAACATAAAACATTTAGGCATACACTAAAAAAGTATAATAAATAAATAAATGATACACAACTGCGTAGCTAGAAAATGGCTAAACAGAATTGTAGTTTGATCTAGGGAAGTTAGTGAGGAGTAAACAGGCAGAACAGGTTGGCTAAGGTATAGTTTATTTTTATTTATTTAACACTTTTTAGGAATTACAACCTTTGAATCAGGGACTCATTTACAAAGGCTCTTCGTCATAAAAAAACAATACAAACACTCAGTACATACAGACATAGCATGGAATGGGTTACACGGCAGCTACAGGTTACAGTTTTTACAGTTATACAATATTGCAGCATAATGAATAGCTACACATTGCACTAAGTGTGCTACAGGTAGCTACAAATTACAGTTTTCAAGAAGAACAATAAGTTTGCAGAGAGGTAGAGAGTAATAAATTTGAGATTTGTAGCGAGGTGTAAACTAGACGGATATCATGTGAATGTAGCCAAGGAGCATTGTCGAGAGGTATTGCCTAGTAGTCCTGGAATATTGGTCCTGCAGGGCAGAGGCAGGCAGTTAACAGGTTACCTCACTAGCGAGGCACAGCATGATAATACCATAGGTTTGAGAGAGCTGGCATGTTAGTTGACATGGCAGGTGCCACTTCAGGGGCATTGGCAGTGCCCAGTCGGTAAGAGCTCAGAGGTGGGCTGGACCCAAAATATGATAGACGACCCGAAGCTAGCTGGTACATTGGCAACGCTGTGAGGTGAGAATGTGTTCTTTTAGGGCTAACTTGAAGGGTCCTAACTTGGAGATGGAAGAGATGTCAGCGGGGAGTTTGTTGTACCAGACTGGGGCTCTGTGAGGGGAAAGACCTTTGGGCTAAGGAGGTTCTGACCCTCGGGATGGACCACATCTGTTTGTTGGCAGCGCGGGTGTTCAAGGTGCAAGAGGATAGGAGAGAGGCAGATACCCCCAGGGGGGTAAGCCCCAAGTGTATTTTCTTAGTGAGGAGGCATGTTTGATAGTGCAGCCTTTAATCCAGGGTGAGGAGATTTGTCAGGGCATAAAGGGTACAAGTATGGGTACAGTTGTCCACCCCGAGAGGAGTCTGCATGCTTTGTTTATAGCCAGATGGATTGTATAAGAGATGTGCAAGTTAACTACAAGTGCAGTAGAGATTAGAGGTCAGCCCTAGCTAGGGCTACATAAAGTGGAGAAGGGAAGGCGAGAGAAAGGCAGGTACTGTATGTCGGTAGGCAGAGAAGCGGGGGTGGTGGTGGAAGGGGATGAAATGAGGACACGAAAGAAGAGGTAGGAGGAGAAGGGTCTGCTGGGGCCTAACCCCTCCAGTATGTTGAGGACCCTGCCTGCACAAGGCAGGGGTCAAGCATGACAGGAAGGGAGCAGGTTGTGGCAACGAGAGGTAGAGTACAATAGGAGGGAAGCAGACTGTAGGCAGCAGGGGTTGGGGGAGGAGATAGGCTTTGGAAGTAAAGAAGGTGAAAGTGAGAGACAAGAGAGGCCGGGATTCCAGCCCTTCAGGATGTGGAGAAGTGGAAGGAAGACTTGGGTTAATGTTGTAAGGGTAGGGTAGGGACTGGCCCTTGTTATAACTTTGGATGATAAGAGAAATCATAGTAAGAGAACAATGGAAGGTCTGAAGGAAAGAGAATCGAGGGAAGGAAATGGATGCTGGTATTTAGGTGGGTGGGGGTGGAGCTGCAGCAGGGGCACTGCATGGGTACTGAAGAGGGGTAGGGTTTGTCAGGGGCTTAGAGGGGGAGTTAGGGAGGGTTGTAGCAGGAACAGCTAGGTGCAAGGAAGTTTTTAAGGGTAGAGCTAATGGAGTAGTATGAGGATGAGTGACGAATTTGAGAGGGGAAGGAATTCCACATTTTTCGGAGGCAGTGAGAGTAACCGGACTGGCCAATGAGAGTGGCTCTCCGGGGGACCACCAGAGTACAGGGATCGGATGATTTACCTTCTACAGTGGTGTCTGCTTTTTGTCTTCAGGATGCCATTTGTCCGGTCAGAAGTGTGTTTTATGTACCACTGCACAGCTGTTTTCTTGTGGAAGATTTTCAATAAAAAGTGAATATAAAATGAAAAAGAACCCAGTTCTCCAACATGGTAATGCAACACAGTATCTCTAGCCCCCCAGGCCAAGCAGGAATTGGCATTTCTAACACAGTACTTCACTTCTGGATATGTACATTTTTCCACATCTTTGTTACACTGCATAAGTGAAAAGACCTCAGGCAGAATCAATTTTTCCGCAGCACTTTGTATCACATCAAGGAATACATCTGCTCGGGAAAGAAAAAAAACCCTATGTGTTAACATTTTGGATTTGCTTTTCGAAGATTAACTTTTTCAGCTTTAAAGGAAAACAAATCCTCATATCTTGTTAATCTTATTTATTTCCATGTCAACAAATAACTCTTTGCATAGCTGTTAGGTATATACAGTATATACCTACTTTAATTTATTTCTACTGTTCATAGTCTCTGTAACTATCCTGGTGCTCTCCACATTCTAGTTGTTGAAATGTCACTGTTCCCAAGAGCTGCACTAGCATGAGAAGAGCATGACAGGTCAGCACCCTTTAGACTCCAGAGCATGCCTGTCTGCTTAGAGTTCAACAAAACAAGCTGCAGCAAGGAGTGAAATATCACATTTACCTTCAGTTAGCTTTGCAAACCAAGTTGTAATGCAGGGTTTTTCCCTTTCGATTACATTCAATTTGACTGTCCCCCCACCCCACCCGAGAGTTTTTCAGGACATTTGTTCTATCAGCATAGAGATAGTTGCAGCGTATAAATGGATGATCGGACATCATGTTCTCACTAATGCAGCTCTCATGGGCAATGAGATTTTAACAACCATAAAATGCAGACCCCAGAACCATTACAGGGGACTAGCATAAACAGTTAAAAGCAAATGCTTATACCCCCAACAGCTACAGAAAAGAGCTGTTTGTTGACACTGAAAAGAACAGTTATAGATCTTCAAGGGTATCTCATATGATGTAGTTGTGGCAGAGTGGTTAAGGTGATGGATTCGAAATCCATGGGTGTTTTCACTGCACAGGTTCAAATCCTGTCAACTACAAAAATCTTATGCCTAACTTGTACCACGTTGTCCTCTGTATGAACTTGTATTTCATTGTACTCTCCCAGGTTGTGCCTGAATGTAGGCAAATGTCTTGTCTAGTGTACCTACCTGGTCAACAAAAGCTAAATAAATTAGGTCGCACATATGGGACGTCACCATCAGTGAAGCAGGATCCACATGGAAGATTTTGAGCAGTATCACTGGGGCCACCCACGCCGACATTATCTGCCGATGTCACCAACCCTATAAAGCCACAAGTGGCCCTGCTCCCTCCTCAGTTCTCTCTCCTCGAAGACAAAGTGAGCACAACTGTTCTATGGGGGACCGAGGAGAGGGAGAAAGAGACAGAGGTGCCCAGGGCAAATTAAAAGGCTAGATACACCAGTAAGCCAGTTCTGAGTAGAGAACCCCAAAAGAGGGGGATGGTGGGAGGGAAGGCAGACCTGATGACGGAGATCCCCTAAAGATCTGTTACGGATATGGAACGTGTCTCAAGCAGTTACAGATGCAACAGAACAGCCTGGGAGGAAGGTCAGCCAAAGCTTAAGACAAGAGGCCTAGCAGGGCAGCCCTGCCAAAACCTGCATGGGCTCTAGAAGCAATGTCCATACTGTAGTTGCTTGGTGAAAGTATGGATGGCACTCCAAGTGGCAGTAGCACAAATGTAAGTGGCTGAGACCCCTCTGAAACAAGCCACAGAGGTAGCTATGCCCATTGTGGAATGGGTTTTTACTGCCCCTGGCAACTCTTTGCTATGCTTGTTGTAGCAGAACACAATAGCGTGACAACCATTTTGACAAACATTGGTTAGAAGCCCGAAAGCCCTCTTTACCTGGGGTGAAAGTAACAAAAAGCTGCTTAGACTTTCTACATTCCCTGGTTCAAAGCAGATGCTTCAAAATTCTGTGCACGTCTAACATACAGAACACTGCACCCGGGATTGGCACACTCAACAAAATAAACTGGTAGGTGGATAGACTGATTCAGGGTAAACTCAGACACCACCTTAAGGAGAGATTTAGGAATAATGTGCATAGACACCCTGTCTTTATGAAAAATGAAATAAGGCTCCTCACACCAGAGAGCCTGAAGCTAGGAAAACCTTCGAGCAGAGGTAATAGCAACTAAAAAAAAAAATGCTTTCCAAGACAGAAGTCAGAGCTGGCTCAAACGGAGACAGGGCCAACTTCTCCAAAACAAAATTAAAATCCAAGCCAGGACAGAAAAACAGATTGGAGGCTTCAGGTTCAGGATACCCCTGAGAAAAGTACGGGATACAGCCAACTGAGCCACAGTGCAGCCACCCATGGGCTCATAAAAGGCAGAGACAGCCGAAAGGTGCACCTTGTTGGAGGTGTACTGCAGGCCTGAGTCCGACAGATATCAGGTAGTCCAGATTAGAATCTGGTTCACCGGACAAGTAAAAGGGTCCAGGTGATGCTTGGCAGCCCAGATGGCAAACCTCTTCCACTTCATGGCATGTGTGGCCCTAGTGGAGGGATTCCGAGCTGCCATGAGGATGGCCTCCACTCTCTGGGACACTCCGAACTGGGAGGTGGCTATGTCCTCAGGAGCCCGGCACGCAGACAAAGGAATCTGAGGTTGGCATGGACTATGGCCCCCTGAGCCTGTGTCAACAGATCCCTGCAGGAGGCAGAGGGACCACAGGCTCCTCCACCAACTGTTGCAGTAATGGAAACCATACCAGCTGTGGCCAGAAAAGTGCTACCAAGATCATGCTGACCCCCTCCATTTGCAGCTTGATTAGTACCCTCTGAATCAGAGGAAAAAAGGGGGAAGGTGTAAAGGAACCTCCTGCTCCAAGAGAGGGACAACGCGTCTTACCAGAAAACTCTAGGCCCTGGATCTAGAAAGCAAAAACTGGGCAGTTTTGCATTGTGTGGGGATGCACAAAAGGTCCAACTCTGGACGACCCCATCTAGTGAACAGATCTTCTGCGACAGAGGAGGGAAAAGTTCCCACTCGTGCATGCTGAACTGCATCCTGCGGAGGCTGTCCGCCAGGGTGTTTTATCATGCCCGGGACATGGACTGGCGAGAGAACTAGACTGTGGTCTACTGCCCAGTACCATACTCTCGTGGCCACCCTGCACAGGGGGTAGGAATGCACCCCCCACTTGTTGATGCAGTAGACAACACTGAAATTGTTGGACTAGATCAACAGCTGACCTAGGAGGATATAGTTCTGAAAAGCCTGCATGGCATACAGGACCGCTCTCATCTCCAAGACACTGATATGCAGAAAGGTTTTGATCTGGGACCACGTTCCTTGAGTCTGAAAGGGACCAAGGGGTGCTCCCTAGCCCAAACCGGAGGCATCCGTGAGAAGGATCTGCTGGTGGGAGGAGGTCTGGAATGGGACCCCCTCATAACAGAGTCTGTGGGTCCATCCACCACTGGAGCACGTTGAGGACCAGGGAGGAGACCAGCACTAACTGATCTAATTCATCCGTGCATTGGCCCCACTGCACTCTGAGGGTCCACTGAAGGACCCGCATGTGCAACCTGGTTAAGGGAACTGTGGGAATGGCCGCAGCCATCAGACCAAATAGCTTCAGATATACCCTGGCCGGGACACAACAGCTTTGTGCTACCTCATGAGCTTGGGCAATGAGGTACTCCGCCCCATTTGGAGATAGGAAGGCCTTGTCCAGTGCAGAGTTCAGAATCACCCCTATATAGTGCAGCCTCTGGAATGGGGTCAGTACTGACCTGGACAGGCGGACAGTGATGCTCAGGAAAGAAAACAGCTGAAGGGTTCTTTCCAGAGTCCGAAGGAGCTGCTCCCTGGATGGAGGCTTTAGGAGCCAGCCATCCAGATAGGGGAAAATGTGCAGTCCCTCCCTTCTGAGAGCTGCAGCTACTGCTGTTGAGCACTTTGTAGAAACCCACAGCACAGAGGATGAACCAAAGGGCAATACCTTGAATTGGTAGTGCACCTTCAAGAGAAAAAAAACAGAGGAATCTCCTGTGCGGTGGGAATACCAAGATATGCAGATAAGCATCCTGCATGTCAAGGAAGCACAGCCAGTCACCCTGCTTGAGTAGAGGCATCAGGCCTGGCAGGGTGACCATGTGGAATTTTTTGTACTGAACATACAGACTGAGGTCTAGAATGAGCCTTGGATCGTCAGTTCTTTTGAGAACCAGGAAGAACCTGGAATAAAATCCCACTTCGCTGGCACCTGGGCACTGTCTCAATGGCCTTTTTTTGCAGTAGGACTGCACCTCCTCCTGAAGGATGGACAGGTGGGCTAAGGAATAGGTGGTGGGTACTGGAGGGGTCTCTGGGGGCATCTCTAAGAGTTCCAGAATGTGATCCCCGCTCTATAATCTGAATAATCCAGGCATCTGACATGATGGTTCTCCGCTGGTTGAGAGGGAGGGAGAACCTACCTCTGACCACCACCTCTTGGTCGGGGACCGGAAGAGGGGGTCTGGCAAGGAGTCAAGCGGAGGTGGATCCAGCCACTGGGGTTAATCAGTCACCCCTGGGGCACTTAGCTCCAGCACCAGAGGAGGAGGGGGTAGGCAAGGTGGAGAAGGCCTTTCTCTTACCCTAGGTATGGGAGGCTGCTCTGGACTTGTGAGACACCTTGCGAAAGGGAGTTATCTGCCCCTAGGCTGCGTATCAGAGAACGAGCGGACAGACTTAGCAGCCCTGCCAGACGCCTGCAGATCACTGATGATGTCCTGAACATCTGGCCGAAATAGTTTAGAGCCACTGTAAGGGGCGTTGAGCACATTTTGTTGGACATTGGCCACAAAGCCTGAGACCCTCAACCAGGAGTGCCTACAAAGTCAAATGCCCATAGCAAAAGCCCTGGCACCAGTATCCAAGCTATTGTAGAGGGCTCTAAGGAGGTGACTGCCAATATCCTCTGCACTCTGCAAGCATCCGACAACCTCCTGCTTCTGGGTAAAGTTCGGGAGGGCCTGGGCAGCAGCTTTGCCCTTCTTTCAGATGGCATTCTGGTATTTCACCATGAGAGAGAGATAACTGGCAATCCTCAGCCCAAAGGTAGAGGAGGCATATACCCTCTTACCTCTATGGTCAATCCTGCAGGATTCCTGGACCAAGACCATAGTAAACTTGGTCAAGATATCACTAACGTAGACATCAGTAGACTGCTATGGCGATGGAGGAGGAGTCAACGGCACAGGGCATGATGACCCGTCCATTGGGCCTTAGGAGCCCGATGCCTGAGGGCCTGGAGAAGCATCAGGGCTCGACAGCAGGGCTGTCGTCGACGAACTGGCGGCTGACTACCTGAGGGTGGATGACCGCCTGACCGGAGAGATGGGCAGCAGTTCCATCATTATGGGTCTGGTAGGAACAGAGACATGGACAGCAACAAGCACCAGCACAGCCAACAAAGTACCCCCTGGAGGACAAAGAAGCAGACAGGGAGGGACTGCTGTTGGGGAAGCATCTCAATCTCTGACCCCCGAGAGGACTTGTCTCGGCCTTGGCAGCCTGGGAGCTTGCTGGACTCCGCCTCAGCGATTGGGAAGGAGGGCCCTGGGACCCCTGCCCAAAACTGGCTACCTGTTATTCAATCAGAAAATTTTTCAGAGTTTTTTTTTTTTTTTTTTTTTTTTAAATCGTCTGAGGGTGGTTTGGTTGAATTTTTGGCAGAGCTTACAGTCCGAGACATTGTGGACAGGTCTAAGACAGCAGACAGAGACCATGTTTGTCTGTAAAGGCAATCTTCTTTCTGCAGCAGCAGTGACAGCAGAGAGAAATGGAAGGAATAACTCTCCACAAAAACAATGTAGGAGAATCTCATGTAAAAAGAGATACAGAAAAACTAAAATAAAGTTGTAGGCAAAAATGGCGCAAAACTGCATTGGAGCATCTGCAGAGACCCATGCGAACAGAGTCGACAGCAGGAAAGAACTTACGAGGGAGCAGGCCGCTCACGCTTTAATAGGGTTCGTGACATCGGCAGATGTAGACATGGGCAGCCCCAGTGGTACTGCTGAAAATCTTCCATGTGGATCCTGCTTCACAGGCTGTGAAGTTCAATATTTATTTATTTCATCTCGGATTACAAGTACCTTTGAGCTAAACATAGCTCATTTACAAAGGTTCCAAGTCGGGGGGTGGGGGGGGACAGACAGAGGGGGGCTAAATAAGTAATAAACAGGCAGGTATTGAAAATGCATCATATATCGTAATAAACAGCAATAAGCAGAGAGTAGCAACTAACAGGGATTAACAAAACATTGAAATACAGCATACATCATAGAAAAAAAGAAATGTGGTTTGGTAGGAGGGAGTTATCAATTGACAATTAGGCAAACACAGGAATACTTTACATATCAAGGTCAGCAAAGTAGTTACAGGCAAGAGAGAGAGAGGCGGATGGAGGGGGTAGAGAGAGAGAGAGAGACAGACAGGGGGAGAGAAAAGAGAGAGAGAGAGAGAGAGAGAGAGAGAGGGAGTGTGATAGACAGACCACATTTCTTTTTTTCTATGATGTATGCTGTATTTCAATGTTTTGTTAATCCCTGTTAGTTGCTACTCTCTGCTTATTGCTGTTTATTACGATATATGATGCAAGGGATTCTGAGCTGGCCGTAATTGTCCACCTAGGGACAAATGACTTGGCTCATCATGAGGTTAGAGCAGTGCAGGAGGACATTGCAGAGTTGGGGAGGGGCCTAAGACAAGTAGCAAACACAGTATCCTTCTCAGAGGTGCTGCCTGTCAAAGGCATGGGGGAGGCGAGGGTAATTGGCACCATGCAGTTTAATGAATGGTTGAAAAATGGTGCGGAGCACAGGGGTTTGGCTTCATTAGACTGGGGTTCCACCTGAGGACACCAGCCTATACTGGCAGGATGGTCTGCATCTGTCCAGGAAGGAACAAGTCTTTGAGCAATCGGTTTAAATGCTTCATTGGCAAGCTTTTAAACTAGTCAATGGGGAGGCACTGACAAGCAGCAGAAAAATCCCAGCCTCCTACAAAACAGGGTACTAAATGAGAAAAGACCAAGGTAGAACGGTCAGTGGGGATGCTGCAACAGAAGGTAAGGCCATCAAAAATGGAGAGCAATGAGTACCAATGCCTGTAGTCTAGGTAACAAGCTTCCTGAATTAGTGGCCTTGATGGGAGGAACATCTGGATATCGTGGCAGTCACAGAAACATGGTACACACAAAACCATGACTGGGACGTAAATATACCAGGATACACTATCTACAGGAGGGACAGGGAGGGTAAAAGAGGGGAGGAGTAGTTCTTTACATAAGGGAAGGAATAAAAGCAACAGAACAAAGGGTAAACAGGGAGGAGAAGAAGCACTGTGGGTAAATTTGAGACAGGCAATGGCACCACAATCCGCACAGGGTTAGATATACAGACCTCCTTCTCAGGGGAGGAAATGGACAAGGAAATGATAGAAAGTATACTTAGAATGGCAGAAAAGGGAGATATTGCTGATGGGTGATCTGAATATGCCAGATGTTAACTGGAGCGCAGTTGCAGCTGCCACTTGAAGAGTGCAGTTATTCTAGATGCCCTACAGGGGCATGCCTTGACAACTAGTACTGGAGCCCACTCGAGAGGGAGCAATATTAGACTTGATACTCTCAAATGGAGATGGAGAGGATCACAGATGTAGAAGTGGGTAGCCATCTGGGAACTAGCGACCATCGAACAGTATGGTTCACAATAAACACAGCAATAGAGTCAAGCCATACAAAGACAAAAGTACTGGACTTTAGGAGGCTGACTTTGCCAAAATGGGTGAGTGCCTAAGGAATGCACTAGCAAATGGGTGGGAAGGAGGTGGAAGAACAATGGGAATAATAAAACTGCCATCACAGAGGTAACGAGCCTTTGTGTGAAGCAAATAAACAAAACAAGACGATGTAAGAAACCACTATGGTTCTCAAAGGAAGTGGCAGTGAAGGTTCAAGAGAAAAGAAAGCATTCAGGAAGTACAAGGAATCGCAGCAGGAGCAGGACAGAGAACTGTATCAGTTAAAGCAAAAGGAGGCTGGGAAGGCAGTCAGAACAGCAAAGGCCCAAACTGAGGAAAAGATAGCCAACTCAGTTAAGAAGGGGAATAAACCTTTATAGGTACATCAGGGAGCAAAGGAAGACCAAGGAGGGATAGTGAGGCTTAATAAAGGGAGGGAGGGAGGGTGGGCAGAGGGAGAATGTGAAAAGGCAGAGATACTAAACAAATATTTTGCTCAGTATTTACAAAGGAAGAGGGGAGGTACATAAAACAAACAGTAGTAACACTCTGGATACAGAAGTTGATACCAGCCCATTTACAGAAGAAAGGGTTCTGAAAGAACTCTTAAAACTGAAGGTGGACAAAGCAATGGGGCCTGATGGGATTCATCCCAGAATTCTAAAAGAACTAAGGGTAGAACTAGTGACACCACTGACTACCCTCTTTAACAAATCATGGGAGGATGGGGTGGTACCCGAGGACTGGAGGAGGGCAGATGTGATTCCCCTTCACAAAAGTGGGAGCAAGGCAGAAGCAGGAAACTATAGACCTGTTAGTTTAACCTCAGTGATAGGGAAAATGATGGAATCACTTCTAAAGGAAAGAATTGTCGAGTATCTAGAGGCCAGAGGGACACAAGACCCTAGGCAGCATGGATTCACAGCAGGAAGGTCATGCCAGGCAAATCTAATAGATTTCTTTGACTGGGTGACCAAAGTAGTAGATCAGGGAGGGGCTGTGGACATGGCCTACCTAGACTTTAGCAAGGCATTTGACACAGTCCCACACAAAAGATTAATATATAAGTTAGCCGCCTGGGAGTGGGTCCCAAGATGACAGCCTGGGTAAAGAATTGGCTGGAGAATAGGACACAGAGAGTAATAGTAAATGAGTCCACTCAGAAGAAAGGAGGGTTACTAGCGGGGTACCGCGGGAGTTCAGTAATAGGACCAGTCCTCTTCAATGTCTTTATAGCGACATTGCAGAAGGACTGGAAAAAGTATGTCTCTTTGCAGATGACACTAAGATCTGCAACAGAGTTGATGCACAGGGTGGGGTGGAAAGGATGAGAAGGACTTGGCAAGGTTAGAGGAATGGTCAAATGTATGGCAGCTTAGATTCAATGCTAAGAAGTGCAAGGTAATGCACCTGGGAAACAAAACCCAGGGAAGAGTACACAATGGGGTGAGATACTAACAACAACAAAAATGGAAAGGACCTGGGGTAGTCATATCAGATGACCTAAAGGTGGGCAAGCAATGTGAGAGGCAGCAAGGAGGGCTGGGGGATACTGGGATGCATAGGGAGGCATCACCAGTAGAAAACAGGAAGTTATTATCCCTCTGTACAGACAGCTGGTGAGACCCCATCTGGAGTACTGTGTGCAGTTCTGGAGACCCAATCTCATAAAGAACATAGACAGGATGGAAGCTGTCCAGAGGAGGGCAACTAAAATGGTGCAGGGTCTGCACCGGAGGACATATGAAGAGAGACTTAGGAGCTTAATATGTATAGCCTCGAGGAAAGGAGGAGAGGGGGACATGATAGAAACTTTCAAGTACCTCAAGGGAATCAACAAAGTCCAGAGGGTAGCATCTTTCAAAAAGAGGTGTGCAAGAACAAGAGGGCACAATTTGAAGATAGAGGGCGGCTCAGAGGTAATTTGAGGAGTATTTTTCACAGAGGGGTTGTGGATGCATGGAATGGCCTTCCGGAGGAGGTTGTGGAGTTAAAATCAGTGGTGGAATTCAAGCATGCATGGGATAGTCATAAGGCAATTCTGGGGGGTGGGGGTAGGAAGAAGTAGGCTGCTGGTTAACTAGGATCTGCAGCTTATCCAGTAGGTAGGGAAATGGGCAGACTGGGTGGGCCAAGCGGTCCTTATCTGCCGTCAAATTCTATGTTTCTATGTTTCTAGAGACAGAACATTATGTCAGTGTCTTAGGGGACTGAGTGTAGGAGTGCATTATAATGCTCCAGGGCAGACAGATAGCAGCCAATGCGTGTGACCTGATGACTGAGATACCCCTAAAAGATACGAGTGTAATTTTCCTTTACGCTTGTACTTCAATAACTGGATGGCAGTGCCTGCACAAGTTACAGCTACTGTACTTGCAAAACAAAGAATAAGGGGATGGAGACAGCCATCAAGTAAGGAGGCGGTGCTGCTGAGGAGCACCTGAGTTTACAAATTATACAGACCTAGTTTCATAGACTAGTCTTCTGATATTATACATTGAGCCTTAACACATAGGATCCCATTCCCAATCACTATGAATGGCAGCGAAAAAATGGGTGGAGACATCACACCATGGCGCTGCCACCCAACAGCACCATAAACAAAGTTGTTGCATGTTAATGACCAAAGCGCACTGCAAATTGCAAATAGTTATTAAGAGCAGTTATTAATATGCAGTTGGGCTTCTATTCCCAAAGTTCAAAAACTTAAAGTTGGGTTTGCCAGTTTTGAAAATTTCCCAACTAATTCCCAATTGTTAAAAGCTGGAAAGATGAAGAATTATGCTTTTAAGCTCCATCCCTAAATTGAATAAGATAAACGTCCACAACTCTTTGGGGATTTGCACCCAGCAATGACCTTGAGGCCTACAAGTACTTGGGGTGCTGGATTGTCTCATTTTGCTCAAGCTGTCGACCTGGGTTCAGGACTGTTCTCTCTCTCTCCTGGGAAGGAAGATGTTGGACCGGCCATAGACTGCCACCAGGTGCAGGCCAGGTGGTAGTTCAACATGTGCAGCATGAAGGGTGGGGGCTGCAGGGAATGTCAGCCGTATGCCCCTCCATGTGCACACACTGATGTCCTGCAGCAGGGGCAGGGAGAAAATCAAGAAGAAGAAAAAAAAAAAAAGGGTTTCAGAGGCTAAATAAAGCCCTGCCAACTTACCCCAAGTCAGCACCACTACCAGTAACTCCCAGATGATCTGCTATGGATACTGAATTGGGGGGGGGGGGATGGCCCTCCTCTCTCCGGCTCCACCACGAGAGGGAATTCAGTGGGAATTTTCTGACCAACGTGAGTCCCAGGGAAGGCGGTAGTAGCTGGTTGGGGAAGCAAGGACGGCGCTGATCAGTCACCCCCATACACAAGCACAATAAACACCTTTGTGAGGGAGGGGAAAAAAGTAAAAAAATATTGATCTGCGGCTCATGCAAACTGCAGTATAAAAGGCTACTTGAACAATGTCATTTGTAGCAAACTGTATCAAGGCAACAACCTCTCATTCAATCACAGTGCTTATTTACAGTGCTACTCTGTTAAGAGTACAGAAGCACTGTACAAATGCAGATAATGGAAAAAGGGAATCCAGGTATGTTAATTAGGCAAAAACTGCCTCAGGAGTATGTAAATTAGGTGAAAACAGCACTCTAAGTATGCAAATATGCAACTGTGTTCATCTCGAGAAAGTTCTACTTGAACCTGTTGGACTTGAAAATCCCAATGATCATGGGCCCAAGACCAGATTTTGGTTCTGGGCCACTAAAAATAAAGTCTTACTTGCCTGTGGACCAGTGTAGACAGGTAATCACTGGAACTGAAATATGAACTCTGCTCAAGAACATAAACCTGTCTGTTCTGAGTCTGAAAAAGACTGCTTCTGTATACAACAATAAAGTCTCCTAGTTTGGGCATCTATTAATGAAGTTTATCCGTTTGTGTCATACTTTCTATGTGCAGCACTTAGAACTTTTGGGATGAGGTGCTTTATAAATAAAAACTGAATACATTTTATAAAATGTGTGCTTAGAGCACTAGTACTGTAATTCTAGCTTAAAGTGAATATTCTTGCGCTTTAAGGTGGACAAGCCAGTGGATTTCCAGGACCAGTAAATCCTTCCAGAGACTAGTGCTGGACTAGTCATCCATAAGAAAAATCTTCGATCCCTGATCTCACAGCAGACAATTAGAAGCAACCATTCACTGTGTTCAACCGCAAGTTCAACAACTTCTCGTTCTTTCAAAAGAATTGGTGCAGCTCAATAAAATAGCTCTACTGTACTAGCAAAGATCAGTGACTGGTACTTAAAAAATAATGACCGAAAAGCCAGTCATTTCCGAGGGATTAACTACCAGTTCGGAGATGGGTGGCACAAGGCGCAGTTGGTCATTAATCCAAAGAAATGACCGGCTTAAGAGTCTGTTACTGCGATTTTAAGTCTAATCATTATAGCAACTTTCCTTTTTGCCCTTTTTGGGGATTACTTACATTAAGGTTTTAGCTGTGTGGCACAAGCCATGCATGCCACACACAGCGTCAGCTGGCTCGGTCATTTCTAAGACGTTAACGACTGATCCAGTGGTCAATCAGGAGCCTTGTTAGGCTCATATATAATTAAGACTTATAATAGAAACAGACTTTGATGGCAGATAAGGACCACTTGGCCCACCCAGTCTGCCCATTTCCCTACCTACTGGATAAGCTGCAGATTCTAGTTAACCAACAGCCTACTTCCTGCACCACCCACTATAATTACCTTATGTCTGCCCCATGCAGGTTTGAATTCCCTCACTGTTTTAGACCCAACGACCTCCTCAGGAAGGCGGTTCCATGTGTCCACCACTCTCTCCATGAAAAAATAATTCCTCACATTACCCCTGAGCCGTCCCCCCTCCATCTTTAAATTGTGTCCCCTTGTTCTTACACATCTTTTTTTCTGAAAGACGCTACCCTTCCTGGACTTTGTTGATTCCCTTGAGGTACTTGAAAGGAGGGACGGGGGGACATGATAGAAACTTTCATCAAGAGTATACATATTAAGCTCTCTCAGTCTCTCTTCATATGGTTTCTGCTGCAGACCCTGCACAATTTTAGTTGCCCTCCTCTGGACTGCTTCCATCCTGTCTATGTCCTTGCGTAGATGAGGTCTCCAAAACTGCACACAGTACTCCAGATGGGGTCTCACCAACTGTCAGTATAGAGGGATAGCCACTTCCCTTTTTCTACTTGTGATGCCCCTTCCTATGTATCCCAGTATACCCTGGCTCTCCTTACCGACTTTTCACATTGCTTACCCACCTTTAGGTCATCTAATATGACTACCACCAGGTCCCTTTCCATTTTTGTTGTTGTTAGTACCTCCCCTGCTATTGTGTACTCTTCTCCTGGGTTTTTGTTTCCCAGGTGCATTACTTTGCACTTCTTTGCATTGAATCTAAGTTGCCATATGTCTGACCATTCCTCCAACCTTGCCAAGTCCCTTCTCATCTTTTCTACCCCTCTAGTGTATCAACTCTGTTACAGATCTTTGTGTCATCTGCAAAGAGGCATACCTTTCCCTCCAGACCCTCTGCAATGTCACCTATAAAGATGTTAAAGAGGACTGGACCCAGTACTGAGCCCTGAGGTACTCCACTAGTAACCCCACTTTCTTCGGTGTGTTCCATTCACTATTACCTTCTGTATCCTGTTGTGCAGCCAGTTTGCTACCCAGGCTACCACCCTGGGACCCACTCCCAGGCTGACTAACTTGATTATCAATCTTTTGTGCGGGACTGTGTCAAATGCCTTGCTAAAGTCTAGGTAGGCCATATCCACAGCCCCTCCCTGGTCTATTACTCTGGTCACCCAGTCAAAGAAATCAATTAGATTCGTCTGACATGACCTTCCTGCTGTAAATCCATGCTGCTTTGGGTCCTGTGCCCCACTGGCCTCTAGGTACTCAACAATTAATTCTTTCTTTCAGAAGTGATTCCATCATTTTCCCTACCACTGAGTTCAAACTTACAGGTCTGTAGTTTCCTGCTTCTGCCTTGCTCCCACTTTTGTGAAGGGGAAATCACATCTGCCCTCCTCCAGTCCTCAGGTACCACCCCATCCTGCCATGATTTGTTAAAAAGCGTGGTCACTGGTGTCACTAGGTCCTCCCTTAGTTCTTTTAGGATTCTGGGGTGAATCCCGTCAGGCCCCATTGCTTTGTCCACCTTGAGTTTTAGGAGTTCTTTCAGGACTCTTTCTTCAGTGAATGGACTGGTGTCAACCCCCCTACCCAGAGTGCTTCTATTATCTGGTTTAGGTAACTCCTCATCTTCTTTTGTGAATACTGAGCAAAAGTATTCATTCAGTATCTCTGCCTTTTCACCGTCTCCCTCTGCCCACCTCCCCTCTCCTTTATTAATCTTCACTATCCTCTCTTAACCTTTCTATGCTCCCTAATGTACCTATAAAGGTTTTATCTCCTTCTTAACCGAGTTGGCTATTTTTTCCTCGGTTTGGGCCTTTGCTATTCTGACTGCCTTCCCCACTTTTCTGCTTTAATTGATACAGTTCCCTGCCGTGCTCCTTCTGTGATTCCTTATACTTTTTGAATGCAGTCTTTTCCTCCTTAACCTTCCCTGCCACCTCTTGAGAACCATAGTGTTTTTTTACTCCACTTTGTTTTCTTTATTAGTTTCACACAAAGGCTTGTTGCCTCTATGATGGCAGTTTTGATTTTTCTCCATTGTTCTTCCACCCCTCCTTTTTGGCCATTTGCTAGTGCATTCTTCAGGTATTCACCCATTTTGCCAAAGTCGGCCCTTCTAAAGTCCAGTATCCTTGTTTTTGTTTGGCTCATCTCCATGGTTGTGCTCACTGTGAAGCACACTGTGCAGTGGTCGCTTGTTCCCAGATGTCTACTGACTTCTAAATTTGTGATCCTCCCTCCATTTGAGAGTACCAGGTCTAGTATTGCTCCCTTCAGAGTGGGTTCCAACACTAGCTGTCTAAGGCCTGCCCCCTGCAGGGCATCGAGAATGACCCTGCTCTTGGATATGGCTGCAGTACATGTCATCCAGTTAACATCTGGCATATTCAGGTCCCTCATCAACAGTATCTCCCTTTTTCAGCCATTTTGAGAATGTCCTCTATCATTTTCTTGTCCATTTCCTTCCCTTGAGACAGAGGTCTGTATACAACCCGTGTGGATTGTGATGCCATTCCCCGTCTCCAAGGTGACCCAGAGTGCCTCTTGTCCTCCCCCTTTACTTTTTAGTTCTGTAGCTTTGATCCCTTCCCTTATGTATAGAGCTACTCCACTTCCTCTTTTACCTTCCCTGTCCCTTCTGTACATCCCAGTCATGGTTCACTGTGTACCACATTTCCATGACTGCCACAATATCCAATTTTTCATCTTCCATCAGAGGTCTACTAGCTCAGGAAGCTTGTTTTCCAGACTACAGGCATTGGTGATAAGCTCACTGGGCAGTGATAAAGATTTTGTCCTTCAACCTCGGTCGTTGTCTACTGTGCTCAGTAAGCTTATGATCTCTTACAACTGTCAACCTTTGCTATAATCACTGTATTTAAAAGTGCCAGCTTAGTAGGATCCAGGGATGAGGTGTTGCTCAGGCAAGCTTGGGATGTCAGGAGTGGAGACTGGCAAGATGGCTCCTCCCAGGAGAGGTGCCATCACATAATTCTTGCAGAAGTTCCTGCTGGTTGAGGTGCCACTGATGGATGGCATTTGCGACATAGGGGGTCAGGAGAAAAGTGGCTGAAATGTCACCACCCTGCCAGATGATGACCCTTGTTGTTCCCCTATGCCACCAGACCATCTGGTGCATCATCAGGGTCCCTCCAAGTTAAAGCTCCCCCCTACTCTAGGCCACAGGAAGTACCCGACTGGGACAAACTGGAGGAGGCCACAATAGGTGATAGAGGCTCTCCTGAACTACGCCAGAGGAAGCCGCCAGCGGGAACAAACCGGCCTCATGGAGACATCAGTGCAACTAAAGGTTTGGATGGTCTCCGATGGCAGCGAGGGGTGCGTCCAGTGGGTCGAGAGGGCAGTTATGGGGTCTAAAGGAGGAGGAACCAAAAAAAAAAAAAAAAATTGGCAAAATGTTATTTGACCAGTGACAAGCTCATACAATGCTACCAGAGTTTGTGAAAAGAAAGCACCCGAATCTCCTCTTGCAGCGATGGCTGCTGGAACAACTTGAAAATCTATTTAAAAACCAGTGACTGAGAAAGGCACACTTAGCCAAAGCTTGTTTCCAGATGCGACCTGGGAAAATGGACCAGACTCCCTGGGACTTAGTGACACTGGTGGGCAAAGGCAGATACAAAAGTCCTAATAAGGATCCTACAGTAGCACGATCCTGATCTGATGCTCAAATTACTTTAATGATAGTACTGAGGTTGTACAAAGCTGCGTAAGTGCTTTGTGCGCAATAAAGACAGAGGCTGAGATTTTTATCTTGACTCAGTGTGCCTACGACTGAGTATGAACCGCAATACTACAGCATTCTATTATAACAAGATACTAGCATTTGGTTCAGTATTTCTGTTCAACAAGAAACATTAATGCCAGTTTTTCTTTGAGCTGTGAGCTACTGAAGGAATGCTGACAAAAAGTTAATGCTGTGTCAAATGCTGATTAGACTAACGCAGGAGTTTTCAATCTTTTTGTGTGCATGAACCCCCAGAGTGAACCATTAGTGTATCTGGTGTGCTTTTTTCCCCTAACTGTGGGGGTTGGGGGTAGAGCACAATACGTTTGGGAAGGCACTGGGTCAACTTTAAATGAAAATGACAGCCACACAGATGTTGAATCCCTGTGGATTCAGCTAAATTCACCATCAGGAAAAAAGTTCCACTTGGGGGTGATATACAGATCCACATGTTAATGAGAAGAGAAGGACAGAGAGATCACACAAGAAATTAAAAGGGTCTCGGGAAGGGGAACTACGGTGGTTGTCGGCGACCTAAATATGTCCAATATAGACTGAGATGTTCCAGTAGCCAAATCCTCCAGAAGCCAGTCCATCCTGGATGCCCTACAGGACTGCATGCTCACTCAGCTGGTGATGGCTCCAATCAGGCAGAACACAATCCTCAAAGTGGTTCTCACAAACACTGAGGCTGTAGAGGCAGTTCGGGTCGAAGTCCCTCTGGCCACTAGTGACCATAACACAGTGTGGTTTGACATTGCTAGTGGGGCTGAAAAATCCAGATCCCAGACGGAGGTCTTGAGCTTTAGAGGCACAAACTTTGAAAGGTTAAGGGATATAGTTAGAAACAAACTGACAAACATCACTGAAAGATCTGAAGTCAAGGACATCTGGGAGGCAATAAAGGCCTCAGGCCAGGAGGCAACAAAACTCTGTGTTAGAACAGTGAAGAAAAGAAACTGACACAAGAAACCCACCTGGTTTACCGATTGGGTCCGTACAGCAATTAGGGACAAAAGGGAGGCCTTCGTCAGGTTCAAAAAGAACCACGGGGTAGACAGATGGGCAGATTGCAATTTTAAGTATAAGGAAGTAAAGAGGATGGTGAGGGAGGCAAAGGCGGAGATAGAACTTAGGGTCACAGAAGGGATAAAGATGGGGAGGGACACTTTCGTTATGTATAGGAAAAAAAAGGAAAGGGAGTGGGATAGCGAAAATACTGGACGGGATAGAACTGGTGGAGGAAGATGATCATAAGGCAAATACTCTAAACAACTTCTTTTGTTCGGTTTTTACAAGAGAAAATACTGGTTTAAGACTGGAGAGTGGTATAAAAGCTGCCAATAGAGGAATACAGGTAATGGGAAACCCATCATTTACCACAGATAGGGTCAGGGATGGGCTGGCAGCTCTTAAGCCAGACAAAGGATCAGGACTAGGTGGATTGCATCCGAGAGTAGTAAAAGAGTTAGAAGAGTTAATCGGTTCCCTGGCACTGCCAATCAGCAGATCACTAGGTAAAACAGCGGTTCCACGGGACTGGAGATTGGAAGATGTGGTGCCGCCCCACAAGGGGGGGGGAGCAGGTGGGGAATTACAGTGCAGTTAGCCTCACTTAAGTGGTGGAAAAACTGATAAAAACCTTGATTAGGCAGGACCTCGTGCAATATCTGGAGGGCAACATGCTCCAGGACACCAAACAGCATGGATTTACGGCAGGAAGGTCGTGACAGGCAAATCTAATCACATTTTTCGACTAGGTAACAAAGTAATTAGGGGCACGCGGTGGACCTTCTCTATTTTGACTTCAGCAAGGCATTTGATTCTGTACCACACAGATGCCTGATGAGAAAATTGGAGGACACAAGGACCGTGATAAGTGTAGTCAGATGGGTCTGTGACTGGCTCAGACAAGTGGCAAAGGGTGGGGATAAATGTGGTGAGGTCAGCTGGGGCCTAGTCATTAGTGGGGTTCCACAGGGAACTGTGTTGGGCCCTGCTCTCTTTAATATTTTCATCAGTGATATTGATAATGGCATCCAGGGTAAACTAGTCTTGTTCGCAGACGAAATGAAGCTCGGAGGGCAGGCGGACACTCTTGAAGGGATTAGGGACCTCCAAAAACTGAAAAGGTGGTCTAAACTGTGACAAATGAGTTTCAATCCAAAAAAAGTGTAAAGTGATGCATCTCGGTAAAGGGAATCCTAGGACAGAATATTGGCTCCATGGGGTTAAACTGAGTACCTTGCAGGAAGAGAGGGACCTGGGGGTCATTATTACCGACATCCTGAAGCAGACGGGTGGCCAATGCAACAAAGCATACAACAGGACATACAAAATGTTGGGGTGCTTAGGATGGGGGACCGACACAGCAGGAGGGACGTGACTGCCCCCCAATACAGATCACTGGTAAGACTACAGCTAGAGAACGGTGTTCAGTTTTGGAGGCTGCACTTGAAAGATAGGGACAGGTTAGAATCAATGCAGAGGAGGGCAACAAAGAAGATCCAGGGTCTGCAAAGACTCCCCTATGAGGAACGGCTAGCAGAACTGATTATGTACTCACTGGAAACCAGGAGGGAGGGGTGAAATGATAGACATTCAAGTTCCTAAAAGGCTCTATCCTTGGCCCTATCCTCTTCTCCCTGTTTATAAATGATCTTCCCTCAGTCTGTCACTCCTCAAACATGTACGCAGACAATACTGTCATCTATGTCTCTGGTCCATGCCACAACAGCACTGTCCACAAGCTCCAACGCGATTTCAACAGTATCCAGTCCTGGTTCCAGTCTAACCAACTAAAACTCAATGCTAAAAAGACTGTCACCATGTTCTTTGGTTCAAGACAAAAGCTTGCCACCCTCTCAGCCCCCGCCGCAATCACCACCTAGGACGGCTATCCCCTCAAAAAGATCCCTGCTTTCAGATATCTGGGTGTCTGGCTGGACAGTCATCTCGATTTCTCAGCACATATTAATGACATCTGCACCAAACTCTGGCCCAAACTTACGGTTCCCTACCGCCACAAAGCCAGCCTCCCTTTTCCCACTAGATGGGAATACATACTTAAAAACAATACTGCCAGTGGTGGACTACGCTGATGCAGTCTATGGCACTGCCCCAGCCTCCTCCCTCTCCAAATTACACTCTTATCAACTCCTTCTGCCACTTTGCCACCACCTCCCCTCCTCTTACCCATCACTTTCTCCTCTATGCCCCACTCTCCCTTGTCCCACTATCTCACACAAGAACTATTCACAGTGCTTCCCTAATCGCTATTGGTTTGGCTCACTTCCCCCTACCTCTCATCCCTCCTCACAACAGCCAAATCTACTCTCTTCACCACAGAGATTCACGCTCCTTCTCCATACCTCGACCCAACTCTCCTGCAGGCCAGTCCGCCTACTCGCACTGTCTCCCTGTCCCTCCAACCTTCGTCTTGCTTCCCCTCTCCCATCCCTCAAGACTCCTTAGACTCCTCCCCACTCCCCAGTGCCCCCAATGCTCATAACCTCCCACACACACACTCTGAATCCAAGTGCTCGCCCCAGTGCTCTTCTCTAATCCCTCTCTCAGTTTGCTCTCTTTCTGGCCTGAGCTGGCTACCCTCCTGATCTCAAAATCTATCCCTGCCTATTCCAGGCCTCTCTCAGGTAGCCTCAAAGTGTGTAATGCTAAATCAATGCAAAACTTCTGTATTTTGTCTTGTAATTTTTCTAGTGCTTTCTTTGTTTACATTGTGCCTAGCCACATAATAGCTTTGTAGATTTTCTGAAAGAATGTTTTTGTATTTATTGTTCTACACAGGCACACCCTGGGAGAGGAGGCACTGGAGGCCTCAACAGGGGAAAAAGACCTAGGGGTCATGGTGGATGCATGTATGAATAACTCAGAGCAGTGCAGGAGAGTGGCTAGCAAAGCAAACAGGATGTTGGGATGCATCGTAAGGGGGAATCACCTCTAGGAGCAGGGAAGTGATTCTGCTGCTGTACAATGGATTGGTTAGACCACACCTTGAATACTGTGTACAGTACTGGAGACCACACTTGAAGAGGGACAACGCTCCTGGAGAGGGTACAGAGCAGGGCAACTAAAATGATACGAGGACTAGGGGATTTGACGTACGAGTACAGACTTGAGGAGCTCTGCCTGTTTTCATTGGAGGAGAGGAGAGACGGGGGGGGACATGACTGAGGTCTTCAAGTACCTCAAGGGAATAAAGCAGGGAGGTATCACCAGAGGGCATGGTTTGAAGTTGGAAGGTGGAAGGGTGAGGTGGGAAAGAGAAGGATGTTTTTCACTGAGAGGGTGAAGGATCCTTGGAACGTGCTGCCTGGCGAGCTGGTTCAGAGAGCCACAGTGGAGGGCTTCAAGACAAGGTGGGACAGACACAGAAAGCGGAAGCATCAGATGATGGCCTGGCCCAGGGGGGTGGGGATGGATGATAGGGGTTTCTGGAACACAAGGAGGGGAGGGCTTCGGTACCTAATTACGGATCTGAGGTTCGAGCAGACTCGATAGACCATAAGGCCTAATCTGCTGGCAATTAGTATGTTAGTATGTAATGCTCTTTCTACCATTGTGTTAATTTCACCTGGGTCTCACCTGGAAATGAGCTTCGGCTCAGTGTGCCTTTCCCAGTCACCAATTTGAAATAAATAAAAGGCATAATGTGCCAAACATTGAGGAGCTGACACAACTAGGGGACACAAATGGAAGCTGGGGGGGGGGGTTCAGAAGAAATATCAAACTACTACTTCACTGAAAGGGTGGAGTCATGGAATAGAGTGCCGGGGAGGTGGTGGGAGCAGTGACTGACGAGTTTTAAGCATAGGTGGGCAAAGCTAGAGCACAATTTAGAGGGGTTACATCAAGGGATAGTAAATTAGGATGGAGTAGCCCCCCCCCTGGACAATTGCTAGGTCCTGGGCATCTCATGGGACGACGGTATGGACCCTGGCTCTTCTACTGATGTCACTATGTTTCTAATTTGCAAACCCAGCATGCCTTCCTTCTTTTGCTTATTTACAGTGCCTTTGCAGCAAGAAGACACTGCAAGTAATGCAAGCTGACTGGCAGAATATCACCCTTATTTAATAATAATCCAGTTCCATCAAAATACAAAACGTTGGTTTGGTATCGATATAGTAGAAACACAGGTCATCAATACAATGGTTAAAAATTCTAGGACACATTTTAAACATTTTGTGTTCATGTATAAGCAAAACAAATAATTGTAGGATTGTTTCTAGTAACCCCAAATCTAACAGTGCTTTCACATAAACATAACATAAGGTAACACTAAGAAACGCTTGTAACAGTCTAGGTAGGTATTCACTGTACTCCGCAGCATACCTCTCAACCGTACCACATTACGAGGAACATTCCTCATTTTACCTCGCAAAAGCTCCCTGTTCCACATTGTGAGGTCTTGTCCCACATTCAGTATTAACATTTTAAAGTAAAAATCTATAGTAAATGATACAAAAAAATATATTATTCAATTAATAACAGACTTTCTGAACATGAATGCAAACATGCTAGCAGTGTTCTGAACTTCCTAGGTAAAGATTTGATTAAGTGTTCCACATTTTGAGAGGCAATGTTCCACATTTGGGGGACAAAAGGTTGAGAGGTATGCTCCGCAGTGTTCGAGGGGTAGGCTGTACCCATACCCTTCGGTGGGAGTACCATCTACTGAGCAAGTGACAGTGACTGCAAAGAGAATGAAGAGGCAGATTCCAGCCATGCAAGGGGAGCAGTGAACATTTTAAATCTGCAAGTACATACAGTATTTACCGTTTTTCTGAACGAAGTAGTATTCTGTAGGTTTTTGCTGCTAAGCTGTTTGCCATACCCACAACTAAAACGTTGAATAAATACAACCCTATTTTCATGACATGCAAAACGCTGCAAAAACAAATGCAGCGTTTTACACAGCATGTTAAATACACTGCATGAATTCCGGGAGGAGGAGGGACTCACTTCAGAGTTATGGGGGGTCCAATCAGCGGGGCCAAGCGCCTCTATGCCAGCAAGGACGTGCCTGGTCAGTGCAGCCAATTAAAAAAAAGTTCCAACTACTAAAAGGGGATAACTTTTAAAAAAGTGGACCCATGAAGAAACACGGAGTTTTTTTTTTTCTGCACACTAAAACAAACAAGAAGACATTCAAAACGGAGCAACACTGGCTAACGGCAGCAGGCATGCAAGGGCCCCGCTAAAGCATGAGGGCATGCATGGCCCATAAAGACAGGAACGGACCCTACTGCACAGCTCACGGAGCTCTAATCCCCAACCCGGTCGCCCCAAACGAGAATATTACTTTACGAAGATAAGTCCAATAGGTTTCCAGCAGACCGAAACAGATCAGTGCCAACCATTAACAGTACTAACCTAAGCGATCGGCTGCAAATCTCGCGTCTGGATAGGGCGAAGCGCAACGCCTCTCCGGTGCGTAAACGAAGAACGTGAAGCAAGTGACGTAAGACAAACCTGCATCACACTGAAAACGTCCCTTAGTGCAGCCCTTCAAATGCAGAACTAGAAATAGCCTTGTTCTGTGACGTCAGCGCGTAGCAGACTTGCAGTTGCTTATGTTTGTGTTGTCTTTGAGGATACTTGGGTAAATGCCCAAAAACAGGCATAGGCTGAGCTGAAAAATAATGCAAAGCTTAAAGAAGATTCCTGTGCATTTATGATTTGGATATGTCTGATGTATTTATTATACATTACATCAAGTATTGTACATATGTCAATAAGAGATCAGCCATTTCTTCTGTTGCAACACATATCTAGAGTTTGAGGCTCTGACACAAGGTACTAAACTGTCAGGCAAGCCTCTATTTACATGCAAATGAGTCACATGTAATACAGCCCCTCCCATTCCTTGATGTCATTGAAGCAATAGTGCAGAACTAAACATAAGGGTATCAATACTGTCTAGCCCGATTTTAGTTTAAGTTTGCAATGACTTAAGGCAGTTCTGCCATACAATTCACGCAGGGAGTAGTATTTGTAGCCTTAATACTGTATATGTAGAGCAAATAATACATCTAACTGTATTTCATTCACGAGAAACAAATTCTGTTTCTTTGAACTGCTCATTTCTCTCTGTGAGACAGTTCTAACGTTGTAGAAAGCAGTAGACTGAATCAAGTCAATCAACCAATTAATTGAGCAGTCAGTCAGTCACTCTGTATTGAACCAGGTGAACACCCTTGAGAAGATTCACTACAAGGTGTTCCTGGGCAGTTTACCAAAGGATCGCAAATGACTGAATTATACACATCCCCTTTCAGAAGCCTGAAAGTGGAGAGCTAGATCATTTACTTTATAAAGTGTATTGTTTCACATTTCCAATGCTCCTTAAATCTGAGTTTCTGACTGGACCTTCCAAGACACAGAATACGTATGACATGGGAGGAGTGAGCTAAGCAAATACAGAGCACTACAAACACTGAGACTGATTAGTTTCTTTACCTACAGTAGCTGAGGTGTAGCATCTGATTTGTGAGGGACATCCTACTTCAAATGCTGGCATTACAAAGCGGGGGGGGGCTGCTACAGTTTATCCTTAGTACCTTGAAAGTGAAGTGATGTAGCTCTCACATCACTGCTAATGACTTATAATGGGAATTGGGACACTTTTAAAGTCATGGACCTGAGGGGCCATCCAGTTTCCAAGGAGGTTAGGGGAACTATTTAAGGGTTAGAGAGTAAGGGACTCTAGTATGATTTGAACCAGAGTCCCCCGGTGCTTGTGCCTGTGCTTTAACCACTAGATTACCCTTCTTCCTTGTGCTGCAGCTGATGCTTTCCTGGTAATATATTCCTTGTCATAGCTGAATTCTTTATTGCCTTACAGCAGCCATCCAATCACTGACTGCCTAGTTACAAAGGGAAAGGGGCTTATTTGCAAGATTGTTTCTCACTGCTGGTGTTAATCAAAACAGAGAATGCTAACACACACACACACAACATAATACAACAGCTGTATAATACCACTTAAAACTCTTGTTGCACCCAGAGTCATTTATTGGGTAAATGTTTTTGCTAACAGAAACAGTAACACAACACATACAAACACTTCCTTATATGAATACTGTATATACCTCAAATCAGTGCTGCATCACACTCACGTGGTCCTAGTCCCTATTAGACCTGCACTTCAGGTTGTGCACATCACTTAAAGGGTTCCTCCATTATTCAAGTGGGGAACCAAACATTGTGGGTTTGGTTTACTGGTGGAACTGCAGCATTTAGTGCAGCACCATTATCTGTTGCTCTGATGACATCATCCTCCAGCAACACTGATGGTAAAATAGAGGACAAACACATTGTGGGGGCTGTATATTTTTATTTATAATCTAGAATTGGATAGCAATAGGACTGCTGGCAACTGGAGGAGGCACACAACAGTTACACATAAGGAGCTGGGAAAATATTGGTGTGAAACTATGGTAGACTTCCCCTTTAAAATACAGCTTTTCAGCTGCTGAGTATAGGTTTTGAAAGACCCTCTATAGGCACACACCCGGTATATCTTTACTACAACAATAATATCTCCACAGGCTTCACAACAGAGTGCATAATAATCACCGAACCGGGGGCTCAGCTCCTCAAAGAACCATTTGCACCCACTGTACATAGTTTATACTGTTTTAACAGTTTTAGAATGTGGTATTTTAGATGTGTGAGCATTAATACAGTACATATAATGAATCCATAGCATTGAGAATATACGCCACTCAATTTCACTCAAATATAGAGTACAATATATCAGATACAAGGCACATGGTACCAGTTACACAGATACAGTAGCCTTACACCACCAACACTGGAACAATAGAAAACTTAGCACACAACACTAACTTTGTTTTTTTTTCTCTCTTAGATATTTCCTGAAAAAGGCCTAAGGTTGAAATGTAGATTTTTAACTCTATTTTCAGCGTGCATTTAATATAACTATTTTGTTTTGCTTTTAGACCACATGCTGACGCAGCGCCTTGTTTTTGTTTGTACTTTAAAGGTGATATATATTAGACATTTGTCAGGACTAAGGTAATGTTGTCAGGACTACTTATCCTTTATTGTTTTTAAGTTTTCTTAACACCACAATAAAACTACCTCACACAAATACACACAGAAATCTTTAGGGTTCTCAGTCATATTATACAATACACCATGCAAACCAATAGACAGATGTCATAGTTCATTTGATATCTACAGCAATAGGAATAGCACTGTCTGATTATCTGATGAAATGTAAAGTAATGCAAGGTAACTTAAGAAACAACATGTTGACTGCCTCTATACATGTTCTAAAATGTAATACTATATGAAAGGTATCTCTCACCTTTTATTCCTTACCTGTATGGTAGTTGTATTAATATCTATCAAAGTTGTCTACTCTCAAAGATAATATTTAATGTATGTATGCATGTATGTACTCTTTTATTCAAGGAATAAAACATATTTAACTGCAAAAAACTTATTAGCTCATAACTTTGCAAAACACACTGTGTTCTTGTGTCTTGTAAAGTTATGTGGGCGTTACTTTATATTGTTGGACTGCCCTGCGCTTTTCTGAAAGGTTGACCGCAATACAGTGCATTCGTGCCCTCGAGCCAGATGGCATCTGAAAGAACTACACCACTACAGGTAAGTATTAAGCCACAACAAAGGAGGTTTCTACTGGGGAATTAATGCATGGTTGGGGGGGGGGATTGTGGCACAAGGCCAAAGGCTGAGTGCCTACAACCACCCAACCATGCATTAATTCCCCAGAAGAAGTCGACTTCCGAGTTGCTTAATGCGCTTGTAGCATGGCAAATGCTTTTAATCACTGATGATTATAAAGGGTATTTGTTGATAAAACCTAGACAATAGTTCACATTTTTTTGTGTTTTTTGGTGTTCGTAACTACAGAACCTGACAACCATGCAAACAGTTATTTATATAGTCATGGTGTTAAACAAATGTAGGCACATACTGTATAACAGTTTTACAACAGTATAATACATTGCAGTGCTTTTTCCTGCATAGTTGTTAGCGAAGCCGCATTATATCCTGGGCTTTATATGCCAAAATTTCTTTATATGTGAACTGACACGACCGCTAACGTCCTAGTTGTCTGCAAACTTAGAACTGCCCTGTCTTTACACTTGTACACTACCTTTTGCGGAATAGGTGGCAATTGAAACAGATTCTTTAAATAACATTCGTATTACGAGAAGCAGTACTTGGCTGCCCGAGAATTGGATGTGGCTGAAGGAGAAGTAGCAGCTGCAAGACAAGTGAGTACTGGAGAAGGAACGCACACACAAGACGGAGCTATAAAAAGTAAGAAACTATGATCTTCGAGGCTTGATACTTAGATATCTGTGGCACAAAGGAAAACCACTTAAAACTATTCAATGCAGGATGTCAGTATCCCCTGCGGGAAACAGTTTTTATGTGATCTAAACATTCCACTGGATGAGTGGGAGGGTGTCACAAGACAGCATGGAGATCTGCTGCTCCCGATAACACAGTGTGGTTAGATGTGGTACTACTGTTTGGAGCAGGGATTATTAGTGTTTGGAGCAGGCATTACCAGTGATTAATGCCGTATCCAACTTTGGTCTGGTGTTGTGTTTTATCCAGTCGTTTTGCTGTATTTCAGTAGAATTGAAATTGCCATGTTACAAACTACATTAAAATAAACAAGTAATAAATAACTTCAGGTAAACATTTCTATATACCTTGGGGCTCCAGTGAAGCTGAAACTGGGACTCAAATATTACACAACTTCATCAGAGCACCGAGGGTGAGGGTGTGTGTGTGCATACCTCTCAACCTTTCATAACTGAAATTAGGGACACGGACACTCATAATTAGTGACAATGAGGGACACTGACTCTCATAGTTAGGGACACATTCTCAGACATGGTGATACAAGCTCAGAACACTGAAAACCAGAGTGTTTACTCTTACAGAGTTTGTAGTTTTGATTTTATCATCTTGGACTATTATGGATTTCTGCTTTAAATTATGAATTTATAGCACATTCTCTGCATGGGTAGCACCATTTTCATGAGGGACAGAGCAACATTAACTCTCAACTACTATAAATTTTGCATAGCACTATGATTTTTAAAACATCAGGGGCCTGATATTCAACAGATTGCCCTGGTGCAAAACCAGTTTTGCCTGTGCAAACTGGGTTTTTCACTGAGGTCCCATATTAAAAGTCCATTTTGAACTGATGTAATGGGCTTGCACCTGGGGCAAACAGTGGAGGCAGCACATGGCAGAACTATGTAAATTGGGGGAGGGGGTCCTAAATATCAGTGCAGTCTAGCATTCCGAGTATTTGCTCCACTCAAGGGCACTTTACGTGGTCCACTTGTGTGGAAAAAGTACCGCCATCCCAATCCTGGTCTGGAGGCAGTATAGCGCAGTGGGTCAAGGCTCTGAGCTGCAGATCTGGAGACCTGGGTTTGAATCCCACAGCTGCCTAGGTGCATACTGTGTGATCCTGAGCAAGTCACTTAACTTGCTTGTGCTCCCAGGTCGCATCTGGAAACAAGCTTTGGCTTAGTTTGCTACTCCTGGTTAAACAATGTTCCCTTTCCCTTCCCCTTTTCCTAATCTGGTGCACCCTAGCAGTTGCTGGAGGTAGTATGTTGGTGCCCACCCCACCCCAACTCAGTACTCTCTGGTGTCTAGTGCTACCACCCCTTGCCAGTCACCATGCCTGGTGGCTAGTGGTCCCCCCTCGCTGGTCACCACCCTGAGTTATGATAAGCAATATACCTGGTGGCTAGTGGTCCTCCCCTTGCCGATTGCCATCCCCAGAAGTGGCAAAGATTTAGCTGGTGCAGCTGCACAGAGGCCCACAAACTTAGGGGGCCCAGGCTGCAGGCAAGGCTGGTTGCTGGATTTTAGGGTTGCCAAAATGCCATTGCCAGTAGTCCCAGATTTGGACATCCTCCTGAATTTGGCATACAAAGGGGAAATTGTTTAACCAGGAGAGGCTCACTCAGCTGAAGCCATACCTCTCAACCTTTCTGTAAATGTGGAACACGATGTGTGACAAATGAGCAAAATGTGTGACATATCGTCTAACATGGCACTGCAAGCTCAGAACACTATAGCTATCAATGCACTAATGTTCATAATGTTTTTTAATAACTGAGCATAATACATTATTATGAATTTCTGCTTTAAAGTCTCAGTGGGGAATGTGGAATATCACCTTCCCATGATGGACAAAAGGTTTCTGAGAGGTAAAATAAGTGACATACCTTATGATGTGTGACAGTTGAGAGGTATGGCCGAAGCTTGTTTCCAGGTGCAACCTGGGAGCACAAGGAAGTTAAGTGACTTGCTCAGGGTCAAACCGTATGCAAGTGAGGGCTGTGGGATTCAAACCCAGGTCTCCAAGTTTGCAGCTCAGAGCCTTAGACCACTGTGCTATACTGCCTCCATAGAAGGACTACCTGCCTGCATAGAAGCGAGCGCAGTTTGCACAGAATCATCAGTTTCCCTCCCAGCGGTGGCTAACATTAGCCACAGCACCATTTACGCACATCAGGACATTAGAGTGAAGCTAACATCCCAACATGCGTAAGGTGGTGCTGTAGCTCCACCCTCAGCCGGTTCATTTTTATGGGCACTGGATTTGACTGACAACAGGAACTTCCTGTTTAGGAGCAGGGAAGGAGTGATCACAGAGACACAAAAGACTCACTATCCTAGAAGGACAAGAATAGCTCTCCCTCACCCCCTAGCTGCTGGAGGACTGTCTCTGAGCAAGTAAGCAGGAGACTACTGAGGAATACAGGAACTTCCTGTCCCAGAACAGGAAGGGCAGGAGCTGTAATGGCTAAGAGGCAGTAGGAAAGCAGGGGGAAAAAACAAACAAAAAAAAAGTAAACAGAGGAAAGAGCATACAAAACAACAGTTGAGGGGTCACAAATAAGACATGATGGGAGTGGTGCAGTGCAGTGGCTGTGGAGCAGCAGTCTTTCGGGGGACATTCTGGAAGATGTGGTGTTGTCTCATCTACAGGCACCTCTCTGGGCTGAGAGAGGAGGTTGCTTGTCTCCAGGCTGAGTTGGACAGGATTCAGGGGATCTCCTGTCCCACCCAGTGACCACTAGGGTCGCTGCCGCTGCCTCAGAGGTTGCCAAGCAAGAGGAGCGGTTGGATCATGGTGGGCTCAGGGATGGTGGGGGTGGTTAAACAGAGGTGCATCCCTTCAGTTGTACCTCTCAATTGGTGGGCGTGTACCGTATACAGTATGCCAGAGTAGAGGCAGTCCAGAGGAGGACAACTAAAATGATGCAGGGTCTGCATCAAAAGCCCTACCAGGAGAGACTAAAGGACCTCAATATGTGCACCCTGGAACAGAGGAGGGAAGGGGATATGATAGAGACCTTTAAATACCTCATGGGGGTAAATAAGGTACAGGAAAGGAGTATTTTTCAGCAAAAAAGGTGCTCAAGAACAAGTGGACATGTTATGAAGCTGGGGGGGGTTAGATTCAGGAGAGATGTGAGGAAGTACTTCTTTACAGAAAGAGTGGTGGTCTCTTGTAACAGTCTTTCAATGGAGGTGGTGGAGGTGAAAACAGTGGTAGTGTTCAAGAATGCATGGGATAAGTACAAGGGAATCATAGAGGAAAGCAAGTGGGTAGGAAGAAAGAGCTGTAGATCAGGCATGGTCTGCGGTAATAGTGTAGATAGGGAGAAATGGCAGACTGGATGGGCCAAGTGGTCCCCATCTGCATTCAAATTCTGTGTTTCTGTGTTTCTATGACCAAGCAGGATGCAGTAACTTTCCTACCCATTTTATAATTCAAATGAATTGTTAGCAGCTTAGCATGACTACAGGCAGTTATTCATGAAGTGTAGAGAATGACACCTATTGCTGTGCATATATTTGCAAGTGTCTGTACAAATAGGACCTCACTGAAAATGAGCTGTTGCTCAATTGAGTTTTATTTCTCTTCATGTTCCTTTCTAGAATAAAATATTTTACAAACACTACTAATAATAATCAAGTTTTTCTATTTTTCTTAGCCTGTAGAAGACAGCTTTTGCATGTCCATTCATAAAATATTTCTCAGAAGAAAAACATTACCTTAATACAGACAATGTTCTCACAGCAGTTATTTGTGCAGAAGGATAATGCAAAACAGCAGGATCAATGCACCATAGCAGAAGGGTGAAGAAGGACAGTGATGTTACAGCAAGAAGGGAATCAAAGCTGGGGGGTGAAGCTGGAGTCAAAGCAAAGCTTTGGGAGGGGATAAGCACTGCAAGCCAAAACAAGACAAAAAAAACAAAACTTGGTAAGCATTAAACAGGTTACATAGAAACACAATTTATTGGCAGAAAAGGACTGGTTGGCCTCCCCAGTCTGTCCAGATCGTCCCTACTTAGTCTCTCTTGGGGACCCTAACTGGTCTATGGCAACCCCTCACTCTCCTTCCTGCCTATTTACTAGTACTCCCATCTGTCCCACACCTGCATGAATCCCCCTCTTGTTTTCCCTTCCACCACATCCAGTCGCAGACTGTTCCAGGTGCCTACAACTCTTTCAGTGAAGGAGTACTTTCTCATCTTCCTATTGACTCCACCCCCAACCCAGCTTCATTGCATGCCCTCTGGTCCTGGTGCACATTCTCATTTAAAAAAAGACTCCTCTCCTGCACCCTGTTTACCCCTGTGAGGTACTTGTATGTCTCTAACATGTCCCCCTCTCGCTTTCCTCTCCTCTAGGGTGTACAGGTTGAGATCCCTCAGTGTTTTCTCATACGGCTTTTGGTGCAACCCTTGCACCATTTTAGTTGCCCTCCTCTGGACTACCTCCACCCCGTGTAAGTCCATTCTGAGGCACAGCCTCCAGAACTGGACACAATACTCCAGGTGGGGTTTCACCAGTGAGCAATATAGTGGCAACACCACCACCCTCCTCCTCCTCCTCCTGGAGATAACCTTTCCCTATGTATCCCAGCATCATACTGGCCCTACCCATTGCTTTGTTACACTGCCCTGCCACTTTGAGGTGTTCAGATATAACCTCAGGGTCCCTTTCCTGCTTAGTAACAGTCAGTAACCCCCCCCCCCATCCTGCACTCAGCTGCTGGGTTGCTATGCCTTTGGTGCCTGATTATGCTCTTTTTGGCATTGAACCCCAACTGTAATGCTCTTAACCACTTCTCAAGTTTCCCAAGATCCCTACGCATTTTCTCCACCCCTCCTGAGTGTCCACCTTGTTACAAATTTTGGTGCCATCTACAAAAAAGCATACCTTCCCTTTCAGTTCTTCTGCAGCGCCACTTATGAAGCCACTGAAGAGGACCGGTCCTTGTACTGAGCCCTTTGGCAGCCCTCTGGGCGCTCTCCCATTATTAGAGTGAGTGCTGTTAACCACAACCCTCTGTCTCCTAGCTGTTAACCAGTTTCTAACACAATTCACCACTTTAGATCCCACCTCAAGGTTACTCAGTTTCTATCAGTCTCCTGTATGACACAATTTTGAAGGCCTTGCTAAAGTCCAGATAGGCCATGTCCGCTACCCTTCCCTGATCTAGTTCCCTGGCTACCTGGTAGAAGAAATCAATCAAATTTGACAGGCATGGCCTTCTCCCTCCCTTGAATCTATGCTGCTTGTGGTCTTGCAGCCCACTGGATTCAAAATACTCTACCAATCTTTCCTATTTAATGGGAACAGGTAGTTGTGAACTTTGCATTAGCACCATTGCACATTCAATGCACTCATATAACCATGTATGACAGCCATGTTAATTATATGCATAACAATTCAACTGTAATAGTTTACTGATAGAAATACTCCATCTATGAGTGTAGTGTTCTTAAACAACTGTGACAGAAATATTACATATTTTTTTCTACTTGTAAACAATAAACATATTAATACTGTACATTTGAAAGGATCCTTGTCATCATTTACAGGTTACTCTGAAGGTGCAGTGGTCCAGGTATTGTCCTGCTCATTACATTGATACAAAAGGCGGAGATTCATGGGTATAGATTGGGTCACTTAAGAACCAGACTAACAGCTGTTGGAGCATCTCTGGTGTTCATGCACTGTTTACGGTGGTTCAACTAGTGTATTGATATTCTCAGTGGTGGGGCAAGAGGTGCTGCTTGGACACACGGTCATAGAGGAAGGAGCCCCAGATTTTTAGGCACAGGTCCCTTTTCCCCAGTGCAGCATAGGTACATTGTTCATTTTCGCTTTTTTTCTGAAGTTGGGATTCTCATTCTTCTGTGGGGATTGGGATCTCTCCAGAGTTTTAAAATGATGTGTCTTACTGCTGAAAGGGCTCCATTGAGCTATATTTTTGGGAGATGGGAAGTCCAGACTGTTTTGGTATGATATGAAAAGGATGGTCTTGGGAGACATTGGTACTGTGCTAGGAACGAAGGAGGTGCATGCACTCCACACCAGAGCCAAATAGTGTGTCAAACTTGGGCAGGACCATATGACGTGACCCAGTGCAGCCCCTTTTGTGTCACACCCCCAGCTCTTACTATGGCTAAGGAGGTCCATGCGGTTCAAGGCTGCTGGTGTATGGTAGGCCCTGTGCAAAATGTTGTACTGGATGGACCCTCTGCTGAGTTGAGTTGTCAAATTGAGGTTGTGGCCAATTTCCACGCTGAGTTTTAATCATGTGGCATTTTGTGAATCCCTACATCTGCTTCTCACTTGGTTCTTAAGTTTAGTATGGGTGGGTGGGGGGATTCCTGCTGCAACTTTACATAAAGCAACCTAGTCAGACCCATTTTTTTTTATTTATTTATTGAGAGTATCAGATTACAACCTTTGAGTCAAGGACTCATTTCCAAAGGCTCACGTCAGTTACAATACACAACAACAGGTATTCATAACACAGTAAGAGACTACAGACATGATATTGGCAACATATAAGGTTAACAGTATAACAGTGAGGACGTAGCTAAGATAGCAACAGGGGTAAGAGCAGTGCTGCTAGTTCTATACAGTAGGGAAGCCATACAAGTCCTAAGTGGGGCTTGCGAAAGTAAGTGAGCTGTACAAATGGTAATAAGGGTGTGGCCTGAATGCTGGTAGGTAGTGTAAGCAGCTGGGATACCAACTTTGTCATTAACACACAAAGCAGCAGGACGAGGAAAATATCTGCTAACCCACAATCTCCTTGTCCGTAGGCTTTGTGACTTACTTCTGTTGGACATTTCTTGAAGGGGACTTGCATGGGGCCAAAAGTCTCCCCTCACCCATGTTGACAGAATGCTGCACAGTTGGAGGTACAGTGAAACCCAGTTAAGTGCACATCGGATAAGTACACATTCAGGATAAATGTACTTTTTTTTTCTATTTCCAAGTTTTCTTATCTCTACAATGTTACATTTTCTGGTTATGTGCACACTCATTCTTGTTAAGTGCACATCTTCACAGTTCACTGACACATCTATTGACATGTAATTGGCACCTGTTAAGTGCACAACCTGTTTTCAGCTGGTGTGAAAAGAATATTGTAATGAGCAGTCTGCCTGTAATGCCTTTTTAACACAGTAAGTTACTGTAATGTGAAAAAGTACACTAACAAAATTATTTTTTAAAATGTTATTTTCATTCATTTTTGTAATGTACCATACACAGCAGAAAACTGTTACTGAGTCATAGGGTTACAGTGTAGAAATGGATATTCTAGAGTACTTCAATGTTAGGATGCTATTTCTACAGCTTTTGCTACTACACATTGGGCCAGATATTCAAAACTTTACCGCGGGGCTAAAATAGCACTGCCCAGTGGACAAACATAGCCCAGAGCAAACAGCAAGCTGTATTCAAAAGGAACAGCCCAGTGCTAGTCCTGCTGAATACAGCATGCGAAGGAAGCTGGGCAAACAGGGCTGGGAGTGCAGTGCAAAAGTAGCCCGGGAATAAGACAGCTCTGAATATAGCAAATAAGACAGCACTGAATACAGCACCCAGGCAGGCAGTGCAAACACCCACAGGAACACAGTGCAGATGGAGCCGCCATGCCCTGGATCACAGGCAAAGGAGCACAGGCTGGAAAGGGATCCCAGGAGCAGACAACAGTGCAGAACCCAGACACTGATACACACCCAGCCAGGGAAATGGCCAGAGGGCACCAGGACCCAGGGGTAGAACCAAAGAACAGAACAACCCTGTTGTAAAAGCCAAGCACCCAATAATGACTTAGTGCAAAATGATAAGGATATGTATAATGTGACAAATGCACAGTAAAGGAAAAAGGTAAACAACAGTTGAACAACAACACAAAGCATAAACAGCAATGTAATGAAAATACAAACTGCAAACACTAAAAGGAGACTTACAGCAAACACCACTCCAATTACAGCCACTACAATAGGAACTACTACTACTACTACAACTACTACTATTATTACTACTAGTATTGCTAACACTACCACTACAAACTAAACTACAAAACTGACTACACTACAACAAACTTCCTACAGCAACTAAGGAATGAAAAATGCAAAACAAACTGAAAAGCAATGTGATAGGAGGGGACAGAGATGTGGACACAAACAATGAGGAAAAAGACCAGCAACAGTAACTATAATCCAGGAAAGAGGAGGGGGGGAGAGGTAAACAAAGTTGTCCGGAAAGCATCATGTCTGGGATCCTGCTGGTTCTGGCAGATGTGCCTCCAGTATGGCGGCCACCCTCTTTGTCTCCAATATGAGCACCGCCTGCTGCTCTATGATGGTGCACTGCTGGCTCATGAGCCATCTCAGGAGGTCCTCCCTGCCTTCTGACTCTAGCCATGTTGCCCACAAAAAGGATCAGAGTGGACCCACAAGAGGAAGAGGGAGCATGTGAGGATGGGAAACCAGCCAGGAGGCATACTGCAGCCACAGGTGGCTATACAGGGATGGTCAGCATGTCCCAATAGCCATGTCCATGTGTTGCTGAGGAATGCAATGATAGGCACGACCAACAGGTGCCCACAGGGCAAGCCTGGAAGACACAGGCAACAACCCAATACCCAATAGATATGGATACGTCAGGCCCCGACAACGCCATGGCATGGTTGACACCACCCAACTCAGCACTGTACACAGTGAGACAGTGCAGACACACAGGTGGTCCCCAGGATGGCAGTGGGGGTTGGCCACACAACAACATGCACATGTGGGAACACACATAAGGACAGGCTGCCCATAGTCAGATTGCAATGTACCACGAAGCAGAGCGCAACAACAACCCATGGGGGCACAGGAGCACTGCAATGCAGGCACGGTGTCTTGCCAATGGCCATCTCATGCCAGGGCCAACTGTCCAACAGCAGATGAAATACCACAGGGCACACACCAGTAAGGGTGGGCTACTAGATGCCGCAACACGTGGACCATGTACTGCAACACATGCGGTGCCTTGCAGCTAGAACCCGCACACGCCAAGTGAACAGCTGAACATGGACAACAGTGACTGGAGACTGTATGGCAATGCCAGTCGTGCATGCTGACCCAGGCCTATATTGCCCCCCCCCAGCCACAGGGTACAGCAGACAGACAGCCATGCACTGGCAGCATTCTGCAACACTGGTGAGCAACCCAGCACAATACCACACCAGCAATGGTATGATGCACATGGCAAGGGCATAGACAGGATGGAAGCAGTCCAGAGGAGAGCAACTAAAATGGTGCAGGGTCTACATCAGAAACCATATGAAGAGAGACTGAGAGAGCTTAATATGTATACCCTTGATGAAAGGAGGGATGGGGGGACATGATAGAAACTTTTAAGTACCTCAAGGGAATCAACAAAGTCCAGGAGGGTAGCATCTTTCTGAAAAAGAGATGTGTAAGAACAAAGGGGCACAATTTAAAGTTAGAGGAGGACGGCTCAGGGTAATGTGAGGAAATTCTTTTCATGGAGAGCATGGTGGGACTTATGGAACCGCCTTCCTGGAGAGGTTGTGGGGTCTGAAACAGTGGGGGAATTCAAACATGCATGGGACAGACATAAGGCAATTATAGTGGGGGTTGCAGGAAGTAGGCTGTTGGTTAACTAGAATCTGCAGCTCATTCAATAGGTAGGGAAATGGGCAGACTGGGTTGGCCAAGTGGTTCTTATCTGCCGTCAAAATCTATGTTTGTTTGTTAACCCACCATCACAATGGCAGACCAGTGAAGGAACCACACATAACAGAAACACATCACAAATAAAAACAGATATGTACTCACGCAATAGGCCCCTGGCCTCAGGGCTGCTCTCCTGCGCTTGCTCAGGCATTGGTGGCACCCTCGGGCTGCTACATGTCGTTTGCTGGGACCCCTCCTGGCTTTGTCTCCCTGGGCTGTGCTGCTTGATCCGCACTACATTGGACAGAAGTAACAGCAGTGTTAGCGTAAGACACAGCATATACCACGATAGCCATAGCAAGATGCACCCCCAACCCCAAAACACTGTACACACAGAGCAGCCCAGGGACAGTGTTTGAACACATGATACACCCACACACAGGCTCCCCAGGCACACAGGGCATGTATGCATGGTGACACTGCAGTGCAACATCGCCTCACGCAGGTGCAAAGTGACAGGATGTACACACAGCTGTGTAGGCAGACAGAGACCCAGGATACAGCACCTCCACACCACACTGGTGTTGGCTGCAGGACGGTCCTGTTGCAGGTCCCCCTAGCCTGCAATGTCCAGACCTGCCACTCACGCCATGGCCAAGTGATATGGCTGCGCATGGCACGACTGCAATGTATCCCCCATGGACATAGCATGTACCAAGCAAGCACTGCAACAACTGTGGGTGGCGCCTGGCAACTGTGGCAACTGTGCTCCTCCCAGACACCCTGTACCATAGTGACACCCAAGGGGCCTACACTGTATGCCCCGGAACCAGTGCTACATGTGACCTACCACCTGGCACAACAGCACACCTGTGTACAGACAGCGGCACACACACACGCACATGCACACACACACACACACACACACACACACACACACACACACACACACACACACACGGCAGACAGACACATAACATATGTGTGCACTGTGTGACGGCACCTACCTGGCACTGGCACACATCCATCACGCACAATCCCCTTCTACCTGTCCAGCTGCTGGCATTGCCTTCGGTGCAGGTCCATGTACTGGTGCCGACGCTTTTCTGCATCCCACGTGATGCCCATCCATTCAGTGAGATGGCGTGCTATTGATGCCCATACCTGGCACCGTGGGAGGTCACGCTGCCTGACCTTTCCAAACAGGCGTCTGTGCCGTTGTTGCACAAGCTGCATTAGATTAGCTGTTTTGACATCCCCCCCAGCGCCTGTCCCTGTGCACCACTACATGCTGCCTATGCTACCCAGACATACCGTTGCACAGCTGTTACCTCCCCACATGACTGTATGTACTGCCTGTGGCACACCCTGGGCCCTCCAACAACATATGCATTAGTGCCACGCAGTCACATGTCATAGCATGGCACTAACTGTAAGTGGTCTTATTGCACATGCTTGATCCTGCCACGACCCTGGAGTTTCATATTCATGCATGCACATAGCGCCACGCTGTACAACTTAGCACGATGCTAACACGCGCTATGCTAGGACGCTAGCAAGGCACAAGGGTCACACGTGGATGTCGTGCTATGTGACATAGTGCTGCGCTAACAAGACAGCATGGCACAGGAGAACCATTTAGCCTGGTGCTAACCATTAGCACGGTGCTAAACGGATTGCCCGGCGTTAACACGGCCCATATTCAGTCAACCTATGGAAATGAGGGTACTTGTGCATGCAAGGGGCAAACAGTGTGATTAGCATATCATTATTGGCCCATTTGCATGCCTAACAGGCAGTATTATTGCCCAGCAGGGCTATTTAAGGGCAAACAGTGCTCCACCTGTGTTGTGTAGAGGAACTGCAATACTCAGCAGGTGCCACAGCTGAATAGGCCCAACACAGAGGAGAATGTAACATGAGGCAGAGCAGCAACAGGCAGGTCTGTATAGCAGCTTGGAGCATGGCTGTATGGCAGTGGGTTGTGACTAGGTCCTGGCTTGCACTGTACACACATGCGTACTGCCACGGAACATGCATGGGACAGAACGCATGCCTGCAGGCCCACATGTCAACATGTTACTGCTTAGTGGTGTACATGGCCAATGTACCTGTCGGCCAGCTGACTGGGGTGAGTGTTACACCTGTGTCTACAGCAGCAGACCCCGCTGTGAGTGGACTGCCTGCATATTTTTGTTGCCATGCACTGGGGTGGGGGAATGGGGGGGGGAAACATTGGCTTGCAGGCATCCCAGGCCATGCGGTGCCCATGTGGGGGCTGGAGTGTGCAGTATAGCTACAGTGTCCGTTGTGACACATGCTCATAAACTGTGCACACAGGGGTGGCCATGATGCACAGTTGCAGTGTGTGCTGTACCCCTACAATGTTGAACAGAGCCTTTGCTATGCCGCTACAGGATGTACACTGCAGGCGGCTAGGGTGGCATGCACATTGTGTTCTGCCTGTGCCATGCAATGCAGTCACGCCACAGCATGTGACCTGTGTCCCTCTACATGTCTGTCATAGGTTCTGCAGCATGACAGGACCAGATACGTGCCCACAAGTTCTCACAGGGTGAACTGACGGCTCTGGTCCACAGTGTCAAGGAGCGGGAGCAGGTGCTACATTGCCACGAGGCTACTGATGCTGTCGTGAGACAGATGTGGGATGAGGTCATGGCAGGGGTCAATGCCGTTGGAGGCCGGGGATGTGCTACAGACGCTGTTAGGAAGAGGTGGAGTGACCTGCTGTGACGGGACAAGGAGGAGCAGGCACAGTGGCTCCATGAACAACTATGGACTGGAGGAGGGCCACAGACCATGCAACAGCATCAGGAAGACCCACTCATGACCCTGGTGGCCTCCACACTGCATCCCATGTCCATTGGTGGGATTATTGGTGGGGGTTGTGAGACGCCACTCACACCACCTAGAACAGGTCAGTATCCACCCGTGTGCACTCTAAATGGCATGCTGCACTGGTGCTGGAGGGACAGTGTTTTATTTATTTATTATTTTTTATTTATTCTAGGATTACAAGTACCTTTGAGCCAAGGCTGTTTTACAAAGGTTTCACGTCAGAAGTAACAAACAACAAGGAAGCAACAGTGAAATAACAGTAAACAATTCATGTACAACAGTGCTATTGAAAGGGGTCAATTATAGGAAGAGTAAGGTGTAGAGGAGGAGGAGGAGAAGTGTAGGTAGTTAACGGAGGCAGCTATAGTAAGATGGTGAACACAGCTAGGATGCATATGCCCACAAGGAATGGGTAGGGTCAGGCGTCCGGTGGTGGCAGAGAAACAGGGATGAGAGGAGAGGGGAGGATGAAGATGCAGCCAGAGACATTTGTCAAAAAATAAATGGGAAGGAGTGATAGAAGAGATAAAGAGGGAAGAGTTGGGGGATAAGTGCTGAAATGGGGCAAGGAGAGACTATTGAGGTGATATGAAGACCTGAGATTTGAAGTGGCACCTCAGGAGCTGGGAGGAGGGGGACTGAGGGGCCAGGGGTTAAGCAGTATATAAGTTAGGATTAAAACTGTGTAGGTCATCATCTAGGAGAGGCAGTCACAGGAGCTAGAGGCAATGAGATGGGCCCGGAGCCTGGTTTTGAACAGACCTAGTGTTGAGGCAGAGGAGATAGTGTGGCTGAAACCATTCATCCGTAGAGGAGCCCTATAGGTGAAGGAGTGTTGGCCCTGCGTAGTTCGACAGCAAGAAACTTGTAGAATCTGGGTTGTTGGGCTCCTGGTGTTCTGTTGGTTGGTGTTTTGATGTAACAAGGCAGTAACACCGGGGTTGTGAGGCCAAGGTTGATTTTTCCCACCATAAACCATGTGAGATACTTTATACGGTTGGAGAGTTGGAGCCATCTGGATTGTTCATAAAGGGTACAGGTGTGGGTGAGGCAGTGGGCACCAGTTGTGAGTTGGCATGCTTTGTTAAGAGCAGTTGTTATATGTCGGAGAGCTGACATCATGGCGGATTCATAGATAATGAGGCCATAATCAATAATTGACACCACAGAGTTCTGGACAGCAATCTTCAGGGCCTCTGGGGTGAGGTGCTGCCTGTGCTTGTAGAGTAATCCAAGACGTGTGCTGGCAGCTTTAGCCACACTGTCAATGTGTATGCAGTGTCAGTGGCTCAGTAGGTAGCACACTCGCCTCTGAGGCCAGGAGATCAGAGGGCTGTGGGTTCAGTTCCCACATCTGGCACTTGGGTTAATATCCCAGTACTGACACTGTAATGCAGCATGAGAGGGGTGCTGCATTTCTGAGGTGCCGTCTTTCGGATGAGACGTTAAACCTAGGTCCCATCTGCCTGGATTGGTGGTAGTTCAGGTGGATGTTAAAGATCCCATGGCACTTATCGAAAAGAGTAGGGGAATTTCCCCGGTGTCCTGGCCAAATTTCCCTCATTCACTAAAAATACCACAAACAGCTTAATCTGGTTCAAGGTCAGTTGGCATTCATCTGTATCCCTCTCCCCCAGGTCGTGCCTGAAAATAGGCAGGATTTGTCTAGTGCACTTACCCGGTCAACAAAAGCTAAATAAATAAAAATAAATAAAATGTGAGCTGTATAGGAGAAATTGGGGTCAAGCAGAATCCCTAGGTATTTGAAATAGTAAACTTGTTCGAGGACAGTCCCCTGCTTGGTGGAGATGGCAAGGGGGTGTTGCTTGTAACGGTTATGTGAACTGCAGAATAGCAATGACTTAGAAACACAGAAACATAGATTTTGAGGGCAGATAAGGACCGCTTGGCCCACCCAGTCTGCCCATTTCCCTACCTAATGGATAAGCTGCAGATCCTAGTTAACCAGCAGCCTACTTCTTCCTACCCCCACCCCCTAGAATTGCCTTATGACTGTCCCATGCATGCTTGAATTCCACCACTGTTTTTGACTCCACAACCTCCTCCGGAAGGCCATTCCATGCATCCACAACCCTCTCTGTGAAAAAATACTTCCTTAAATTACCTCTGAGCCGCCCTCCTTCTATCTTCAAATTGTGCCCTTGTTCTTGAACACCTCTTTTTGAAAGATGCTACCTCTTGGACTTTGTTGATTCCCTTGAGGTACTTGAAAGTTTCTATCATGTCCCTCCTCTCCCTCCTTTCCTCGGGGCTATACATATTAAGCTCCTTAAGTCTCTCTTCATATGTCTTCCGGTGCAGACCCTGCACCATTTTAGTTGCCCTCCTCTGGACAGCTTCCATCCTGTCTATGTCTTTAAGGGAGATTGGGTCTCCAGAACTGCATGCAGTACCCCAGATGGGGTCTCACCAACTGTCTGTACAGAGGGATAATAACCTGTTTTCTACTGGTGATGCTCTCCCATGCATCCCAGTATCCCCCAGCCTCCTTGCTGCCTCTCACATTGCTTGCCCACCTTTAGGTCATCTGATATGACTGCCCCAGGTCCCTTTCCATTTTGTTGTTGTTAGTATCTCACCCCCCATTGTGTACTTTTCCCCTTGGTTTTTGTTTCCTAGGTGCATTAGCTTGCACTTCTTAGCATTGAATCTAAGCTGCCATACATTTGACCATTCCTCTAACCTTGCCAGGTCCCTTCTCATCCTTTCCACCCCACCTTATGCATCAACTCTGTTGCAGATCTTTGTGTCATCTGCAAAGAGACATACTTTTCCTTCCAGTCCCTCTGCAATGTCGCTATAAAGACATTGAAGAGGACCGATCCTAATACTGAACTCCCGCGTACCATACTAGTAACCCCTCTTCTTCAGAGTGGAATCCATTTACTATTACTCTCTGTGTCCTATTCTCCAGCCAATTCTTTACCCAGGCTGTCATCTTGGGACGCACTCCCCAGGCTGGCTAACTTGTATATTAATCTTTGTGTGGACTGTGTCAAATGCCTTGCTAAAGTATAGGTAGGCCATGTCCACAGCCCCTCCCTGATCTACTACTTTGGTCACCCAGTCAAAGAAATCTATCAGATTTGTCTGGCATGACCTTCCCGCTGTGAATCCATGCTGCCTTGGGTCCTGAGCCCCTCTGGCCTCTAGATACTCAACAATTCTTTCCTTCGGAAGTGATTCTATCATTTTTCCTACCACTGAGGTTACACTAACAGGTCTGTAGTTTTCTGCTTCTGCCTTGCTCCCACTTTTGTGAAGGGGAATCACATCTGCCCTTCTCCAGTCCTCGGTACCACCCCATCCTCCCATGATTTGTTAAAAGGGGTAGTCAGTGGTGTCCCTAGTTCTACCCTTAGTTCTTTAGAATTCTGGGATGAATCTCAGTCCAGGCCCCATTGCTTTGTCCACCTTCAGTTTTAAGAGTTCTTTCAGAACCCTTTCTTCTGTAAATGGGCTGGTATCAACTTCTGTATCCAGAGTGTTTCTACTGTTTGTTTTAGGTACCTCCCCACTTCCTTTGTAAATACTGAGCAAAATATTTGTTTAGTATCTCTGCCTTTCACAGTCACCTCCGCCCACCCTCCCTCCTCTTTATTAAGCCTCACTAACCTCCCTTGGTCTTCCTTCGCTCCCTGATGTACCTATAAAAGGTTTTATCCCCCTTCTTAACTGAGTTGGCTATCTTTTCCTTGGTTTGGGCCTTTGCTGTTCTGACTGCCTTCCCAGCTTCCTTTTGCTTTAACTGATACAGTTCTCTGTCCTGCTCCTTCTGTGATTCCTTGTACTTCCTGAATGCTTTCTTTTTCTCTTGAACCTTCACTGCCACTTCCTTTGAGAACCATAGTGGTTTCTTACATCGTTTTGTTTTGTTAATTTGCTTCACACAAAGGCTTGTTACCTCTGTGATGGCAGTTTTTATTATTCCCCATTGTTCTTCCACCCCTCCTTCCTGCCCATTTGCTAGTGCATTCCTTAGGCACTCAGCCATTTTGGCAAAGTCAGCCCTCCTAAAGTCCAGTACTTTTGCCTTTGTATGGCTTGACTCTATTGCTGTGTTTATTGTGAACCATACTGTTCGATGGTCACTAGTTCCCAGATGGCTACCACTTCTACATCTGTGATCCTCTCTTCATCTCCATTTGAGAGAACCATGTCTAAGATTGCTCCCTCTCGAGTGGGCTCCAATACTAGTTGTCTAAGGCATGCCCCGTAGGGCATCTAGAATAACCCCACTCTTGAAGTGGCTGCTGCAACTGCACTCCAGTTAACATCTGGCATATTCAGATCACCCATCAGCAATATCTCCCTTTTTTCTGCCATTCTAAGTATTCTTTCTATCATTTCCTTGTCCATTTCCTTCCCCTGAGAAGGGGGTCTGTATACAACCCCTGTGCGGATTGTGGTGCCATTGCCGGTCTCCAAATTTACCCACAGTGCTTCTTCTCCTCCCTGTTTTCCCTTTTGTTCTGTTGCTTTGATTCCTTCCCTTATGTAAAGAGCTACCCTCCTCCTCCTCTTTACCCTCCCTGTCCCTCCTGTAGATAGTGTATCCTGGTATGTTTACGCCCCAGTCATGGTTTTGTGTACCATGTTTCTGTGACTGCCACGATATCCAGATGTTCCTCCTCCATCAAGGCCACTAATTCAGGAAGCTTGTTACTCAGACTACGGGCATTGGTACTCATTGCTCTCCATTTTTTGATGGCTTTACCTTATTTTGCAGCATCCCCCACTGACCTGTCTACCTTGGTCTTTTTCTCATTTAGTACCCTGTTTTATAGGGAGAGGCTGGGATTTTCCTGCTGCATATCAGTGCCTCCCCCCTTGACTAGTTTAAAAGCTTGCCAATGAAGCATTTAAACCGATTGCTCAAAAGACTTGTTCCCTTCCTGGACAGATGCAGACCATCCTGCCAGTATAGGCTGGTGTCCCTCCAGGTGGAACCCCAGTCCCCAATGAAGCCAAACCCCTGTGCTCCACACCATTTTTTCAACCATTCATTAAACTGCATGGTGCAAAGTACCCTTGCCTCACTCATGCCATTGACAGGCAGCACCTCAGAGAAGGATATTGTGTGTGCTACTTGTCTTAGGCCCCTCCCAATTCTTACAAAGTCCTTCTGCACTGCTCTAATCTCATGTTGAGCCAAGTCATTTGTCCCTAGGTGGACAATGACATCCAGCTCAGACTCCTGTGCAGCTGTTCTCGTGATCCTAAGGATGCGCTTCCTGTCCCTCCAAGCCATGGCACCAGGCAGGCACCTTGCTTCAGTTTTCCCTGCTCCCCAGTTCTATCCCCTTAATAATTGAGTCCCCCACTAGGAGCTGCTTTCTTTCCTTGTGGTGTCCTCTGCCTCCTTCCTGTGGGCCTCCCTTGTGACAGTTGTCCTCAGCCTCCTTAGTCTCCTCTGCGGGTGCATCCATAGGGGAGCTATGCTCCCCCAGAATGGTGTATGGATTGTGGTGTGGAACAACTGACTGGGTGTGCCTCTGTTCCACCATCCTCACCCTCCCTGAGCCCACTGTGGTCCAACTGCTGTGCTTTCTTCGCAACCTCTGAGGTAGTGGTGGTGGCTCTGGTGCTCCCTGGATGGAAGAGGTTCCCTTCCTACTGTCCAGTGTGGCCTGGGAGAAGGTCCCCTTACTACTGTCCAGTGTGGCCTGAAGATGGGCAACTTCCTCCCTCAGGGCAGAGAGTTGTCTGCAAATAGGGCAGCATCTCAGCCTCCAGAAAGACTCCCGGAAGACTGCTGCCCCACAGCCATTACAGTGCACTACTCCCCACATTTTTTTTTGTGTGTGTGTGATTGGTTTGTAATATAGAAATATATATATATATATATATATATATATATATATATGTATTATACAATGTGTATGCTTATATTGTCAGTGCAGTGTGCTAGAGAGGATATGACAGTGATATGCACCTTGCACTCTTGAGGAAATGATGTCAGAACCCCAGGTATAAAGGAACTATTTCCAGGGGTGGATGGGGTGAGGGTGGGAAGGGGTTGGGCCTAAACTGTGCCCTCACAAAACAATCAGCTAAAAGCTCTGACCCACTGCTGCGATGAGTGCCTTCCTGTCAGCAAGATGCCCTACATAACAAGTTGACAGAGAAAATACCCTGCTAATCAAACAGAGAAAAATCCACACATCCAAGTCAGACACAGCTAAACCTCCTCAGCCCCAAAACAGGCCTGGTGGTTTGTGCTCTGAAAGCTGTCAGCCCCAAAATAAGCTGTGCTTTAAACTCTTCCTGCACTGAAAATGTTAAGAATTATAACAAACAAACGTAAACCTAGATCCACCTCCCTCTGTTGCTTGAAAGACTGTCTTTTCCTGTTTCACACTGCAGGTTTTTCTATGACAACTCCTTAACCACAGTAACTTATTTAAAAATAGTTTAACTATCACAAACTCCTACGCACCAGTAAATTATTTAAAAATAGTTTCTGTCCCAAAATCCTAGTAGTCAATCCAGCTACCCCCAATGGACAACCAAAATGCAGTATTCAAACACTTATGAAGTTACTTCCAAGATAAGCAGAGTTTGCAAGCTCCTTTTTCAACTCCTCAGCCACCTGTAATTTATTTAAAAATAGTTTCACTGTCAAAAAATCCTAGTAGACAATCTAGCTACCTCCAAGGATCTACCCAAATGCAGTATTTAAATCCTTCTGAAATTACTAACAAGATAAACAGAGTTTGCAAGCCCCTTCTTGGTTAAACACTAAATAAATATGTGAATAAAAAGCAATTACCAAGGGTAGTTAGTTTCACCTCCCACAGAATTAAGCAAAAGTGCACGTTTGTTGCAGATATCAAGTGCAATATATAATTTCTCACACAGCTCAGCTGAATAAAGAAGTAGTGTCCTTCCAGGTCAAGAAAATGTGCTTTGTGTCTCTAAAAATTGCAGCCTCCAGTAACTTATAGTAACCTAAATCTAGTCTAGACTTGGTTTTCTTGTGATTGAGGACTAGTTTATGATTGGAGAACCATGTTTCAACGGGACTGAATCCGAGTTGGAGGCTGTGTTGTAGTGGTGAAAGGTCCTTGAGCGTAAAAAAGACAACAGCATCATCTGCATACAAGATGATTTGTTCTGAGCAGGATTGTGGTAGGAAGTTTAAAAAGAGGCTGAAAAGGAAAGGGCCCAGTATGGACCTCTGAGCTACTCTGGAGCAGACAGGCAAGGTGTCCGAGATAACATTGGCAATTTTTACTCTTTGAGAGCAGTTGTCAAGGTAACTTCTGAACCAGCAGGCTGAGTCTGGTACGAGGCCAGCAAGGAGTAGTTGGATATACAGCAGCTGATGATGGACCATGTCAAATGCCTTTGAGGGGTCAATGAAGACAGCCCCTGTAAGAAGCCCTTTAACAAGGGAACTATGCACTGCACTGGTAAATTCAAGCAGTGCAGTGGTGGTACTATGCCCTTTTCTAAAACGTGCTGTTGTGTGCACAGAATATTATATTTGTCCAAATAATCAGTGAGCTGGTCCGCAACAATATGCTCTAGGGCCTTGGATAGTGGTGGCAATAGGGAGATCGGGCGGTAGTTAGAGTGGCAGATCTTATCCCCAGTTTTGTAGACTGGGGTCACAGTAGCAGTTTTCCATATTTCAGGGAATGTACTGGTGTGGAGAGAGAGGTTAAGAATTTTAGTTAGGGGACTGAGGACCTCGTCAAGTGTAAGTGATAGTAGCTTAAGGTCCAGGGTGTCACTGCTGATTCTGGAAGTGGAGATGACTGAGGCGATGTGGCAGTGAGCTTCATACATCTTAATCTCCTTGAAGCAGAAATGAGGGTGGTTTGACAGAGAACAGGGTGTGTTAGAGGGGGTGTGACTGACTGTGAAGAAATCAGGTGGTAGAACAGTACTGAGGTCAGTAAAAGCTGTGTTAAAGGTATTTGCAATGACCATGGGATCAAGGGTAGTGGACCCTTCAACAATTAACATGGCTGGAGGGGACTTTGATTGTTTCCCAGTAATGTCCTTGATATTGTCCCAGAAAGCATGGCCATTTCCCCAGGTGTTGGTGAGGATGTCCTTATAATATGAGCTTTTTGTGAGATGAATGGATTTTGTGCAGGCATTAAAGGCATGTTTGTATTTTTGGATGTCAGATTGTTTGCCTGTGGCTTTAGCCACTGCCCACAGGTGGTCCCTAGATTTCAGCTGGGAAAGGAGCTCTGCAGTTATCCAAGGGTTGCAGAGAGCTTTTGTTTTCCATTTTTTTGAAGGAGTGAAGAGGTCACAGGCCTTATTGAAGGCGGTGATGAAGTAGCCGAGGGCTAGGTTAACATCCGTCACCTTGTAGATGGGCAGCCAGTCTTGCAAGGATAGGTACTGTTTGAGATGGGTAAGTTGACCATGGGGGAGGACTCTGCTGGTAATGATTATAGGGGGTAGCTTTAGAAATTTATTAGACCATTCACATATAACTGGGGAGTGGTCACTGAGAGAGTCTGGGAGAACGGAGGTATAAGAGATCCTGTTAGGGTGATTGGTGAGAAGCCAGTCAAGCAGGGTACTGGTGCCAGTTTTGTAATTTATCCAAGCTGGTGTGGTGACCAATGGTGAGAGGCTGGCCACTGCAAGGGCGTCCTTATGAGTGTAGACATCAGATGCAAGCCAGTTTATATTGAAATCACCAAGCAGAATGTGTTCAGAGCCAGGAGGTTGGGAGTTGACGAAGTTAAGAATTTCTTTGATGCCAAGATCTTGATCTCAAGATGGAATATATACAGAGATGATGGTGAAAGCTTTTTGTTTGGGACCTAGAAGAATTTTAATGGGTAGAAGCTGGGCTGAGGAGGCAGGGACGGGGGTTGGACTGATACGTGGTTTGCACTATGGAGGTGCTATCCTGTGCACACTGTACATATCAGGCAGTATTATGTGCATCCACTGCCTGTGCAGGGCTTTCACCACAGCTGTTAGTACGATGCATGTGCACTTTGGTAGGGTGTGTGTGAAAGTGGCCATGGTCTGCACTGACAGGGACTGCATTGTGTGGTGTGCCTGGCCATGGTGTGTGTCACGCATCCTAGGGTGTGCATGTACAGGTGATGGTTGTGGCATACTGTGTGTGTTCTGGTGAGTGACACTGTTCTTTCTTGTTTCACAGTGGTGGATGCACACCATACAGTACACCAGGATGTGGCTGGGATGGATGATGTGGAGCAGGAGGCAGAGGATGAAAACAATATGCCATTGATCTCAGGACTGGGTGCCAGGCATGGAACCTCAGCAGCAGCACATGAGTGGCAAGCCAAAGGACATGGTTAACACCTGCCTGTGGGGGGGGGGATGACTCCAGGACTCAGGCTGGTGGAGACTTGGACACGGGTGACATCCTCGAGGATGCCCAGGTGGAGGATCTGAGTGGTGGCCAGGTGGTCCTCCTGACAGTCACTAGTGACCTTGGAGCAGATAGCTCAGACCAGGGTTACTACATGCCTGTGGAAGGGACTGTGATTGGTGACACAGAGGTGGGGCATGCTGTGGTCCAAAACACAGGTGCCATGGGGGTGGAGTGCCATGCCGCCATAGGTGGTCCAGTACAGCAGGTGGTGGGCCATGTGGTTGCTGTGTGTGCACCACTGGACATGCAGTGCCTTTCACAGGGAGGGGTGCAGGGCCCACAGGGGCACATCACACCACAGGGACCATGCAGCAGCAGGAACTATAGCAGCTGACACAGCATCACCGCTATGACCAACAGCAGGCACAACCCCTGGCTGGCATTGGCATTGCCACAGCCATGGTGCTGGATGGCCAGGGATCCTGCCCTCTGCTCTAGGCTGCCCTGATGTCCCAGCAGGAGGTCCAGATAGACCTGCATACCTTTCAGCATGAGATGTGGCATGAGCTCTCACAGCTGCAGGAGACTGCGGCCCTGGGCTTTGCCGGTTTAGAACAGCGGGCAGAGGACAGGTTGGAGTGCATGGTAGCCATGCTTGATTGTGGCTTTGTGGGTCTCACAGCTGCTGTGGTTGCTCTTGCCACAGTGCTGCATGGAGTGCATGGTGGTCAGCGGGATGTGCAAGGGGGACAGCATGCCTGTGGCATGCAGGCCCACAGGCAGGCCTCACACATCAGGTGCATCAGCCAGCACCCTGCAGCACTGTGGCTGGCCAACAACCCTGTCTGGATCTGCTGGTTGGCCGGGGCACCAGCACACTACCCTCCCAGCCTCACCGTGGTCCTCCCCAGATATATCCTTGGCACAGAGCACCCTTGGCTCAGTGTCCCATGCACATGGTACGCGTTGTGTGCGTGGTGGCAGTCACCTCAGATCGGCACAGCTGCCATGCACAGACACACAGGCAACACGCACATGTGAAAACTTGCGTGCGTGCACACACACACGCACACGCACAGTCTCACACACAGTCACTGGTATGGTCACCCATGCGCAGCCCTGGTAGTCCTTTCCACCATGTCACCTCGCATCAGGCACCTCAATCAACACACCGCTTCACCATGCCATTGCTGGCTACCTTGGTCACATGCATGTCATGCACAGCACACAGTACACATTGCCATCCCCCATACATTCACTCCCACTGTGTTGTGCACATGCTTTGTTGGTGGTCCTCACTATTGTGGTTGTCTGCACGTAATAAATTTTCATTGTCACTGTACTGTTCTGGTTGCTGTGCTGTGTTTACTCACTGTCCTGCCTATGACAGTGTCCTGATGATGCCAGCCCTGTGCTCCAGGGCCCTGTGGGCCATTCGAGGATCTCTCTTCTCGAGTTGCTCCACTATCCCCCTGACCTCTGGCTCTGGGTCACTGTCGGCCTGTTCCGCAGGTTCAGGTGCCTGTATCCCACAGTTAATTGCCATGTTGTGCAGGATACAACAGGCTAGGATGATACAGCATACCTTCTGAGGCCTATACTGTAGGGCACCACCTGTCATGTCTAGGCAGTGGAAGCGCATATTTAGTATGCCATAGACCCTCTCTATGATGTTCCTAGTGGCGGCATGTGCCTCATTGTACCGCTTTTCAACCACTGTGGCCAGCCAGGGTACTGGTGTCAGCAGCCAGGGTCGCAGGGGATAGGCACTGTCCCCTGTTGAGAAATGTGCACCTGTTAGCGTTGCTGTTCTGCTGTCTGCCCCTTGCTGTGGTGCACCACCTGTGTTGCTGTCCCGACCCCTTCCTTGCATACCCCTGCCTATCCCCACCCACACTGTGGTGTGTGCATGCCTCATATGCTGACACTCACCAACTTATTTTTATTTATTTATTTATTTATTTAAACATCAGTTTAACAACTTTTGAGCCGGGGCTCATTTACAAAGTTACCTCGTCACATAGAGGACAACAGACAGCAGCACAAGAGACAACAGATAATACTGTTTCAAAAGAGTTACCATTCAAGGTTACAGTAGGTTCCAATACATATGATAGTAAATAAATTAAAAGTTAAAGATTAGGGTAGGGAGGGTGTAGGTAGGAGAGGATGGAGGTAAGAGGGGAGAGGGACTGGGGAGCAGAAGAAGAGGGAAAGGACAGGGATGAAGGGTGGGTAGAGGGAGGAGGTGAGAAGGAAAGGGGGAGTGCAGCTCAGTGAGCATTGTCAGAGGGTTTTTTTTGTTTGTTTGTTAGTGGCAGCGGCATCTGCGTGAGATGAGCAGGTGGTTTCTGAGGCTGCGTTTAAAGCTTGCTAATGAGAGGGAGTCAGAGATACTGGCAGGGAGGGAGTCATACCAGGTAGGTGCTCTGTAAGGGAACGCCCTTTGGCCTTGTGAAGTCCTGGCTCTTGGTATGACCAGAGTTGTTTTGGATGAGCTGCAGGTGCTCACAGTCAGCGTAGATTGGTGGATTGAGTCAGATAGGCCAGTGGGAGATAGGCCATGTAGGGCTTTAAAGGTGAGCTGGCAGGTTTGATACATGAGCCGCTCATCCAGGCTGAGTATGGTGGCCAAGGAGTACAGCAGACATGTGTGTGTAAGTCTGGGTGCACTGGTTATAAGTCTGCAGGCTTTGTTAAGTGTAAGGTGAACTTTGCTTAGGGCTGTCTGATCTGCTGACCCATAGACCGGAAGGCCGTAGTCGATGAGAGATATGACCGAAGAGGTGACAGCCAGGCGGAGGGCATCTGAAAGGAGGCATTTTTTGTGCCGGTAGAGAATGCTCAGCCGCAAGTTGGCAGCAGAGCTCAAGGTGGAGATATGGCCATGGAAGGAGAGGGCAGGGTCAAAGATTATTCCAAGATATTTATTGGACTGCACAGGTTCGATGGGGATATTGAGGGCGGAGTGGACAGTGAGGGGAAATTTGCTGAATTTATTTTGGGGGTGGGAGAAGAGCATTGTTTTTCTTTTCTTTAGGTTGATTATGAGTCGGTGCTCAGTGAACCAGGTTTCAGCGGAATCATAGGCTAGTTGGAGAGAACTCTGAAGTGACATAGGGTTACTATCAGAGGCAATGAGTACTGCATCGTCAGCATAGAGCAGGATCTTACCCGCACATTTGCTGGGTAGCGAGTTGAGGAAGAGGGAGAAGAGTAGGGGTCCAAGAATAGAGCCCTTGGGGACTCCACAGCGAATAGGGCAGGTGCTGGAGAGAATTCCACTAACTTTCACACATTGAGAGTGGGCTGAGAGATAGCTAGCACACCAGGAGACTGGTCCAGTGGCAAAGCCTATGTGGTCGAGGGTGGTTAACAGGAGTGGATGCGATACGGTATCAAAAGCTTTAGACAGGTCAATGAATACCGCGCCAGCCAGGGTGCCAGAGTCCAAGGAGGTGTGGAGGAAGTTGGCGAACTCCAGGAGTGCTGTATTGGTACTATGACCAGCTCTGAACCCATGTTGCTCAGGGCAGAGAACATTGTACTTAGAGAGGTAGTTTGAGACTTGAGTGGCCACAATTTTCTCCAAGGCCTTGGGGGGGGGATCGAGATGGGTCGGTAATTACCTGGAAGAGTCCTGTCGCCACCTTTGTGGACAGGTGTAACCATAGCAACCCTCCAGACAGCAGGAAATTGTCCGAGGCAGAGAGATTTGTTAAAGATGCATGTGATAGGCGCGATGACCTGGTCCAGGACCTGACGTAGGAGGCAGGGATCTAGGGAGTCGTTACCGATGGTGTTTCCTTTTAAGGCTTTAAGTAGGTGTGGCCTAGCTTCGTGTATGGTGACACAACGCAGGTGGAACAAGGGGCGTGTGATGGGTGGTGCAGAACTAGGGGGTGGAGGACTGAAGAAGTTACCAGGGAGCACTGAGCTAAGATCGGTAAAGGAGGTATTGAGGTGAGTGGCAATGAAGGCGGGATCAGAGGAGACAGTACCATTGATGTTAAGAAGTGAGGGCGAAGGGGACCGGGAGTGACCATTTAGCTGCTTGACATTTTCCCAGAAGGACCTAGGGTTCCCCCAAGAGGAGGAAAGGGAGACTTGATAGTACTCCGCCTTTGCTTTGCGGTTAGCCCAGGTGCACTGGTTTCGAGCCGCAGCATAGGTCTGCCTGTCTGCTGGATGGCCAGTTGCAACAGCAAGGTGCCACAGGTTACCACGGTGCTTAAAAAGCCGCCGCAGGGCAGGGGTGATCCAAGGGGCATATCTTACTTTGGACCTACGAGTAGTTATAGGTGCGAAGATGTCACAGGCAAAGTTGAAGGTGTTGATAAAGAAGGCCAGAGCCATGTAAACGTTAGTTGCGTTTATCAATGAGGACCAGTCTGTGTGGGCAAGGTAATGCTTTAGATCTTTCAGCCCCCCAGGTCTAAGCCGCCTCCGAAAGGTGGTTTTGATAGGGGGTGTGGGCTGAGTGGTTACCCAGTTGAAGAGAACAGGGGAGTGGTCACTAAGGCAGTCAGGGAGGATTTGGATATTGTGGATGCGGTTTGGCCTGTTAGTAAGGACCACATCCAAGCGTGTGCTAGAGCCCCTTCTGGGGTTGATTCTAGTAGGCTGTGAGACTAGTTGGGTAAGATCAATTGCAGTAAAGGCCTCATGGGAGGAAGAGGATGAGGGGCAAAGACAATTAATGTTCAAGTCACCCACCAGAATTTGGTCAGAGGGGGTGGGTAGGGTGGAAAGGTAGTCAATTAGTGGACCCAGCACCTGAGATTGGTTCTTGGGAGGTATGTAGGCCATAGTCAGGAAGATAGGACCCCTAGAGGGGTCAGGAGATAGCTTTAGTGTTAGGGCCTGGGCCTTATGGTCAAGGTCAGGGGGAGGGAGGGCTAGTCCAATGAGAGGGTCCTTTATAAAGAAGGCACAACCCCCACCTCACCTACCGACCCGGTCCAGCAGGTGGAGGGTGTAGCCAGAGAGAGAGACCTAGGAGTTAGGGGTGGAGTCAGACAGCCAGGTTTCAACCAAGGCAACCACATCTGGTTTATGAACCATCACCCAGCAGTGTAGTGAGTCCAGCTTTTTAAGGAGGCTACAAATGTTCATAGATGCGATACGAAGTCCAGAGGATTTTGAGGGGGGGCCAGAGTTGCCCGGCCCAGGATTGGGATGGATGTTGCCAGACAGAAGCAGGAGGAGGAGGGCTGCTCTTGGGAGTAAGTGGCAGAAGGCAAGTTTACGACGACTGGGGTAGGGGGGATGAGGGGGTGTAGTGGTACAGGGGATAGGAAGAGTAGCACAGACAGGGAATACAAGCACGATGAGATGCATGTGGGGATGGGGGGGTGAGTGAGTGGATGTCCATACGATTGGTGATAGAGGAGCATGCTGGGTGAGTGAAAGCCGCAGGGGGAGGAGGGGCAGGGGTGGGTTGAGGGGTGAGTTGCAGACAGATAATCGGGGGCATAGGAACAGCTTGCCAGTGGGGATAAAGCACCCCTAGGGGAAGTGAGGACTATTAGAAGGAGGGAAAGGAGAGGGAGGGGAACGAGACAGAGAGTGAGGGACATGAGTGGCTTGAGGGTTGAGTTTTTTTTTTTAGGAAGAAACTATCAGGGGCTAGGAGAGCAGGAGGGTAGTAGTGATAGCTGGAGGAGGTGACATGGAGGGATAGAGCCTAGATGGGAACAGGGGGGTGGCACAGCAGCAGCATTGCTAGGTGGAGGACAGTGCCCACTGGTGGCCAGCAGGTATAACCTGCTAATGGGAAAGTGGGGACTTAGGTATAGGCACATCGGACATGAGGTCACAGGAAGTGACGTCCATAACCCGAGCCAAGAAAGCTACGGCTGCCCCAGGGTGGGTGGGTAGTTGGGGCGGGCGGGGCAGACGACGCAAAGCATCATCGGGCTAGCACCCCACAGCAGATATCCGCAGAAACAATTAGTGGGCTCTGGGGCAGAGAAGCCAAGAGTCTTCTGGTTGCATGGCCGAAATGCCCCACGGCCGTCTAAGGCAGGAGTTGTTTGCAGATTTGCCTTTTACCTGAATTTTCAGCCGGTGTTGCTGAGAGACGATGGCTCCAGGTGGGAGCTGCTTGCATCCATCCCTGCCACAGTCAGCAGCGTTCAGTGTGTGTTTGGGGAGATCCACCTGAAAAAAGGTAGGAAGCAGGGAAAATTAGTATGCAGCGGGAGGATTTGAACCACTGGTCTCAGGTTGCACACTGCGCATGCGCAGATATGGTGCAAAGCCAGTCACAATTCAAACAATAGCCCCGTTTAACATTTTAGTATAACTATATACTTCCTGCTATAAATTAATCAGCAGTGGGACGGGGCTACAATTCAATTCAATTCAGTCACAATTCAAACAATAGCCCCATTTAACATTTTAGTATAACTATATACTTTCTGCTATAAATTAATCAGCAGAGGGACAGGGCTACATAGAGAGATGTTTGTTTGCCCAGAACAACTAACGTTTGCAGATCTAGACATCTTACTTGAGAAATACACAGGTCACAGGTACCTATAGCCAGCACTACAACAGGCAAATGCACTAACTTCCAAACATGTCTTTCCTAGCGTGCTAGTAGCAATGGCTTTACATCAGAAGTGCAACCCAGTACAGCACTAAGCACTTACATGGCTAACACACAGAGCACTATGTAATAGCGGACCAACTTGCACAAATACTATCATCTAACTCCACTGTAGCTTGCCTAAGCACAGTCCGACCCGAGTCCCACACCACCCTCTCAGGTAGCACCCCACAGCAGATGTCCACAGAAACAATCAGTGGGCTGTGGGGCAGAGAAGCCAAGAGTCCTTCGGCTGCACGGCCTAAATGCCCCATGGCAATCTAAGGCAGTTGTTGTTTGCAGATTTGCCTTTTACCTGAATTTTCAGCCGGTGTTGCTGAGAGACAATGGCTCCAGGTGGGAGCTGCTTGCATCCGTCCCTGCCGCGGTTGGCAGCGTTCAGTGTGTGGGGGGGGGTCCGCCTGAATTTTCAGCCGGTGTTGTTGAGAGACGATGGCTCCAGGTGGGAGCTGCTTGCATCCGTCCCTGCCGTGGTTGGCAGCGTTCAACTAGGTGCCCACTGGGTATCCTGCCCTCCTCAAAGGCCTGACACAGCTGGGACTGGTGCCTGATGAAGGCATCATGGGTGCTGCTGGGGTACAGTGCAAAGACATTGCTGATGCACCCTGTCACATCACACACCATCTGGCAATTGCTGGAGTGGTACCCCTTCCTGTTCACAGACACCTCACTGCCATCACCAGGTGGTGCACAAATGGGGACATGGGTGCAGTCAATGGCACCAAGTACCGCTGGTAGGTGTGCAACTTGATGGAACTGCCGCATGGTTTCTCTGTGCTCTGCTGCTGTGCTGGGGAATGCTATGAATTCACCAGCATGCGGTAGGAAAGCATCGAGGAATTGGGTCAGGAGGCATCAGGTGGCAGACTGCGATACCCCTATGGTGTCCCCTGTTGGTTGTTGAAACATCCCTGTGGCTATGAGGCACATTGCTGCTGTCACTTTCTCCTTGACTGTCATGACATGGCTGTATCTGGTGTTGGGCTGCAGCTGCTCATGCAGGAGTTCACATAGGTGCCTCAACATTCCCCTGTCCATCCTGTACTGGCCAGTGATGTGCTCATCTGGCAGGGTCTTGAAGGAGACTCTGGGCCGGTACCATCAGTGTGCAGCATATCGTCTCATGGCCTGCACCGTGGGCCATGTTGACCCTGTTCCCTCTCATCCTCCTCCAATACTGCTGCCATTAGATTCAGCAACACTGCATTCAGCATTACTACAATGGTCACTTCCTGTTCTGGTCCCTCCCCCTCTGTGTTTTGCCCTGGGATAAGACCAGCCTTTTACAGGTGGTACTTAGCGCCATGCTATGTGTTGCTTTATGTGGCCTTGCGCGGCACTGTCACTCTGAATATCCCATAGCACATGTGTGCTGGTTCCCACCCCCTCACTTTGCCCCTTACATACATTATGGGTTTGTCCCTCGTTATTGCGGTTAGCGCGTGCTATCCAGTCCTTTGAATATTGCAGGTCTGCGCTAATCCTGCGCTATTCCTGCGTTAATGGTTTGCACGCTGTGCTACATTTTGAATATCTGGGCAATTGTGAGGTCTGCTGTTCAAAGTAGTAATGTTCATTAAAAATCCAAGAAGAGACTATATGTAGCATGTGTGTAGACTTTAATATTGGTAATGGTTGTTCATAAAATCTCCCGGGGGCAACAAACACTAATTAACACCATCTGCAGTGTTTAATAAGTCCGTGAAAGAAATGAAAATAGAGCTCCATAAAAATGAAAATGGATCCTATAGAAAGTTCCACAGTATAAGTTATAGAAGTTAAATGTTGAAATTAATCATCGAGCATTATGAAAGAGCTCTCGCTATGTAAGTGACATAGAATGGTTAACATATGGTACTCAGACAATGTTTTAACTTAACAAGAACAATTCAAACGAAGCATTGGAATAAATTATGTACTAAATCTTCAGGTAACACTATTTTTAAGTGTCACACACTGTAGCTACTGTATAACTACACGGTAACTGCACTGTTAATACTGTGTCTTTTACATTTGTTGCTATCTATTTTTCCTCCTTGAGCCACCAGACTGCCTTCCTGACCACTTCTGGCATCCCCTTCAGGTCTCCGGCCGCCATCTCCAGGAATCCGACGCTCCTTTGTGGGTCCCGCGGCTACCCCTGCGGCGGGGTGGAGGGAATTTCTCCCCCTGAGATCAACCTTCCTGAACAGGATCCGGTGCCGCATAACCACTGAGCCAACCTGTCTTCCTCACAAGGGACGGCCAACAAGCTGCCGCGTCTGGTGCCCATATTTCCGTGTTCTCCCTCCCTGTCATCTATGGCGTGAAATGATGCCCAAGGACCCGAGCTCACACGCTTCTGCCCTCCCCATGATCCTGGCATCCTGCCACAGTACGAGCCCCATACATCCTACCCATGCTCTGTGATCCCCAGCCATCGCCAGGGGCCACCCAAGCACCAGCAGCAGTCCACCCTGGAGAAGGAGAGTAGTCCTATAGATGATCGATCTTTCTCCTCCCCTGATGACCCCTGATGGCCCTGGCTCATTTCTGAACCCAGGTCACCAGCGTGGTGCGAGGTGTGGCGTCCAGCACCTCAACCCTCAGCGCCACCAGGCTGGCTGTGTCGTTTACATTTGTGAATTGAATACTTACACAATTTGCCTTATGAAGTAATTACATATGCGGCTACTGCTGTCTTCCTTTTGGCACTAATCAATTCATTCTAACAAGTGACATGTTATAGCTGTTGCAAAGTGTAGTGGCAAATCTATTGTGCAGCCACCACTGTATCTATTTGTCATTATGTAATTTGTTTTTATGTAATAGATATTATAAATTGTAACATCAAATCTACTGTGCAACTACTACATTATCCCTTTTGGCATTATCACATTTGTTCTGGCAAATGTAACTACATACTGTATGTATGCTAGTGCATTGGTTCAATAGGTAATGACTATCAGACATGTTTTTGAAAGGTAATCACATGGAAGACTTAAAGAGTAAACAGTGGTATCTAGGGTATGATTACAGTGTAATGTCAGGTGGTTACACTTGGATTCACTGACATCTCTGTAGATTATGCTCTTCCACCACTGTATATCAGTTTCTCATGAACTGACAGGTTAGTAAACATGCAGTCTAATACTATTAATTGATATGTCATTATACACTAAAATATTTCAGTTAGAAATCCACTAAAGATGTAAATGAATGGTTTCTGCTGTATAAGTAAACAATGTTATTGCATATCAATTAAAATATTGGATTGTATGTTTATTAATCAGTTCATGAGGGACTGATTTCTGAAGGAGAATGCACATCACAACTACGGTATTGACATATGAATAAAAGTAAGTGAATAGCAGTTACCAGTAACTGTAGTAATAACTTAGTTACACTTTTTACAATTTATTTTAACTATCAGAGTCTGCATACTTGCCTTGCAAATACATGTTACACAGGCATTAAAGTTGGAAACAATGCCACAGAAGACGCACATTCCTTAATAACTACAGCATTGTTTCAAAGCCACTAAGTAATTATGTAAATGAATGCTTGTTATTGTATAAGTAAACAATGTAGTTGTACATCAATTAACTATATTACATTGCGTGAGTATTAAGTGGTAAGTTCATGAGAGCCTGATGTTCCAATGTGAAAGTACATTATACGTACAGCATTGACAGTTGATAAATATTAAGTATATAGTAGTTATCTGCAGTTACATTGTAGTCCTACCTTAGTTACCTGAAATTCTGACACTTTAAGTGGCAGTTTCTGCATAGTTACCTTGCAAAATTTCTTACCTGCAGCATTGTTACAACGCCAATAAGTAATTATGCAAATTAATGTTAATATTTTTATAGTATAAGTAAACAATGTATTTGCTATCGGATAACAGTATTAGACTGCATTTGTATTAAGTGGCAAGTTCACGAGAGCCTGCTATCCTAATGTAAAATTACATCTCATATAAAGCGCTGGCACTTAATAGGGAAAGGGGAAATTGTTTAACCAGGAAAGGCGCATTAAGCCAAAGCTTGTTTCCAGGTGTGACCTGGGAGCACAAGGAAGTTAAGTGTCTTGCTCAGGGTCACACAGTATGTAAGTAGGGGCTGTGTGATTCAAACCCAGGTCTCCAGGTTTGCAGCTCAGTGTACTTAACCACTATGCTATAGTAAATGTACGTGTACAGCAGTTACCTGTGAGTACACTGTACAGTACTAATACCTTAGCTACCCATCTTCTTACACTTTAAGTATCAGTTCCTGTGTACCTACCTTGCAAATACATGTTAGATAGAAATAATTATGGAAACAATGTTACAGAAGTTGCACATCACTTAATTTTTATTTTATTCGAAGGTTAAAACTCATTGAGCCAAGGCTAATGTAAAATGGGACCTTGTGTTTATACAGTACAAGTTGCACACAAAACAGTGATATAGTACACAAAAATATACATCGTAATGTAGTCATACAAGCCAAGTGCATGAATACCTAAAATGGCAGTTTGTCATGTGCCAGAAAAACAATTACAGCTACTCAACGATGTTGTAAGCCATATTTTCAGTGCTGAGATTGGTGGGCACTTATTAACCATACTGCAGAACAGAGCCAGAAGAGAGTCCCAAATATGGGGAACAAAGTGTCTCCAAAAATATTTTAGACCAAGTATTCTTGGCTCCCGGGTATATAAATTCAAGGTGATAGCTTTTGCAAAAGGAAGTTTTAACGCTCCTGAGCTTAATTCATGCAGTCAAATAATCTGGGGCCTGATCCATTACATATGTGTAGACAAAAATATATTTGTGGAGTTTCCTTCTGTTTGCTAATGCTTTCCACCCCAGCCTGTTATAGAGGGCACAATGGTGGGTTTCACGTGGGTAAGCAAAAATGAAATGTGATAGACGAGTATTCAACATGTCTAATTTATGAAGATGTTCAGAGGAGGAGTGTTCATACAGTAGGCCTGCATAATCAAAAATAGGAAAACTTTGTATGAGTTTTTGAAGAGGGCTAGGGTTTTGGCTTATGAAGGAGTCCAACCCTTTACCAGTTTATGGTATTTTGGTATGGTATTTTTCGCTTATTCTATATTGTGCATTGTTACATCTTCTTTGTGCATTTTGCTTTGTTCAGTACTGTGTATTGTTGATCACTTGTCTTGTACCCTCCCTGGTCGAACCTGAAAATAGGCATTTAAAGAGGGACTCCCATCAAAAGTGCTACATTGCAGAATTAGAATAAGCATACCCCCCACCAAAAAATCTCATGTCCAAAATTAGGTTTCTACATTACTTTGTTTTAAAGTTATGAGCAATTTTGTAACCCTGATTTCACTACCTATTCAAGAAAATCAGTTTCAGTGAAGAGCCACTGATGTTGTCATCTCCGGAACTCACACTCTAGTCCTCCCTGTCAGCAACCTTACAGGACCTGCTTCTCCAAAGTTTAAGAAACTGCAGCTATAGTAATCCTTACAAAAAAAAATGACATATTGTTGGCTGCAGTGCTTACATTTTTAGAATGTTCAGATGTATGGCACTGTACTTTAGAACATGTCAGGAAGTGGTTTTGGAATGCAGCACTGAACCAAGGCATAGAATGTCAAGGTGGTGCATAATTTAAAAATGTTGGGGGATGCACGTAATCTCAGAATGTGACAGGGATGTACCTTCTCAAAATGTGGTGGGACAATCAGTCTTGGAATGTGACAGGGACACACATTGAGGAATTTGGTGGGGACTGGCAATTTCAGAATACAGTGGGGATGCATGCTGTCAGAATGTGACAGGACACACCATTTATTCTGAAATTGCTTATCCCTGCCACTTTCCAGAATTGTACGCACCTGCCATATTTCAAAATTCTACGTCCCGGCCACAATCTGAAATTATAGTTGTTTGCTACATTCCATAAATTGCACATCCCTTCCCCATTCCCAAATTGTGCATCCCTGCCACATTCTGAAATGGTGCATCCCTGCCGAATTCCATAACTGCACATCCCCGCCAAGTTGTGTTTCAATGTCACATTCCAAAATTGTCACTGCCACATTCACAAATTGAGCATCACGCCACATTCTGAAATTATGTGTCACCACCACATTCCAAAATTGAGCATCATCACCACATCTGAAACTGAATGTCACTACCACATTCCAAAAATATGCATCACCGCCACATTCTGAAACTATGCATCACTGCCACATTCCGAAACTGTGTGTCACTGCCACATTCTGAATCTGTACATCACCACTGCATTCCAAAACTGTGCGTCACCACTGCATTCCTAAATTGTGCATCTCCACCACCACATTCTGAAATTGTGCGTCACTACTGCATTCTGAAATTGTGCATCACTGCCACATTCTGAAATTGTGTGTCACTGCCGCATTCCGAACCTGTGCGTCACCGCTGCATTCCAAAATTATGTCACTGCCACATTCCAAAACTGTGTGTCACCACTGCATTCTGAAACTACGTCACTGCTGTATTCCTAAATAGTGAGTCACCACCACATTCCAAACCTGTGCGTCACCACTGCACATCACATTTAAATGTCTGTTTTGCTGCATTAACAGTATCTTGCAAATATCTATTTGGCATACAGTGTAAAAACAATAACATTATTTCATAATCGTAACATTTTTACAAAGTCAATAAGTAATTATGTAAATGAAAATATTTTAGTGTATAATTACAGATCAGTTAGTAGTATTGGATTGCATGTTTATTAACCTGTACATAGAAACATAGACTTTGATGGCTGATTAGGACTGCTTGGCCCACCCAGTCTGCCCATTTCCCTACCTAATGGATAAGCTGCAGATCCTAGTTTTACCAACAGCCTACTTCCTCCTTCCTCCATTTAAAATTGCCTTATGTCTGTCTCATGCATTCTTAAATTCCCCCCCCACTGTTTTTGACCCCACGACTTCCTCAGGAAGGCCATTCCATACGTTCACCACCCTTTCCATGAAAAAAGACTTCTTCACATTGCCCCTGAGTTGTCCCCCCTCTATCTTCAAATTGTGCCCCCTTGTTCTTGCACATCTCTTTTTCTGAAAGATGCTACCCTCTTGGATTTTGTTGATTCCCTTGAGGTACTTGAAAGTTTCTATTATGTCCCCCCTCCCTCCTTTCCTCGAGGGTATACATATTAAGCTCTTTTAGTCTCCCTTTATATGGCTTCTGGTGCAGACCCTGCACCATTTTAGCTGCCATCCTCTGGACTGCGTCTATCCTGACTCTGTCATTGTAGAGATGGGGTCTCCAGAACTGCACACAGTATTCCAGATGGGGTCTCACCAACTGTTTGTACAGAGGGATAACAACTTCCTGTTTTCTACTGGTGATACCTCTCCTTATGCATCCCAGTATCCCCCCAGTCCTCCTTACTGCCTTCGCACATTGCTTGCCTACCTTTAGGTCATCTGATATGACTACCTCCAGGTCCCTATACCCCCATTGTGTACTCTTCCCCTGGGTTTTTGTTTCCCAGGTGCATTACTTTGCACTTCTTTGCACTGACTCTAAGCTGACATACTTTTGATCATTCCTCCAACCTTGCCAAGTTCCTTTTCATCCTTTCCACCCCTCCCCCTTGTGTATCAACCCTATTGCAGATCTTTGTGTAATCTGCAAAGAAGCATACTATAACTGTAATTTAATGAGGAACTGATTTACAGAGGTGGAAGAACATCATCCACAGAGTTGTCAGTCAGTCCAATTAGGTGTAGCTAACTGACTTTACATTGTAATCATATCTTACTTACCATTCTGGTTACTCTTGTTCACTGTGATTACCTTTCAGATACATGTCAGACAGCCTTTAACTGCTGGACCAATGCACAAGACTTGCATACATATGTATTTACACTTGTAAGAACAAATGTAACAATGCCAAAAGCGATAACGTAGTAGTTGAGCAATAGATTTGCTGCTACAATTCCCAATAGCTATTACATCTTTACTTACCCTTGTAAGAACAAATTACGTAATGCCAGAACAGATACAGTGGTAGTTGTACAACAGATTTGATGTTAAACTTTGCAATAGCTAGTACATATGTGGTTACACTTGTTAGAATGAATTGATTAGTGCCGAATGGAGTAGTTGCACGTGTAACTATTTCTTAAGGAAATTATGTAACTACACAATTCGCAAATGTGAAAGTACATAACAACTATATAGTAGTTACATGTATGCAGTTGCAGTGTAGTTATACAGGAGCTACAGTGTAGTTAAAGGTACTTTATATAATACAGTGTAACCAATCTTTATTTTAAAATTGAAGCTATTAAAACAGCACTGAAGTACCTCATATTCCCCAGTAGTGCCCATTGTTTCTGTGTTTGGCTGAGGGAAATAAATGCTGCATGTTGGGGCAATCACTGCACTTCAGCCAGTACTTTTGTGCTCTGTCTTCCTCCCCTCCATGAGGCAGTCTCCATATTTAAAACAGCTTTGTCCTTCCTATGCTGTATGCTGCCAAAGGGAGTAATGCAACCATTACAGTATGGTGCTAATCCCCAACATCAGTAGTACTGATAGTACTAAAAACATAAAATGACCCAGCAGAAGCACAGGACCTAAGCATAGGCATTTTAGATTCATGAGCACTTTAAGTGTAATATAAGTCGGATTTACTATGAAAGACCAAAATGTAGAAGACCGAGTGTTAGGATCCCGAGACTGACTGCCTGAAACTTGGAATCTCAACACTTGGTAATTGCCTGTGGCGGAGGTTTTTTTCCATGTTTTAGGGGGCCTCGCCCCAACCCCTGCACCCCCCTACTTAATAGAACAAACTTTGATGCGGGCAATTACTAAGTGTCAGGATTCCGAGTTTTGGGCAGTTAGTCTTGGGATCCTGACACTCAGTCTTCTAAATTCTGGTCTTTCGTAATACTCCCTATTAGTCAGCTGCAAACAGTATGTACGCTGCAAACAAAACATAGAGCAGACATCTCCTTCCGATTCAGTACTCACTGTCACATTTGGACCACTGATTCTGATCCATGTATTAAATTTTTTTTGTATTACATATAATTTATGTAAGGGAAGGGCAGTCAGAAGACCCACAGTCTTGCTGAACTGACACATCCAAAAAACCCCAGGGATAAGTTCAAAGAACAGGACATAGCTAAATCTGTAGCTATTTAAAATGCAATTTCTTCATTAAATTTTCTTTGAAGGCAGGAACCAAAGTATTCACTTTATAATGCTCTCATGGAGATCCTTTGACTTGCAATAGTTGCCAGGAAGACCCTGTGTTGGGAGGGGTGTCTCAGGGAGCCCTTGAATTACATCAGAAAGACCTTTGATGTGTAGATAACAAGGATCCAGACGGATTTGGAAGGTCCAATACACATTCCCAGGATGCATTGGAAGGACATCACAGAAACTGTTTGTGTGTGTGTGTGTGTGTGTGTGTGTGTGTGTGTGTGTGTGTGAGACAGAACAAAAACCAGTTCTGACCAGTTAACCTGAGGAGAGGAAACTGAGTATGTCACTTATCTTTTTTTTTTTTAATCTTGTTGGGACATCCTGTGCTGTAAAATATAACTTTTAATACTCCAAGGCGGAGTCTAAGGACCTCAGAGAGGAGGCCGTCTCAGGACTGCTTTTATCCAACTGAGCAAGCCTTAGAGAGACGCATTTTATTTTATTACTGACTGAGAGAAGAAGGACAACATCAGCACTGTAGGAGATAAGTATTATGTGGATAAGAGAGCTTAGTTTGTACTTTAAAAAACCTGTTTTGTTTTTAAGATTGTACGTGTTTGGGATATTTGTTCTGTATTTATTGTTCTGTTTTGATATTTTAAAGTAAAGATATATTTTACAACGGAAACTGCCTGGAGTGCCTTGACATTTCTTTTTATTTAAGTGGAGCTTTTAAAGGTTACAGATAACACTGTGTATGGGCTTATTGATATACCAAAATGGGAAACAGAGTTCTCTAAAGTCTTTCATAGAGTTCTAAGGGTTCATTTGAAAGACCTGGTTGGGTGCCCGTAGGCAAAGATATCTGGCCCCCCGAAGACAGAATGATCTGAGCCTGATAATTGGGTATGCTAACAAAAGGTTATCAGTTTGAATCCCTCCAGAACTTGAGACTAAGGTGACTTGAACCCACAAAAACAGACAAGAGGGTTACCTTGTTCTGTTCACTGTCCACAAATCATACGCTCAGAGGTTGGCTCTTTGGGAGTAGAGGGCTGACCGGTTGAGCGAGTTTGTGACACTCACGTGATGTACAAAGTCTATCTTGATTGCTTCCAAATGTTTACCTGCTTCATTGGGATCAGTAAATAGGTAACATTTTCCAGTGTAGTTGACCCTCGAGTGTGCTGGCAGTTGAAGTGCATGGTTAATGCCGAGCACCTGAGCCCCACTTGGACAGTGTCAAAGCTTTTACAGCACTGCCTTGCAGTGAAGCTGAAATACAGAAGAAAGAATATTTGCTGTACAGTGCCCAATTTATAAGGGCCATCTAACTTTGCCACCAGAAGAATTTTATCCCTAATGTGCGGTCCAGTAGTTACAATCATGATAGTCTGAGGTTGAGCCTCCATAGGTTTCTTTCGAGGTATCAAGCAGTAAACTTGGCAGATGTAGTCTTTTAAGTCCAGCTTAAGCTGCTTCTGAATAAGTTCCACAGTGAATGTTTTAAGATCCCTCCCCCAACACACACACACACACACACACACTGTTTCTGGAACACGCAGGAGCTGAATATTGTTGGTGCTTTCCCCATTCTCAAGGGTCTTGAAGTGGAGTTTTAATAACTTGTTTTCAGACAGGATGCCAGCTACTGCCACTGCAGAAGTATTGGCTGAGTCAATTATTTGTTTAGCTTCTGTAGCGACCCCATCCATTTGAGCCTCCATACCCATAAATAGTGTCCCCAGGGAATCAAGCTTTTTATCTAGGTCTCTTATTGCTGATTGCCTGAAGCTGGGGGACTATTGGTAGGTTCCAGAATGCTTCTGCTCTCCACTTCCTGGCTACTATTGTGTGGCAGCTCCTGCTGTTGCTGCACTTTCCCCTTACCCTGGTCTTGGTTTTGTATTTTTTCAGGATTTCCCATTCTCGATTCACCTCTAACTGTCACAGCGAAGAGGTAAACTGTAAGTCTTTTAGCGATGATAAATTAGCATCAAAGTAATAATACTAAAATGCTCTTTTAATTGATTTTAAATTTTTGTTGCAGAAGCTCTCTGCAGGAACGGATGCTGTTGCTAGCTGCTGACCATGCCCCCCAACAAAATTATTTTTACTCACTTTAATGTATTTTATATGATATTATACTTGTTTTTATGCTTTTCTAAGCACAGAAATAAAGAAAATAAAAAAAATGGATGTCAGACTCGGTCTTTCCCATTGAAAACATGTAGATCAGGATAAGTGCATAGCACATGTAAACATTTTTTTTCAGCACAAAAGGGGTTTATATTTAGTGGGCTGTACTGTACTGACAAAACTACTTGCAAGGAAAGTGATGTTCTGTCTGTAGTTGTGAAAAGAACTTCGTGGTGTGCTGTGTTTCACCTATCAAGTTCCTTAAAGGAATTAACAAGGTAAACTGCAGGAATTATTTACCCTGAATACCAACTCGAGGTTACGTCGTCCCAAGTGGAAATTGGAGGGCTATTGGAAGTACTTCTTTATGAAAAGGGTGGTGGAACCTAGTAACAGTTTGTCAGCCAAGGTGGTGGGTGCAAACACAGTCAAGAGATTCAAGCAGGCATGGGATAGCATGATGGGAATAGTGGTCGTCTGGGGTAACAAAACCAGGGAGGAGAATGGGGATAAGATGAGGAGGGTTAGTACCCTGGAGGAACAATAGGTTCCTGGAAAGGTTCCAGGTATTATAGGGAGTATGTGCAGACTGGATGGACCTCTGATCTTTTTCTGCTGTCATGGTCTATGTTTCTGTGTTTCCATGTTCTGTCATGTCCTCCAGTGAATGGATGCCTCTGTCACGCCACTGGAGCCAGCATATCAGCGCCTCTCCTATCTTCAAAGAAGGATTGCTCCAGAGTAACCTGAGCCTCCCAGCCAGTGCTGTTGCTGTCAAATGCCAGTCTTGCCTGGAAAACTCGGTACAGGGAGAAGCAGTTGAAGGTAGCATTTAGTCCATAAATACCATGTTAGCTTCATTAGGCACTTTGCAAGTATTTTCTCCCATTCCATCCACAAGGTGATGTTTGTGCTGCCATTACCTTTGGGGGAGGGGGGTCGCTAAACACATGCTAGCCTGTCTCTTGGCATGTGCCTGGCAAAATCATCTCAAGTCAGGGAAGCAAAGGCCACCCTTAGCCCAGTAACGTATTAGCATCTGCATGGCTATCCATGTCCAGTTGCCATTCTATGTGATGGGGGGAAAGTGTTTGTGGAGGTATTTGAAAAAGGTTGCTGGCAGGGTAAGTAGTAGATTCAAACAATGAACATTGTGTGCCCCAGAAAAGGTTGTGCTACATGTATTTCTAGGTGCAGCAAACAATGAAATACATCAACACACACCTCTCCAAACCTGATCCACTGGCAAATAATGTTAGCTACAGCAACCAAATTCAGTGCAGAAAATGTTTCTAATTACTCACGATACAGCCAGGGTCTAATAGTGCAGGAAAAATAGATCAAAATCAGAATAATCCCTGCAAGCAGAAAGAAAGCACACCCAACTAAGTTGTTCTGGAAGGATAGGGTAAGGGGGAAGTGTGGCTATTTACAAAAGTGAGGGAGTTCCCTGTAGCAGGGAAGAGGGAGAGGAGGGCAGTGCAGAAGCCTTATGCGTGCAGATACAAGACCCAAAGGAAAGGAGGACAAGGCTAGGAGTGGTGTATAGGCCACCATCCCAAAGTGGAGAGGTAGACAGAGAGCTAGGGGAGCAGATTAGAAAAGTCTGCGAAAAAGGTCACACAGTGATAGTCATGGACTTCAACATGCAAGGGGTGGAGTGGAGTACCCCAGCTACCACAAATGCCAGAGAACAGGTTATCCTGGATGCCTTCCAGGACAGCTTCCTAGCACAATTGGTGGGGGAGCCTACCGGGGGGGGGGGGAACATATTAAACTTAGTGCTCCCAAACAGAGAGGGAGTGAAGGAGGTAAGGGTGGAGGACTCCCTGGCAGGGAGTGACCACCACACAGTGTGGTTCTCCCTTAGTACAAGAAGGGAGACAGCCAGGACAAGGACAAGGGTGATTGACTTTGGGTGAGCAGACTTTGGGAGAATGAGGGTCATATTAGGAGAGCACCTTGCCAGAATCCAACAACATATGGATACCAACCAGAAGTGGGAAATTATCAAGGTTGGCCTAACTGAGGCCACACACCCCTGTTCACAGCTCTGAGGGAAAAAGTCCAGGGCCAGAAGATCAAGCTGGTTATCCAGGGAGGTGCTTGGGAAGATCAAGAAAAAAAGACCAACCTTCAAGAAATACATGAGAACCAAACGGGTGGAGGACAGGGAGGAGTACGTGAAGAAATCGAGGGAGGTAAGCAGATTAGTCAGGGGAGCCAAGGCAGCAAAAGAGCTTAGGCTGGCACAGGGGCTAGCAGAAGGGGAGAAAGATTTCTTCTGTTACAGAAGGGAGAGAAGAAAGTGCAAGGATCAGATTGTTAGAATCAAGGTGGATGAGGTCGGCCCGTAGAACAGAGGGCTGAGGCGCTGACGCCTTACCTCGTGCTATGCCGGCGACCTGGGTTCAGGAATGACCTTGGGTCGATGGGGAGCCAGTTGGGGGCGGAGTTGGAGTGGGATTGAGCATGCTGTCCCCTCCAAGGGGTATCTGACCGCTTTTCCATAGTCCCGTTCCCACTGGGTGGAGGTCCGGTGGGTGCGTAGGTGGCACCAAGCGGTGATGCAAGTCAGGGGAGGGGTGGAAGGGGTCACCAGATCCTGGTGTGAGCATGCACCTCCACACATGCACATATGTGTACACTGTGGCCTCGGGGGAGGAGAAAAGTAAAAAAGCAATGTAAAGTACATATGAAAAAAAAAGGTGGATGGGGTGGGCTGAAAAGGGGGGGAGAGCAGGCAGAAGCACTCAACAGGTACTTCTGTTCTGTGTTCACCAGAGAAAAAATGGGCCAATCCCTCAGGGGAAGGTAGCAGAGAGTATAAGGGGGCAGAGAATATATAGGGGGGTAATCCAAGAGAGCAGGATACTGGAAGGTCTGAGAGCCCTGAGGGCCGACAAGGCACCAGGCCCAGATGGCATACACTCTAGAGTGTTAAAGGAGATGGCAGAGGTCTTGGCAGGACCTCTTGCAGACCTATTAAACACTTCCCTGAAGACTGGATGTGTACCCCAGGACTGGAGGATGGCACTTGTGGTGCCCATCCATAAAAGCGGGCCCAAGGATGAGCCATGGAATTATAGGTCAGTCAGCCTAACCTCCATAGTGGGGAAGCTCATGGCATCCATCACTAAGGAGAGGACTGTAGTGTTCCTGAAGGAGAATGGGCTTCAGGACAGCAGACAACATGGATTTGTCTCTGGTGGATCATGTCAGACAAACATGGTGGACTTCTATGACTGGGCCACCTACGCACCCACTGGACCTCCACCCAGTGGGAGTCTGGTTCTTCCTGGACCGGGGGGAAGAAAGCCGAACAAGGACAGTAGTAACTGACTTTAGGGGTGCAGACTTCAAGGAGATGGGAAGGATCCTTAAAGATCGTCTGGACAGGATAAGGCCGGACATGGATGCTGACAGCAGGTGGGGGATCATTAGGAGGGGAATACAGGAGGTTACCAGATCCTGCGCAAGGGAAAGGCATAAGTTCAGTAAGGCCAGAAAACCCTGCTGGTGGACCCGGGAGATACAGGAGGTGGTGAGGGAAAAGAAGGTGGCCTATGGGAGCTTCAAGTGCTCAAGGAGTGAAAGGGATCAGGAGGAATATGAGCTGAAAGCCAAAAGAGTCACCAGGGTGGTGAGAGCAGCTAAGGCAAAAAAGGAGCAGTCCTTGGCCAATGGGATCCAGAGGGGGGGACAAGGGGTTCTTTAGATACATGGGGAAAAAAGGAAAGAAAGGGGGCAGATCAGCAAGATAAGGATAGGGGATGGCTGGGCACAGGAGGCAGGGGAACAGGCAGAAGTCCTGAATGAGTACTTTGCCTCAGTTTTTACCAGGGGGGATGGAGGGGGCTATGTCTTGTGAGGGGAGCGGGGGCAAACCGGAGAAAAGGGTGGGACCAGTAGAGACCAGGGGCCATGATGGGTCTGGGGAAAAGGAGTGGCCACCACAGACAGGTGGGCGTCCAGCAGTGCAGGGTGAAAAGGAGGAGGATGTGGAGGCTGAAATCCTAGTAAAGAGAGTAAGGGAAGTCCTCCGGTCCCTTCGGATGGAGAAAGCACCTGGGCCAGATGAACTACATCCCAGGTTGCTGAGGGAACTGGCGGATGTTCTGGCAATTCCTCTAGCGGAGCTTTTCAACATCTCTTTGAGGACTGGGTGAGTGCCCCAAGACTGGCCCATGTTGTGCTGATCCACAAGAGAGGATGAAGAGAGGAGGCGGGAAATTACAGGCCCGTCAGTCTGACATCGGTGGTTGGCAAGGTGCTGGAGGGTATTGTCAAGGAAAGGCTTGGGGGGGGTGTTACTGGAGCAAACTGGGTACTTGGATGATAGGGTGCATGTCTTTGTCACGGGAAGATCATGCCAGACAAATCTTGTTGAGTTCTATGGCTGGGTGACGAGGGCCCTGGACCAGGGTAGGCCAGTGGACGTCCTCTTTCTGGACTTTAGCAAGGCATTTGATCCGGTACCCCACAGTGGCCTGCTGGCTAAGCTGAAGGAAATGGGGGTAGGGAGACAGTTGTTAAGATGGATAAGAAATTGGCTCACTGAGCATACTCAGAAGGTGGTGGTTGGAGGGTTAGCCTCATCCCCAAGGGGGGTTACTAGTGGGGTTCCCAGGGTCAGTGCTGGGGCCACTCCTGTTCAATGCCTATATCTCAGACAGCAGATGACTCAAAGCTGGGTGCAGTGGTGGATGGGGAGGAGGGGAGGGTGGCCTTGCAGGAGGACCTGGAGGCTCTGGAAAGGTGGTTGGGAAAATGGAAACTAAAATTCAACACGGGGAAGTGCAAAGTTCTGCACCTGGGAGTCAGAAATCCAGGCCAGGGGTATACCCTGGGAGGAGATATAATTCAAGTCACAGAGGGTGAGAGAGACCTGGGAGTAGTGGTAGATGTCAAAATGAACAACTCGGAGACCTGTAGGAGGGCAGCGGCAAGGGTAAATAGGATGCTGGGATGCATCGCCAGGGGGATTACCGCCAGAAAGGCAGAAGTGATCCTTTCACTGTACAACTGCTTGGTTAGGCCACACCTTGAGTATTGTGTACAGTTTCCGAGACCACATTTAAAGAGGGACATTACACTCCTAGAAAGGGTCCAAAGGAGGGCAACCAAAATGATCTGGGGCATGGGGAAGAGGACCTATGAGGAGAGGCTCAAGGCACAAAACATGTACACCTGGAGGAAGGAGGACAGGGGACATGATAGAGTCTTTAAGTATATGAAAGGGATCAATAAAGGATGCCCAGACAGGGTGTTACAAAGGAAGGAAGGTGGGGCAACAAGAGGTCATGGGTGTAAGCTAGAAGGGGGCAGGCTCAGAGGGGAGAGGAGGAGATGTTATTTTACTGAAAGGGTGGTGGAGCCATGGAATGCACTGCCCAGGGAGCTGGTAGAGGTGGAGACTGTGGATGGGTTTAAGAGGGCATGGGACAGGTACAGGAGGAGGGTAAATCTGACTGGACCTAATACAGGTGGAACATCTGGGACTGAGGGCAGTATAACCCAAGAGGGAGGGGGGACACCAAAATCGGCCCTCAGTGCGGATGCTGAAAATTGAGCAGACTCGAGAGACCATTAGGCCTATTCTGCTGGCGTTTTAGTATGTATGTTAGTATGGATAACAAGAGCACTGGACAAGGGTCATGCAGTGGACGTCCTGTACCTGGACTTCAGCAAGGCCTTTGATTCAGTGCCACATGGGAGGTTGATAGGCAAGTTGGAGAACCTAGGGGTGGGAGAAAGGTTAGTGGAGTGGGTCCAAAACTGGCTGGGAGATAGGCAGCAGAGAGTTGTCATACGCGGGGAGCTTTCATCACCAAGGGCTGTAATGAGTGGTGTTCCACAGTGCTCGGCGCTGGGGCCAGTGCTGTTTGGCATATTCATTGGTGACCTCTCAGAGGGGGTCAGCAATAAGATCAGCCTGTTTGCAGATGACATGAAGATAGGTGCAGTGGTGGACAACACAAAAAGCTGGCTTGGACTACAGGAAGACCTGGATAAACTCGTACAATGGTCAGACACATGGCAGCTGGGTTTCAATGCAAAAAAGTGCAACGTTATGCACTTGGGTGTCAGGAACAGTAAGTTTAGCTACAGAATGGGGAGAATACAGTTGGGCACTACAGAGGAGGAGAAGGATCTTGGGTTACTCATAACAGGGCAAATGAACCATTCAGTACAGTGCAAGAAGGCAGCAGAGAAAGCTAACAAGATGCTGGGGTGTATTGCCAAGGGAATCACCTCAAGGAGGAAGGAGGTTATTCTGCCACTGTACAGGTCACTGGTCAAACCAAACCTGGAGTATTGCATGCAGTTCTGGCATCCCTTCCTAAAGAAGGATATTAGACTGCTGGAGGGAGTCCAACACAGAGCAACCAGAATGATAACAGGAATGGAGGGAAACCCTATGAGGAAAGACTGAGAGAACTCAATATGTACTCCTTGGAAGAGAGGAGGGATATAGGGGATATGATCAAGAGCTTCAAATATATGAAGGGCATAAACAGGGTCAGCACAGAGGAGATGTTTAGACTAAAGGGAAGGAGGGCCACTAGGGGGCACAAACTGAGAATGGAGGGGGGCAAGTTCAAGAGAGAGCAGAAAAGACACTACTTCACAGAGAGGGTGATGGCATGGTGGAATGCACTTCCTGAAGAGGTGGTGTTACTGAAATTGGTGAACAGTTTCAAGAGGGGGTGGGATAGGATCAGGGGGAAGGGAACTAGGAGGGGAACTAGGGGGATGGGAGGGGGGCAGCTATGGAGTAAACTCAGATAGCTGCACACTCAAGCAGACTTGATAGACCTAAAGGCTTGTATCTGCTGGCATTTTTCATGTTTGTATGCCATTTCTCACGTTAGATACTTTATCAAGAGTGACTCAATAAGTGACACACTCTGGTTTTTAAACCCAATTGATCCTGCCTACAGAGGCATATTAAATGAGGTCATCAATGGGGTGCCCATTACTACAGTGAAAAAGTGCATAATGCTAAATTTATAGAACTATCAGATAAGAAAGATACAAGAAATACAAAAATGTAGCTCTCCAAGTTCATATTAATGATTCACATTAAAAACAGAATTAGCACAATCTGGCTCGCTGACAGAAGCAGCACTAGAGTTCCTGATTCATCCTTGCCTGGGTAAGTCTCTAACTGGTAGGATGCCAAGCAGAAAAAGGCCAGGGTAAGGGGGCAACCCTGCTGGGTGCCGCTGCTCAGCGGGAATTGAGATAACAGAACCCCATTAAACAGAGTGCTTGCAGTAGGGGAGGTGTAAAGAAGTTTGTGGCTGTGGCAGTACCTGGGATAATAACAATCTGTTTGCAAGGGATAGGCTGCACCTGAGTGGGGAGGGGAAGGAGGTATTAAAGCAAAGACTGGAGAGGTATATTGCGACAAAGGTGGATTTAAACTAGATGGGGGGGGGCAACTGGACAGCAGGTAGGCAGGGATCTGATAGAGTGGAGCCTACCCACCCAGGCTAGCAGGGGAAGGACTCGGGGTGGCCAAAAAAGGAGGGAGTAGAAGGAAATGGAAGCCAATGAAGGGAAGGGGGCAGGATGGAGAGTGGTCTTGCTGAATGCAAGAAGCTTAGGCAACAAATCTGATGAGCTACAGGCACTCTTAGCGGTGTGGAGGGTGGATAGTGAAGCTGTCACAGAAATGTGGGCAACTGAGCACCAGGACTGGGATCTGTCAATCCCAGGATACAAATTATACAGGAAGGACCGTAAGGAGGGGAGAGGGGGTGAGGTGGCAGTCTATGTGAGGGACGGGATCAAATGCACAAGGGATGAGGGTGAAAAAAGGAGAACAGAGGCAATCTGGCTGCAGCTCCTAGACTCAAGGGGTAGGAAACTGAGGTTTGGGGTGGTACACAGGCCACTGTCCCAGTCTGAGGAGCTTGACAGGGAATTAGCAGGACAAATCAGAAAGGTATGTAGAAAAGGTAAGGTGGTCATTGTGGGAGATTTCAAGTTGCCGGGGGTTGACTGGAGCATTCCGGTCACCTCCAGTGCTAGGGAGCAGGTGCTCCTGGATGCAATCCAGGAGAGTCTCCTGACACAGTTGGTTACTGTACCTACTAGGCTAAAGAACACTTTAGATCTGGTTTTGTCGAATGGGGAGGCAATAAGGGAAATAAAGGTGGAGGACCCACTAGCCGACAGCAATCACCAAATGGTGTGGTTTAATATCACGATGTGCGGGGAGCCAGAGAAATCAGTTACTCAGGTGGTAAACTTCAGGGGGGCAGACTTTGGGAGGATAGAGGAAGTACTGAAAGGGAAACTAGAGGGCATAAGGCAGGAGATGGATACAGAGCAGAAATGGGATATGATTAAAAAGGGGATTACAGAGGCAACAGAAGCCTGCACCAAGACACAGAGTAAGAGGAGCAGAGCAAGAAAACTATGCTAGCTGGACAGTGAGGTAGTGGAGGTGGTGAGAGCAAAACAAGAGGCGCACCAGAGGTATAGAAGGACAGGGAAGGAAGCGGACAGGGAGGAGTATACAAGACAGTCCAGGGAAGTGATCAGAAAAGTGAGAGAAGCCAAGGCCCAGAGGGAGCTGAGATTAGTGCAGGGAATTAACGGGGGGGGGGGGGAGAAAGACATTTTCAGATACATCAATGGGAAAAGGAAGTGCAAGGAGATAATAGTGAGGATAAAAAGGGGTGGGGAGTGGACGGAAAAGGGTGAGGAGCAGGCAGAAGCACTGAATGAATACTTTTGCTCAGTGTTCACGGAAGAAAAGGAGGGGACCGCTACCACCATGGGCTGGGAGAGTGGGGACAGGGGGAGAGGAGGCAACAGATGGAAGAATTGAGGCAAGTAGAGTCCTAGAGAGACTGAGGACACTCTGAAGGTAGACAAGGCACCGGGGCTGGATAGTATCCACCCCAGGGTGCTGAGGGAGATGGCGGACATATTGGCAGAGCTGATGGCGGATCTGTACAGTACCTCACTGGAGTCGGGATGTGTGCCACTGGACTGGAGGATGGCATATGTAGTACCATTACACAAGAGCGGACCAAGGGATGAACCGGGTAATTATCACCCAATAAGTCTCACCTCCATAGTGTGCAAACTCATGGAGACAATATTAAAGAAAAGACTGGTGTCGTACCTGGAGGACAATGGCCTTCAGGATGTGAGGCAGCATGGGTTTGTTTCAGGGAAGTCTTGTCAAACCAGCCTGATACAATATGATGACTGGGTGACAGGTGAGCTGAATAAGGGTCATGCGGTGGATGTTCTTTACTTGGACTTCAGCAAGGCCTTCGATTCTGTGCCTCATGGGCGGCTTGGGGGGAAGTTAACTGGTGTAGGGGTAGGGGCAAAAATGATGAACTGTATTACAAGCTGGCTGAGTGGAGGCTGCAACAGGTGGTGGTGAGAGGGGAGTTCTCAACTCCAAGGCCGGTGATGAGTGGGGTGCCACAGGGCTCTGTGTTGGGGCCAGTATTGTTCGGGCTCTTCATATCAGACATTGCACATGGGGTGGTGAGCAAGATAAGTTTGTTCGCTGACAACTCCAAAATCGGAGCAGTGGTGAATGGAGAGGAGGGATGGAAGCAGCTGCAGGGGGATATAAGCAAGCTAGAGGAGTGGTCAGAGATGTGGCAGCTGGGATTCAATGCAAAGAAGTGTAAGGTTTTGCACTTTGGGGTGAAGAACCCAAGGAGGAAATACTGGCTGGAAGGGGTTAAACTGGGGATCACTGAGGAGGAGAAGGATCTAGGGGTAACGATAACAGAGACCATGGACAACACTGCCCAGTGCAGGAGAGCGGCTGCAAAAGCGAACAAAATGCTGGGGTGTATAGTGAGGGGGTTTTCATCCAGGCAAAGAGAGGTGATCTTGCCCCTCTACAGGTCACTGGTAAGGCCGCACTTAGAGGATTGTGTGCAGTTTTGGAGGCCATACCTAAAGCGTAATATCAGGCTACTGGAGGGGTTGCAGAGGAGGGCAACAAAGATGATACGTGGAATGGAAGGGACAGACTATGACAGCAGGCTGAGAGACCTGAATATGTACACCCTGTAGGATAGAAGGGACAGGGGGTACATGATAGAGACATTCAAGGATCTGAGGGAATCAATAAGGATGGGGCAGATGGGGTCTTTAACTTAAGGATGGGGAGGGTCACTAGGAGGCATGTGCTAAGATTAGAAGGGGAGGGGAAGATTTAGGAAGGAAATGAGGAAACACTATGTCACAGAAAGGGTGGTAGCAAAATAGAATGCCCTACCATAATGGGTAGTATCATGTAAATCTATGAACAATTTCAAAAGGGCAGGGAGCAGGGGAGAGTGGGGGGGTGAGGGTGGCAGTGGGATGACAAATGGGGGGATGGGGCAGCTGCAAACTAGGAGTGCTAGCTGCACACTCGAGCAGACTTAGATAGACCGGGTGGTCTGTTTCTGCTGGCACATTCATATGTTCGTATGTTCACCCATGAGATAAAATCTGGATGTATCCCAAATCATGCCTTGCATTATCAGGAATGGCTACTCCAACCTATTGAAGGCCATCTCTGTTTCCAACAACAGAGAAGTGAAAGAAATTTGGGCCTTCTTTGCCTCCCAGATGATACATAAGATGTGTTTTGATGTTGAAGCCCACACCGCCTTCCACAAACCCCAGCTGATCTGGGTGAATGGGTGTAGGGAGAATGCCCATAAGGCACATCATCAAAACTTTTGCTAGAATCTTGGCATTTACATTAATCAGCAAAATAGGCCAGTAATGGCACTACAAAGCACTATCTTTACCTCTGTTAGGGATGAGTGAGATCATGGCCTAAGTGGGGTCCCAAGCACAAAGCTTCATATTCAACATCTCCATTAGTTTTGATATCAAGATATTTCCAAACATTACATACAGATCTGTGGGGAATCCATCCAGTCAGGCGGGCTTCCCTTTTGCCATCCTTCCAAGATATATGTATCTCCTCTAACGTGAAGGGGTCCCAGGGTATCATATAAGATTTGGGGCACGTTGACAGTCATGCTCTTTCAACCTTTGTTCACAGTGTTACAGTGCCACCCTTTTAAGGGGCAGATGAAGGAGATGGTTTGCAGATTTTCCACTCTGGCTTGGTAACCATATGCCCCCTTGTGCTCTCTCTGCTGTAAATCTCATCTGCTTTAAAGTTGCCAACTCAGTCTCATAACTTTGTCCCTCTGGATGCCCCAGACTGCCTGTAGTAGTTGTGTCTTCAGTTGCTGGAAGTTATGGTCTTAAATATGTAATTCAAGCTACACACCACAGATGTTATATGAAAATATCTCTTTATTTGCTGTTTACAGAGGTTGGTTTCAGCAGTTCCACCAATTCAGAGCGCTGGTGGCAGTGCACCTGGTCATTATAGTGCCAAGTGGGAAAGTTGCTGTCCTCTCTTTTTGCGTGGGGCTGCACCCCCATGTCCCCCCACACCTCCCTTTGTAAGGATACTAACTCTGGGGGGGGGGGCAGACCTCGGGGAGTGGGTGGTGAATCCGGCATTTGGTGCTGTAATGACCCTGCATTGTAATGTCGGTGCCCTAATGGCCGGAAAAGGGTTTCAGCACATGCAGGTTTGCAGATGGTCACAACATTTGTTGTGCTCTTCCATATGACTCCGAGCACAGGGTACAATTTTGTTAAAGCAATGTTTTTCAAAGGTATCCCTAAGTTAAGATGTAATCTCTCTCACTTAGGTAATTAACTTTTTATTCTCCCCTGTTCTGGGGTGTGAGAGTGTGTAGAAGCCTCTTTAAATTTTTACATTCTACTACATGCCTCTTTGATCTACATACAATGCTTCCACCTCCTCCTGCTGGTTAAGATTCCTGCTCTACCTCCATTAAGTGTCAATTGCAACACACTTGTTATGTGATGGTCCTGCTCACTGCCAAGCCTTTTGAACAGTGGTATGCTGCCACCCTTTATGGGGCAAACCAAGGGGATTGTTTCCAGGCTGTCCACTCTGGCATGGTATCCGAATGCTGCTTTACTTGCTCACCCTGCTGAGTAAGGCTCACCTGCTTTAAGGCTGCCAATGGAATCCCATAACTTTTTTCATTTTCCCAAATATGGGATGCACTCAGTGGGGATTAAAAATATTAGCTCTTCATTTTTCACTTTGGAGACTGACGTATCCAACATTTTCTAGACCACTTGAGGATGTCTTGAGCACATGTAGCACTTGTAATCCCCACTGAGTGCATTAACCAGGCATGAAGGGAAAAGCAGGGGAATCAAAGCAGCATAAGAAAGAAAACTGGTGGGGGGGGGGAGAAGCAGGTGAGCAAAAACACGAATAGAGGGAAGATAGACAGCAAAACATGGAAGGCCATGGTTACAAATGCCCACAGCCTGGGAAATAAAATCCCAGACCTGGAGGCCTTGCTGGTAGAGGTGGATCTGGACATAGCAGCAGTAACAGAGACTTGGTACACTGCTAATCATGGATGGGACACAAATGTACTGGGTTATGCTCTGTTCAGGAGGGATAGGGGGAGTAAAAGGAGGGTGGGGTGGGGTGGCCCTGTACATCAGACAAGGTATAAAGCCAATGGAGGTACAGGGTAGACAGGGGGAGCTGAAGCACTGTGGGTCACCCTTGAGCCTGGTAATGGCACAGCAATCCACTCAGGGGTGATCTACAGGCCTCCAGCACAGGAGGAGGAGGAGGAGGAGGAGGTGGATAGGGAGCTAGTGGATGAAATACACAAGATGGCAACAAGAGGGAAAGTTCTGCTGCTGGGTAATTTCAATATGCCAGACGTGGATTAGACCACACCAGCAGCTGCTTCAACCAGGAGCCAAGACATCCTAGATTTCCCAATGGGGGGGCAGGCCTCAGGCTGCTTTATTTATTTATTTAGTTATTCGGAAAAAAACCTTTCAGCACAAGTTCTTTTACAAAGGTTCCACGTCTGAGATTGCAAAACAAAGTACAGTAGGAGAAAGCAAAGGTACATTACAATGAACGTTACAGCTTGGATTCAGAACTTACAGAATAACTCAAAAACATAGGTACAAGTTATATAACAAGAAAAAACACTTTATGAGGGTTGGGGGAATAAGAAGCCACAAAGTGCCTTGTCAGTCATTCAGAGGGACAGGGATAGCAGGCAGAGGGGTTAAGAAGGGAGGTACGAGAGACAGAGGTAAGTACTGCAGTAGAGGTGAGAGGGTGGGGGAAGAGAGACAATAAGGTATAGGGAGAAATGGTGGGTTGAGGGGAGGCTAAGCGGAGACAACATGCTAGAGTAAAATGGTGGGGTGTGAGGAGGCATGGTCAGGCAGCCAGCATTAGTAGTGACTGTTTGGGAAACTCACGGGACTGTGAATTGGGGGAGGGGGTAGCAGGTGCCAAAGGAGCATGATGCAAACAGATTGCTGGGGCAAGTAATGAGATGGGGAAGAGGGAAGGGGTACCTGAGGCCTGCCAAGTGATTGATGGGGGGGGCAGAGAGAGCAGGTAGGCTGGACTCGGGGGCAGGTGCACTTAGAGAGTGTTATTAGGTGCTGTTTGAGGTCAGTTTTGAATTGTGCCAGACAATTGGTGGCCAAGAGGTGCCCAAGGAGTTCATTCATCCATGGGGGGCCCGGTAGGCAAATGCACATTGCCCAAGTGAGGTGCGACAGAAGGGGATCGCCAAGGCTCCTCTAGTCCTCCCTCTGGTGACCTGTAACGAGTCAACCGCCTTCATCAAATTGCTTTCACTAGGTGGTGTTTTACCCAATAGAGCCTTCTTCACTAGGATGCAAGTCTGGAATTTGACCCTGTTTCTTAATGACGGCCAATCTGCACGTTCATACAGAGTACAGGTGTGAGTGCCACGCTCAGCATCCGGGGTGAGTTTGTTGACTTTGTTGAGTGCAGTCTGAACCCTCTTGAGTGCTGTATCTGTTGCCACCTCATAGACAACTAGTCCATAGTCAATAGTAGATGTAATTGAGCTGTGGACTGAGAGGTGGAGGGCCCCCGGAGAGAGGTATTGCCTGTGCCTGTACAGTACACCAGTGTTGGTATTGACTGTCTTGACCGAGAGTCAATATGATGTGCAAACATGAGGGTATCATCTATTATGACCCCCAGATACTTGAACAAGTGAACCTGTTCCAGTGGCTCACTGCATGAGTTGGAGATGATGAGGGAGTGGTGCTTATTTTTGTTGTGGGGGCTGGACATAAGCAAGGCCTTGGTCTTCTTGTAGTTTAGTAGCAACTTATGACTACTGAACCAGTCCTTGAGTTTGGAGAAGGAGTTCTGCAGCTCAGATTGTAGTGCAATCTGAGACATGCTGCTGCTCAGAAGCACAGCATCATCTGCTTGCAGTATAAGTTTGGTGTCGCAGGCTGTGGGAAGGTCATTTGAGAAGAGGCTGAAGAGTAGGGGCCCAAGTATTGATCCCTGGGGTACCCCGAATTATACCTCTCTTGCACTGGATACTGTTTGCCCAATTTTGACACATTGATTTCTCCATATCAGGTAGTTTTGGAACCAGCAAAGGGCATTGGGTGCCACACCCATGTTTCGCAGTTGGGTCAGCAACAGGGGGTGGTTGACTGTATCGAAAGGCTTTGGTGAGGTCAATAAAGATAGACCCCACCAGTTTACCTTCATCCGGGGCCTTATGTGCATAGTTTGCGTAGTCTAGCAGGGTAGTGGTGGCACTGTGATTTTGTCTGAAGCCATGCTGGTTGGGGCATAGTAGATTATACTTATTGAGGTAGTCGACGATTTGACCTGCCACAGTCTTTTCCAGTGCCTTGTACAGGGGGGAGAGGATTGAGATGGGTCTGTAGTTGGCTACCAGAGACTTGTTGCCTCCTTTATGCACTAGCATAACTAGGGCCTGCTTCCAAACTGCCGGAAATTGGGCCAGGGCCAAGGACTTATTGTATAGTGTGGTAATGGGTACTATAAGAACATCCAGGGTGAGGGATAGAAGTTTTATGTCTATCCCGTCACTGCCCAGTCTGGTCTTACCTAGTATTTTCTTGACCACAGTAAGGGGCCCCTTCACTGCCACCCTTTTAAAGTAGAAGTTTGGGTGAGAACACTGGGCAGATACATTGTTGGAGCGGTTCAAGCCAGGCTGAAAATAGGCAGGTGGTAGCACTGGCGTCAGATCGGTGAAGGCCTTATTAAAGGCTTCTGCAATAGCTAGAGAGTCTGTAGTGGGGGTGTTACTGATACTGAGCAGCTGAGGGTGTTTCTTGTCCTCCTTTCCAAGGATACTTTTGATGTTATCCCAGAATCTTTTCCTATCACCCCAAGAATTGCAAAGCTGGGCCTTGTGATACTTGGCTTTGGCAAGCCGGATTAGCTTGGTGCAGCGGTTCCTGGCTGTTCTGTAGCACTGGTACTCATGCTTGCTACCTATGTTTCTGGCATTCTCCCAGAGTATGTCCCTTTCTTTCAAGTGGGAGAGGAGCTCCCCATCAATCCAGCCATTTGCTGCCCCCAAATTTTTATTTTTGTGAGCGGGGCATAGATTTCGCAGATGGAGCTAAAGCCCTTAATGAAGTAACTGAGGGCCTGATCTAAGGTAGGCCCCAGGTCTATAGGAGTCCAGTCACGCAGAGCTAGGGCTGATTTGAGGGCTTCAAGTTTACCCTTCCTCAAGACCCTACTTTCAAAGAGAATGGGTGGGCTTTTGGTAAATTGATTAGACCACAGGAAGGTGATTGGGAAGTGGTTACTTAGTGTGTGTGGGAGAACCTTGATCTCAGAGATTCGGGATGGTGAGCTTGCTAGGGCCCAGTCAAGGAGGGTACTGATTCCTGTCTTATAGTTCTGCCTGGTGGGGCAGGTGACAAGTTGTGTCAGGTTGGAGGTGACTATCAGATCCCTGAAACTGGCAGCCTTCTTTCCATCCCAGTTTATGTTAAAGTCCCTGGTAATGACAAGCTCCAGTCTCTTTGGAAAGGTGGCGATAATGTCCATAATTGTGGGAAAGCCTGCTGTGGCTTTCTTGGGGGGTAGGTAGATTGTGGCAAGGATGAGAGTTTTGCCATTCTGGCTGACCTGAGCCTTTATCATTTTTATCTCATGGTCCCCTCAGCCACCCTTGTTCCAGGGAGGACAGTACACTGCAGAGAGTCCCTGGCATAGATGAGGCATCCCCCACCTCTCTTGCCTATTCTATCAATCCTGTATGTTTGGAAGCCTTTGAGGGCAACTTTGCTATCTTTAATCCTACTGGTCAACCAGGTCTCCATTAGGCATAAGATGTCAGGGGTATGGAGGGCCATCCATGCCTGTAGTTGGTCAAATTTTGTGGTTAAACTGCAGATGTTCAGTGAGGCTATTTTTAGGCCTTTAAGCTTATGAACACCAGGGCCTGTTGAAGTGAGTGGGCCTGGGTTTGAGTGAATGTTGCCAGAGAGGAACAGGAGCATAAAGATGACCTTTCTGGAAGAAAAGTTTATGCTAAATTTGTCTCGTACCTTCTGCCACTGAGGCTTTAGAAGATTCAGGTAGTTGGACACTTGCTTAATTATTGGGGTATAGCCAACCATTACTACCCCTATGTGAGGGGAGGGCATGTGGCCACCCATGTTTGTAGGGTAAGGCCGAGTGAGTCACTGACCACAGCCAAGTGAGGCAGTCTCCGAAAGTGCGGTTGACAGTCATGCACTACCCAGTAGTGGTTCGGGGGGGTAGCAGCGGCCCAGTTAGGCATCTGGTGCCAGCTCTACCAAGCCAGGTAGCAAGGTAGCAAGAAGGTAGCAAGAAGCAGAAGTAGATAGCACCTTTTGATGGAGGACATGACAGCTTGATTCAGTCATCAAGCCTGACATACTAGTGCCAAAGAGAGGCTGTACAGTTAACTGCTTGATCCCACCAGAGACAGGGTGAATCTGGAACTAATACTTACCAGTGGTGACAGAATCACAGAAGTCAGGGAAGAAGGTCAACTGCAGTCCAGCAACCACCACACAGTGTGGTTTAACATGAGGAAAGGGACATAGTTAAGTCACACAAAGGCAAAAAAAAGTCTTCGATGTCAGAAGAGTGGACTTTGCTAAGATGGAGAGATGTATCAAAGAAGCATGAGGGAGGTGGGGGGGGGGAGTTTAGGAACAGTGGGAACATCTAAAAGGAGCCATAGAGGAGGTGATGAATCAATGCATCAGTTTGGTAAACAAATGCAAGAGAAGGAGGAAAACACTTTTGTTATCAAAAGATGTGGGCAGATAAAGTAAGGGCCAAAAGTGTGGGTTTCAGGAAATATAAGGAGACTAAAATAGAGGAAGACAGGGAGGTGTACCTAAAGTGTCTAAGGGAAGCGGTGAAGGCTTTTAGGAGTGTAAAGGTGCAGAATGAGGAAAGATTAGAGCAGACAGTGAAGAAAGGGGACAAGACGTTGTATAGGTATATCTGCGAAATAAGGAAAGCCAGGGGAGGGGAGGATTGTAGGACTCTGAGGGGATGAAGGGGAGTGTAAGGTGGGAGATCTGGAAAAGGCAGAAATACTGAATAAATACTTCTGTTCAGTATTCACTGAAGAGGGGGAGGGTCAGGGACCACAGTTAGGCAACAGATCAGAAGTGGGGGAAGTGAACACCAGTCCATTTACTGTGAAGAGAGTCCTCAAGGAGCTCACAAAACTGAAGGTGGATAAAGAAATGGGGCCAAATGGCATGCACCGAGGATATTAAGGGAGCTGCATAGGGAGCTAGTAACACCTCTGACAGCCATGTTAACCAAGTCACTCATTATAGGAGTGGTTCCAGATGACTGGAGGAGGGTACATGTAGTCCCTCTTCACAAAAGTGGTAGCAGGGAGGAGGCAGGGAAATACAGGCTGATCAGTCTCACCTCAGTAGTGGGAAAGATCATGGAGGCACTGCTTAAAGAAAGAATAGTGGGAAACTTGGAATTCAATAGTGCCCAAGTTCCAAGGCAACACAGATTCACAGCAGAAAGGTCATGTCAAACAAATCTGATAGATTTTTTTGACTGGGTTACAAAGGAGGTAAATCAGGGGGAGAGCGGTGGATGTTGCCTACCTTGAATTCAGCAAAGCCTTTGACACCATCCCACATAAAAGATTGGTTAACAAGATGGATAGTCTAGGCATGGGCCACAAGGTGGTAAACTGGGTTAGAAACTGGTTAATGGACAGAAGACAGAGGGTGGTGGTAAATGGGATCCAGACCGGGGATAGGGGGTGACCAGTGGGTGCCTCAGGGATCAGTCCTTGAGCCAGTCCTGTTTAATGTCTTCATCAGTGACACAGCAGAAAGACTGGAAGTTGGGGAAAGGTCTGCCTGTTTGCAGATGACACCAAGATCTGCAACAGGTTTGATACTCCAGATGGGGTTGAGAAAATGAGAAGGGACCTGGGGAGGACTGAAGAGTGGTCCGAGGTTTGGCAGCTGAGGTTCAATTCAAAGAAGTGCAAAATTATGCACCTGAGATGAGGGAACTATGGAGATAGCTACAGGATGGGGAAGGAGTTGCTGATGGTCACCAAGGAAGAAAGGGACCTGGGGGTTGTTATTTCAGACAACCTAAAGGTGTCTAAGTCAGTGTCAGTGGCTCAGTAGGTAGCATACTCACCTCTGAGGCTGGGAGATCAGAGGGCTGTGGGTTTAGTTCCCACATCTGGTACTTGGGTTAAAATCCCAATACTGACACTGTAGTGTAGCATGAGGGAGGTGCTGCACTTCTGAGGTGGCGTCTTTTGGATGAGACGTTAAACCGAGGTCCCATCTGCCTGGATTGGTGGTAGTTCCGGTGGGTGTTAAAGATCCCATGCCACTTATTGAAAAAGAGTAGGGGAATTTTTTATTTAAAACTTGAAAGTAAAATACAGACATAGGAGTGTTACTTCACACAAGAATCAGAATACAAAAACAAAAGGGAACATACATAAGTATTGCAGCATACATCCAGTACAAAATTCCGTCGTGATAGTCCCAAAATGTATCAATAAATACTGATCCCCCCACCACCCACCAAAAGAGTAGGGAACTGTTTAGTAAAATACAAAGGAAATCATTCACATACTGTAATAAATAATGTTACATCACACAAAGCGTACTGCAAAAATAAAAATAAAACAGAAATAAGTATTTCCTCATACATGAAATACAACAGTTCAGGTTTATAATCCTAAACAGTATTAAGAGATACTGAAACCTCCCCTCCCCCCACCAAAAGAGTAGGGGACCATCACAGGAAAAACAAATACATACAGAAGTGGCTCTGCACACTAAATCTCAATGTAAAGATGAAAGAAACAGAAAGAAACATAGCATCATGCATGAAAAACAAATAGTCATGAAAATGGCTCAAACACAGCCATAATTACAGAAAGCAACCCCGCTTAAAAGAGTTGGGAAGTTGTACAGAAAAAATGAAAGGAAAAACACAAAAATGAAACAGCATACAAAATCCTAATGCAAAAACAAAAAACAGACGTAAAATAGGTATTGTGGCATACCCGCAACACCAAATACTCAAACACATCCGAAGTCCGAAACACATCAAAAAGAAAATACAAAAAATACAGTCCCCCCTGCATAAAAGGAGTAGGGGACGCAGATAAACAAAGAAAAATTACAGACACACCCGTCTATAGTACTGAAATCAAGAAGTATGAAAAATCCATTCACAATGAGTCCAGAGGAGGATAATTTTGGGTCTAGAAAACTGCTGTACTTCCAAACCATGTAACCTACGTAGGGAGCTTAAAATGAGATGTACCAAACCCTCAGAGGTAAATTCCTTCTGCTGGAGCAAAAATATACATCTGGTCTGCCACATACAGTATTTATTGACCGCAAAAATGACCCTTAAAGTACTGGTATGATATTTCAGCAAGGAAGATGGAAAGAGGCCTAAAACTACAATATCATAAGTAATGTGAACCATGGAAACATCAGACCAAACAGTGCCCAAGGCAGACCAAAATGCTTGAGCAAAGGGACATGTGATGAAAAAATGTTCCAAAGTTTCTAAAATAGCCAAGCAGGTTACCCTAGGACACATCCTGGCGTCCATAGCTTTGTGCTTAAGGGTACCTCGGACCCCCAAACCGCCACGGCAAGACAACCACACCACATCCCACATCTGCTTAGGAATTGTCTTGTCAATGAGTTGTAAACAGGCTTTCTGGAACCGGTATCAGAACAAGCTGGAAAGACAGGGGGAAGAAACAACACTTCTTCTATGAGAAAAGAATAGAAGGCCCTCTTGGTCTTTGTAGTTATCAAAAGCTGGGTAACGCCCCACTGATGTAATTTGGTAAGACAGGGTTTAACATACAAAGGAATATGGGGAGTGTGAGTGATCATAGCCACCGTCAAAAGACCCATACCTAACTTCTGTTGTAAGGAGGAAAACCAAGTATAAAAACATTATGCCAGGAAAAAGGTGCGCCCTGCAAAAGAACCCTAAAAGTCCGGTATATACAAATACTGTGAAAAAAACTCACTGGGTTAAGCATTCAAACACCCCCTAAACCGTAATCATAATATGTAAAAACCTGCCTGATAGGATTTAACCGACTCCCCCAGAGGCCTTGGAAAAAGATACTGAGAATCTGGGGTTCTAACTTAAAAGGGAGCGAAAAAATGTTGGCAACATACAAAAATTGCGGCAAAATCAAAGATTTAATTAAACACACTCTTTTTCTTAGAAATGGTTTTAGCCTTCCATTGTTATAAGACAAATTGACTTTTATAGATCGCCAAATCCCAATTATAGGTAGCATCATCATCTGTCCCAAAAGTCAACCCTAATAAATGAATAGGAGAGGTTGTGACAGAAATAATACTGTTGTGTAAGGAATGTGTAAGTCTAAGTGCTGGATCGATTTGAAACCCCTGACACTTAGCATAACTCAGTTTTGCACCAGAGACAGCTTCATATGTTGCCAAAATAGACTCAATTGTGGAAAGGGCAGCACTAGACTGAACACATAAACATAGACACAAATATTGACAGAAGCTGAGTAACCAGGAACTGAGATGCCCTTAATATCAGGATTACCATGAGTTTTCCTAATAAGAGAGTCAATGGCAAAAAAACATAAAACAGTGCTCAAAGGGCACCCCTGACGTACACCCAGCAGGATCTGAAAGGGTGTCCCAAAATCTTTATTAATAAAAGACAAAGCAGTGGCAGATGCGTAAATAAGTCGTATCCAAGTGGTAAACTGGGAGGGAATCCCATACAACAGTAAAGTGGAGAACAAAAACTCATGATTCATCCAATCAAAAGCTTTCTGTTGATCTAAGGAAAGCAACCAGCCAGAACAGACACCAGTCATACCTAGCTGAGTCAGGTTTCTAAGAAACTGTAAGTTAAAAAAAATCGATCTGTCCGGAAGGCCGCAAGTCTAGACCAGAGAAATTAAAACATTTGCAACATGAGCCAATCTCTGTAAAAAAAATATACATAAGAACTTTATAATCAACATTTAAAAGGCTAATTGGCCACCAATTGGTCAAATCAGTCCTTTTACCTTTCTTAAATAACAGTATAACTAAAGCTTGAGAAAAATCCAAAGGTATGACAGGGAGGTGCAATAAAGAGTTGAAAACTATAGTCAGAATAGGACTTAAGACATGTGAAAATGTTTGGTAAAATTCTGAGGTCAAATCATCTTTCCCAGGTGCAGTGTTACTTCTCAATCTGGAAATGGCCAATTGTACTTCAGCTAGGGAAATATCCTGTATCAAAGAATCAGCCATTTCTGAAGGGAGGTCAGGGATGTGTAAGTCCTGAAAAAAAGGAAGACCAGCAGATGTACACCCCGAGACCCCAAACTGAGTAAACAAATAATTTTGCGATTCTGCAAGAATCCCTGCCTTATCAGTGATGAGAGTAGAATCCTCACTGATAAGCAAAGCATCTAATACAGTCACTTTAATGTGGTAAGCACAATCTCGGAAAGCATCCAGAGAAGGTTGCCGCCCCTGAGTTCCAAACTAGGCTTCCATTTTAAGGCTCAGATATCTATTTTATTGAAATTTAGCCATGTTTTCTTTAGTGAGCATAATTTGCTGAGATAAATCCACAGGATGTGTATGCATCATAGAAATTAAGTGTTGCAATTGGTCTCTTAAAAGTAGATACTGTGCACATTTATGTTTAGCTTTCCAGGAGGCATAAGCTATAAATAAAGAATGAAAATCTGATTTAGATGTAATCCACCAGTCTACTGGAGAATTGTATGCCTCGAGGAGAGAAACCCTGGCCCTGGCCAATTCCTCCCATTGGTTCTGGAGGGTAGAGTCAAGGAGCAAGCTGGTATTCAATTTCCACCAGGAAAACAATGAGACACAGAGATCCGTAATTAATGCAGCAAGAAACTGCCAGGTGGTCAGAGATCTCAAAAGGTATTGTGTACGCATTATAAATGTTGACAGAGGCAGATACAAAGAGATAATCAATTTGTACATTAAATGACCCTTGATAAAGGTTTTATGAGGAGTGGAGTTTGTCACAACAAAGACATCCTGATGATGCCATGAGGGTCATAGCTTTCTAAATGTTTTTACACTGAACACTTTCTGAGTACTGCAGCCCCTCTGATGGAGAGGTGCCACAATTAAATCTCCCCAAAAATGACAGTTCTTGTGTGTCAAAAAAGGCTGTACAAGTTTAAATAATGCAGCATGAGTGGCTATGCTTTGTGGGGCATACAGACAAATAATACAAAGTTCAGAACTGTGAAAGGAGACATCAAGGGCCAGAGCCCTCCCAGGTTCAATCTCTATCAATTGTCGAACAAGGAAGTCTGAACCCTTAAACAAGATGGCTACCCCATCACACTGGTCTAGACCCTGAGGCCAGAAAGAGGAACCAGCCATCCATGCCTGCTTTGCCTGGGAAAGTTCATAGTCAGTCTTAAGCCGAGTATCCTGTAAAAGGAAGATGTTATCATTAAGCCCCTTCAAGATCTGAAAGGTAGTAGACTTCTTCTTGAAGGACTTAACACTACTGACATTCAGGGTTAATGGATGTAAAACATGACCCATTAAAAATAAAAAAAGGGATAGAAAAAAAGGGCTTCAGCCATCTGGCTTCTGTCTATGTTTCATCTTCCCCCTAGCCTTTTTTGTGGTTAAGTGCTCCATAGGCGGTTCCATAGGAAAGTCCTGCATGCCCAAAATCACTGAGGATGTATCAGAATCCCCTTCTTCATCCCCACAATCCCCCCACTTTTTCCTTTTATTCAAGGCCTGGAACCTATTCCTAGTCAAAATAGGGGAGTCACCAATTTGAGGTTTCTCCTTGCTCCGGGATTTCTTACATTTAGTGGACTGTACATTTTCAAAAGGGGCATCAATAGGTGGAGGCATAAGGTCAGGGGAGGACATAGCAGGAACTGCAACAATGGGATCGGAAGGGACAGTAATCTCCTGAGAGATGGGTAGGTCAGGAACTGGAAGAGGATCCAAAGGAAAATGCTGAACAGCAGAAAGCTCGGGGGGGGGGGGGCACAGCAGAGGTCTCCGAGGAGCCGTTTAGCCTAGTTTGGGAGACCTTTAATTGTTGAGCATTGATCAAGGATTCAAGGTCCTGCATGGCTTTATCCATCCTGTTCCAAGCAGCCCATGAGCAAGAAGAATAGGTGTGGCCTGATTCTTCGCACAGGTTGCACCTGAAGGGATTAGGACAACCAAGACTTACATGGCCATACTCTAGGCACAGGTTGCACTGAAGAAGGGAACAAGTGGAACTAAGATGGGTCCAAGCACCACATTTGTGGCAAGTCTTTGGATGCCCAGGGTAAAAACAAATACCCCTGTCATGACCAATATAAAAACTACCAGAGAGATGCTGTATCCCTAAATCATTATGCCACAATTTAACCTTGATGCACCATCCCTCCATCCACACCAAATTCCTCATCAAGAATAGGGACAGGGCTTTGCAAAATATCACATTTTTGCCTCAACCAATACTGCACATCCTCAGTATTAACTCCTTCACTATGAAACAATAAAGTTAAATTTTTCACAGTAGGTTTAGTTAAAGGAATGGAAAAAAAATCCTGCCACTCAGGCTGATGCTTAATCAAGTCCAACTTTTGCCAGAACTTCTCCAAAGTAGCAGTAGTCCGAAAATTAATGTCATAAACATTTTCACCCTTAATGTGAATGAAGGCAAACAAATCATGTGCTTGTATCCCCATGGACTGCTTCAGAAGAGTGTGTAAAACAAATTTACAAGTAGGAAAAGATTCAGAAGGTCCAGTAAATTTCAAATGCACTGCGCTGCGTCTTTGAGCTGGTTCACCAACCTGTTTGAAAAGATCAGCCATCCAAAAGGTAGAGGCAGGCTGTATAGTAGAAGAATCTCTCCTAGGATCCTCAAGAGTAGGCGCTGAGATGGATGGCTCAGAATCCTCAAAGTGTGCTCCCGGAGGAGCCGTAGGAGCAGAATGAGAGTCAGAAAGAGGCAGATCCTTAGCAACCACAGCATGACCAGAAGAAACAGCAGATCAAGTAGCAGGATCACCATGTATGGCAGGAGATGTGTCATCCAGTCCAAGGGGGACAGGCACACTTGCTAAGGGCTCCTGATTCATGGCGTCACTTGAAGGGTGGGTAATTGAGTTCGGGGACCCAGAGGATGTAGAAGGAAGCACTAAGGGTAATGAGCTAGAGATAATGGCAGCAGTAGAAACCGGCCCTGGGGAAGTCCATCCTGCAATCAGAAGCCATCCAGCAGCAGTCAATGCCACAGCGGAGTCCCAAGTTAAAGCAGCAGGTAGCGGGTCAATAGAAGAAGAAGTATTCGCAGATCGCAAAGGTGAATGAGGACCAGGTATGGCAGAAGTATTGTTCACAGGAAAAACATAGACAGGGGAGGGAATGTCCTGAGAAGTCATAAACACCAGTGTACCTGGAACAGTACCTGCATGTGTAGCGGCATCTATCTGAACCAGAGGTTCGACCTCTGTAGTAGCCAAATGTGATTTCTCAGTTGTTTTAACCAATAACTTCAACAAAAAAAGCCTTTGTGAAGGATAGCATTTTGCAGCATTTGTTCCTCTTGAGCAGGTGTCAGCAGGTTCATAGAACAGACATTAGTGTTCTCCAACCCAATAGCTGAAACAGTATCCTGAGAAGTAGTCTGGTTGTCAAGCTGCTGACCTGCAGCAGGTACCAAGTCCATGTCGTCATCTAATAAAAAGTCCACAAGATCTTCCATATCCACATTAGTAGAATCAAGTGCAGAATCCTTATCAATAGGTTCAGGGAATGGTACATTGGAGACAGGGGCCTCAGCTACTCCGTCCCCCGCACCTCCACCTCCACCTCCTCCACTCTCCAAATCCACCATCTTGGAACTGGCCCACAAGAGGTCCCCCTACAGTCGAGTAGGGGAATGTTTTATTCAAAACTGAAAACAAATCATACAGGAATGGATTGTCATCGTACAAAATTGAAACAAGAGACCAGCAAAACAATTTAAATCATACAACATACAGGAAACCCAAGCAAAGGGAGGAAAAAAAACAATACAACAAATGACACTGTAAACATCAACCAGTATCCAACCATTGTATCGCTTTCCATTTCTTATGAAACCAGGAGGATGATAAAGAATGAGAATCAAAATGCCAAATTTCAAAAAGCCAATTATGTATCCTCCAAAATAATTGGTCAGAGGAAATAAAAAAGTGCGCAGGGACCAAATACAACGAACCTGCCAGACATGATATTTGATACCCCCAAAAATCAGTCTAATTGTATCTGCAGTAAAAGAGTCCCATTCCGACGGCAAAATGCCAAAAAATAAACAAGTAGGATCAATAGTTGGAAAATGGAAATGGGCCCACCGAACATAAAGTAGGGACCAAAACTGTAAAATAAAGGGACATTCAAAAAACAAATGTAACATAGTTTCTAATTGAGTTGTACAAGGAGAAATCTTGACAGTACCATTCTCCAATACTCTTATGTTTCAGATTATTCTTAACATTCAGTTTACCATGGACTGTAAGCCACGTAACATCCCACATATAATTGGGAAGGCTAGGAGAAGTAAGTAAGGCAGAAATTTGGGGCAAATCTTTACATAATAAATCTGGAAAAGCATAACTTTCTGAAAAACATTGATCCAACAGAAAATAATACAATCTTCTTCTAGAAAATTGAGTAAAAGAAACAAAGGAGATCTTCAATTTCTTGATCTTACCAAAACATGAATGGAGATAAACCAGTAACCAAACAATACGCATTTGTTTGTGGATGAGGCCATCATTTGACCATCCATCCAACCAAGGGGATACATGATCAGAAAGCCATAATGCCCATACCTTAGAACTACCAAGGACAAGAGGAGAAATATTTTTATATAAGAAAATACTAAAAAAAACCAAACTGGGTTAACCATATTCAGACCTCCAGAATCAATGGAACGATACAAAATATTCCTCTTAATGGGGTTCAAACGACTCCTCCAGATTGTACGAAAAGAAAGACCATAAAGAGCCGCCTCTTTAGATACAGGCACGGCGTAAACCGCACTCAAATGTTAAAAAAGACCAATAAGAAAGGTATTAATCATATAAATTCTTTTCTTTTTAGACATATTCCATTTATTCCAAAGAGTAACCTTCCAATTTGCAGCCTGAATAAGCATTTCCCAATTATATGTGGCAGTGTCCATCTCACAAAAAAAATAAATGCCTAGAATTTTACAGACAGTATTAATAACAGGAATCCCCATAATAACCGACTGTGTGGAAGTATGAGTGCCATAATAACAACATTTACTTTTAGATAAATTAAAGGAAGCCCCAGTTCCCTCCTTGAAGGCAGTAGTCAACCGTTCCACAGCAGTACAGGAAGGGAAGTCAGCCAAAAAAAAACATAAATCGTCTGCATACGCTATAACAGGGATTCCATCATCATCCAAGCCCAAAGAGGACTCTAATAATATCCATATGGGAAATGGAGAAAGTAGTGGTTCTAAAGAAAATATAGCATGGGGCTATAAATCACTATGACACCCTTGCCACACTGACGCGTGCGCTCAACCAGCCATTGACATAAGGAATAATCACAGCATGTAAATAATTTGTAACCAGCCAAGAAAACGAGAAGGAAACCCATAGCCAACATGCAAGTCCAAAGGTAGAGATGAGAACATTATCGAAAGCCAGCTTGGTCCAACATAATACAAATACCAGCAAGTTCATCCTCTTACCACGCTCAATAATTTCCACTGATTAGAATCAGGGCCCATAATAGTAATGCGGTATCTGAACAAAACTGTGCTGGGAAATAATTTCAGACAAAACACAAGAGATCCGTAGTCCAAAATTTTGGTAAAAATCTTGCATCTGAATTCAAAAGTGTGATTAAAAAGCATTATTCAGGTCTTCCTTGTCTCCAGTTTTTGAAGAAAAATCAAAAGCCCCTCATTCATACTGGGAGAAAAGTACCAAGAGAAAGACAAGCATTGAACATTGGAAAACAAATGGGACCCAAAACGGAACCAATTAAGCCATATACTTCATTAGGGAGTCCATCTCGCTAGGGCTTTACGCTTCTGAAGAACCTGAGTAACAGCATGAAATTCAGATAAGGAAATAGGAGCCAACAGAGACAACATAAAAATTTTAGGAATTTGTGGCAAGAACTATACGTAACCATTCAAGCAATAGATTGTGAAATAATATTTAATCTGTAGGCAAACAATGACTGGACATGGTATCCTACAAGTCGAAGGATGTCTTGCTTATTATAGATCCTAACTCCCTCTGGATCCAATAAAACACTGACATCCTTCTTATTTCTATGTGACATATGAGCGTCAAAAGGATTCGTACTTCTAGAGGATCCCTGAGTACCAAATCTCATTTCCCTCTCGCGTTGCTGTTGCTTTAAATTTTGTATCTTTGCCAATTCAGCCTTAACTGCTTAACCCTACAAAACAGGGTACTAAATGAGAAAAAGACCAAGGTAGAATGGTCAGTGGGGGATGCTGCAACAGAAGGTAAAGCCATCAAAAAATGGAGGGCAATGAGTACCAATGCCTGTAGTCTAGGTAACAAGCTTCCTGAATTAGTGGCCTTGATGGAGGAGGAACATCTGGATATCTTGGCAGTCACAGAAACATGGTACACACAAAACCATGACTGGGACGTAAACATACCAGGATACACTATCTACAGGGGAGGGACAGGGAGGGTAAAGAGAGGAGGAGTAGTTTTTACATAAAGGAAGGATTAAAAGCAACAGAACAAAAGGGTAAACAGGAGGAGGAGAAGAAGCACTGTGGGTAAATTTGAGACAGGCAATGCACCACAACCGCACAGGGTTGTATACAGACCCCTTCTCAGGGGAGGAAATGGACAAGGAAATTGATAGAAAGTATACTTAGAATGGCAGAAAAGGGAGATACTGCTGATGGGTGATCTGAATATGCCAGATGTTAACTGGAGTGCAGTTGCAGCTGTTATCAAGAGTGCAGTTATTCTAGATGCCCTACAGGGGCATGCCTTAGACAACTAGCACTGGAGCCCACTCGAGAGGGAGCAATATTAGACTTGATACTCTCAAATGGAGATGGAGAGAGGATCACAGATGAAGTGGGTAGCCATCTGGGAACTAGCGACCATCGAACAGTATGGTTCACAATAAACACAGTAATAGAGTCAAGCCACAAAAGACAAAAGTACTGGACTTTTGGAGGCTGACTTCTGCCATAATGGGTGAGTGCCTAAGAATGCACTAGCAAATGGGCAGGAAGGAGGGTGGAAGAACAATGGGAATAATAAAACTGCCATCACAGAGGTAACAAGCCTTTGTGTGAAGCAAATAAACAAAACAAGACGATGTAAGAAACCACTATGGTTCTCAAAGGAAGTGGTGAAGGTTCAAGAGAAAAGAAAGCATTCATGGAAGTACAGGAATTGCAGAAGAAGCAGGACAGAGAACTGTATCAGTTAAAGCAAAAGGAGGCTGGAAGGCAGTCAGAACAGCAAAGGCCCAAACCGAGGAAAAGATAGCCAACTCAGTAGAAGGATAAAACTTTTATAGGTACATCAGGAGCGGAAGAAGACCAAGGAGGGATAGTGAGGCTATAAAGGGAGGAGGGTGGGCAGAGGAGATCAGAAAAGGCAGAGATACTAAACAAATATTTTTGCTCAGTATTCCGTGAAGGAAGAGGAGATACATAAAACAAACAGTAGTAACACTCTGGATACAGAAGTTGATCCGCCCATTTACAGAAGAAAGGGTTCTGAAAGAACTCTTAAAACTGAAGGTGGACAAAGCAAGGGGGCCTGATGGGATTCATCCCAGAATTCTAAAGAACCTAATGTAGAACTAGTGACATCACTGACTACCTTTTAACAAATCATGGGAGGATGGGGTGGTACCCGAGGACTGGAGGAGGCAGATGTGATTCCTTCACAAAAGTGGGAGCAAGGCAGAGCAGGAAACTATAGACCTGTTAGTTTAACCTCAGTGGTAGGGAAATGATGGAATCACTTCTAAAGGAAAGAGGTGTCGGTATCTAGAGGCCAGAGGGGCACAGGACCCTAGGCATGGATTCTGGCAGGAAGGTCATGCCAGGCAGATTGATAGATTTCTTTGACTGGGTGACCAAAGTAGTAGATCAGGGAGGGGCTGTGGACATGGCCTACCTGAGACTTTAGCAAGGCATTTGACACAGTCCCACACAAAGATTAATATACAAGTTAGCCAGCCTGGGGTGGGTCCCAAGATGACAGCCTGGGTAAAAGAATTGGCTGGAGAATAGGACACAGAGAGTTATAGTAGTAAATTCCACTCAAGAAGAAGGAGGTTACTAGTGGGGTACCGTAGGGTTCAGTATTAGATTGGTCCTCTTCAATGTCTTTTATGCTTACATTGCAGAAGGAATGGAGGAAAAGTATGTCTCTTTGCAGATGATACTAAGATCTGCAACAGAGTTGATGCACAGGGTGGGGTGGAAAGGATGAGAAGGGACTTGGCAAGGTTAGAGGAATGGTCAAATGTATGGCAGCTTAGATTCAATGCTAAGAAGTGCAAGGTAGTGCACCTGGGAAACAAAACCCAGGGAAGAGTACACAATGGGGGTGAGATACTAACAACAACAAGAATGGAAAGGGACCTTGGGGGTAGTCATATCAGATGACCCAAAGATGGGCAAGCAATGTGAGAGGCAGCAAGGAGGCTGAGGGGATACTGGGAATGCATAGGGAGAGGCATCACCAGTAGAAACAGGAAGTTATTATCCTCTGTACAGACAGCTAGTGAGACCCCATCTGGAGTACTGTGTGCAGTTCTGGAGACCCAATCTCATAAAGACATAGACAGGATGGAAGCTTCCAGAGGAGGGCAAGCTAAAATGGTGCAGAGTCTGCAGGAAGTCATGAAGAGGAGACTCAAGGGCTTAATATGTTTAGCCTCGAGGAAAGGAGGGAGAGGGGGCATGGATAGAAACTTCAAGTACCTCAAGGGAATCAACAAAGTCCAAGAGGGTAGCATCTTTCAAAAAGAGGTGCAAGAACAAGAGAGCAATTTGAAGATGGGGGCGGCTCAGAGGTAATTTAAGGAAGTATTTTTCACAGAGAGGGTTGTGGATGCATGGAACGGCCTTCCGGAGGAGGTTGTGGAGTCAAAATCAGTGGGGGAATTCAAGCATGCATGGGATAGTCATAAGGCAATTCTGGGGGGTTGGGGTAGGAAGAAGTAGGCTGCTGGTTAACTAGGATCTGCAGCTTATCCAGTAGGTAGGGAAATGGGCAGACTGGGTGGGCCAAGCGGTCCTTATCTGCCATCAAATTCTATGTTTCTATGTATGCTTGTAAAGCTTGAGAATCTACAGGTAAACCCAAATGAAGTTGAGAATCAAAAGTAGCCAATAACTGTTGGAGGGATTTATGACAGGATTTATGGGAAGCTCCTAATATATGGCCAATCTCAAGAAAATATTCTTTAAATAACAGTTTAGAATCCTCCCACCAATCCTACAGGGATCATAAAGAAAAAAAAACTGAGCCACGGGCTTGCAAAATAGATAAAAAACCTTCCTGCACTGCAGGAATATCCAGAAGAGACAAATTCAACTTCCAGTATCCCGGGCCTTTAGAAGTTTGTGCATAATCAGAAAGAGAAAAGCTGAGAAGGCAATGATCAGAAGAAGCCACCAAAGAAACTCGAGGGGTAAAAACATGAAGGGAAGGGAAGGGGAAACGAACCAATAATCAATACATGATTTTCAAAGGCCTTGTAAATAGGTAAAAGAAGAAACTTCTTCAAAAATGTCATGGAGACCAGTTACCCTTATCAAATCATTCAAACAGTGAGTGTCACAATAAAGTTTGAAGTAGCAGATTTAGCTGTCCGGGACATATTGAAATCACCACCCAACAGAATATTCCGACTGGAAAGCAAATGGGGCCTAAGAAGGTGCAACAGCTGAATACAATCCCATTTTGGTCTGAGGGGCATAGATATTAATTAATCTAAAGGAATAGAATGAATAGACACATCAAGCAACAAAACCTCCAGGAGAAATTTGAATCATATCCATCACTTTAATAGTATTTGAAGTGAAACATATTCCAACACTGAGCAGAGGTCAGTGCCCCTGACCAATAACAAGGACCCCAGCCCCATAGATCAGTAGCTACAGAAAAATCCTGAACAGTATACAATCTGGTGTCTTGAAAAAAAACAACACCATGACGTAAATCAGAAAATAAAGAAAAGGTGACCCTTTCTTTATACAATGACCTAAGGCTATTAGCATTCAGACTAGCCAAATTAACATCATACGAGGATCGAGAAAGGAGGATTAGGAGTGAGAGTTCAGTTTTCTACTGCTCTTACGCAACCCAACCCGGGAAGACTTTTTCTGTTTACATTTGGCACCCACCCACCCTTGGGTCAAAAACAGAGTCTTGGTCAGAGGCCATGTCTACATGGGAGGGATGTTGTGAGACAGAATCGGAATCATGATCCGCAGTGTCCATGGTGGCCAAAATACCAAACTTATTCGACACAGACACAGGGGCTGGAGACTGAGCCCAGTCAAGTACAGAACTGTGTTCTACCCCAGAGAGAACAGGAGAAAAGGGAACACTGTCCACCACTACCTGAGTGTCCAAGGGGGGTACCAACAAAGGAGGTGACAGAACCGGAGGGAGTGGGGTCGTAGAACCAGTGGACTCTATAGAAATAACTGTGGGAATGGGAGCACTGTTTGAAGGATGAGAGGGAGGAACAGACGAGGTGGAGGCTAGAGCAGCAGAGTATGACTTTGGCTTCTGGGAAGTAACAGACCCACCCCCTTCAAAAGATTCCTAGCTGCTCTAAAAATAAGTAAATCCTGCATAGCAAAATCTGAATCCGCAGTGTTAAGTGCAGCCTTCGGGCAATCAGAACAGACATGCCCCAATTCATCACAAAAGGAACACTTCACTGGATTCTCACACTGGCAGCCAGAGTGGCCACACTCCCCACATTGAAAACAAAAAACCTTCTCACATGACGTGCTAATGTGCCTGGGAGATCCACATTTATAGCAACGTCTGGGTTGCCCAGGATAAAACAAAAAACCTTTATCCCGGCCAATAAGAAAACAGTTTGGAAGATGTACGAATTCATCATGAACACTAGGGAGTTTGATTTTAAAATCCTAACCCCCATCCAAAATCCTTCACCATCCAAAATTGGGTCAGGTTCATCCTGAACCTCACACCTACGTTTTAACCAAGAAAGAATATCGACTAAATTCACACTCTCATTCCAAAATAGAATAGTAATAACTCTAAAAGGTTGCTTTGTCAATGGAACCACATGACAGGGGGACCATAAAGGGTTAGTTTTCAGCGAGGCATAGCGTAACCAAAAAGTTTCCAAAGCTGAAGGAGTCCTAAAGCTAATGTCAAAAGAATGCTCTCCAGGAGCGTGAATCAGGGCATAAATGTCTGCAGGTGAGAATCTCAGGGACTGCTTGACTAAGACCCTTCCCACGTAAAAATGATCCGGAACTTCAGGTAGCCCACCTAAATATCGCAATCTAACGGCATTACGCCGTTTTGCCAGTTCAATTGATTTTGCAAACAAGTCAGGAGAAGCAGCCTTGGGGGGGGATAGGCAGAGGAACAGGAGAAACACTCAACTGCAGCAGAGAGATCACCAGAGTTCAAGGCAGGAGGAGTAGGAACATTACTACCCGAAACTTCAGCCAAAGGCTTAGTAGGCAACCCTGAGTCTTGAGGGAAAGCATTGTCCAGAGGTAAAGAATCATCTACCGCAGAAACAGAATGAGCCAAAACATCCTCCGGTGTGTTCAGGTCGACTACCCACGATCCATCAGGAAGCCGTTTCCAGCCCGCTTTGGAAAGTGCAGATTCGGGAGACCATTGGTCTGCAGGCAGTTCAAACAATGAATCTGCCGATGAGACATTCGATACTGATGCTACCTCTGGTGTCTGCGCTGGAGAATCCATGTCATCAGCCGAGCCAGGACCCAACTTGAAAGTGCGACGGGGTACATCAGGAGATATTCCAAGTAAGCATTTATGTTTTTTTTCAAGCAAATCCGCCCTAGCAGACGTAAGGGCAAGTTCTGTTTGCACTAGCTGATCTCTCAACGCATCACGCTGTAAAACCATGTCCGAGACCACGGTGTCTTCAATTCCGTCTTCCACTGCACCCAATACAGGCTGAATAGTATCCATAGTATTTGTTGAAGCTGCAGGAGGCAAAATCCCATTTTGGGCAGACAGTGCATGTCTCAGCCCGACATCGGCTGCGCGACCGTCCTCCTCCAGAACCGACAGCATACTGACCTCCTCCATAGACGCCACATACGAGACAAAGCCCCTCCAGAGTAGGGGAATTTCCTTGGTGTCCTGGCTGAATTTCCTCCATTCACAAAAAATACCACCAACAGCTTAATCTGGTTCAATCTCAGTTGCTTACCATATGTATCCCCCACCCCGGTCACCCTTGAAAAAGGGACTTCTAGGCTCAGTGGGCTTACCGGGTCAACAAATCTAAACAAACAAACAAAAGTAGAGTACAAAGGCTGCAGGGAGGGCCAGTGGCATGCTGGGGTGCATAGGCAGAGGTATCACTAGCAGAAGGGGGAGGTGGTGATTCCATTCTATAAAACACTAGTGAGGCCTCACCTAGAGTACTGTGTGCAGTTCTGGAGGATGCATCTTTGTAAGGACATTGACAGGGTAAAGGCAATCCAGAGAAGGGTAACAAATGCTACAGGGCTTGCACCAGAAAACATGAGGAGAGATTAAAGGACCTCAATATGTATTTGCTGGAGGAGAGGAGGGAGGGGAGACATGATAGACACCTTCAAGTACCTTAAAGACATAAACAAGGTGCAGGGGGGGTGACATCTTCCAATATAGGAGGAGTATAAGAATGAGGGGGCATGATATGAAATCAGAAGGTGGCAGGATAAGGGGAAATGTGAGGAAGTTTTTCTTCATGGAAAGGGTGGTAGATGCATGGAATAGTCTGCCACAGGAGGTGGTGGGAGCGAGCACAGTGGAGGAATTTAAACATGCATGGGACTGGCAGAAGGCATCCCTAGAAGTGGGAAGGAGAGGAGGAAGCCATTGATCAAGTAGGGTCAGAGGCCACAAACAAGGGTAATGCTTACAGGCAGACTGGATGGGCCTAGCAGTCCTTATCTGCCAACAATTTTTATGTTTCTGTGTTTCTATGTGGACCTGATCTTTTCTAAATATTTCTCTAATGTTATAACATCATATGTGAGGTTCGGCGTGTTGTCATAAATCTTTTCAATCTCAGAAAGGCACATTTAATATCTTTCACTGCTTTATTAGTAGATTCACTTTGTTGTCCCCCCCAAATAAAATGTTTTTCTTCTCCTGTCCCACAAATCACTCTTCCCTAGGCAGAATGGTTCTGTTTCAGTTAGCTCTTCCATGTTCTGACTTTGCATTCTTACCACTTCTTGCACTTCCTCAATGAGCCAGATAATCAGCAGAGGGCTGGATATACTCCAAATACATATGAATTTGACCTAAACAAAATATATTACCAAAACTTTAAAGAACGAAGCAAGGGAATCTGATCTAAGGGAAATACAAAATATAAAGGTTGCAAATTGGCTGATCAATAATACAAAGGAACACTCCATAAAATTTGATTTGGATATGGTACAAAAACCAGAACACAGGAATGTAATAATGCAAGACAGATTTGAGACATTTCCAAGCATTATAATAGAATCAAGATGTAACAGAGATCAAAGTTTTTCAAGAAACTGTTACTGTCCACTACAAGAACATGAGGATTTGAATCATGTTGTCCTAAGATGCCCCTAGTACATGCAGGCATGAACAAAATGTTTGGTCAAGTAATTATTAGCTCACTGTATATACCAACATGTTATATTCTTGATCTTTTATTTAATACACAGAATCTTGAAATTTTAAACAACCAGGCATTATACCTATTAGAAGTCAATAAAATAAAGCAAAAACCAATACAGGGATTTACTGTGCCGTAACAATGGCTAGTTCCCTTTATTCCAAAGAGGACACATGACCAGAATGGCACTCTCTCATCACTTGAATATGTAATCATGGATAAATGTTCTTGTTAACGTTGCACTAGTATAATATATATATATATATATATATATATATATATATATTATACTGGCAGTCATGCTAGTATAGTTAGGGTGAAATGGCACGTCTATGTTAAAGTCCAAACTTTGAGCCTTAATAACTTTGGAGCCCTTCTATAGATTTGCCTGAACTTTGGTGTGCATAATCTCTAGGGGTAAGTCTCTTGACCTGCCAAATGTCATGGGACTCCGTCAAGTTGTTTCTGAGATATAAAGTGTTGAAAAAACAGAAAAATCTGTTTTTTTTAACATTTGTTTGCTCACCTGTGTCTCAGGAATGCCTGTATGTTGTGGTCTAAAATTACAAACATAGAAAGCCTTTGCGTCACAGATGTGCATTTTGAAAGTTTGGTAAAAAAATATTAATCTGTTCAAAAGTTATGACATTTTTAATTTTCCCATTATTTCTTATGGGAAAATGTATATGTCGGGCACAAAAGATATATTTTTCACACAATAGGAGAATTGTGTGAAAAATAGCAGCTTATTTTCAAACAATAGGACTACTGTGCAAAAAATACCAGCTTCTTTTCACAAAGAATGCTGATAGTTTCCGTACAGTTCACAGTCCTGCAATCAATTGAGCTGTGTAGCGGCTGCCATCTTGTTTTCCCGATTAGCGAGGATGTTGAAGTACTGAAGGTTTTAAACACACACAAAAAAAATCAGAAAACAGCTAAAGAGAACCTCTTTAGGTGTTTGCTGATTTTTTTTAGTGTTTTAAGCTGGACACAAAGAAGTGTCTTTCTCGGGTGCCAGCTTATATAGAGAATGGCTTGGAGTCTGTTCTCTGTATGAGAAAAGCAGTATTTTCTTGACTTCTGCAGCTGCAGCTGGAACTCGTGCTGCCGGCTGCAGAGTCAAGGAAGACCCGCTTTGTGCGCACAATACATAGTATGTACTGGGTATACTGGGAGCCCACCCCAGTGTGCCCAAATGCATTATTTATTTATAAAAACCTGTGAAAAGAAGAAAACCATCCCCCCCAGATCTTTTCTTCAATTAAGAATCCTGCATCAAAATGTTCGTCTCCCCCATCCCCATCCTCACCCTCCCTCCCGCACCCCCCTACCCCCCCGCACCCCCCTCCCCATACTTACCCTCCGGAGGGCGGGATGGGTGATCTTCTCTGGACCGGTGTAGTATCAAATCATGCTTCCCCATCAGAATTTGCTTCCCAGTAACATAATCTGATAGCAGGGTAATGTCAAATTATGCTTCCCAGCAAATTTTGCTCCAATATGATAGATTAATAAAATGATGTAAAAGACACTGGCAGTTGTTGTAATTATGGATTTTGAACCGTAAAATGTTTTAAACATAGTATACACTGATGAACAATGTAATTAACACATAATTTAAATTTGACACATGTAAAACATATGTAAATGAGCAACATATAATGAAAAATGCTCTCCTGGTGGGATTGCAAATGGCAAAGAATATTAAAATGTTTGTTTTAAACCTAGTTAAGAATGATATTAATTGTATTTAGCTGAAACATATCAAAATTTGGTGCAAATAAATCACACAGAGCTAACTGCTTTAGCTGCTTGTATCCATCAGGATATACTACCCTCAGCCAAACAGCACCCAACCACATGACAAACAAAACATCTGCCCTTTCATTATAGCAAAATCTTTATTTCCAGTTTGTTTTAATTACTTTTCAGTTTTATTGCATATTGTGTACCCCATTACCTCTAAATACTCCCATGTAGCAAAATGATAGCTGATCGCATCCATCAGATTTTGTTACCTTCAGCGTAAGCAGCACACAGAACGGAGGAACCACATAATAGCTGCCAGTACATCACTGCACAAGGTTTATTAGAAAATATGCTTTTTGATTTGCTGGGTTCTGATTGGCTAGTACCCCTGCCTGGGGGGTACATTAACTTTCAGTAGATGCCCAGCAAATAAAAAGTGCCAGTCACCTGACCCCATCACCACCTAAGGTATCCTTTTGCCCACTGTGCTTGCTCATTGGTTAAAACATCCTTACTGAATTTGAAGTCACTGCCATTTTTTGTCTCGCTTAGCGAGTGTTACTGGCCCCCCCAATACTCTCTAGCTCAGTGCCAGCCTCCCCCCATGACAGGATAGGGAATCGGTCAAAATGCTAAAAAAAAATAGATCATACTTGCAAAACGTAATTCTAGAATTTCATATAGCACACACCAAAGATTCACATAAAACTTTGTACTCTTACTTAAATAGTAAAAAACGAAATAACAAAACAATTGGTCCTCTAACTATCAATAACACAATAATAACCTCTGATTTAGAAACAGCTTCTGCACTAAATAAATATATTTCTTCAGTTTTTGTATAAGACGCACCATTAATCCCTCCTGATACACATTTTTCACATTGTACAGCTTATAAGGTTTCCAAACGTGATATACAGGAGGTATTGAAATCATTAAAACAACCAGTAAGTCTTGGCCCTGATAATATCTGTTCCAAATTTCTTCTAGGAGTAAAAGAAACAATTACCCTACCACTAACAATTATTTTTAATAATCTCTTTCCAAATCCAAAGTCCTATCCAATTGGTTGACCGCTACAGTAACTCCTATATTCAAACAAGGTTCACATTCGAAAATAGAAAATTACCGTCCAATTAGCCTTACCTCAATCTCTTGTAAATTAATGGAAAAAATAATCAAATCACTTTTAGAAATTGAAATGAAATCCATGAACATAATAGATACAGCTCAAAATGGATTTCAAACAGGTTTTTCCTGCACCACAAATCTGCTTTCATTCTACAATTATATTAGTACAAACCTTGACTCAAATATTCCAACCGATGTTATCCTTCTGGATTACAGTAAAGCTTCTGACAAAGTGTCACACATCATTTTGATCAAAAAACTTAGTTACTTAGGGTTTTCATCATCAATAGTTTCATGGATAAGTAGTTGGTTGAGCAATCATACTCAGAGGGTCAGGGTAAACAGTGCTTTATCTGATTTGGGAAGGGTGACGAGTGGTGTTCCCCAGGGCTCTGTTTTGGGGCCCACTCTCTTTAATATCTTCATTTGTGATATGAATATTTCCTCTTCTAATATAATGAAATTCGCTGATGACACAAAACTTGGTGGCGTTGATAATAATGCGACCAACAAAAAAAAATTCTATTATCCAGCCTTGCAACAATTGAGCACTGGGCATACACAAATAAAATGTACTTCAATGTCACAAAATGTGCAGTATTACACATGGGAAAAAACAACTCTAAACAAATATACTCGTTAAACAATATCATTATCAGGGCATCAAGTTTAGAAAAGGATTTTGGGATATTGGTAATCAATAAACTTTCTTCATCATCCCATTGCAATAAAATAGTCAATCAAACTAATGCTCTTCTACGCAGGATAGATAGTACATTCATCTCCAAATCAGAACAATGTATCATATACCTTATATAGGTCACATGTTAGACCATATATGGATTATGGCTCCCCGTTTTGGAGTCCTTATTTGGTCTCTGACATAAATAGAATTGACCAAATACAGCATAGGGCTATGAAACTTGTTCCATATCTTGCACATTTTTGATTACACTACTACACTTCAGAAAACAGGTTTATACTCACTCAGAGAAGAATTAGCGGTGATCTCTTACAGTTATTCAAAATTATGCAATCACTTGTTTTAATGGATCAATCTGGTATAACCTTATCCACCAGAAGAACTGTGGCTAGATTGCATAATAAACAATTGGAAGTTAAAAAAAGCAAATACAAATAAAAGGCTCATTTATTTTACTGTCAGAACTCTTAGGTTGTGGAACACATTGCCACAAGATATTATTGATTCACAAACTATCTCAATCTTCAAAAACAAACTTGACAAATGGTTATTAAATTAAAACTGTACTAATGGTCCACACATGTGGAGGACAATCTTGATAGGCAATAGCCTTCTTTTGTCCACCTAACCAAGTAACCAAGTAACCAAGAAGCCCTCCTCCCAGCAGATTCCCCAACTACATTAATGGCTCTCTTTCTACCAGAGACTCTACTAATTAAACAGTTACTGTATATCCCAGTGGGGAAAAAAGTTTCCTTTTCAAATCGGTACCCCTAGCACATTGCGCGCTCAGCGTTACTTCAACTAGTTGTGTAGGCTTTGTCCATGAGTTACCTCGACTCATCTCAGATTCTTTAACAACTTATTTTTTTGTGGGTTTTTTTTGTATCTGAAATTTTAAAACAGTACCTGCATTTCTGTATTTGTACCATTTTGTTTTTTCATACTGCACTGCAGCCTGCTGATCACTGTAAGCCCACTCCTGTTCAGGCCAGTTTGTGAGCTGGATTTACCACCAAGTGCCTCTGTCCACTGGCTGTTGCCACATTGAAGAAGTAAAAAACTGCCTTCTTTCACCCCCCCGTCAGTCTCACAGACACACACGTTGGAAACCCTGTCCATAAGTCTATTACCACTGTTATTTTTCGAAACTTAACTTGATGCACAAAATACAGCCTGGTTTCTTCAGTCCATTAAAAAAAATGCCATAATAGAAGTGGAGGTAGTTTGCAGCGCAGCACTTCTATTAGTCCTGCTATTCTCCATTTTGGCTATACTGCTTTCTGTGGGATAACCCCACACACACACACACACAAAACTTGGCAAACCAGATGCAAAAAAAAAAAGAATGAAGGAGAAACACAGAAATGAAACTGCTTATGTTTGCTTTTCTTCCCTGCTCGGTCGCCCACTACTGACGCTAGTTGGTCAGTTTCCACAATGCATTGATAACAGTAATCAATAGGAATGAATTAAAAACGAACTCCAAAGAATAGCATTTAACTTCAGCCCCATGTAAGTCAAAGGTGGGGTAACTATGACAAGCACCTCCATGGTTACAACTGCAGATGCAAAACACTGCATTGTAATTTAGGCGGAGGAACTATATTATTACAAAATTCAGCAAACAGCCAAGAGTTTTAACATTTAAACATAATAATTTTTTTTCAAATATATATATAATACAGTGGCCCATTTTCTAAGCACAATAATACCCTCCAAGGTGGGCGGTATGGGCTATACTGGACCTTCATGGCTATAAGGCCCTCCGCTTGTGTCGTCGGGCCTCATTACACCCCTGGGCTATCTGGTATAGCCCAATACTGCCCACCCTGTCGGGTATTATTGCTTGCTTGTAACCTTGGGTTAATTACTTTTCAGTTTTACTGTACATCCCTCACTATTCCCCAGGTAGCAAAATTTTATAGCTGATTGCATCTGTCAGATTTTACTACCTTCATCATAAGCACCACCTGGAACACACGACCAACATAATAGCTGCCATTATATTACTGCAAAATACTTATTTCAACTTTCTTTTAATTACATTTTAGTTTTACTGTATTTTGGATACCCTGTTCCCTCAAAATACCCAAAGGCAGTGTAACCCTCCCCACCCCTGTCCTTTTACCAAAACAACGACAGGTGGCATGCTGTTGGCATTTGGCAGCAATACCTGGTGGGGAGCTGTATATCTATGGGTTTGGGGAAGGATGAGGCTACCTGGCACAAGAGACCTAGGTTTGACTACTCTGCACAGGGGCACCTAAGTAAATCCAACTACAGGAAGCAATACCTGTAATGTCCAGAACCAGAATTGGGATTTTTCAGTGTGGCTTTATTTATTAAGTCACTGAACATAAACAAAGCTCTGTATGGTCCCCCACAGGGCTACGTAACTGTAATGCAGATTAGAGATTAAACACAGCGGTCCATTTGAGGAATGAACACTTCAACAGTTGTCTGGCTTTGGACCCACCAGGCACTCAGCCCGGACTTTGCATGCGCATTGGATACACAGCCTGACTGGCCCAGCTCCCCTGCCGGCCACTCTACTGACGGTCCACTTGGTGAATAAACCCAAACTCTACTTGGAAGGACATCCCATCAAACAAGGAGGCTCCCAAACTGTGACTCCCCACACCACTTGAAGTCTGCGACTCCTAGAGAGATTTTGTTTTCGCACTTCCAATTCGAAACTCCCATCAAACAGAGAGACTCCCATCCTACAAGGAGTAATATTCCCATCCTGTGGCTCCCCACACCACTTGAAGTCTGCGACTCCTAGAGAGATTTTCAAGTTGCGACCCATGTCTGGGTACCCATCCCATCACTGGCCAAGCGCATGAGGTGAGTAGCAAAAACAGAAGAAATCCGTAGAGGTGGACCTGGTTACTAAAGATGGGGATCTATCCACCTCCAGCTCCCACAGCCCATACCCGGCCATTTCTCTGAACACACAGAAACTTCAGGACTGTAAAAATGTAGATATCATGGTGGATGAACTGATGCACCCCCTCTACTGTGAACTCTAAATCCATTTAAACTTTAAACTGACTGCTCCATTTGTTCGTCCTAGTGTATATAGTGCTCCCAAACAGCAGTCCCTAATAAAACTATTTGAAACTTGAAACTGAATTGACTGCTCCATTTGTTCATCCTAGTGTATATAGTGCTCCCAAACAGCAGTCCCCAATAACATTTCTTGACTGAAAAACAGTTGTTTGGCCCTTAAACTGGAGCCAAACACTCACCCAATCGTTGCAGGGCCCCACAGGCGAAGTCCTTTTACCTTTTCTGTATACCCAAACAGACAAAGTAATTTCAGGCAGCTTCTTTCCTTGGTGGGAAAAGGGGATTGCCCCTGGAACGCACAGAGACCTTTTCCTACCCCCCCCGGGAGGGAGGGGGCACTGAGACTGAGGTGACGGTCTCCACCACTTCAAGAATGGGGATACACAGAAAAACTTCCTTCTGTGTGGAGGCAAAACTCAAACTACAGACTGATGATTCCTTCTTGCTCAAGGACAAACGGAAGACTGCTTTTGAATCCCAAAGTTCTAGAACTACTCTGAGCTGAAGATTCCAACTGTGGCTCATGCAGCTGTAACAATTCTATAATGATGTCATCTCTCCAGTCTCAGCTGTGACTGAGGACAGAGTGACAGTGTGAAACCCATTTAACTGAGTTTCACAAGCTGCCTCCGTGCCTACCACTAGGTCTTACTGGGATTCTAGTAACCCCGGGAACAAAGGGTTACACTTGCCTTGACCAGGAAAATGACTGTCCCCAGTCATTTGCACCTGGCATTAGGGCCATCCCCACCCTATGTGCTACCCATGGGAGGGGTGATCAGGCCCCCTCCTACTATGTGCGAGCACAGGTAGGCAACACTAAGGGCCTAGAGGCCTATAGTTGAAATATCAGCCTCTACTATATCCACTTACTATGGACACCTAGTGTCTCTGGTAGAACCATCCAGAGCATAGCCCAGATAGATCAGCACTGCGGCCCCTACTGCAGGTCAGGGCCACAGCCTGTCCATCCCCCCTAACCCTCTAGGGAAAACCGATCTGCTTCTAACATAACATCCCAAACAAAAGAAAACCCGGGGACCTCCCTGACCTTTGGCAACCTGCAACTACAACATTTAGCAATAATAACACAGTACATTTAAATTCTACACCATAAGCACTGACGAGGGACTCTGATGAACCCCTCCTCCTCTTCTTGTCTTCTCTTCTTTCTTCCAGGAATACCTGTAGAAAAGACAAAAACACACACACAAAAAAACATCCTAATCTGCATGTACAGTCTATCTAAACAACAACAATGACAACAACAACAACAACAATAACCACAACCCTTACCATACAGGAAAAAACAGAACACTAAACAATCGCAAAAAGAAAAAAATATATATTTTTTTTTTAGAAAAGACAGTATATACATTAAGTACAGAAATGATATTGATAACAATACACTTTTTTGGGGGGGGGTGGAATGCCCTAAATGTCCCACTAGTGACTACAAGGCCCGAAGGCCAGTCCATTAAAGAGTCTCTCCTGGGCCGGAGCCCCGTGAACATAGTCTTTTAAGGCCATAATCCTGAAGGGGAGAGTCTTTGCGGACAGTTCACACACTGTTTGAAGTCTGTAGTGTAAGGTGTGTATTGCAATGTCATAAAGATAGAATAAAAAGAGATTTTGACTCACCAGCTCTTTGAAGTATTCGAACTAAGCAAACCTGGTCCCTTCCGAAAACTCTCCCTGGCAGCATTTCTTCTGATACAGCTGGGCGGACATCTTCCGGGAACCCACAGGAGTGCACATCTGGAAACAGCTGGGCTGATGTCATAACTGGAGAAGGAACCTTAGAACAGGAACAAAAAGAGAAACAGCTGGTCTGGTGTCATCCGATTACCAGGCGATGAACAGGAAAACAGCTGGGCTGGTGTCCTCTCTGGATCTGAAGTCACCTGGTGGTACCAGTAGGTGGTTGGTGATTGCAGACAGTTTACTGTAGACTGAAGAATGTGGGGCCCCGAATTTTTGTTTATTCGTTTTGGCAGTTCAATAAAGGTACTTCACAGTTCAGATGTGGCAGTATTTACTACCACTGCTCGGTTCTCCATTTTGTAGGCACGGGCTTAATTACTGGGAGGTCCTTGCACTAAGGCCAATAGTAGAGGGGGTCAGGGGCTTGAATTATTGCTCCATCTGGACGCACATAATTCACACAGTGGGAGACTTCACGTCCCTCTCTGTCCACAATTCTCACTCTGTCCATAAACAGTGTCCTGCCTCTCTTCCACTATGTATACTTTTCATGGAACAGTCTATTCTTTACATGCTGGTTAGCCCCAGGATGCACATGTTTCATTGCTTCATCCCAGATCCAGGATTTCCTGCAGTTCTCAATCTCTCCCAGACTCTCAGAGGAAAGGTAGGAAAGGTCATACCAAAGATTTCATTTGCCTTTCTACGAACCAGTCTCCTCTTTACTTGCTTTGGTCAATCTGAGACCGCTGGCCTGGCTTGGGGTGGCAGTCCTGGTTCTGCCAGCTTCACGATCCTCAATGAAATTAAAATGGATCCCTGACTTTTTCTTCTGGTGAAGCCAGGCAGTGGCATCACCATCTTCTTGAACACACTGCCTCTGAGGCAAGATCTTGAGGCTGTGTACCCGTTCCTATCTCACAAGGCCACTTAGGTTCCTCCTCATCTTCCTCTTCACTGAGGATCTGAGCCCAGGAGTGAGCAGTAGTTCTCACCCCGAGACTATCCATTCATCACTAGGAGCGGAGGCCACCTCTCCATTCAACGGCCTCCCACATCTCATCTTCACCTTCAAGACTTGGGCTAGGCCCCCCACCCACCGGGGCCTATTGATGCTTTACTGAACTTGCCTTCTGAGATCCAGCATCCAAAACTTCAACTTCAAATTCAGTCTCTAATTCTGCACTCTAACTTTGCGCCTACACTCCCCAGGGGACCTTTCTCCACAGGCTCCGCCTGATGCTGTGTGCTGCCAACTGCAGATTCTTGAAGTTGTGTCCATGTGGGAGCCAAATGAATTTGAGGCACTTTATACGCCATATTTTGTAGACAACCAGCACAGTGAGGGAATCATGAAGACATCCTTCCAGCACTCAAGCACATCTGGCATACACACACTGGATAATTAGGAATTGCCACATCAGGAGGGAGTTGCCTCTATAGCACCAATTTTCAATGTCTCTCAATCTATTTACTGCTGTTGTTACTGCAACCCGGCATGATCCGGTAACGAGCTGGTCCTGAGGCCATAACTGCAGAAAAACAAATAAAAGTTCACTGTAACTGAAAGTTCCACTTTAAATGAACACACTGTAGCTTTAAAATGGCTCCTCTGTTGCTGTTTTACTTTACTACCCCACCCTGTAATGCCGGCGGCAGCACTCCTGTGCATCAACATTCAGACTCTGTCAAGCTACTGCGCACCTGATTTACATCAGCTACTATTAACTTTTATTTCAAACTGCACAACTTGCTCTTTTCTGGCTGTTCTCACATTTACAGGATTTTCCTGACTTTTCACATGCTGGCAACATTTATTTAATTACAGTCCCTTTTAAACTTCAGGTTTCAGTACAGGATTGCCTGCTTTTACTAATGTTGCTCTTATTTTACAACCCACAGTCTCTCTCTGGCTGCAAACTTTAAACTGAGGCTACTTTCATTGCTATGCACACATTTAATGGCTTTACAGACTTGCACTTGCTAGCAGGATATCACACAATCGCTACTTGCAAAGCGACTATATAGCTGCACTCACATTTTATATGGCATTCTCTGAAAATCACTGATTTGAGCAGTTTTAAATCGTTTACTCACTGTTATGGTAGCAGATTGCTGCGATGGGATAAAACGGCCTGCAGCCAGATTTTTGAAGGCCTCAGATTTCAAACAGGCGGGCAGTCTCCGCGATCGTAGTATTAATCACACATTCCACCGATCCCACAACCGATAAGCGGGTTGAGCTCGATTTTTAACTGAAAAGTCACTTTTCACTGTTTACAGCACTTTGATCACTTCGCGAACACTCCTCCACTGCCAGTACACGCACTACTCTCTGTCTCCCTCTCGAATGCTGAAGCAGACACATAAGAGCTGGCTGAGGGGCGGGACTAATGGCAAACTGACCAACCACACAACGCCATGCAAATGAGCCTATTCTTCCTCACGAGGGCTCCTCTCCTCACGGCGATTGTCAAGCAGGCAAATTCAAACTGAAAAGATGCACTTTTTTTTTTCCAACTGACTCCACGGCGGGAGCCCATTTCAACCATGTAACATTGCCATTAACTCTGCAGTCTCTAGTATTACACAGAAAGCATTTCTAATGTCCAGGGTATAATTTCTCTGTTGCTATCCTAGTTTTCCACACTTTCCTTCACAGAAACTCATTTTAAAGGCATTTCAAATGCTGTAAACTATGTTGATGGGACAAAAAGACACACACTTTGACTTTACAGCTCCTTGGTAAACAGTTGGCATTTTTAAACAGCAGCACAAGATTCACAGCACACAGCACACACTAGGGAAATTGCTTCAACTTTTTTGGGCTACCGACTGCCAGATAGCCAAAACGCTAGCCTACTTGCCCAAGCACCTTCCTTCCCAAACAAATCCAAAGCGGTGCCTCCATTTTTGTAACCCTCCCCACCCCTGTCCTTTTACCAAAACAACGACAGATGGCATGCTGTTGGCATTTGGCAGCAAAACCTGGTGGGGAGCTGTATATCTACGGGTTTGGGGAAGGATGAGGCTACCTGGCACAAGAGACCTAGGTTTGACTACTCTGCACAGGGGCACCCAAGTAAATCCAACTACAGGAAGCAATAACTGTAATGTCCAGAACCAGAATTGGGATTTTTCAGTGTGGCTTTATTTATTAAGTCACTGAACATAAACAAAGCTCTGTATGGTCCCCCACAGGGCTACGTAACTGTAATGCAGATTAGAGATTAAACACAGCGGTCCATTTGAGGAATGAACACTTCAACAGTTGTCTGGCTTTGGACCCACCAGGCACTCAGCCCGGACTTTGCATGCGCATTGGATACACAGCCCGACTGGCCCAGCTCCCCTGCCGGCCACTTTACTGACAGTCCACTTGATGAATGATCCCAAACTCTACTTGGAAGGACATCCCATCAAACAAGGAGGCTCCCAAATTGTGGCTCCCCACACCACTTGAAGTCTGCGACTCCTAGAGAGATTTTGGTTTTGCACTTCCAATTCGAAACTCCCATCAAACAGGGAGACTCCCATCCTACAAGGAGTAATATTCCCATCCTGTGGCTCCCCACACCACTTGAAGTCTGCGACTCCTAGAGAGATTTTCAAGTTACGACCCACGTCTGGGTACCCACCCCATCACTGGCCAAGCGCATGAGGCGAGTAGCAAAAACAGAAGAAATCCGTAGAGGTGGACCTGGTTACTAAAGATGGGGATCTATCCACCTCCAGCTCCCACAGCCCATGCCCGGCCATTTCTTTGAACACACAGAAACTTCAGGACTGTTAAAATGTAGATTTCATGGTGGATGAACTGATGCACCCCCTCTCTACTGTGAACTCTAAATCCATTTAAACTTTAAACTGACTGCTCCATTTGTTCGTCCTAGTGTATATAGTGCTCCCAAACAGCAGTCCCCAATAACATTTCCTGACTGAAAAACAGTTTGCCCCTTAAACTGGAGCCAAACACTCACCCAATCGTTGCAGGGCCCCACAGGTGAAGTCCTTTTACCTTTTCTGTATACCCAAACAGACAAAGTAATTTCAGGCAGCTTCTTTCCTTGGTGGGAAAAGGGGTTTGCCCCTGGAACCCACAGAGACCTTTTCCTACCCCCCCGGAGGGAGGGGGCATTGAGACCGAGGGGACGGTCTCCACCACTTCAAGAATGGGGATACACAGAAAAACTTCCTTCTGTGTGGAGGCAAAACTCAAACTACAGACTGATGATTCCTTCTTGCTCAAGGACAAACGGAAGACTGCTTTTGAATCCCAAAGTTCTAGAACTACTCTGAGCTGAAGATTCCAACTGTGGCTCATGCAGCTGTAACAATTCTATAATGATGTCATCTCTCCAGTCTCAGCTGTGACTGAGGACAGAGTGAGACAGTGTGAAACCCATTTAACTGGAGTTTCACAAGCTGCCTTCCCTGCCTACCACTAGGTCTTACTGGGATTCTAGTAACCCCGGGTAACAAAGGGGTTACAGCAGCAAAATCTGACAGCTATTTGCATCTGTCAGAATTTGCTACCCTCAGACTAAATATTACATAGGACACCAGAACCACAACGCAGGAGCCCTTATATCACTGCACAAGCTTTATTTCAACTTTCTTTTAATTACTTTTCCAGTTTCTGTACACAGGCTACTCTATTCCCTCAAAACCCACTCAGGTAGCAAAATCTGACAGCTAATCACAGTTGTCAGATTTTGCTACCCTTAGAATAAGTATCACACAGAACACCAGAACCACAAAGCAGGAGCCCTTATATCACTGCACAAGCTTTATTTCAACGTTGTTTTACTTACTTTTCAGTTTTTCTGTACATGGGGTACCCCATTCCTTCAAACCCCCCCCGTAATAAAATCTGACAGCTATTCACGACTGTCAAATTTTGCTTCCCTCAGCGTAAGCAGCACCCAGAACACATGAAACACAGAACAGCTACCATAACATCACTGCACAAGCCTTATTTCAACTTAATTTTAATTTCTTTTCAGTTTTCCTGTACACAGGGTACCTTATTCCCTCAAAATACCCTGACGTCAATCAATCAATCAATATCTTTATTTTGCCAGGCGGAACACCATTGAGACAAGCTCATTTACAAGATGGACCTATTCACATCTGTCAGATTTTGCTACTCTCAGACTGTCACACAGAACACCAGAATAACAGAGCAGGAGCCCTTATATCACTGCGCAAGGTTTATTTCAACTTTCTATTAATTACTTTTCAGTTTTACAGTATATTGGGTACCCCATTCCCTCAGAATTCTCCCACGTAGCAAAATCTGACAGCTATTCGCAACTCTTAGATTTTGCTACCCTCAGTCTAAGTACCACCCAGGACACAAGAATGATAGAGCATGAGTCCTTATGTCACTGCACAAGCTTTATTTCAACTTTCTATTAATTACTTTTCAGTTTTACAGTATATTGAGTACCGTATTCCCTCAAAATATTTGCATCTGTCAGAATTTGCTACCTCAGACTAAATATCACACAAAACACCATAACCACAAAGCCAGAGGCCTCATATCATTGCACACACTTTATGTCAACTCTCTGTTAATTACTGTTCAGTTTTTCTGTACACGGGGTACCCCATTCCCTCAAGATCCCCGGGTAGAAAAATTTGACAGCTATTTGCATCGGTCAGATTTTGCTACAGTCAGTCTAAGTATCACCCAGGACACCATAATGATAAAGCAGGAGCTGTTATATCACTGTATAAGGTTTATTTCAACTTTCTTTTAATAACGTTTCAGTGTTCTGTACACTGGGTACCCCATTCCCTCAAAATGCACCTAGACAGCAAAATCTGACAGCTATTCACATCTGTCAGATTTTGCTACCCTCAGTCTAAATATCACCCAGGACAGCAGAATGACAAAGCAGGAGCCCTTGTATCACTGCACAAGGTTTATTTCAACTTTCTTTCAATTACTTTTCAGTATTTTTGTACACGGGTTACCCCATTCCCTCAAAATACCCCTAGGTAGAAAATTCTGATAGCTATTTGCAACTATCAGATTTTGCTACATTCAGCTTAAACAGCACCCAGAACACAGGAACCACACGAGAACTGTCCTGACATCACTGCAAAGCCTTATTTCAACTTTATTTTTATTTCTTTTCATTTTTTCTGTATATTGGGTACCCAATTCCCTCAAAATACCCCTAGGTAGCAAAATCTCATAGCTATTCGCGTCTGTCAGATTTTGCTACCCTCAGCCTAAATACCACCCGTCAGGTCGCACCAGGAGACAAGCAACTTGTTGCTGAGCGTGCCTTCCTGGTGAAACATTTCAATAAATAAAAAAAAACACCCAGGACACCAGAATGACAAAGCAGGAGCCCTTATATCACTGCACAAGGTTTATTTCAACTTTCTTTCACTTACTTTTCAGTTTTTCTGTACACGGTGTACCCCATTCCCTTAAAATAATAAACAGCACTTGTGAGAAAGGGAAGGAGGGAGAAGGTGGCAGTAGTGCTCCTATTTCCCAAATAACCCACTCAATGTCATACATTTCACTCACCTCCATAATGGCTTCTCTGGTGTGTCCACAGAGTCCTGCCCCTGCTATATGTCCCACCCACTTCCCCAATCGCTTCCCCGAACTGGCCTCACAGTCTGACTCCTATCATACATCCCCACCACCTCCACGAGCACTTCCCCTCTGTGCCCACACAGTACCACCCCGCCATACATCCCACCACGCCTCCCCAAACTCTTTACCAATGTGCCCTCATTGCTTCGCCACTACCATAACCCACTCACCTCCCCGATCACTACCCTAATGTTCCAGCAAAATCCCATCCATGTCATATACCTCGCCCACCTCCCCAGTTCTCCCCAGCTGCTTCCCTGGTGTGCTTGCAGTCCTACCCCTGTCATTTATCCCACCTACATTCCTGATCCCTTACCTGGTGTATCTGCAGTGTCCCAGTCCTTCCATGTATCATACCCACCTCCTCAATCACTTCAACGGTATGCTCATACAGTCCCACCCCAACATATATTCCTCCACCGTCCCAATCACTTACATGGTGTGCCAGCACAGTCCCACCCTAGTAATATATCCTGCCCATGTCCCTGATCACATCCCTAGTCTGCCTGCACAATTCCACACCTGCCACATATCTCACCCACATCTCCCATCACTTCCCTGGTGTGCCCGCATGGTCCCAACCCAGCCATATATCCTACCCTTCTTCCCAGTTGCTTCCCCACTGTGCCCACACAGTCCAACCTCTGCCATACATCCCTCCCACCTCCCTGATCTTTTCTTTGATGTGTCCTCACAGTCCTGTCCCTGCCATATATTCATCCCACCCACCTCACTGATCGCTTCTCTGCTGTGCCCACACAGTAACGCCAATGCAATTACCATTCCCACCTCCTCAATCTCTTCTTTAATGTGTCATCATGGCTCCACCCCTGTCATATAACCCACTGACTTCCCTGATCTTTTCCTCGGTCTCTCTGCACAATCCCACATCAGCCATGTATCCCATCTAGCCCCCCGATCACTTCAACGGTGTTGCCAGCACAGTCTCACCCCTGCCATATTTCCCACCCACTTCCCCTATCACTTACCCAGTGTGCCCACACAGTCCTAGGCCTGCCATGATCCTGCCAAACTCCATAGTGTGCCTGCATAATCCCATCCCTGCCATATATCTCGCACATCTCCCTGATCACTATCTTGCTGTGATCACACAGTACTAACCCTGCCATACATTTCCCCCACCTCCCAAATCTTTTCTCCAATGTGCCTGCACAGCTCCACCCCTGCTATGCATCACCAATCCCTTCTGCAGTGTGCACGCACAGTCACACCAATGTCATACATCCTACCCACATCTCCTATCACAGTCCATCTTTGCCATATATACCGCCCACTTTCCCAACTGCTTCGCCAGTCTGCCTGCACTGTCTCACCCCTGTCATGTATCCTACCCTCCTCCGTGATTGCTTCCTCGGTGTGCCTGCACAATCCCACCCCTGATATATGTTCTGCCCATTTCCCTGATCACATTCTTGCTGTGCCAGTACAGTCCCACCCTTGCCATATATCCAACCCACCTCCCTGATTGCTTCTTTGATGTACCAGTATGGTACCACCCCTGTTACATATCCCGCCCACCTTCGGATTGCTTCAGTGGTGTGCCACCACAGTCTCACCCCTGCCATATATCCCCATTGTCAGAGGGAGACTCATGCTTCTTCCTGGAGCTAGCTAATCCTATCTTTCTTTTATGTCTTGATCTGTATTTCTATTTTAAGACTGTTGCGCAACAGCTTCAATCCCCCATTAAGAAATTTCTATCTTATTTTACTTTCCCTTGTTTATTCTCGGTAGGCTGGCCACCTGCCAACTATGTCTTTAGATTTCTTCCTTTCCTCTTTATTCTCTAAAATGGTAGGATTTGTCAAGTCCTGGGCAAATAGAATGAGTGTTTCCCTAACGTTCTGCAGAGTTTAATTTAAACCGAAGCGAGTGGTTTCACTAATGCCTCTTAGAGTTTACCGAAAGGGGCTGGAGTGAGAGAAAGCACATCTTGAAAATGTAGCATCTGAGTATGAATAGAAGGCTGATACTGATGGTAAAACTGGCTTACTCAGATGCAAGGTTTTAGTTAGGCTGGCGGTTCTTGTTCTTTTTCCACTTGAAAGCGAAACCCGCCACCACGGCTTATTGTAAAATCCCTTCACAACTTAAATTAGGAAGGCTGTCAGCATTCAATAAGGCAATGCCAGTGTTTGTTCTGTTTGGCAGAATAGTGCTAGAAAGCCGCAAGTGCGTGTGGAAAAGGTGAAAGCTTTGCAAATTACAAGTAGTACTGTTATACAAATGCCAGTGTCAGTGGCTCAGTAGGTAGCACACTTGCCTCTGAGGCCGGGAGATCAGAGGGCTGTGGGATCAGTTCCCACATCTGGCACTTGGGTTAATATCCCAGTACTGACACTGTAGTGCAGCATGAGAGGGGTGCTGAACTTCTGAGGTGCCGTCTTTCAGATGAGACGTTAAACCGAGGTCCCATCTGCCTGGATTGGTGGTAGTTCAGGTGGATGTTAAATATCCCATGACACTTATAGAAAAGAGTAGGGGAGTTTTTATTGAAAATACATCAAAGAAACGTAAGGTCAGCATATAATTATACAGACATAATACAAAATCAAACATTCAATCTACAACATTTTTGTAATATGAATTATCTCCCAAGAATCCCTTTATTTATATTTAATGAAAACTTGTAACCCTCTCCACCATTTAAATACTTTCCCGGAAGTACCAAAGCCTTAATCTTTCATATAAACTTATTTCATAGCTTCCATTATGAGCACAAAAAACGTCTCGTATGACATAAATTTTTGCTGCAGCACCCACTGACATCTGGCCTGCCATAAATAGTATTTTAAACAACAAAAAAACACAACTAACGAACCCCAATCAAAGGAGAAAAGAAGGTGGGGAAAAAACCCTAAAATCAAAGTCTGATAATCAAGCCTTTGCAGCCATTGAAACTGTAATTTCATTCTTAAAAAGTGCCATAACCCTGCAACATAAGAACATTGGAAAAGAAAATGATCCATGGTTTCCTCCATAGCCTGACACCGGGAATAGGGACAGTATCTCTCACTTATCATTTTATGTTTTGCATTCCCTTTAACATTTAGTCTTCCATAAACCGAAAGCCATAACACCTCCCACATCTGGGTAGGGATCCTAGGGTAATTCAGTTGTTTAATGACATAACTTTTACAAGGAGGGGGACAATTAACAAACTCCGGTTCACTTGGATACATTTTCCCAATAATAAAATTATATAATCCAGCACCTATATTGTCTTTTATACACTGGGAAGAAATAGACCACTTGAATAACTTCTGGGCACAGGGTTTAAAAAATAATGGGATATATATACCCTTAGGAACCCGGGGGGGTGGGTTGCACCCATACTTCAAGAAAAAATTTTAAATTATTCAATTCCCATAATTGTTGTATCATCACAGGGTAGAGGGGGTCAAAATTAAAATTCTGGGAAAGAAAGAGGGCATAAAAAAAATGAGAGGGTCCACCATACCTAACCCACCCTGAGAAATAGGGAGATAGATATAACACTGTTTAATAGGGTTAAGCCTACTACCCCAAAGCATGGAGAAGAAACAAGCATACAGGCGAGTTTCTAAGGCTAATGGAGGGGGATATAACATGGCAATATATAACAACCCAGGAATAAGGAATTTCTTAATAACAAAAATCCTTTTCTTTTTTGACAGTCTCCCCCCCTCCACCTCTGAACCTTTGTTTCTGTTTTTTTCAAGGCAAATTCTCAGTTTTCCAATGGGAGATTCTGAGATCCAAAAATTATTCCTAATATCTTACATGGAGTAGAGGAAATTTAACAATACCAGATACTGTAAACTGAGCTTGTGTTACGAGCCCTAAAAGTAGGCCTTTTGATTTCCCGATATTAATTTTAGAATTTGAAACCATCTCATATCTACTAATACAATCTAAAACAATAGGAATTTGGACCACATCAGTCAAAAAATACAAATATCATCTGCATAGACTTGAATAACCACAGTATCTACCTGCAAATTCCCAGAGATGCCTGGCAGGGCATCCATTTGGTCCAAAATCCAGAGTAAAGGGTCAAGAGAAAATGCATACAATAAAGGGCTTAAGGGGCAGCCCTGCCGCACCCCAAAATTAACTGAAATTGGGAAAGAAGAGTGCCCCTTAATAACTGGATAAACTATAACCTTATCATACATTAACTTAACCCCGTGAATAAAGTCATGGGGGACACCATATTTTTCTAATACAGCAAATAGATATGGTCGAGACACCCTATCAAAGGCCTTATTTTGGTCTAAAGACAGAATGCAACGCCAGTCTGGAGACCTATTTGAAAATTCAATTATTTCCCTAATAATAACTAGGGCAGACAAAATTCTCCTGTTTGGAATGCTACAAAACTGGAGAGGATATAATAAATCACTAGAGACAGATCTCAGTCTATTATTTAATATTTGAGATAATATCTTGAAATCAGAATTTAAAATAGTGATAGGTCTCCAGTTACTTAATTGAGTTCTGTCCCCTCCCTTAAAAATATACACCAATAATCCAGACGTGAACTGCAAAGGTAAGCAGTGGACATTGTGGAGAAAAAAAAGACTTTTTCGAGACAAGGAGCCAAGATGTCACTGAAATATTTGTAAAATTCATAAGACAGACCATCTAAACCTGGAGAAACCCCTAACTTTAAGGAAGATAGAACTTTAAGAATCTCTTGTCCTGATATAGGATCAGCTAAGTTATATAGATCCCGCCGGGGAAATGTTAAAATCTTGAAAAATCTCTGAATAACTCCATGTGGACATCCAAACCTCCTGTTCCTTATATGATTCCAATAATAGTGAATAAGTCTCCTGGGAGATTTTAAGTTTCCTGCCCCATTTTGTAGAACCTCCAAACCTGAGGAGCTGATCTTTTCTTTAAAGGCCTCAAAGGGATCACCTATTCGGCTTTTTTGCGTTCCAAAGGAAAGTTCTGAGCACAATGTCTGTGCTCTATCATATTGACAGTCTCTCATGGCTGACTTAATTTGATTTATTTGTGCAGAAAAATCACTTCTAGAAGTGTTGGCATCAGAAAACAACCCCTGAAGTTTTTTCCATAAAGTTAAATATCGCAAAAATTTAGCAGTAACCCTTTGTTTCCCATAGTTTTGAAAACATTTCCTGACATCATTTTTAGTATCCTCCCACCTCTCCCATAAGTCATCATATAGATCTAGAACAGATGTGCAGGCATACAGTAAAGAAGATATACCTTTCACAACCCAGGGGTCCTGTAAGACTGAAGTATTAAGTTTCCATCTAGGTTTATTCATAGTTTTATGGGGGAAAACACCAAAGGAAATAGTGATAAGCAAGTGATGGGAAAATTCAGTAATAAGAGTTTTATGAACAGGAGGGGAAAGATTTTTTGAGAAAAAAGGGTAATCAATAGTAGATGTCAAAATCCTTCTTCTAAAGGTATAAGCCAACCCCTCAATCTGATAGCTCCCACCATTTCTTAATCCTGCAAGATTAATGACTCACAATAATTTTTCTTACCTGCTTTAGCTCTACTAAAACCTGAAATCGCACAGTTAAAGTCACCTCCCAGTATAATATAATAAGTAGTGGCCAGGAAGGGTAAAAGGGTATTACACATGTTAACCCTTCCTGCTTTTGTCTGAGGTCCATAAGCTACTATAAATCGAAAGTCAGCTTATTTCCAAAGCCCATCAATTATAAGAAGCCTCCCAGGTATAAGATCGATTAATTTCTTGAGTGTGAAATCAAAGGAGCCAAAAATAATCCCTATACCATCAGCTCTGTCTAGGCCGAAAGACCAATAAGATGGTCCCCAAATCCACTCTGAGGTTAAAAAACGGCATTGATCCAAAGTGTAAACCCATGTTTCCTGTAAAAAAGAAATATCAAGGCTAGACTGGTGAAGAAAATGAAAAAGAACAGTCCTTTTGAAATTATTCAAAAGACTACTACGGTTTAGGGACCCAATACAAAGAGTGGCCATAAACATTTAGGTTTTTTTTCCTTTTTTTTCCCCTTATAGTCAGTTGGAAAGGATTTACTCTCTGAAGATTGGGAAAGAACCGGAGTACCAGTATCCATGTCAGAGTCACCTTCTACAGTGTCAAGAATGGCATATGAATTTTCGATTTCAAAAGTAGGAAGTTCCAGAGAGATTGGGGGGGGAGTTACAAGGGGGCGCTTAGAGCTTCTGGTAACCCTTTTCTCAGTGGAGCCAGAACTGAGAGGTTTTATTTGTACAGGTTCCTGATAACAAATGAGAGGAAAATCATTAATATTAAAGGGGTCAGGGGGGACTGCTCCTGCTTCAGACCTAGGGGAAGGGTCAGGACCTGGAACATCTTTGTCCCCAGCAACTGCCGCCTTCCCTGAGGGAGTGGAGTAAGGCCTTTGCTTCTGAGTTTTGGAAAGAGCTTCATCCTGCGCTTTTTGTATCAATAACTCAGGACTAATCACCGATGTTTTATTAGAAGCAGTCCAGGGACAATCCCTGTACCCATGCCCTGATTCTTCACATAAATCACATTTAACTAAACTAGAACACTGAAAGCTACCATGCTCAAGCTCCCCACAAATTTCACACCTAGTGGAGTCACAAGAACTGGAGAGATGCGTCTTAATCCCACACTTATAGCAGGCATGGGGCTGCCCTGCATAAAAACACACACCCCTATCTCTTCCCAATGTGAAAGAGTTAGGAATATGATTAACCTCATTATTAATCTGCCGCAGTTTCACCTTCTACTTCCAGCTACCATTCCAAAATAATTCAGTATCTAACACAGCCTCAGGAGCGCTCGAGACATCACACTTCTGGGAAAGCCAATAAGTGATGTCTTCAACGTGAACCCCTTCATTTCTAAACATCACAGTTACATATTTAGTCAATGATGGAGTTAGAGGGGTAACAAGAACGGGAGACCACAATGGGGAAAATTTCAGCTGATTATACTTTGCCAAAATAAGTCTAACAGAAATGCAGATTTAAAACTGACATCATAATTGTCTTCCCCTGAAATGTTAATAAAGGCAAAGACATCTTTAGGGGAAAACTGTAAGGATTCTTTCAAAAGAAGTTTCCCCACATACACCTGGTCAGGCTGTTCGGCCAGTCCCCCTTTATATCGTATCCGCACAGCATTCCTTCGGGGGGCTGTTTCTTTACGATTTTGTGAAAAAAGGTCAGATAGAAGAGGCCTAGGGTGTGGGAGAGCCTCAGAAGCGTCCTTAAAAGACCTTCTCCCCGGCCAGATTATCAGCCACTAATTCTGGCTTCGAGGGGGATGATTCTATCATAAGGTCAGTTTTAGTTCCTGAAGACTGGGAGATGGGCATATCCTTAAGAGCAGAAGACCATTCCGAGGGTTTGAAGAAAGGGGAGAAACCGAAGACCAGTCTGGATCTGGGATCCATATTCCTGTGGGGTCCAATTTCCAACTGGACTCCAGTAAGGATTTCTCCAGGGCCCAATCATTAGCTTTATCTGTAACTTTAGAGGGAGAAAAGGCTTGCTGAATAAGTTTTGAAGTAGACGAATTCTGAGCAGACTTAGATTTGTCATCGGATGCTGTGCCATGCTTTGACAAACAGTTATGATTAGCTGCTGTTAACGCAGCTCTTTATTCGTATAGTATCCGGGAGAGCTTGTTTTTTGTTGTAAACCAAAAAGTAGCAGCGTGAGCTTGACTAGACGCGTCACTCTGATAAACCAGCTCCTCCTGCAAGATACTGCAAGATACTGCAAACTGCACCTTGCGCCCTTGTTCCCTCAACCACAGTACAGCTCAAACCAATCGTAAAGAGCTTTGTTTGCTTGTTGTCAGGCAGCCTACTGACAATAGGTATAGACTTTGGAGAAAGGAAATCTGACCGCAAAGACTGACCTTGTGTAACTTCAGAAATAGTTTCAACAGAGACAATTTTCTGACAGGGGATCGGCTTTTGGCACTCGCTGCTTATAGCGACTCCACTGCCAGCCAAATGTTCCCCACTGTCGAGCGTGTTCTGCGAGGAATTCTGACAGGAGAGAGATCCAAAGACAAGGGCGGCACCGCCGTTTGATGCAACTGTGTCATCAGGTTTGACAGAACTGTCAGCCGGGCTTGATGCAAGTGCGTCAGGTTTAGCAGAAAAAGGAGGAATATTGCCAGTGTCATTATGAAGAACAGCAGGAGGGAAGAAGGTTTTAGAATTTTCAACTTGCAAATTAGTAGTACTTATCTGAAGTTCGGTATAGCAACTTGAGAAATGCCTTCAGACGAAAACATAGCAGTGTGAAAAGTAGTTATCTCCTCAGTAGTAACCAGATATCCATCTCACAAAGTAAAGGAAGCCTCTAAGTTTTCGAGCCCAGGGGAGGAGGCTCACTCCCCTGGCTCACACACATCCATACCATCCACCAACTTTTGCAAAGTGGCCATAACGACGGCCAGCAGCTCCCCCTACTGACAAACAGTAGGGGTAAATTGCTTCTTTATTGAAATAAAGCATGGAAAAAAAAACACATCAAGAAAAAAGCAACAAAAAGCACAAAGCTTATACAAATCAACAAAGGTACTGAATAAAAAGCAAGTGATACACAGTTATCTTTTAACAAAAGCATAAAAGAAAAGAAAGTAATCCGTTATTTAAATTTTATCATATGCTGAAACCTCTTCCACCAGATTTGAACTTTTCTAGTCCCATAAATCTGAGCATCTTTTAGATATACTTTATTTAATTCTACAATAACATAGTGGCTGAAGCCTCAAAAAGTTGTTTTTTGATACAAAACCCACTGGCATCTAACTTGCCATAAACAAAATCTAAGACATGCTAAGAAAATGTGTACAGTTGAAGTATGAAATGTAGCAAGACATGGGTAAAGATCCCAATACTAACAATTCATAAGAAATATGTTTCAACCATGGAAGTGCCAGATAGTTCCAAATACACCTATAGTTTAGAGGCAAAAGAACAATGAAAAAAAATGTTCCATTGTTTCTTCTTGTGCCGTACACTCTAAATAAGGACAAAACCTTTCTTCTTTCATTTTATACTTAGCTGTCCCTCTAACTGTAACCCGACCATACATTATCAACCATTCGTCTCCCACATGTAGGGGAATTACGGGGGTTATTTAATTGTGCTAACACCAGATGGGTCATAGTACCTGGGCAGTTTTTAAATGCGGGGAATGAGGATAGATTTGAGAAATAATAGTGGAATATAGTTTTGTTGGAGAATTAATAATTTGTGATTTGGACAATTGCATATATAATTTCCAAACAAGCGGTTTAAAGAAAAGGAGTAGAAAAGGAAATATTAGGTTTTGGAGCCAATCCAATCCATTTCGATGAATACTTGATAGTAAGAATTTCAACCAGCTAAATTCTGGAATATTGGGGGTTAAAGTACAGTTCCAAAAGAAAAGCAAGAAAAAGGGAAGAACAGAAAACCACAGGATCTACCATCCCACTCCTCCTTGACTTTATCCAGGTAAGTATAATACCTTTTAATGGGATTTAACCTATTTCCAAAAACTGAAAACTAATACTGTACAGTTTCACTTCCAGGTTAGTTGGGACAGGGTACAGAAATGCCAAATATTGTAGGCAAGGTAATAGGAATTGTTTAAAATCTGAACTCTCTTTAGTTTCGAGAATTTATAATGTTTCCACCTCTGAACTTTATTATCCATTTTATTTAAAACTGCAAGCCAATTCTGCTCAGGTAAATTTTGGGAACCTAACAGAACCCCTAAAATGGAAATAGGTGTTGTAGTGAATGAAATAGTTCTGTGCACAAAGGGGTTAATGTATTCGCTCCTATTAACAACCCTTTAGATTTTTGAAAATTAATTTTACGCTTGACAAGGTCGTATACCTGTGAAATAACTTAAAGAAAACTTCCAGCTGGCTTTGTTTTAAAAAATAAACAGATGTCATCCTAAAAACTTGTACATTTCTAAAGGAGTCAGAAAGGGAATGTTTGGACCTCCCAACCAGAAACCAACTGTAAATGTCTAATAAGGGGTTCTAAGGAGCAAATATATAATAAAGGGCTCAGTGGACAGCCCTGCCTGACACCAGCTTTTAAGGGCCAACCTTTCCCAATTTTCCTTTAATAACTGGACAGATTATTGAATTAGAATATAAATTTTGTAAAATTGTAAGAATCTCTGGGGCATTCCTAAAAAGGCCAAGGTTTGGAAAAGGAATGAATGACTAACCCTATCAAAGGCTTTTTCTAAGTCTAATGATAGTAGAATACCAGTTTGTTTGCTGTGATGTAATATTTCAATAAAATTCTAATATAACAAAGTACCGAATGTATTCGCTTTGAGAAACACCACAGAACTGAACTGGAGAAATCACTAGTAGCCCAAGATTGAAGTCTGTTATTAAGCAGCATCGCAAAGATTTTATAGTCAGAATTTAACAATGTGATAGGTCTCCAGTTTTGATCTCACTTCTATCTCCTGTTTTTAAAGATATAAACTTGTAACCCTTTTGTGAATGCAGGATAGATCTGTCCTCCAGAAAGAAAGGAATTAAAAACACCAACTAAACAGGAACCAGCTCATTTGCAAAAGTTTTATAAAAGGCATTAGATAACCCATCTACCCCAGGAGACACATTAAGCTTAAGTTTAGAAATAACATCCACAATTTCTTGTAAAGAAAAGGGTTCAGAAAGAACAGCTGCCATTGAGGCATCAATGACAGGGCCTGTAACACCTTTCAGAAAATCTGAAAGACGTCAGTTTGTAAGTCTATATGAGGACCTAAATTTTGGAAATATCGGAATATAATATGACTTATATCCGAAGGGTCAGTATAATACTGTGAATTACTGACTAAACAATCTAGTGTAGAATTATCTCAGACGGTTTTACACAAACTATAGGGGTCCCAATCACTGTTTTGGACGTGTAGTTGTTAATTAAGGCTTGCAGGGATCTGGCTCTATCATATTGAAACTTCCTCATCTGTAATTTAACATGCTTAATTAAAGGAGATAAATCTTCTGAAGAAGTGTTAGCTCTAGTTAATAGAGACTGTAATTTTGAACGTAATGTGAGGTAATGAAGAAAATTATCGCTCTGGGTTTTTGTCCATAAGTTCTAAACCAATCCATGCAGTCTAGTTTAGTTTCTTCCCACCAGATCCCTAAGTCCGAATATAAACATTGCACCAATAAGCGGGCAGTTAAATTTGAATTATAGAATGTTTGACAAAAGTCATTTTGTAATGATGAGGTATTTAGTCGCCATCTACTTTTGTAGGCTTATAATTTACTGGGATTTCTATTGCAATTTTAAGTAGGAGATGGTCTGAAAATTCAAAAGGCTGTCTAGAAAACTGTGAAATATATATATTTTTGAGGTGAAAAGGTAATCAATACAGGTACCAGTCTTCCCTTTACAAAATGTATTTTAGGGGTTGGATTCTAAAGTATTGCAGACTCTGAGGTCTGCCTCTCTAATAACAGATTGTAAAAGTTAGCATCACAATACATTTTTTTCCACTAGATCTCCTGTCAGTAAGAGAACAGTTGAAATCCCCACCCCACAGTACTGGCCTGGTAGTGAGCAGAAAAGGTTGTATAGTTTTCATACACTTTATTCTGGCTGTTTTACCTGTGGATTATAAATATTAATAAGTCTATATAGGACAGATTCAAGAAAACAGTCCCAATCAAAACCCTCCTGGAATGCAGTCTATTAATTTATGAAGTTTAAACTGGAAGGTGGAAAAAGAATACCAATGCCGTCAGCTTTATCCTGACCAAATGACCAATATGAAGGGCCCCAAGGCCAATCCTTTTAAAGGCAGTAACATGTTCTTTAGAGAACATCCAAGTTTCTTGTAAAAAGCAAACAGTAATTCTAGAATTATGCAACATATGAAAAATAGCCTTTCGTTTAGCTCCATTTAAAATGCTATGAACATTCAAAGAAGCCCACAGAAAACCCATATGAGTACCAAAAAAAAGAAGGAATTTATTTTATTTTTTTCTTCTTTTCTTTTTCTTTTCCTTATAAGAACCTTGGGAGGGTTCCATGGGGTCTTGGGTAGAGATTTGGGAATCTGAATCCACAACATCCATTGCTGTATCCCCCCAAGAAGAAAGAAGAGAGAAAGGATTAGAAGTTTCCACTGAATCTGTAACTGCATCAGGTACTGATTTCACATTCCTCATGGACCTTCTAGGAGGCAGAGAGAGAGGGGTTAATTTTGGGGGGTTCTACGCTCTGATCTAAAGTTTTAGCAATACCACCCGATTTCACACTTGGGACAAGCAGAGGGTCCTGCAAAGCAGAACTATTAGGCTGTACAGGCCTTGACAATGATGAAGAGGGAGGGGGGAGAACTAAATTCATTGTCACAGGAGTTACAGGTTTTCTTACATCAAGAGGGGGTTCCCCAGGAAAAGTGGGAGGCGAATGAGAGAGTAGGTCTTCCTGTGCTTTCTGTAAAACTGTTCAGTACAATTCCCTGATACTTTGTTTTGCAGTACGGACAGGTGTTGAATGTGTGAGAACTACCCCCATACATAAATCACATTTCGTTGGGTTAGAACATTGAATCAGTGAATGCCCAATTTCCCCACAATTGTCACATCTAGGACTATCACAAACACTAGACAAATGCGTCCGTGAGCCACATTTATAGCAGGCCCTTGGCTGACCACTATAAAAGCAAACACCTCTATCACGGCCTAGTAAGAAGGAGTTTGGGATATGCATAAAACCATGTTCATTGTGTCGTAATTTGACCTTATATTTCCATCCGCCTGTCCAAAAGCCCTCTGAGTCTAAAATAGGCTCTGATCCCCTGTACATCACATTTATTGGACAACCAATATGTAATATCATCCACTGACACCCCTTCATTATGGAACATTACTGTAACAAACTTGATGGCTGGTTGAGAGAGGGAATAATCACAAACGGGACCAAAGGGGAGAGAACTTTACCTGAGAATACCTAATCCAAAATAATTCTAACAAGGCAGCTGATCTAAAACTGACATCATAATTATCCTCTCCTGAAATATTGATGATGGCAAACACATCTCTAGGAGAAAAATGCAAGGATTCCTTAATTAAATGTCTCCCAACATAGTTTCTATTAGGCCTTTCAGCCATGCCCCTGTATATCTATGCGTACGCATTCCGCCCTGGGAGCGGATTCACGTTTGTTTTTGCAAATAAGTCAGATAATAAAGGTCTTTTATCAGATACAGCATTATGAGACTCTACAGAAACAGGACTAACAGTATCATTAGAGACATTAAGAACCAAATCCCTAGAGTCTGAGCCCCTTTTAGCAGGTTGAACAGGCTTTTCTGGGTTCCACTTAGGGAATGAGAGTTTATGTCAAATGAAGAATCCCAGGTTAAGTCAGCAGCCCATTCTCCTGAAGGAGTTTGTTTCCACCCTGCTGCCATTAAAGCTGAAGCAGGAGTCCAGTCACTCTCATGTGTAGAAGAGGAAGTCAAAATATCAGAGTTAGGCATAATGGGCTGAGGAACAGAACTTTTAACCTGCTGCAAAGATGTAGAAGCATTCCCTATATTTCGGTCACCAAAGAAAAAACAGTTGCTTCCTCCTGTTCATTTGGCTGTTTTGATAAATAATCTGAGCAGTGGAAGAAGAAAAACAAACCCTGCTTGTTTAGTCAGTGTTGGAGCAGTTCCCACCACATACTTTTCCCTGGTTTCAGTTTCTTTGTTTATCTTGCTGCAGTCCATTTTCCCACTTCCAACAAATCCCCAAACTATTGGAAACAAGTAGCGCTTCAGTGCTAGGCAGGAGACCCCCAACTGACCTGTTTTTGTGCTGGAGCAGAAAGATTTCGATCTTTAGAACTGCCATTGCTCCTGCAAACAGCAGAAACACCATTCTCCAGCTGAATCCCTTCCGTGTTCAGTAGCATGACATCATCCACAGGCAGTGCAGGTCTTAAAGGGCAACACCATCTATAGGTTTTGTACAAGAAAGTAGCTGAACAGACTTTAAAGGCAGCATTTTACTTTTTCAGGCTCTGTAGGGCTTACAGGAACTTTTGAATCCTCAGAAGATAAGGCATCCAGAAATAATTCTGCATCTTCTAGCTCTGCTGAAGGAAAATTAACCTTTGTAGAATCCTTGTCTATGGTCTCCTTCACATCTGCAGACTGAACTTGCTGTAGCTCCTCTACAGCGTCCATCTTGAAAGCTGACCAGCACTCCTGCTGGCGGCCATGCACCATCAGAGTAGGGGAATTTCCCCGGTGTCCTGGCCAAATTTCCCTCATTCACTAAAAAAAAAAAAAAAATAATAAAAACAGCTTAATCTGGTTCAAGGTCATTTGGCATTCATCATTTTTCCCCTCCCCCGGGTCGTACCATCGTACCTGAAAATAGGCAGGATTTGTCTAGTGCACTTACCCGGTCAACAAAAACTAAATAAATAAATAAATCAATAAAGGATGGAAAATCTGTGTAAATATTTTAGGGGTACTTGCCGAACACTCGGTGAGGAATTTCATTTGGTGGGTTTTTTTTTACCCTACCTCACTAGTTGGGAGTTCCCTCTCACATTGTTGTTCTGCCTTCGTAAGAGCCGGATGGCCCTTTTCTGATGTCATTTATGGTAGAACACAATGTAGGAGGAGTCCTAGTAAGCAAGAATGGAAAGTTTATATCTTAAATGATTGCAAACGTATTTCTTTGCTAAGTAAAAACGTAATTATGTTCCCAGAGAATGTATTTCGTGTATAACCATTTAAATATGTATTATTAAAGACATAAGATATGTCTAATGAAAAGTAGGAGGAGCTAGTTGGTCACCTGATTTAGTTTGTGGATAAAAAGAGCTGTTTCCAGCTATGAGGGCAGTGTGTGTGTTGGTCTGCCAGAGGACCAACAGCTTTCTAGCCTGTACTAGAGATACTTTTCAAATTAATTTTGTGATTATGCGTTTGAATGTTTATGTTGTCACTAACAGTTCATTCAGTTTATTTCCTTTAATTCTTTTATTTTAATAAATATTGGACGAAGAAGTCCACTTTGATTTCATCTTGACTCTGGTGTCCGAGTCATCAATCCAATAGCCTTCACACCCATCCACTGCCCTGATCACTTCCACAGTCTGCCTGCACAGGCCCACCCCAGTCATATATACCTACCCCCTCCCTGATTGCTTCCTTGGTCTGCCCACACAGTCCCACCCCTACCAAATATGCTACCTACCTCTGGATTACTACTGAGGTGTACAGTCTTACCCCTGCCATACATCCCATCCATGTCATCTATTTATTTATTTATTTATTTAGTTTTTGTTAACTGGGTAGGTGCACTAGCCGTGAAATGACTATTTTCAGGCATGACCCAGGAGAGTACAACAATCAAAGACCGGTACATAGCATGAGTACAATGAAATTACAATAGCATAGGTCAAAACAGTTAGTAGTAATGAATACATGCAGCCAGGACAATAACAATCAATGAAATTCACATAGATTTTTAGGCATAAAAACCTACACAGTCTAGGAGGCGATACCACAACATAGCAGCAAAGAAATATCACTACAAAGGTGTGCCAGCAGTCTCACCCTGTCATATACTCCCCTCTGACTGCTTCTACAGTTTGCCCTCAGAGCCCCACCATTGTCCTAAATACTGCCCACCTCCCCGTTCGCTTCCTCTGTCTGCCCAAACAGTCCCACCCCTGGCAAATATGTAACCCACCTCTGGACTGCTTCTCTGGTGTATCCACACACAGTCCTAAATCTGCCATACATCCTGCCGTCCTCCTCCTCGATCACTCTCAGGGTGTGCCAGCACAGTTCAAACCCTGCCCTACATCCCACACACCTCCACAATCATTTCTTCCATCTGCCCACACAATCCCACTCCTGCCATATATCCCACCTGCATCCCCATCACTTCCTGGGTGTGCCTACACAGTCCCACCCTTGCAATATATCCAGCCCACCTTCCCAATTGCTTCCCCCAGACTGCCCACACTGTCACTCTCCTTCCATGTATCCTACCCACCTCCCCGATGTTCCTGAACCATCCCATCCCTGCCATACATCCCACCAACCTCTCTGATCACTTCCTTGGTGTGCCATTAAGTCCAACCCCTATCATAAATCCCACCCATATTTTTGATCACTTCCCTGATCTGTCCATACAGATTCACCCCTGCCACATATCTCCCCATCCTTCCAAATCACTTCCCTACTATTCCCACACAGTCCTACCCTGCCATATATCCCACCTCCCTGATCACTTCTCTGATGTGCCCACACTGTCCCACCCCTGCCAGGCATCCATCCTGTCCACCTCCTCGATCACTTCAGTGTTGTGCCTACAGGCTCCATCCCTGCCATACATCACACCCACCTCTTCGGTCTGCCAACACAGTCCTACCCATGCCATATATCCTGCATATCTTGTTAACTGCTTCAAAGGTGTGCCCGCAAAGTCCAGCCCCTACTAAATATCCCACTCATATCCCCAGTCACTTTAACAGCATGTACACAGTCACAACCCTGTCATAAATACCCCAGCTCCCCATTCGCTTCCACAGTGTGCCTGCACAATCCCACCTCCCTCACTCATCACTCCCCTTGTGTGCCAGCACAGTGCCTACCTGCCATATATATCACTGACCTCTGCAATTGCTTCCCTGGTGGCCAGCACAGTCCCATCCCTACCATGTAACTTACTCACCACCCTGGTCTGCCTGCACGATCCCATCCCTGCCATACTGTATTATCCACCCACCTTTCCAATTACTTCCCATTTGCCTGCACAATTTCACCGTTCCATATATTCTGTCCATCTCCCCGATCGTTTCCTTGCTTTGTCTGCACAGTCTCACCCCTGCCATATATCCACACACTTCCTCTACTGATCCCCTGGTGTGCCTGCACAGTCTCGGGCCACATCTGCCATATATCCCACCCACCTCCCTGATTGCTTCCCTTGTGTGCCAGCACTGTCTCACCTCTGCTATATATCCTGCCAACCTCACAATCTTTTTCCCAATCTTTCCGCACAATCCCCCCTGCCATATATCCCACCCATCTCCCCTATCACTTCCCTTGTGTGCTTGCACAGTCCCACCCTGCTATATAACCTGCCAACCTCACAATCACTTTCCCAATCTACCCACACAATCCCTCTCCCCACCATATATCCTACCCATCTCCCCTATCACTTCCCTGGTGTGCTTGCACAGTCCCACCCCAGCAGTAGATCCTGCCTTCCTCCCTGAATCCTTTTCTGGTGTGTCTGCACAGTCCCACCCCTTCCATTTCTCCCAACCACCTCTCCAATCACTTCAGTGGTGTTCCAGCACAGTGCCAGCCTTGCAATATATTCCCCCATAATCCCATCACTTCCTCAGTCTGCCTGCATTGTCCTACCCCTGCCATGTTTCCTATCCACCTCTCTGATCAGTCCTCTGGTGTGCCTGCATAGTTCTACCTCTAACATACATCCTCCCCCTTCTCGATTGCTTTCTTGGTATGCCAGTAAAGTCTCCACCCTGTCATATATTTCGCTCACCTCCCTAATTGCTGCCCTGCTCTGTCCACACAATCCAAACCATGCAATATATCCCACCCTCTTCCCCAGTCGCATCCCTGCTGTTCTGGCACAGTCTGACCCCTGCCATATATCCCTCCACCTCCCTGATCTCTTCTCGGATGTGCACACACAGTCCCACCCCTACTATATATCTATCCCATCCACCTCCCTAACTGGTTCAACACTGTGCTGCATGGCTCCATCCCTGCCGTACATCCCACCCAACCTCTTCTGCTCTGCCAGCACAATGCCACCCTAGCTATATAGCCCACTCACCTCCCTGACCACTTCAACGGTGTGCCAGCTACTGTAAGTCTCACTCCTGTTGAATGTCCCTCCCACCTCCCCAATTGCTGTACACCCCTTGAGACATATCCCCCACCTCCCCGTTTGCTTCCACAGTGTGCCATCATAATCTCACCAACTTCCTAGATTACTTCTCTGGTGTGCCAGAACAACTCCACCCATACCATATCGCTGACCTCCACAATCTGTTGTGCTTGCTGTGCAAGCTCAGTCCAACCCTTTCCATATATTCCACCCACCTCCCTGATCGCTTCCTCAGTCTGTCCACACAATCCCACACTTCCATTAAATATAAAGAAGCCACTTAAGGGTTCATTCAATGAGTTAGGTCAGCTAAACCCCAAAACATGAGATCAATACCAAAAAGGTTACTCAATAAACTCAGACGCAGGTACTGAAAAATAAAATTGTGTATGCACTCAAAAGCTTAAACTATCAGCTGGTAGAAAAATCCAGACACTGTCTCTATACAAGCAATATGTAAAAGGGACTGATAAAATGGGGAGTAGCTAGCAGCCTAAATCACACCCCTACCTCCCCATCGCTTCTCCAGTATGCCTGTAGCCCCACTCCACAGAGAGGTCAAATTCATGCAGGTATTCTAATTAGTGCCAGTGAAAGGTAAGGGGTTAACAATACTTGCTGACTGCTGAAAGTAACACGATCAGTTTCAGCTGTCAGATGGTCACTGTGCCTGTAATAAATAAATAGGCAAGGCAAGGCAAGGCAAATTTTATTTTTATGGTACCCAAACCCGGAGGCTCTGGGGGCGCCTAACAAAGTATTACAGATAAAACTAATTAAAAGCCATAAATAGCAGATAAATAAAATCAGAGTTCAAATAATAAAATTCTCTAATAGTATTGATTACTCTATGAAGGCCAGACTGAAGAAGTATGCCTTAGCTTCTGCTTGAAAACACCGATCGAAGGGGCCTCCCAGACTACGGCTAGAAACATGTTCCACAGGGTTGGCCCAGAGACACTGAAAGCTCGATCACCAGTTTTGAGCTGAACCCTGGGAACATCCAGGAGGCCCCTCAAAGAGGAGCAGAAGGAACGAGTAGAGGTCGTAGGTGTCAGGAGCTCCGACAGGTAGCCAGGACCCAGCCCGTATAGGTGAGCCAGCCCACCTTGAAAAAGGACCCTCCACCTGACCGGCAGCCACTGCAGAGCATGCAGGACTGGGATCACATGACAGGACCTAGACAGACCCATCAGCAACTGGGCCGCTGCATTCTGCAACAGCTGCAGCCTGTGTAGGGTACCTCCCATGACCCCAATGTAAAGAGCCTAACAGTAGCCAAGCCTAGAGGTAACAAAAGCATGTACCAGAGTCAGCAGAGCCTTGGGTGGAAAGAGGGGCTTGATCCTGGCGATGTTTCACAAGTGGTAAAAGCCACTCTTGACCACAGATGACACCTGATCTTCAAAGGTCAGACTGCTATTCAGGATCACAGCCAGATTTGCACCCTCAGGGAAGCAACCAATGGAGAAGACCCCAGGAAAAGACCTGCGTCTGCTGCAGGTTGCAACCCATCATGCCCACTACCTGTCTCGATCACAGGCACCTGTGTCTTATACGGGTTTAGTTTCAGCCAGCTGGAAGCCATCCAGTCATTGATTTTGACCAGAGAGATGTTAAGCACGTCGACAGCATCAGGTGTTCTGGGTGCAAATGACAAATACAGTTGGGTGTCATCTGCATAGCAGTGAAATGCCACTGTATTGTCGAATGATCTCACCCGGGGCAGCATATACACTGCGAACAGCATCGGTGACAAGATTGAGCCCTGTGGAACTCCACATGACAGGGGCATTGGGGAGGAGGAGAAGTTCCCCATCACTACCCGCTACAACCTATCAGAGAGATAGGAGTCAAACCATTTGATCCCGCTACAACCTATCAGAGAGATAGGAGTCAAACCATTTGATGATGACCCCGGTGAGTCCACAAAACTCACAGAGCTGATCAAGAAGCACAACATGGTCCACGGTGTCAAATGCTGATGAGAGACTGAGGAGCACAAGAACTGACCTGTCTCATCTATCACTAGCCCTGAGCAGATCATTATGCACTCTAACCAGAGCTGTTTTTATACTGTGTCTGGCCCGAAAACATGACTGAAATGGCTCATAGATGTTGAAGGACACAAAAGGACTCAAAAAAGGCAGGTTGGAGATCGGACGGTAATTCGGCAGGATGTCTGGATTGGGAGAAGACTTTTTAAGAATGGGTCTCACCAGTGCTTTTTTCAAAGCCACTGGGAATACCCCTTCCACCATCGAGCACCTGGCAATCCTGGCGAACACCGGGCCAACAGCCTTAGTGCATCCTATTAAGAAACGCATCGGGGCTGGGTCCAGTTCACAGAATGTGTGCTTCAGCTCTAAGATCACCTCAGTTACCTCAGACATCTCCACTGGCCTAAACTCCTACTAGATAGGCAGAGTGCCTCTGCTCCCGCTAGTCTGACCACTGTGAGGCACAGGCCTCCCTAATGGAAGTTCCGACCAGATAGACGACATTCTGTCAGAGAAGAACAGAGCAAACTCTTCACACAAGGTGGATAAAAAAAGTCTTCTTTGGCTGTAGACAGGCAGGATGGTGAAGCCTATCCACAGTCTGAAAAAGCTGAGAAGGTCTGTTCCTCCCTGCTGCAATCTCCCTGGACAGGATTTCTAACTTCTTATGGGAGATTGCCTCCTGGTACTCATCATAGTAAGCACGCAGGACCAGTCTGTCAGCCTCCAGCTGGGTCTTCTGCAAGTTACGCTCCAACTTCCAACCCTTGATCTTCATCACCTTGAGATCCCCATCAAACCAGGGGGATCTCAAGTGAGAGGATTTGGGTCATATATGAACCGGTGCAATGGCATCCAATGCCTCGGCCACCACTTATTACAGGTGGCCACCGCCTCACTGGTGCTAATCACACAAGCTGCCTCAACTCTAGATAGGTCAGCCAGTGTCAAAAGTTCTTCTGGGTGCAAATCCCTTAAAGGGCGATAGATGACCATCTCCACAGGGGAAGAACCATTGGGGGGGCCCTAAATGTGAACCCCATGGCCCAATGATTGGACCAAAAGACCCGGTCAATCTTGAGGTTATCAACCCCAAGACCCAGATGGAAAACCAGATCAAGTGTGTGGCCATGCTGATGAGTTGCACAGACAAGAAAATCAGCCTTCAAAACAAAAGACCTATACACAATAGTGGCATCCTAAAAGAGGCGCACTCACACAGCCTTTCTCAGAATGACGAGGGTCCACTCCCATAACCATGGATCATGATTCTTAACTAATCCTTTTTTGGTGATGTCTTGTAATCAATAAATAACTAGAGACAGAGACTGCTTTTTTAGAATAATAAAGGCATACCTCTTAACTGTCCCTCATTATGAAAGACGTCCCTCATTTTACCCCATGGAAGTGCTTTGTCTTACATAATATCCTACATCTGGAAGGTGCTGCCCACACAGAGGAGAGAATGTAAACTCAAAAAACTGTAGTAAAACAAAATTTCATAACATTTTCTGATGCCACAGACAAATGAAACCTTGATTAAAAAAGCAAGGGTTTGCATGGTGTTTTGACTTTATATCTTCATGTTTGATGATGTGTCCCTCATTTTGAGGTTCAGTGTTGTTCCACTTTGTCCCTCATTTGGAGCACATCTGTCCCTCAAGTCATAACAGTAACAAAATGTTAAGAGACAGGTGGTGACTGCTGTGAGGTAAGGACAAGCATCCACTCTGACTTAAACATGTTCATTTTTTCTAAGTTCTGTTTTAGTGTGCTGGGTCAGTGAATAAATTTAGTAGCCCTCCCTGAATAATTTAATGATATGAGCCAAAGACTCCATTCTCAGAATGCTGTTTGTCTGTTCCAACGTAAACACCCACGACCATGACTATTATATTTTTTTATTAAATGTTTGCGGTTGGTAGATAAATCAAATAAGCAGCCCAATTAATCAGAGACTCGGAGATCCACACCTGGTGACTGATTAGAGAGCTTGACATGGTGAGTGCCATAAACTCAATGAGCGAGAAACTGGAAAAAAGATGTTCAGATTTTGCTACCCTCTGAGATCACAACGGCGCATGCATATTCACAATACGCATGCTCAGATGACAAGGGTAGCAAATTCTGACAGCACGATTTGATACTACACTGGGACACGTCTGCACTCTTCAAAGCTGCACTGTGATCTAAGTAATCAAGGAAAGCCTGTAAAAAACAAAACTGTCCCCCAATGTCTTTTCTTCAATGCAGAATCCTTCATCGAAATGTGCGCAAATTTTGATGCAGGATCCTGCATCGAAGTACTGCAATGTGCCGCACAATGCTTTCCGATATGAAACCATTGTCGGCACTTACCGATGCAGAGATCCTGCAGCGAAATTTGCACACAATTTGATGCAGGATCCTGCATCGATCTAGTCTGCCCCTTTTCGAGATCAGGTGCCCAATCCTGTGTCGATTTGTATTCATTCCCACAGTATTGTGGCACATTGGGAGCCCACCTTAATGTGCCGATATATTTTTTAAAATTATTTAAATCTTTCCGACACCGAGACACCTACTCCTGGTGTCGGATTACTCCCCCCCCCTCCACAAGCTCACTCTTATTGCCAACGGAGGTGCCCAGTACCCCTGTCTGCATGATGATCCCACCCCTGTCTGCATGATGATCCCACCCCAAAAAAAACTTATGTGGCACACTGGGAGCCCAACCCAGTGTGCCCAATTATTTTTTTTTTATTTTAACCTGTGGAAAAAGAAAACCATCTCCGTTGTCTTCTATACAGAATCCTGCATTGAAATTTGCAAAAATTTTGATGCAGGATCCTATTTTGAAGTATTGCTGATGGGGTTGCCCAATCCCCATATCGGCATTATGATCCCCCTTCAATTTTGGTGGCACACTGGGAGCCCACCCAGTGTGCCCAATTATTAATTTTATTTTAACCTGTGAAAAAAGAAAACCATTCCCCGTGGTCTTCAGTGCAGAATCCTGCATCGAAATCTGCGTAAATTTCGATGCAGGATCCTGATTCGATGTATTACCAATGGGGGTGCCCAATCCCCCTGTTGGTATCATGAATCCCCCAACTTTGGTGGTATACTGGGAGTCCACCCCAGTGTTCCCATTTCCCAATTATTATTTTTTTCTTTTAACCTGTGAAAAAATAATACGTTCCTCAAAGTATTTTTTCATCCAACAAAAAGAAAATCGTCCTCGCATCTCCCCATTCCCCTCCCCACCCCCTCCCCACCCTCCCTCTACGCACTCACCTCCCTGCACCCTCTCACCCATACTTACCCTCTGGAGGTTGAGACTGGCAAGCTTCTCTGGACCAGGACACATCTGCACTCTTCAAAGCCGAACTGCGATCTGAGGAATCAAGGTAAGCTGTATAATGGGACTCAATGGGGGGTTCAACTTATGTTGATATCTCGGTCAATTTTAGGAATTTTTGCACCAAATTTTCAACATGGACTTGGACCCCACCTCATGAACACTAAAACTGTCATTTTGTTTCTGGTTCCAGTGATTTGCTGGTCGCTGTGTGGAATCACCTTTGGGACGAGTCATGAAACCATAAGTGCCACTGTTCTGTGAGGTGGGATCCCAAAGCCCATGTTGCAATTTTGGTGAAAAAATTCCCCAAAATGACTGCATTATGAGCATGCATGGCGCAGTTTCTATGCACACTCATAACTTCGCCAGCTGGTAATATTTTCACTCCAGATTTTCAACATTGTCATTTTTTAACACCTCCTTATGAACAGTACAGCTGTCATTTTTCACATCCTGCCAAAAATGTGTTTTCACACCTGTGGTGCAGAATGGTGTGGTTGCTGCACGAAATCAACTTTTGGAACGGATTAACAAAATGACAGTGCCACTTTTCATAAGAGGAGGACCCGTAAAGCACAGGTTGACAATTTTGTGAAAAAATTCCAAAAATTAACGTGTTTTGGGCATGTGTTGAGCACTTTCTACGCATGCCATAACTTTGCCAATTTTTCATATTTTCACTCCAGATTTTCAGCATTGCTATTTTTTTTACGCCATGTTATGAACATAACAGCTGCCATTTTGCACATCCTGTCCAGAATGTGATTTGTGGCACGGAATGGCTCGGTCACTGTGTGAGATCAGCTTTTGGGGTGGATTAACAAAATCATAGTTGCACTGTTCATGAGAAGAGGTCCCGTAATGCCAATGTTGAAAATTTGGTGAAAAAATTCAAAATAATGAGCTAGTTGCAAGCGTGCATTGTGCAGTTTATATACACACTCGTAACTTTGCCAGTATTTCCCATTTTTCACACTGTTGTACCATCTGAATCACCCTGGCTCCTACCATAACATATGGATACTGTTGTACTATCTCAATGGAGGGACCCTGTGCTCCCCACTGTGAATGTGGACACTGTTGTACTATCTGGATCATGGGATGGGTGTGCAGTGTCTCAAGGACCCTGTGCTCCCACAGGAAAATGAGGATAAAATTATACTATCTGAAAAAGAAGAGAAATTCTTGGCAAAAAAAGTTTGTTAATACATCAGTTAGGTTGGATACCACAGCGACAAAAGCAGTGAAATGAGGCATTAGAGTTTCCAACCCTAATCCCCAGGGTTCCCACCCCTACCATCCACCCCATCCCCCCACCCTCCACACACCAACAGGCATTGGGGTGTGCCATGGAGTCATAGGCCTAACTCTCACCCCATTGTCCTATACTGTGGCGTGTAAGCATGTTTAAATGTGGAATGGGGTGAGAGTTGGGCATTATGATCCCATGCCACACCCGACACCTGTTGATGTGGAGGTATGGATGGGAGTGGTGGTGGAACCCAGTGGGGGTTAGGGCTGGAAACCCCAACACCTAATTTCCCTACCTTTGTTGCTGTGGTATCCACCCTAACTGATGCATTAACAATGTTTTTTGCAAAGAACAGATATATATATATATCTATACCACTGGGGTGAGAGCCATTCCAGTGGAATAACATGTGTTATTTTCTCTGGAGTGAGGAGGAATCCTAATGACATCACCAGAGTGAGGATATCACATTTATCCTCACTCTGCTGTTGTCATTGGAGTGAGGATATCACATTTATCCTCACTCTGCTGATGTCACTGGAGTGAGAATATCTGCACTGCAGATAGCGTTCTAAAGGAAACTGCTTCAAAAACAGTTTATCTTTCTCACTAAAGCTGCAACTTACTCAATTAGCTTTGCAAAACACTCTCAGCTCTGTCCCATTGAGTTTCGAACACTCCTAGCCCATTATTGTGCTGATCTGAGCTAACAAAAAAAACTGCATTCTAAATGAAACTGTTTTGCAAAGCAGTTTCTCTCTCTCACTGCTACCTGCAGCAGTTTGTCTTTCTCAGTGAGCCTCTAACTCACTCAATTAGCTTTGCAAAATACTGTCAGCTGGGTCCCACTGAGTTCCTAACACTCCTAGCCCATGACTGTGCTGATCTCAGCCTGAAAACAACCGGAATTATAAATGACACTTTTACAAAGCAGTTTCTCTCTCTTACTGCTACCTGCAGCAGTTTGTCTTTCTCAGTGAGCCTCTGAACCTGTAAGTCGCTTCCCTGTCTCACATCAATGTTTACCACCTGCGGTCACCCTATGTGGTACCCTTGTATGTATATCCAGCCTGTATCATGTAACGTGCATTTCATGTATATACTGTTATTACCTATCTGTGTTTGTACTTTAAGTGTTTATGTCACAGGACCTCCTTGTGAATGAGCTTGCTCAATGGAGTTTTCCTGCAATAAACTTGAACTTGAACTTGAGCTTGAATCACTCAGTTAGCTTTCCAAAACACACTGAGCTCTGTTTCTCACTACCAGTCCATTCAGAACACCCCTCCCATGCCCACACACACACAGAATGACCAGGAAACACACAGAAACAGAAAAAATGTTCCTAAAGCTCTCATCCCAGTGGTATAAACCATCACCATTGGTACTATGAATGACATTGTATCCTTACTGTATACTAGCTACCTACTATTCGAGTATTGTATGTAAACTGTTTGTTATTGCTGTCATTGTCACTGTTTCACGTGGAACCTTTGTAAAAGAGCTCTGAGCTCCAAGGTATGATCCGAATCCCTAAATAAATAAATAAAAAATAAATAAACTGCACACATGATGTGCAGATCATGGGATATGGAAAATATTCTGACTCCTGCTTTGTGAGCTGTGCATTCTCACTCTGCAGGCCTACCGCCCCGCCGCCTGCCGACTGACTGCCCGGTAGGGCTGCACGCCCATTGGTGCAGAGCAAGAGCCAATGGGCATGCATCCCATACCGTCAAGACAGTCCAGATTTGTGAATGAACGCAGAGGGTGGGATGCTGCTGCCCGGCTGCAGGGGGAGCGGGGTGGTGAGGTCGTGGGTGGGTGGGGTGGGGAAACTAGGTCACCAGGGATGTGTTGGGGGTTGTTTGCACACTCCATCCCAGATCGGGATCTTGGTCCACTGGACCACCAGGATATAATGCGTGGTGGGAGGTTAATACTCAATCCCGATCGGGGATTCCGTCCACTGGACCACCAGGGATATAATCGGGAGGTGGGGGTTAATACTCAATCCAGCTGATTGCGAAGTTTCGTCCACTGGACCACCAGGGATGTGTTGGGGGTGGGGGTGTTTCTTTATACCATCCTGCAATGCGGCAGTTTGGTCCACTGGACCACCAGGGATACGTTGGGGAGGGAGACACATTGCTGCCCAGCGATTGGGCTGGTGGGGAACTAAAGCTATGCCAGCGACCGAGCCAGTGGGGGTGGTGGGGGATTTTACTCTCTTTGCCTGCGATCGGGCTGTGGGGGGCACAGGGAGTGGGTTGAGGGCCAGCCACAGGTGGCAGCTGCTGTGTTGCGCCCTGCAGTGCACAACCCAGCTCACCTGTGGGTGGCCCTGAGCTTAAAGCCTTTTTTTTTGGCTCAAAGTTGTGCAGGCGCAGGTTGGGGTTGCGCCAGCAACTCTGCACAGTCCGGCTGAATATCGGGCTGTGCAGTTTATGCATGGTTCCTCCCTCCAGTTCGGCATGCATTCATTTGCATTGCGCTGTTGCTCAGCCTGTTTTCAGTGGGCGCAGCTGCCTCTTGCTGAATATCGCAGAATGGAGCAAGTTGGGACTTGTAGCAACCCCTATTTAGCATGGCGCAACCCTTTTGAATATCTGGGCCACTGTGTATATGTGTGTGTGTATATATATATATATATATATATATATATTACATGGGTGGGCCCTCATCCTCATAGAAAAAGCCATCATATATTTTCCCATGTATGATTGTTAACAATTAGCATATTATGATGTTAGTTAGGTATTACACTGTATTAATGTGTTATTAACACCTTAATAACACATTAATACCTAACAAGCATCTCTCTCTCTCTCTCTATATATATATATATATATATATTTTTTTATTATTTTAGCTCAGACATACACCTTTGAGCCAATATAGCTCATTTACAAAAGTTCCTCATCATCAGTAGGTTACAGTAACTGTCAAATAACACATAGCTTAAATGACCTCTCAGTAGATCACAAAACAGCATGAGTTACATGACATTAGAGCATGAATCTAGGCAGCACACATGTGGTATTGTCAGGGTACAGATAAAGCATTGTACATACATATATATATATATATATATATATATGCGTATATACATATATGTGTGTCTGTAAATATATATATATATGTATATTTACTACCTATATATACACACATACTATCTCTATATCTATCTGTTGTCAACACCTTAATAACACATTACTATCCAACACACAACAAACCACCCCAATAACACATGCAACAAACCCGTTAATAACACAAGTAACAAGACCCCTAGCCAGTTGTCGTCTGGTATGGAAGCTATCTATCAAATAGAACTCCAATTGTGAAATTCAGCTTCTCTTTATCTGATGATGCTACCATCAATATTGGGGTTCCTCAGGGCTCTATTCGGGGACCTCTTCTTTTCTCACTTTTTATCAAGAACATAGATGAGGTTTTTCTTTCTTGCTCATCTATTCTCTATGCAGATGATCATGTACTGTATTCAAGCTCTGATAAGGTCGCCAGCATAAATGTAACCCTTTCTTCAGATTTCACAAATGTTCAAAACTGACTTTCTGCACATAAACTTGTATTTAATGCTAAGAAAACCCAAGCAATGTTACTTGGATCAGCCCCTAAACTTAGGACATATCATACTCCCCTATTAGTGCAAGACCACAGTGGCACACAAATAGAATGTGTTACATCTTTTAAGTACCTGGGAATTCTTCTGGACCAATCTCTGGACTTCAACCTGCATATACAATCTGTCTGCAAGGCAGGGAATGCTAAACTGGGGGTTGCTTACAAGTGCAGTTTCATGTTGACTCCCTCTGCTAAACTTGCTATTGCCAGAGGTATATTACTCCCTGCTGTCACCTATGGCATGCTGACCTTTGCTGCCACACACAAAACCATCCTTCATAAGTGGGATGTCACTTATAATAATATCTGTCGATACGCCTCCTCGTCTCCACGGCTTAAGCACCACTGCCAACCGTACAGGGACCTGGGCTGGTTATCCCCCTCAGCTTGCCGTCAATAATCTCTTGGCTCCCTGATTGACTCTATACTCAGAAACCAGACCCCTTCAGCGCTCGCAACATTGCTGGTACCTCAAACCTCCTCCTATAGACTGTGATCGGTAGATAAATCCCTGCTGAATGTACCTAGATGTAAAACATCAAAAGGCTCTATTGCCTTCATTCACTCTGCTCCTAAGCTTTGGAGCTCTCTCCCCAAAGCACTTCAAATATCTGGATCCCATGGCAGCTTCAAAAAGGAGCTGCACTTACATCTATCCCTTGCTGATCTCTGCACTGATTTTAATCCTCCCTAATCCACTCACCTGCCAGATGCTGCCTGGCCTAACTTTAATCTCCCTACCTCACAACACTTCTTACCCTTACTATCTCCTTGAGAGCTAATCCGCCCTGCTCCCCCCTCCCCCACACCTGAGTCTTGTTTCAGAGGCCTTGATAATGCATCCTGCCCAGTCAGGAATTTGCCCTTGCCTTGTTTCACTGCCTATTTGAATCTTCATTGGTGTGACTAATTTGAACAATATTTCTTTGCTGCTATGTTGCGGTATCTCTCCCTAGACTGTGTAGGTTTTCTCTGCCTAAACATTTTATGTGAATTGCATTGATTGTTATTGCCCAGGCTGCATGTATTCATTACTACTAACTGTTTTGACCTATGCTATTTTAATTTCATTGTACTCATGCTATGTACCTGTCTTTGATTGTTGCACTTTCTTGGGTCATGCCTGAAGATAGTCATTTCATGGCTAGTGCACCTACCCAGTTAACAAAAACTAAATGCAATAAATAAAGAAGTAACATATGCAGCAGCCAATTCCCAACACTATGGTAAAACATAGGATGGCAAAAAAGTGTCCAGCCTAATGCATTATATAAAATAAAAGACAGCAAAATCTGGCATACTTGTAAAATAATACCATCTCACGGTCAAACAAGCTCATGAAGGCCACTCGCCCTTCAGGCTTGTGGCTTATGGCTTGTTCAGACCCTTGATGGTATTATTTCCTTGAACACCAGACTTTGCATTATTTATTTTCTCTCTCTCTTTCTATATATATATGTATATATATATATCTATATATATATTAGAGGCAAAAAACTCCGTTTAATGCATCAGTTAGGGTTGTTCCACAGCGACAAAGCGAGGAAATTTGATGTTAGGTTGAAACCCCTTTACACCTCAGCCCACCCCAACTGGAATCAGAGTGCGCATTGGGTCATCAGCCCTAAGTGTCACCATCACATGTGGAAAGAAGCTGAGGAATAGGAGAATGGGGTGACAGTGGGACCGATGACCCCAATACCCGATTCCAGTTGGGGGTGGGCTGGAGGGGTAAAGGGGTTTCAACCCTAACATCGAATTTCCTCGCTTTTGTCGCTGTGGAACAACCCTAACTGATGCATTAAACAGAGTTTTTTGCCTCTAATTTCCCTTCTTCTTGAGAATGATAATGAGAAATAGTGAACGTAATGCAGCGGCGGGAGCGTGGGGGTGATGTCTTGTCGCATTGTAACATTGTGCCAGCAAACGCAAATCGTAATGCGCATGGTGACACAAAGTGAAACAGAAAGAGGAACAGTACAGAAGACAGAAATGTTAAAAACAACGGAAACGCAATCGCAAATGAAAACGCAAAGGGTAACGCACATGGTGGCGTAAACGTGAACGGTAAGTGAAACGGGTACGGAACCGCAAGCAGAAACGATAATGGTAAGAGTAATGTAAGCGCACAGGCTGGTTTTCCCCAAAAGCTGTATAGACAAAGACAGTGAGTAGAAAGAATGTATGCAAAATAATGACTCTCGGAACACAAAAATCAGTAGTTGTAATAGTAAATTGCTTATATCTCAGGAACCGTACGACATAGAAAAAAAATTTAAAGTCACATGTATTATCACTTTCCTGGCTAGTTTTATATGTAGCCCCTAATTTTTCGACAAAAACTCCGTATCTCGCACCGTTTTCAAGATATGGGTCCTCAAAGGCGTGGCGAACGCCATAATGTTATCCTATTGGAAAAAATAGAAATTCAGACTGCCATAACTTTTGAACAGTTTAATATTTTTTTACGAAATCTTGAAAGCACATTGGGGACCCTGAGCCATATGTTTCCCTGAAGATTCCGGGCCGGTCGTGCAAACTGTGTCACGACCTGGCGCGACCGTAGAATTCCAGAAAAAGCGTAAACGCACAAGCAGATCACGCTTAATAACTTCGCAACTGTGTATCTGACTGGTACAAAACTTGCCAGATCCCAAGGCGTATGGGTCTTGATTGTGTATTCAAAATTTCAGGCAAATCCGTCAAACGGTTGCAAAGTTATTAAGGTGCAAAATTTTGGGTTTAACATGTAAATGGCTCCTCAGATCCTAGTTAACAAACAGCCTACTTCTTCCTACTCCCCCACTAGAAATGCCCTATGTCTGTCCCATGCATTCTTGAATCCCCCCACTATTTTTGACCCCATGATGTCCTCAGGAAGGCCGTTCCATGTATCCACTACTCTCTCTGTGAAAAAATACTTCCTTACATTACCCCTGAGCCGTCCCCCCTCTATCTTCAAGTTGTGTCCCCTTGTTCTTGCACATCTCTTTTTCTGAAAGCTGCTACCCTCTTGGACTTTGTTGATTCCCCTGAGGTACTTAAAAGTTTCTATCATGTCCCCCCCTCTCCCTCCTTTCCTCGAGGGTATACATATTAAGCTCCTCTAGTCTCTCTTTGTATGGCTTCTGTTGCAGACCCGGCACCATTTTAGTTGATCTCCTCTGGGCTGTCTCCATCCTGTCTATGTCCTTGTGGAGATGGGGATCTCCAGAACTGCATGCAGTACTCCAGATGGGGTCTCACCAACTGTCTGTACAGAGGGATAACAACTTCCTGTTTTCTACTGGTGATGCCTCTCCCTATAAATCCCAGCATCCCCCCTGCCATCCCTACTGCCTTCTCAAATTGCTTGCTTAACTTTAGGTCATCTGATATGAGTACCCCCAACTCCCTTTCCATTTTTGTTGTTGTTAATACACCCCCTACTGTGTACTCTTCCCCTGGGTTTCTGTTTCCCAGGTACATTACTTTGCACTTCTTTGCACTGAATCTAAGCTGCCATACCTTTCACCATTCCTCCAACCTTGCCAAGTCCCTTCTCATTCTTTCCAGCACCCCCTTGTGTATCAACCCTGTTGCAGATCTTTGTGTCGTCTGCAAACGGGCATACTTTTCCTTATAGTCCCTCTGCAATGTCACTTATAAAGACATTAAAAAGGGCCAGACCCAGTACTGAACCCTGCGGTACCCCACTAGTAACCCCCCTTCCTTCAGAGTGGACTCCATTTACTATCACCCTCTGTGTTCTGTTGTCCAGCCAATATTTTACCCAGGCTACCACCCTGGGACCCACTCCCAGGCTGGCTAATTTGTTTATTAATCTTTTGTGTGGGACTGTGTCAAATGCCTTGCTAAAGTCTAGGTAGGCCATGTCCACAGACCATAGCCCCTCCCTGGTCTACTACTTTGGTCACCCAGTCAAAGAAATCTATTAGATTCGTCTGACGTGACCTTCCCACTGTGAATCCATGCTGCCTTGGGTCCTGTGCCCCTCTGGCCTCTAGGTACTCAACAGTTCTTTCTTTCAGAAGTGATTCCATCATTTTCCCTACCACTGAGGTCAAGGTAACAGGTCTGTAATTTCCTGCCTGTGCTTTGCTCCCACGTTTGTGAAGGGGAATCACATCTGCCCTCCTCCAGTCCTTAGGTACCACACCATTCTCCCATGATTTGTTAAAAATGGGAGTCAGTGGTGTTACTAGTTCTCCCCTTAGTTCTTTTAGAATTCTGGGGTGAATCCCGTCAGGCCCCATTGCTTTGTTCTCCTTCAGTTTTAGGAGTTCTTTCAGAACCCTTTCTTCTGTGAAAGGACTGATATCAACCCCCCCATCCAGAGTGCTTCTATTGATTGGATTAAGTGCCTCCCCTTCCTCTTCTTTTGCGAATACTGAGCAGAAATATTTGTTCAGTATCCCTGCTTTTTCACTATCCCTCTCTGCCCACCCATCCTGCACTTTATTAAGCCTCACTATCCCTCCCTTGGTCTTTCTTCACTCCCTAATGTACCTATAAAAGGTTGTATCCCCTTTTTAACTAAGTTGGCTATCTTTTCCTCAGTTTGGGCCTTTGCTATTCTGACTGTCTTCCTCACTTTCTTCTGCTTTAACTGGTACAGTTCTCTGTCCTGCTCCTTCAGTGTTTCCTTATACTTCCTGAATGCTACCTTTTTCTCCCTAACATTCCCCGCCAGCTCTTTTGAGAACCACAGTGGTTTTTTCTTTCATTTTGATTTGTGTTTTTGCTTCACACAAAGGCTTGTTGCCTCTGTGATGGCAGTTTTGATGTTTCCCCATTGTTCCTCCACCCCTCCTTTTTGCCTGTTTGCTAGTGCTTTTCTGAGGCACTCTCCCATTTTGACAAAGTTAGCCCTCCTAAAGTCCAGTACCCTCACATTTGTATGGCTTGACTCTGTGGCTGTGTTTATCGTGAACCACACTTTTTGGTAGTCACTTGTTCCCAGATGGCTACCCACTTCTAGATCTGAGATTCTCTCTCTGTCCCCGTTTGAGAGTACCAGGTCCAAGACTGCTCCCTTCCGAGTGGATTCCAACACTAGCTGACTGAGGCATGCCCCCTGTAGGGCATTGAGAATGACCCTGCTCTTAGATGTGGCTGCAGCAAAGGTACTCCTGTTAACATATGGCATATTTAGGTCCCCCATCAACAACATCTCCCCTTTTTCTGCCATCTTAAGGATGCTTCTATCATTTCCTTGTCCATTTCCTCCCCCTGAGATGGGGATCTCTCTTCAACCCCCGTGTGGATTGTGGTGCCATTTCCGGTCTCCAGGGTGACCAACAGTGCCTCCTCTCCTCCCTGTTTACCCTTTAGTACCATTGCTTTGATCCCTTCCCTTACGTAGAGAGCTACCCCTCCTCCTTTTCTACCCTCCCTGTCCCTCCTGTAGACTGTGTACCCTGGTATGTTGACATCCCAGTCATGGTTCTCTATGTACCATGTTTCTATGACTGCCACGATATCCAGACGTCCCTCTTCCATCAAGGCCACCAGTTCAGGGAGCTTGCTTCCTAGATTACAGGCATTGGTACTCATTACCCTCCATTTCTCAATGGCCTTACCCCTTTTTGCCCCATCTCTGTCCTTATTGCCTTTGCCTTTTTCTCCATTTACCCCTGCCCTTCTCTCTATTGACTTCTCTGTCTTGGTGTTTACCTCATTAACTACCCTGATTTTTTTTGGCGGGGGGGGGTTAAGATTTTCCTGCTCCTTTTCAGTGCCTTCTCCCTTGTCTAGTTTAAATGCTTGCCAGTGAAGCAGTAATGCATCAGTTAGGGTCAAAGCAACAAAAGTAAGGAAATAAGGCATTAGGGTTTCCAACCCTAGCACCCCATTCCCCACCCTAAACAGATCCATAGGCGGAGGGAGGGTCTGTCTTGGGGTCCGTGAACCCTAATGCTCACCCCATTCCAGTACAAAATTAGGAGACATGGGTACAGCATAGCTGAATGGAGTGTGCGTTAGGGGTTCACGGACCCCAAAGGCAGACCCTCCCTCCCACCTGTGGGGGTCTGTGCAGGGTGGGGAATGGGGTGTCAGGGTTGGAAACCCTAATGCCACATTTACTTACTTTTTGTTGCTTTGACCCTAACTGATGCATTAACGAAATTGTTTGCAATTTATTTCCTTACTTTTTGAGATAGTATAATAGTATCCTTATTTAAGGGTGAGAGCCCAGGGTCCTTTGGACCCTGTGCTCCCATCCCTCCATTGAGATAGTATAATAGTATCCTTATTTTACAGTGGGAGTGCAGGGTCCTTTGGACTCTGCTCTCCCATCCCTTCATCGAGATAGTGTAACAGTATCCTTATTCAACCTCAGATTTCCAACATAGCCTTCTTATGACCTCACCACACATACCCAGTATATAAAATTGTCAAATCCCTGCCAAAACATAATTCTGCGCAACCGCAACTCCATTCTGCGCCACAAGTGCGAGAACTCATTTTGGCCAAAATTTGAATAATGACAGCTGTCGCATACATGAGGTAGGGGTAATTGCAAGGCTATGCTGAAAATATATGGTGTCAATATAGAAAATTTCTTAAGTTGCGAGCGTGCGTAGCGAGATAGCAACAAATGCTCACAAAGCAGCCATTTTTTAAGTTTTTAACCCAAATTTTCAACATAGCCTTCTTATGACCCCACCTGATGAGCAATATGACTGTCGTAATACAAATCCCACCAGCAAGGTGATTTCACCAACTGACTGTGAAATCACCTTTCTGGCACGAGTCAGCTAATGCCAGTCATATTGTTCATGAGGTGGGTTACCCAGGAGTCCATGTTAAACATTTGGGGCCAAAATTTTAAAAAATGGCAGAGTTATGGCTGAAAGTTGAACCCCCCATTGAAATACATCGGACACATTTACCTTAGTTCAGATGGCAGTCGCCGGTTCCAGCAGCATGTCGTGTCTTCAATCACTGGAGCGGCTCTCGGACCTGGGACCTCCTCAGGTGTGTGGCGGTCTGAGGGAACATCGGGGATGTGTGGAGAGGTAGCTGCACAGTGGGGGGGGGGGTCAGGTGGGAGATATGGGCATGATCAGTGGTAGATGTTTTTTCTATTTACAGCCCCAAATGAGCAAAAGGCAATGAGGGATGGTTTTCTTCTTTCCAGGACAAAAAAAAAAACAGACTACAAAATAATGGTGGATTGCCACTGCCACCAGCAATTACTGCGGCATGGGAGGTTGGGGGTGCCACTAGACACCAGGGCTTTTCTATTTAAAAAATATAAGTGGCAGAACGCAGCTAAAGCAATGAATTTTTAATACAAAAAATATAGGAATTTGGGGGCACTGGATACCAGGGCTAATGGGCAAAAAGTGGCAGAATGCCACTAAAGCAATGATTTTAATTTCAAAATGCAAAAAAAAAAAAAAATAATAATAATAATATAGAAATTGGGGGTTGGGAGAGTGCCACTAGACACCAGGGTTGGGGGGTGGGCAAAAAGCAGTTTGGCAACATGTTTTTTACACAAGGAGATGGCTGAAGAGCAATCCTTGCTCGCAATCTCCTTTCCTTGTCTGCCACCATGATTCGACAATCAACTGGCGGACAAAGATTCCAGGTCTGGCCATCTGGTTGGCAAATTTGGCCAACTAGATGGCCAGACTAGGATCCTTGTCCGCCAGCCGAATTCCTTGTTTGCCACTGATGAACCAGGATGGCAAACAAGGAAGTTAGCGAGTGGAAACCCAGGATTTAAAAAGTGCTAAAAATAGCTGACAGCACTGAAAAACATGGGAAGTCACAGAGGACAGCTCAAGTTCCGATGAGCAAAACACAACCATAGATGTGTTAAACAGATATCCCTAGACAGAGATATCAGTTTTTGGGGGGGGCCAAAACAAAAAACAAGATGGCGGCTTGCGAACAAAGAATTTTTTCTGGCGAACCAGGATTGGCAACTGGTGTGCAGGGAATGGCCCTTGGTGAACCAGGGTCCTGGTTCGTACCATGCAGCTATCCTGAAAAATAAAACTCCCATTGAAAATAATGGGACCTTAAAAATACTATAACTTTTGAACAGAGTAATATTTTTCACGAAATAAATACTGGTCTGTTCTATGACCCAAGCTCTTTCCACCATAAACATTACAGATCAAAATTCAACACCGTATCTGCACAGTACGATGAGAAAAAAACTGCCCAAAGCGGCGAATTTTAGAGGGTTTTCACTATCTGGATCTCAGAATCTGCAAATCCGACCAGAATAAAACTTGACACATCCAGAGAGCTACCCCAAGAAACTGCTCATGCAAAATTTTGTGCAAATCCATTGAACGGTTACAAAGTTATTAAAGTGCAAAATTTGAGGTTTAACATAGAAACTCTGTACTAACACTAACTATAGGGGTGCTGCCATGCCCTATAATATATATATATATATATATATATATATATATATGTCGGCTCCACTTATACTGCCCATGCTTTAAGCGGGCAGTTGGATACTGCGGGCAAAATGCCCAAACCATTTACCATTTGCTATCTTGTTAATGCTAAGTGCCGCCGCATATAGCGATCCATGCCCACCGTCTATAGCAGGCATTTCGGGCACCAGAACATGGCTGTTAGCGGTAATTAACAACCACTTAACACCTTCTTTGAAACTCTGGTTCCAGTAGTTTAGTGTTTTTTTGCACTATAGCACCCCATTCACAGTGTAAGAGCACTACTGTAACAGCAGGCAGGCAGTCACACCCAGGTGCTTCCACAAACACAGTGTCTCATTGTTTGATGAGGATTCCAACATTTTTTGGGAGAACTGATGGAGACTCTGACTGGCTTGGTGAGGCAGCTGGTCCATAACCATGAAGTCCCCAAAGAAGTTGACGAGCAAGTTTCATCAAGTGATGTCTGGGCTGTCATGATAATTATCCGGCAAGCCCTATATACAGTATCGCACCTCAGGTAGGAATTGACTAGGAAATAGGAATGCCTACCCTTTTAATTATACGGCAAGCCGTGGAGCAGCTACCAGACTGTGACTCCAAACTAGGACACGCTGAAACGCTGAAATGCAGCACTGTACATTATATTTTGCCGAAACGTGTCAAGTATTCTTGGGGGGAGTGGCTGAGTGTTATACCGACCATCGATTATAGCGGGCACTATGGGGAGACACAAATGTGTCCTTTATAAGCAGAGCCGACTATATATATAGATATATATATATATAAATAGGGGATACATGATGGTCAGGAGTAGAATATGGAAAATATTCTCAGTCCTGCAGAGTGAGGTATGGATATCCCACGAGTGCCAAAGGCACTCGTGGGATATCCATGCCTCAAGATGCAGGAGTGAGAATATTTTCCATATTCTACTCCTGCCCATCATGTGTTCGATTTATACAATATGCAACAATTGTTTCTGTATGGTTTTGCTATTTAAATATTGTGTCTTAGGTCTGTTTTGTTGTTGTTACTTTTTAAGTTGGTGTTATTACTCAGTGATTTGCCTGCTGTGTGTTAGTCTGCTCAACTGTGTGACAGGGATTAGTGATACTTTGGAATCCTCTGTTGTGATTGGTTGATATGGTGTGTAGTGGTGTCTTGGTTGTGGTGGTAGTGGATTCGGAGTTTATTTTTTCATTGGTGCTATTAGGTGTGTGTTGGGGAATGAGTGATTTCATTGGTTTGCTGGTGTTTTGTATGGATGTGTGGTATGTTTACTCCAGAGTGTTTCCATGACCATTGGTGAAATGGGACTGTTTATTGTTTTGGTGCAGTGTGAATAACATTTATTTATTTATGAGATTTTATTTTATATTGTGTTAGTAGTGCTTAGTGCAACAGTAATTTAGTTCTTTAGCCCTCTCTGCATCCCAGCTTCTGAGAAGGGATATCAACATTAAGATATCGATGGATGTGAAGATGTGGCACAAATATCCAAGGCTCACAGAGAAAAACAGGTACATGTGGGACAGAGGAGCTTCACTGGTTATTCAGAGTCTATGTCACTGGTGAGCTGCTTTGAATGCTTTCTGGGAGGAGACTTGTAGTGTCAGTGTGTGCAAAAGAAGGTAGAATATTTATTATTTGTTTCTTTCTGATGGGTCTAGCAGTGGCTCCTTATCCTACTTGAACTGAGAATAACTCAAGAAAATCTCTTGTTCCAGGTTCATTGTTTTCAGAGGATGATGTTGTAATTTTAGTTTTTTCATCCGTGGTGCTTCTCAATGTTTAGGAACTAATTTTGAAAAGCTCATTGTACAGAAATACTGTTTTTAGTAAAGTTTTTGTAATTTGTTTTCAGTGCTAAGTACTGCTCCAAATGTACTGCTTTCAAGTTCTGGCTTTTTAGAAACTGCAAGTAAGAGTTTCACACTGTGCAGGTTGTGTGTAATTAGGTAGGTTGCTGATTTCATTTTCAGTTTTAAAAGAAGTTCCAGCTTGTAGTGCTTAACTGATGCTGCAGTGAGAATATCGGGTGATGACATAGCTACTATAGGTGTAAATGGATTTATTTTCACTTCAGCTATGTCATCACCCGATATTCTCACCGGGTGAGAATACATGCTTTTATTGTCAATGAATACACAACACTCTTATTGTGTATATATATATATATATATATATATATATATATATATATATACTCATATACATGTATTGGTTAACCTGTAAATGTCTGCATATTTATGATCTGTTTCTAACAATGACAGGCTGTTTAAAACACGTGGTTAATTTGAAGATAATATATGAGGCATGAACTGATCTGTAAGGCATGCCCCCTGATCAGGCCCAAGCTAGTCAAAGGACTAGGGTTCTTTGCTGCCCATTTGTACCTGTGGAGCTAACGTTGATTCTCTTTTTAACACTTTAGTTGTCATGTACCAGTGAAATTCCTTGAACTGCTGCCTTTACTGTAAAGAAGCACTTTAATTCGGGATGTATTGTGGATCATAACTCCTCCTTTCTGACCTTGGTGCAATATTCAGTATGAAAACAGAAGTAGACACATTAAAAACATGGCATCTAATACTTCAGTCTCCAGAGTGATAAACAAAAAGCTACTATTTGTTAACCTCCATTAAGTGTACCCGGTATTTTGGGAAACAGTTTATATGGTCTAAGGGTAGCCAACTCACAGGAACACACTGGCCTAATACTGTTTGTGCTCGCTAGCAATTTTTGTTTATATTAGCCCATAACTTTTGCTGTGTCCCAGATGAATCTGACATAGGGTACAAACTTATTAAAGCAATGTTTTTCACAGGAGTCTCCACATTCAGACTGGCTGTTTCTCTCTCGAATAACTAATGTTTATCCTTGCCTGCTCCAGCGAGGGTGTGAAGAAATCTCTTCAAAGTTTTAAATTCTTCTACATACCATGCTTCCCTGTGCTGGTTAAGGTTCCTGCTGTCCTTTCATTATATAGCTGTCAGAACCAAAACAAACAGACAGGAAAATGATACAAATTTTAAGAAGTAGTCAGTTGTAACTTTTTATGTCTGAAGTATTTTTCTTTTTCCTTTTACTTATTAGACAGTGTTTATATGTGCTAATGTTGTGTCGGATGTGTGGAATAGCTTTCAGCCTGGCAGTTGACATATCTGTCTGTATCCCCCCCCCCCACTACATTATCAGTACTGTGCTGTCATTGACTTTGACATCACAGGTGGCTGACCTAGCAGCTGCTGACTTGTTATTCCTAAGAAGCAGTGATGTCACAGTTGGTGAGGTCATAAGTTTAATGGTGTAACAGGGGAACAGAGCTAGATATAACAGCTGCCAAGCAGAATACTGTTCCACACATCACACCTACTAACGTTAGGTAAATAAATTCTAATTAATCAAAGGGAAAAGAAAAAGTACCTCAGATATAAAAGGTAATGGTTGGCTGCTTTTAAAAACTAATATTAGTTTTAGACAGTACACCAGCTCTTTAATTGTCAGTTGTGACACACGTATTCCTATGAGTGTGCAGTCAGCTGTGTTTTTGCAGTCATCAAATTTTTCCCTGCTGAAATAGAAGACAAATAAAATGTCTACAGTGCCTACTAAGCTAACAGTGTAGGCACAGCTTGTGCACCCATGGCACAGTTGGCAGGATTTTCAGAACACTCAGGATTGTAGCAAGCCCCAGGTGCATCGAATATATGGCACACTGGGCCTGCAGCAGTCCTGTGGGATTTTCTGTCATCAAACTGATGCTTGTTAGACCAGCTTTCCTTTGTCTATCTTGTATCATTTCTGGGGACTCCCAACATGCAGCTTACTGCCAAGCTTTGCTGCAAGCTGTTGAAAAGCAGATCGACTGTTGCAACGACGCCAGATATCTTAAAATTGGGTGCAGCTAGAAACATAGACACTGATGGCAGAAAAAGATCACTTTTTCCATCCCGTCATCCCATAAAACCCCAACAAACTGAGGACATAATGTCCACACAGGATTCTAATGCACAGTATCCACCCCATACTCCCTGCTCTACCTCTACCACCCTGAGCAACCACTAAGCCTTTCATTCTGTCCAAACCATGTTTGAAACCTTTGATAGTTTTGGCCCCACCTCGTTAGCTGGCAGATTGTTTCATGGCTCCGTCACCCTTTCGGTAAAATAAAATGTTCTCACTTCCCCCTTGAATCTCCCCTATCAGTTTCCACTCATGCCCCCGTGTTCTTGATCCACTACTTATGCTAGGTAGTTCCTCACAGATTACCTTACCTTGTTTATTCCTTTCAGGGAGTTGAAGGTCTGTGTCATAGCTGCCATTTTTTGTTTGGCCTCCATCAAGTACATGTTCAGTGCCTTGAGCTGATCCTCATAAGGTCTGCCCTGCTGGCCTTGAATCATTTGGTCACCCAATGTTGCACTGTCTCCAGTCTGTCCTTATCTTTCCTTAGGTGGGGACTCCAGAACTGGGCACAGTAGTCTAAGTGGGGCCTCACCAGTGATCTGTAGAGATCTCAAACATGAACTCCGCCCTGTGTCCAGTGGGTGGCAAAGCCAAGTTTTCATGAAATTAAGTGTTAGGGGAAAGTTTTACTGAATCTACTTGTTTAAAATGTTTTAAATTGTGTGCTGTGGGGATTCAAGGTTTGGGAGGAGGGAAGACCAGCAGTGGGAGGACTGAGGGCTGGAGCTGAACTGGACCAGCCAGCACTATGGAGGTCCCAGTGGACCACATGGCTGCAGCCAGCCAATAGGGCAGCTGTAGTGGGAGGGCTGAAGGCGGGAACTGAACTGGACAAGCTGGTGCTATTGGAGGTCGCAGCAGACCACATGTTTGCAGCCAGCCAGAAGGGCAGCTGTAGTCCTGTAGCACATATTTTATGAACAGATTGGAATCATGGGCCCATTCACCAAAACTAAGTTTTTCAATACTTTTTCTAGTAGCATCCAGACTTTGAAAAAGCTCCTACATTTCAGGGAAGAGAACTCTTCAACAGGGAGTCTGTTATTGCTCCAAAATAGATACAAAACTTTTTGTGTAATAAACTATGACTTAATATAAGTTAGAAACATAGAAACATAGAACTTGACTGCAGCTAAGGACCGATTGGCCCACCTAGTCTGCCCATTTCCCTACCTAACAGATAAGCTGCAGATCCTAGTTAACCAACACCTACTTCCTCCTACCCCCACTAGAATTGCCTTATGTCTGTCCCATGCATTCTTGAATTCCCCCACTGTTTTTGACTCTACGAGCTCCTCAGAAAGGCTGTTCCATGCATCTACAACCCTCTCTATGAAGAAATACTTCCCCACATTACCTCTGAGCTGTCCCCCCTCTATCTTCAAATTGTGCCCCCTTGTTCTTGCACATCTCTTTTTCTGAAAGATGCTACCCTCTTGGACTCTGTTGATTCCCTTGAGGTATTTGAAAGTTATATCTAGAGTATGTTTTAAACTAACAAAAAACATTTTAGAGAACATACTGCACTTACATCACTTTATGCTGTCTCACTCTGTTGAGTAAAATTCTTTTGGCCACCTAGGACTGTAGATCCTAATAATAATAATAATGATAATAATAATTCTTTATTTTTATCACGCCTTTCTCAAAACTAAGGCGCCTTTACAACAGCATTCACATAAAACAATAAAATAAACAGTGATCCAATAACTGCTGAATTCATAAAATACAATAAAATATCATAATCAGGGGTAAGCCATTAACCACAAATGGGTCTTTAAGGCCTTTTTCAATTCCTCCACAGACATGCACTGCCAAAGTGGACAGGGTAGAGAATTCCAGAGGGTCAGGGCTGCATACATAAAAGCATGGGCCCCCGAAGATTTTAAAGAAACCCTCAGGATCTCTAGCAACCCCTCTTCTGCTGAGCAGAGCAATCGCCTGGGGCAGTAAGGTACCAGAAGCTCTTTCAAGTAGTCCGGGCCCAGTCCGTGTAGGGCTTTATAAGTCAGAAGACTGACTTTAAAGGTGATCTGCCACTTTGTTGGCAGCCAGTGCAGTTCGCGCAGCACCGGAGAAATATGACAGATACGAGGAGTACCTGTCAATAACCGGGCCGCAGCATTCTGCACGAGCTGCAAGCAGTGGATATCAACCCCTGGTAGCCCTAGATACAGGGAGTTGCAGTAATCAAGGTGCGAGGTCACAAAGGCGTGGACCAATGTAGGCAGATCACCGGATGGAACTAGGTACTTAATCCTGGAGATATTCCTCAGATGGTTAAAGGATGATTTAAATACTGCTGGCACCTGCGATCGCAGTGTCAGCCCTGTCATCAAAAATCACCCCCAGATTCCACACCCATTCAGAGATAGGGAGCTGAGCACCACCCAGAAAAATTCCTGAGAGCAAGTCAGCTCTCATCCCCTCTATCCGTCGACCCGGGTCCACAGCCATCACCTCTGTCTTCTCTGAGTTCAACCTCAGCCAGCTCAAATTCATCCAGTTCTGGATTTCAGCAAGGCAGTTAAATGCAGAGAGAGCTCTGTCCTGGTTGGGTGCAAAAGATAGGTAGAGCTGGGTATCATCAGCATAGCAGTGAAACCTCAGCCCATACCTTCTTACAATGTCTGAACACATAAGCATATTATTAGATACATATGAATAGTTTCCATTGTCCATTTTAGTAAGATAATAATGCAAAAACACTGGTAAATATAAACCACACCTCAATTTTCCATTGAAATAATTTATGTCTTATAAAATGTTTCTGTTTGTTTCTATAAAAGACAGTAATCATTTTTGAATAGTTTCAATTGATCACCATATGGTGCACTGTCTCCATTCTGTCTTCATCTTTCCTTAGGTGAGGCCTGCAGAACTGGGCACAGTGCTCCAGGCGGGGCCTTATCAGTGATCTATAGAGAGCTCAAGCAGGAACTGTGCTGAGTGTCCAGTGGGGAGTGGAGTCAAACTTTCATGAAGTTAAGTGTTAGGAGGAGGAGGAGGAATTTTTACTGATCTACTTGTTTAAAATGTTCGAACAATGTCCAAGTGGGTAGCATCTTTCAGAAAAAGAGATGTGCAAGAACAAGGGGGCACAATTTGAAGACAGAGAGGGAACAGCTCAGGGGCAATGTGAGGAAGTCTTTTTTCACAGATAGGGTGGTGGGCACATGGAACGGCCTTCCTGAGGAGGTCATGGAGTCAAAACCGGTGGAGGAATTCAAGAATGCATGGGACAGACATACAACAAGTCTAGTGGGGGCAGGAGGAAGTAGGCTGTTGGTTAATTAGGATCTGCAGCTTATCCAATAGGTAGGGAAATGGGCAGACTGGATGGGCCAAGCAGTCCTTATCTGCTGTTAAAGTTTATATTTCTATGTCTATGTTTCTATGAAATTGTGTGCTGTGGGGTTTTGGTTTTTGGGAGGATGGAGGACCAGCAGTGGGAGGGCTGAGGGTGGGAACTGAGCCAGACCAGCTGGTGCTATGAAGGTCCCAGTGAACCACATGGCTATAGCCAACCAATAATGTGACTGTAGTCTCCATATAATAACCAGGAGTCTAAGTGATGCCTCGCGTGAGTGGCCCCGAAGCATGATTAGCATGAAGCAGGTGTGTGGCATCCGACTAAGTGACGTTTGAGAGCATCCCCAGGACTCCATAGAGAGGACTGCAGGCTGCAGGCCATGTTGCTCAACAGACGGCAGGCAAGATTAGGAGGGGGAGATAGACAAGGTTGCACAATTAAGGGACTTGGGGAGCTGAGGAAGGAGGATAGGGAGGTACTTCCTATCAGGGAAGGCCTACACAGAGACAGAAGAGGCAATCTACACTCTACATGTGAAGGGCATTATAGTACAATCCAGAGTAGGCTCAAACAGAGGGGAACAGAGGAAATGCAGAAAATCTACTTTTTAGGGTAAGCAGTATTTCCTATAGTGTTAACTGACAATGAACACTGAGGAGTTGAAGCTGGTCCCTTCCTAGGATCAGCTTGCAAAGGAGTTGCAGACAAAGGATTTTGAGGGGGAGCAGCTATGTTACGCCTGGGTCATGCCCCTTATCATCCAACATACATCTTACATACACCTCACACTGTATTCCTGGTCTATTGTACTGTGATACTGCTATTTTGCACTAACGTATAGATATAGGCATCCATCATACAAGCATGAGTGCCAGGAATGTGCTTTGCTGCTCATATATGCCAATGTTTACATCCTTTCATAGGATTAGATCATGCATGACTATTATACCTCACTATTAATGCATTATGTTTGTCTTTTACATGTATTCTATATATAATCTACCTAATCATTGATAAGATGACTCAGAGGGATCATCAGTGATTATTGTATACCTATATTCTCATATAATTATATGAAGTGTGTGTTTTACACTGAGGCAGATATGCCACATGTAATACAGCCCTGTCAGCACTTCTCTTTGTCTCATTAGAGAAAAATCCTTTGTTACATCTTATAGTATACATAAGCAAGAAATGCCACGTGTAGTTTGAACCCATCAGCATTTCTTTTGTCCAAGCTATAATACGAACGAAAGCATATTATTTGTCTCATATGATACTCATTAGTAATTCTGTCTCCTAAGTCATCATCCAATGGAGAATGACTTAGGACCAATACATATTGTTTCTCATATCTGTAACTATGAGGTAATTTATGTTGCTATGCTGTTGTCTGTAGTATTTAGCCTTCTGCAACCCAGCTCCACAAGGAGAGAGAACAAGATCTTAGAGAACCTAAGATCTACGAATACTGGAGATTACGTACATTCTTCAGGAGAGTGGTGAAAGTGCTGTCCCCCGGTGGTCGTGAGGGACTGAAAAGGAGCCCTCCCCCAACTCGCAGAGCTCACTGGCAAGCCGAACAGGTATGCGTCACAGCTGGAACAGAGCCAGGAGAGTACAGCTGTAACAGCTGAGTGGCCTGAGCCTGTTTTTATTTTAATCGGACTTTTGGCGCCTGAAAGCTCCAGCATGGATGTTGTATCCCTTATCCCTTATTTCAGGGGTTGAATTTCATGTTGGTGTAGCAGTGGAGATAGTTTTTTGGGCATTAAACAAAGTAAAGTGCACAGCACTAGTGAGCCTTTTTAGCAAATTACTTTAAGAGGGAATGTTAGACTGCATTTGTAGATTAAGCAAAGTGCACAGCACAAGTGAGCCTTTTAGCAACTTACTTTAAGAGGGATTGTTAGACTATATTTGTAAATTAAGCAACATGCACAGTACAAGTGAGCCTTAAATTACTTTAAGAGGGATTGTTAGACTGATTTATTTCACTATTAGGGGTGCTGGTTACTACAAATATGAGTGCTGCACTCGGGAGCAAAGCCTGCAAAACCCACAAGTTTACACAGTTTCTCTCAGCTCTGACTTGCTCCACCATAGCCAATCCAACTTAAATTAATTTCAGCTCCAATTTCCCTCAATCCAGAGTCCGGTCACTTACTGGCAGGACCCCAGGCAGAGAGTTACTTCATTTAACATTGCGCTCCGTTTTCAGCTCCCCCTTCCCCACTTTCTCTGCCCCTCATCCACCTACCTGCATATTTAAACTTCTCTCATTTCTCTCTGCAGCTGTCCCCTGGTGGTCATGAGGGACAGAAAAGGAGCCCTCTCCCAACTCACACAGCTCACCAGCAAGCCAAACAGTATGCATTACAGCTGGAACAGTGCAAGGAGAGTACGGCTGTAACGGCTGAGTGGCCTGAGACTGTTTTGCCCTGCCAGCGCAAGCGCCGGCTGCCCCACCACCCCCACCACCACCTATGATCAATTCTCTAATATATAAGGTGAGTCATGTGGCTGCTAAAACCAATCAATGCATTCTTCCATCTGCAGCTTATCTTTTTTCAACCACCAGTGGCCACTACCTCTCGCCACCCAGACTTATCACTCTCTCTCTCTATACCTCCGAAATCCTGCAAACCCCCTAAAAGACATACACCACAATTAATTTACTTTGCACAATGGCACCTCAGTTTCTCACCTCACTGGTATCCCACCCTAAGAACATGATCCCATTCCGGCCCCTAGAGAATGCAAGTATCTTCCTGCTGGCTACATCCACCTTGACTGGATTGTTATTGGCCACGGACTTCGCTGCTAAGATCCTAGAAAATGAACAAAAAATTCCTCTACCACTGCACCCCTACTAACTTGCCACCATGCCCTACAAACATGCCCTGGTGTAACTACAAATAAAGACACATCCCTGTTGTCTATACTGCTGGCATCCTTATCATACATGGAACAAAGACAGCTTGGGCATCTGCTTTACTACATTACACTTCACAGGCACCTCTGGCAGCCTCCCACCTGCCCACTCTTGTCCCTCCTTCTTCTAGCCCTCCTAGCAGGTGATGTAGAAACAAACTCTGGCCCAACGAACATGCACATTAACTACATGGATGGCACATGGGTGGGATGCCATGGAATAAAGATAAGCTGCGGGCATCGCAGACCTTTTTAACGCCATGTTCACCGACCTTACCCCATACCTTAGCAAGTTTCCTCCTCACCCTCCCTCCAACCAAAACAAAATTGGTAGCCCCCACACTCCTCTAAACCATCATGTCTCTACTCCCCCCTTTCTATTTCAGAGCCATTGATACCACTACTATTACAAGACTCCTGGAAACCCTCCCCCATAGGGGCAGCCCTGGAAGTGATGGACTCTACCCTGCCTTCCTGAGGATCATCTCCCCAGCCCTGGTAAGGCCACTAACACACATATTTAACCTTGCTCTGTCCACATCAACTGTGCCTGACACCTGGAAACACACCAAGGTGATACCCAGATTCAAGGCAGGAGATCCCTTAGCCCCAGAAAACTATATCCCTTTTTTCCCTGCTTCCTCATCTTAGCAAACTGCCAGAAAAAGTTGTCCATATCCAGTTATCAGAACACCTAAATAAGTTCAACCTCCTTTGTCCCCTCCAGCATGGCTTCCATAAGCATCACAGCTCCTCCTGTGCCCTGGCAGTCTTCTCTAACCACATTCTCAAAAACATGGACATGGGTAAGGCTACGGGTGCAGTCTTTATCGATTTGTCAAAGGCTTTCAACTTAGTGGACCACAATCTCCTTCTTTCCACACTTCGACAATTTGGTTGTGCCCCTGGACCCACAGCCTGGTTCCATAGCTACCTCACAAACAGGTCCCAATCCATGTTCATAGGCAAAGCTGCCTCAGTCCCCCTTCCTACAAGGACCAGTGTTCCCCAGGGATCAATTCTCAGACCCCTTCTCTTCTCCATGTTTATCAATGCACTACCTGCTGAGATTCTAAACTGCAATGCAATTCTCTACACAGATGACCTAGTCCGTAACCACAGTGACAAGTCCTTGGAATCTATCTCCTCTACCCTCACAGATAACTATGGAGCAGCTGAAAGCAGATTCACATCCAGAAAACTCCTAGTAAATGAGAAAAGATGGAGGCTATGCTCTTTGGATCCAAGCCCTTCTTAAACTAGACCGTCAGATCTAACACCGCCCTCACCGTATGTACTCCCGCTGGCTCCCCGCTTGAGCAGGTCACCTCCTCCTCATACCTTGGTGTTACCCTCGACTCCTCCCTCATGTTTAATAATCATGCAGCACTGACTGTTAAAAAGATTAATCAAAAACTAGGTGTGGCCTATCGTGCAATTCACCTGCTTTCACCTGAAGCTCACCTCGCCATAGCGCAAGGCAACCTTTTCCCTCTCCTGGACTACTGCTTTCCCATCTACTCCCCAATACCCACAAAGCAACACTCCTGCCTATATATGGCATATAATGCTATCTGTAGTTTTGTTCTCAAAGCCCCCTCGTTAACCCGCCACTGCAACCTCTATCAGTCCCTGGGATGGCTCTCCCTCCAAGGACACCTGAACTATGCTGCTGGCTGCCTGGTGGACAGCACCCTCAGAAGTAACCAGGTATTCCTTTATACTTCCCTACTCATAACTAGAGCAGCCACTAGACCACTTAGGGCCTCTTCCTTTCCAACCCTCAAAGTTCCTCATGTCTCTACGATGATGGGCAGCAAGGCTTTCTCTGTAACGACCCCCTTCCTCTGAAACAGTCTTCCCACTTCCATTCGTACATCCCCATCCCATGCGTCTTCCAAAGCCAACCTTAAAGCCTGGCTACTGAAGGAGTCCACCTGTAAATTCTCGCTGGGCAGAGTGGAATCCCATGAACCACCATAAAACTACCGTAATCTGTTGGCCACTGCCCCCTACTCTCCGGAGCACTACAACAAATATGACTCTCTCGATGACTCGCACTGCCTACCTTGTATGCTCCCACTTCTCAGCCAGATATGGCAAAAATTAAAGTATTTAGCTACTCTGTGCATATGCTTAACTAATTCTCCTCTGTATCTCGGCTTGTATTCTTTGTTTAATTTTATGTTATCTCCATGCCTGTAAACATTATGTAAATGATGACTGTTCTCACTGTCCTAATGTTGTTGTGACCACTGTACACTTCAATGTGAATTTGTATCCACTCCTGTATTTCCCTATACCTTTGTAGCCTGGGTCATGATGGAAAATGGTCCACTGGATCAGTGCACTTACCTGGTTACCAAAAACATAAATAAATAAATAAAACCCATCTCCCTTGTGATTTTCTTTGTCACATACTTGGAGTAAGTAGCACAATAAACATTTATTGGTACTCTTGCTTGTTTATGAATGCTTCTTGGCAGACTCTGAAGACATAAGAATCTGTATTATTAGTATTATTAATATTTACCTTACACCCCAAGAATGTTTAGACAACAGCTAGACCCTATCTAGGGTCATCTGACAGAGTAAACTGGGCGCTACAGTTTTGCTGCCAAGCCCATCTAGAGTCAATTTACAAGGGAGTTGCAGCTAATCTTTATCTGGAATGGCTAGCAAGGTGCACTGAGGGGTTGCACCTTTGCAGTCAACCACCTCTAGGATCAACCTACAATGGAAACATAGAATTTGACAGCAGATAAGGACCGCATGGCCCATCCAGTCTGCCCATTTCTCCCTATCTACACTATTACCGCAGACTGTGCCTGATCTACAGCTGTTTCTCCACACACTTCCTTTCCACTATAATTCCCTTGTACTGATCCCATGCATTCTTAAACCCCACCACTGTTTTCACCCCTACCACCTCTACTGAAAACTGCAGCTAGTCCATGTCTAGTAATCTCATAGATCTCGCTGACATAGTAATCTCAGGGATAGCAGCTTTACAGCCAACCCCTATCTAGGGTCAGTTCACAGGGAATCAGAGGGGGTGCATCTAGGGGAAAAATAACCAAATCTGTACTGAAACATTTGGTTTGGTGACCTTCTGCAATGTAATTTGACTCACCATTTGCAGCAGCAGACCGTATAGAAAAAGAATATTTACCAGCTTGCTACACCTGTTTTCTTAGACATACTTAATTTTCCAAAATTGTTAAGAACAGTACCCAAAATTCAACGTTTTTAACATTTAGTACCAAAATATTTGGCCCGGTGACCTTTTGCAGATTTAATTGACCTCCCAATTTTGAAAGCCAAATATTGCAGTGGCAGATAGTGTGAATAAAAATCTCCACTGGCTTGCTACACCTGTCCCCTTGGATAAACTGATTTCCAACAAGCATTTGTCAGTGCCGAATGTTGCTTGCTTGTATGTGCTGTTTAGGTATTTGGAAGTGATAGTTCCATGCCTTCCTCCCAAGACATCCACTGTGTCTTTCCGTTCAGTATGCACAGAAGAGTGGGAGGGGCAAGGGCCACAGCAGTACAGCAGTTGCCAAGGAGGTGAAGAGGTGGACAATAGTCCATTCAAAGGCAAAAGAGTCCTGCAGGAGCTCACTAAATTGAAGGTGGACAAAGAGATGGAACCAGATGGCATACGCCCAAGGATATTAAGAGAACAGTGAAGGGAGATAGCAGTACCTCTGGCAGCCATGTTCACTGAGTCATTCAACATGAGTGAACTGGAGGAGGGCACATGTGGTCCCTCTACACAAGTCCGGCAGCAGGGAGGAGGCAGGGAACAATAGGCATTCAGCCTCACTTCAGTAGTGGGGAAGATCATGGAGACATTACTTAAAGAAAGGATAGTGGGGCATCTAGAAGCCATCGGAGCCCAGGACCATAGATGACATGGATTCACAGTGGGGACATCATGTCAGACAAATCTGGTTGATTTCTTTGACTGGGTGACAAAGGAAGTGAATCAGGGTGGGGCAGTGCACGCTTACTTTGATTTCAGCAAAGCCTTTGACACCATCCCATATAGGAGGCTGATAAACTAGCTGGGTAGGCTGGACATGGGGGAAAGGGTGGTAAACTGGGTTAGAAACTGGCTGACAGACAGGAGGCAGAGAGTGGTGGTAAATGGTGTGGAGTCTAGGGAGAGGGGGTGACCAGTGGGGTGCTGCAGGGATCGGTCCTGGGGCCAGTCCTGTTCAATGTCCTCATTAGTAGCATTGCAGAACGTCTGAAGGGAATTTTTTCACCAAATTTTCTTTTTTTTTATTTCTTTTTATTCTCCTTCCTGTCCCCGGTGTCCCCCTCCTTCCGACTGCACATATCCCCGTAGCTCCCCCTTTCAGGATCTGCCCCTAGAGTGCCATTACCTCTCCTTCTCCTGCACAGCGGGGTCTGTCCTGGGTGGACTCTCTGGATGGGGCAGTCTTCATCTAGGGACACCGAGGACTACCATTTTCCGCTTTTTCTCCCACTTCCCCCGTCCCCTGGGACGCCGGCACACAAGGACGTACGTCCTAGAGGGGCGACGTGCTGACGCACGCCTCCCTCAAGCGCCTAACGACGTCCCCCCTCCCCGGACTCCGCAACAGAGCCTCAACCCCCTGAGGCGCGGTGCTCCACCGGCATTCTCAGGGTTGGAATCCCGAGGAGGAGGGCATCCGTTGGGATGCTCAATCCTCCTCCTCGTCGATTTCAATCGACCCGAGTCCGTTTCCCGAACCCGGCTCGCCAGCGTGGTACGAGGTGTATGCCTACGCCTCAACCCTCAGCACCACCGGGCCGGCCCTTTCACCAAATTTTCAACATAGCCATTTTAAGACCTCTGCTCATGAACAGTGTCACTGTGATTTTCTTAGTCTGTCCCAAACATTGATTGCGCTCACCGAATGCGCCATTGTGCACTACATGCACGGAAACACATTTTGGGTGAAGTGAAAAATGACAGCTGTACTGCTCATAAGGAGGTGTGGTAAAATGGCAATGTTGAAAATCTGGAGTGCAAATATTAAAAATTTGCGAACTTAAGAGTCGCATGAAACTGCGCATCGCACGCTCGTAAAACAGTCATTTTAGAATTTTTCACCAAATTTTCAAAATAGCCATTTTAAGACCTCTGCTCATGAACAGTGTCAGTGTGATTTTCTTAATGTGTCCCATACATTGATTTTGCATACCGACTGCGCCATTGTGTGTTACATGCATGGAAACACATTTTGGGTGACATGTGAAAAAATGACAGCTGTACTGCTCATAAGGAGGTGTGGTAAAATGGCAATGTTGAAAATCCAGAGTGCAAATATTAAAAATTCGTGAACTTAGTTTGCACTGTAGGAACTGCGCAATGCACGCCAGAAACAGTATTTTTAGACTTTTTAATTAAATTCAACATAGGCTTTTGAGAGCCCACCTTATGAACACTGGCATCGCTATTCGTTACTTAGTCCTCGAAGGTGATTTCACGCGAGTGACCATGAAATCACCCTTTGGGTCTGATTAACGCCATGACAGTGACAGAATTCATGAGGAGGGATCCCAAAACCCTATGTTGAAAATTTGCTAAATTCCCAAAATGCCCGAGATATGCAGCAAAGTTGAAAAACCCTATCTATCCCATTATACAGCTTACTGGCATTTCCTCAGTTCACAGTCGGCATTGAAGAGTGCAGACGTGTTCCCAGTCCACCGAAGATCATCACGCCAAGGTCCGGAGGTAAGTATGGGGTGAAGGGGGTGTGGGGAGGCAGGGTGCACAGTAGGTGGGTGCGGTTGTGTGGGGGGCAGGGAGAAGCACCGAGGGAAAGTTTTTGTATTTACAGGTTTCTTTTTTTTAATAAGATGACGAGTAATGTTTGCAACACTCTGGTGGGCTCCCATCATGGCTGCTGGAAGGCTGTCTGGGGGTGCTGGAGCTGATAGGGGATTGGGCACCCCCGTCGGCCATAACACATTTTGTCACGCTAGGATGGTCTCCCAGAATGGCACCTGGAAGCTTTGGGGGGGGGCGAGGAGCCGACTGGGGATTGGGCACCCCCGTCAGTCATACAGTGTGTGCATGGGGGGAAGGGGAAGGCACATGAGCACGCAGTATGTGTGCGTGCATGTGTTGTGTGTATGTGTGGAGGGGGGAGCTCTGATCACTGAAGTGGAGCTCTCGCTTTCAACTGTACGATGACTGCATTTTCAACTGCTCTCATAGACAGCTGTAGCAGTGATTGGAGAACTGGGGCCACGCCTGCAAACACACTGACTGAATTGGAAGACGGGTGCCACACCTCCAAAAACTCAGACAATGGCACTATGTTTCTTGCACATGCGTGCAAGCAACATAAAAATGAAAAGTCCTCTTCAAAAAACAAACAGTGTATTTAAAGGGGAAGTCTCCCATAGTTTCACACCAATATTTTCCCAACTTCTTATGTGTAACTGTTGAGTGTCTCCTCCAGTTGCAGTCCTATTGCTGTCCAAATCTAGATTATAAATAAAAATATACAGCCTCCAAAAGTTATCAATGTGTTTGGCCTCCATTTTACCATCAATGTTGCTGGAGGATGATGTCATCAGAGCAACAGATAATGGTGCTGCACTAAATGCAGTTCCACCAGTAAATCAAACCCACAATGTTTGGTTCCCCCCTTGAGCAATGGAGGAACCCTTTAAGTGCTGTGCACATCCTGAAGTGCAGGTCTAATAGGGACTAGGACCATGTGAGTGTGATGCACCACTGATTTGAGGTATATACAGTATTCATATAAGGAAGTGCCTATATGTGTTGTGTTACTGTTTCTGTTAGCAAAACAGTTTACCCAATAAATGACTTGGTACAACAAGATTTTTAAGTGGTATTATACAACTGTTGTATTATGTTGTGTGTGTGTTAGCATCCTCTGTTTTGATTGACACCAGCAGTGAGAAACAGTCTTGCAAATATGCCCCTTTCCCTTTGTAACTAGGCAGTCAGTGATTGGATGGCTGCTGTAAGGCAATAAAGAATTCAGCTATAACAAGGAATAGGTTACCAGGACAACATCAGCTGCAGCATATGGAAGAAGGATAATCTAGTGGTTTGGCACAGGCACAAGCACTGGGGGACTCTGGTTCAAATCCTACTAGAGTCCCTTACTCTCTAACACTTAAGAAGTTCCCCTAGCCTCCTTGGAAACTGGGATGACCCCTCAGGTCCATGACTTTAAAAGTGCCGAATTCCCATTATAAATCATTAGCAGTGATGTGGGAGCTACAGCACTTTACTTTCAAGGTATTAAGGATAAGCTGTGGCAACCCCCCGCTTTGTAATGCCAGCATTTGAAGTAGGATGTCCCTCACAAATCAGATGCTACACTTCAGCTGTTGTAGGTAAAGAAACTAATCGGTCTCAGTGATTGTAGTGCTCTATATTTGCATAGCTCACTCCTCCCATGTCATATGCATTCTGTGTCTTGGTATTTCCACTCAGAAACTCAGATTTAAGGAGCATTTGAAATGTAAAACAATACACTTTATAAAGTAAGTGATCTAGCTCTCCACTTTCAGGCTGCTGAAAGGGGATATGTATAATTCAGTCTTGTGTGATCCTTTGGTAAACTGCCCAGGCTCACCTTGTCATGAATGTTCTCAAGGGTGTTCACCTGGTTCAATACAGGGTGACTGACTGACTGACTGCTCGATTGATTAATTGGTTGATTGACTGATTCAGTTTACTGCTCTCTACAACATGTTACAACTGTCTCACAGAGAAAAATGAGCAATACAAAGTAACAGATTTTGTTTCCTGTGAATGAAATACTAGTTGATGTATTATTTGCTCTACACACACAGTATTAAGGTTACAAATACTACTCCCTGTGTGAGTTGCATGACAGAACTGCCTTAAGCCATTGCAAACTTAAACTAAAATTAGGCTAGACAGCATTTATACCCTTATGTTTTGTTCTGCACTGTTGCTGCAGTGACGTCAAGGAATGGGAGGGGCTGTATTACAAGTGACTAATTTTTCCATGTAAATGGAGGCTTGCTTGACATTGTACTGCCTTGTATCAGAGCCTCAAACTCTAGCTATGTGTTACAACAGAAGAAATGGCTGATCTCTTGTTAACATATGTACAATACTTGATGTAATGTGTAATAAATACATCAGACATATCCAAAACAATAAATATACAGGAATCTTCTCCTTTAAGGGAACATAAAATAATATAATCCCCGGGCCATGTTCATTGAAGTGGAAGATCCTGCCTTTTCTTGTATAATCCCGTTTTCTCCCCTTTTCTAGACCAGCTATTGACTCTTTCTCCATTCTCTTATATAAATATACATTGCAATATGAATGGGCTTATAGAATCTGTACCCATCTCAAGAACTTTCACATAAAGGTAAAAATTGTTGTTTATAGTACAGTGAAACCTGTTTTAGGAAGGGGGATCCCTCCCACATAGGGAGGGATATCTTCACTGACCGCTCAAGGTGACATCACTTGTAGATGTAAACATGCCCACGGACATGCTCACCCTGCAGCCCGGAACCCTTTCTTTATCCTTCGAGGAAGAAGGTAGCTTGCAGTCAAAATGACATTCCATGTAATGGTGGCAGGTGGACATATGGGCGTGCTGCTCACAAGCTGTGATCAAGATTGTTAAAACCAAAATGAGAAGGTAATGAGATTCAAAACTTTCCTACTTTAAATTACAGCGAAGAATAATGATAAAGCTTTATTAGCGAGAATATGGAAAGTCAGTAAACTAAAAAGAAAGTTTTTAAAGGAAGTTCTTTTAGGTTGCAGTACGCTTCATAAAACTGGAGATACCTGCTAAATATGCAGCATTTAAGGATTAAGCTTTTTCTAATTTAAGGTAAAGTTGAAGCAATTGTGGAATTGGTTTTATAAAAAAGCGCTTTTTTTAAATATTTAAGAAAAAGAGAACTGATGAATTATTTGGACACAGAATTAAGGTATACAATCTTTTTCTTTTAGGAATTCATTTAGAGATTGAATGCAGCTTGCCCTCAGCTCCGCCCCCATGTATGGAGAGTATTAAGTAAAAGCAAGCAAAATGCAAATTTTTTAAGGTTGCAAGCCGGCAGGTTAATTCCACCTGCTAAAATTAAATTGAAAATTAAATTAAATTCATTTATTTGAATCACATTTCTTTTTGGGAGCACATCCTAATATATACATAAAAGGATTAATTTTGAAAAAAAGTCAACAATACTCATTTATTTTTATATGTCATTACAGCTGGAATATTAAGAAATGAATTAATTTCCATGCATTAAAATGTGAAGAATATTACATATACAAGCACAGACAACAATGCTCACAAGTCTGATGAAGAAGCTATAGGTTCTGAAACATTACTTTTAAGAAGAAATATACAAAGAGCATAAGGAAAATAATAAAAATAAAAATATTCTGATGCTATATTTTTGTGGCAGATTGAAATACTGGGTTGAGAGAGAAATATTTATTGTCTTTTGGATTCTGCTTTCCAGAATTTTTCTCCTCCTCCTCCCTCCCATTTGCTGGTTCCTAAACAAAAAGAAAAGAAGTGAGAAAAGTTTAATTGAATTTCCAAAAGGAACCTTGGGAGACACATGGTGGAGTTGTAAGACGTGAATGGGTCGGGTATCAGGTAGCATGTGAGGGAATGAGAGCATGTATAGGCAGCAGCAAACCAGGAATAGGGTGGTATGTTGTAGAGGATGCAGGGCAGCCATATTCCTGTGGATGCTGTGTGTGGCAGGAGGTTGTCTAGTGTGTAAGAAACTGAATCATCTGACGGCAGAGGTGAGACAGCTCAGATGAGATTTAGGAAGGCTAGTGAGGGACAGAGGGGGGAGAATGAGGCTGGGGGAGAAAGGCGAGTAGGGGCAGCCCAGGTGAGAGAGATTTTGAGACAAAGGAGGGTTGAAGAGTGAGGGACCCAGATGCAGGGGGCACCCCTACCTTAGAGGGTGAGGGGTCCTAGAGAAGAGAGACGGAAAGTGGTGGGTGGGTGGAAGAGGTAGTGTCATGAGGGGTGCGAACAATGTAAGAACAACTAGTGGGGTGCCAGTGTGTAACAGATTCCTCCCACTGTCTCAGATTGAATAGGGGAGAGAAGGGGAAGGAGGGAGGGCTCAGGTACAAGTAATTGGAATCAGGGGTTAGATAAGAGAAGAGGGGAAGGTGGCATGGCAGCAGTGAAGGAAGGGGAAAAGTGTTCAAGGAGAGTGGAACAGGTGCAGGGAAGGCAAGGGGGGATTGAGGCAGGGAGTGTTGGTGGTACAAGAGGGCAGGTCAGAGCTGAGCAAGGGAAGGGAAGGGAAGAGAAGAGGAAGAGCTGAGGCGGGCAGGGGTAGTCCGATGGGGTGAAGGGCAGGGGAGGAATAGAGTGCAAGGTGGGGAAGGATCGGACAGGTGCGGGGAGCTTGGTGAGGATTCAGAGAGGTGGGAGGAGGACAGGAAAGGTGGGAGGAGAAGGGTAGTAATCCTGGGAGACTCGATACTGAAGGGACTTCACTACGGGATATGGTGAATCCATGTGTGGGAAGGGAAATGATATGCATGCCAGGGATGACAGCAGAGAAGGTGCGCCCAAGGATTGCTTAGATAGTGCAAGGGGTTGTGAGGGAACCCCCTGTGATTGTCCATTTAGGAATGAATGATCTAGCTGGAGAAGAGGTGGGGTGCTGCATGAGAGGTTCAGGGAAGTGGGAAGGATCAGCAAGATGCTAGCCAGATTAGTTGCATTCCCTGAGGTATCGCCAGTACCAAGAACCAGTACAGTCAGGAAGAAAAAGATAGAGAAGCTTATTGGTTGGTTGTGGGAATGGTGCAAGGAGGAAGGTTACGGTTGCATTCCTCATGGCCTATTTACTGATATTCACCTATATCTGTGGCATGCAAGCTTGATGCCTCTTATGGTTTTCTCCTCCACCACTTCTGCTGGCAGTTTTTTCTAGGCATCCACCACTCTTTCAGTGAAGTAGCACATCCTCATATCAATTTTAACCCCCCGCCCCCCACCAGCTTTGCACACTTTCTGGCCCTGGTGCTCTCCCTCATTTGAAACAGACCCTCCTTCTGCATCCTGTTCTGCAGATGAGGTTCTTGGAGGTATTTATCCATCTGTCCACCCCTTGGAGCCTCTTATCCCCAGCACTGTTTTCTCTAACATTAGCATTTCCTACTGCTGTTTTCTCTTTTTTTCTCTTCTAGTTTTTACTGATCTGCCTCACCAAACAAGTGCGATTTCCTTGTCTAATTGTTAAATGAACTACTGTTGTGCCACTGTTATATAAACTACTGTTGTGCCACAGTTATTTGAACTACTGTTGTGCGACTACCTTGTCTAAGTGTTACATGAACTACTGTTGTGCCACTGCTCACACTGTAATTGTTTTTTTTTTATTATTGGCTCTATGTTCATTTTTGTACCTATCAGTTTTGTTAATAATTGCTTCTGCTCTTTTATGTGAGGATCTTCTTGTCTAGCGCAAACGCCTTGAAGTTTGCCCCTGATTGCAGTTATTTATTTATTCCCCTTTAAGGGAGAGGGGTTGCACAAAGGTAAGATAAAGACAGAACATATCATGCTGTTTCACCTGGCTAACCAGTGACAATCTCTCTATCCCCAGCTATGAGGCAAGGTCACTGCTACACCAGCCAAGACACCAGCACACAGGATCCAAACCTGCAAGCAGTCTGTGCAGTCTTTTCTGACCAGTGATGAAAGAGAACAGGAATGCACAGGAACTCAGTTCTGTACTTTTTTTGCAGCAGGAACAGAGTTCCTGTACTTCTTCCCAATGATGTTGGAACTGAAATTAGTAAACCAGCAACATAACGACAGTTTCTGGGTCTATCAGCTGAAATCAAGGGTTTCCATCACAAAATTTAACTTGTACAAGAATGTAATTTTCCTAGAAATACTACACTATCTCTAACCAAATCTACAAGTATCTGAATATATTGATGTGTCTTGATAGAGTTATCTGTAACCCCACTAGAAATGGGGGTTCCCAAAAAGTCTTCCTTGAGCTTGCCTAAATGCTCACTGCCAGGCTGGTGTCCTGTGTTTTAGCAGTTTAAATGTGATTACCAGAGCCTGTATAGCCTCTGTGTACTGTCTCTTTAAGAGCTGTCTGATTGCAGCTTAAGTAATCTGAGAGGGAGCTCTGTTGAAAGATGTAACTATTTACTGAAAATAATTTAGAGTGATAATGATAATGTAGTTTGTCTAACCTGCTTTCTTTGTAGCAAGGACTGTTTTGTTTGTCTCCACTATCTTGGACATGGACTGCAAATTGGACCAAACAGTACTGGTGGGACCTAAAATGTAGCTGAACTACAGGAGCTGTCTGAATTCAAAATCAGTAGGAACTGTAGTTTGGAGCTTTTTTGCAACTGAAGGGGGTGCTCTTGCTTTGACTGACAGTCAAATCAACCAACCAAATCTTTTGGATCTTGGGGAAGTCCCGGGCTGCTTGCAGTTTTCAGTTAGATCTACGCTGGAAGCTGAACAAGAAGGAGCTGAAGTGATTCTGAGCAGCAATCCTGAGTGGATTCGCATGGGAGAACTCTGAAAAGGCTATGTTTTTGGCCTGCATTTTGGTGTGCTGCTCCTGAGAGGGAGAGAAGAGAATTATTTTGGACTAAATCCAAGTTTGCGTGACTAAAATAAGCTACTGAAGTGGACCAGGCTCAACCTGATAAAGACCGAAGATTTTGCTGAATGCGATCGGCCTGTCTGGAGTTCCAGCCACCCCTCAGCCCCCAGTGTGTGCAGAGACTTTGCAATTGTGACCAGGGAGCACTTTGCCTGGTACAGTAGAATTCCCTTATGTGTAAATATGCCATGAGCTGCTAGTGAGTCGTGAGTTCCCCCCACTGTGTGAACTGTGTTCTGCTTGTTGGAAGCTGTATCCAGCCCAAAACGGACTGCATCCGAATTTGTCTCCATGCCATCTGGACCTTGCCAGACTGGCCCAGCCAGACTACCCACTGCACAGAGAAGCCATCAATGAGAGACCTGCCTGACGATCAGCCCCTTGCTCCTTGCTTGAACAGGAACGACACCTCTGCAACTCGTGTGGGCCCTGCTTCTCCTGGCATTCCAGATCAACCACCTGCAGCCTTGATTTTCGTCCAGCCTGTGTCCAGTTTTGGGTATCGTGAGTAAATACCAGGGCAGCTCCCTGCAACAACAGCTTAATCTGAGCGTGTCATCTGATTGTCTTGTTGTTTCGTTTCCTTTACAAACTGAGCCCTCTGGCTCCGGATTACAAATATTGTGTACTGTGCATGTTGTGTTTTCCATCATAGGGCTCCAACCAGCTGCGATGCCAGCCAGCCCCTGGCAACAGTCCTGGCTAGCCCATCTCTTCTCCACCTGGATACCCAAAGGTGTGACTGTGTGGGGGGGGGACTCACAGCGCATGCATAACTGCCTGATTGATATAACCTTTAAGCTAATTAACCTGATTTTGCCCCTCCCTTGTTCAAGTCCCCTGAATAAATCAGATCTAGCTTTTTCTGCATGTAATCTGAGAGTTGTTCCAGTTTGTGCTCAAAGTACTGTACTGTTGCTATTTGCTGTGCATAACCTTGTTTTACAGGGGGTCCCCAGGGTCGAGCCAGAGGAACCAGCCCTGGTGGTAAGTGAAAACAGTGTGGGTACTTGTGTGGTATACCAAGGGTATTGTGAAAGTGATTATTGTACAGTTTTCAGGCCACTAGAGGGGAAAGAGGGGGGGTTACAGTGTCCCGGAGGGCTGTGCCCAGGTTAGCTTGACCACTACCAACCCTGATCTCCAGGTAGAGGCACCCATTTCAGAACTTGGGCCCTTAACCTGCTACTAGTCAAGCAGGCAGGGGTAGTAGCCCTTGGGATAGTGCCACCTATGGGTTACATCTCCTTCAGAGTGAGGATCTTCATTTTGTGTTTCATATTTGTCGATGTCTGAGTTCCTGTACTTCTTGTCTACCACTTCCACCACAGTTACTGACTCAAGCACAGCACATTTAAATCTTGATGGGGGGGGAGGTAGACCACAGCCTCCATTCTGGTGAAAAGCCCTCTAAGTTCCAAAATGCTGCCCACCACTGCTGAGAACTACTGAGACTTCCACTGCATACATGACTTTTCTAAGTAATGGTGTCAACACAGTTTGCACTGTCTGGGGAGAGAAGCAAATATAAAACTAGTTGAGACACTCCCCCCAAGCAGTAGGTGTGCAGCTCCACTGTTTCTTTTATTGGGTATAATTAGAGTGGGTGACTGCAGGGTTTTGGGAGAAGAATATCCCCCAGCATGATGGTTCAGTTAAGTCAGGTGGTGACTGTCTTAACAATATAGTGCATCGGGCGACAGATATTGCAGCATTACTCCAAAAATGAACACTCAAATTAAAACCAGCTGAAACAGTTCGACACTTTAAACTTATTTTAATTTTATTATTATTTTTTTTATTTTATTATTAGATCATCGGTTTACAGTCCTTTGAGTCATAGACTCATTTACAAAGGCACCTTGTCAAGAGAGCAATACATCACAGCAAACAAAACAGTACCGTACATAATGCTTAGATTAAAAAAGCAACCAGTGTTACAGGCATTCACTGGTGGTACACGCTTGGTAATAGGTAGATCACAGTAGTCATAATATAGGTACATGAGTACCACGTCAGGTAGCAACCAGAGATATCTGGATATCAGTAGCAACTAACATAAGTTCTGGTAGAGGGGAGGCTGGATAACATTACTGGGAAAAAAGCCGATTTATTTCAAAAGGAGGTAACTATTGTCACTGTTGCTGCCAGACACTGAACAGGGCCTGCGTATGATTATTATGTTTAACAGTAACCAGGACGTGAATAACTTCCAACTGCCAAACTGAACTTGCCCTTTGTCTTAAATCACGTGAATCTGTGGCTTCCCATACTTCTGATTTTGAATTATCTTAAACAGAGCCTTACAACAGCTTTAGCCCATGATCTGTAACCTCATATCTGTTGGGTGGGGAATAGCAGTGGACTCGGGTATGTCCATCAAGGTTTGAGGATGGTCCAGTTGTGAGTCTGATATTGGGGGTTGGCAGCAGTGGCTGACCAGGGCCTTTTGAAAATACGTGCCTGACACTACAGGGGAATGGAAAAATGCTTACTTTTAAAGTGGACCTCCAATGCAGCAGGGAACCAAAGTGAATACCTAATGCCCCTGGTTCTGAGCCCCAATTTAATTCAATCAAACATGTGCATTTCTTCTTGGACAAACTTAGAACAGTGACAGAAAAAAGAAAGGCAGTGTCCCTGAGCAGTAACATCCTTCACCTCTCTTGCAGATTTAAAGATCAACTTGCTATCCTGAAACCAGTGGCATCTGAAAATGAGGGTCCTAGGTCAGGCGGTTGAAACTGTATTAGTCGTTGGCTTCTTTTCAATGCAATGTGCCTAGTCCAGCTTAATATCAAATTCTCTTGTGAGAAGAAGTCAAATGGGAAATTCTGCTAAAGATAATCTATGGCATCCCTACCTTCAGTACCATCTAGAAAGTCTAGGAGGTGTAGTAAATGTGGTGACTTCTTCATTCTCATGCATTAGTGCAGCTTATTAGGTTTTAAATAGTCTTTTCAATTGCTTCTAGGTGGGTGTCCATATCTGTGAGTTCAATTTCTAAGCTTTCAGTCTTCTATTTGGACTGTACTTGGGGACTAATGACCTGGCTAGGGATGGGACTGAGATAACGCAGGTGGTTTAGAGAGCTGGGGAGGGGTCTTAGACAGGTAGCTCGCTCAGTGGCTTTCACTGAGATGCTGCCTGTTTATGACAGGGGAAAGAAGAGCAATCTCTGTACTAGGAGCTTCAACTCATGAATGAAAGGAATGGTGCAGAGAGGAGGGGCTCGGCTACATTGGAACTGGGGATTCACCTGGGAGGATAAGGGCCTATATAGGGGTGATGGCCTGCATCCATCTGGGAGGGGAACTGCAGTCCTCAGTGGATAATTTAAATGTTACTTCGATGAACATTTAAACTAGCTGAGGAGGGGCAGAAGGAATCGGGGAGGCAGAAACTGTCCCCCCTAACAGGCTAAAGTAGAAAGTAAGGAGAACCTGAGGGGAAAGGAATCCCCCAGGGTGCAAATTCATAAAGGAGGCAGAATGGCAGAGATAAAGAGGGAAGGGAATGGGAGCATTAAAAAGAGAGGGGAAGGAGGGAGGAGGGAGGACGAAAAGGAAAAAAGAACGGGGGCAACAAGCAGAGTGGAGACAAGATCTAGACCATGTCTGTGAATGTTATAAGTCTAGGAAATAAGATTCCAGACCTAGAGGCCATCACGGCAGAGGCCAACCTGGATATTGTAGCCATTACCCAGTCATCGTCCATTGAAAACCATGGCTGGGACATGGCTATTCCAATGTATACTCTGTTCAGGAAGGACCAGGTGGGAAGCAAAGAACGCTGTGTGGTGTTTTATGTGAAGAAATGCTTAAAAATGATGGAGATACAGGGAATACAAGAGGAGGTAGAGGTACTGTGGGTCACCCTGGAGATGGGGAATGGAGCCACTGTTTGCACTGGAGTGATCTACAGATCTCCAGCACAGGGGAAGGAATTAGAAAAGGTATTGGTGGAAGCTATTAGAAAGATGGCAAAAAAGGGGGAGGTGCTGCTGTTGGGGGACTTCAACCTGCCATGTAGATTGGAGCCTTCCAGCAGTGGCTTCAGCTAGAAGCAGGGACATTCTGAATTCTCTGCAGGAGGCATTCCTCAGGCAGCTAGTCAGTGAACCCACTCGTGATGAAGCAATACTGGACCTGGTGTTCACTAACAGTGACAGTATTGCAGACGTGAAGGTGGGAGGCCACCTGGAGACCAGTGATCACTGTACAGTGTGGTTCAATATAAGGATGGCTGCAGAATCAAACCACACAAGGGTGATGGTAATGGACTTCAGGAGGGCAGATTTTATAAAGATGGGTGAATGCCTCATGAATGACCTGACAGCGGGATGACCTGGGTGGGGTGAGGAACAGTGGGTGAAGCTAAAAGGGAGCAAAGTAAAGGCAACAAACCTCTGTGTCAAACAAGTGAGCAAAAGCAAGAGGAACAAGAGGCCACTATGGTTCTCGAAAGAGGTGGCTGAAAAAGTAAAGGCTAAAAGGGCAGCATTCAGAAGGTATAAGGAAACGCAGAGGGAGGAGGACAGGGAGGTGTATCAACAGAAACACAGGGAAGCAGTGAAAGCAATAAGGAGCACAAAGGCACAAACTGCAGATAGACTAGCCCAGGAGGTAATGAAGGGGGGGCATTACATTTTTATGTTGGCTTGCCGCGCTTGCATGGTAGTCAACATATTGGGAGAGTGCAGCTTTGGGGGTGCAGCTGCTGTTGGGCAAATGCAGGGCACGCATCAGTAGGTGCATCCCTCATTCCCCAATAAGCCAGCATGCTAGCGCTGACACCAACATTATGTAAAGTGGACAAAACTTCAAAACAAAGTGCCGCTGCAATCAGAGACAAGCTCATCATGCAGCGGCACTTAGATGACACACCTCCTATATGTGCCGCTCCCCAGTACAGGGTGCCATGCTGGAGCCCACCCCAGCATGGCAAACGTCCCGTATCATCTTTTTTTTTCTTTACCTGTAAATTAAAAACGGTCCCAAGCGCTTCTCCCTGCCCTCCCACAAACCGCACTCCACCCACTGCGCACCCTTCCTGCCCACACCCCTCTCAGCCCATACCCACCTCTGGACTCGTCATCAGTGGACTCGGAACACGCTCTGCACTCTTCAAAGCCGACCGTTAACTGAGGAAATGCCAGTAAGCTGTATAATGGGCTAGATAGGGTTTTTCAACTTGTTGCATATCTCAGGCATTTTTTGAATTTTGTACCAAATTTTCAACATAGGTTTTTGGGGCCCCTCCTCATGAATTCTGTCACTGTCATGATGCTTATCGTTTTCAAAGGTGATTTCGCAGTCACTGTGCGAAATCACCTTTCAGGGCCCATTAATGAAATGACAGTGGTAGTGTTCATGAGGTGCCCTCTTAAAAAGCCTAAGTTCCAAATTTGGTGGAAAAAATCCAAAAAATGCCTGTTTTACGAGCATGCGTTGCGCAGTTGCTACGCAGGCTCGTAACTTCACGTATTCACAATATTTTACTGCCAAATTTTCAGCATTGTCATTTTTGTACACCTCCTTGTGAACAGTACAGCTGTCATTTTCCACATCCTGCCCGAAATGTGTTTCCGCACTGGCGCACAATAGTGCAGTCGCTGTGGGAAATCAGTGTTTGGGCCAGATTATGAAAATGACAGTGACACAGTTCATGAGCAAAGGACCTAAAATGCCTATGCTGAAAATTTGGTGATGATACTCCATAAAATAACTGTGTTATGAGCATGTATTGGCAGATTGCACGCACTCTCGTACCGTCGTGCATTTGTGATATTTTCAGTCAGGATTTTCACCATTGCCATTTTTCTACACTTCTTGATGAACAGTACAGCCGTCATTTGACATATCATGCCCAAAATGTGTTTTCGCATTCTCGGGAGCAGAGACAGTGGTCGCTGTGCGAAATCACTTCTTGGGACACTTTGAGGAAATAACAGTGACACTGTACATGAGCAGAGGTGCTAAAATGCCTATGTTGAAAATTTGGTGCCGAACGCCTATAAAATGGCAGTGTTGCAAGCGTGCATTGCATATTTCCCACACACCCTAGTAGCTTCGCAAATTTTGTATATTTACATGCCACATTTTCAACACTGGCATTTTTTTACGCCTCCTTATGAATGGTGCAGCTGTCATTTCTCACATCTTGCCTGACATGTTTTCCCACACTGCACTACCAAACACCCAAAGGGACACCCTAATGCTTGTCACTCTTTGCAGGGTGGGGGTGGGTTGGCATCAGTTCAATACTTCACTGCCATTCCTATGATGCATTTGTCTAACTCCTGCACTACTGATGCCAATGCCAGCAAGCCAACATTCGGCACTGACAACTGCTTGTTTAGATATGTAAGTAAAAAGAGGAAGATCAGGGGTGGGATTGTAGGGTTATAAAGGGAAGAGAACACTGTGTACAGGGGGGTCCAGGAAAAGGCAGACATCCTGAACAAATAATTTTGTTCAGTGTTTGCAGAGGAAAAAGAAGGGGAGGGGCCACAAAACAGTAACAGAAGTTTTGGAGGGAGGTCGACACTAGTCCTTTCTTTTGAGGTGAGAGTCCAGAAGGGACTTGCTAATCTGAAGGTGGACAAAGCTATGGGCCAGAAGGGATGCATCCAAGGGTATTGAGGGAGCTCAGGGAAATACTAGTTGCACCTCTGATAGGTCTAGTTAACAGCTCACTGAAAACAGGACCGGTTCCGGAGGACTGAAGGAGGGCAGATGTAGTCCAACCACACAAAAGTGGTAGTTGGGAGGAGGCTGGCAACTATAGGCCAGTCAGCCTGACACTGGTGGTGGGAAAGTTAGGAGAATTACTGATGAAGGAAACGATTGTGGAATATCTTGAATCCAGTGGGCTACAACACCTGAGGCAGCATGGTTTCATGGGGGTAGGTTATGTCAAACTAATCTAATAGATTTCTTTGACTGGGCGAAAAAGGATTTAGATCAGGGTGGGGCAGTGGATGTGGTCTGCCTAGATTTCAGTAAGGCTCTTGATACCATTCCACATAGGAGACTAGTAAACAAGTTGGGTAGCTTAGGAGTGGGTCCAAAGGTGGTAAACTGGATAAGAAATTGGTTAGGGGATAGGGGACAAAGGGTGGTGGTAAACAGAGTTCACTTTGAAGAAGGGAGGGAGGGTGACCAGCAGGGTGCCTCAGGAATCATTGCTGGGACCAGTCCTCTTCAATGTCTTTATAAGTGACATTGTAGAAGAGCTGCCTCTTTGCTGTTGATGCCAAAATCTGAAATAGGGTGGTTACTCAGAGGGAGTGGAAAGGATGAGCAGAGACCTGATAAAACTAGAGGAGTGGTCAAGGGTATGGCCATTAGGTTTCAGTGTGAAAAAGTGCAAAATAATGCACTTAGGGCACAGAAACCCAGGCAAGGACTACAAAATGGGTGGAGTGGTATTGACAACCACCAAGCAAGAAAGAGATCTAGGGATAATCATATCAGATTACCTAAAGGTGGTCAGGCAGTGTGACAAGTCAGTCGGGAGGGCTAGTGGGATACTGGCGTGTATAGGGAGGGGTATCACCAGTAGAAAGAGGGAAGTGGTGTTGCCTCTGTATAGATTGGTGGTAAGACCCCACCTAGAGTACTGTGCCCAATTCTGGAAACCACATCTCCAGAAGGACATAGAGTGGCGGCAGTCCAGAGGAGGGCAAGTAAAATGGTGCAGAGTCTGCAACAAAAGCCATACGAGGAGAGACTAAAGAACCTCAATATATACAACTGGGAACAGAGAAGGGAGAGGGGGGGATATGATAGAGACCTTTAACTACCTCATGGGGGGTAAACAAGGTACAAGAGGGAAGTATTTTTCAGAAGAAAAAGTGCTCAAGAACAAAGGGACATGGTATGAAGCTGGAGGGGGTAGATTCAGGAGATATGTGAGGAAGTACTTCTTCACAGAAAGAGTGGTAGATTCCTGGAACAGCCTTCCAGCAGAGGTGGTGGGGATTAAAACAGTGGTGGGGTTCAGGAATACATGGGATAAGCACAATGGAATCACAATAGAAAGGAAGGCGGAGAGGGAGAAAAAGATGTAGATCGGGTACTGTCTGATAATAGTGTAGTTAGTGAGGAATGGGCAGACTGGATGGGCCAAGCAGTCCTTATCTGCTGTTAAATTCTATGTTTCTGTTTCTATGCACCATCCTGCGTCTAAGTGATTCAAGGGAAGCTTGTGTAGCAGTTACTGTATTCGTAATTTCCCTCATTGTGGCTGCCATTCTTTCTAGGAGGGAGGCTTGTTGATCTGTTGATGTAGTTGCTGTTTCCTGTGTTTCTCAGCCCTAAGTCATCTTTGCTGCAGAGCTTGCAGGGAGGGTGGGGAGAGTACCTGGTGGATTTTCCCATTAGTTGGGGTTTCTGGCCACCGGTTTTTGCTGAGTACTGTAGTTATCCCATTTAGCGGGATGTTCGTTCGGGTGACCAGAAGTGGGGTCTGTGCCATCAGACAACCTTCCCCAGAGCCTTGCATGTGTCACTGAGATCCACCAGCAAGTCAGTTAGCAGTAGAAGGGTGTGACCTGCCTCCAGGTGCCCCTCTTAGCAGACTCAGCAAGCAGGTTATCTAGCAGCAGAGGATGGCAAGTTGCCACTGGTTGCCCCCGTCCCCACACTTTTGGACATTTGGGCAGTATTCTAACCAGTAGCAAGGGGATGTGGCTGCTAGGAAGAATTCCCAATCAGAGCCCAGAAGACTCAGCTGATTGGTCAGTCAGTGGTGGGGACACTATCCTAACAGAAGTGAAGCCCTGGTCGAGATTGACTGGTAGATCAACCAGCAGTGAAGGGTGGCCTACCACCTGGTACCCTTAGAGGCCTGCCATTTGGTGCCCTTAGAGAAAGAAAGAAAACTTGGCTGGCAGTTTGGCTAGTGGTGATGAGCAAAAGAAACGCATCTAGCAAGTCAGCTAGCAGTAATGAGGAACAGAAATTCAACTAGCAGGTTGACGAGTTGTGAGGAGCAATATAATCTCAAATAGCAGGTTGGCTAGTAGTGAGAAGCAGATGAGACTACTTAACAATTACCAAATTGCTGTGGAGAAATAAGAGAGTGTGCATAGCTTTGCAAAAATTGACTCTTCCCCAAAGCAGAAAGAGGCCTAAATTTACCCAATTTTAGACTATATTATTATGCTGTTCGGATAAGTCAGCTTCAAAATTGGTTTAAACATCCAGGAACAGCTAAGTATTTACTAGAATTAAATAAAACCCCATACAAGGAACTACCATTCATCCTTTTCACTTTCTACCAAATGAACAAGATACTGTAGCATCAATTCTACCCATCAGCTACCACCTCATGCAAAATCTGTAGTAAATGCCATCAATTGATAGGGTGAATGGCCTCCATATGATTTTATTCTTGGATTCATGGAAATTATAAATTCCTTGCATCGATCAAAGTTCATCAGAGTTTAAGCAATGGGCAGTGTCTGATCTTACCCATTTGGCTAAGTGTTATGATATTGGTCTGTTTATGACCTTCTCACAAATTCAAGAAAGATTCGACATTCCGAAAAACACAATTTTTTTGTTTGGTATTTGCAATAAAGGATACAACAGACCTGCTAACTCTCCCATCCTGGCGCTATTGATTCCAGGCACACCACAAATAATTAATTTCCAGGATTTATTATACTTTGTTACCCTCTTCCTGGAATGATCTAATTACCTTGAAGACAAAATGGGAGGCAGATCTGAACAATAAACTATTTGATTATAGATTGAACCAAATACAGGTAAACCCATTTAATGATGTGTTCTCTACAAAATTACAACAAATACAGTGTAAAATCCTGTACTGCACATTTTCTACCTGTTAAACTCAACAAAATTAACCTCAGCATTAATGATTGCTTCCCTAGATGTAGAAATGTTGTGGGTACTCTTATTGATATGTTTGTCCATTGTCCTTTTATATTTACAATTTGCAGAAGAGTTTTAATATCAATAAAACCCAGAATATTATTAAACCTGTCCTGAATACTGAAATGATCATCTGGAATTTACCAGTCTAGTGAACTCCCAACAATATTTTCTTACTTAGCACTGATCAATGGCAACAAAACTATACTATGCGAACTCCCCCTCCCCCCCCCGAGTTCCGACAATGATTGATCTCACCAAACTGGAAAAGATCCACTAATGCTATATGGGAACTTCAGCTGAATTGGAAAAAATTGGGGCACATTTCTCTAAGATTCAAATCCAAGACTTGATCTGAATAACCCCCTGCTAGTAAAACTAGAAAAAAATGTGTTTATTATTAAACAGAATAACCACTCATATCTTCTGATCATTTCCAAAAATAATCTTATATATTTTATAATGGTTGAAACTATATTTTGGAAGCTGTAACATTTGAACTGTTAATAATGAAAACTTAAGTTATATTTAAATACAAGTTTGGAGTCCAGTCAACATGTATAGACCCTAATGATACAGTTCTCCTGTGTTGCTACATGTCTATACATGTTGAAATAACATGTAACCCCCCCGGGGTGGGGGGCTTACCTTATTGTGGCTATGGCCCTGCTGGTGTCTGCAGTGGCTCTGGGTGGGATTCGGGCCCCCATGCCCACCTGGTTCTCCATGGCTGCAGCCACCATATTTATTTATTTATTTAAGCGTTTAACCAGGAAGGCATACTGAGCAGGCTACTGCTCGATTCCAGATGCGTCCTGGGGGAAGGGGATACACATACACAGGTGAATGACAAACAGTACAATTGAGATTCATTAATGGTATTTGCTACATAATGGGTCTAGATATAAAGACATAATATATCTGGAGAACAAGTAGAATACAGGCACAGTTTAGATACATTGGCATAAATATAGCTCTATAGGTAGAACAGTTCACTGATATTTACACAGAATGGTTAAACAAAACTGCCTAGGCACATATGCAGGTAGTGGAGAAATGAGCTTGGAGCAAGGAGTTAAGATGCAGGGGGGAAGAGAAGTAATGAATGTTTATAGGGAGGGAATTCCAGTGCTTTGGAATGTGGTAGCTGAATGCTCCCTGTCCAGCAGCAGTGGACCTATGTGGGACAGCTAAAGACCGAGAATCAAGTTTTCTGAGGGAATATGCTAGGGTGCTGGGGTTGGCTAGAGCAGTGGTGAGGTAGCAGGGGAGTGACTGGGACCAGTACTTGGCTGGAATCTTGGCGCAGTGGAGCTGTCTACGATTGTCAAGAGAGGTGAGATTTAATGAATGGTAGAGGGCACAGTGGTGTGTGGAGTATGGACAGTTTAGTACAAAGCGACAGAAAGAATGGAAAAGGGGGTCCAGCCTGGCTAAGGTGGACTTGGGACCAGCACTGTAGACCACATCCCCGTAGTCGAAGATGGGGAGGATAATTTTCTGCACAATGGCCCTACAGGCAGATTCTGGAATGTTGTCTCGGTTATGGTAAAGTACTCCAAGCCTGGGGTGTAGCTTCTTGAGTATGGAGCCAACATGTGCAGAAAAGTTGAGGTGCTCATCAAGCCAGACCCCGGGGTATCTGAAGTAGGTACATGCCTTAAGGGACATCCCTTCCAGGGTGTGGAATGCGAGCGGGGAGGGGAACCTTGACAGTCTCTGCATTGTGCCAAAGGTTACTGAGACTGTTTTCTTGGCATTGAGGAAGAGTTTATTGGAGCAAAGCCAGTGCTGGACCGTATTAAAGTCCATCTGCAATCTGGTCATAACTTCTGTGGCTGAAGGGCCAGAAGTATACAGTACAGTATCGTCCGCATGTGGATTGAGGTGTGTGGGCAGGCACAAGGCAGGTCATTCAGAAAGATGGAGAACAGGAGCGGGCCTAGGACTGAGCCTTGCGGTACCCCTGTGGTGACAGGGAGGGGTGCCGAGGTAGAATAACTGATTCTGATGGATTGGGACCTGCCTGTGAGGTATGAGTAGAACCAACTGGTGACCCAGCTGCATAGACCAGCTTTGACGAGTTTGGTTAGGAAGAGTGAGTAGGAGACAGTGTCAAATACCTTGGCCAGGTAAATGAAAATGGCAGCTGTGATGTGGCCAGCATCCATCCAGTAAGGTTGGAGTCAGTGAGCCTGAGGAGGGAGGGAGGGAGGTAGTGGTGGAGTGGGATTTCCTAATGCCAGACTGGAAGGGGGTGAAAAAGGAGGAGGAATCCAGAAAGGGTGAGAGGCAAGCAAGAACTAGACGATCTTGTAGTTTTGCCAAGATTGGGAGTAGGGAGATGGGCCGGTAGTTGCTTGGGTTTGGAGCATCCCCACCCTTGGGAAGGGGGATTACGGGGGTGTGTTTCCATTCAGAGGGGATTTCAGCAAGGGAGAAGGATAGGTTTAAAACGGAGGCCAAGGGTATGGCTATGGCGGGGGCTGAGAGGTGGAGAATTTTAGAGTCCATCCTGGTGGGACATTTGCCCCTGTTTGGATTAAGGGCAATCAGTGCCTTATATACCTCATCTGGGGAGACCTGCAGGAAGGAGAAGCAGTGAGCTGAGGGTGTGGCACTGGCTGGGGAGGTAGAGGTGGTGAGCTGAGGAAGGAGAGGTGAGGACAAAAGGGTGGCTTAGCTGTTTGTGAAGTGGGAGTTAAACAGTGTCTGTGGCCACTGCTGGGGGGTCAGCTACGGTGAGGCCACCTACCTGAAGGGTAGGAGCGGGTGGCTGCAATGGATGGCTGAGAAGTGATTTTACCACTTTCCAGAAATTGGCTGGGTGATGGGAGGTGGAATTGAATGCAATTTTGAAATAGTTGGCTTTTGCTTGGTGGAGTTTCCTAGTGCTGGCATTGCGTAAAGCACAATATTGCTGGAGGTCTGCTGGTGAGATGGAAGACTTAAAAGATTTCCAGGCCTTGTCCCTGCTTCGGAGGAGGGCTAGGATTTCAGTTGAGATCCAAAGGAGGTGAGCACCTCTGACCCTAGTATACCTGAGTGGGGGTGCGTAACGATCCCAGACGGCAGTGAACTTGGTCTTAAAGAACACCAGGGCCTCATCTATAGAGGTGGATTGACTGATGTGTGAGATCAGTCAGAATTAGCCAAATCATTAAGTAAGGAGGCGAGGTCCAGTGATTTGAAGGATATGGTCATAAGAATTCTGGGTGGGGGAGCTTTTGGTCTGTAGATTTTTATTACCAAATAGATTCTGTGGTGGTCGCTAAAGGTGTACAGAAGGAGGCCTGAGGCTAGGAACCTATGTGGGTGTGAGGTGAGGGACCGGTCTAGAAGAGTGTGGTTTAAAGATTTGTGGTTTAATTGGGTGGGTTCTGAGATTAGTTGAGCTAGGTTAAGGGCAGTCACCTTGTCCCGAAGCTTGGAGTTAACCCCAGCAAGCCAGTTTAAGTTAAAATCCCCAATATATGGAGCTCACCTCCTGAAGCCAGAGAGTTTAGTGTGCCCAGGTGATGCAGTATCACAGATGTGTTGATGTCGGGAGTGCAATAGGTACCAGCAACAAAAATCGGAATTGAGTGGGGGAAGGAGAGTTTTACCATTATAGTTTTGATTTACTCCGAAGGTGGAGATAGGGTGACTGGGGAAAACTGGATGATGGAGGCAATGTACATGGCTATGCCACCACCTCTTTTACCTAACCGATCATGTCGGATGAGTGTATAACCAGGTATAGAGAATTCAGTGTCCAGGTTATGGGGCTTCAGCCAGGTTTCAGAGATAATCAGGATGTCCAGTCTGAGGGACAGGGAGCGAGGGGTTGAAGCAGGGTTATTTTACGCAGAAGGCTACATATATTTAGATGAACCAGTTTTAAGTCTGAGGGGAGTAAGAGTGGTACAGAGGGGTTTGGGGCATGGTGGTTAGGTCCTCGGCCCTGTGCCAGAAGGAAGCCAAGGTCTAAAACATGTTTCCACACCTCTGGGCACTTTGGGGGGCATATTGGTGGTCTGTGGAGGCAGAAAAGATGGACAGTTGAATGTAAATAAAAAATGTGGCCACGCTGCGCCTTTTGTGCATGCGTGGACATATCTTAAAGGAGTCATGGCTCAAAAAAAGTGTTTCAACTGGTGGCCACTATTAACACTTATCCCCAGCTCTGGGGCACGCAGTGGAGCAGAGAATCAGCAGCAAGATGCCTCTGGGCATAGCAGGGACAGTTATCTGCCCTTATATGGGCATATAATAAATATATAATAGGCTGTGTGTGGTGGGGACAAAATATAAACACATATGGCAGCCTCCAGGGACACTGGCAGCAGGGGACTGCTGGATAAAATGTCAGAGGACACTAATTTGCCTGGGAAAGCTGCAGCCAATCAGACGGGAGCAAGCAGAAAATTATAAAAGGGATTGTTTTGCCCACCAAAAGGGAGATTCCTCTGGAGTCAGGAGAGAGAGAGAGAGAGAGAGAGTGTGTGCAGGAGAGACTGCTGTGGGCTACCCTGCCCGAGGCCTGCACTTTGGTCCCAATGGCCAATTTGGCTCTAACTAGATCGCAGTGGTAGAGTGCTTGGGAAAGCCAGGGAGAGAATCTTAAGAGCTGCAACCTGAAAGAGAGAGACTTTGGAATTCTGCTGCTGAGAGAGAGAGAGTTCTGATATCTGCAGCCAGGGAGCAAATTTGGAGCTGGCTGCCAGAGAAATAAAGTACTGAGCATCCTGCAGTGTGAAAGTTCAGCAGCCAGTGAGCAGAGCTTGAAATTGTGCAAGCGAGAACCTGAGCATTGGAGTTCCCCCTCAGAGGGACAAGTTGGAACAATGACTTGCTGCAAAGCAGGGAAGTGTAATTGTGCATGTGCTGGGGCCAGCGACTGATCCAAAGGCCAGTTGTTTTGCTGCTGCAGGAAAAGTGTGTGTGTGCTGAGACTGATAACTGTGCAGAAAAATCTAGGGGACCAAGCCTGCCCTGTCCCTAGACCCATCGGGCAAGAGTACCAGAGAAGAAGATGATGAGAGACCTGCCTGGTGAATACTGTCCACAAAGGTCTCGGAGGTGAAGTTTTTAAAGGCCAGGGAGATGAAGTCTAGCATTCTTCAGCCACTTCTTCAAGTTTCAGCCAGCCCTACTGTTGTGCACTATCATTGTTAAAACCTTCATGGTACTGTCCAAAAGCCAGCCTTCTGAACCCCCTCGACAAACTGTAAGTACCCCTGGGCTGAGGTTTTTGGGAGACTTTATTTAGCTAGCTAGTTATTTAGGGTTCAGGGGATTAGGTCCTGGGCAGGACTGAGTAAATAAGCTAAGACCAGACCTGAAGTTTTCAAAGTATTTTCTACTGTTTAAAGTTATTGGGCCCAGATGAAAGTGTTTCTTCCAAAAGACTGATTGCAACTCGACATCCAAACCTTCAGAATTATCAACCTGATGAGGTACCCACCATTGTTAACCGTTACTGCTCTAAGGGTTAAATGTGCACCTGCAGGTGGGAGGTGTGAGAGAAAGTGGGTACAGTTTGCTGTTGCAGTCATTGTGTTATGCGTTCATCCCTGTTTTTCTCCTCCCTTAAATAAATACTGTTACTGGTTTATGTTACTGTATATTTTGTCATTGTGAATTACTGCAAAATGGGGGGTATAATTGTGTGTGGAAGTATCTGTGGGGGCAGCAATTGTATTTTCCTGGGGGGTAGTAACTTGCTGTTTATCCAACAGGTGCTGCTCATCACTACCCCAGGCAGAGCCACCACACCATTTATCTCCTATATACCCTGCCATCCTGGACCCAGGCTGACCCCTTCGGAGTTGTGTCCAGGAGGGATCCGAGTGCCCCAGGAAAGCCCAGGTGAATCAAGTGGCTGTTACAAATATAATGTAAAAAAGACAAGAGTTTAAAAATTTAGTGACCCATTTTATGTTTTTTATGTCAATATGAAACATTTTATTTTTTTTATATCGATATATGGTCGCAGTATGGTCTTATTGATACAGCTACTTAGCTGACTTCAAGATTTCATTTACATAGAAACATAGACATTGACAGTAGATAAGGACAGCTGGCCCACCTAGTCTGCCGATTTTCTCTACCTACTGCAATGCCGCAGATCCTGCTTGATCTCCAGCTTTTACTCTCTCTTTCCTTGTGCCTATCCCATGCATTCTTAAATTCCCCTACCATTTTTGCCCCCACCATGGGGGCCAAATTAAGTCTCTTGCCCAAACAGTTCCAAAATTATCACATTTTAAAGAAAATATATTTTGAAAGGTCCAGTTCTGGAGCTTGGAGTTGTGCCATTAAGAAATGTTTGTATGTCCTTATAATACAGCAGTATTTATTATGTTCAATATATACATTTACATCTCTTCAGAGTTGTTTCAGGTTTTTTTTTTATATAAATTTTATGTTGTAGATATACTTTTCCCATAATGACAAAGTATATTAGTATACTTTTTAGACATCTAACAAAGTTGGAGCCTATTGTTACCGGTGTGACTATTTTGTTTCTCAGATTTTCTTATGTGGGGTGTATAGGAAACTATGTCCCATTGACACCCCAGCAGAAAATTGCTCATGGGAGTTTCTGAGGTTTCAGCTATTGACTTACACTGGTGTAGCTGTATGTCTGGGGACTGGTTCTTTCAGCACTCTGTAGAGAGGAGAATGGGGAAGTGACTTACAATCAGTTCAGAGGTACTGATCGTGCCCAATCTAGGGCACAACCATAGCCAAAAGCCACAGCTAGGAAGTGGATAGGCTGCGCCCTCTCCTACTGACTCTCCCCATGTCAGCACCCCAGAAGCAAGCACTCAGGTATGGCTTCCACTGACTCCTTGCTCCACTGGGTTTGGTTTCTCCACTGGCGCTCTGACTGGTCATCAGAGAAAGCGTTAAGCCACTGATTGGCCATCTTCCAAACCCTGCTAGACTGCTGTTTCTGTCTACTGCCAGCTCTTTGGCACTTACAGTAATTGTAATTTTTTAAACCTATATTTTCTTGTGCCTGCCCCAACCCCAGCCTCTATTAAATACTCACTAGCCCTGCCTCCTCCTCCTAGCTCCCTCCTACACTTGGGCACCTCGTTGACCGCTGATCCTTAAAGCAATACAGCCACCCTCTCATCCACCACCTACAGCTATTGCTAACAGTTTTCCTCACACTAGCTGAAGCTTCCCTAAGATGGGCTTGACCCTAATCCTGCTATCTGTAACCTACATCATCGCTGTTGGCCCTTGTGACCAACTTGGACCTCTGTCTCCTCTACCAGAACCATAACTAGAAACCACTGGTCAGTTAACGATGACCATGGCAACTGCCTCATTAGGCAACAAACCATATTCCCCTATTCCACCAACAAGCCAAGGGCCACCCACGGCCACCCCTTACCACGGCACCCTAACAATTATGTCTCCAGTAAAGGTACTGCCGTTGGTCTCCCAGCTCTCGTCTGGTAAAGTCAGATGGTGGAAGATCTGAACAACAATAAGCATAAGCCTCTCATCCAGGAAGGTGATGTTCATGCTACTGCTCTTATCTGGAAACATACATGCCAACCCAGGATCCCCAGCTGTGCCAAGTGCTGGGGGTTGTAAGGTCAAAGGCCTGAGAATAGCAGCAATGAATATCTGCAGGATAACTGCCAAGTTTGAACAGCTCCAGGCATGGATGATCCACCATGACCCCAATATCCTTTGCCTCACTGAGACCTGGTAGTCAAGCAAGATAAAAGTGAAGGCAATAGCTCTTGATGGGTACCAAGCCTTCAGGATTGATAGAAAGGGGAAGAAAGGTGGCGGCTGCCTCCTCTGCATCAGGAATACACTACACTGCACCATCTTCCCAATTACTGATATGTTAGATGACTATGAGTTATTAGCTGTGAAAGTGCAGGTCAGACAGAATGGCAAGACTTTAATCATTGTCTCGGTCTATCTTCCCCCCAAAAAAGCCAGAGAGGGCCTCCCCAAAGTCCTGGAAGCAATGGCAACTCTTCCTAAGGGCCCTGAACACATCATCACAGGTGATTTTAACATTGACTGTTCTGGCACTGAATCAACTCTCCTCAAGGGCATGGTTGCTGGTTCCCACCTAACCTAAACTTGTTGCCAATCCCACCAGATGGAACCACAAGACAGGCAATGACACCCTCCTTGACTGGCTTCTCTCAAGCTCACTGTCAATGAGCTCTGATGACAAGGTGCTGCCTGACACCTTAAGTGACCACTCTTCTATCACCTTCCTGTGGTCCTACAAATTCAGTAAGCCCCCTCCCATCCTAATAGAAAGCAGGGTCCTGAGGAAAGGCGAACTTGGGTCACTCATCTCAGCCCTCTCAGAGCATGACTGGTCCCCAATTGGCTTGGCACCAAACCTCGTCCAAGCCCCTAGATACTTTACCAATGGATTCAATAGCATATGCAACCTCTTTACCCCCCTGAAGAAAAGGAAAATCTGGGGGGGGATAAGAATGGCTGGATCATGGGGAACTCCTAACTAAGATGCAAGAAAGGGACAGCCTCTGGTCAAAAGCCAGGTCCTCCTGCAGTATGCTTGATTTCCAGTGCTACAGAGCCATAAGAAATCGCTGCACTAACCTCATCTGGCAGGCTAAAGCCAATTTCCATAAGGGGACTCAGCTATACATGGGGAGATGGTAAGAGGTTCTGGGAGAATGTCAAAAGCCTCCTCAGGAAGAATAATAAACAGCACCCACAATTGCTCAATATCAACAGCTCCCCCATAACTGACCCTCTCCTCATCGCAGAATCTTTCAACGTGGCCTTCATTGACCTCACCTTGGTACTATCCTAGGACTACCTACTCCCTTCTGCTGATCATCCCTGCCATAAGACATGCATGAACCCCCATCCAAACTTTTACTTCAAGAGGGTGACAGTAAAGGAAAGGAGACCCTAAAACACGTAAAAAAAAGTGCTAGGCAGGACCAGAATGGGCAGTGATGGGGTCGACATGAAACTTCTATCCCTCACACTTGATGCTATCAACGTGCCAATAACAAAACTATTTAATAAGTCTTTGGCACTTGCTGAATTCTCTGGAATCTGGAAACGGGCCCTAGTGACACCTGTGCACAAGAACAGAGACAGGACATGCATATCCAGTTATAGACCAATCTCCACCCTCTTGCCCCTATCCAAGGCACTGGAAAAAATTGTGGCAGAGCAACTCACTGAATACCTCAACAAATACCAACTACTGTGCCCGAAGCAGCACAGCTTCAGGCAGAATCATACCACTACTAATGCCCTGGTGGAGTACACAGATTACCTTGACAAAGCACTGGACGACGGTAAAATAGTGGGGTCAGTTTTTATTGACCTTACCAAAGCCTTCGACACTGTTAACCACTCCCTACTCCTGGCACAGCTGCAGAACCTGGGGGTGGTGGACAGTACTGAAGACTGGTTCAAGGACTGCCTGACCCACAGAACCCAACATGTCAAAGTTGGACAAACCATGTCCAGATCTAGAGAAGTGTTATTGGGGGTTCCCAGGGGTCCATTCTGGGGCCACCTACTCTTCAGCCTTTTCCTGAACAATCTCCCTAAAGCATGTGATACTAAAATGATCCTTTATGCTGATGATGCGGTACTCATAAACAGCAGCTCACACCATGGTGCTCTCCAACCTGATCTACAGTACTCTTTTCTCAATCTAGAGGACTGGTTCTGCAAGCAGAAACTACTACTAAATTACAGAAAGACCAAGACCATGCTAATATCCAGTCCCCAGGTTAAAAACAAACTCCCCTACCTCATAATTTACAACAAAGTCAGTGCACTGCTAGAACAACTGAACTCATTCAAGTACCTGGGGGTCACCCTCGATGACATCCTCTCCTTCACCCAACACGTCAACTCGGTGGCCAAGATGGTTAACTCTAAGCTGGGTGTCCTCTACAGGCATAGGAAATATCTCACTTCTGAGGCCCTGCACCTCTCAGTCTCTAGCTCCATCCTTTCATCCATTGACTGCAGCCTGGTTGTCTATGGGGCAGCCACAGATACAGTGATACATACTTCCCTCAATAAAGCCTGCAGGTTCACTTTGGCTGCTGACTGACATACACACACCTGCTGTCTGAACAAACAAAGTGAATGCCACTAGGGAACAGGATCATGTTCCAAACCTGCCTCCTCGGTAAAAAGGCACTTATGGGGAAAACACACCCTCCCCCGGTGTATCTAGCATGTTATCCCCAGCTGTCTCCACATATGATACTAGAGGTAGTATGCAGGGAGCTCTATCAAAACCATTTTGCCGAACTGCTCTTGGACAATGTGCCTTTGTCTATAGGGCCCCCATTGGCTTAGTGAAATCCCTGGGCCTATATGAACATCCACGAGCCTCTCACACTTCAAGACTGAACTGAGGCAACACCTTAATTCAAGCACAAAATGTTACTGCTGCTGACCACTCCCCTCCTTTTGCTCACCAAGCCTTCCGCTGATTGCCTGCTGCACTCCCCGTAAAGCTGGTGACTGCTCCGGTGAAGTGACTCTCCCTCCCCTTAAGCCCAACCATGGCCTACCTTCCCCCTTATTCCCTCCTGCCCTTGCCCTTGCTGTCCCTGCCCACCACCCCATTTACCACTTCCCCTCTTGCACTTCCACTACTCTTGCTCCCACATGACAAAGCCTCTCTGGAGACTGCTCAACTCTCTCCTTACTGTCTCCAAGCCACCTGTGAGGGGATCCTCTCCCTCCTCTCTCCTCTCTCCCCTCTTCCCCTAGTGCTAGCCCACCTCTTAAATTAAACCTTATCGATACTGATGCTGTACTAAGCCATGGAACTAGTAATGACTCCGTAACACTGTAACCTAATGTAAGCTATCTGCCTAGTCTGTCCATATGATGTTAATGTGTTTGATGTCTATTAATTTGATGTGGAACCTTTGTAAAAGAACTTGTGCTCAAAGGTCTTTCTGAACTTCCAAATAAAAAAATAAATAAAATAAAAAAAGGTATTGCTGCAAACACATTATTAGAGTATGGCAGCATTGGGTGATAACACTGATTAAACAAAAAAGAAGTACGTAATCAGGTGAGCACAGCAAACTGGGTAGTGAAGCACGCCAACGAGGCTCTCTGTGAGTGTATACTGCTCGAATGAAAGCTCCAGGCAGCAAAGCACAAATATAATTGGCCCAGTGTCATGAGGCAGAGTTCAAAGTGCACACTTGTACCTCAGGGAACTTGAAAAACCCACACCTAAACTGTGCAGCTTTTTTTTTAAAGCAAACTCTGTGTTTTGTCAGGGATTTGGTTTAATGTATAGTCTGAGGCAAAAGCCTCAGAACATCCCAGTAAATGCTAAGTGAGGCACTCAGGAAATGCTACAGTACTTAGTATTGCATGTGTGTAGTAGTTCTCTTACTGCCTGTGTGGGGCAGCATGCCTAGAAGTTAATGAATAAGCATGCAGCATCTGCGCACCTTATTGTGCAGCAGATGTGCCAAGTGCATGCCACTAGTACAACTTTGGTGGTCGGGTGCACTGGTTTCTGGGCATCCTGTCATTAGTGCTGCAGGATTGTGAGCTGCTGCGAAGGGGTGGTGATAATGGCACAATCTTGTCTGATTCGGACAATGCTGTTTTGCCCAGGTAAATGGGTCAGTGTGGGAGCTGCTGGTGCTCCACAAGGTGCAGCCCTTACAAGTCCTTGCTTTAGTTTAGCAGCTTGCAGTTAAGCTGCATCCTAGATTCTAATCAACGCAATGTTTTCTTTTCTCTGCCCTGGGTCGTAGTGTTGGATGTGTGAATGCAGGTTTGGATTGGAGTGCTGTCTTGATCCATTGAAGTGATGCGGTGGGGAGGAGGACGGAGATGCATGTTTACAAACTGCAGCAATAAAAAAGCAATGTGGGTGCCAATAGTGGACCCAAATGGGTGAACACAGGGTCACCTTTGCATCCGAATAGGGGACCGAAAGGGCGTTCAAATTTTGAGTGTTGCCATTATGGGGTGGAATTCTACGCAGAGCTAGCATTCATAAAAAGTAGTTTGTAGCACCCTTGCACACACACACACACACACACCCCACACACACACACATCGTACTGCTGCCCAGGTCTAGTGACTGCACTCAGAGTTTGGGGGCTCCTGAAAGCTGCATCAAAGGGACAGCATAGCTACCTGATACTGGATGTCAAGCACTATCTGTTGGCGATGGTTGTGGATGGTTTTAGGAAATATTCAAACTTCAGAATTTACCATCTAGTTCTGGCTGTCAGTATAGCTTAGAGGTTAGAGTAATGAGCTGTGATCAAGCTTGGTACATCCAGCAGACTGGGCCTTGGTTTGATTCTCACAACCTCCACTTGCATACTGTGTGACTCTGAGCAAGTCACTTAACCACCCAGTGCTCCCAGGTCACCCCTGAAAACAGGCACTTGTGCCTAATGAGCCATACCCAGTTATGAAAGAATAATAAACAAGCATTTGTCAATGCCAAATGTTGTCTTGCTGGTGTTGGCATTAATAGTGCAAGTATAGAACCAACGTCAACCTCACCCCACCCTTCAGAGAGTGACAGGCATTGGGTGTGTGTTTGGGTCTCTGTCCATAATGCTCATGCTATTTCACCTCACCCTACCCTGCAGAGTCTGAGAAGTGTCACGTTGTGCCTTGGGGTCATCTGGCCTTATGCTCACCCCATTTCATAAGGAAGTACATTGAGATTGGTGCAGCATAGGAGAATGGGTTGAACTTTGGGACTGAAGAGTCCAAGGCATGCCTTGATGCCTGTCAGTGGCTGCAGGGTGGGGGTGGAGGACCAGTGGCGTGCGCAGTACAGCAGACAATCCAAAGACACATGCCTGATGCCTGTTAGTCTGTACAGGTTGGCACATAATGGTTAGAAACCCTAACACCCTGGGCATGTGTTAGTATTTGCACTCCAAATTTTAAAACATGGCCTTTTTGTGACCCCACCTCATGAAAGCATTTGGGACCTCTGCTCATGAACAGTGTCCCTGTGATTTTGTTAATCTGTCTCGAACGTTGATTTCCCACAGTGATCGCGTCTTTCTTCACCACATTAAAATGTCAGCTGCACCATTGATAAGGAGGTGTGAAGAGATGGCAATGTTGAACATCTGGAGTAAAAATGCTAAACATTCTCGAAGTTATGAGCGTGTGTGAAAAACTGCACATTGCATGCTTGTAACGCAGTCATTTAGTGGAATTACTTCACCAAATTTTTAACACAGCCATTTTGGGACCTCTGTTCATGAACAGTGGCACTATGATTATATTAATCTGCCCCGAACGTTGATTTCCCACAGCAACCACGCAATTGTGCGCCAGATGTGCAAAACTACATTTTGGGCAGGATGTGACAAATGACAGCTGTGCTGTTCATAAGAAGGTGTGCACAAATGACAACGTTGAAAATCTGGAGTGAAAATGTTACAAATTCTCGAAGTTACGGCTGTGCATGGACACTGCATAATGCACGCTTGTAACATAGTCATTTTATGGAATTTTTTCACCAAATTTTCAACATAGGCATTTTGGGACCTCTGCTCATGAACACTGTTACTGTGATTTTCTTACTGTGTTTTGAACATTGTTTTCCTACAGCGACTGCGTCACTGCACGCCGGATGTGTAAAAACACAGTTCGGGTAAGATGTGGAAAATGAAAGCTGTACTGTTCATATGGAGGTGTGAAAAAATGGCAATGGTGAAAATCTGGAGTAGAAATAATAAAAATTATCGAGGTTATAAGCGTGCTTGAAAAATGCACAAGGCACGCTTGTAACACAGTCATTTTATGGACATTTGTCACCTAATTTTCAACATATGCATTTTAGGACCTCTGTTCGTGAACAGAGTCACTGTGATTTTCTTAATCTGTTGCAAACACTGATTTCCCACAGCAACCACGCTGTTCTGCTTGGGAAGTGCAAAAACACAATTCAGCCAGGATGCGAAAAATGACAGCTGTACTGTTCATAAGGATGTGTGAAAAAGTGCCAGTGTTGAAAATCTGGAGTCAAAATATTACAAATTTGCTAAGTTACGAGGGTGCATGGAAACTGCTCAATGCATGCTCATAGCACAGTCATTTATTGGACTTTCGTCACCAAATGTTTAACACAGGCATTTTAGGACCTCTGCTCATGAACAGTGTCACTGTGATTTTCTTAATCTGTCCCGAATACTGATTTCCCACAGCGAACGTGCTATTTTGTGCCGGAATTGCGAAAACACATTTTGAACAGGATGTGAAAAATGACAGCTGTACTGTTCATAAGGAGGTGTGGAAAATTGCCAATGTTGAAAATCTGGAGTTAAAATATTACAGATTCGCAAAGTTAAGAGCGTGCATGGAAACTGCGCAACGCATGCTCATAAAATAGTAATTCTTTTATTTTTTCACCAAATTTGCAACATAGGCTTTTTGAGAGCCCACCTCATGAACAGTGGCACTGTCATTTTCTTAATCAGTCCTGAAAGATGATTTTGTGCAGTGATTGCAAAATCACCTTTTGGGACTGAATAACTCCATGACAGTGACTGAATTCATGAGGAGGGGTCCCAATAACCCTATGTTGAAAATTTGGTGCCAAAATTCCCCAAAATGCCCAAGATATGCACCAAAGTTGAAAAAACCCTATTTATGCCATTATACAGCTTATCGGCATTTCTTCAGTTTGCGGTCGGCTTTGAAGAGTGCAGACGTGTTCCCGGTCCTCCGAAGATCATCGCGCTGGGCTCTGGAGGTAAGTACAGCGTGAGAGCGTGTGTGGGGAGGTGGGGTACACAGTGGGTGGGCACGGGTTTGGGAAGGGGGCCGAAGACAGCGAGGGACCATTTTCTACTTTACAGGGTTAAAAAAAGTTATACATCATGGGAAGGTTTTTTTTTTTTTACAGGTACATTTAACATGCTGGGGTGAGCTCCCAGAGTGTCACCTGTGTGTTGTGGGGTGGGGTGGACTAGAGCCGATGGGGATTAGGCACCATTATTGGCAAATAAAAGGTGTTTGGGAGGGTGAACAACTGCCATGGGACATGATGCTGATGGGGATTGGGCTCCCCCATTGAAAGATGAACTCAGAAAGGGGGCATGATGATGCCAACAGGGGGATTGGGCACCCCGTCATTGGCTTTTCTGGAGACTGTGCGAGGCAGATGGCACAGCCGCTGCCATGTCTGATTGAAATGTTACACCAGGAAAGACACGGCCCTGCAATGAGGTGGAGCTCCCTCATTGCAGCGGCTAAAACATTTCAAGTTGGTGGCACGCTTTTGCACTGCTGTCATAGACAGCGTGCAATCTAATTTGTGCAACAGAGCCCAGCCCCAAAAAGCAGTGGTGCCGCTGACCACAACATGACTGCACCTCCAAAACCTGCTATTCCAAAGTTACCGCAACATGTTTCTTGTGTACGTGCAAGACAACATAAAAAAATTTAATAGTTCGGCTTGTTACACTATCTGCAAGGCAATGTGATGATGATGCTGGCATCTCATTAATTTTGGGTGGGGTGTAAAGTACATTGTCACTGGCCCAGTGGCACTGAGGGTTGAGGTGCTGGATGCCACACCTCGTGCCTCGCCGGCGACCTGAGTTTGGGAGCGAGCTTGGGTACCAATGGTCGGCAGGGAGGGATTAAATTGAGCACTCGCAGGACTGCCTCCTCATCCCAGGGGGGGGTTGGGGAGCTTGGCACCCAGCAGCACCTGGTGGAGATCAGGGCACCGTGAGAAGACCGCGCTACCAGCAAGCCTAATGCTGGCAGGGCTGCCGTGGTGCCAAGCATCGGGGGTGTACACTGGGGATAGGGAGTGCAGAACAAAGGAAAACCCCGGCTCACTGGGATAGGTGATGGCACCTATCCTTCATGCCCTGCACCGGGTTAATCTCGGCTGACCCCACTACTCCTCCACCCAGACACCACCTGCAAGCCAGAGTCTGCCTTTCAAGAAAGCCAAAGGAAGGAGTCGGGCTACCCTCCCTGGGCAGGTCAAACCGAGGGTGCTGGCTGTTGGGGGGGGGAGAAGGCACAGGCCATAGAGAACCTCAGGAGGGCAGGCACAAGGATAAGGTTGCCTGAGAGAGTTCCCATGAACCGTGACCGGAAGGGAAAAAGATAAAAAAAAAAGAAAGTACATTGTCCTCTTCCAGTCACATTATTTTCTGGCACTTGACCTGTAACCGAGTTGAAACCACTTTATCTAGCAAATTAGCAGCCAAGCCTGGGGTTTACAGCTGTGAATCTGGCCATGGAGAAAAACGTTTTTCCTCACTGAGTAAATCAAATGCTGGTCATTAATAAGAAAAACTGTGTGTGGGATATATAGTATGTCCAACTTTATAACATGGGTATGAGTGCCCTAGGCCTACCAAACTACCCCCCCTCATCTTTTTAAAATACGTGTGCAACATCAATACATGTGTTTCATACTAGGATTCATACTAGGAGAGTTAGGTGCACAGCAGGATGAAAGCCCATGTAAGCACACCTCCAGCAGAACTGGGCAATGTTTACTCATAGATTTAATAGATATTTATCTATTTCTTTTTTAAAAGTTCTATGTTTTTAACATCTACTATATGGTTAGGGAGTGTATTCCAGATTGGTATAATCCTTTGTGTAAAAAAGAAACGTCTGTTGTTTTTCTTTGGAAATGTTAATGCTAACTGGTATTTGTGACTTCTTAAATTACATACTTTCGTATTAAATGTCATCCCCAATTCTTTCATTAATGTAGGATCCCTAGATATTTTAAACATTAATAGTATGTCACCTCTGGTTCTCTAAAGTTCCAAGGCATACAGTTGCAACTCCGTTAGTCTTTCCTCATAGCTTTTTGTTTGCATATTATTAATCATTTTTGTTGTACATTGCTGTACCCTTTCTAGTTTTAACATATCACTCCATAGATGTGGGCTCCATAGAGCAGAGCAGTAATCCAAGTGTGGACGTACATAAGCTCTTGCAGTATACAGCTTCTGTCTCTAGAGGCAAATGCTCTTTTTATACACCCAATTATTTTGTTATATTTTTTAACTACTTAATTACAATGTTCAGTAAAGGATAAATTAGATGAAATAATAATTCCACGGTACCGTTCAGTGGCGACCTTTTTCTTGGGCAACACCATTTAACCAATACTGATGTCTAACATTTGTGTCCCCTAAGTGCATAATTACACATTTCTTGGTGTTGAAAGTCATATTATTATTGAGAGCCCATTATTCCAGTATAACCAAGTATTTTTTCAGTGTACATATGTCCCGGTCGGTGGTAACTTTTGCTGCCACTTTGGTGTCATCGGCAAATTTTATAGTAAAATTGCTAAGCAAGTTTGTCATATCTGCGATAAAAAGGGAAATAGCATAGGCCACAATACAGATCCCTGTGGGACACTACTAGTACCAAATCCTGCATTACAGTGAAAACCCCTGATGCACACAGTTTGAGTACAGTTGCTTAACCATTCTTCTACCAATTCCACGAGAAAGTGATTTATCCTCAATTTATACATTTTTGTAATAAGCCCTGAGTGGGGAACCTTATCAAAGGCTTTGCAAAAGTCCAAATACACAATGTTCACTGGATTTTTTTAATCCAAAAAACTACCGGCCCTTTCGTAGAAGATCATATTATTTGAAGGCAAGATCTTTCACTCTTGAATCCATGTTGTGTGTTATCCATTAGATTTTTTGATTTCATGTCTGTTTCAAGCCTTTTCTTGATAAATGATTCAAATATTCTCCCTAAAATGCTGGTAAGACTGATCGGTCTATAGTTTTTCATATCTCCCGTTTCCCTTTTTAAAGATAGGGGTCACCATTGCTGTTTTCCAGTCATTTGGCATTTTTCCTGTCGTAAGGGATGGGTTATAGATCCTGTGCAGTGGGTCCACCAAAACAGCTAATTCCTTTATTAATCTTGGATGCAGTTTGTCTGGACCTGGTGATTTGTTCACATTTAATTCACTCGATTTTTTAAATATATCCTCTTTTGTTATTTCTGGCATGCACTCGTGATTATTTAAGTTATTTGCACGTGTGAAATTGTTACAAGTGGTACTTTTATTGAATACTAAACAAAAATATTTGTTCATTTCTTCTGTCATTTCTTGAGGTGCCACAACGTTTTTATTGCCTACTATTAGGTGGCCTATGAGATTTGTTGTTTGTTTTTTGTTATTAATGTATGAATAGAAACTCTTTCCTCCATTGTTCATATGTGCCACTGCCAATTTGAACTCAATCTTTCTTTTTTCTGTTCTGATTGCATTTTTACATTCCCTTAGTGTGAGTTTGTATCTATATTTGTTATAGTCATTGCTGTCCTTCTTTAATGCTTTATATGCTGTTTTTTTCTTTGAAATAAGTCTTGAGATTTTTGGTGTAAGCCAAATAGGTACTTTACCCCTTTTATTGTAAGTTTTTTTATTTGCTGTATGTTTGGTTTCGAGTTCCAGAATTTTGTTTTTAAGTCTTGTCCATATTCATCTTTAATGCTAGTGTAATTTGCCTTATTATAATTTTTGAACGTATTTTTACCTATAGTATTGTTGACTGTTAATAAAGTGTTGAATGTTATTATTGTATGATCGCTATTCATTAAAGGGACATGGGATTTTATGTGGTTTATTTGGTCCGGAACATCAGCCAGAACTAGATCCAATGTATTATTTCTTGTTGGCTCATTTACTATTTGATAAAGGCCATTATGTATGCAATTGTCTAGAAATGTATGCTCAAAACTATTACTGTAGGTACCCGTCATCCAGTTTAACCCTGGAAGATTAAAGTCACCCATAGGTATGGTTTCAGTGTTTTGCATTTTATTACTGATATTGTGTAATAGGGTTTGATGTTTTTCCATATTTGTGTTTTCAATTTTCATATTGGACTTGTTCTAATTATGCAACTGCTTTCCTTGGCATGATACTTTTCCTTTTTTGTAACTTCATCTTTATTGAGTTATTCAAGTATACAGGACAGGCATGTACCACATGTCAAGTAGTAATACAGAGCAATCAATCAATCAAACTTTATTTAACCAGGCAGTTACACCATTGAGCAAGCTCATTTTCAAGATGGTCCTGGACACAGAGGACACTTTTGCTTACAGTAGACAACAACTCATACAAAAGTATACATCAGTATAGGCAGTTACGATACACAAACTCAGTACTTGGATGAATCAGGCATGTAAAGCAAGTGCAAATATAGGCATTTAAAGTGCAGCATATACAGGTTGTAGCTTATAGAGTACAAGTGAGGAGAGGAAGGAGGGACATAGAGAAGGGCAGTGGGAAGAAAGGGTATCAGACACAAAGTAGAGAGGGAAAATAGGGTAGCCTAGTAGAATGAGGCCTCCTGTGAAGCTAATTGATGAGGGGGGAGAGGTGGGGGGGGGATGGTTGCCCTAAAGGTATGCTGGCTGACACGGGAAATAGGCGGCCCAGGATTACGGAGGTTAAGGGACTCAGTTGAGCAGGATAAGGCTTTACCTGAAACAATCACACACCATTTTCAGGCCTCTATAGAGCAGCCCCCTAAATATAAAATGGCTGGGCAGCAGGGAGATTTTAAGTAATTTTTGCATGTTATTCCAAAGCACTGGTAAAAAGGAGCTAATGGCAGTTGAGCCAAGACATGTCCTTGTTCATGGTAGCTTAAGGAGGACAAAATATGAGTTCCTTAGTCCATAGGCACCCTTTGATATAGGGTGGTAGTTTGCTGGACAAAGCCCAGAATAGCCACATGAGGGTGTTTATTTGCCTCCTCATGGAGAGGGATGGCCAATCTAATGTTTGGTACAATGAGCAGTGATGAGTCTGCAAAAGCAAGTCAAGAACAAATCTCAATGCACGATGATAGAGTGTATCCAGCTTTTGGAGTGCGTACTGGGGGCAATGGCTGTATAGGAAGTTGGCATAGTCGATCAGGGGAAGAAAGGTTGTTTGAACTAGTCGCCTTCTAGCTTCAAGGGTGAGTAAGCGTCTTATGTGGTAGAAAATACAGAGGCGCTGCCTTCACTTTTTTGCTAACTTGCTTAGATGTACACTGAAGGTGAGTTTGTTATCCAATCAGACTCCCAGATATTTAAATTTATCCACTAGCTGTAGTGGTTCATTAAGGAGGGTAATAATCTGAGGGGTCCCAGGTATCCCCGTATTGTGGGATGGAGAGATAATCATGGCTTTTGGGGTTTTTTTTGCATTTAACAAGAGCTTTAAATTCAGCAGGTTGTGCTAGAGGATGATAAAATCCTGCTGTAGCTCCTTGAATGCAATGTCTAAGGAGGGGTTGGTCATGTAGAGGACAATGTCATCTGCAAATAGATGAACGTTTCCAGCAACCAGGCCAGAGTCGATGTGGTTGATGTAAAGGGCGAAGAGGATAGGTCCCAAAATGGAACCTTGCGGAATGCCTCGGGGCAGTAATTTTAGTGAGGAGAATTCCCCTTGGGCTTTAATTTGCTGTTTACAATTTGTGAGGTAGCAGCAGAACCACTTTACTGCAGTAGAGGTTAGACCGATGCTACTCAGGGAATCAAGAAGTATGGAATGATCAACCATATCAAATGCTTTGCTGAGGTCAAGGAAGAGTGCATAGATGTGCTATTTACTGTTCAGGGCTTTTAGCCAGTCATTTGACACTTTGGCAAGAGCAGACATGGTACTGTGCTTGGGTCTGAAATCTGATTGGACTAGATTGAGGATTTTCTCATGATCCAAGTACTCCCTTAGTTGAGAGTACAATTTTTTCAAGTAGCTTGGATAAAACAGGAAGCAAAGAATTAGGCCTATAGTTGTTCAAGTCAGTGGGGTCTCCTGACTTGAACAGGGGGATATTGTGTACGGTTTTCCAACTAGGCGGCAGTTCCCCTTGGGATAATGAGCTGTTAAAGAGATGGGCAATTGGAGCTGCCAGATAATAAGAACCTGCTTTTAAGAAGAAGGGTTCAAGCGAATCGGCATCAACACTCTTTTTGTTGTCTAGTGAGAGGAGCAGGTCCTCCACCTGTTTGTAGGAGACTGGCTGGAACTTGAAGAGGGGCGGTCAGTAGGGGGGGGCTGTGGTTGGTCTAGTAGCTATGCTGGCGGTGCTAGTGGTGCTCATTTACTAACAGGCGACGTGTCAAATGCGAGACCTGCAGAGGCGAAGTGGTTATTGAGCTGATCGAGGATCTCGGACCTATCAGTGGAGGAGGTGTTATTTACCACAATTTTAGCTGGTAGCCGGGTGGCTGGGGAATGTCTCTCTACCTCTCTCAGTATCTGCCAAAAATTGGTGAAACAGTTTTTGTTTGCCTCCAGGGCTGACTGGAAGAACTGTTGTTCTACATGAACTCTTCATTCCAGTTGATTGCAAGGCATTGTACAATAGTTATCATCGACTAGAGTTATAAAACTTGACAAACTGAAAAAGAGCCATCATCAGTGTCTGAGACTCAGTACAGACATTTCCTTTTGTTTCTACTACCTTTTGTCGTTTCAAATAGATTAGGCCTCTGTATCAAAGTTTTAAAATTATCATAATGTCCATTTCTTTGAGCATGTGCTACTGTTAATCTGGTGTTCTGCCATCCCTCTGCGCCCCCCCCAACTGGGCCCCCAGGGAGAGTGTAGGTGTGCTATTTAGCCAATTTATCTATGATTTTTTCTAAAGTAAGCCAAAGTGTGATTGTGATACATTCCATACGGACCACTGCATCCATTCTGTCCTTCCATTCCTGAATGGTATGATACTGGATACCAATGTGCTGTGATGCATTTTTCTGCTACAATACAGATAATATGAAATATTTCACTGTATCCTCTGTGGCCTAGTCCTGTGGGTGGAAGGTCCAGGACACAGGTCTAGAAATCTGGCTGAAGGTCTGTATCTCAGATTTTACTCTGTTCTGTACAGATCCGGTTCCAATAGACCATGGTCTTTGGACAGCCCCAAAAAATGTGAACGTGATCTCCCTGTCAGGCTAATCTTGCCAGCACCCGTCTGTGTGACTACTGCCTGGGAAGTGCATTGTTGTAGTTGATGTGTAAAAATGTATACCTACATCCCCTGAGAGTACCTTCTCTCACTCTTGATCTGTAAATTGAGCGGTTTGCTTCTTCCTCTCATTTACCTCTCACAGCAGTTAGAGTCGTTCCTTGATGAAAGCAACAGTTTGTATATCATACATATGTATCATCATGTTGTATTCAGCCTCATGGCCCAAAACGACACCTCCTGCAATGAGGAAAGCTCCCTTCCAAGGTTTGTGAGGTTGTCACCTGCACAGTTATAATGACTTGCCCATATAAATCTCTATTGGGTATACCATACTTATTTTTGAGATGCTCAAAAGGGACACATCGATCATCACAATTACAGTATTTGTTAATACATAGTTAAGGCCTGACAATTCCATCTAAGGAAGCTCAGATCTCTGTACATAGGTGTGAATATGGTTTTCCAAAGAGGTAGCAAAGAAAGTGAAAGCCAAAAAGATTGCATTCAGGCAATGCAAAAAGACACAGGCAGAAGGGGATAGGGAGAAGTAGCAGGAGAAGCAAAAGGAGGCAGGGAGGTCAGTAAGGGAAGCCAAAGCTCAGACAGAAGAACACATTGCAAAATCAGTGGGTAGAGGGGACAAAACCTTTTACAGGTACATAAGTCAAAAAAGAAAGGCAAAGGGACTGACAGTGAGACTGAAGGGGGAGGATGGGGGCTGCATGAAGGATGACAACAGTAAAGCTGACATATTGAACAGGCATTTCAGCTCAGTCTTTACTGAGAAAGAGGAGGGTAATGGGTCTGAAGGGAGTACAAGAATGTGAATGGTGCAGAAATGGACACAAGTCCCTTTACACGAGAAAGGGTCCTGAAGGAACTGGAAGTAATAAGAGTTGATAAAGCAATGGAGCCAGATGGGGTGCACCCCAGGGTCCTTAAAGAACTAAGAGAGGTGGTGGCTGAACCTCTGGCTATCCTGTTTAGCCAATCACTGGAAACAGGGGAGGTACCCAAAGACTGGAGGACAGCAGATGTAGTCCCCTTATACAAAAGTGGGAACAAAGAGGAAGCAGGGAACTACAGACCAGTCAGCCTCACCTCGGTAGTGGGGAAGATCATGGAAGCACTACTGAAGGAGAGATTGGTGGAGCATCTGGTTGTCAATGGACTACAGGACCCAGAGCAGCATGGTTTCACCAGGGGAGGTCATGTCAGACCAACCTCGTTGAATTTTGACTGGGTGACTAGAGAGGTGGATCAGGAGGGCAGTGGACATGGCCTATCTGGACTTCAGCAAGGCCTTTGACACTGTGCCACATAGAAGACTATTACACAAACTGGGGAATATGGGTGTGGGCAGGACAGTAGTGTGGTGGGTAGGTAACTGGCTGGGTGGCAGGACACAGAGGGTGGTGGTAAATGGCTGTCACTCCACAGAGGGAAGAGTGACCAGTGGAGTACCACAGGGATCAGTGCTGGGACCGGCCCTATTCAACATCTTCATCAGTGACATTACACAGGACCTAGAAGGCAGAATTTCACTGTTTGCTGATGACACAAAGCTCTGTAACAGAGTAGACACACCAGAGGATGTAGACAGAATGAGAAGGGACCTGCAGAAACTTGAAGAATGGTCAGGGGTTTGGCAGTTGAAATTCAATGCAAAAAAGTGCAAGATAATGCATATGGGGCACAAAAACCCTGGCACAATATATCAGTTGGGGGGTGAGGATATAGCATGCACCAAGCAGGAAAGGGATCTTGGGGTTATCATCTCTGTTGACCTCAAGGTAGGGAAACAGTGTGACAAGGCAGCAGGTAAAGCAAATAGGATGCTGGGATGCATAGGCAAGGGCATCACCAGCAGGAAAAGGGAGGTCATAATTCCTTTATACAAGACACTAGTGAGGCCCCACCTGGAGTACAGTGTACAGTTCTGGAGACCTTACCTACGTAAGGACATACACAGGGTAGAGAAGGTTCGGAGGAGGGCAACAAAGATGGTGCATGGATTGCATCACAAGTCCTATGAAGGCAGGTTGAAGGAACTGAACATGTACTCCCTGGAGGAGAGGAGGGAGAGGATATGATAGAGACATGCAAGTATCTTACAGGGAGGAACAGGGTGCAGGAATACACTATTTTTAAGCGAAAAAGGATGTTCCAGGACTAGAGGGCATGGGATGAAGTCGGAGGGAGCGATTCAGAGGAAACGGGAGGAACAATTTCTTCACAGAATGGGTGGTGGACAAGTGGAACACCCTGCCAGAGGAAGTGGTGGGGGCTGAAACAATCACGGGATTTAAGAATGCATGGGATAGACATAAAGGAATTCTGGAGGTCAGGGGTAAGGGGCAACAGACTTCTAGGAAAACATAAACTGAACTTACAAGCTCAAATGGGCAGACTGGGTGGGCCATAGGCCCTTATCTGCCGACACTGCCTATGTATCTATGTAATTGTGGATTCCCTATAATAATCATGAGGGGACCAATTTCATTGGGAGTTTTATTAGACCTCTGATTTTCTTAGGGATCTGTAAGGAATGCCTCATCTGAGGATTGTGTATGTGTTTAATGAGGATCCTCAGGTTCCAGTTATCCTGGTAGCACAGCTGGTTCTTGCAGTGGAATGTTATTCTGAGCAGACCTGGGTTCAAATCCCAGTTGGAGCACTTATTTTTTTCTCACTTCCAAAATTGTTTCAAACATATATGCACACCTCACTCCTTGATAATAAAGATCTAACTCTAATTTGTGTAGCTCCAGGGTGTGCATTTTGAGAAAATGTTGAGTGCCCTTGGGATCCTCAGGTTCCAGTTGTACTGGTGATACAGCTGGTTAGTGCAGCAGTGCTACTTATATGCACTCCATGCTCCTTGATGATAAAGATGTAAGTCTAATTTGTGTAGCTCCAGGGTGTGCATTTCGAGAAAAAGTTTAGTGCCCTTGGGATCCTCAGGTTCCAGTTGTCCTGGTGTAACAGCTGATTAGTGCAGCGGAATGGCATTCTGAGCAGACCTGGGTTCAAATCCCAGCTGGGGCACTTATTTCCTTCTCACTTCCAAAACTGTTACGTGTTTAAAAAGTTCTGAGGTGACCTTTGTGACAGGTTGTGTGCACAAGGGGGCAGGCAGGTGACTTGATCCTTCAAAGTGTACCACCTCAGATTGGTCTTCTGTTTCATTGTGGGGATAAGCTAAGAATCCTACTCAGCTAAATAATATAATTCAAAATCAATCATCCCCAGCCCTCCTTTTTCCTGGGGAAGTGTCAGGGTGCTCGCTTTTACCCTCACTCTGTGTCCTTGCCATATAAATTTTCTCATAAGTTGTTTTAACTGGTACCAAAATCCTGCAGGTAAGGCTATAGGGGGAGTTAGAATAAGAATATGTGTTGGGGGAGGACATTCATTTTCAACACCTTGATCCTCACCCCCCCTCCTCACTCATAGAGGGAGTGGACCTCATGTCTGTAAGTGCTTAGTTATTTCCTCAGCCAATCTAAGATAATTTAACTTGTATAGATTGCCAATGCTGGAGTGATTTTTATTACCAGGTACCTAACTGTATTGTGAGTTGCCCACTTCAAGGGAAAATTTGCCCAGAAGTGTTGGGTTCACTTTCCTGACACAACTATAGATTCAGACTTGGTTCAATTAAGAATGGGAGAGCTGTACCCAAGGAGGGTAGGAGGGTGGGCATGGGGGTGACAGATGGAAAAATCCCAGTGGGCAGAGTACTAGAGGGCTTGAGGGCACTGAGGATGGATAAGGCACCTGGGCCAGATGCATACACCCCAAGGTGCTGAAGGAGCTGTCAGAAGTCCTGGCAGAACCCCTGGCAGACTTGTTCCATGCCTCCCTGGACTCGGGGAGTGCACCTCAGGGCTCGAGGATGGCACATGTGGTACCCCTCCACAAGAGTGGCCCCAAGGATGAACCAGGGAACTACAGACCGGTAAGCCTCACATCTATCATGGGAAAGCTGATGGAGACAATCCTGAAGGAGAGCCTGGTTTCCCTACTAGAGGCCAATGGACTGCACGGCAGCAGACAGCATGGGTTTGTTTCAGGCAGATCCTGTCAGACCAACCTGGTGGAGTACTATGACTGGGTAACCAGGTAATTAGACAGGGGGCCATGCAGTGGATGTCCTGTACCTGGACTTCAATAAGACATTCAATTTGGTGCCACATGGGAGGCTAAGAAGTAAGCTGGAAGGCACGGAGCGGGGGCGAAGATGGTGTGATAGGTAGTGAACTGGCTGCAAGGGAGATAGGAGAGGGTGGTGGTGGTGGGAGGAGAGCTGTCATCTCCTGAGGCAGGGACAAGCAGGGTGCCACAGGGCTCTGTACTGGGGCCAGTGTTGTTTGGGATCTTCATAGCAGACATCTAGGCATCAAGAGCAAGATCAGTCTGTTTGCAGATAACACCAAGATGGGAGCAGTAGTGGATGACTTAGAAGGGTGGCAGGGGTTGCAAGATGATCTGTCAAAATTGGAGAACTGGTCGGACACTTGGCAGCTGGGGTTCAATGGCAAGAAATGCAAAGATGCTACATTTTGGTGCAAAAAAATCTAAGGAGGAGCTACCAGCTGGGGAGATTCAACTAGCCAAGATAGAAGAGGAGAAGGATCTGGGGTGATCATAATGGGAGCAATGAACAACTCAGCACAGTGCAGAAAGGCAGCTGCAAAGGCCAACATGATGCTGGGTTGTATTGCCCGAGGCATATCCTCCAGGAGGGGGGAGGTGATCCTGTTGGTAGACATGTCGCTGGTTAGACCACACCTGGAGTACTGCGTGCAGTTCTTGTAAGCATACCTGAAGAAGGACATTAGGTTACTGGAGGGGGTGCAGCGCATGGCAAGAAAAATGATCCAGGGGCTAATGAATTTACCCTACGAGAGCAGGCTGAGGGAGTTGAACATGTACTCCATGGAGGAGAGGAGGGATGTGGGGACATGATTGAAACCTTCAAGTATATGAAGGGAATAAATAAGATGGGCACAGAAGGGCTTTTCAAATTAAGGAGGGGGAGGGACACTAGAGGGCATGATCTGAGATTGAAAGGGGGAAGGTTCAGGAGTGAAAACAGGAGACACTTTTTTTACAGAGAGGATGGTGTCTGGGTGGAATGCATTGCCAGAGAAAGTGTTATCCTGTAGAACAGTGGGCTGCTTCAAAAGGGGATGGGACAGAGTGATGGAGAAGGTTACTAGAGAGGGGAGGAAGGGGGCAGCTGCAGTATAAGGGCTGCTAGCTGCACAAACAGGCTTGATGGACCATAAAGCCTTTATCTGTTGGCAATTTCATATGTTCGTAGGTTAATTTTGTACTCAGAAATTTGTCCAAAGTTGAGCAGTTCCTCTACCAAGGCTGGCACTGATGTCATCAGGTCTCTGAGAAAAAATAGGGGGTCATTAGCATAAAGTGACATTTTTTGTTCTGAGTTCCCCACCCTTATTCCCTTGATAGCCCTGTTGGACTGCACAGCTAGTGCTAGGACCTCAGTATACAAGGTGAATAGAAAAGGAGTGAGGGGGCACCCCTGCCTAGTTCCCCTTTGCAGCAGAAATCTCTGGAACATAACTTCATTTACCCTGACCAGTGAATCTGGGGATGTGTATAGAGATTTGAGACAAGTAGTGAATTTAGATCCAAATCTCATTCCTCCCAGGGTGCGGAGGAGGAGGAAGACCCAGTCAACCCAGTCAATGCCTTTTCTGCATCCCTTGGTGTAGCTAATTGGACATTTTTGCAGTTGTTTTGAGAATGAGGATATTAAAGATGCATCAGATGTTATTATTAAGGTTCTGCCTCTTGATAAATCCTATTTGATCTGGGTTCAGTAAGACCCCCACAACCTCTTGCACCTTGTCTGCATCACTGAAGCCAGGGTGCTCAATTCTCAAACATGGCCAGGATTGGCACAAGCTGCAGCAAACAGCAGCTTATGGTGCAGGGACCTTGCACCAGATTCTGGTACAGGAGGAGTCACAGCACCTAAGTCCCCACACGTCCGGCAACCCCTCCAATGCAGCAAACACCTGGTGCACAGGAAGGGTCTGCTGCAGGCCCCTTATGACAAATGGGTCGCATTTGTAATTAATTAAATATTCCCCCACCCAATCCCAGAAGTGCCCCTGTTATGTAAATAATAAAGCTCCCCCTCCCCGATGCTGCCATGTATTTATTTAATAACGTTCCCCCACCTGATCCCTGAAGCACCCCTGTCATTTACATAACAACATATCCCCTCATCCCCAATCCCCAATGCTACCATGTATTTCATTAATAAAAAGTTCCCCCACCCAATCCCCGAAGCTCCTCCTTCATTTACAAATAAAATGCCCCTATCCCTGATCCCTGATTCTGCTGTGTATTGCATTAACAAAAAGTTCCACCAACCAATCCCCAAAGCTGTCCAGTTTGTTAAATAATAAAATGCCCCCCTTCCCGATGCTGCCTGTATACATTTTTTTTTTTCGCCTCCTCTGTACTTCCACTCCACTGCTGGCACCATCCCCCTCTGTGCCCAACCCCGATCCCCCTGGCTTTCCCTCCAAGGTGTGGCCACAGATACAACCCCTCCCAATGGAACACACATCCAGAGTCCCGGCCGCATCACCATGACTGGCAAGGCTCCCTGGGCTTAGCCCGCCTGGTGGGGCCATGGGGGAAGCTGCTCCACAGAACACCGTCTGGTGGATCGGCAGTTCGGGGTAGGCAGAGTAGGAGGTGTTCTTCATGCATGAGGCAGCAGCATTTTTCTTGTATGCTGGACTTTCCTGGGGGCCGGGATGTGCAATGATGGCCAGCGTCTGCCCCACCCCCCACATAGTTATGGCGCCAGCAGCAGCAGTACCCCCGGCCTCCGCCAGAGGTCCACAATGTGCCAGACATTCTTCCCCCTTCCCCTGGAGAAGGAGAGCAGTTCTGGGATGCTCAGTCCTTCTGCCCCTGGCTGACCCTCTGACTCCCAGGTCCATCTCCGAACTCAGGAGGTCGGCACTGCAAGCGGACACCTTGCTGCTGCGCCGGTCGGCCAGGCTGCCCATATTAATTGATAACCAACATGATCCCCCTTGTGGTAGTCAAGTGCCTCCCCAAGCTCCGATCACCCATAATACGTATTGACATAGTCCTGGTGGTCTAGTGGACCCCCCCACCCCCTACCTGCAATGCCCATCCCGTAGGAGCTGGTGACTGTGCTCTGCCAACCACTCACCTCCGTGGCCAGCTGCTGACTGAGCTCTGACTGAGCATGTACTGTATATAGTATGTAATCAGTGAATGACAGTGGGGCTGCTAGAACCTCCCTGAGCTCCCTCAATATTCTGGGGTGAATCCCATCTGACCTCATTGCCTTGTCTATTTTCAGCTTCTCAAGTTCTTCTAGGACTCCTTCTACTGTGCACGGAGTGGTGTCTACTCATCCTCCCTGGTTGCTTTTTTTGCTGAGATGTGGACTGTCACCCTCCCCTTCCTTTGTGAAGACTGAACAAAAGTATTTGTTTAGCAGTTCTGCCTTTTCTATGTCCTCCTCCGCGCATCCTGCCCCCTTCTTTTTTATCCTGACCATTCCATTCATTGTCGTTCTACAGTATACCTTGCTCCTCGTATTTCTCTAGGTCTGCTTTACAGTAATCAATTTTGGGGAGAAGGGTCTCATCTAAAGTAATCTTATTGGTAGCTTCTAAATTGAACAGGTCAGCTTCTAATTTGTTTGATGTTATGCATCCTTTTCCTTCCTTTGGGCAGCATACTGCATATTATACAATGGGTCTCATATTCCAGCATTCTTATTGGCTAACTGGCACATTCCAAGCGTTGTAAAATGTAGCATTACTAATGCAAAAGGTGCCAGTCAGCTGCATGTGCCCAAATCAATCTGACCCCAAAAACTCAAACAAAAAGGCGCCATTTTTCCATCCCGCTAAAGTGCGGCAACATAAATACTTACTCTGTTAAAAATCACCTCACAGTCACCCAACCCAAACCTGACCCTCGCTTCTTCCAGCTTCTGGGCTGTACACTTCTCCCTCCTTTGACAATGACTCCCTCCCGCCTCCGGTTAAGCTTAAACTCCTCAAAGAACTTAATAACCGCAATCACACAGTGGCCACTCACTGCAACGGGCGGCCCTTTACAGCTTTTTCATTTAAACTGTCACCTCCCTAATAAAAGTAAATGCTCCCATGCCTTGCAGTTAAAATACAATTAATTGAAATAAAAAAAAAACTGCCTGCCACATGCAAGCTCCTCACCGCCAACTGTTCCAGCCTCCTCGTTACTGCTCATCGGGACGCCGGAGCTGATTTCCATATTTGTAAGCAGCTTCCCGTCTAGTTAGCACCTCAAACTTCCGCACATTAAAAAAAAAAAACAGTACATGAACCCGGTGTGACTGCTCAGGCTGTCAGGCAACGACCCAGTCTTTGGCTATCAGAAGGCTGTCAGTACTGAGGCGATCAATCGAATTATATCATGCAGACAGTTCTGGCTAGTGTGAGGGAGGAGGGGGATAGGATTTTACTATACAAAACACTTTGGCAGTGGCCAGAGGTTTGATGCACCCAGGAAAAACACATTATATTAAAAAAAGAACGTGTGCGTGTGTGTTTTAGTACTTCAAGTGACAGATACCTTTCACCATGTTCTACCTTACAACAGGAACTATTTTTCTAAGGAGGAAGGATATCAAGCTAAAAACAAAAAAAAAAACCCACTATTTTTAAAAATCAAAACTGTTTACTATTTTGCTTCTTAAACTTTGACTTACTGCCCATTGTATAATAGCAATAAACCACTTCAGGGTGTTGGTGATGCTGGGGTTTACCCACGCCTGACGAGGATTTCTCACTTTCAACCTGCGGCCTCGTGACGAACCACGCCAGGCGTGGGTAAACCCAGCATCACCAACACCCTGTTGTGGTTTATTGCTTAAATATCCTGCATAGTGAGGCCTTCATCCCATCCCAACCTGAAGCTATGGTAGCATTCCCCATTCTTTTGTTATAAATGCATCCCCCCCCAATTTTTGCTCCCCTAATTGTATAAATTCAGGATTATTCAGCAAAGATTTATTGATGTGCAACACTGTACTCTACTGGAGGGGGCAACTGCCAAAATTAAATACACTGGGGAGTGGTCTGTAAGGGCATCAGAGCCTGTGTGGGTGGCCTGAATAGTATGCAGCTACTCCCCATCAGGACAGAGTATTTATGTGTGAATAGGACTGCTGGGGCACTGAATAGACTGCATAGTCAAGCACCCTTGGATTGACATGATGCCATACATCATAGAATCCAAGTACAGTAACTAGCCATCATAGGGCCTGTGTGCCACTACTGTTCCCCCTAACTGGTTGGTGATGGGGATGTCTATTTAACCCCGGGTTCAGCTCAGTGTCAAAGTCCCCTCCTATGACACAGAGAGTGGAGTGGGCTGTTGGGACAGAGAGAGAGAAGCACATTTCTAAAAATGAGACTCCTGTACTCTTCTTTATTTGGGATGTAGAGGTTAATGAAGTAATTAGGAATATCCTTATAGACCCCCGCTATATTGATAAACCTCGTTGCAAGATCTGCCACCACCTTGTTAATTTGAATTGGAGCATCCTATCTGATCAAAATAGCTACTTCCCATCTATATGGGTGAGCTTCGTAACTGGCAAAATAATATTCCCCCACCCATACCTGTATCAGCTTTTATGTTCCTCAGGAGCAAGGTGGGTTTCTTGCAGCATCACCACAGTAACCAGTTGTCTATTACGTGTTTTTAACAGTCTGTTCCTCTTAATGGGCTTCCCAGGCCTTTCACATTATACTGTATGTTACAGTTATTAAGTCTGTAGCCATTGCATCAGTATTCCCGGTCCCTTTCTCTTTTGGCCTGTACCCACGTGAGTATGGTGCAACAGTTTTCCCAATACCGTCAAGTACAGACACTATAAAACAACTCATGTAACAATAAGGCATCAACCTGACACCAAATTTGTACCAGCGCATAACTCACTTCAGGGTGTGAAAGGCAGGGTATGGCTGGGTCTAGTATCTCCACCTAGGTAAGTAAGTAAGAGTTTATTTGATTGAGTGCCCCATCCTGGAGGCTCTGAACCCTGTACAAGTAGATAGGGAACACATACAACAATAAATAAACATTAAAAACAAATAGTGTGTAATGCCCAAAGTCCTCTTTCTAAGATGACTATGGCTGCAGTCTCCACCATGCACTCTGTGACTGTCCTGCTAAGAATGCCATCAGTTAGAATAAATTGGAATGAATATCTCCACATGCCCCCCCGAACATCTTATGAAATACACATCTGTGCCCATATGAAAAGGTGACCTGGATCTGTGCTGTCTTCAGTCCCACTGTATTCTATTTGTGCAGCCCCCCCATACAGTAAGTCAGTAAACTTCTTTAGGGCCAACCTATGGGTTGGTGGTAGCACTTTGCACTTCAACACCAGTGACCCCAGTTCAGTAGTGAGCCTGGGTTTGCATGGGTCAGGCAACCACTTCTGACTTCCACTGTTGCTCCTCTGCACACCATTTTCTGTCTCCCCCCATACTAGTTCTGTCCTCTCCTTTTGTCTCTAGTTAATTGCTCTTCCCCCTCTGCTCCCAGTCACATCCCCCATCTGCTGGCTATCCCTTACCTATCACACATGCCTATGTCTTGCACTTCTGCCCCACCTTATGTTTCCTGCCCTCAGGTCCTCCCCCTTGTTCATGCCTGGCACCGACTGTGGCCTTTAATGGTAGTGACTCCCTTCTTTCTCCCTCTCTTTTAGGACCTGCCCTGTATGGGATTGCGGTCCTGGCTTGGACTCCTGCCGGCCGCATGGCATCTTCCACCCACTCGCTAACTGCATGGTATGCATTTCCATTGGGGATCCGCGGTTTGAAAGCTGCTTCTCCGATTGGCTAGTCTAACTTACAGCTTCCTCACCATTGGCTCCCTAGTCCGACTGAAGCTGTAGAATTTTTGGCGGCTTTTTTTCAAATTCTGAAGAGCAGTCCCTGCTGTATGAACTGTCTTCCCTTCTACTGCTGCACTTGCAAGAATTCGCTGTACTGCATATTTTAGTCTCGCCCACCCACCCCGGCCTCTATTAAATAGACTTTAGCTCCTCCTCATTTTCTCCCCTGTCCACTCATTGGCTTAGTTGGCTCGTATACCTAATTGGTCACTGCTAAACTGATGCCTCATATTCTCTACTAAACGTATTAGTGATATTTTTTTCCTTTTAGTGCTTTCAGCTTAATCTTTGCCACAGTTTGCAGATGTAGTATCTTGTCCGTTAGTTACCTTCTTCTAGCGTACATTACTCTCCCTCTAGTCTGTGCTCACCAGCTGCTGAAACATTACTGTTAATGGCAGAACTCCCTATTTTCCTCCCATCCTAATTTAGTTCTTGACCTCACTAATCTCCCCTCCGACCATATTACCATATAGCATCTATCCCTATAGCAATATCAAATAATCTTGTTTTCTACACTCCTAGTTCTCCTTTCTACACAAAGTGGCTCATAGCGGCCAATAGAAAGACCATATACCTGTTTTGACATCAATATTAATTCGATTCATACACAGAGCTACTTACCTGGCCATTACAAAAAACAATTTACCTACTTTGTCACCCAATAATCCTGCTGTCACTCAGTGCTCAATCATGCTGCTCCTCTTCCTTGCCTGCATTCCCCTTCTCTTCTCTCCCACATCCCTTCAAAATTCATCTGAACCCTCTCTCCCTTGCCCAACTCAATTTGCTCCCTGTCACTCTCACCCACCCTTACATCCCCCTGCTTGTCCACTGCCCTTCACTCACCCTGGCACCCTACTGCTGGTTTCTTATACGGATCAGGGCTCCACCTAGCTACCATTCGAGCCTTTACCATATGCCAAACTTGGACAACTGACACCTTCCCCTCCTCCAGCCAGACACGCACAGGGAAAAAGAACTGGGCAGTTATAGTATCCCAGACACTTTTATTACTCCTACTCCTCTCAGCTGGCGACATTGAACCTAATACAGGTACCTTTTCAACAAAACTAATTTCCCTAAGGGGTTCAGCATAGCCCACTTAAATATTAGAAGCCTTCGCCTCAAAATAGACCTCATGCAGCCACTCTTACTGCAACTAAAACCATCTATTCTCATCATATCTGAGACATGGCTCAGTACTAAAATCCCAGACATAGATATATCCATCCCTGGGTATTCTATCATCCACCAAGACCATAAGTCCAGGGCTGGGGGTGTCACTATGTATATCAGATGGTGTCTGACCAGCTGTCTGTACAGAGGGATAATAACTTCCTGTTTTCTACTGGTGATGCCTCTCCCTATGCACCCCAGTATCCCTCCAGCCCTCCTTGCTGCCCTCTCACATTGCTTGCCCACCTTTAGGTCATCTGATATGACTACCCCCAGGTCCCTTTCCATTTTTGTTGTTGTTAGTATCTCACCCCCCATTGTGTACTCTTCCCCTGGGTTTTTGTTTCCCAGGTGCATTACCTTGCACTTCTTAGCATTGAATCTAAGCTGCCATACATTTGACCATTCCTCTAACCTTGCCAAATCCATTCTCATCCTTTCCACCCCACCTTGTGCATCAACTCTGTTGCAGATCTTTGTGTCATCTGCAAAGAGACATACTTTTCCTTCCAGTCTGGCCTCTGTCATATAAATATGATCTAAACCATTCCACAGCCTGTTTTGATAGCCCCGTATGCTGAAGCCCGGACAGGAGGATATTGTGGTTTAAGGTATCAAACGCCTTTGAAAGATCCACATAGATGGCACCCACCGATAGACCCCTGTCCATGCTTCCGACTAGGGAGCTAGTGACCTGCAAAAGTGCAGAAGTTGTACCATGAGCAGCTCGAAAACCTGATTGATATTTATTTAAGATTTTATCTTTCTCTAGGAAATTTTGAACCTGTTTAGCAACCATCCCCTCAAATATTTTTGCAATCACCAGCAAAGGGGAAATAGGTCTATAATTTCCTAATATTTCTTTTTTTGCCTGATTTATATATTGGGACTACTTTGACAATTTTCCACATGCTTGGAAATTTAGATTGAGATAATGACATATTAAATAATTCTGTCAATGGATAAGCAATCACAGGAGCAGCATATTTTAACAGCAAATCTGGTATGCCATCATCTCCTCCAGCCTTATGTGTATCAATCATTCCTAGAGCCTCCACAACCTCATATGCTTCAATAGGGGTAAATTCAAATATGTTGGGGTTATATCAATTTCCCCTGTGGAATTGCTTGATTGTAAATTACCTAAAATTCCCTTATCATTAACTTTTGATAATGGACCCTGAGTTACCAATCCTGCTGATGTAAAAAACTCATTAAACCCATCAACCACGTTTGTTCTCAGTGGTACATCAACATTATTGATTTAAAAATGTATTGGAAACTCAGGATTATGTAAGCCCTGGACATTCTTAATGGTTTTCCAAAATGTATGAGAATTATTTACCATGGTATGTGTAAACTGAGTTTTATAATAAACGTTTCTAGCCTGTCTCAATTCTTTTGTACATAAATTCTAAGTTGCTTATATTTTAGTCAAACCTGAGAACTAGCAGTTTGCTTAGCAGTTTTCTTAATCTATCTCTCTGCTTTTTTATTTTATTTAATTTTATATTATACCATGGGGCACTGTTCTTTTTAATTTTCCTAACTTTTTGAGGAGCATGTCTATCACATATCGCTATAAATTCTTTAAATATAAAATCCAAAACTTCATTCACTTCAGGGATTAATTTTACTCTTTCCCTCTTTACATTTTCCAATTCCAACATAAACTTCACGTAATTAAATGCTTTATAATCCCTGGTAATTATGGTCTTCCCTAGAATTATCTGTTTTGTCATTTTTCTAATACAGTAAAGCAATTGATGATCAGAAATTGCATCTGGCAAAGTCCCAGAACTCAGATATTGTTCAGGATTGGTAACGAATATTAAATCTAATACTATTGAGGCCTCTGGATGTTTACCATTTACCCATGTTATATTCTGAATTAACTGTGTTAAGCCAAGGGTAATTGTCATCTTGGTCAACTCAGAATACTGATCCACCTTTCCCCAATTTACATTAAGATCTCCAATCAGCATAAGTTCATGGATAGCAGTATAACTTCCCAATAATTCCTCCACCTGTTCAAATAGCAAGTAATTTGATTTTAGTGGACGATACATACCCAGTAAAAGTAGTGGTTTACTGAGGGTCAATTTAATTTCTATCAATATCCCTTCTTCCCCAGTCCAAATTACTTCTGCAGCTATTCTATTAACATCCAAAATACTATTAGCGTAAATAAGGACTCCTCCCCCCTTTTTGTCCTATCATAGTGCCATAGATTAAAACCCTGTATACTTTTTTGTTCATCTATCATCCTGTTATTTAACCAGGATTCAGTAATTACAACAATATCTGGTTTGTACTCGTTAATCCAATCCTTAAAATAATCTAATTTTGGCAATAAACTGCGTATGTTGATATGAACTACTTTCAACCCTTAAATTTATAAAATATCTGTTGTCATATCTTTATTATGTAGGAGATTTCTAGGGCTAGGATCTGGGTTTAATTGGACATCACTGCTAAGTATCAGAATCAAAGACATAAATAGTTTACTACACTTGTATTCCTTTCTCTGTTTATAAATGTGATATTTATTTTGAGTCCTCCTACTCTCTATAAACCTCCTAAGAAAGGACCCATTCCTAATTAAAAGTCATTTCCCCAATGTATTTTCCAAATAGGCATGTATTATACCTGCAGGAATCTTTCCCTGCCAGCATATCTTAAAGGGGACAGGAAATGTGTGCCAATTGGCAGCAGTTGGTAATGTCCCTAGTAAGAGAAGTTATAAACTTGTCTTCAAATGAGCCATGTTTAATTGTACCTTAACAAACACTGATGGGAAAAACTGCGTTTTCAACTGTTTTCTTTTTATGGACAACATTCTGCACAGTTCTCTTCATGAAACCAGTGATTTGGAGTGTTTACTATGTCACGGTTTGAGTGCAGAATGCTAAATGTGAGCTATTGTCCTATCAGAACCTTGCTTAGAGTTCTTTTCTCAAACCTTGACATAGTTAAAACTCCATGTCACTGGTTCCATGAAGAGAACTATAACAGAATGCTGCCCATAAAATCAAAACAATGCAAAATACTGTTTTTCACATTGCTTTTTGTTCAGGTGCAGTTACCTATGGATCATTCAGGCTTATGGATATTATTTCTGTACGTGGTAACATTATAAACAGCTGCATATTGGAACTCACTTTCTATCCTCTTTAATCTCACTACATCCAGCTATTGTACCCCATTCACTAATAATAGCAAAATCTTCCCCAATTACCTCCTTGACATGTATCTGGGATTATGGGCCTTGTAAGGCCAGAAGGAGGAGGAACATGTCAGGAATAAACAAGCCTTATATATTCATTTTCTCTAGAATGTAATCAATCAAGCTAAAAATAAATTTATTAGCATACAATTATTCACACAGAGTAAATAGTATGTCAGCCTCCTAGTTACTAATCATCTCTGTCTGCTTATCTATCTCCTCCTTCTCTGTCTATGAGTTGCTCCTAATAAAAATATCCCTACCCTCCTTCCTCCCCATTTATGTTGGTGGGGTCTACTGCTGTCCCATCCTCTCTGTCTCTGAGCAATCATCTCTCCTGGATCTCCTCCTCTTCACCATCACATCCCTTAGCATCCCTGGGGAATTGTACCTCCTTGAGGATTTTAACATAAACTGGCTCACCAGCAAACAGTCCAAAATCTGTATCCACGCAGCATCCTTAAACCTAAAGCAATTAATAGGTGACCCCACGTGCCTAACCCATAAAACTGGTAAACATACCCTACTTGACTAGGTTCTATCTTCTCATCAACATCACATAATTAAGTCTGGTACACTCCCAGATGTTCTTAGTGACCATCACATGGTTTACTGCATGCACAAGATCCACCGTACAAAGTCTCCTCCTGTCATTCTTAATATTCACTCTTTCCATTCCCTCGACACCTCCACCATCCATAGAGAGCTCCAGTATTGACTGGTTGCCCATCTCCCGTGTCCCCTCTATTGACATCGCTCTGTCCTTTTTTACCTCATGATTTCTTTTGGTCTGGGACCACCATACCCAACTACGTGCTAAGGGTCTGTGGTACCCACCTGCCATGGGTGTCTGCAAAACTCATTACCTGTCAACGAATACGAGATCAAGCATGGGCCACATATAAGACCTCAGGCACCCAGCAAGACCTTCAGCGCTACAGTACACTCTGGAATGCCTGCACCCGTGCCATCACCTCACTAAAGTGGACTATTTTAACACCTCCTTCCATGACAACATAAACAACCCTTCCAAATTCTGGAAAGTTATCCATGCCTTGTTGTCCCCACCCTCCCACCTCCAACCCTCCCCAGTCCTCAAAATTGGGCCCCATTTAATTGATGACCCACTTTCTGTGGCTGTGGAATTCAATAACTTTTTTATTACCTTTGCCTCCTCTCTCCTTGCTGCTCATCCACCAATAGCTCCTCCGCCCTCTAATGTGCCCCCTTACTCACAGTCCCCTACCACCTTGTGTTTCGCCTTCAAACCAGCCCACCCTGAAGACACCCTGTGTGTACTACTTACCCTGAACTGCAACAAAGGAAAGAGCCCTGATGGTCTTGACCCCAAACTTTCATATCTTTCCACCTATGCTATTGCCCTTACCCTGACAAATCTCCTGAACCTCTCCTTGTCACATGCAACCATACCTAAGGCTTGGTAGTCTGCCACCGTGGTCTCTCTTCCCAAAGGGGGTGACCCCTTTAACCTTAGCAATTTCTTCCCCATATCCCTACTACCAATCCTAGCTAAGATTCAAGAGCACCTGGTGCTGGAGAAAAATCTCCACCTTCCTCGACTCCTCCTCCTTTTTCACCCCTTTCCAGTTTGGCTTCTGTAAAAACTACTCCACGACCACCTCCCTACTCCAACTCACTGACTCCATTCTCACAGAGCTTGACCAGGGATGCATCACCTCTGCCATCTTTGTCAACCTGGCCAAAGCCTTCGACAATGTCGCCCACTCCCTTCTTCTCTTCAAGCTGACAGCTGCTGGCCTCTCTGATACAGCTACTGACTGGTTCTGGTCATACCTTACTGGCCAGTCCCAAGCTGTCAGAGTCGGCAATTCAACTTCCCCCCCCTCACAAATAACACAGGTCTCCCGAAGGCACAGTACTCGGACCCATTTTATTTTCCATCATCTTGAATGATCTCTTTGACACCTGCTCATCCACCGGCATACACATGTATGTTGATGACATTGTGATATTCTCCTCTGGAAGTTCCCCTGCCGATGTGACTACCAGTCTCCAACTGGAATTTTACAATGTCCAACGCTGGTTTAGTGCTAACCGACTTACTCTGAATGCCACAAAAATGGTCTCAATGACCTTTGGTATCAGATAAAAGCTTTCCAAACTGGACTCCACCCCCAGCTTTCTTACCTTGACCATTTCCAAATTGGACAATGTCTCTTCTTTTAAGTACCTTGGGGTATGGCTAGACAAAAATCTAGACTTCGGTGTATACGTTGATGCCATTCACAAAAACATCTCCCTAAGCTCGATACCCTGTACAGACATCGCAGCTGCCTGCATGTTAGCCAGGTGTGAAATTGTCCAAAAGATGATTCTCCTAGTCTTCGACTTTGAGGACATTGTCTACAATTCTGCCCCTAAGACTACCCTAGCCAGGCTGGACACTTTCTTCAATTCCTTCTGCCACTTTGTCCTCAGCTACTCCCCTCACACTCACCACTGCAATCTTTAAACTTCCCTTTCTTTCTCTTCCCTCATACCAGGCGCCTGTCCCACACACCTAATCTAGTAGGTAAATACTGGCTAGGCTGTCTGCCATCTTATCTGTCCTCCCTTTTGTTGACCCCCCCAACCCCTTCTGCTCACTCTGATCCTCAACATACAGAACGCTCCCCCTCCCACTGCAGCATACATCAACTGGTTGCAATGCCTTCTCATACAAATTCCCTTTCTCCTGGCACTCTCTCCTCCTCGAAATTCACTCCACCCAATCTCGCCAATCCCTTGCACTCCTCCTTCAAAAGCACACAGTACACTGCTGCAGCTGTAACTAATCCTTATTTTATTTCAACACCTTTCTTGACATTAGACACTATTACTTTCCACTATCCCATTTACTTTGCCCTCCCCTCCAACACCTACTCCCTCCCCTCTTCTTTACCTTACTCTCACCCTTATAAATGTTACTGTTCTTCCCCATTGTCCCCTGCCAACTCCCCATCCCCTTGCAGGTTCTCTGCATCCTGAAGGGGTGAAAGTCCTGGCTACCCCTTTCCTTTTAAATCTTCCCCATTCTCTAATTCCTTTGTTCACTCCTATGCCTCTTATGCTCATTTCTTTACTGTTCATGTTGACACCTGCCTTCTGTCCTCCTTCCCCTACCCTCCTTTCTAGTCTATGTCCATGTCCCTTGGTCCTCTCCCCCTTGCAGGGTTCTCAACGTCCTGAAAGGGTGAAGGCCCTGGTTACACTTTCCCCCTCCTCCCTCTCTCCCTCCTGTCCCATGGTCCTTTTCTCCCTTGCAGGGTTCTCAGCATCCTGAAGGGATGAAGGCCCTGGTTACACCTTCCCCTCCCCCCCACCTCTCCCCTCTAGCTTCCTCCCATCATGTATTCACATAGGGATAACAATCTTGTGCTTAGTAATCCTCTCCCCTCCCTCCTCTACAATTTCACTTTCCTCCCTTGCCTGCCTCCACCTAACAACTAACCCCTAAACTAGTAGCATTGTTCTCAGCTGCTAGTTCCTTCCTACAACTAACCCTTAAATTAGTAGCATTGTTCTCAGCTGCCAGTTCCTTCCTTCCTTCCATCATAAATTGGCTTTGTTACAAGGATCAAGTCCATTGTTGTGCTCAAAATATTGCCGTATTAGCACTGTGTCAGTGGAACTGCTGTCTTACACCTGTATATTTAAATATTTTTGAATATTATATCTGTGTATTTCTAATTATGTAATTACTTTGTGTTGCTTAATTGTCAGAGAAATGTAATGATTCTGTACAGTGTTCTCCTGATGTTGGGCCCCTTATGTAATCCCACTCCCCTCAGGACACTTCTGGAAATGAACTGTTTCACAGTTTATGTTGCTTTCCTGGTCAATCTCTTATAAATAAATAATAACCACGCTAGGGAGTGCTCCCAATGGGAATGCAAGTCAGCCAGGGAGGGAGGCAATCCAGCCCCGGTGCAGTAGCGGCTCCTTGTGGTGAACCAGGGCGCTTGCTCCCTCATGAGGGGTGGTGCATGCCCAGTGTGCACTACTGTGTCCGAGGTTGCTAGAGGCTACACTGGAAGTCTGGGGTTGAGGGTGGGACCATTAGAGAAAAACAGGAAAAAGCCCCATGTGCACGGTCACTGAGAATGATGGCTCCCGCTGTCCTCGAGTTTTGCACTGAGTGGATGCTTACTGGCAAAGACAATGGCAGAATGGCAGATGGTTGGGGTAAAGCAGCTAAAAAAAAAAAGTCAGTGAACTTCTTTTCTCTGGTGTGGCAGTAAGCCCCCCCCCGAGGACAACCAAATGCTGCAGCCACCCCTGCTGCAAATTGCTTTAATTCGACATGGGGAGGAAGGCTCTCCCCCTGCACCCCTTCCATTCTGTCCAGGGGTGAACCATTGTTCAACTACCCTCCTCCTGTACTCTCAGAACAACACAATGGTTTCTGCAGTGCTCATGGATAAACAGAGCGCATGGACGAGGTGTGACACACATCCAGCATTAACCATAGAAAAATACACTCACTGTCCAGCACATCTAGAGATGTAATAAATCCAAGTAGGTCCAAATAAAGACACAAAGATGGTCAAGTTCCAAAACAGATTCCAGCAGCCTCGGCGCTTTCCTCCAATGAGCTTTGTCAGGAGGCCTCCTGATGAAGCTCATTGGAGCGAGGCACTGAGGCTGCTGGAACCTGTTTTGGAACTTGACCATCTTTGTGTCCTTATTTGGATCTACTTGGATTTATTACACCTCTGAAAGTGCTGGACAGTGAGTATGTTTTACTCCTGTACTCTCAGCAGGTATAGCTATGTGCCTCTTGGGCATGTCATACATGTCTGCCAAGACATGTTCACTGACTTTTTTTTTTAGCTGCTTGACCTCAACCATCTGCCATTCTGCCATTGTCTTGACCAGTAAGTAGGGAGAGAAGGAAAAAAAAAAGAAATGAACAAACAGAGAAAAGAGTAAGTATTCCAAATAACAGTTAGGGAGCCAGAAAAAAGACATGATGGGAGTGGTGTAGTGCAGTAGCTGTGGAGCAGCAGTCTTCCGGGAGATGTTCTGGAGGATGCAGTGTTGTCCCATCTGCAGACACCTCTTTGGGCTGAGGGAGGAGGTTGCTCATCTCCAGGCTGAGTTGGCCAGGATTTGTGGGACCTCCTCTCCCACCCTGGGACTACCAGGGTCACTGCCGTTGCCTCAGAGGTTGCCAAGAAAGAGGAGTGGTTGGACCACAGTGGGCTCAGGAAGGGTGAGGGTGGTGGAACAGAGGTGCATCCCTCTAGTTGTACCTCTCCACAATTTCTATGCCATTCTGGAAAAGTGTGGTTCCTCTATGGAGGCACCCACAGTGGAGACCAAGGAGGATGCTGGGAACCTCCACAAAGGAGACACACAGGAGGGTGGCATGGGACCCCACAGGGGAAGAAAACAACTCCTGGTGGGGGACTCCATTGTTAGGAAGGTAGAACTTGGGGAGGAAGGGAAGAGGGAGGTAAGGTGCCTGCCTGGCACCATGGCTTGGAGGGACAGGGAGCGAATCCTCAGGGTCGCAGGAGCAATTGCACAGGGGAGGGAGCTAGATGTCATTGTCCACCTAGGGACAAATGACCTGGCTAAGAAAGGGATCAGAGCAGTGCAAGAAGCGTTTGTGGAGATGGGGAGGGGCCTTAGATAAATAGCACACACGGTAACCTTCTCAGAGGTGCTGCCTGTCTATGACACAGGTGAGGCTAGGGTGCTCCACACCATGGGATTCAATCAGTGGTTGAAAAACTGGTGCAGAGCTCAGGGATTTGGCTTCATTGGGGACTGGGGTCCACCTTGAGGGATGCAGGCCTATACTGGCATGATGGTCTGCATCTATCCAGGAGGGGAACCAGGATCCTAGCTGATAGGTTTAAATACTTCATTGACAAGCATTTAAACTAACCAAGGGGGAGGCACTGGAAAGGAGCAGGGAAATCCTAGCCCCATCCAAAGTATCAGGGTACTAAGTGAGGTAGACACCAACATAGAGATGTCGATAGGGAGAAGCGCAGGGGTAAATGAAGAAAGTGACAAATGCAATAAGGACAGAGATTGGGAAAAAAGGGGTAAGGACATCAAGAAATGGAGGGTAATGAGTACCAAAGCCCGTAGTCTGGGCAACAAGCTCCCTGAACTGGTGGCCTTGATGGAAGAGGGATGCCTGGATATTGTAGCAGTCACAGAAACATGGTACACAGAGAACCATGACTGGGATGTTAACATACCAGGGTACAAAACCTACAGGAGAGACAGGGAGGGCAGAAGATGGGGGGGAGTAGCTCTCTATGTAAGGGAAGGGATAAAAGCAACTGAACAAAAGAGTAAACAGGGAGGAGAGGAGGCACTGTGGGTCACCTTAGAGACTGGAAATGACACCACAATTTGCACAGGGGTTGTATATAGACCCCATGTCAGGGGGAGGGAATGGACAAGGATATGACATAAGGCATAATTAGGATGGCAGAGAAAGGGGAGATACTGTTGATGGGGGACCTTAACATGCCAGATGTTAACTGGAGCACCTTTATGGCAGCCACATCCAAAAGCGGGGCCATTCTTGATGCCCTTCAGGTGACATGCCTCAAACAGCTAGTTTTGGAACCTACTCATGAGGGGACCAATCTTAGACCTCATACTCTCAAATGGGGACAGTGAGAGGATCTCAGGTCTAGAAGTGGGTAGCCATTTGGGAACAAGTGACCACCAAACAGTGTGGTTCACGATAAACTCAGCTACAGAGTCAAGTCATACAAAAGTGAGGGTTCTGGACTTCAGGAGGGCTGACTTTGGCAAGATGGGAGAGTGCCTTAGAAAAGCACTAGCAAACAGGCTAGAAGGAGGGGTGGAGCAACAATGGGGAAATATCAAAACTGCCATCACAGAGGCAACAAGCCTTTGTGTGAAGCAAATAAACAAATCAAAATGAAAGAAAAAGCCACTATGGTTCTCAAAAGAGGTGGCGGCAAAGGTTAGGGAGAAAAAGATAGCATTTAGGAAGTACAAGGAAACACAGAAGGAGCAGGACAGAGAACTGTACCAGTTAAGGTAGAAGGAAACAGGGAGGGTAGTCAGAATAGCAAAGGCACAAACTGAGGAAAAGATAGCTAACTCAGTTAAGAAGGGGGATAAAACCTTTTATAGGTATATCAGGGAGTGTAGAAAGACAAAGGGAGGGATAGTGAGGCTGAATAGAATGGATGGTGGGTGGGCAATGAGTGACAGTGAAAAAGCAGGGATACTGAATGAATACTTCTGTTCAGTATTCACAAAAGAGGAAGTGGGGGAGGTGCCTAATCCAATTAACAGAAGTACTCTGGGGGGTCGATCCCAGTCCTGTCACAGAAGAAAGGGTTCTGAAAGAACTCCTAAAACTGAAGGTGGACAAACCAATGGGGCCAGATGGAACTCACCCCAGAATTCTAAAAGAATTAAGTAGAGAACTAGTGACACCACTGACTACCCTTTTTAACAAATCATGGGAGGATGGTGTGGTACCTGAGGACTGGAAGAAGGCAGATGTGATTCCCCTTCACAAAAGTGGGACCAAGACAGAGGCAGGAAACTACAGACCTGTCAGTTTGACCTCTGTGGAAGGGAAAGTGATGGAATCACTTCTGAAGGAAAGAATTGTTGAGTACCTAGAGGCCAGTGGGGCACAGGACCCAAGGCAGCATGGGTTCACAGTGGGAAGGTCATGTCAGATGAATCTAATTGATTTCTTTGACTGGGTGACCAAAGTAGTAGACCAGGGAGGGGCTGTGGACATGACCTACCTAGACTTTAGCAAGGCATTAGACACAGTCCCACACAAAAGATTAGTAGTCAAATTAACCAGCCTGGGAGTGGGTCCCAGTGTGGTAGCCTGGGTAAAACACTGGCTGAACAACAGGACACAGAAGGTAATTGTAAATGGAGTCCACTCTGAAGAAAGAGAGGTTACTAGTGGGGTATTGCAGGGTTCAGTACTGGGTCCAGTCCTTTTTAATGTCTTTATAAGTGACATTGCAGAGGGACTGGAAGGAAATGGATGCCTCTTTGCAGATGACACAAAGATCTGCAACAGGGTTGATACACAAAGAGGCATGGAAAGGATGAGAAGGGACTTGGCAAGGTTGGAGGAATGGTCAGAAGTATGGCAGCTTGGATTCAATGCAAAGAAGTGCAAAGTAATGCACCTGGGAAACAAAAACCCAGGGGAAGATTACACAATGGGGGTTGGGGGTAGGAAGTAACAACAGCAAAAATGGAAAGAGACCTGGGGGTAATCATATCAGATGACCTTAAGGTTAGCAAGCAATGTGAGAAGGCGGTAGGGGAGGGCTGAGGGATACTGGGATGTATAGGGAGAGATATCACCAGCAGAAAACAGGAAGTTGTTATCCCCCTGTACAGACAGTTGGTGAGATCCCATCTGGAGTACTGCATCCAGTTCTGGAGACCCCATCTCCACAAGGACATAGACAGGATGGAGGCAGTTCAGAGTAGGGCAACTAAAATGGTGCAGGGTCTGCAAGAGAAGCCATACGAGGAGAGGCTAAAGGAGCTTAATATGTATACACTTGATGAAAGGAGGGAGGGGGGGGACATGATAGAAACGCTTCAGTACCTCAGTGGAATCAACAAAGTCCAAGAGGGTAGCATCTTTCAGAAAAAGAGATGTGTAAGAACAAGGGGACACAATTTGAATACAGAGGGGGACGGCTCAGGGGCAATGTGAGGAAGTATTTTTTCACAGAGAGGGTGGTGGACACATGGAACAGCCTTCCTGAGGAGGTTGTGGGGTCTAAAACTGTGGGAGAATTCAAGAATGCATGGGACAGACATAAGGCAATTTTTGTGGGGGGTAGGAAGAAATAGGCTGTTGATTAAATAGAATCTACAGCTTATCCTGTAGGTAGGGAAATGGGCAGACTAGGTGGGCCAAGCGGTCCTCATCTGCCGTCAAAGTCTATGTTTCTGTGTTTGCAAAGCTGTGTGCCTGCTGAGACCCCCCCCCCCATTGAAGGCATACTCAAACTGTGAACCGTGGCAAAGAAATCTAGTCTGACCCCCCCATTTCCTCTTCAATGCATTTTTGAGCAGAGGTGTCTCTTAATGACATCACACCAAGTATTATCATAGTAAAAAAGCAGGTAGGATACAAGGGAATCAAGCCCACCCTCCCGCCAGCATCAAAAAAACATCCATGAGACTTGTTTGGGTGTTGTTAGGCTGTAGCAGGGTAGGTGACAGCCACATATATGGTGAGGCTGGAGCACTCAATCTTAGTGCTGTGCTGGGGAAGCTCACCATGGCACCTTGCCCTCCTGATAGTCTAGAAGGGAAGCCACACCACATCAGAAACACTGAGTAATCACTTTTAAACTCAGTGCACAGACACAGCCTAGCAAGCCACTACCTCCCACCCCATCCACAAAACACGAAAATATAAGCCCCTACTAGTTTAGTGAAATGATCTGAAAATTTGAAATGGTTACTAATGTAAGCACCCCACCTGGGGGATGCTTACTAAAGTGACCTTCTCCTATTTTCCCATCTTTGGTAATGGGGCTGGCTTGCCTGCTGGTCAGGCAGGGACAGTCCTCTCTGGGTATTTAGGGGGAAGTTTTATTGCCTGCTGGAAGGAGGCTGGTGGGAGAGGAGAGAATGAATACATCCAGTTGGGCCAGGGCACTAGCCCTGGCCTGGGTTTCAGGCCTTGGGCAACTTGGCGTATTTAGTCCACTCAGAGGAGAGAGGGGATGGTCCAGGTATCTGCAGCGTGTCTGGAACTGAGCCATTTGATTGGAAGTCACATCATGGGGAGGAAAATGGAGCCCACCTGAGTGTACTATGGCACCGGGGTGGGAGATGGACCTAGTTTCTGGATGTGTGGCCTGCTGTGAAATCTGGAGCGGAGGGGGCAGCGCAGTGGTGGCAGTCTGTATCGTGGGGCTGGCAGTGGTGGTAGCCCGCCTCCCCATACCAGTGTGGCACTGCACTCTAGTGAAGACAGCCTGTGGGGAGAGAGAGATTGATTGGTGCCTGATGCATCTATTGGATCACCTGTTTCTGTGTTGTGCGGGGATGCCAGACGCCAGGGAGCCATAGGCACTGTGTTGCAGGTCAGGCGGAAGGGAATTGGAAGAGCTGCAGCCTGTTTTCTGCCACCACAAAGGTGTGAGAGGGAGATTGGTTGGCCTTATGTCAAGCTGTCATCCTAGTATAGGCTGAGAAGTAACAGGTGACCAGCTTGTGTTGTGCTGCCATGAAACGTTTGCTTTGAGCACCCCCACCAGCTCTGCAGGATCCAGCATCACAGCCTTTTTGGCCCAACATTGGTGCCATGGCTCTGTGTCACAGAAGTGATGTTCTCTCTGTTCAAGCTGTGTCCCCAGCTCCTGGGAGCCATGAAATTCTGTTTGGCCTTCAATAAACTAATTTTTTCTTGTAAAATTTTACTTCAGTGTGGCCTCCTGCTGTTATTTTATGAACTGTGATGCTACTTGCATCTTACCCCCTACAGCGTGGGACTGCTTACATAGAAACATAGACGTTGATGACAGATAAAGACTGCAAGGCCCATCCAGTCTGCCCATTTTTTCTACCTTATGAATGTGCCATTGGCCTGTACTCTGTCAACTTCTACCAGCACCCCTTTCTGGCCATGCTCAGCGACCGCCTGTGGGACCCTATGATCTGTGACCAGGTACGTGCCAACTTTGATTTGCTTCTGGATGTTGTTCTGTTGCTATGTGGTGCTCCTCCCCTTTTTTTTCACCAGGGCCCTAGACAGTGGGGAGGGGGTTGCTAAAACATGGGGGCTCATCTGGGTTTAAAATTTGGGGTTCAGGACAGTATTTTAATGCCTGGTAGGCATGCTGCAGCATTTGTGTGGATTGAGGCCTGGTTCCTTGTATGCGTCATTCCTGGACTGCGCCATCTTGCTTGGAGCTTCACACTTTTTTTCCCTTGGCGCCAGAGTGGGGACACATCTGCATAGGCAATCCTATGCTAACCATACTGTGGTGGCTGCTGATTGGCTGAGGCAGAGACCAGGATGGTGGGGGACCATGCAAGCAGCCACCATTTCTGGTGAGAGTGTGAATGTTTTAGCAACAGCGATCCATTTGCAATGGTGCCAGCATCACTTCTATCTTGGCTCTGGATCAATGCAGGATGTGGGGGGGCTCCGATGGATAGATGTGTGAGGTGTAGCTATCAATGAGTTGGAGTGGTTCAGTTGCCCCTGTGCTCCTTGTGTGCTGAAAGAGTGCCTCCTTTGGTCAAACTGTATAACGTGCCACCTTACATGCCAACCTGGCTGTGGGCACCGTCTGTGTCCCCTGGGACCACCACCATTTTGTCCACTTGCAGTTTGGAGAACTGGGATGAAGTAATATCAGCTACTGTACCTTTGGAGCTGTCTGCTCCTGAAGCTGGGACTGAGAAGGTGGATATTCAAGTAAAGAGTGGGCACAGCCGTCTGCCCAGACCGTCACTGCTGAAGGCACCTGAGCCTCCCCATGGCAGAGGAAGAGGGCGTGAAAGACTTGAAAAATCTGCTGACTCCCCAGGTCCCAGGGAGTCAGGGCCTGCTTCCACGCCCGCCAGGGCTTTCAGTTCTACAGGTCGTGAGGCTTCAACTGTGGAAGAGGAGTCACCTGATGGAAAGATGGAGAATGCTAGCCCTTGTGGCTCTTCCCATGGAGACCCCCCTGTGTTGCCACCTGGCAGGTTGCCCACACAGATGGCATTCTAGGACCAAGATGTGAAGTGGGCAGTCCCCCAGCCTTATGAATGCCCACAACTTTCACTGCCTGACAACACATTGAGGCTGCCCCAGTTGTGTATTCTTCTCCAGGAGAAGATGGATGGGCTATTACCTGATGACCCCATAAATGTAAGGTGCCACTCCGTGGCGTGGCTGGAAGAGGGAATGGTCCCTAGGACTAGTGTATGTAGCATCCTGGAGTGGCCACAAGTGGAGCGGTGGGTTCACAGGAGGATTCAAGCAGAGACTCTCAAGGAGGAGTATCCATACGTGCCTGAACGAATCTGCGATGTGACTGAGGAGAAGAGGTCCGACTGGGTGTTTAGAGGAGCAGTGGACAAGTTTCAGCTGAGGAATCACCAATCTGGATCCCCTGCAGCTTTTACCATTACTTTTACCATTACTAAGGCAAGGTTGCTCTGCAATTCTATGGTCTGGTCTGGACTGGATTCAATCTAAGCATTTTGCCTTAATTCAAGACGTCATGGGAAGGCACACCAAGTATCACATCATATCCACTGATTCTTTTGGCACTGAAACAACTAAGCTAGATCTGCAATTTTATTACCCCCGCTGCGGAGGACCCACCCTGTAGAAGGGTGTTGTATTGCTGGACGAATTAATTGTTTCTAACATGCTCAGGACTGTTATTTATGCAAAAGGATTTTTGTGGGACTTCTTCAAAATGGGTGAGTCCTTTTTAATTTCTCCCTCTGTTAATTTTTAAAATGTTGTAGTTCATGTTATAGTTGTTGCTCATGTTTGGATAGCGGGACACAGTTCTAAAATGTTAGCGTGATCGAAAATATAGTTTTATGCCCAGGACTCTTATGCCACTGAGCTCCTTTGGACTTTGTCACCTTATGGACTCAGAGTTAATATGCCCTTTTGGTTTTAGGAAAAGTGGAGAGTATGGTGAGTTAGTGGTTTGTGGAAATAGGAATGTTTGTTTGCATGGAGTGTGTTATGTGTGTATTAATTTTAATTAGGTATGCCTGGTATGTGTATGTGTGTGAGTTGGAGGTGAGTCTGGAGTGACTGAGGAAACAGAACAATGTATTGAATGTCCTGTAGCATTTCCTATAATCTGCCCTGTTGTTGTTGTATTTAATTTTTGGGGGACTTTGTGGTTTGGGGTTTCAGTAACTTGTGTATGCTGCATACTAAATTTGGTAGCAGCACTGCCTTTTGAGGTGTTAGGGGACTTGTGTCCCCATATCAAGCAATGTGGCTGTTTTTTTTCCCACTGGTGGGGGTTGGTGAGCAGGAGAGTGTGCATATCTTGTCCCTTTGTTCCCCCGGGATGGTGATTGCCAAGTGCTCCATTCACTAGGAGGTAAATGTGTAACCCCTAGGTGGCGCTATCCCAGGGCTACTACCCCTGCCTGTTTGACTACGGACAGGTTGAGGGGCCTAGGTCCTATGGTGGGTGCCTCCACCCAGAGGTCAGGGTTTATAGTGGTTAGACTAGCTTGGTCACAACCCTCTGGGACACTGAGACCCCCTTTTATCCCTCTAGTGGCTAACACAGTACCCCGGAGTTACAGCCCCAATACCCCATGTATACACACTGTTTACTCATATAGATACCACTTACCCTCAAGACTGATTCTACAGCACATCTCTGAGGACCCCTGTAAAATAAGGTTAAACAACATACACAGCAAAACACAATACTGTTTTCATAAGTACCAACACCACAGACAGTATATAGTATAACAACAACAAATCTGATTTATTTAGGGGGCAGTAACATGGGAGGGGGAAATCAGGTTAATTGGTGGCATTAAATCACAGTACTGTGCACACATACAGGGTCTGAAAAGTCACAACTGGGTACCCTGGTGGGGCTGTCCATTGCCCGGGGTTGGCCAGCAGGTGCAGATGGATGGGGCCCTGTAGAAGAAAATATATGCACAACACCCAATTGTAATCCGGAGCCAGATGGCTCAGTCCATGAAGCAGGGAAACAACAAGAATTACATGACACACTTGTGATTTAAAACAGACTGCAGGGGAATACCCTGATTTGTATTCACAATATCCAAGCTGAGGACCGGATGGTAGATGTTCTTCTGAATTAACAGAACAACAGGGCATGGAGACAAGGTCCTTGTGACTGGACCCAACTGCAGTTGATAGCAAATGTATTTAATCCAAGCTAAGCTGGGGTTTGCTTCCAGCTTCAGCACACAACACGGGGGATTGGAAATAGTGATTCCCCACAAGCACTACGTACATTCATATGTAAAAGGAAAGTACTATACCAAGCAGGCTGCTCCTCGATCCTGATTGCAGTTACTGCAAAATACCCAGGAGCATGCACAGCAGCTTCAGTTCCTGACAGACCGAGTGCGATTCAGCAATTTCTCCAGTCTTCTACAGGGTGAGCCTGGTTTCCACAGTTCTAGTGCTTCTTTTTCCTCACAACTCAGATTCAGACCAAACTGGCACTCACAAAGGCTGCAGACCAAAACTCAAGGCCTCACATGTGCTTCCCGCGCAAAACTATACACTGCAGAAGCACACAGCTCCTTCTCTCTTCACTGCCAAAACTGATCTGATCTTTCCAGTCATAGAGCAGGGCATTTCCTTTAGCTCCACACTATTCTGTTGGCTGATTCAGCTGTCACTCACAATAAGACTCCCTCTTTTTTTAGAAATAGGCGCCATAGTCAAAACTACATTTCCCAGAGTCTCTGCCCATACAATCCCCTTGTGGCTGGCTCAAAATTAAGAGTCCAAGTTCTGATTCGTCCACAGGCTCCATTTTAGGGAACCCTTAACCTAATTGGCCCAGCACAGCAGTTTAGGTCGAAAATGGAGGGGCCATACACACAGAGTCCCAGCTGCAAGAAAGGCAGGTCAGACAAACACTCAAACTGGTTTCAGGCAAACAGTTACATCTTTCATTTAGGCTCCCTCTGCGCTCTTAGCGACTGCAGAAACAGAGCAGTTTCTCCGCAGCTCGGGCGGGATTCAAGCATTAAATACACAGTCCCCTCATACAAACTAATTAAGTCTGCAAGCAGACAGTTCTTAAAGAGACAGTACACGGAGGCTCAAATAGCACTCACTTGGAACCACATTTAAACAGCTCAGACGCTGAACACCGCCCAGACTTGGAGCATTCAGGCAAGCTCCTGGAAGACTTTTGGGAACCCCCATTTGCAGGGGGGTTATAAATGGTTTAAAGCGGGGAAAGTATAAGCACCCCCTCTGGGGGATGCTTATTAAAGTGACCCTCTTCTACTGTTTTCCCATCTTTGGTAATGGGGGCTGGCTCGCTCGCTGGCTGGGCGGGGCCAGTCCTCCCTGGGTATTTAAGGGGTGGTTTATTGCCTGTTGGGAGGAGGCAGGTGGGAGAGGAGAGAGCGGGTACATCCAGCCTTAGGCGTCTCAGTGTATTTAGTCCTCTCGGAGGAGAGTGGGGGGTGGTCTAGGTATCTGTGGCATGTCTGTGACTGAGCCTGTCAGTTGAGACCTGCAACCTGGGGAGGAAAATGGAGCCCACCTGCATGTACCACAGCACTGGGGTGGGAAAAGGGCCTAGTTCCTGAATGCATGGCCTGGTGTGAAGTCTGGAGTTGAGGGGCGGTGCAGTGGTGGCAGCCTGTGTCACAGGGCTGGTGGTGGTGGCAGCCCGCCTCCCTGTACCCATGCGGCACTCCAGTCCAGTGAAGACAGCCTCTGAGGAGAGATTGATTGATGCCTGGTGCATCCCTCAGAGTGCCGCTTTGTGTTGTGCAGGGATACTGGGGTCCCGGCTGCCGTAGGCTCTGTGTTGCAGGTCAGATGGAAAAGGAATTGGAAGAGCTACAGCTGGTTTTCTGCTACCATGAATGTGAGAGAGGGAGATCGGTGGGCCTTATGTCGTGCTGCCATCCTAGTGTAGGCTGAGAAGTAATAGGTGAGTGGCTTGTGTTGTGCTGCGACCAAAAGTTTGCTCTGAGCCCCCTCCCCCGGCTCTCAAGATCCAGGATCATAGCCTTTCCAGTCACAAGATTGGTGCCATGGCTCTGTGCCACAGAAGTGATGTTCTCCCTGTTCAAGCCATGCCCCCAGCTACCGGGAGCCATGAAATTCTGTTTGGCCTTCAATAAATTAATTTGTTCTTGTTAAATTTTACTTCAGTGTGGCCTTCTGCTGTTATTTTATGAACTGTGACGCTGCTTGCTGGTAACCATCTTGCCCCCTACAGCTTGGGACTCCTTCTACCAGCACCCCATTTTGGCAACACTCAGTGATTGCCTGTGGAACCCTATGATCTGGGCCCAGGTACGTGCCAACTTTGATCTGCTTCTGGATGTTGTTCTGCTGCTATGTGGTTCCCCTCCCCTTTTTTCCACCAGGCCCCTAGACAGTGGGAAGGGGTGACTACACCAATAAGCAGAATATATGGTAAATGAACAGAAAACAGTTTATCTTTTTCAGGTTGAGGGTTAGTTGAGGTTGTGCAGGGTTCAGAATAAAGTAGTTCTCTCAGTCAGTGACCCTGCTGTTGTACCAAGAGACAAATGGCTCAAAAATCCCTGAGTAGGCCAACCAGTAAAAATAGCAGGAAACCCCAGAACTCTATGACCAAAATAAGGAAGAAAAGAAGAGGATCAAAGTGTCAAATAACACTTATCAGTCCATTGAAGGGAAAGTCCCCTCAACCTTTTTTTCTTTTTGCCAGTGTAGTGTATAAGCATGATTGTAACATGGCATGAATTGTGCACCTCTGAGGGAGCAAGCCGATAGGGCTAGGGTGGTCACGAGACGGCAGCCGAAGCTGGTATTAACGCAGCATATATGCCGTGCCCGCTTCAGCAGTACCGTCAGCAGCCAGACCCCCAGCCTAGCAACACTGGGCACTGTAGGGTAGCGGTGCGACGGCAGCCTCTCTAGGCATCCGAGTCCAGAAATGGGGAAGAGTGATTGTAACCCATGGCGTACATTAGGGAGACTAATCACAACGGCAGTGTAGATGGCATGCAGGATCCCGGCATGTGCTTCGCTGTGTGTGGGACACTTGGGATGGATCAGTGGGTTGCCGATCAGTGGTGGGGTGCAGGACTGGGCGGTAGTGTCCTACAGTGTGCCGTGGCAGTCTCAGGCAGGGAGGCGGCAGAGTCCGTGAATAGCGAGGGGCAGGAGCATCTGGCAGGACAGTCCTGCAGATGTGAGGGGCAGAGCCAGCAGCAACACGGACAGCCTAGCTGCAGGAGGGCATGGTCAGAGCAGCGTGCGGGGCGGAGCAGGAAGTGAGCGCCCCCAACATGCAAAGCGCGATCAGTAATCCTCCTCGCGGCAGCTGAACTGGCCCAATCGAGACTTCCTGAGCGGGTATGAGGAGAATACCCAGGGAACTGACTGCACCAGCACAGAAATCGTAGCAGCCGGCGCAGCTGCATCGGCTCCAGGTACCCAGATAGTGACCACATCTGTATCTATATAATCCCGTGCACCGCTGTGTGAAATAACCAGACTGTAACAAATGTTACAGCACCTCCGCTCTATTATTGTCTGTGTAACAGAGTGGGTGCCCTCGACAGCCTCCACCAGCGTGCGGCCCCATGTTACAGCGCATTAAGCCACTCCGTCGGTGTGCTCTAATCGGCGATTGATGGCCGGGAGGGGCGGGTGCTAGCTCGCCTCGGGCACGCACCGCGCCCCCCCCCATGCATCAATCCAGCATTAGAGCACACCTCCGTCGTAGCTTAATGCCTGCATAGATCATGGTTTGTATTGTAATACCTTGGAAATCCACTACAAGTAAGAAACAGTATACAAGTGAAAAAAAAATATGCAAATAGCTAGCAACATGTAGTTATTCCAAGTTACGTTCACTAAAAATTTTTCTGGCACAGGGCTTTTGATTTTTTCAAGACTGTTCTATATTGTAATTACAACAGAAGTTCATGAGTTACTAAAGATTGTACATTTAAACTCCACATATACTGTTAATTATGCTGCAGCAATATTTCTGTAGAAGTGAACAGTTACATACTATTACCATCCCTTCTGATCTACTGCTGTCTAAGCAACTGTGGGTGCAATGCATTGTGGATGACTGAATAACATTATCTGGCCTGGCCTTTTAAAGATGAGCATGCAGCTTGTACAACTGAAAGCAAAAATAACAGACACTAAGATAAACAAAGCAAAATCAAAGAGAGAGGATACTTCTGTGGGTGAAAAGAAAAATAAATTGAGAGAAACAAAAAGAAATCAAAGAAACAGACTAACAATAGTAGCCAAAACAAGTATTTGAAAGATGAAAGCAGTAAACGTTATGTTGTTCTATGTCCTGCTGAGTTAGGTAGTTTAGAGGGAAAAAAGTGAAAGTAATATTCCGCAAAATAGTAGTTGTTCAATAAAGTGTTTTTCACATTGGCTTAGTTCAGTACATTTGTAGAAAAGGTGCTTGTGCTACTAGGATTGTGTGACAGCCACCTATTGGTCTGCAAAGGAACTGGAGAAAGAAAACTAAAATGTACCATAGCACACTCCCATCATGCAGTGCAGCCCATATCTTCTAATACATAGAGAGGAAAATCAAAGCACCTAGAATAGAAAGTGAATTGCAAGGTTTTGAAAAGTTGTAAAATATGTTTTGATGTTAGAAAGCTTAAAGCTTGTAATGAAAGTTATTGTAACAAAAGTGAAGTAGTAGCCACGATATTTCCAATAGGTGTGTTCGAATTGTTTTCAAATATAGGAACATCATGTTTTATAGCTCCATTTATGGTTTGCTGAAAGTAAATCAGTATGATTGTACTAATTTATTCAAAAACTATTAGTCATACAGTCATTCACATGTTATAAGTGGATTAAGCCACTCAAAAGGATGGGTCTACAGTGGAATTAATCCATGGTTGGTTGGTTGGACCCACTCGGTCTTCGGGCTTGTAATCCAACCCCCACAACCATGGATTATTACCACAGTAGACCCATGCTTTCTTGTGGCTTAATCGTTACATAATGATTCTCTGTTTCTTGCGTTCCTCTAATTTCATCGTAATTTAAATTTCAATGAAGTTGCTTCACTCTGTTCTGCCCTGGTGTGAAAACCTGTTTGATGCCATCGCAAAGATCATCACCCCACTCATAAAAGGAAACTTGGGAGCTGGTAATGAGTATTTGCACATCAAAAGGACTGGGAGCAAATAAAGAGCTCTTCGCACATAGAAATTAATCAGCTGGATAACAAAACTTCACAAGCACCAGCATCCTTCCAGCTGCATTTGTCCGACATAGAAAGCATTAGGGAACTTAACTTGAACAGTTTGATAGTCAGCACTAGATAAGAATACAGGGACTTCAGAAGACATACAACAGAACTGACTGACAGCAGCACTGCTGCTGACTTGTGGGTGTACACATCATTAACTCCTATGATGCCTTGCATAAGTGGGGTCATGAGTTTGCATCCAGTGAAGCAGGTTTTCATACCAGGACAGAACAGAGTGAAGCAACTTCATTGAAATTTAAATTAGGGGGGTGTAAGAGAGGGAATCATTGTTCATGGCTACAGACTACACAGGACAAAAGAGAAAATCTATTATGCCCTTCACAATTACTAATACCCCTCAATCCATCCTTGAACAGGTGTCCTCATTCTGATACCTAGGTATCACCATTGATCAATCCCTCACCTACGACGAACATATATTCAACATCACTACTGCTGCCAACAGAAAACGTTGGGACACTAAATAGACTTTGGTCCTGCCTCACTCCTGAAGCCAAGTTCCAGGCGATAAGAGGTACTATCCTGCCAATTCTAGACTATGGAATTGTGATTTATGGCACAGCCACTGAAACTAACCTGTGCAGAGTCCATACCACTTTCAATAAGGCCTGCAGACTTGTTCTAAATGCTGACCGCCTTACGCATACTCTACAATAGGACCAAATGGCTGCCTCTTATGGAATATATCAGGCTTTACTCCTGCCTCCTAGGAAAAAAGGCCCTCCTAGGGATTGCACCCCCCCTCCTTAAAGTCCCTTTTCCTGCCTGCCCCAGCTGAACATGCCACCAGAAATGTTATGAAAGGCACTCTAGCTGTGCCATTCAGAAGAACCACCCTGGGGAGGCGAGCCTTCATAGCATGAACTCTGACCTGGCTAAACAAGCTTCCCCACACCACTTCAAGCATCGCAAACTTTGGCCATTTCAAAGCCGAGCTCAGGAATAGTATCACCTCTCCTGAACACTGCTACTGTCATATATAACCTTGCAGCCCTAGAACCACTCTTACTGGGACCCCGCTTGACCCTCTGTGCCTCGAGTAGTAACCATAATTTAAGTCTCTCTGTGCCTTGGCTGTTAACTATATTTACATCTCTCTATATCCCTGTATTCTCTACTGTGAGGCTTTCTCCCCCCTTCTCCCCTATCTGTTCTCACCCATGGATCATCCCTTCCCTGCTCTATCTCTCTCTCGCTTGCTACCTGCATACTGTTCTAGGCTCCCAGCTGCTAGTCAGGTGTCCTAAAATGACTCACTAAGGTGCCGGCACTAATTCCATGTCATGACACCTGGGGCTCACCTCACTGTACATTGTGTATTATATGCTCACCTGATCATATTCCTACTATTGTATATATACTTTCCGAAGTGTTATTGACAAAACTTCTGTAGATGGACTAGTGACTTGTATGTTCACCTCATAACTATGCCATTGTACATGTGGTATCTCATGTGTTATTGACTGAGCCTGTTGGCTGCTACTGTTCTGTTTCCCCTTGCCCCCCCCCATATTGATGATGACCCTCTGTAAATGAGCTTTTAGCTCAAAGGTTTTGTAATTCCGATTTTCAAATGAATAAACAAAAATAAAAAAAAAATAGGTTGAGGGGACTTTCCCTTTAAGTTTACAGAATTGTTTTCTGCTGGTGTTGGGGTAGGGGGACTACCTTATGTGGGGCCAGTCTTTTCCCCTGCCTTTGTACCTGGTTTCACTGCTTACTTTTTTCCCTTCTCAATTTGGTGATGTGTGTGGACTAGGATGGCTGCTTCAGGGACACTTCAAAAAATCTTCCCTCCTGGTCATCCTGGAAATTCATTTGGATGCTTCACTGCTTCATGGTGTCCGTGGCTTCCTCCAAAGATCGATAAAATTGTGGGCCAGACTCTGTGAGTATCTTGATTTGTACTGGTGCATAAATCTGTGCAGTCCCCCTTGTCCTTTAATTGTTTCACCATTTCTAAAATGCACCTCCTTTGCTCTGTAGTGAAAGGGGTCAAATACATGGTCCATATAAAGCTTGGCATCCCCCAATACAAAGCTTTTTTACTCCTACACTTTGTGTAACAGCTGCAGCTTAGTGTGATAGTCTAACAGCTTCATTGCTGCAGACCTTGGTCTTTCTTCTGGGGTCTGTGGGCACAGGGCCAGCGCACGGTGTGCTCACTCCATAGCGATAGGAAAGTCTGCTGGCAGATTTGAGAGTGCACGGAAGAGGGAGGCCAAGTACACTGTCATGTCCCCTGTTTCCATCCCTTCTGGGAGTCCATACAGTCGGGCCTTGTTTCTGTGGGAGCAAGATTCCAAGTCTTCCAATTTGGCAGCTGTTTCTTGCTCTCATTTATACAAACAGAGCAGTGCCACACTGTGTCTGTCAAGCTGTTCTGTGACTTTGCTCTGGGCCTTTCTCCACTTCTTTTGTTTTGGTCTGCAGATCTTTAATGTTCACTTGATTAAGAAAAGCAACTTTCTCCAATTCTGTAATGTATTACAGTACAAATGTTGGGGGATCCAGCCAAGGATTTAGATGTAACAGTGATGTTTTCTTCCTTGGCCATGTCTGTGCTGTGATTGGGAAACCACCCATCATGAGACGGAGGGATCTTTTTGGCTTCAGACTTTCCATTGCTAATTCCTTTAGATGATTTTGAGCAGACATCATAGTCTTTATTGGTTTACCAGCAAAATTCGGTGTTTGTAGGTGGATGGCGGTAGATTTTAATGCCCAGGATAGCAGAGTTCTATTCTAACTCAGTGCTGCCACATGGACTGTGACATCACTGGAAGTCCAACATGATACTTATCATTCTGTTTCTAGCAGTGAAATCAGCAAAATAATAAGTGTGTTACTTTGATGATCTTTAATCCTGAATGTGTAATATGGACATTGGATGTGTATGAATTTACCATGTTTTACTTGTTTAAATGATTTTGTATGTTAGTAGTCTTGTATAATATAGAGCACCCTGAGCCGCAGGAATAGGGCACTTTGGAAATAACATTGCTTTATTTTGAGCTCCTTCTAAACTTTCAGAGCTACTGCTGATGGGGGTTTATTTACCTGTTTTATGTATTGTGGGACTGCGAGATAGGTCAAGAAGTTCCCGGACTGTAATGTTTTAATATACTGCAGTGCTGACAGGATTTATTTGCTTGTATATGAGTTGGGGGATAGGGGTGGGAACTGTGTGCGTAAATATGAGTCTGTGTGCTATTTTGAGCCACTCCAAGTTAGCAAGCTACAAGAGTTATGGTACTATAGCCAGGATTTATTTACTTTGTCAGACTCACAGTTATCAAGCTGCGTGTTTGTACGCACTGTATTGAAAGCAGGGTTTCTTTAATAAGAGCCTCAGGTAACACATACAGTAGTTCTGAAAAAGAAATATAGCCAGTAGACACAATTAGCTTATTTCATGTGCTTGCCCATATATCACTTTATGACCCAAGGATGCATCTGGAAACTATCTACCAGCAGCTCAGTATGCCTGTCCCAGTAAAACTTCAATACATAAATTACTTATGACATGTTTGTCGTAATGGAAACTCCCACTTGGAGTGTTCGTTAATAATGGGACTGCCATCTCAATGTACCATCCTGGTAATCAGTATGTGAATAGACTGATCATTATCATCGTCTCTGGCTGCTTCTCTACGGAGTAAATAATCCTCATTTGCTTTTCAGATCATAATTATTACCAAAGCAACTAGTTGTGATGTCTCAAATAGAGGATTGTGATGTCACTTGTAGATGAGCAGATGACCTAATGCTAAAGCATCCTGTTTTCATGAACATTTTAGGGGACGAAGGATGATTTTTTGGGGGGCTGGTGGATTATTGTCAAAGATACCCCCTAGGGCCTTAACAGTTACCATTAAATGCAGTAAAGTGGGTGATTTGATACCTTTTATTGGACCAACAAGAGAGTTACAAAATACAAGACTTCAAGCTACACAGAGCTCTTCTTCAGGTGTGGCAGCTTTTTCAAAAGACAACCTAAAATACATTGGATAGAACTGATACATAAACATATATACATGGGTGGGACAGTTCTGTTGATAAGGCAGTAAGTAATTGGATATGTGAATTGACAAAAAAAAAAGATTAAAAATATAGGTTCCTCTTCATGGTACGTGACAGCAGGAGGTCTATAAATTGTTAAATGCTTATGTTCTGAGCCTCCTTAAAAGACAGGCTGTGTGTGTGTGTGTGTGTGTGTGTGTGTGTGTGTGTGTGTGTGTAAGAAATAACAGAAAGCAGTTATAAACACCCATATATCCACAAGACCACAGCAGACCAACAGTATGATCAAACACATAAAACGTTGTTCATGTACAAGTCAAATGTAAGAGATACTATATATAAATATATGCACAGGAAATGTTCATGTACCTAAATGAAGAGAAAGGCAGTTGTCAGTTTAAATTTTGTAATGGGTCATGAAATTAAAGTTTACATTCAGTCTCTTATTGTGAAAGTCAAAAAGATAAATAAGTCTTGCTGGTCCAATCAAATCACCCACTTTGTTCATCATTTTGTGCAAGGACCAATACGGCTACAAACAATTGTCTACACCATTAAATGCAGTAAGGCACTACACAAAAACTCACCTCTACACCACTGTGTGACACCCCTGCTTTGTGTAGCTGCAGGGTATGCATGTCCTGCTTGGATACTGTGAAGCATTCAGATGGATTCCTGTTGCTCAGAGAGCTGGATTTTTATACCCAGTTTTCAAGTTACCTATGTGGGGGTCTGTTACTTTGCACTTCTCAAAGTCAGCATGTTGTTCTGCTTTCATATACTGCATTGTAAGTAGAATTGATTTACTTACAGTATGAGCCAGAGGGCCTCCACAGCTGCCCTGAATCTTTGGAAGAGCCTACCTACCCCACTATTGTTCTTTGATCACCCCCCCCAATTTAAATCCCACTACAAATCCTCCCTCACTTCTACCATTACCTGTAACTGTCCCCCCCAATGATATGATGGCCCCGTACATGGGCAAAGCTACTGTTCACCTTTCTGCGACATCTTGCATGCCACCATTGACTCTGATTTTATTTTTGTTATGATGCTACATGCTAAGCATTTTACTGCCACAAAGACTTCTGTGTACTTTAAGAATTATCTGCACAAATGTCATTCTTTCCCAGTCGTTCATGTCTGTGCATTTTGTTTTTGTATCACTTAATGTATTGTAACAGCTTACTGCACCCTGTATCTCATGTACTTTTTTTAACCATGTTTGTACCATCTTTATGGCTCAGGTCATGCCTGAAAGTGGTCTGGGATCAGTGTACTCAGCCGGTTAACAAATAAATACAAAAATAGGTAAAATATTTGCTTCATTTTTATTAAAGGAATGGCATCAATTCCAAAATGGGGCTCAGTTTTGCAAAGTACTGCCCTTGAACTGTCTAGTCACCAGGACCATCATCATCATTTTTATTTCTCTGTGCTTCTTCTGTGAAATTAGCACATTGCAATAAAATCAACACACACAATATAAGGAATAATGTATGGGCAACCATACACAATGAGCCAATGTGGCCATCAAGGGGTTGAGATACCCACGTATGGACCTCGAGAGTGAAACACAAGGCGAGTTGTGTATGGTAACCCATAGTGGTTTAATGTTTTAAATGAACATCAATACAACAGTTTAAAATGAACATAACTACACTGTGAAGTAAACAGTGGCTGGATTTAGTAAAAAAAAAAGTAAGAGACAGCTGATCACAGTTTGACAGCGGCTACTGTTTAACTTTTGAATGTGTAGCTGCTTTTCTCAGCACGCTCACTCTCCTTCTCACTCTCTCACTGCACATATCAAATGTGGGAACGAGAGTGCGTGCACTGTGAAAGACAGCTACCATTCAAAAGATAAGCAGTAGCCCTAAATGAAGCAGGCAGATTGAGTTAAAAAAAAAAACTAGTTAGCCGGCCCGGTGGTGCTGAGGGTTGACGCACTGGACACCACACCTCGTGCCATGCTGGTGACCCGAGTTTGGGAATGGGCCCTGGTTGTTGGGGTCGGCAGGGAGGTAGGGTAATGAGCAGGATTAGCAGCCATAAGATGGCTTTCCTCTCCTGAGGAGGGATCCCCCAGCCCTTAGCTGACCCCCAGTGGAGGATGGATGGCAGTCTGAGCTATAGGAGGGCTCAGCGAATGCCAGGGGAGGGGTGGAAGGGATTGAACTGGTACCACATGGTACGTGTGCACCTTCACATGCATGCATGACTGTGTGCTGGGGCTCCAGGTGTCCATGGAGAAAAAACTGCAAAACTACTATGTATCCCCATCGCCAAGTATGCGGGAGGTGGAGGTAGGGATCAAAAAGTTATATATAAAAAAAAAAAATAGTTTGCTTGACTATCTCCCACTTCTGACTGTCAACTGAGCCATTGCCTCTCCTGACTGGTATTTCTCTGTAGTCCTTTTTTTTAATTTTTGTTTTGAAAGAAGCGCCTTTCTGTCTTCTGTGAGGTACTCTAAAGTGCCATGAAGAAAACAGTCAGAGAAGCTGGCGGGAGTCAGCATGAGCTAATGGGGGAGTTATTTGCATATGGAACGTGCACAATAAGGGTGTGATTTGCATATGGAACATGCACAATAAGGGGTGAATTGCATATGGAACGTGCACAATAATGGGTGATTTCATATGGAACATACACAATAACCTCTTGAGAAGGACCAGGGTAAGGTTATTGACTTGGGCAATTTCAGTGCACAATAAGCCCAAACCATACGCTATATTACAGTGTTTACAAAAAACAGGCTGTCAAGAATAAACCCTAAAACTACCTTCATAGGATACTGTGTCCAAAGGCTTTCACAAAACGGAGACTCTTCAGCATAATTTTAAACTCGTCTAAGAAATGGGACAAATAGGACAAGGTGAAGGCTATGGTGGTTGCTCAGGTAGGTAGGTGTAGGAATGGGAGTAGGGGTTGGACCAGGAGAGATAAAGCCCCACGTTGCCAATAGGTTCTTGGGCAGACTAGATAGACTGTTGGCCTTTTTCTGCCGTCATTTTCTATGTTTCCATGTCCTGGTCTCATTTTGTGTCTCTTTCTCCCCCTCTCACTGTGATTATAATTTAAATGCACAGACTGAGGAAATGGGCAACAGAGCAGCCAGGCCCCCCCAAACCTATCACAAGCCCAGCAGCAACCTCGGAGCCAGGTAAAGGACTGATCAGGCACCATCCTCTGGATCAGGCTCTGTTTTCATTACATACACATAGTTTATATGGTACCCAGCATTCTTTTGGTATTTATAATGCTGGGTGCCATGCAATGTTTAATTTATTTAGCAAGCAGAAGCCCCTCCCCCCCATCTTGTAGGAATGAATAGTGATAACAGTGGCAACCTAGGGATCCATGTTGAGGTTTTATTTTAGCATTCTGTGTATGTAGCAGGCAGTTGCACCCCCCCCACACCCTGAGATATCTCATAAGGACCGAGCAGCAGCAACTTCAGGACCAGTGACCAATTTGGTGGGGCAATCTAAATCTAAATCTAAAAATACCACCAACAGCTTAATATGGTTCAAGGTCAATTGGCATTCATGTGTGTCCCACTCCCCCGGGGCATGCCTGGAAATAGGCAGAATGTGTCTAGTGCACTTACCCGGTCAACAAGAACTTAAATAAAAATAAAAAATAAAAAAAATTAAAAAGAGGCTGGATTATGTAGCAGTGTGCGTGGAGGTGGGTGGGGGGTGAGGGTAGGCTACTTTTTAAACTTATTCTCTTTACTGACCATACTTCTTCCCTGCAGTGCTCATTGTCTAACACAGAAAGTGGCTGGAACTGCTTTTCAGTACATTATTGTTTTGAATGTACTGTAGTTGCTACTGTATCACTTCCAGGTGCAGAATCTGCCAGTATGCTATCTCGTCCAATCTTGAGTTCAAGCATGGGCTGTACTACTAGATCCTGAGGGCAGCTGGCTGCTGATGCAGAGGGACCAATGTGAATTACACCCTGCTTAAAGAGCAGCTGACACCTTCAGGACAACTTTAACAAACCATAATGTTTAGACACAGTTCAGCTTGTATTTCAGGTTAGTTTTGTATTCCTCCTCCCCGTTATTTATTACTGAGGTAATTTGCATTAAACAAAAATCTTTGCTCCTATTCCTGTTGCTTTCTCCTTACCTGAGGTCATAATGCACTACTTGTGACATCACTGTTACTCTCATGGCAACACACTGTGATGTCACAACAGAGGATTATGACAATGAGTAAGATACAGAGACAGATGAACTCTAAGGGAACTCTATAGGATAACGTTCATATATTCATGCAAATTTACTCGGTAATAAATAATAAGGAAGAGAAATATACAGAATATATACAGAATGCAAGCAGAACGGTACTTAATTATTATGTTTTCAAAGTTTTCTTTAAGGCGTTCGGAGCTCTTTAAGTTCCAACCTAGTATATAGAGAATACTGGGTGGGCAACTATGCATAACAGTGAGTTCTGCCACAGAGAGGTTCTGATTCCCTCTGACCTTGACAGCGAAACTTGAGAGATCCATGAGAATCAGAACTCCGAGGTGGCATAACACACTGCTTGTGCATAAAGTTGCTCACCCTGTATGTTTTATGGTGTACATTATAGATTGAGGGAGCACTCCTGACCAATCAGAGTGCTCCTTTCTTCTGCATGTGAGACACTGTTATTCCATGAAGTGTGTCTCAGACACAGATGCCCTTCAAATGGGCATGTTCTGGGACAATTAAAAAAAAAATACACATATACTATTGATTGAGCTCGATCAAGAATATATTAATATGTCCCCATCACCACTGTTGCTGTATATGAGTGGTTTCACTTACGTTCCGCTTGAACCAGAACAGCTCAGCTTTGCTTTACTGTTCTCTCTTCAGCTGAATGCTTGAAATCACTCTTACATAGCAGTGAGTGGCTCCGGGGACATATTAACATATAGTAAAAAAAATTCCCTCCTGCTGTTGCTTACTCTCCCACTTACAGCTTTGCTTTGTGTTTGTGCACACTGCCACGCCATCAGGTTGCTGATCTCCCCACCCTCCCATCACAGTTACTTCACCCACTGTCCATTGTCCACTGCGTGAACTGTGCATGCGGCAGTATTTTTGCTTTCAAAATGAAACTATCTTGTGCAGTCTCTAGAGGCTTTAGAGTACAAAGAGTGCTGTTGTACCACAGAAGGGTACAATCACATTCCATGACCTATGAACTGTGGTACAACAGCATTTTGAAAGAGATGGAATTCTATATAGAACAATGCTCTACTATACACTATAAAATGCTACAGTGCTAGTTTATGACTCTTCCTTTTGGGCGGCAGATTGGGTGAATGTTTGCGCACTGTATGTTTGAAAATAAAAAAAAAAGGTTATAGATATGTTAGTTTTCTGTCTGCCATGAATTTGCACCATCATCCTGCATCTCTGCATGCATGGATTATCTTCATATCTCCTGGAGCCATCAGAGAGTGACTGAAAACTGCTGTAAGACTTGACAAAAATAGTAATTTACTGTCTCTCTTTACTCAGTGGGTTTACCATGTGTTTGGTTTTATATGACCAGAGGACAGTTCTTGAAAAGGCTGTTCCAATCAGCTGAATGAGTTATTGTGTGCTTGCAGGCAGTCTGTTGCTCTCAGTTTGAATTGCTGCATATTTACTTAGTGCATGCTCAGTGAACTGTGAACTCATGGCTTTTTTGAGGGATAGGGTGTTGGCTGTAGACAATAATTGTTATTGTTGGGGCTTCTCCCTTCAGAGAGTCCTCAGAAATGTCAGGACTGTCCTATACTGTGGAGGAGTTATTTCAAGTCTGGGTTCTGCTTCCAAAGCTTGATTTATGGAGGTTTCCTTTCACTGGAGATAGCAGTCTCTTCACTGTCTGATTTACATTGTCCTTACAGCAGTGAACAAACGTGTTAGATTTAGTATACCCGTCGATGGTATTAAGAACATTTTAACTGCCTATTTTATTAATGAATTTCATTTGTCTGTGCTTGGCACACATTTCACCTGACTGGCTGTCAGCAAAGTAAATCAATTAAAAAAAGTATTTTCTTGCCGGCCCGGTGGCACAAAGGACTGAGGTGCTGGCGCCTTACCTCACACCATGCCGGCAACCCAGGTTCGGGAGCAGACTCAGGTCGCCGGGGGCTGGCAGAGGAATGAGAGGATTGAGCGTCTGGAGGACTGCTATCCTCTCCTCTCCTGGGGTGGGTTGGGTCAGAAGCCCCACTCTGTGAGTGTCCCCCGGTGGAGACCAGGGGGTACTGCAAGTAGCGGCGTATAAGGGGACCAGAAAAGCGTGAAAAATGCATGCATGCCGTCCGGATGACGGCGGCCCACCAAGACCTCCAGGCTGCATTTCCATGTCCTGGCGATGATGCAAGGGAGTGCTCCGTGTGCTCCAGTCTCTCCTCCTGATAGCCCCGGCGGGATATTGGAGAGCCCACCGGTGAAAGGATACATCTGGTACAACCGGGCATCGGAGCAACTGGCTGGTGGATCAGTCTGAGGAGGCAGTGGTAGGACTTGGCTGCCCGAAGGAGAGGACGACAGAGGGCACGGAGGAGATATAAAGAAACAATGCATTTTTGATCCTTTTATTGTGAAGTTAGTGTGCCCATCCCATTTGGTTTGAGAAGGTGCTCCCATTTAAACTCCCATATTGAAGCAGAAGGCATTACTCATGGTTAACCACCTGTAGGCTAATGGACCTGCCAGTGATGTGTATGTGCTGCAGTTCAGGCTCCACCTCATTTGCTGTAAATGCCTTCATAAAAGCAGTTGGAACAAACAGATAATAAAACTGTTTGACTGCTTCTCTTGCACCACTTGGCTTGCAACTCTGGGACTTTGGACCGGGAGGGCAGAGTTAGAAGGCAGGCTTTCCTAGTCTCTGAGACAATGTGTAATTTGGAGAAGGGGGGCAGGGCAGTGCGGGAAGTGGATTAATGCATTGGTTTTCATGCCCAAAAAACTGGTGGGTTTAAAGGGCCTCAACATTTGGCCACCAGAACTTACTGCTGGCCTCATTCCTTTATGTTTTTCACCCCACATCCTCTGATATACTCCAACCCCCGCTATAATTTATTTATTTATTTAAATTTTGGTAACCAGGTAAACCCACTGAGACCAAGGTCCCTTTTTCAGGAGTGACCTGGGATTAGTTATATAAAGCAACTGTTACATACATTGGACAAGATACAGTGGTTATAATTGTTACATACATTGGAGTGACAGTAATTACAATTGACATTATGATTTATACATTTGGCACAATACATTGGGGTAACAGTAGTCACAGCAGACACATTCATAGGAATGAACATGGAATATTGTAGTTACAGTTGAGACCTATATAGGAAGGGGAATGAGCGAATGAGTGGGGGCTAACGATTACAGCCACAAAGGCTGAGTTCAAGGAGATAAACTTTGAGGCCCAGCTTGAAGCCTTGGAGAGAAGGCCTGTTGACCAGGTTTGCTGGGAGAGTGTTCCATAAGTGTGGAACAGAGTATTTAAAGGAATGCTTGCCTGAGTTGGTGCATACCCATGGAATGTCCAGGGGACAGCCAGCTGAGGATCTTGTATCATGGCAGTTTACTCTAGGGTTGAGCAGGCCACGCAAGTGAGGAGGGGGGCCTGCGGTGAAAAATTTGTAGGTCAGGCAGATAGAGGAGTAAGCCAGTTTGTGCCATAAGGTGGGCCAATGGAGGTCTGCTAGGACCTCACAGTGGTGCCTCCTTGGGGGGGTCATTGGTGGCAAAGTGTGCCACTCTATGGTAAAGCACAGAGAGATTATGTAGTTCCCCTTCTCTAAGGGACTGGAGGAGGGGGCCCCATAGAGGAGGATGGGGAGTAGGGTGCAACTGACGATAGCTCACGGAGCCTCATCAGAGAGGGAATGTCCCAGGCGGTAAAGGAGTCCTATCCTTTGGTGGATGGTCTTAGTTAGAGAGTCAATGTGAGGTTTGTAGGACAGCTCCTGGTCAAGGAGGATTCCAAGGTATTTGATCTTGTCAAGAACCTCAACTCTCTTCCCCTGGGTTGTATGGAGTTGGAACAGAACACATCTGATGGTGCCCAAATGCCTAGTTCCAAACAGGACAGCTTTAGTCTTCTTCTCATTCAGTACTAAGGAGTTGGTGGAGAACCAGGCTTCGAGTGCTGAGAGGCTAGCTTGCAATTTGGCAGTGATAACACTAGGTAGCGGGTCACTGCAGTAGGCAACGGTGTCGTCTGCATAGAGGATGAGTTTGCTCAGCCCACAGACCCTCTCAATATCATTGACAAAGAGGGTGAAGAGCAGGGGGCCCAGGATTGATCCCTGAGGTATCCCAGAGACCACCGATTGGATACTAGATTGGATTATTCTCCAGAGAACTTTTTGGCTTCGATTGAGCAGGTAGCTCTTAAACCAGGAGAGGGAGAACCCATCTAGTCCAAAGAGGTGGAGTTTGGAGAGAAGAGGTTTATGGCAGACCAGGTCTAAGGCTTTAGACAGGTCAATAAACAGAGCTCCCGTCTGAGAGCCCCTGTCCATAGCATCGAGGACATCAGTCGTGAGCCATCTGACGTGACTCTTTTATTTGGTGAAATTTGAGTCAGGGATCTCCTGATTCACAATTTTTGGTCTGATCATTGGATAATTCTGCCTTCCTGGTCAGACAGCATTAGGTGTGGCTATTGAAGTGCATTTGGGATGGTTGGCATTGGGGGGGTGGTAAAGCTGTTCTACTGAGACGGGAAGGGTTGATATGCAATCATTGATGTATTACTGGGACTAAGCAGTTAAATATGTGTGTAAGAAGGGGAAAGTGGCTGCCATTTTTCTGTGGCTTAATGCCATACACTATAAACATTAGTGACTGGCACTGCTGATTATCCTATGTGGCAAACTTATGTTTTCATACGCTTAACTGGGAGACTGAAGGATTTCAGAAAATACTGGGAGGTCATCAGGTCAAATTCCAAAAGTCACTTATGTGGGCTGGTTGTTTTTCAACAGTTTACGAGGGAGGAAATGAAAAGATTGACATATTCCTGGGGATTCTGAAAGGTGATAACATTTTACACTGTTTAAATGTATATTGTTTGGGATCATTTAGGTTTTCAATGCTTGAAACCTTTGATCTTCTTCGGGGGGGTTATTTCAGTCATCAGGTCACATCGTAGGAACTTCACCATCGGTAAAGAGGAATCCACATGGAAGATTTTCAGCAGTACAACTGGGGCCGTTCACGCTGTCATGTGACAACATCACTTACTCTATAAAGGTGTGAGCAGCCTCTCTCTCCCCTCAGTTCTTTCCCGCAGTTGACTCAGTCTACACAGGTCTCCATGGAAACTCCAACGCAGTTTCGTGACCTTTTGCCTATGAATATTTTTCTTTTGTATTTTCTTTGGAGATTCCTTTATTTTGTTTATGTCGAGAAGGACTCCTTTTGCTTCTTTTTTCTGTTGCTGCCACTGTGGAAAGAAGATTACCTGTACAGATGAACATTTTTTATGTGTCTGCTGTCTTGGGCATGATCACAAAGTTTCTGTCTATGAGCTGTGCCAGAAGTTTAATCAAACTACCCTTTGGTGAAGAAAGAAGGCTCTTAAAAATGACCTAATGGAACATCAGGTAGCCAGTTCCGGGGCAGGGGTCCTCCGGGGTCCCAGTCTCTCATTCACCAGCAGGGTCATCAAGCTCCCTGGCCTCTAAGGCCTGAGACAAGTCCTCTTGGAAAAGTCATAAAAAAGACTGAGATCAGGTCTGCTACCCCCCCCCCCAGCAGCAGTCCCTTTCCCCAATGGCCTCTTCTTCTCCTGGGAGATCTTGGTTGACAACTGCAGTGTTGATGCACAAATCTGCTATACAGGCCTCTGATCCTACCAGGCCCTTACCAACAACTCTGTGTCCAATTCTCAGGGCAGCCAGTTGTTGACCTCTGGGTCATTGGCCCCCTCCTCCATTGATGATGGGCTTGTCATCGACGACCATCCCGATGAGGCCTGATGTGTCTCCTGGTCCTCGGGCAACTATCTCTTCTAGCTCTCAGGGCCCTGCCATTCGGCCTTTGCTCCTGGCCTCCGTCGACCTCCCTGCCATTGACGTGGGGTTCGATGCTCGTCATTCTCAATGAGATCCTCACCAAGTTCACTTCTGTTATTGTGAATCAGCTTGGTTTATGCAGGCCTTCATCACCTGTGCCATTGACGGCCATCTCAGTATTTCGACACCCCCCTGTCAACTGAGGGATGCTCCCCATGGTTCCATGTCAGTGTAGTGCTTGTCAGACCTAGACCATGAGGAAGTCGACTTCAAAGAAAAGTACCACCCTGACCTTATCCTTCAGCAGAGGGAGGGGGCCTCTATTATCCTGGTGTTTCCTTTCTGGCCTTGCTAGATATGGTTTCCACTCCTTCAGCAGCTGGTGGAGGAACCTCCAGTTCCTCTTCTCCTCTGCAGGAATCTGTTGACCCAGACTCAAGGGACCCTGGTTCATTCCAACCTCAAGTTCCTCCATCTGCAAACTTGGCTCCTGAGGACAAGCTATCACCCATTTCAGAATCTCTAATAAGGTGGGGGATGTCCTAGTAGCTCCCTGAAAGCCTTCCACTTGTGCCACTTATGCCATGAAGCAGGATTGTACCAATTAATACATGCTATTAATGCCTTAAATTAAATTAATTCAGCATCTAGGTCAATTAAATTAAATGAATAATTAATCATTTTAGCCCATTAGTTAATTAAATTAAATTAAAGGATCTGCTGTGGGACTGCACAGGCTACATCGGTGGGCTGCTGCATGCTGAAGTCCTGGGAGAGGAGTTGTAACGGCCACATTGGCAGCGGATATGGAGGATTTTGTACAAGGGGGCTGACTCTGAGAGAGTCGAGGACGGCCACATCAGTGGTCAGGAGAACTGATTGGGGTGGCACCTGCTGCTCGGTATATCACAGGCCAGGGTGCCAATTTTCAAACTTGCGGCTGATCTTTTAAGGAGAGTATTTTGTCCCACGCACCCACCCCGGCACCGACTTCTATTAAATGGGAACAGGAGGTGGAGCCAGGTGAGAGGTAGGTCATTGATTGGCTGGTGGGGTCATAGATTTTTCAGGGAACTGGGGAGTGGGGATTCTGGAGGGTGCCAAAAACTTCAGCTATGACTCTCTTCCTGAAGCTGTGAACTGTGACCCTTTGCTCTGATGACTGTTTACACTGCAGCTGTGTAACTTTGGGAGGCTATAGCTGTTCATTCTAGGGGCTGGTTCTGGGAGGGGCTGAAGCTGTGAAACTGTGACTCTGTAACTCTTTACTCTGAAGACTCTTTACCCTGAAGATGTGAAACTGTGGGAGTCTATAACTGTTTATCTAGGGCCTAGATCTGTGAGGGGCTGTGGTCCTATTATTAGTTTTATCTTGCCTATGGGAGAGTGGTTTAATAACTGTGTTTATCATTGTAAAATGGGATCTGTGGCCCTGTTATTCATTTTTGGATCTAGGGCAGTGTTTTAACTCTCACTGGTATTATACCCCCCTACATATGGTTGCCTGGAGTGGGGTGTGGGGGTGCACATCTGGGGTAATGGACCTGGCTATGGTGGAGAGTCCATATGGGATTGGAGTGGGAGCCAGTAGGTGGCCACCCTCCATCAGGGCAGGCATTTTTGGCAGAGCTGTAGGGTGTACTGGCTGTGGGATGGCAATGATACTAAACTGGGCATGGAGGGAGGGAGGGAGGTTGCCTGGTCTGTAGGCAGCTATTGTAGATCAGGGCAGAGTTAAACTGGGTAAAAATGAGGCTGGAGGGGCTGGGGGTGAGGTAAACGTGTCCGGGTGGGGTGGTGGTGGTGGGGTATGTGGTCAGCAATAGAGGGGGACCTGGGCATGTCTCGTTAGACTGGAGGGGTGTATGTACGGAGCGTGGATTAGGGGTGAGGGATGCATCTGCCAGAATAGCTACCAGTAGAGTAACCAGTACACAGTGTATTAGGATGGGGTGTGACTGGAAGGTTGATGCTGCCAAGGGACATCCAACAGTGGCAGGCAGAGGGACATCGGGACAAAAACAGGAGGTTGGCATTGAGTGCTACAATAAATCTGAGCCATTACTTAAGTGGGGGGAAGAAATGATGAGGGCAGAGGGGAGCTTAATAAGAGGGCTGGTGGGAGTGCTTGGGGTGGTCAGAGGGAGGGGCTAAGTAAAGAAACCCAAATAAGCCAGCTACTGTGGGGAGGCAAGAGGCAATTCAAGTGACAATTTAAGTGACAAGCAGAGGGTGGGGGGAACCAGCAGAGGGTAAGGGTGGTGGAAGAGGGCAAGCCTGCAGAAAAAGGGGGGCAATGGAGTTGGGGGGGTGGATCTCTGTGAGGGGAGGATCATACCAGATAAGGGTCTAAGGATAAGGGAAACCTGCAAGGAGGCACAGAGAGGAAAATGGGGATGGAGGACGAGGCCAGAGGGGAGGAAGGAGACATGTGGGTGCTGCTGGGGAAGGGGCTACGGTTGTAGGAGTCAGGGAGGTCTCAGTGGAAGGTGTGACTGGTGGAGGGAGTGGGGAGGAGGAGGTTAGGGATGGGGGAGTTAGGGATACAGGCATAATAAGTGCAGCAAGAACGGTAGGGTGACAAGGGGTTCTTTCACAGGGAGGTCAGGGGTCAATCAGGGAGAAAGGGACTCGGGGAAGGGGAGAAGGGGTGGATCGAGGGCACAGAAAGAAGAGCAGACAAAGGAAGAGGGGAGCACTAAGGTACTCCTGCTGGGGGATTCCATGATTGGGGTATCCACTGGGAAGGGCAGGGGGAGGGAAAATCCAGTCAGGTTAAAGTGGTGGATATTTCTGGTCTGACAGTACATAGGGCAAAGTTCCTGGTGTTCAAGCTGGCACGGGACTATGGAGGGTCACCAGATTTCCTGGTCCATCTGGGGACAAATGGCATTGAGGGAAACAGTGTACTGGAAATTCAGGCAAGGTTCTGTGAACTGGCGAGAGTCTGTCACGACAATGGATGCTCAGTCTCCTCAGAAATACTGCCAGTGCCAAGGGCCACTGTGGAGAACAAACAGAAGATCAGGGAGGTAAATGAATGGCTCAGGCGGTGGGGAGAAGCATGGGGGATTGGGGTGCTGGGTGACTGGGGGGGGGTCTGGGATGATAAGGGAATGTATGCCCGGAATAGACTTCACCTAAACATAGTAGGGAAGGAAGTGCTAAAACAGGGGATGACAAATTTCATTCAGGCAAGATGGGGTTTAAACTTGTGAAGGGGAGGGGAACTGGTGGGGCAGATCTGACCACACATGGCATGGGTAAGATCGGCCTTCAGTCCCTAGCAGGGGGTCGGATGTTTTCAGAGAGGAGGAAGATTCCCTGGGGGGGGTGGGGTAGTGGTGGGATGTATAAAAGGTCCAAGGAGGATAAGGTAAAGAGGAGTAGGGATGAGGGTTGGAGGGTGGTGCTAGTAAATGCCAGGAGCCTGAGAAACAAGATGCCAGAGTTCCAGGCCATGCTGGCTGAGAGGAGGATGGATGTGGCAGCGGTCACGGAAACTTGGGCCACCTCTGACTATGACTGGGACCTTAATTTGAGTGGGTACACTGTGATTAGAAAGGATAGAAAGGTGAGAAGAGGGGGTGGAGTAGCTATGTTTATTAGGGATTTCATCGGGATTATTAAGGTGGAGAAGGCGACAGGCAATGTGGAGGCCCTATGGGTCACCTTGCAAACCCCCATGGGGGAAGATCAAGATGGGGGTGGTATATAGGCCCCCAGGTATGGTGGAGGATCAGGAGGAGAGGCTGCAGGGTAACATAAAGGACCAGTGTGGGCCAGAAGGGGGGGGGGTGTGCTGATGGCGGACCTTAATATGCCAGCTACTGATTGGGGAACTATGACATCCACTGTGATCAGGGAGCAGAGGCTGGTGGAGGGCTTCCTGGATGTGTTCCTCACTCAACAGGTGATAGAGCCAACTAGGGAGGATCGGGTCTTGGACGTGGTTCTTGCGGAGGGGGATCTAGAATAGGACCTGATTGTGGGGAATCCCCTGGCTGGGAGTGACCATGACATGGTCTGATTTTGACAACTTTGGGGGGTTAGTTCCTGGATGATGACAGTGGATTTCAGAGGGGCTGAATTTAGAAGCATGGGGGAAATGCTAAGGATGCACTTGCGGGCGATATCACCAGGGTTTGATGTAGAGGGTAGGTGGGAGATCATAAAAAGAGGGATACAGGAGGCCACCAGATCCTGTGCAAGAGTGAAGTGAAAGCGGGCTGGGTCACGAAAACCATACTGGTGGCCCAAGGACATCCAGGTGGTGGTAAGGGAGAAGAGGGCTGCCTACAGAAGGTACAAAAGAACGAGAGATGGGATGGATCGGGAGAACTACTGTCTTGCAGCCAGACAGTCACTAGGGTGGTGGCGGAGCAAAGGCCTGGAAAGAGCAGAGGCTCATGCAGGGGATAGGGGGGGGGGGGAAGGATTCTTTAGGTACATTGGAGAGTGGAGAAAGGTCAAGGGGCAGCTCAGGAAGTTGAGGACACGTGGGGGGTGGGTGGAAGGGGCTGGGGAACAGGCGGCAGTACTAAATGAGTACTTTGCCCAATATTCACTAGGGAGGAGGCTGGGAGTCATACAAAAAGGGAGTTGTGGGATTCAGAGCGGGGAGTACGCATGAGTGCTGGAGCACCTACTGCCAAACAAGCTGTTGGGAGGGGTAACTCGGGGTAGGGAGCCAGGTTGGAACTGATTTAGGGGGGAGAGTGACTGATGTGGCTATCCCTGTTGGCATGGTGTGGGAGGCCCTTAAGTCCCTAAAAAAGAGCAAATTTCCAGGGCCGGATGACATACATTCCAGAGTTCTGTGGATGTTGGCAGATGTTCTGGCTGAACCTCTGGCAGATCTCTTTAACATGTCGCTAGAGACGGGTGGGTGCCCAGGGATTGGAGGCAATCTCATGTTGTTTCAGTTCATAAAGGGGGATCAAGAGAATTGCTGGGAAACTACAGGCCTGTCAGCTTGACGTCTGTGGTGGGGAAGAATACAGAGACAATACTTAAGGAGAGACTGGTGGAGTTCTTGGAGGAGATGGGATATGTGAATAGTTGGCAGCATGGGTATGTGCCAGATAGATCATGCCAGACTAACCTTGTGGAGCTCTATGAGTGGGTTACATCAGCACTCGACAGGGGGAGACCAGTGGATGTTCTGTACCTGGACTTCAGCAAGGCGTTTGATTCGGTCCCTTACTATGGCCTACTGGAGAAGCTGAAGAGGATGGGGACAGGGCCACTGATGATCAGGTGAATAGGAAATTGGCTTGCTGGGCGCACACAGAGAGTAGTGGTCGGCGGGGAGGTCTTGTCTATTAGGGAGGTCATTAGTGGGGTTCCATAGGGCTCAGTTCTGGGGCTACTCCTGTTTAATGCCTACATCTCTGATATCAGGGAGGATATTGTGTGCGAAATGAGTCTCTTTGCGGATGACTCTAAGCTGGGTGCAGTAGTGCAGGGGGAGGATAGGAGGTTGGCCCCGCAAATGGACCTGGATACTCTAGATAGTTGGGCCAGCACCAGGAAACTGAGATTTAACTCCTCCAAGTGCAAGGTGCTACACCTGGGGCAGGGTAACCCCAGACATGTGTACTCCTTGGGAAGGGATGAGTTGCAGGCCATGGCAGGGAAGAAAGACCGGGGGTTCTGGTGGATATCAACATGAATAATTCAGAGCAGTGCAGGAGGGCTGCGGCCAAGGCGAATAGGATGCTGAGTTGCATTATAAGTAGGATTACCTCAAGGGACTGGGAAGTGATTCTGCTGCTCTGCAACAGCTTGGTTAGCCCACACCTTGAGTACTGTGTGCAGTACTGGATGCTGCACTTAAAGAGGGACATCCAACTCCTGGAGAGGGTTCAGAGGAGAGCTACCAAAATGATCTGGGGCCTGGGGGATATGACCTATGAGGAGAGAATGGAGGAGCTGGGCCTGTTCTCGCTGGAGGAGAGGAGGGACTTGGGGGACATGATTGAGGTCTTCAAGTACCTCAAAGGGGCCAATAGGATAAACTGAGATGGGATCTTTCATCTGAAGGAGGGGGATCACAAGAGGACACAGTTGGAAGCTTAAGGGGGGGGTGGGAAAGGAGGAAAGATACTTCACTGAGAGAGTGGTGGAACCGTGGAATGTTCTGCCTGGGGAGTTGGTGCAGGCCTGTACAGAGGAGGGGTTCAAGAGAGGGTGGGATAGGTATAGGCAAGGGGTAGAGCAGGGGATGGCTCCCATGGGGGGGCCAGGTTCAGGGAAGGAAAACTGGGAAAGGAACCAGAGTGATGGTGTCGGTACCCACTTAAGGTACTGAAGCATGAGCAGGCTTGATAGACCATAAGGCCTACTCTGCTGGCATCTAGTATGTTAGCATGTTAGTAAATTAATGGTACCTCAATTAATAATTAAATTAGCAATTAATAGCTGTTTTAATCGCTACTGTTCCGTATATTTTACTATATGTCATATTTCATATTGTATATTATATTGTATACAACATATATTCATATATTTATATACATTTATATATGTATTTACTGTATGTATGCTAATATTATTTCTTCAATATATTTTTTTTTGTGTTATTTATTTTTCACCCCTCATGCCCCACGACCCACCACTCCTTCGGGCTGCCTAGGTCCTTCATCCGCTCTGCCTGTCCCATCTTGAGTCCTCCATCTGCACATTGCAGCCACCCTGAGGTAACCCGGACATAACCCTTCGACGGGCGGGTCTCCGTCCTCCGAGGGGAAGGCACCAGGGGGGAAACGAGCACATACTTGGTCCCAGGGTGCTGCTGCAGTGGATGGACTCTTTCAGGGCATCGGCGGTAATGGAGGACCGGCAGCCATCATCCGGTCGGTCGAGAGGCGAATTTCCACTTTTCTATGCTATTCCCACTTACGTCTTCTGCAGTGCTCCTGGTCTCCACCGGAGGCCACTGCAGAGCGACACCAACCTGCTACCCACCCAAGGAGAGGACAGCAGTTTCTACGGATGCTCGATCCTCTCCTTTCCCTGCCAGCCCCCAGTGTCCTGAGTCTGTGCCCAAACCCAGGTCGCTGGCATAGCATTAGGTGTGGCATCTAGCGCCTCAACCCTCAGTGCCACTGGGTCGGCCTGTTCAATATTTTAATACTTATACATAGGATTTAATAAATTACACACCAAGTCTTTCAGTAACTGAGGTATTTAAAAAAAATACCAAGTCTGGGTAACTGCTATCAACAAATTTATTTTGCAAAATAGACATATTTAATTTGTATTTATCTCACCAAGAATTACACGTCAACCACACATCCATTCTATTGAATTGGCTTTTTTGGTAACAATTAGGCATTGTTGCATTTCACAAATATGAGGTGTTCAGATGTGTCCTCTAGCATTCTTTTTTGCTCTGGTGACAAAATGTTTTCTCCAACACTGAAAACTTGCTCAATCAGAGCTGAGGAAGCACTCAGGAAAAGTACATTCATTACTATGGTAGACAGCAAAGGGAAGACCATCCTTAATTGCAAGCTGAAGGATGTGAGCAGTGCAGTGCAGTCGCGTAGGCGGCAGTCCAGTAAAGCTGTCTAAGTTATCACCTGAGATTGCAGTAACATTAGAATCGGCAACCCCATCATCAGTTTCCAGCTCCTCATTCAGAATGCCTGATACAGAATTGTCTCCTGAGGCTGTTTGAAATTCAGGGAGTGAGCCTTCAAATGTTTTGACCATACCGGCTGCATTGTCAGTAACCACGTATTTCACCTTACTGGATAGACCAAAAACCGTGACAGCATCATCAAAGTGGTGTGCTTTGTTATCAGCTGTATGCCTGCCCTGTAGTCGCTTGCAGGCAAGTAAAAAGGATTTCAAGTCCCACTCATGAATGAAGCAATCGTCTCCACAATGTTGTAAGGTATAAAGATTAATACAGGGCATTATTTACAATTAGAAAATGTATACTCGAGCACTTGTTATGTTAGTCTAGCAGTACTTTGAATTGCTATATTGAGATACTGCATTAAGTAGTTTTATTTAATTTGAAAGAAGGCACAAACCTGGAGATCGGGTTGTGAAACACTTGTTTGGTTGTCTGTAATCTGCTGTGCTCCATTTAGTAATATAACTGTGATACAATGCAGTTCCTTCTCTAATTGAACCATGCTGAAATCACTGTTACTCCTCCCTGAACCACACTCCTGAGAACTGCTGAGAACCGCGATCATGCCTCCCAACAGTAATCCTCCTGGCAGTCATAAATTTAACACATCAGTATAAATGGACAGCTGTCCCTTGGGAAGTGAACAGGAGTAGCAAGCCATTCCTTTCTCTTCTGGGTTAGCTTTTGCAGATTACGGGTTGTGGATCAGTTGGGGAACACTGGTTCAGTCAGGTGACATATTAAAAAAACAGACTATTACGGGAAAGAGCTCATCCACACACTATGCTGAAGGGCAGAAACCGCAAACTTGTGTAGCCAGGGATCTGATGGGGACTGGGTTGTGGAGCACCTCTACAGTATATTGGGCTGGTGTCTTATGCCTTAAATTTCGACAGTTCCATTTCTGGGTTAGTTTGTGGGTATCCGAGTACTGTTGTGCCTATGCAACACATTTACAATACAGAATAGAGTGGGAGAAACTAGAGAATACAAAGTGTAGTCAATATGAAAAAAAAACAACCTTGTATTAATTCAGTTATTAATGTATTAAAATTAATGCATTAATCCACAAAAAAACTCAATTAATAGGGGTCCAATTAATAATTGACTCGCAATTAACGGGGTTCATTAATTAATTAAATTAACATTAATAGAAAAATGTCTCAATTAAATTAATTATTAAATTAAAAATGAACAATTAACCAACCCTGCCATGCCAGTGGAAGCGGTTTGCCATGTGGGCTGGCAAGCATAGTCTGGATCCCTTTGCCTGTACGGTGAACCAGATCCTGGACTACCTGATCTCTTTGTCTGATCCAGGTCTTCAGTACTCCTCCCCCATGATACACCTTTTGGCTATTTCTGCTTTCCGTGAGCACGTGCATGACTGCACTATTGCCCAACTGGATGTCTCCCATACCTTTCTCAGGGGCATCCTGCATCTGAAATCTCCAGTCAGCTCTCCTATCCCGGCTTAGGATTTGAATTTTGTTTTGGAGAAGTTGACCCTGTCTCCTTTTGAGCCCGTCACAACTTGCGACTTGTGCTTTCTTTCCTGGAAAGCACTCTTTTTAGTTTCTATTACTTCTGCTCGAAGAATTTCAGAGCTGCAGGCCCTCTGGTTTAAGGAGCCTTATTTGATTTTTCACAAAGACATGGTGTCTTTGTGCACAAACCGTAAGTTCCTTCCCTAAGGTGGTGTCTGAGTTTACATTGTGCCAATCTATACACCTCCCTGTTTATTTTCCAGAGCGTGCCTATCCAGGGGAAGCACTGCTCCATATGTTAGATGTGCGTAGAACTTTGAAGTATTACCCGCTCCAAACAAAGGAAAGCAGGAAGTCGAAGCACTGGTTTGTTTCCTTTGCCCCTGGTAGAGAGGGCACTTCAGTTTCTAAGCAATGTTTATCCAAATGGTTGGCTAATTGCATTGTGTTCTGTTACAACAAGTACGGCAAAGAATTACCTGGTGCTGTCAAAGCTCATTCCACCAGAGGTATGGCTACCTCTGTGTCTTGTTTCCAAGGGGTATCGGCTGCTGACATCTGTGCGGCTGTCACCTGGAGCACTGTACACACCTTTACCAAGCATTACAGCCAGGACATTGCCTCTAGAGCCCATGCAGGATTTGGCAGGGCTGTGCTGCAGGGCTCCTGTCTTAAGTTTAAGGTAGGCTTTCCTCCCACACTGTCTGTTTGCGTCTGTAACTGCTTGGGAATCGTTCCTATGGTGTAATCTAATGACTGAGATGCCACCAAAGAAGATAGAACAGGTACGTAAGAACGTACCGTAATAGTAGATCTTTGAGGGGATCTGAGTCATCAGATCTATTTCCCTCCCACCATCGCCCTCTTGGGGGCTTCTTACTGGAAATGGCTACTTGGTATATCCAGCCTTCTTTATAGGTCTGGGCACCTCTCTGTCTCTTCTCGGTCCCCTATGGCATGGGTTTTGCTCCCTTAGTCTCCAGGGGGAAGAATTGAGGAGGGAGTGGGGTCGCTCACTCTTTTATAGAGTAGGTGACATCATCACATGACACTAGCATGACTGCGACAAGGGCAATGGTTTGGGTGTGGATAGGTGGGTTTGTCACATTTAATGGCAGTGTATGGGATATGTGTGAATTGTACAAGTACCAGTCAGTCTCCTATGGCATGGGTTTTGCTCCCTTCTCCAGGGGGAAGAACTGAGGAGGGAGCGGGGTCACTCATTCCTTTATAGAGTAGGTGACATCATCACATGACACTGGCATGGGCAGCCCCAGTTGTACTTCTGAAAATCTTCCATGTGGATTCCCCTTCACTGACAGTGAAGTTCCTATGGTGTGACCTGATGACTGAGATCCCCTCGAAGATCTACTGCTACAGTAAGTACTTACGTAACTGTCCTATGTGCATGGTTAGACCGTGAGAGTCATAATCTATAAAACTGAGATGTTCAGGGAGAGAAAGAGAGAGTGGGGAGTAGGAAAGCTTGTGGGGTCAGAGACTGAAAGGGGGGAATTTAGTGGTAGGTTCGAGTTCGAGTGTCCAGGGTGCATCACCTTTGCAGAGTCGAGCTTGTGCACAGGGACACAGTAAGGGGCGGACACAGGTGATGGTCTGCGATAGCTGGCTGCGACAAGGGCACTGGTTTGGGTGTGGATAGGTGGGTTTGTCACATTTGTTGGCAGCGTATGGCATATGTGTGAAAAGGACTGGGAAGAACTGGGGGTCCTTGGCCCAAGAAAACCATGGATGAGGTGGAATAATACCAAACAGCAGATGATGTCTGTGAGAAGGTGGATCTGAGTGAGGAGGACAGTCCAGAGCCAGTGCAGCAGCAGCCTCCAAAGCAACCACAGGCATGGCAAAGGCAGCAGTAGCCACTGCAAAAAGACAAAGAAGAACAATTGATGTTGAACTGGAAAAACTGAGGTTGCACTTTGAATGGGACAAGATGCAGGCAGAATTCCAGCTGAAGAAGTTGCAGTTGGGGACAGAGCACGCTGAGAAAGAGGCAGCTTGAGCTAAAAGAGAGGCAGGAGCACAGGGCAAGCATGAATTTGAGCTGGAGAAAATTGAGTCAGCAGTAATCTGGAATGGAAATTGAAGCTGAGAATGGGGGGAGTCAGCACATGGTCCTAAACCAAACTCTAAAATGTCTCCTCACTTTAAGGAAGGAGATGATTTAGATGCCTTCCTTTGCCGGCCTGGTGGCTCTGAGGGTTGAGGCGCTGGATGCCACACCTCGCTCTGCACCAGCGACCCAGGTTCGGAAGCGAGCCCGGGTGCTGGGGGTTGGCAGGGGAGGGAGCTGGATTGAGCATCCGAAGGACTGCTCTCCTCTCCGGGGAGGGATCCAGGGGTTTCATGGTGCATTAGTGGCCCCCGGTGGAGACCAGAGGTACTACATGCATGGGACCTAAGAATTGGGGGACGAGCGTGGCAGGCATCTACGAGGATAGCCTGCATGCTGACGTCATTGCACACCACACTCATGAGGGGAAAGAAAGAAGGAAAAAGGCTCCTACACCATCAGTGAGATGACCGTGGCCCCAGGCCAATCGCTTCACATCCCAAACGCCGCCCAGGCGCCTGGATCTCCTCCATGGCCAACCGTCAGCAACAGGAAGGCACTTCGCGCAGGAGCCAGCCACCGAGGGAGGCGGAATCAGTCGAGGAGATGATGGGGGCCGAGCCTGCCTGTGGCCACCGGGAGGGATCAAGGAGATGCATGGGTCTCAGCTGGGAGTAGGGTGACTCCGAGTGGGCACTCCTGAAGGATGCCAGGGGGTGTAGGTGAATAAAGAAAATAAAAGAAAAAAATAGATGCCTTCCTTCACATATTTGAGTAAATTTATATATAGTCCTAATTGGACAAGGGAACGCTGGCCCTCAGGCTAGCCTTTTTATTATCTGGAAAGGCTCTCAATGCATTTTTCAAAATGCATGTACAGGACAGTTGGGACTATGGTAAAGTTAAAGATGTGTTGCTAAAATGTTATGAATTGACTACTGATGCATATAGATTGAAATTTTGTAGATTTAAGAAACAGAATGAAGAAAGCTATATGGAAACGTGAGTGCAGTTTTCAAATTTGCTCAGGAGATGTTTGAGGGTGCAGATGCATCCTCGGCTGAACAGATTATAGAGGTGATGTTACTAGAACAGTTTCTCAGGTGCTGTCCAGAACACTTAAGGGTGTGGTAAGCAGACTGAGCCCAGGTTCAGCCAGGCAATTAGCCAAAGTGGCTGACATGTATATGGCAGCTAGGTCTTGTGTTAACCATAAGAGTGCTGGGGAGGGACAGCTGGGTTGAGAGGTACGGGTAAGCCAGCAGTGCAGCCAAAAGGGAACCCAACTGAACCAGAGTCCAGGGGCAGTGCGCCTAGTTCTGCAAAATGAAAAGGGATCAGGGGGATTGGAAGTGTCATGTGTGCCAGCAAGCGGATAATCTTTCCTGTAACTGCCCAGCACGGAAGACCGAGGGAACAGGAGCAGTAGGATGAAACTCTATTACTTCGGGCTCTCAAAGTGTCAATTATGTAAGGGGGCATATACACCCTAATTCAGCTAAGTACGTGCTCCCTGCTGAAATTAATGAGAAGCTTACACAAGCTTGGAGAGAAACAGGAGCTGTTCTCACAGTGCATCAGGATTTAGTTGAACTGGAACAGGTCCTACCAGATCAGTTTGTAATGGTAAAGTGTGTAGTAATCTTCCTGAATTAGGGGGAAGGGGGCGAAGGGATGGAAAAAGTTGCAGTTAGTGAGGACCTTGGTGTAGATATGCGTCTGGGTAATGACATAAAATGCAAGGGTGAATATGTGTGTTCAGTTACCCAAAGTCAGACCATTAGAGTAAAGGCTGATGGAACTGACAGCAGGGAGGAAGGGGCTACTGAATGTATGTCAGTTTGCTCTGAGTCTGCTGTAGTGCAGGATGACACTGTAGCACAGCAAGGGGCTGAGACCTTTACCAGTCCAGCCTCATTAACAGCTGAGAGTTGCTCAGGAGAAATTCCAAACAAAGGTACTGTCTTTCCAGGAGGAGTATGGAGCACAGATTTAAAAGGTGCTTTACTGAGGGGTGAATCCTTAAAGGAGCTAAGGGAGCAGGCAGACAATTGTAACCCCTAGGTGGTGCTATCCTAAGGGCTACTACCCCTGCCTGTGTGCCTAGGCGCACGTTGAGGGACCTGAGCTCGTTGAACTTGTGCCTCCACCCCGAGGAATGGTTCTGGGGTAGCGTAACTGCTGTTGGTATAGCCCTCCAGGATGCTACAACCCCCCACCAGCCCCTCTAGTGGCCTAAACAGTATAGCAGCAAAACATTCACATATACCATATGGCAGTAATGACTTGCTCACACCCCTCGCACTTACCACCAGGGCTGGATCCTCTGCAGCTGCCTTGGAGAGCCCCTGTAAAGTAAGACCTGTAATGCAACAGTTCAATGGCAGTACAATACCCCCACCAAAAAGGTACACATTAGCCAGGTTAAATGCAAAAGGAACAAAATCTGAGTTATTCAGGGGGAAGTGAACAGGGGTGGGGCACGAATGTAGTGGATGATTGACAGATCTGATTAATTCAGGCTGAACATGCATGCACAGTTTGTCCCTTGTATACAGTCACACAACCCTGGGTACCCAGTTGTTAAGCAGGCTAGCCTGAAGTGATGTCCGGGGTAGGCCGGCATTGCAGCTGTTGTTGGGGCCTTTAGGAAAGAAAACATTTAGCATGCACATCAACCCGGAATTTGTAATCCAGAGCCGGATGGCTCAGTTCATTGTAATAAACCCAAACACATAAATCAGATGACAGACAATGATTGCAGCTTTGTTGCTGGGAGCTACCCTGTTTGGTACTCATGCTACCCAGACCAGGAGGCAGGACTGACGATATGAAGACGTTTGGATGGTGTTCTGGTTTGCCGGGGGAAGCAGGGCCCACACAACTCAACGAGGTGGTCACTACCTGTTCAATGGTGTTGAGCAGGGAGCCGAATTCTCACGCGGGTCTTTCATCAGAAAATATCTCTGCGATGGGAGCGGCAGTCTAGGCCGAGATGGCAGGGCCCAGACCAGAGCAGGCAGTTTGGATTTATTCCATGTGAGTGCTGGAGCAGCTTCCAGCTAGCATAACACACTTGAAGGTGGGGAACCAAATCACGATCCACACAGCATATTCAGCACACTTAATAAGCAACGCAACTCTTAGTCTCAGTTCGGGTAAAGTCTGGTTGCAATTTAGCAGAAGTTCTGCACAAACCTCTCAATCCGTGACTCACTTCGGTACCTGGCAGCCCGATTGCAGCTGGAGCAAGTCTTCGGTCCCAAATTCAGGCAATGATCACTCTCTTTGTCTTCAGGCTTCAGATCATAAACAAAGGAATTAGATTTAAGTCCAACTTTTACATTCACAGTATTTCTCACTGGAAGATGTGACATACAGGCCAGTGCAGCCTTCCCGCCAGTTCTGCTGTGCTCCTACACAGGAGCAGCTGCTCGATGGCTCAAGCTGTTCACTCTCCAAACTCCAGCTCACAGCTGACTCTGCTGCAGGCAGTTCTGGGGATTTCCCCTGAGATCCAAAAGGTTTGGTTGGCCGAGGGAACTGTCTGTCACAGCAAGGGCTCCACCTCCAGGTACATTTAGGTGCCAAACCTTAAAAACTACAATTCCTACAGATTTCAATCCCACAAGACCTCTGGGGACAGTCTCCATTTTCGGTCCCCTGAGGTTCGATTGGTCCAACTCTGGCAGTCCAGAACCAAAATGGTGGTTCTTATGCAAAAAGTCCAAGCTGCAAGAGAAGGCAGGTTAAACAAACTTCTATACTATTATTAATAAGGCAGATAAACAGTAAATGAACACAGTTCCTAACAGAGTGCCCTCTGTGCATATAGCGACTGCAGAATGGAGCAGAAATACCACTCGCCTGGCCGATCATGAGCCCAAAACTACTCGGACACAGCCCAGACTAATTTCTAACAGCATAATAACTCTCTTAAAGAGACAGTCATGGAGGCTTTCTATAGCACTCCCATGCAGACTCATACAGCTACTGCAGACACAGGACACCACCTGACAGTGGGCATTAGGCAGCCCAGGAAGACATTTTAGTGAACCCCAATTTGTAGAGAGTAACAAAAGGAATTAGATTTAAGTCCAGCTTTCACATTCACAGGATTTCTCACCAGAAGATGTGACAGGCAGGCCAGCGCAGCCTTCCCGCTGATTCTCCCATGCTCCTACTCAGGGGCAGCTGCTTGGTGGCTTGAGCTGTTCACTCTCCAAACTCCAGCTCACAACTGACTCTGCTGCAGGCAGTTCTGAGGATTTCCTCTGAGATCCAAAAGGTTTGGTTGGCTGAGGGAACTTTCTGTCACAGCAAGGGCTCCACCTCCAGGTACATTTAGGTGCTAAACCTTAAAAACTACAATTTCTACAGATTTCAATCCCATAAGACCTCTGGGGACAGTCTCCATTTTAGGTCCCCTGAGGTTCAATTGGTCCAACTCTGGCAGTCCAAAACCAAAACGGTGGCTCTTATGCAAAAAGTCCAAGCTGCAAGAGAAGGCAGGTTAAACAAACTTCTATACTATTATTAATAAGGCAGATAAACAGTAAATGAACACAGTTCCTAACAGTGCTCCCTCTATGCATATAGTGACTGCAGAATGGAGCAGAAATACCATTCACCTGGCCAGTCACAAGCCCTAAACTACTCTGACCCAGCCCAGACTAATTTCTAACACAGCATAATGGCTCTCTTAAAGAGACAGGCACAGAGGTTTTCTATAGCACTCTCATGCAGACACATACAGCTACTGCAGACATAGAACACCATCCTGACAGTAGGCATTCGGCAGACCAGGAAAACATCTTAGTAAACCCCAATTTGTAGGGGGGTTACACACTTCCCTGCCTGGAAAAACTTGGCATCCTCATCAAGTATATTCTTACTGTAACATTTCATATGAACACATTATATGAAAAGATACGTACATGTTTCATCTGTATATCTCAATAGTTTAGAATTCACATTTTTAAACAGAATTACAATTTCAGTAACGTTACCATATTTTATCCTAGCATTTCACCTTATTCCCATCTCTTTAACTTTATACCCCTTGTTACACTGAATAGGCACCTTAACTTGGGTGGAGGCTTTGGTTTGGGTAGAGGCAGTGAACACAAGTTTGGGCAAAGAATTGGGCATGATCTAGACTCCTTTGTGCACAACATTCATGGGCAAGTTAACAGGCTGTCCTAGAGTGTCATATGTGAGCTTTAAGATTGGTTTTACAGATCTTTCTGAGCGACGTGGCAACACTGGCACTGGCACTTCTTGTTGCTGAAGCTCACTGTCACTTGTCAGAGGTATTTCCACAAAATCAGAATCATCCAAAACACATCTTTCTGGCGCTTGAACAATACTTTCATTAGCATGAAACAGTTCACTTAGCCCACTTAGTTCATTGCACAGTCACTTGTAGGTCCACTACTTGCTTCACTGGGTTCAGGTTGACTGAATTCCATTAATTCTACCATACATAGGGATTCAACTTCTTCAAGATCCACACTGTGAACATCACTTTCTGGAGGTTAAGGCACCATGGATGAACTGGGATCTGTTAAATCAGCTGGAGGTTCAGAGTCACCACCATAGTAAATGGAAGGAATTCCCTGGAATACTCTTTCAAGTTCAAAAGATGGGTAGAAAGCCGGATAGAATTCACTTTTGTCGTCACTTTCAGCATTTTCAATATCTGCAGTGTCTGCAGGATGGGCAACATTAGGAGCAACAGACTCAGAAGCAGAAATTTGCTGATTTTGTTGCTTAGCCTTGGTAGCAGATCTAGTTACAGGGCGCCGAGGGGCTTCAGTCTCTTGAACATTATTGGTTACTGTTTGACTGATGGGTAACAGATGGTTTCTGTGAATGGTTTTAACAGCACGAGGGTCCCCCTCTGGATGTACTTTATACACTGGCAGATCATGCAGCTTACTGACTACTATGTATGGAACGTGACTCCAGCGGTGTGCTATTTTGTGTTTATCTGGAAGTCCAAAGTTTCTCATTAGTACTTTGTCACCTGGTTGGAGCTCTTGAGCCTTAACACGTTTGTCATGGTGAGTTTTGTTAGGGTTCTCTTTGCTGACATAGTGTTTGCAAGCTGATAGGCATGGTCTAGTTGGGCTTTTAGATTTTTTACATACTGCAGGTAGTTATCTGATTGGACACCATCAGGAGACACTCCGAAATATACATCAACTGGAAGGCCAGCTTCTCTGCCAAACATAAGGTGGTACAGTGAAAAAACAGTAGCATTGTTCTTTGTGCAATTATAAACATGGACAAGGGCGCTGATTTGTTAGCTCCACTTTGGTTTGTCTTTGGGTTGCAGAGTGCCCAGCATATCAAGTAGGGTTCTGTTAAATGTTTCTGGTTGTGGATCCCCCTGAGGATGATAAGGGGTTGTTCTGGATATTCTTACACCCCATAGAGACAACAGTTCTTTAATAAGCCTGCTCTCAAAGTCCCGGCCTTGATCCGAATGAATATGCTAGGGGGCACCGTAATGTACAAAAAACTTTTCAACAAGGACTTTAGCTACAGTTGAGACCTTTTGATCTTTGGTTGAGTAGGCCTGTGTATATCTCGTGAAGTGATCTGTGACTACCAGTACATTTGCAATGCCTTTGGAATCCAGCTCCAGACTAAGAAAATCGATACAGACAAGCTTCATTGGCACACTTGTGACAATATTGACCAGAGGGGGCTGCTTTTTGTGGTGGAGCCTTGCGCTAAAGACACCTACTGCAGGTTTTAACATGTTTTTCTATGTCTAGGCCCATTTTAGGCCAGTAGAAACATGAACGGGCCAGATCAAGGGTTCTCTCACTAACGAGATGTCCCATTTGGTCGTGCAAAGGTTTTAGGACAATATTTTTGATTTTAACTGGCAGTACTAGCTGTTTTCCTATAATTTCACCTTGGCTGTCAGTAAGCTGTCAGTACAATAACTGTTCTCTAAGCTTGAGCTTGCTCCCCTCTCAAAGAAGTAAGGCAGTCTTGGGGTCGCTGGACTACATTTTTGAGATATCTTCCCCTTTCTGTAAAGCATTAACCACTGGCCTGATCATCAGATCATAGTACTGTTCCTTGCAGACAGCAGCTGGAGTTAGCTGTGGTAAAGAACTCAAGTCTAAAGCTGTGAAGTTACAGTAAGCAACTGGTATGCATGTTTCTGGAGGTCCCAAACAATCTGCCAGACAGTTCACAGTTTCAGAGGACAAGTTTTCTTCCGGGTCAAACTTGTGGCATAGTGCTTTTACAGATTGCTCAGGGATATGAACCCACTGTTGATCAGAAGGAGGTTTTTGAGAAAGAGCATTGGCATCTATGTGGTTTAGGCCTGGTCAGTACGCCACCGCATAATCATATGTTGCTAGAGCAGGGTATACGGTCAAAATAGCGTGACCGTAATAGCGCCAGTCATTATAGCGCATACTTTTTAGCGCGTTGAAATAATATTGCATTACAGTACAGTGTAATACTGAAATAGCGCTGGAGCTCTGCCATCAAAAAGAAAGGTAATCTGAGAATCAGGTGGCAGGATCTGATCTAAACTTATTCTGGCTCTGACTCATGCTCGGCAGCTCCAAAGTTTGGAATGAAACCCACAACCACTACTTGTACCAGCGTGCCCTCCTGGGACATATGTAACTTTATCTGACCTAGATTTTCTCCCCTCTGTCTCTCTCCTCAGCCCCTGCTGTCTTCGGTAATTGAAATGCAACTCTGCATTAGGCAGTAGGACAAGACTGGAATCACCACAGGTGGCTTGTCATGCACTGGCAGTGCCTAGTCCTGGGTGAACATTTTTCAAAAGTATTTATTTTTTTTAAATCTGTGCTTGATTTAATGACTAATTAAACTATTTTATCTTTGTGAATGTTTTCTAAATGGAATTTGGATTCAATAAAGTAACCATTTTTCTAACATACAATGTTCTGATTTTCAGCATTGCGCTGCACTCGGATCTACGGGAGACCGTAAATGGCAAATACTGTCCAACTAGCATGTTTGTTAATTTTTGCTAAAGCCCCAAACAGACAAAAGGTTGCAGATCCCCCAGGAAAAAAAAGCAATCTAGGCAAAAGTGAGGTGGGGGACTTAGATTCCCTGATTTTTCCCTCTACCATCTGGTGGCACATGCAAGGCTTATCCCTGAGCTGCTTAAGGGTTCACTGGTGAAATAAGATTCAGAACACACCAAACCACAGACAGTAACTGTACACTGTAAGTAAACCTTGCAAGCTACCGCTATTTTGTTGCCTGCTATGTTTTGTACCGCTGCTGTTTTAACAAGCGCTGAACTCTCGGCACTGTTATGCTTCACGCTATTGTGGTAGCGCGGTTTTGACAATGAACCCTCGAGCAGAAAGCCATCTGTGTCCAGTAGCATCTAGTTTAGTGGTGGTTTGGACATACATTAATGGATTATTATCAGTTTTGACCAAGATTTTAGCACCATACAAGTAATCGTGAAATTGGTCAACTATGGCCCACTTGAGAGCAAGAAACTATTTATGCACTGGATAGTTTTTCTCTGAAGATGTCAGACTTCTACTAGCAAAGGTGATAAGATGCAGGCCTTCCAGATGCTCTTGATAGAGTACTGCTCCAAGACCACTCAAACTGGCATCTGTATATAACACATAAGGCTTGGATGGATCAGCATAGGCAAGTATGGGAGTGTGAGTCAGTCTGTCAATTATTTCTTCAAAAGCAGTGTCACAGTCGGGCATCCATCTCTGCCCACATGGCTCATTTGGTCTGAAAGAGGTCTTTTCAGCATCGTTGTCAGTGCCCTTCTTAAACTTTTTGTGAGTAGGCGGATATCCTTGAGTTAAGTTTAGTAGAGGGCGGATCACCTTGGTATAGTATTTTTTTTTGTACTGTATATTCATTATATTTTTCATTTCAAAAACAAAGGACAGAGTTTACATTGTATAAGTTAAGACTGTATAAAGTTACATCAGTTAGGTACTTTAAGTTACATTTTCTATAGGTATCAGGACAGGATAAATAAGTTACAGGGCAATTCATATATAAGAGTGTACAATCTGCAAAACTATTATGGAAATTGAATACATTCTTAGGGTACAAAAGTATTATCTAAGGATGAAATATATATAATCCACTTCCTCCACCTAAGCTCAAACATAGACCATTTATCTGCACATCTGGCTATTAGTCTCTCTAACATGTAAATCTCTTCCATTATTCCCTGCCAAGTCTGGACAGTAGAGGCACCTTCTTTCCCCAGTTTCTAGTAATTGCTTTCTTAGCTGCCAGTACGTAAGTAACTAGCAGTGACCCTCTGGATAGGGAGAGATCTTCTGGTGGAACTGAGATCAACACTAGTTCAGGAGTCAAAACAGCTTCCACATCTACCAAGTCTAACAGTGCTTCAGAGATGTCTCTCCAGAATCCCATTAATTGCGGGCATGCCCAGAAAATATGGAACTGATCTGCTAGCCTCTCTCCACATTCTGTCCAGCAGTTGCTTGATGTTCCCAGCAAGAACTTAGCCAGTTTTGCTGGAGTATGAAAAAATCTATTTCTAGTTTTCCAGGCAAATTCCCGCCAATAGGGAGCTCCAAGAATTCCCATCGAAAATTTATCATACTTTTCCTAGTTTTCCCTTGTCACTGGGACTGGAAGTTCCCTATTCCATGCTGTTAGAATTCCTTGAGTCGAATTTTTAGATAACTATTGTATACTCTTATCTATTAAACCTATGAAGTGGAGCCAAAGCTGTCCTCTCCTAGTGGTCATGGCTAAAGTTAGCAATGGGGGTGGCAGATTCAGGGAGCCTACTATAGGCTTGTCCTCTTTGTTCAATATTTTCCCATAGGTGTGTGTACAGTAAAAAGTCCTGTTGTGAAATATTATATATCTCTTGAAATTTAATAAACGGGAGGACCCCCTTAGAGTCAATTATATGGAACATAAATATTATACCTCTGTGTCTCCACTGAGCCATAGTTTGCTCTTGCTCTAAAGTGGGAGATTGGACTCCTGAATGTAATAAGTTCAAATAATATCCCACTGGCCCCAGCTCTAGTGAATGAATGAGTCTACGCCAGATTTCTAAATTAGAGTTTGTGCTATAAAGATGTCTAGGCTTCTTCCTGACTGGAAGATATATAGAATGTAGGAGATCAAAGCCCCTTATTTACACCATTTTAGGCGAACTCCAGAGTCTTCCAGGGTATATCATATGCTGGGTTATTCCAGTTAAAGACTATAGCTGTTACTGTGGCATAAACATATTTCTGAAGGTCAGGTAAATTTAAACCTACCTTGTTCTTTGGAAGCATCAATGTAGGCCACTTAATTCGAGGGTTTTTTCCAGCCCACACAAATCGTGCCAATAATTTATTCCAAGATGGGAAGTACATTTGATCTGGCACAACTGGTATGGTCTGGAAGAGTTATAAGAGCCTCAGAAGGATGTTCACCCTGATAGGGTCAACTCTGGAACATAATGATAAATGGAGCTGGGATCACTGGTGCAGGTCTGATTCTATTTTTTGTGTGAGGGGTTCATACTTTACCAACGTGAGGTGCATTAACTGACTTGGCAAATTTATTCCAAGATATTTCACCTTAGTACTATTCCAGTGTAAGGGTAACCTGGTTTTCAATATTTGTGAGGGGCAAAAATGGAAGGGGAGAACCTCTGTTTTAGAGGAATTTATTTTGTAGCCCGAGAACTGAGCAAATTGTTCAAGTACTTCCCAGATTGCTGGAATGGATGATTCCGGATCTGCCACTGATAATAAAATATCATCAGCATACAGAGCCAATTTCCAAGATTAGCTACCTACTTGAATGCACGAAATCCTACCTGAATTTCTAAGAACCATGGCCAGGGGCTCAATATAGATGGCGAATAACAGCAGGGACAGGGGGCATTCCTGCCTGGTGCCTCGCTGCAATATAATAGGAGGTGTGATACTACCATTAAGTTTATATATGCTTTTGGCATGAGATACAACTGCTCCAGCCATTTAACAAACTCCCCAGGAAAGCCAAAAAATATTAGGAGTGCCCACAGAAATCTCCAAGACACCCTATCATAAGCTTTATAAGCATCTAAGCTTACCAAAGCTGAAGGGATAGCTGATTTAGTCATAAAATCCATTAAGTGGATTGTTCTTTGTACATTATCTACAGTCTGGCGTATATGGAGGAATCCTGCCTGATCAGAATGTATCAGGCTGAGTAAAATGGCTGCCATCCGGCATGCCCAGACCGCCATGTACAGCTTATAATCACTATTTAATACTGAGATGGGTCTGTAAGAATCTGAATGAAGTGGGTCTTTTCCTGGTTTCAAGATAGCTGATATAGCTGCAAAGGATTATGAGGCTGGGGCCCCCCCCACCCTGCACTTCCAGGAAAGTCTGCCGCATAGGCTGGAGCAGTTTTGGGAGGAATGTTTTATACCATTTGGCTCCAAAGCCATCTGGACCTGGGCTTTTTGAAGTTTTAGAAAGCTTTATAACCTTACGGAGCTCCGTAGTGGAGATAGGGCTCAGTAGAGAGGCTTGCTGAGTCCTGGTTAACCGAGGGAAACCTAGGGGAGACAAAAGGTCTTTAATAGTCTCTGGGGATGGAGGTGTAGGATCAGAGTATAATGCTGTATAATACTGCTGGAATGCTTTCATAACTCTAGGAACTTGATTAAGAATGTCTCCTTTTTGGGGGTCACAGATCCTAGAAATAGTTGCAGTCTGCTTACATCCTCTGTATGTCTGGCCAGGTTTCTAGCCCCCTTTGGGCCTCCCTCATAATAACATTTTTTAAGTTACAAAAGGGACATTTGTGTCTTATAATCTAAGATGGATTGTAACTCCGATTGAATCTGTCTGAGCTTGTTTAAAGAAACTTGCTCCCCTCTGTCTCTTTTCCTCCGTAGTTCCTGCAACTTAGTTTGTAGGAGTTTATATCTGGATTCTCATTGTTTATTTTGCCTGGAAGAATAGGAAATAATATCTCCTCTTATCACTGTCTTCAGGGTATCCCAGAGGAGGGCAGCCGAGAGAGATGGAGCTGCATTCTCCTCAAGGGTTTGTGTGATACGGTCTGCTATTTTAGCCTTAAAGACTGAGTCCCTCAAAACAGAAACGTTCAGTCTCCAAAGAGTTGTTTTACAAGTTTTACTTAAATCCATTTCAATTAAAAGGGGTATATGATCCGAGAGGAGGCGAGCCTCCAGTGAGATATGCTGGACTCTGTCTAAGTACTCTGTAGAGGTAAAAAAATAATCTGTTCTAGCTGATGTATGATATCTAGGGGAAACAAAGGTATGCCCTTCTAGAGAAGGGTAGAAGTATCGACAAATATCTATGAGACCCATATTGGGGAACTGGGTTTTAAAGGGTTTTTGAGTGGGAGTAAATCTGTGCTGTTTAGGGGAGGTGGAGTCTTTCTGTGAAGACATTATTAGATTAAAATCTCCCCCATCAACATTAATCCCCTTTGTATCTCAAGCAGCCTGTTAAAAAACTGCCTTAGCAATGTGGGAAATGCCCCTGGTGGCAAATATACACTTGCCAACATCACTTCGGTCTCAAACATTCGCCCTTGTACTATTATAAAATGCCCATTATTGCCTGAATATACCTCCCCCTTAGTGAATGAAGTAGTAGCAGGAATCAAAATTGACACTCCTCGCCTCTTTCCAGATTTACTGGAGGAGGAGAAGACCGTATATCTGCCACCTACAGCAAGCTTAGCATGTTCACCCTGTGACAGGTGTGTCTCTTATAAATAAACACAATCTACCTTCTGCTTCCGCAAATACTGTTGTAACCTGGCCCTTTTTATAGGATGGTTAGTACCATTAATATTCAGTGACAGTATCTTAGTCCCCTCTATCGCCATATTTGGTATTCGATTTGTAAAGTATACCTGGCCATTTCCATTTCCATTTCTTCTTTCGAAAGTCCCCCCCCAACAGAATGTTTAGCTAAGACCCTTGACCACTTAATAATAGTTCCACTAAAAGTTTTCCTGCTATATTTTTGTTGCCCTGTTGTCTGTCTGATCCTTTGTAACTTAAGTTAAATTTCCCTGCTGTCCCATAAAACAAAAACATGACTTATTACCACAAACAAATCAATAAATTGTCACCTTAATGTCCGGGTATGATTAGCATAACCACATATCTGAGTAAATGTCTTCCCAGCTGTAATTAGTAATGAACAATAAACATATTTACATAACAGCATTGCTTTTATAAATAAGCTATACTGTTGTAATCTAAGGACTTCCAAATGTGGGGAGAGAAACCAAAATCTCCAGATCCCCAGCAGGACCTTCTCATGGAGTATCTGAATTCTCCCTAAAGGTGAAGGGAATCCCTTAACAACCTTGTCTGGGGCCTTCAAGGAGTCAGTAAACTGTTCCCCTTTAATTAAGGTAAAATCAACTAAGGAGAGGAGAGGAGAGGAGTAGAAAACTCCAAAAACAAAGTAGAGGGATGCCCCCGAAAGCAGCATAGAGCTCAAAATCTGCTTCTTTCCCTGTTCCCCGAGTGATCTGAATTTCCATTTTTAATAATCATAGCGGTAAGAAGGAAAAGCCAAGCAGTTTGTACAATATTTTTGCCAAGACAGTAACTCAAGTCTGATATCAGTAGGGTAGTGAAGTTATTTAGTTATAAGAGCTACTTCTTGGTCAGTTATTTATGAAAGAGGAGAGGGATGACTCTTCAGACTGCAACTGTCTGACCTAGACTCGGGGTGGCTCATTAAAATAGAGAGCACACTTCAGGCCCAAGTACAAGATGACACAGCACGAGATTTCAACCCCTCATTGATGCTACACACTAACTTCCCTTAAACTCATCTCATTCGGCCAACCATATTTCTCAAACTTTCTGAAAGGGTAAGTTCAAGTACTGTCACTGTTTGCCTCTCTCTGATATACTGCCAAAGCATTTTTAACTGCTCCCAAGTCTTGTTGTTTCTCCCATTTTCTGTTCAAGTTAGTCTGCCAGCCTGCTGGGCATTTCTCCAAACGTGTGACCTCTGGACCACGATCTGGGAAGTGTAGGCCAATTTTAGTGAGTTCCTCCTTTGCCTCTTGAGCCATGGAGAATTCCCTCTTTCCCGATGGCAAATGGGTGATTAGTCAAGCTGGGTATGGGGTAGTGAATTTATGCCCTGCTGCTTTAAGAATCAGGAGCAGGGGGAGATAAACACGTCGCAACCGCGTTGTTTTTGGTGCATAGTCATGATCAAGATATATACGTGTTGAGCCATAATAGACCTTTTGGTGCCTCTATGCTGTAAGCAAAATGTGCTCTTTTGTTGCATAACTGTTGAAATGAAGAACTACTGACCTTGGAGGAAGGTTGGCAGAGGATGGTTTCGGCATCAATGCACGGTACACTCTCTCTAATTGTAAGCTGAAATCTTTTGGTAATTCCAAAGCTGTGTGCAGTAGAGCCTCAATTAAGACCTTGATGTTAGCCCCCTCCGAATCTTCTGGCAGACAATAAATTCTAATGTTCTTGCTGCATGCTCTGTTTTTAAAATCTTCTTGATGATCAATAATTTGTTCTTGCAGCTCTTTAAGCTGTTGTACCATTTGCTCCAATTCGTCTACTCTGTTCTCAGTAGCCGTTCTCATTCTCTCCTGGTTATCCACTGTCTGTTCCAGTTGTATTACATCTCTAAGTAACTCACTATACATCTCTTTAATTTCTACTTGAAAAGTGAGTACCTCCTGATATAGTAAATCTAGCTTTGCTATCTTCTCTTTAGCTTCTGCTTGCTTCCACAGAGACTTGGCTGGGCCCCATTTGAAATCCATGGAGTCGTGGTTGTCTGATGTGATTGAGGCCTCTGACTCGGATCCATCGGCAATCCCTTCCATCCCGCTGTCCTTTGCTGCTTAGCTCAGTCCCCTTAATACTCTACACTCTATGCTGTTTTTCTTGAATGAAAGCTTGTCAACGAACACTGAAAATTGCAGCTGGAGAGAAGTTTTTCAGCTCAGGGCGAAGGCAGGCTCTGTCTCTAAGCTGCCATCCTTCAGGAGGTGGAACTGGAAGTCCACTCACTTTGGTATAGTCTTTGACAAATCGACGATAATAGCCGCAGAATCCAAGAAACCTTTGGAGTTCTTTCAAGTTGTTGGGCTTTGACCAGCAGGTTAAGACTTCCATCTTACTGGAGTTGGTTTGTATGCCTTCTGATGACACAATGTGACCCATGTACTTGACAGAACTCTGGAAAAATGAGCATTTGTCAATGGATAACTTAAGACCAAACTCTTCAAGTCTGTCCAATACTTTGAATAAGTGAGCCTCATGCTCCTCGAAAGTTTTCCAAAAACTATGACATCATCAAGGTAGACGATACATTCCAAGAGATTCCTATCTCCCACTGCACACTCCATTAGTCCCTGGAATGTTGCTGGTGCACCCAGTATGCCTTGAGGCATGCGGAAGAACTCATAGAAGTCCAAGGGACAAATGAATGCAGTTTTTTCCCTGTCCTCAGAAGCCATTAGGGTCTGATAGTATCCATTTTGGAGGTCGAGAATGGAAAACCATTTACTCCCATTTAGACAGTCCAGGGCACCCTGTATACGTGGCATTGTATACTGGTCCAGCTCAATTCTGTTGTTGAGGGTCCTGTAATCAACACACACATATGAACAGATCCATTTTTTTTCTGCACTACAAAGACTGGAGAGACTTATGAGCTGCGTGACTCTTGTATGATACCAGCTGCTAACATCTCTTGTAAGTGACACTGGACATTGTCTATATCAGCAGAAGCTAGGCCTCTGGATCTCTCTCTCTGAAGGGTCTATCACCGTGCAAGTGAATGTGGTGTTCAGCACCTGTGACACAACCAACATCCTATTCCTTGAGGGAGAATACTTTGGTTCTGTGGGCCAGCTTGTTACTGATCCTGGTTCTCCAGCTGTTGGGAGGAGGTGAACCCACCAAAACAAACATATCAGGTGATACCTCACATCCTTTTTCAGCTCTGCACTGGGATGGGAGCACAACAGTGTCGGCACAATAGACTTTAGCCAGGGTGCATCCTCGGTGTACCATTATGTCTCGGTCTGTAACATTTTGTATTCTTTACAACCACTCGTCGGGCATAAGCATGAGCCTGGGCCGGAAGCACACTGGGTTTAATCAGCAGTCATTTGGGTAATTTTCCCTCATCTGGGGCATCCAGCATCAAAATTTTGTTAGTGACGTCTTTCTGCAGCCATACTTCATCACTAATACTGCATTCTGCATTGGGAGGTAACATAATAGTGGCAGGATCCTTCTCCCAAACCATTCTTACAGGCTCATCTTGATAACTTTGCTCGGGGCACAGGTGCTTCTCATAGGCCTTTTGGATCAGGGCATGAACTCACAGGGCTTTTCCTGTCTTTCTCTTCTGCCTTTCTTAACATAGCTGGGCCAGGCACCCAAACATGTGTGCTTTGGTGCCAATTAGTACAGGGATACCATCATAAAGTCCGGTGGAAGGACAGACCAGGGCTAGTGTCTCCACAGCATCTCCCACATTGGCCACAGAAGACGGAAAAGAAAGCCACACCTTTAAATAGCCAAGATAAGGGTACAACATTTCACTTAATCCCCACACATGCAGTCCATCAAGAGGTTGTAATGGGTGGTCAGATAAATGCTGCTCGTACCAGTCTTAGAAAATTATTGTGACTCGAGACCTGCTGTCTAAAACTGCTCGGGCCGGAATCCCGTCTGTGTGTACAGTAATGTCAATGGAAGGGCCTACCAATCTAAACCAGTTTGGAGAGACTTTGGGAGGAACTTGGATAGACAATCTAGCCACAAAGAAATTGGAATTTGGATTTCTTGAACCCCTCTGCAATTGGTTTGCTTTTCGGAGCTCCCCTTGTAGTCTGTTTACCACCTTTTCTAAATCCTTCTGAGACTGGCATTCTTTCTTCATATGCCCATCCTTTCCACAATTGTGACAAATTACAGGTTCTTGAGTTTATCTTGGCTGAAACACTACATCAGGAGCTGGTCTCCATTCACAGTTAGAAGGTGCGGCAGAGTATACATTTGGGGCTGGAGCTGAAGCACTAACAACAGAAAATCGTGGTTCGACCTCTGCCTGTGGCATCGAAGGTGATGCAATATGTCTCAATAGTTCCTTTATTGCAGCAGTCAATTTGCTTGTTTCAGTTTTTGAGCTGCCCTCAGCAGGAGACGCCTGAGTGTGCACCCCCATCCCCATAGCAGACAGGTTCTGAGAGGGACCAGGGTATCTGTGCATGGAAAGAACCTTCGTAGAGGCACCCACTTTCATTTCTCTGACTTCTCACAACAGCTCATCTCTCAACAGTTCCGCCCATGGCGGAACATCCTTAGCAGTCTCTGATTCAGAAGGGCTTTCCTGCATTGGGGCTACTTGGGCTGCGCACGCACAATAATTCCAGTCTCCTTCCTCACCTTCTATCTCCCTGAGTTCTTTTATCAGGTCGCAATAATCAGGTGGATTATCCCTCCCATCCTGGAGCTTTAGCTGGATAATTTGCCAATTTAGAATATTTGGCATATTGTAGTATGTGATCCAGTCTCACACGGTTCAGTTCGCTGGTCGATACCCCACCCTTCCTAAAAGCTCTCTGTAGGGCCCTCTCCAATTGAGTAACATATGTGGACAAACATTCCCCTTTCCACTGTTTGGTGCCTTTGAATTGCTACATCAAAGTCTCTCCAGATTCAGTGCTACCAAAAATACCCTCTAGTGCAGACAAGTACTTTTGGGCTGATGCATCAGAGTTTGTGGACCTCAGGAACCTGACCACTTCCAAAGCGAGGCCCCTTAAACTTTCCATGATCCCGGTGACCCGGGTTCGGGAATGGACTCGGGCACCGTGGGTCGGCAGGGGAAGGGTTGAGGATTGAGCTCCCATGTGGAGCTCGCCTCCCCGGCCACAGGGGATGGGGTAGCCCGGCGAGCCAGTGACCCCTGGTGGAGACGCGGGTTACTGTAGCAAGCCAGGTGCAGCACGTAATAGCTTGGCCGATGCAGGCAGGGCTGCCGAGTGCCAGAGCGTGGGGGTGTGTCCACGCATGGGAGTGGAAATGGCAGCAAAAAAAAGGAACCCCCCCCCCGAGGGCCGGATACTTGACGGCATCCCAGTGCCTCGACCGCCACACATCCAACACTGGGCTTCTGCCTCCACCCCTTGATCACCCTGCAGTTTTGAGTGGGGGGCCCTCGGGGAGCGCTAACATCCTTGAGGGAGTAGTCAGTCACAGTGGGCGGTAGAAGCAGCAGGTGTGTGGATTGCCCGAGAGAGAGTTCCGGTTCTCGGGTGAGATAAACAAAGTCGAATAAAAAATCCCAACCAAAAAAAAAAAAAAACTTTCCATGATCCTTTTTCATTTCTCTGCCTCCACACACTGCCACTTGGGTACCAAGGGGGTAACATAGTCTATCCAGGTCTCCCAGTCATCCTCCCCTTGGGGGTGGGGAGAGTGCCTGAAAACAACCTCAGTCTGTGGTGTGAGTCATGACTAACTGCAGGAACAGGAGTGGATGCCGGTACTGGTGTGAGCATGGGAGCTGGTGAAGGGACAGGTGCTGGGGCTGGTATGGGCAGCAGGGAAGGAACATGCCCAGGTGGCATGAAAAACTTTTTAAAGTCCTCTATGGTTCTACCTTCCTCCAGTAACAACTTGGCAAACTTTTCCTCAAAGGACTCAGATAAGGGTGGGGGCTCGTTCTCTAAGGAGTCCTTACTATCTTTAGTCACCACCCCTCCAGGTGGCTGGAGACCCCTCAGCAGCAATAGTTTGGGGAATCTTCGTGCTGTCCATGGGGTTGCTACACTCCACTAAAGCCATTAAGGTCTGGGCATTCAAGTCAGCATGTTGGCTTACCACCACAGCTTTTCACAAGCATTCCGTTTTTGAAAGTGCCCCTTCCGCAGTGTCTTTACTAGTGCCCAAGGGTATATCTAGTATTAACAAGGCATTGTGGGGGTCAGTCTCATGCCCCATACATCATCCCACCAACTGATGCACAGCCATTTCTACAGTGGTACCCCCATTAAACTTTTCACAGTAATTCTTGATTTTGACCACTAGGGGTCACTAATCCCAAGCGGTGCCTCCAAGACGTAACCCCTAGGTGGTGCTATCCTAAGGGATACTACCCCTGCCTGCGTGCCTAGGTGCAGGTTGAGGGGCCTGAGCTCGTTGAATGGGGGTCTCTACCCAGAGGAATGGTTCTGGGTTAGCATAACTGCTGTTGGTATAACCCTCTGGGATGCTATAACCCCCCACCAACCCCTCTAGTGGCCTAAACAGTATAGCAGCAAAACATTCACATGTACCATATGGCAGTAATGACTTGCTCACACCCCTCTTGCACTTACCACCAGGGCTGGATCCTCTGCAGCTGCCCTGGAGACCCCCTGTAAAGTAAGATCTGTAATGCAACAGTTCAATGGCAGTACAATACCCTAACCAAAAAGGTACACACTAGCCAGGTTAAATGCAAAAGGAACAAAATCTGAGTTATTCAGGGGGAAGTGAACAGGGGTGAGGCATGAATCTAGCAGATGATTGACAGATCTGATTAATTCAGGCTGAACATGCATGCACAGTGAGTCCCTTGTATACAGTCACACAAACCTGGGTACCCAGTTGTTAAGCAGGCTAGCCTAAAGCGATGCCCTGGGTAGGCCAGCATTGCAGCTGTTGTTGGGGCCCTTAGGAAAGAAAACAATTAGCGTGCACATCAACCCGGAATTTGTAATCCAGAGCCGGATGGCTCAGTTCATTGTAATAAACCCAAACAAATAAATCAGATGACAGACAATGATTGCAGCTTTGTTGCTGGGAGCTACCCTGTTTGGTACTCATGCTACCCAGACCAGGAGGCAGGACTGACGATATGAAGACCTTTGAATGGTGTTCTGGTTTGCCAGGGGAAGCATGGCCCACATGACTTACCGAGGTAGTCGCTACCTGTTCGAAGGTGTTGAGCAGGGAGCCGAATCCTTGAGCAGATCTTTCTTCGGAAAATGTCTCTGAGATGGGAGTGACAGTCTAGGCCGAGATGGCAGGGTCCAGACCAGAGCAGGCAGTTCGGATTTAGTCTGTGTGAGTGCTGGAACAGCTTGCAGCTAGCACAACACACTTGAAGGTGGGGAACCAAATCGAGATCCACACAGCACATTCAGCGCACTTATAAGCAACACAACTCTTAGTCACAGTTCGGGCAAAGTCCGGTTGCAATTTAGCAGAAGTTCTGCACAAACCTCTCAATCTGTGACTCACTTCGGTACCTGGCAGGCTGATCACTTCTGGAGCAAGTCTTCGGTCCCAAATTCAGGCAATGATCACGCTCTTTCTCTTCAGGCTTCAGATCTCAAACAAAGGAATTAGATTTAAGTCCAACTTTCACATTCATAGGATTTCTCACTGGAAGATGTGACAGGCAGGCCAGTGCAGCCTTCCCACCGATTCTCCCGTGCTCCTACTCAGGAGCAGCTGCTCGATGACTTGAGCTGTTCACTCTCCAAACTCCAGCTCACAACTGACTCTGCTGCAGGCAGTTCTGGGGATTTCCTCTGAGATCCAAAAGGTTTGGTTGGCTGAAGGAACTGTCTGTCACAGCAAGGGCTCCCCCTCCAGGTCCATTTAGTCACCAAACCTTAAAAACCACAATTCCTACAGATTTCAATCCCACAAGACCTCTGGGGACAGTCTCCATTTTGCGTTCCCTGAGGTTCGATTGGTCCAACTCTGGCAGTCCAGAACCAAAATGGTGTCTTTTATGCAAAAAGTCCAAGCTGCAAGAGAAAGCAGGTTAAAAAAACTTCTATATTATATTATTTTATATTATATTATATTATATTATATTATATTATTAATAAGGCGGATAAACAGTAAATAAATACAGTTCCTAACAGGGCTCCCTCTGCGCATATAGCAACTACAGAATGGAGCAGAAATACCACTTACCTGGCTGGTCATGAGCCCTAAACTACTCAAACCCAGCCCAGACTAATTTCTAACACAGCATAATGACTCTCTTAAAGAGACAGGCATGGAGGCTTTCTATAGCACACTCGTGCAGACACATACAGCTAATACAGACATAGGACACCATCCTGACAGTGAGCATTAGGCAGTCGAGGAAGACATCTTAGTAAACCCCAGTTTATAGGGGAGTTACACAATGCTGACCCTGACCCTCAGGGTGAGAGGCAGAGCTGAGTGTATTGGAAGAATGACTTGTTTTATTGTCAGGGGGTACCTCAGCAAAATGCAGAGGAATGGTTGGTGTGCAAACAGCTGGTAGTACCTAAGGAGTTTAGGCAACAGCTACTCAGCACTCCACATGACATTCCACTTGCGGGACAAATGAGGGTGAAACAGACCAAGCAGAGGTGGATACAAAACTTCTGCTGGCACAGGATCTATAAAGATGTGGCTGAGTACTGTCACATTTATGGAACATGTCAGAGAGTGGGAAAACAAGGGGACAAAGGTAAAGTGGCTTTAGTTCCTTTACCCATAATAGAGGTACCATTTCAGTGGGTAGCTGTAGATATTGTAGGGCCTCTAAGTGTGCCATCCAGCTCAGGAAGGAGGGGCATTCCGGTGATGGTGAATTATGCCACCCAGTACCATGATGCTGTGGCAGTGTCCTCAATAGAGGCAGAGAAGGTGGCAGATGAACTGCTGAGGACCTTCAGCTAGGTTGGATTTCCTCAGGAGATTTTATCTGACCAGGGCACAAACTTTATGTCAGCTCTAATAAGGAGTTTGTGGGAAAAATGTGAGGTGCAGCAGCTACACGCTTCACCTTACCACCCAAAAACCAGTGGTGTGGTGGAGAGCTTTAACAACACCCTTAAGCCCATTCTTAGAGCTTTTGCAGAACAACATAGGAGGAGGAGTTGGGACAAGCATTTGCCCCCTGACTTATCTGCCTATAGGGAAGTTCTACAGGAGTCCACAGGGTTCTCAAGCTTGGAACTCCTATATGCATGCAGGGTGAGTGACCACTAGATTTAGTGCGGATTGAATGGGAAGGCAAGCTTGCTGCCCCAGGAGAATCAGTGGTAGAATGTGCCCTTAACAGCAGGGTTAACTGAAGGTTAAAAAGAGTTCAAGGGTCTGACACAAGATAACTAGGCAGCTGCACAACAGGGACAGAAAAACAGGAATGACCGTGCAGCCAGGGATAAGATCTATGACATCGGACAGAAGGTTATGGTGCTCATTTCTGTTCGACAGAACAAACTGCAGGTGGCATGGGAGGGTCCATTTGTTGTAGTAAAACAGGTAGATGAGGTGAATTATGTAGTAGTGTAACCCCCTTGCAAATGGGGATTCCTAGAAATGCCAGTCTGGGTTTACCTTAGCCCAGTTTGTTCTGTCCTTCTCCCGCTGTCTCTCGGGCTTCTCCTGACTTGGCCTCTAATTTTTCTGGCTTCCCAGGTCCTGTTTGCCCTCGTGTGTGCCCCAGCTTGCAGTCAAATGAAAATCCAGGCCCTCAGGGCTTAAACTGCTGACCGCGAGCTCCCGCTGCAAAAGTGCTGCCTCCAGGGCAGCGGGAGTTGCGTTGACGCACAAAGCGCCTTTAATGTGGAGCCGCTTGTTTTGCGGTTGCCTCGGGGACTGTGTTGTGGGTCCCGGGATCCCTTCCACCTATTTGGGTCCTGGTGACTACGGACAGCCTGCTGGGGGAACGCGTCATCTAAATAATGCATAACAGTGTGTCTGGCTGCCTCCAGGATAGCTATGTTCAGCTCCAGCCGAAAAGTAAAGAATTAAAATGTTTTACATAATAGAACTGTTACTGCTTGTTGGGAATATACTGTGCATGTGGGGAAAGCGCCTTTGATGTGGAGCCGCTTGTTTTGCAGTTGCCTCAGGGACTGTGCCGTGGGTCCCGGGATCCCTTCCACCTATTTGGGACCTGGTGACCACAGATAGCCTGCTGGGGGACTGCTCAGATGGGAATTAAAGGAGTTCTGACTGGGGCTCATTTGAGTATGCCTGTGCAGGGCCCCGGTCATCTGAATAATGCATAACAGTGTGTTTGGCTGCCTCCAGGATAGCTATGTTCAGCTCCAGCTGAAAAGTAAAGAATTAAAATGTTTTACATAATGGAACTGTTGCTGCTTGTTGGGAATATACTGTGCATGAGGGGAAAAGTGTTTAAAATTAAAATGAGTACTGTTTCCCTGGCAATTCCAGTATCTAGGACTCTGTGTGTCAGCCTGTCAGCAGCTGCAAGGGGAGCATGCATAATTGCAGTAGCGACAGGAAAAGTAAAAGAGCCATGTTTTTCATCGGTGCAGCGACTGCAAGTACAGCCTTTATGCTACAGAACTGCAGGGCATGTGGGGCAAATAATTACTTCTTTCTGGCTGCATCAGGACATTATTCAGGACTGTATCTAATCTGCTATAAGGGACAGTGGGTTAAGCAGCCATTGTCAGCAGTACAGCCAATTGGAATTGCAGTAATAGAAAGCCAGGACTTGTGGGACATTCACTGCATCTCATGGGTAAGCACCCAAGTGCTTATGGGGGCTTACAGGGACATTATTTTAGGCGCAAATTCCATAACCCAATTGTGCCTCGAGTGTTCTGATTGACAGGTCCTTCAACAACTTGGAGACATGTCACCCCATCCCTGCTACCAATCAGGAGTCGAGCTAGGAGCTCTATAAAGAAACAATGTTGCCAGTTTGTCTGGGGATTCATTCAGAGAGAGATTTGCAGAGAGAGCAGCAGAGCAGGCTCCAGCCTGCTGGGAGCCCCCCCTCACGGGGGAGGGGCTCAGGCTCCAACCATGTCATCAGGGCTGGGCCACTTAATTCAAGCCCTTTCAGTCTTTAGGGGGCATTTGTTATTTTCTTCAGTTAAAAGTTAACTAGTTACAGCAATTGTACTTTCTGCAACAGCTAGTCTGGAGGTTGCCAATATGTCCTCCAGAGGCTAGCCTTCCCTCCCACGTCAGGGCAAGATGTGGACCGAAGAATCAGATGTCCAGCAGTGGTGAGAGCGCTGATCAGACCAGATGACATCATGCTGTGGTGAGAGCACTGACCAAGTACCTCAGCGGTGAGAGAGCTGAAGAAGTCTTCAGGATGCCTTCGATTGCGGATGAGACCCGTGGAGGACCTGAGTGAGTACCCAGCACATTGTGCGGGAGAAGCTAGCAAGTAATCTTGGGGGCCCATGCCCCATTAAGAAATGTGTGCTGTTAAGTGTGAGGTATTGAAGTCATCAGTCTGGGCTACTAACCCCACAAGAGACTGCTTAGTTCAAGTAATGGATGCATCTTGTCTGTGGCCCAAATGGCTAAGTTGCAGATGCAGCAAGATGCTGGGCTTAGTGAATCATATAAATGTGTAGCTATGGGTTAGAGTCCTGCCATTGTGGAGCTGTCTGCCAAGACGCACTTGCCACTTCATGAGACAGGAGGCCCTAGAGCATATTAATGTCTAAGATACCTTAAAGAGAATGTACCCGTGTCTGCACAGAGTTTCGTCTAAGAGCGCTTGGTATAAGTGTTAAATGGCTAGATGTGCTGGATAGGACTCCGCTTGTGGATAATGTTCTTGGTATACATAATGTACTGGATATGACTGCCCGTGACTAACGTATGGGATGCTTGATAAAAGTTAGACCCTGGAGCAGTCATCAGCAGTTGAAATAGTCAGTTGCAATTCAAAGTAGTTGCAATCAGTTGCAATTGCATTGGGTTGCAGTCATAAAATAGTGAAGCTGAAATCCACTGTAGTTGATGATTCCGTGACCTGTTCTGGTTTGTTTTTGTGGTGCACTGCAGTGTGTTTCCTTTTTTTTCTTTCCTGGGGGGGGGGCAGGGAGCCCGTGAATGTCTAACAGTCCTCAACCAATGGCACCAAGCTTTACAGCCAAAAAAATGCATCCCTGGCTCCTGGACACAAAGTATGCACTAATCAGGAGAGATAGAAGAAGGAGCCAGGAGCTTGAGAATGTCTGTGACTGGCTGCACGAGGTGGCAGGGAGAGCATGCCTAGGTAGGAGAGGAGGCATCTGTGTTGGTGTGTGGGCAACAGAGTGAGCAGTGTTTTTCTGCAGGGATTTAGTTTGGCAGTTAGGCCTTTAATTTAAAAATAAGTTAACTGTGTTCACTGTCCTGATGTGTCCGGTGCCCAGAGAGAGACTAGTGTGTGGTTGTGTAGGTCCCAGTCAGTCCTCCAGCAAAGCCAAGCAGCAATCGTGTGAAGGCAGCAAGTCAGTGGTCTGCTCGTGGTTGGGATCAGCACATGACCCTGCTGGCCAAGCCCGTCAGGCACCTCTCACTCAGTATCGGTCAGGTCTTCAGAGTCGGTGAGGAGGAGTGGTAGGTGCACTAGTTTCACTGTGTGGAGTACCGGAGTGGGGACTTGGGTCTGGGTTGGGGACTGACTGTGTGGGTTGGGAGGAGGGAGCACACAGCTCCAAAAAAACACCAGCACTACCACCGAGTAGAGCAGCAGCCTGAGCCACGGAGCCACCTGATGCTGCCGACCCAGTCATCACATGACACCTGACCGAACTGCCAACACGCTATTACGGTGAGCAAGGCAGGGCTTGGCAGTGGGCAGTAGGAAGGAGGAGGATGGTTTCTCACAGACTACTCAGTCTGTCTGTGTCTACTACGTGCTGGGCTGGTTTGTTTGGCTGGTTGAGGGCTTGGGGCTATGGGGCCTGGAGGGAGCCAAACTTGAAAAGCCAAGGTGATCAATCATCACTGATCTACTGCTGGCAGCCCAGCTGGGCTCTCACTGACTGTGGTGGCATTGTGAGTAAGTCAGACTCCCCACGAGGTCGTGGAGCAGGCCAGGTGCAGATGGTCAGTTGGTGAGTTCCAGGACCTAAAGGAGGCTGGTGCAGGAAGCATGGTCAGTCAGATCCAGTGGACAAAATGTTTGTTGTTTGTCACTGTAGGAACCGGATAAACTACATTTATTTATTTATTTAGTTTTTGTTGACCAGGTAAGTGCACTCGACAAATTCTGTCTATTTTCAGGCATGACCTGGGGGGGGGGATACAGATGAATGCCAACTGACTTTGAACCAGATTAAGCTGTTGGTGGTATTTTAGTGAAATAAATAAATTAAATAATAAAATGAATTATTATTAAATAAGTTAAATATTAAAGTCCTCACGGCAAGATGAATACAATTTACAAAACACATTAGTGTACATGCTAAAAGCTAAAACAAGTTCAAAAACTGTCAGAAAATGTTTTTTTTTAATATGCATGAGTTTTTTTTTTTAGCTTTAAATTTAAACTATGGATACATCTCAGTTCTGGTATACCATAAAGGACGTATTTCAAGGGGTCTTCCCTTAAACTGTTTTTAATCTCACAGATTCTACGACTACTAGTAAACTAACATATATTAACGGTTACATAGAAACATAGAAACATAGAAGTTGACGGCAGATAAGGACCGCAAGGCCCATCCAGTCTGCCCATTTCTTTTTCTACCTTATAAATGTGCCATCGGCCTTTGCTCTGTCAGTGACCTATCTATTCATAGTCATTTGTATTGCTCCCTTATGCCTATCCCATGCCTGTTTGAAGCCCTGCACTGTATTCATAGCCACCACTTCTTGTGGTAAGCCATTCCATGCATCTACCACCCTTTCTGTGAAAAAGAATTTCCTCACATTCCCCCTTAATCGGCCTCCCTCTAATCTCATGCTGTGTCCTCTTGTCCTGCTATTTTTCTTATGTTTAAACATGTTAGACTCTTTCACCTTGTTTAGCTCTGTTTGCAAAAGGGTACCTTCTAGCTTCTGTGGGGTGTTTAAGAGGCCCTATCTATACTGTATTTTAGATTCACAGTTCTTTTTCTAAGTAACTAGTTACTGCTGCTTATGTTTTTTTTCTATACTATATACTATTTTACTGCCCCGGTTCAATTTGTTACTTTCAGGGGCTTAGTATATTTTTTTGTTGTTTTGACTGGTTATTGTGCTTTAGTGGTCCCTACTGTGTGTGGATTTGTTTCACTGCACTTTGTATTTGCATTTTAAAGAGCAGCCAGCTTCTTAGCTGCTGCTTCCTCTAACATATGCAATACCTCACCTGCCCCAGAGTTGAGGGGCATAAATAATTCCATTTGTTTCTGCTCATTTATGAAGTTGTAATGCTGCTAAATCCTAAATGCTAAAAATGGAGCTGCTTCCTGACCTTAACCCACCAACTCACCCCACATAGGCACAAGCAGCTCCATTTTGTGATGTCAGAAGGCGAAGGCTGTGTGCGCGCACATCCCATTGATTTCAAGGGGGGAAGGGTCTTTCCATACATTTTATTAACTTTTATAGTTAAAATTTTAATAATAAAAGATACAAAGTTTAAAAAGTATGACAAACTACTGCATAATAGAATTCAACGATGGTGAAAGTTGAAAAAATTGATTGGATTTTCTTCAGTTAGTTGAAGTCAAAAATTTCAAACTAGTTGAAAAAATCTGTCATAATGTGTGGTCAGTCAGTCATAACTGGTTTTTCAACTGACTCCGGGGTCTAATAAAAGTGTCATTGCCAACTTACTCTGGATGGATGCCTTTTGGTATATAAAGTACTGGATGTGACCGTGTTTAAATTGTGTTTAGGATGCTTGACAGAAGCATCACCCTTATTGCTTTGGATGGGACTTTCAAGTATTGTGCTGAATGTTCTGGACGTAAGATGCACATAGTTTATTCTGGAATGTTCGGAAGTCTGCAAGTGCAGGGCAACCCCTGCTTTCTCTGCTAAAGTGCAGGGCAATCCCTGCTGTGGTTGTAAGTAGTAATTTGCTGCTTTACAAAAAAATCTGTTTCCAAGTTGCCCCCACCCTCAAATTAATAGCTGGCCACCTCGACCAGCTGCAACTCCATCAGGCCTGCAACATCTTGGACTGTGGTATCTGTTTAACCAGTATGGTATGAGATTACGGGGTTTCTGCTGTATCTGGGACTGGTACCAGTGTGGGTAATATTAATAATTACGTTTAACATCTGATTTATCAGCAGCTACATAGCCAGGGCTCTGGATGTCTTAAGTCGAATGGTAAAATGTGATTTATGTCTGCCTTTAATCTGTAGCCACCCAGCTGGAGGGCTCACCAGCAAAATGCAAAATGATCTCTGTACATGTGTAAATACGATAAGATAACCTCTACTCCTCCTGTTTCCCTTTCCTAGCTCCTTTATTTCCCCCGAAATAAATATCTTGTTGTTGTTGTTTGAAATCCTGTGTGAGCATATTATTAGAGAGAGCCTTTAATTCAAAATGTGGAGAGCTGTATCTTGGGGCATGTCTGGGGAAGGTAACTGGTCACCGTGGGTGGTGTAGCAGCTCAGCTACACCCAATACCATCTCACCCACGTAAAGCACCCTGAGTGGAGGCGCTGCGCAAAGGTTTTAAAAAATGTTATAAGTTAGTGAACCCAACCCCCTTAGCCTATGTCCAGGGTAGTAGGCAGGGGTGTAACACTGGGGGGTGGCGCTGCCCAGGGGGGTTACAGTAGAATTGCCCAATAGGAGGTGGAAACACAGGATTTATCAAGTCAACATGGTAAAACCTTACCATGATAGGACAGAGGCCATCATGATGGTTTACAGCCAGGCAGATGAGGGAAGTCACTAATAGACCTATTAGATGAGAGTAGTAGGAATGGGTCAGTGGAGTCTGCTATCCTCTCAGGGCACCTGATGGATGCACAGAGGGCACAAATGAAGCGGCTGCTGCACTCTGTCAGCACCCTGTTCTGTACAAAGCCGGGGTACACCCCACTTGCCGAACATGGAGTGGACACATGGACCCAGATGCCACTGAAGCAGTGGGCCTATGGAGTCCCTGAGAGTGTGAAACACCACATGCAGAAGGAGTTAAAGGAGATTCTGAATCTCAGGGTTATCTGGAAATCCTGTAGTCCTTAGTCTTTGTCTGGTGTTCATATCCCCAAAAAGGATAGAACAACAAGGTTTTACGTGGATTACTGAAAGCTTCATGCTGTCACAGTGTCTGATGCATATCCCATGCCATGGACAGAGGAGATACTGGAAAAGTTAGGGGGAGCAAAATACTTAGCAACTATAGATTTGACAAATAGTTACTGGCAGTTGCCTTTAACTGCTGAAGCAAGGGAGTGGGTAGCATTTATTACCCCCTTTGTTCTGTATGAATATCTGGTCATGCCATTCAAAAACCAAAAATGCATCAGCTACCTTTCAGTGGCTGGTTGACCGAGTGCTGGCAGGAGCAGGTGACTTCTCTGTGGCTTACATGGATGTCACTGCTATATTTAGCCAAACCTGAGAGAACATCTGACATGTGTGGGAGAGATCCTCTGAAGATGGCAAGCTGCAGAGCTGAGAGTCAAAGCTGACAAGTGTCAGATGGGCATGGCTGAAGTGCCATACCTAGGGCATTGAATGGGAGGGGGCACATATGGACGGTACCAGTGAAGGTGGAAGCTGATGACCCACCCTGACATCAAAAAACAGGTACAAGCATGTTTAGGAATTGCTGGTGTAACCCCTAGATGGCGCTATCCCAAGGGCTACTACCCCTGCCTGATTTCCCACTAACAGGTTGAGGGGCCTGGATCCGATGGCGGGTGCCTCCACCCAGAGGTCAGGGTTTGCAATAGTTAAACTAACTTGGTCACAGCCCTCTGGGACACTGCGACCCCCCTTTCTTCCCACTAGTGGCCCATACAATATATCAGAATTACCTTCACAGTATACACTTACCCCCAGGACTGGTTCGGGCAGTGTGACTCCTGGGACTCCCTGTAAAATAAGATGATACAGTGCAAAAACCATAGTACAATACTTTAACATAGACGAATACCTCAGGCAGTGTAACTTTGCTGAAACAAACAGATCTGATTTATTTAGGGGGATATAACAAGGACAGGGGGAAATCAGGTTAATTAGTTTAAACGCATTAATAATCACAGTACTGTGCACATATTTCAGAATCCCAAATGTCCCTAATGTCACTCTTACTGGGTACCCAGGCAATAAGAGACTAGCCTATTTGGTGCAGCTGGTTGGGGCCCTGAAGATGGAAAATGCATGCACAATACCCAAATTGTAATCCGGAGCCGGCAGGCTCAGTTTGTGGAGAAAGAAAGGAAAAGTAATCAGATGGAACACTTGCAATTAGATGATGGCAGGGAGCTACCCTGATTTGTACTCACAAATTCAACGCTGAAACTGAATGGAAGGCAGATTGTCCTGGATTGCCAGGCGGAGCAGACCATGTGGACAAGGTCCTTGTGACTGGACCCCAAGGCAGTTCAGAGCAAATGGATGTAGTCTGGATTAAACTGGGGTTTACTTGCAGCTTCATGCACTCAATTCACTGTACAGGGGATTTGAAACGCGAGTCCCCACTAGCACTACACACATTTATATGGAAAAAAGAAAGTACTATACCAGGCAGGCTGCTTCTCTATCCCGATCGCAATTATTGCACAGTACCCGGGAGAACACACAGCAGATTTAGTTCCTGACAGGCCGAGAGCGATTCAGCAATTTCTCCAGTCTTCTACAGGGTGAGCCTGGTTTCTACTTTTCAGATCTCCTTGATTCTCTTCACAGGTCAGATTCAGTCCAAACAAACACTTGCACAAGTTGCAGACCGAAACTTAGGACCTTACACGCATTTCCTGACTAAAACTGCGCACCGAAGGAGAACAGGGATCCTTCCTTATTCACTGCCAGAGCTAAACTGAAACTCCAGTAGACAAAACCAGGCACTTCCTTTGAGTTCCTCCCAGTTCTTGGCTGGATTGGCTGTCACTCACAATAGCCTCCCCCTGTTGGTGCAAAAAGGCGCCGAAGTCCAAACTACATTTCCCAGAGTCACTGCTCATACAATCCTTTTGTGGCTGGCTCAGATTACGAGTCCAAGTTCTGATTCGTCCACAGGCACCATTTTAGAGCTACCTTAGCCCACACTTATTGGTCCAGTTCAGCAGTTCAAAACCAGAATGGGGAACTAGGCAAACACAGTTCTGATTGCAAAGAAAAGCAAGTTAGACAAACTGTATTTTCATTATTACTCTAAATGATTTCTGGCAAACAGTTACATCTTTCAGATAGGTTCCCTTTGCACTCCTAGTGACTGCAAAAACGGAGCGAATTGGCAGCAGCTCAAGTGGGACTCAAGCAGAGAAACACACAGTCCCCCCATACAAACTAATTATGTCTGCAAGCAGACAGCTCTTAAAGAGACAGTACCAGAGGCTCTAAAAACACTCACTGATAAATGGCTTAAACGCCAAACACCATTCAGGCTCGGAGCATTCAAGCAAGCTCCTGGAAGTCTTTTGGGAACCCTCATTTGCAGGGGGTTACACCCTTCCTGGCCTGGGAAAGCTTGATGTCCGCGTCAAGCAAGTACCCCCATAAATTTCAGTTGCAACCATATACATTGCCATTATGCTCACACATGTAATCATCAGTCAGTATATCACTTTACCAGGAACACATTTCTGAACCAAGCAGTACGCCACTTTACACAGTATTCACACACATTGTACCATAACTCAGGTTATTACCTCTTGTGCATGAAACCTGAAGAGAGGGGGCCCTTTCCTATCAGTTACCTTGGGGCTGGACGGGGCCAGGGCACCATACTTAGAGGGCAACACAAGTTACTTGGAGTTAGCACTGATGCTCAGTTTGGGCAATGAGCTCGGGGAGAAAAAAAAACACTCCTTTATGGACAACAGGCCTTCCTAGGGAATCATAACTGAGGTGCACCACAGGCTTTATAGCTCGACCAGTCTTTCTAGGGGGAACTGTTACAGTCTCTACACTCTGAGCCTCATTTTTGACATTGTCCTCACTTGTCAGGGAAGTCTCCATGGGGGTAGAGAGGCTAGAACTTGGGGCACTTTCAGCTCCAGGAGTTACAGTCTCTGAGTCCACAACATTTGGTTCACATGGAGAGCTTTCGGACACTGGCAGTGGACCGTCAGGGCACTCAAAATACTCTTCTTGTTCTGTTGTATCACCAGTCTGTCCCAGTCCATCATTTTCCTCCCCAGAAAGCTCAAACAGTTCAACCATACACAATGATTCCATTTCATCTGACCTGATGCTTTGCACTTCACTTTCTGGGAGCATTGGCTCCAGGGACGAAGCTGGGGGCTTAGACAGTCCAGAAGGCCCAGCTTCGTTTCCAGTATTGACTTGGGGATTGCCCCGAAACAATTGACTCAGTTCGAAAGAAGGGTAGTATTCAAAGTCACACTCACTTTCTTCTGATATGGACTGACAGTCATGCTCAACTGGGACTTGTGGAGGGGAACACTTTAACTCTGCTTCTGTAGGTGCAGACTTTCTTGATCTTTTCTTAGCAGCAGCTGTAGTCACTGGTCCAGAGGGGGCATCTTCTGGGGGCTCAGACTCAATCACGATTTGTCCAATGGGCAGTAAATGATTTCTATGCATTGTTTTTACATCTTTTGAATTATTCTCAGGCCTTACTTTGTACACTGGTAGATCATCTAGTTTGCCCACTACAATGTGAGGGAGATGGTGCCATCTGTCAGCAATCTTGTGTTTGCCATGCAGTCTCAGATTTCTTAGCAATACCCGATCTCCCTCCTGGAGCTCCTGTGCTTTCACCTTTTTATCATACCTTTCTTTGTTGGTCAGATTTCTTTTGGCAGCCATGGTTTGAGTCAGGTGGTACGCATGATTTAGCTGGGCCTTTAACTTTTGCACATACTGTAAATAGTTGTCAGCTCGAACCCCATCAGGAGAGACCCCAAAACACACATCTACCGGCAGTCGAGCTTCTCTTCCAAACATCAGGCGGTAGGGGGAGAACCCAGTGGCATCACTTTTGGTGCAGTTATAAGCATGTACCAGGGTGCTAATTTGTTGGCTCCATCTAGGCTTGTCCTTTGGGTGTAGGGTGCCTAGCATATCTAGCAAAGTGCAGTTGAAATGTTCAGGCTGTGGGTCCCCCTGGGGTGGTAAGGAGTGGTTCTTGATTTTCGCACTCCCCACAGAGAAAGCATCTCTTTGATCAGACGACTCTCAAAGTCTCTCCCTTGATCAGAATGGATTCTTTGTGGAGCCCCACAGTGAACAAAAAAGTTTTCTACAAGTACTTTGGCCAAAGTGGATGCTTTCTGGTCTTTGGTGGGGAAAGCTTGGGCATATCTCGTTAAATGGTCAGTGACCACCAGCACATTACTGATATTTCTTTGATCTGACTCCAAACTCAGAAAATCAATACAGACCAACTCCATGGGTGCACTGGTGGTGATGTTAACAAGGGGGCAGCCGTCTGGGGCAAGCTTTCCTCTGTAAACAGCGACTACAAGTTCGAATGTGTTGATCCACATCAGCCCCCATCTTAGGCCAATAGAATCTGGATCTCACCAAGTCAAGTGTTCTGTCTATACCAAGGTGCCCCATGTGGTTGTGCAAGGACCTCAGTACTGAGTCTCGAAAGGCAGTGGGCAACACTAGTTGTTGTTTGTCTACTTGTCCCCTTTGTCTACTGTTTCTCTGTATAACAGTTTGTAACCCCTAGATGGCGCTATCCCAGGGGCTACTACCCCTGCCTGATTTGCCACTAACAGGTTGAGGGGCCTGGATCCAATGGCGGGTGCCTCCACCCAGAGGTCAGGGTTTGCAATAGTTAAACTAACTTGGTCACAGCCCTCTGGACACTGCAACCTTTCTTCCCACTAGTGGCCCACACAATATATCAGAATTACTTTCACAGTATACACTTACCCCAGAACTGGTTCAGGCACTGGGACCCCCTGTAAAACAAGATACAGTACAACAATCACAGTACAGTACTTTAACATAGACAAATACCTCAGGCAGTATAACTTTGCTGAAACAAGCAGCTCTGATTTATTTAGGGGGATATAACAAGGACAGGGGGAAATCAGGTTAATTAGCTTTTCACTCTAATAATCTACCTATGGCTCTGTGCACAGGCCTATCCCTATCAGTTACTGTCCCTGGGTACCCAAGCCCTAATGGCTAGTCCAAACCGTGGCAGCTGGTAGGGGCCTTTCACACAGAGAAAAGGAAAATTAAACAGTCAGCAGTACAGTAATTCCATTTGGATTTAATGTAGCAATTCAACAGGAGCGACTCCTGAATTAGTACTCACGACCTCCAAATAAGATAGGGTCCTTCAACGTCAGCAGGGCTCACTTGAGGTACACAAACCTCTTCACACATCCATATAAAAGAACACTATACCAGGCAGGCTGCATCTGTATCCGATCGCAATTACTGCACAATATCCGGAGAACACACAGCAGATTCAGTTCCTGACAGACCGAGTGCAATTTTCAGCAATTCCTCCAGTCTTCTACAGGGTGAGCCTGGTTTCTACCTTCAGAGATCCTTCGATTCTTTTCACAGGACGGATTCAGTCCCAACAAGCTGTTACACAAGCTGCAGACCGAACTCTGGGCCTTACACACGCTTTTTGACAAAACTGCACACTGAAAAAGCACAGGGCTCCTTCCTTCTTCACTGCCAAAGCTCAACTGAAACTCCAACCGACAAAACCGGCACTTCCTTTGTGTTCCTCCCAGTTCTTGACTGGATTGGCTGTCACTCACAATAGACTGCTGCTGTTGGTCCAAAAGGCACTGAAGTCTAAACTACATCTCCCAGAGTCACTGCCCATACAATCCTCTTGTGGCTGGCTCAGATTATGAGTCCAAGTTCTGATTCGTCCAAGGCACCATTTTAGAGCTAGCTTACCCACACTGATTGGTCCAGTTCAGCAGTTCAAAACTAGAATGGGGAACTAGCAGACACAATTCTGACTGCAAAGAGCAGGTTAGACAAACTGTAATTTCATTATTACTCTAAATGATTTCTGGTAAACAGTTACATCTTTCAGATAGGTTCCTTTGCACTCCTAGTGACTGCAAAATGAAGTGAATTGGCAGCAGCTCGGTGGTACTCAGAGAGAAGCACACAGTCCCCCATACAAACTAATTATGTCTGCAAGCAGACAGCTCTTAAAGAGACAGTACCAGAGGCTCTAAAACACTCACTGATAAATGGCTTAAATGCCAAACACCATTCAGGCTTGGAGCATTCAAGCAAGCTCCTGAAGTCTTTTGGGAACCCCCATTTGCAGGGGTTACACCTTCCTGGCCTGGGAAAGCTTGACGTCCAGGCCAAGCAAGTACCCCATAAGTTTCAACTGCAACCATATACATTTGCATTAGGCTCGCACATGTAATCATCAGTCAATATATCATTTTACCAAGAACACATTTCTGAAACATTGCAGTACGTCACTTTACACAGTATTACATACACATTGTACCATAACTCAAGTTATTACCTCTTGTACATGAAACCTGAAGAGAGGGGCCCTTCCCTATCAGTTACCTTGGGGCTGGATGGGGCAAGGGCACCATACTTAGAGGGCAACACAAGTAACTTGAGTTAGCACTGATGCTCAGTTTGGGCAATGAGCTCGGACACATACTACTTTTATGGACAACATTGAGAGGCAAGTCCACAGGCCTCCCAAGTGAATCATAACTGAGGTGCACCACAGGCTTTACAGCTCGACCAGTCTTTCTAGGGGAACTGTTATAGTCTCTGCACTCTGAGCCTCATTTTCAGCATTGTCCTCACTTGTCAGGGGAGTCTCCTGGGGGTAGAGAGCTAGAACTTGGGGCACTTTCAGCTCCAGGGTTACAGTTTCTGAGTCCACAACATTTGCTCGCATGGAGAGCTTTCGGACACTGGCAGTGGACTGTCAGGGCACTCAAAATATCTTCTTGTTCTGGTGTATCACCAGTCTGACCCAATCCATCATTTTCCTCCCTGAAAGCTCAAACAGTTCAACCATGCACAATGATTCCATTTCATCTGATCTGATGCTTGCACTTCACTTTCTGGGAGCAGTGGCTCCAGGGACGAAGCTGGGGCTTGGACAGTCCAGAAGGCCCAGCTTCATCTCCAGTATTGACGGGATTGCCCCGAAACAATTGACTCAGTTCGTAAGAAGGATAGTATTCAAAGTCACTCTCACTTTCTTCCGATATGGACTGACAGTCATGCTCAACTGGGACTTGTGGCGGGAACACTTTAACTTTGCTTCTGTAGGTGCAGACTTTCTTGATCTTTTCTTAGCAGCAGCTCTAGTCACTGGTCCAGAGGGGCATCTTCTAGGGCTCAGACTCAATTAAGATTTGTCCAATGGGCAGTAAATGATTTCTATGCATTGTTTTACATCTTTGAATTATTCTCAGGCCTTACTTTGTACACTGGCAGATCATCTAGTTTGCCCACTACAATGTGAGGGAGATGGTGCCATCTGTCAGCAATCTTGTGCTTGCCATGCAGTCCCAGATTTCTTAGAATACCGATCTCCTCCTGGAGTTCCTGTGCTTTCACCTTTTATCATACCTTTCTTTGTTGGCCAGATTTCTTTGGAAGCCATGGTTTGAGCCAGTTGGTACGCATGAGTTAGCTGGGCCTTTAACTTTGCACATACTGTAAATAGTTGTCAGCTTGAACCCCATCAGGAGAGACCCCAAACACACATCTACTGGTAGTCGAGCTTCTCTTCCAAACATCAGGCGGTAGGGGAGAACCCAGTGGCATCACTTTGGTGCAGTTATAAGCATGTACCAGGGTGCTAATTTGTTGGCTCCATCTAGGCTTGTCCTTTGGGTGCAGGGTGCCTAGCATATCAGCAAAGTGCAGTTGAAACGTTCAGGCTGTGGGTCCCCCTGGGGTGGTAAGGAGTGGTTCTGGACTTTCGCACTCCCCACAGAGAAAGCATCTCTTTGATCAGACGACTCTCAAAGTCTCTCCTTGATCAGAATGGATTCTTTGTGGAGCCCCATAGTGAACAAAAGTTTTCACAAGTACTTTGGCTACAGTGGATGCTTTCTGGTCTTTGGTGGGAAAGCTTGGGCATATCTCTGAAATGGTCAGTGACCACCAGCACATTACTGATATTTCTTTGATCTGACTCCAAACTTAGAAAATCAATACAGACCAGCTCCATGGGTGCACTGGTGGTTATGTTAACAGGGGGCAGCCCTCTGGGGCAAAAGCTCTCGTAAGCAGCGATCATAAGTTCGAATGTGTTGCTCCACATCAGCCCCTCATCTTAGGCCAATAGAATCTGGATCTCACACAAGTCAAGTGTTCTGTCTATACAAGGTGCCCCATGTGGTTGTGCAAGGACCTCAATACTGAGTCTCAAAGGCAGTGGGCAGCACTAGTTGTTGTTTGTCTACTTGTCCCCTCTGTCTACTGTTTCTCTGTATAACAGTTTATTGATCAGTTTCAATCTAGGACCTTCTTTGTATAACAGTGCAGTTCTCAAATCAGTGGAGCGTAATTTGGACACATCTTTTCCTGCATAGAGGGCTTCTAAAGCTGCTTTGATCATGGGATCGCGGATTGAGCGCCCGAATACTGTCATTGTCCAGCTGAGGCAGTGCACCAATGTTCATTGCAGAAAAGTGGCAATAGCGGCAGGTATGCAATTCTCAGAGGGTCCCAAGCAATCCACCATGCAGTCCACTGCGTCCGTGGACATTTGTTCCTCCCTGTCAAACTTCCGCAGAGTGCCCGAATGTCAGGTTCTGCCAATCGGACCCAATCATTCTGGGGAACAGGCCTCCTGGAGAGAGCATCAGCATCTATGTGGTTCAGACCTGCTCGGTATTCGAGAGCATAGTCGTATGTAGATAATGCAGAAAGCCACCTATGGCCAGTGGCATCCAATTTAGCTGAGGTCTGACATAGGTTAAAGGATTATTGTCAGTTTTACTAGTATTTTAGCCCCATACAAGTACTCATGGAATTGGTCAACAATAGCACTTCAAAGCTAGAAACTCTAACTTATGTACAGGATAGTTCTTTTCAGATGGGGTCAGACTTCTACTGGCAAAGGCCACTGGTCTCAGGCCATTCTCGTGCTCTTGGTACAAACAGCCCCCAACCCTTGCAAGCTAGCATCAGTGTGCAGGACATAAGGTTTTCTTGGATCGGCATAGGCCAGCACTGGAGCATGGGTAAGTTGATAAATGATCTCATGAAAAGCAGTCTCACAATCAGGAGTCCAGCGGCCCCAAATACTTCACTCGGATGAAATACACTCTTTCAGTCTTGAGGGACCGCTGACTTTTGGTATTTTTGTGGGTTGGGGATACCCTTGAGTAAGGTTAAGTAAAGGCGGATCACTCTTGAATAGTCCTTGATGAACGCGATAATAACCACAGAATCCAGGAATCTTTGCAGTTCTTTAGATTTTTGGGCTGCGGCCAGGTGGTCAAGGCCTCAACTTTACTTGGGTCGGTCTCTATTCCTCGTTGGATACTATGTGTCCACATACTTTACTGATGTTTGAAAGAATTGACACTTATCAATGGACAGTTTAAGGCCAAAGTCCTCCAGTCGGTCCAATACTTAAATAATCTGCTCTCATGTTCCTCCAGTGAGCTGCCAAACACAATAACATCATCTAGGTATACTAGGCACTCTAGTAAGTTCATGTCCCCACTGCACGCTCCATCAATCGTTGAAAAGTGGCTGGGGCACCTGAAATCCCTTGAGGCATCCTCATGAATTCATAGAAGCCAAGCGGACAGATAAAGGCTGTCTTTTCACGGTCCTCTGGGGCCATCGGGATCTGATAGTACCCACTGCGAGATCCAGCACAGAGAACCACTTGCTCCGCTTAGGCAGTCCAAGCATCCTGAATGCGGGGCATTGTGTACTGATCAGGATAGTCCACCGGTTTAGTGCGATAATCCACACACATCCTTACTGTTCCATTCTTTTTCCTCACTACCACAATGGGGAAGCATAAGGGCTTCTGGATTCTTGTATTACACCAGCAGCTAACATCTCTTGCAGATGCCGGCTCATATCATCTATGTCAGCAGGTGCCAGGCGCCGAGACCTCTCACGAAATGGTCTTTCGTCATGCAGCCGGATATTGTGCTCAGCTCCTGCACGCATCCTACGTCCCATTCCTTTAAAGAAAACACCTGTGCTCTCTGGGCAAGCTTCTCACTGATCCTCTCACTTTCCATTCAGCTGGCAGCGGGAGTCGCAAATCAAACAAGTTGTATGCGATCTCTGTCATTCTTCCTTGAACTCTCGTGCTGGGTAGCACTGCAGTGTCTGCACAATGCACATTAGCCAGGATGCAACCTCTATTTACTCGAATGTCTCTTCAGACACATTATGAACTTGGACCATTACCCTTCTGGCATAAGCATGGGCTCTAGCGGGCAAAATACTAAGGCTTGACCAGCAGTCCTCTGGCAATTTTCCATCGCCTGGTGCATCCAACATTAATATTTTATTCTTAACATCCTTTCTGATACGGACCTCTCCCTGTAAGGTACACTGGGCATTTGGCGCCAGGATCAGAGACTCAGGATCCTTCTTCCATACAATTCCGACCGGTTCCTCTGGTTCTATTTTTTCAGCACTCTCTGTGCCTCATAGGCCTTCTTAATTAAAGCCGGAACTCTAAAGCTCTACTAGTCTTTGACCCCTGTTTTCATAAGACAACTGTGCCAGCCTTCCGAACATATGAGCATTTGTTCCAATCAACAAAGGGACACCATCATACAGTCCAGTGGGGACACTCAAGGCTAGGGTCTCTACTTGTTCGGCCACTCCAGCCACGGAGGTGGGGAAAGACAGCCAAATTCGGATATACCCGGAATAGGGGTAGGCCTTCTCACTTAACCCCCATACATGCAGTCCTTCTAATGGTTGTAAGGGTACATCTGACAAATGCTTCTGATACCAATCTTGGAACATAATTGTCACTTGGGAGCCACTGTCTTATACAGCTCTTGTAGACACTCCATTCACCTTTACAGTGGTCTCCATGGAGGGACCCACTATTCTGGACCAGTCTGGAGAGGCGATAGTGGGGGCCTGGGCAACTGACCTTGCCACAAAAGGACGTGAGTTAGCATTTTTGGTGCCCTCACTGGGATCATTGTCACCTCTTAACCACTGATTTGTTCTCCGAAGCTCTCCTTGTAGCCTATATGCAACTTTGTCAGTGTCTTTTGGGGACTGGCATTCCCTTTCATGTGCCCATCTTTCCCACAATTATAGCAAAACATACTTTCTGGAGTTTGAGCTGGCCGAGGCGCCACACTGGGAGCCAGGGGGGGTATTACTAACTGAAACCTGGGTGCCATCTCTGTCTGCAGTGATAAGCATTTGGAGACATCTGTCAGTTTCTCCACTTCCATGGTCAAGGAATTGAGTTTGAGCTGTTATCAGCAGGAGATACATGGGTGGGTACCCCACCCCCATAGCAGATGCAGTCGGATATAGGTCAGGGCCCGTACTTGCAGGCGTGGCCTTCATAAAGGGACTGTTTTGAATTCCGGATCTCTCTCAACAGTTCGCCCCATTGTGGCATATCTTTTTCCTTGTCAGAGCACTCATTGACTGCCAACCTCTGCCCCTGAACTACTCTGATGGGTCACCTCAGTCACTCGGGTCGTAGCCGCAGCTATTGGTGCAGGTCCTCCGGGTCGTCTTTCTCAACTCCTCAATTTCTCTCATTAACTCATCATAGGAGGGTGGGGATTCCAGTCGATCTGCCAGGCGTAACTGAAGCAACAGAAGTTCTGAGAGGGGCAGACTTAAGGATCCTGTCAGGCCTGGTTCGGTCCAGTTCAATCGCTGGCAAACTACCTTTCTGAGGCATTCTTGCAACAATTTTCCAGCCGAGATACATACACAGACAACAACTCCCTTGGTACTGTGTGCATCTCTTACTCTCCACCATAGGTCCTCATCAGAATCTGGGCTCCCATACACATTCTCCAGGGCCCTCCAAGATGGGGCTGTGCAGTCACTTCAGGGTTACTGGCCCGTTTAGCACGAATGGTAGCCAGGGCAGGACCTCGGGCTCTCACTAACCCTCTTTCGCTTCCGAGCTACAGAGCATTGCCATTCTAGCACTTGGGGGCAACATATGTCTATCCAGGTCTCCCAGTCATCCTCCCTTGGGGTGGGAGGGTGCCAGAGAAGATCCTCAACCTTCGGTAAGAGTCATGACTAATGGCAGGTCAGAAATTGGAGTCTGCATTGGTTCAGCCACCATTACGGGCACTGAGCGGAGAAGGTGTTGGGGAGGAACACCCCCAGGTGGCAAGAATAGTTTCTTCAAGTCCTCCACAGTTTTCCCTTCCCCAGCAACCATTTAGCAAATTTCTCTCAAAAGTTTCAGATAGTGGTGGGGCTCATTCCTCCGGTCTTTACTGTCCTTAGTTATCACTCTCCAAGCAGTGAGGGCTCCTCTGGGTAATGGTCTGTGGCACTTTGGAGCTATCTATGGGATCCTTAAACTCACTAGGGCCAGGAAAGTGTGGGTGAGCAGATTAGCCTGACCCACCACCACAGGGGTTTTGTAAACCTTCCACCTTGGAAAGTACTCCTGCACAGTGTCCGTAGTTGATACAGGGGATGTCCAGGATAAGCATAGCATTTTGGGGTCGATCTCCTCCCCAGTACACCACTCCACCAGCCGGTGCACAGCCACTTCTGTCGGGTACCCATTTTTTCTTAACAGTGGTTTGTAAATATGGCCACTAGAGGACACACAATCCCAGCGGTGAGCCTCCAAGATGTAACCCCTAGATGGCGCTATCCCAGGGGCTACTACCCTGCCTGATTTGCCACTAACAGGTTGAGGGCCTGGATCCAATGGCGGGTGCCTCCACCCAGAGGTCAGGGTTTGCAATAGTTAAACTAACTTGGTCACAGCCCTCTGGAACACTGCAACCCCCTTTCTTCCCACTAGTGGCCCACACAATATATCAGAATTACTTCACAGTATACACTCTACCCCAGAACTGGTTCAGGCACTGGGACCCCTGTAAAACAAGATACAGTACAACAATCACAGTACAGTACTTTAACATAGACAAATACCTCAGGCAGTATAACTTTGCTGAAACAAGCAGCTCTGATTTATTTGGGGGATATAACAAGGACAGGGGGAAATCAGGTTAATTAGCTTTTCACTCTAATAATCTACCTATGGCTCTGTGCACAGGCCTATCCCTATCAGTTACTGTCCCTGGGTACCCAAGCCCTAATGGCTAGTCCAAACCATGGCAGCTGGTAGGGACCCTTTCACACAGAGAAAAGGAAAATTAAACAGTCAGCAGTACAGTAATTCCATTTGGATTTAATGTAGCAATTCAACAGGGAGCGACCCTGAATTAGTACTCGTGGCCTCCAAATAAGATAGGGTCCTTCAACGTCAGCAGGGCTCACTTGAGGTACACAAACCTCTTCACACATCCATATGAAAGAAAGCACTATACCAGGCAGGCTGCATCTGTATCTCGATCGCAATTACTGCACAATATCCGGGAGAACACACAGCAGATTCAGTTCCTGACAGACCGAGTGCAATTTTCAGCAATTCCTCCAGTCTTCTACAGGGTGAGCCTGGTTTCTACTCTTCAGAGATCCTTCGATTCTTTTCACAGGACGGATTCAGTCCTAACAAGCTGTTACACAAGCTGCAGACCGGAACTCTGGGCCTTACACACGTTTTTTGACTAAAACTGCACACTGAAAAAGCACAGGGCTCCTTCCTTCTTCACTGCCAAAGCTCAACTGAAACTCCAACCGACAAAACGGGCACTTCCTTTGTGTTCCTCCCAGTTCTTGACTGGATTGGCTGTCTCCACAATAGACTGCTGCTGTTGGTCCAAAAGGCACTGAAGTCTAAACTACATCTCCCAGAGTCACTGCCCATACAATCCTCTTGTGGCTGGCTCAGATTATGAGTCCAAGTTCTGATTCGTCCAAGGCACCATTTTAGAGCTAGCTTACCCAACACTGATTGGTCCAGTTCAGCAGTTCAAAACTAGAATGGGGAACTAGCAGACACAATTCTGACTGCAAAGAAAGCAGGTTAGACAAACTGTAATTTCATTATTACTCTAAATGATTTCTGGTAAACAGTTACATCTTTCAGATAGGTTCCCTTTGCACTCCTACTGACTGCAAAAATGAAGTGAATTGGCAGCAGCTCGAGTGGTACTCAGAGAAGTACACAGTCCCCCCATACAAACTAATTATGTCTGCAAGCAGACAGCTCTTAAAGAGACAGTACCAGAGGCTCTAAAAACACTCACTGATAAATGGCTTAAATGCCAAACACCATTCAGGCTTGGAGCATTGAAGCAAGCTCCTGGAAGTCTTTTGGGAACCCCCATTTGCAGGGGGGTTACAAGTTTATTGATCAGTTTCAGCTTAGGACCTTCTTTGTATAACAATGCAGTTCTCAAATCAGTGGAGCGTAATTTGGACACATCTTTTCCTGCATAGAGGGCTTCTAAAGCTGATTTGATCATGGGATCATGGGATTGAGGCGCCAATACTGTCATTGTCCAGCTGAGGCAGTGCACCAATGTCTCATTGCAGAAAGTGGCAATAAGCAGCAGGTATGCAATTCTCAGAGGGTCCCAAGCAATCCACCATGCAGTCCACTGCGTCCTGCGGACATTTGTTCCTCCTGTCAAACTTCTGGCAGAGTGCCCGAATATCAGGTTCTGACAATCTGACCCAATCATTCTGGGGAACAGGCCTCTGGGAGAGAGCATCAGCATCTATGTGGTTCAGGCCTGCTCGGTATTCAACAGCATAGTCGTATGTAGATAATGCAGAAAGCCACCTATGGCCAGTGGCATCCAACTTAGCTGAGGTCTGCACATAGGTCAAAGGGTTATTGTCAGTTTTTACTAGTATTTTAGCCCCATACAAGTACTCATGGAATTGGTCAACAATAGCCCACTTCAAAGCTAGGAACTCTAACTTATGTACAGGATAGTTCTTTTCGGATGGGGTCAGGCTTCTACTGGCAAAGGCCACTGGTCTCAGACCATTCTCGTGCTCTTGGTACAACACAGCCCCCAACCCTTGCAAGCTAGCATCAGTGTGCAGGACATAAGGTTTTCTTGGATCGGCATAGGCCAGCACTGGAGTGTGGGTAAGTTGATATATGATCTCATGAAAAGCAGTCTCACAATCAGGAGTCCAGCGGGCCCTAAATACTTCACTCGGACGAAAATACTCTCTTTCAGTCTTGAGGGATGCTGACTTTTTGTATTTTTTGTGGGTTGGGGGATACCCTTGAGTAAGGTTAAGTAAAGGGCGGATCACTCTTGAATAGTCCTTGATGAAACGTGGATAATAACCACAGAATCCTAGGAATCTTTGCAGTTCTTTTAGATTTTTGGGCTGTGGCCAAGTGGTCAAGGCCTCAACTTTATTTGGGTCGGTCTCTATTCCCTCTGTGGATACTATGTGTCCCACATACTTTACTGATGTTTGAAAGAATTAACACTTATCAATGGATAGTTTAAGGCCAAAGTCTTCCAGTCGGTCCAATACCTTAAATAATCGGCTGTCATGTTCCTCCAGTGAGCTGCCAAACACAATAACATCATCTAGGTATATCAGGCACTCTAGTAAGTTCATGTCCCCCACTGCACGCTTCATCAATCATTGAAAAGTGGCTGGGGCACCTGAAATCCCTTGAGGCATCCTCATGAATTCATAGAACCCAAGCGGACAGATAAAGGCAGTCTTCTCACGGTCCTCTGGGGTCATCAGGATCTGGTAGTACCCACTGCGGAGATCCAGCACAGAGAACCATTTGCTCCCGTTTAGGCAGTCCAAAGCATCCTGAATGCGGGGCATTGTGTACTGATCAGGGATAGTCTGCTGGTTTAAGGTGCGATAATCCATGCACATCCTTACTGTCCCATTCTTTTTCCTCACTACCACAATGGGGGAAGCATGGGGCTTCTGGATTCTTGTATTACACCAGCAGCTAGCATCTCTTTCAGATGCCGTCTCACATCATCTATGTCAGCAGGTGCCAGGCGTCGAGACCTGTCATGAAATAGTCTTTCGTCATGCAGCCGGATATGGTGCTCAGCTCCTGCCGCATCCTACGATCCCATTGCTTTTAAAGAAACACCTGGTCTCTCTGGGCAAGCTTCTCACTGATCCTCACTTTCCATTCAGCTGTGAGCGAGAGTCACCAAAATCAAACAAGTCAGGCGTTAGTCTGTCATTCTTCCCGAACTCTTGCTGCTGGGTAGCACTGCAGTGTCTGCACAATGCACATTAGCCAGGTGCAACCTCTATTTACTCGAATCTCTGTCAGACACATTATGAACTTGAACCATTACCCTTCTGGCATAAGCATGGGCTCTAGCGGCAAAATACTAGGCTTGACCAGCAGTTCCTCCGCAATTTTCCATCGCCTGGTGCATCCAACATTAATATTTTATTCTTAACATCTTTTCCTGATCTGGACCTCTCCTGTAAGGTACACTGGGCATTTGGCACCAGGATCACAGACTCAGGATCCTTCTTCCAGACAATTCCGACCGGTTCCTCTGGTTCTACTTTTTCAGCATCTCTCTGTGCCTCATAGGCCTTCTTAATTAAAGCTAGAATTCTTAAAGCTCTACTAGTCCTTGACCCCTGTTTTTCATAACACAACTGTGCCAGCCTTCCAAACATATGAGCATTTGTTCCAATCAACAAAGGGACACCATCATACAGTCCAGTGGGGGGACACACTAAGGCTAGGGTCTCTACTTGTTCGGCCACTCCAGCCACGGAGGTGGGAAAGACAGCCAAATTCAGATATACGGAATAGGTAGGCCTTCTCACTTAACCCCCATACATGCAGTCCTTCTAATGGTTGTAAGGGTACATCTGACAAATGCTTCTGATACCAATCCTGGAACATAATTGTCACTTGGGAGCCACTGTCTAATACAGCTCTTGTAGACACTCCATTCACCTTTACAGTGGTCTCCATGGAGGGACCCACTATACTGGACCAGTCTGGAGAGGCAGTAGCGAGGGTCTGGGCAACTGACCTTGCCACCAAAAGACGTGTTAGCATTTTTGGTGCCCTCACTGGGATCATTTTGTGCACCTGTTAACCACTGATTTGTTCTCCAAAGCTCTCCTTGTAGCCTATATGCAACTTTGTCAGTGTCTTTTGGGGACCGGCATTCCCTCTTCATGTGCCCATCCTTCCCACAATTATAGCAAAACATACTTTCTGGAGTTTGAGCTGGCCGAGGCGCCACACTGAGAGCCAGGGCGGGGGTACTACTAACTGGAAATCTTGGTGCCATCTCTGTCTGTGGCGTGATAAGCATTTGGAGACATCTCGTCAGTTTCTCCACTTCCATGGTCAAGGAATTGAGTTTGGAGCTGTTATCAGCAGGAGATACATGGGTGGGTACCCCCACCCCCATAGCAGATGCAGTCGGATATATGTCGGAGCCTGTACTTGCAGGCGTGGCCTTCATAAAGGGACTGTTTTTGAATTCCCAGATCTCTCTCAACAGTTCGCCCCATTGTGGCATATCTTTTTCCTTCTCAGAGCACTCATTAACTGCCAACCTCTGCCCCTGAACTTCATTTGATGGGTCACCCTCAGTCACTCGGGTCGTAGCCGTAGCTGTTGGTGCATGTCCCTTCTGAGGTCGCCTTTTTTCAACTCCTCGAATTTCTCTCATTAGCTCATCATAGGAGGGTGGGGATTCCAGTCGATTTGCCAGGTGTAACTGAAGCAACAGCAGTTCTGAGAAGGGGGCAGACTTAAGGATCCTGTCCAGCCTGGTTCGGTCCAATTCAATGGCTGGCAAACTACCCTTTCTGAGGCATTCTTGCAACAATTTTTCCAGCCAAGATACTGTACATACACAGACAACAACTCCCCTTGGTACTGTTGTGCATTTCTTACTCTCCACCATAGGTCCTCAGAATCTGGGCTCCCATACACATTCTCCAAGGCCTCAAGATAGGCCTGTGCAGTCGCTTCAGGGTTACTGGCCCATTTAGCACAGATGGTAGCCAGGGCAGGACCTCGGAGGCTCTCACTAACACTCTTTCGCTTTTCGGCTTCCAAGCATTGCCATTCTAGCACTTGGAGGGCAACATAGTCTATCCAGGTCTCCCAGTCATCCTCCCCTTGGGGGGTGGGGAGGGTACCAGAGAAGATCCTCAACCTTCGGTAAGAGTCGTGACTAATGGCAGGTGCAGAAATAGGAGCCTGCATTGGTTCAGCCACCATTACGGGTACTGGAGCGGGAGAGGGTGTTGGGGGAGGAAGACCCCCAGGTGGCAAGAATAGTTTCAAGTCCTCCACAGTTTTCCCTTCCCCCAGCAACCATTTAGCACATTTCCCCTCAAAAGTTTCAGATAGTGGTGGGGGCTCATTCCCCCGGGTCTTTACTGTCCTTAGTTATCTCTGTCCAGGCAGTGAGGGCTCCCTCTGGGGTAATAGTCTGTGGCACTTTGGTGCCTACTATGGGATCCTTAAACTCTACTAGGGCCAGGAAAGTGTGGGTGAGCAGATTAGCATGCCGACCCACCACCACAGGGTTTTGTAAACCTTCCACCTTGGAAATTACTCCCTGTACAGTGTCTGTATTGATACCCAGGGGGATTTCCAGGATAAGCATAGCATTTTGGGGGTCGATCTCCTCCCCAGTACACCACTCCACCAGCCGGTGCACAACCACTTCTGTCGGGGTACCCATTTACTTTATTTTCTTAACAGTGGTTCGTAAATATGGCCACTAGAGGACACACAATCCCAGCGGTGCCTCCAAGATGTAACCCCTAGATGGGGCTATTCCAAGGGCTACTACTCCTGCCTGATTTTCCACTAACAGGTTGAGGGGCCTGGATCCGATGGGGGGTGCCTCCACCCAGAGGTCAGGGTTTGCAATAGTTGAACTAACTTGGTCACAGCCCTCTGGGACACTGCGACCCCCCTTTCTTCCCACTAGTGGCCCATGTAATATGTCAGAATTACCTTCACAGTATACACTTACCCCCAGGACTGGTTCGGGCAGTGTGACTCCTGGGACTCCCTGTAAAATAAGATGATACAGTGCAAAAACCACAGTACAATACTTTAACATAGCGAATACCTCAGGCAGTGTAACTTTGCTGAAACAAACAGATCTGATTTATTTAGGGGGATATAACAAGGACAGGGGGAAATCAGGTTAATTAGTTTAAATGCATTAATAATCACAGTACTGTGCACATATTTCAGAATCCCAAATGTCCCTAATGTCACTCTTACTGGGTACCCAGGCAATAAGAGGCTAGCCTATTTGGTGCAGGTGGTTGGGGCCCTGAAGATGGAAAATGCATGCACAATACCCAAATTGTAGTCCGGAGCCGACAGGCTCAGTTCGTGGAGAAAGAAAGGAAAAGTAATCAGGTGGAACACTTGCAATTAGATGATGGCAGGGAGCTACCCTGATCTGTACTCACAAATTCAATGCTGAAACTGAATGGAAGGCAGATTGTCCTGGATTGCCAGGCGGAGCAGACCATGTGGACAAGGTCCTTGTGACTGGACCCCAAGGCAGTTCAGAGCAAATGGATGTAGTCTGGATTAAACTGGGGTTTACTTGCAGCTTCATGCACTCAATTCACTGTACAGGGGATTTGAAACGCGAATCTCCACTAGCACTACACACATTTATATGGAAAAAAGAAAGTACTATACCAGGCAGGCTACTTCTCTATCCCGATCGCAATTATTGCACAGTACCCGGGAGAACACACAGCAGATTTAGTTCCTGACAGACCGAGCGCGATTCAGCAATTTCTCCAGTCTTCTACAGGGTGAGCCTGGTTTCTACTTTTCAGATCTCCTTGATTCTCTTCACAGGTCAGATTCAGTCCAAACAAACATTTGCACAAGCTGCAGACCAAAACTTAGGGCCTTACACGCATTTCCTGACTAAATCTGCGCACTGAAGGAGCACAGGGCTCCTTCCCTATTCACTGCCAGAGCTAAACTGAAACTCCAGTAGACAAAACCGGGCACTTCCTTTGAGTTCCTCCCAGTTCTTAGCTGGATTGGCTGTCACTCACAATAGCCTCCCCCTGTTGGTGCAAAAAGGCGATGAATTCCAAACTACATTTCCCAGAGTCACTGCCCATACAATCCTCTTGTGGCAGGCTCAGATTACGAGTCCAAGTTCTGATTCATCCACAGGCACCATTTTAGAGCTACCTTAACCCACACTGATTGGTCCAGTTCAGCAGTTCAAAACTAGAATGGGGAACTAGGCAAACACAATTCTGACTGCAAAGAAAAGCAAGTTAGACAAACTGTATTTTCATTATTACTCTAAATGATTTCTGGCAAACAGTTACATCTTTCAGATAGGTTCCCTTTGCACTCCTAGTGACTGCAAAAACGGAGTGAATTGGCAGCAGCTCGAGTGGGACTCAAGCAGAGAAACACACAGTCCCCCCCATACAAACTAATTATGTCTGCAAGCAGACAGCTCTTAAAGAGACAGTACCAGAGGCTCTAAAAACACTCACAGATAAATGGCTTAAACGCCAAACACCATTCAGGCTTGGAGCATTTAAGCAAGCTCCTGGAAGTCTTTTGGGAACCCCCATTTGCAGGGGGGTTACACCGGGTATTGCAGAAGATTTATGACTAATTTCAGCACAGTTACAACACCTCTCACAGTTCAGACCAAAAAGAGAATGCCAAAACATGTGCAGTGGTCAGAATGCTGTGAGAAGGCCTTCTGTCTGCTCAAGCAGGCCCTATGTCAGGCTGCAGTGCTAGCCAGCCCTGATTATGGTCTAAAATTTATAGTGCACACAGATACATCAAATGTTAGGGTGTGGGCTGTGCTGAGTCAGGTCAATTCAGAATACCACCCTATTGTTTACCTGAGTCAAAAAGTCTTGATGAGGGAAATGACATGATATATGCCACTATAGAGAAGGAATGTCTGAATGTAGTCTGGGCATTGCAGAAGTTGCAGCCAATAGTTATACAGCAAACAATTTGCTGTGACCATGGACTGTAATCCACTAACATGGCTATAGCTCATGAGTGGTGGGAATGCCAAATTGTTGCACTAGAATGTAGCACTGCAGGAATACAATCTGCGCATTCAACATAGGAAGGGCTCACAAAACATCAACGCTGATGGACTGTCCCGTCAGATGGAATAGCATGGCCGATGCAATCACAGAGTGGTGTTGTCATACAGTGCCAGCATCAGACTTGAGAAGGGAGGTGTGGCAATTTTATGTTTTCATACACAACCGGCAGTTGGATTTGTGGAAGGATTCCTGAAAATACAGGGAGGGCAGTAAGGTCAAATTCCAAAAGTCACTCATGTGAGCTGGTTGTTTTTCAACTGGTTTATAAGGGAGGAAATAACAAGACTTACATGTTCCTGAGTATTCTGAAAGGTGATACAATTTGACACTGTTTAAATGTGTGTCGTTTGTGATTACTTAGGTTTTTCATGCTTGTAATACCTTTGATGTGCATGGTTAGACAGTGAGAGTCTCTATAAAATGGAGATCAGGGAGTAAGACACAGAGACGTGAGTCAGCGTGTGGTATATACACAGACTTGTGGGGTCAGAGACTGAAAGGGAAGTCAGTGGCAGGTTCAAGTTCTCTGAAGACAAGAGACTGTTTCTTTTCCATATGTGCTAGTTTGGAAGTTTTAAGCTAGCTAGCAGGAAGCTAAGTTTACAGTTTATGGTTTAACTCAATTTATTTTGCATGTCTTTTTTCTGGAAGCACATTTATTCTGATTTGGCCAATGTGTAAATACGTTGTGTAAATAAAGTAGTTACTATTTAATCATAATATACAGACTGGTTGCATGTTTTACATAAAAATGGCTTAGTCTGTGAATTTCTGGAGTACCTGCCATTCTGAAAAGGCACGCTAAATCTGATGCAAGCAATCTTAAAATGCCTCCCTTCCTGATACAGGTAAGGGAGTGATGTGAACTTTGATAAAGACAGAACCCACATGTCACCTGGGGTTCAAGCAGTCAGCCTTGGCTTGATCCAGGGGGACTGGAGACTGGGCTACGAGAGTCCAAGTGTTGGGGTGCATCACCTTTGCACAGGGTTGAGCATGGCTGTAAGGACACAGCGAGGTGAACACAGGTGAAGGTCTGCAACAGCTGAGTGTGACAGGGGCACTGGTTGTGGCATGGGCGGGTGGGTTTGTCACATCCTAAAACAAAGTTCAAATCCTTGTGGTGTCATTTTGTTTGGTGTTTTATGTGTGATTGTGTGTAATGAAGTATCAGATAGTTGCCCTGTGCATGACAGAGGTTTCTAAAAGGGGTAGGAAATGTTATGCTTCCTATTTGGCTAAATCAGTTCTGATACCCATATGTTAATCCACCAGAAACATACTGGTTGGGACAAGTTCATGTGGCATTAGTGTGTACTGTTACTGTACTGTGATTGACAGCAGGGTAGCTGGATGAGGGACTTCCAGATTAAGAAAGGAAATTATGTTTGTTTTAGGCTTGTGGCCTGCAATAAATATATGTATAATTGTTTTTATTTTATGTTTATTGGTTTAACAATGAACATAGAAGAAGTACACCAGATGCAGTACATAGGGATTGAAAGAACTTAACTAATGAGGGCACCACTGCTCTTAATACATACCAATAAACTGATCGTACTTCGTCAGTTATATACATCTTTGGGGGTAAACCAAGAGACTACATAAAATACAGTAGGTAATATAAACTGAGAATATGCTGCTTCAAAGTAACCAGTCTCTGTTTCCTGTACAGGAAAATGAGGTATTCATGCTTTACCAAAAGTATAAACTCTCAAAAGGGTTAATGCTCTACATTATATCAAATTAAAATGTGTTATGAAACACAAAATATACAGAATGGGAGAAACAGAGCAGGAAAACAGTGCCTCAGTCCCCCAATCATTTAGAGGGTCACAAACAAAAACTGGTAGAGTTGCTGAAATAGGAGTCAGAAGCAGCCAAAATGACCCACACGAAAAATGATTAGATAGAAAGAACAGTCTAGAATGTTCCGAGGTGGGCTAAGGCACACTAGAAACAGCTGATGGGCAAACCTACTCCTGATTCTCCAAAGGCAGATCAGGTATCGCCATCATCCTCTCCCTCCTGGTCAAACTGGGTGTACTCATCTCTTTGTCATGGAGGTAGAACATGACATTGGGCCCATTTCAGAGCTTCGGTGGGATCCGAAAACACAAACACTTTCCTATCATCAACTATGTGAAAACAGGGTTGGAATAAAATTCCATGTGAAAGCTCAGCTTCCTGCAGCCTAGCCTTGACTCCATCAAATTGCTTTTGTAACCCCCCTGCAAATGGGGGTTCCCAAAAGACTTCCAGGAGCTTGCTTGAATGCTCCAAGCCTGAATGGTGTTTGGCGTTTAAGCCATTTATCAGTGAGGGTTTTTAGAACCTCTGGTACTGTCTCTTTAAGAGCTGTCTGCTTGCAGACATAATTAGTTTGTATGGGGGACTGTGTGTTTTTTTTGATTGAGTACCACTCAAGCTGCTGCCAATTCACTCCATTTTTGCAGTCACTAGGAGTGCAAAGGGAACCTATCTGAAAGATGTAACTGTTTGCCAGAAATCATTTACAGTAATAATGAAATTACAGTTTGTCTAACGTACTTTCTTTTGCAGTCAGAACAGTGTCTGCCTAGTTCCCCATTCTAGTTTTGAACTGCTGAACTGGACCAATCAGTGTGGGGAAAGCTAGCTCTAAAATGGTGCCTTGGACGAATCAGAACTTGGACTCATAATCTGAGCCAGCCCCAAGAGGATTGTATGGGCAGTGACTCTGGGATATGTAGTTTAGACTTCAGTGCCTTTTTGGACCAACAGCAGCAGTCTATTGTGAGTGACAGCCAATCCAGTCAAGAACTGGGAGGAACTCAAAGGAAGTGCCCGGTTTTGTCGGTTGGAGTTTCAGTTGAGTTTTGGCAGTGAAGAAGGAAGGAGCCCTGTGCTTTTTCAGTGTGCAGTTTTAGTCAAAAAACGTGTGTAAGGCCCAGAGTTCCGGTCTGCAGCTTGTTAGGACTGAATCCGTCCTGTGAAGAGAATCAAAAGATATCTGAAGAGTAGAAACCAGGCTCACCCTGTAGAAGACTGGAGGAATTGCTGAAAATTACACTCGGTCTGTCAGGAACTGAATCTGCTGTGTGTTCTCCCGGGTATTGTGCAGTAATTGCGATCGGGATACAGATGCAGCCTGCCTGGTATAGTGCTTTCTTTTATATGGATGTGTGAAGAGGTTTGTGTACCTCAAGTGAGCCCTGCTGACATTGAAGGACCCTATCTTATTTGGAGGTCGTGAGTACTAATTCAGGTCGCCTCCTGTTGAATTGCCACATTAAATCCAAATGGAATTACTGTACTGCTGACTGTTTAATTCTCCTTTTCTCTGTGTGAAAGGGCCCCTACCAGCTGCCACGGTTTGGACTAGCCACTAGGGCTTGGGTACCCAGGGACAGTAACTGATAGGGATAGGCCTGTGCACAGAGCCATGGTAGATGTATTAGAGTGATAAGCTAATTAACCTGATTTCCCCTGTCCTTGTTATATCCCCTAAATAAATCAGAGCTGCTTGTTTCAGCAAAGTTATACTGCCTAAGGTATTTGTCTATGTTAAAAGTACTGTACTGTGATTGTTGCACTGTATCTCATTTCACAGGGTCCCAGTGCGGAACCAGACCTGGGGTAAGTGTATACTGTGAAGGTAATTCTGATATATTGTGTGGGCCACTAGTGGGAAGAAAGGGGGGTTGCAGTGTCCCAGAGGGCTGTGACCAAGTTAGTTTAACTATTGCAAACCCTGACCTCTGGGTGGAGGCACCCGCCATTGGATCCAGGCCCCTCAACCTGTTAGTGGCAAATCAGGCAGGGGTAGTAGCCCCTGGGATAGCGCCATCTAGGGGTTACACTTTTTTTTCTGGCGGGTAGCATAGCTGAGCTCAGGGTAGAGTCAAACCTGCTTGCCATCCTGAAGTAATGTCTTGTGCCATCTGGCTAACGTCAAAATAAAGTCACTGTCCCAATGCTATCTAAGAGCATCACAATAGCTTGAGGTGCATCAGGATTACCGGTTGCCTGCTGCACACTACTTGTTAGGTTTTTCGATCACAATGTGGCAATCTTTAAATGGCTGCCTAAATTGCTGCTTCAGACACTCCATTGAAAATAATCCCAGGTAATCTCCTTCACTTCTCGCCGGCATACCTGCCTGGGCTTGATTTTAGAAGGTCTCAACACAAGACTTGAGTTGTGCATTTTCGTTAACTAAATTAGCAGTAGCGCCCAGTGCAGCCTCAGAGAGTGTACAGGTCTCCACTGATTCCATTTTAATATAAGTAACATCTGTTTCCAGGGTAGTAACTTGATTAGTTAATGAATCAAATTTCTTGGGCAATCCTGCTACCATAGAGATAAGGCGATTGGAAGGCTGCAGCCTGTGGTTCTATGGGGGATAGCTCCTCCCCCATCTCTATGTAAACCTACCAGCATCACCCACTCTGCTTAGAGCGAGTCGCACTCACTTCTCGGTGGCATGGCTGGTTGGCTCCCCCCCTTTCCACTGGTTGTTTTTGTTATGCTCTGCTGCTCACCCCTTTCTCTGCCTGGGCCATTGCCTTGCTTTGTCCCCCTTCCCTTCCTTGTTGTGCCTCCTCCCTCCCCTTGCTCCTATCTCTCTCTCTCTGCTTCCAAGTTTTTTCTTTTGGGCTTTCTTCTCCGCCAGCCACTTCTCAGTACCTCCACCGCTAGCTCCATTCCATCGCTGGGATTGTTCATGCTTCTGGCTTGTGGCATGTCACCCTGCTTCGGCTCAGTTCATTATTTTTCCTGTTGGTCGTACTACTGCCTCCCTGCCTGGCATTCTCTATCTCAGGATGTCATTGATCCATGCTGGCTTGGTCTGCTGCCTCTGGACTGCTGCCTTGACCACTTCTCTAAGTGACGGGGAGGTTCTGGCTCCGGATTGCTTGCCCTGTCTCTTCCTCTCTGAGTCTGCTGTCCTACCTGATGCTCACAGCAGGCAAGTCCTTTTCTGGATGTTTCCTGTATTACACCAACTGCGGTTTACTGCTGTCTGGAACTGCCTGTATGCCCTGACCTAGGGCCGCTGTTGTATGACAGCCTGCCCTGCTGCTCAGCAATTCAGCTGCTAATTACAGACTTCAGTTTCTTTTTACTTTCAGCACCTTGCTTAGCTGCTCCTTCTGGGCAGCAACCGGAATCTTCCTGCACTTGCTCTGTGTCTCGTCTTTAGTTTACTACTCATTCCAGGGGGTTCAATCACTCTACAGTACTGCTGATGGCTGTAATCTCTGTACAACAGTCCTGATTTATTGCTCATACACCAATGGCCGATTTGCCTCAGCACCGTCTATAGTGTGTCCAGCTTATTGTACAGCTAATTTTTGTCGATCTCCATTACTTTATATTACACTCCAGACTTTGGACTATGCTCCTGCAATCCCTGCACAGTCTGTCCGTTGGAGGTTTTGTTCCATAGGAATGCTCAGGCTGTCATACTCTTCAAGTTTTATGAACCTTAACCTAACATTCACACATTTGTACCTCTGGTGTTTCCTGACTACCGCCACTTTGTCCTACTGATCCCTCCTGTAGCATACTTCTCCTATCGGCCTCCTGAAGCCTGCTAGTCAGCCATTCTGATTCTGCCATCTGACCAGCCGGACCTCTGTGGAGTTTCCTGAGGGAATCTTGCATTCACAAACCCTGTTTCGCACCTTGATGACTGGACTGTGTTTCACTTATCTGGTGGCTGTACTTCAGGATGACTCATTGTAATAATAATTTCTTTGGGGGACACTTTCCCTGGTCTGGAGATTCAACTGCTAGACACTGTATTTGTACTCTTTAATTTTATGCCTTTTTGGCATGGTATTGGTGGATTATGAGGTCCCGCCATCCCGATCTACTCACTCTCACTACTCCTACCTCAGGCTGACCTACGTGGAGGTCCAGCTGGTCATGCTGGCCTACATGGAGGCCTAGCTTGACTCACTCTCACTACTCCTACCTCAGGCTGACCTACATGGAGGTCCAGCCGGTCCTGCTAGCCTACATGGAGGCCTAGCTTGACTCACTCACTCACTTCTACACTACTCAGGCAGACCTACGTGGAGGTCATGTCTTCTTGCTAGTCCACGTGGGGGCCTAGCTCGCTACTTTAGTTATCTGCTGTCCTCTAGTGGACTCTGTAGTTCTCACTGTTTATAGACTAGGACTCATGATATGACATTCCTATTGACCGTGTATCCAGCTTCCACAGCCATGGTGGATCACCGTTTCTGTGCATTCTACTCTTTCTTGCTGTTCCTCACAGGGTTTCACTGTCTCCTGCACCTTCAACGGGGCATCCCCTCATCGCTTATCAGACCCACGTGAGGTCTCGTCTTCCTTATATTGACCACTTGTGGCCTACTTGACCACCCAATCATTCGTTCATAGCAAGCTGTGGACTGAAATGGGATCCCTGCTCCAGCTGGCCCTCATCCGGGCCTACCATGCTTTATCATTCCATCATGCTTCTACAGTACTTCGCCGTCCTCTAGTCTATTCCACATGAGTTTCTATGCCTGGACATCTGTGGAGTATACTGTAATTCTTGGACATCTTGGGACGATTTTCTTTCTCTAACAAGACTCATTGGTAAAACTGTGCCACTGGATTTACAGCTGCATGCAAGCCTCCATCTTACTGCCATCTTGTTCGCAGCTCCCCAGTTCAGATTGCCCTTCATCCCTTGTCCATTAGTCACTAGCTGGATCTCTCCATATGCCCGGACCTTCCTCTTCAGCATTGTCTACCTGCTCATCATCACCTTGATCATCTGGACTTGGAACTTTATCAAGAACGTCTAATTTCATCCACCTTTTCTCATCAACTGTGCGTAGGCAGTTGTTTGCCTTCTCCTCAGACTGGACCTAGGGCTGCTCCCTGGTACGAATACATTTGCGCCACCTAAATTCCATGCTGTGGGTGGCCTCGTTAGGATCTGCCCTCCTTATGTTGGACTGTGCTCCACTATTGCACTCATTCCTTCACTATTCTGACTGCACATGTATGATCCTAGCTGCTTTGCTCGCTGCATGCCCGGTCAATGATTAAGGCTATCTTTTCATCTGATTCAGACTCCTCTTCGCTGCATTCTTCTCTGTCATGGTTTGACCATCTGGGACTCAACATTTTACTGAAATTCCACCATGGCGGACCAGATGGGGTCCACCATGTCTAGCTTCACCTGTTTGGACCTGACTCATGCTCAAACCTACTCCTACGTCACCCTCAAAAGGACTATGTTGCTTGCTCTATGTATTCCTGCTTCGCCTCACAAGGAGGCCTAGAATTTCTATCTGCTTTGCCTGCAATGGGCTGGCTTCCTGCTCAACTTACTCCTACTCACCCTCAACAGGCTTATATGCTTACTCTACACATACCTGCTTCGCCCCGCTAAGGGGGCATGGAGATTTCTATCTGCCTCTCCCGCAAAGAGCCTGGCTTCTTGCTCAACGCATTTTTACTTGCCCTTAATGGGCCTATATTGCCTGCTCTACACATTCCTGCTTTGCCCCATACAGGGCCTTGAGGTTTCTATCTGCTTCGCCCTCTTATGGCCTGGCAGCCTGCACTCTGCATACCTGCATCGCCCTGCAGGGGCCTGGTGCTTTTTACTGTAATTTTGCATAGCAGTGCACATGGATTAATATTCTCTCCTACTCTGCCTCACTAAGGAGGACTAGCTGTTTGCTTATCATACTCTAGTCCATCTGGAATGGATTTTTTCTTCATTGCACTCAAGGATTGCCCTTCAACCAGTTCTACACTCTTGCTTTTCCAAGATGTGATTCCACTCCAGCTGTTGATTGAGTTGCCTTGTATGAAAACTACTCACCCTATACACCTATAGATATACTGGACTGGGATTCGCTAACAGGATATGCTACCGTCTTTCTTGGTGGACACTCATCATCTGCACCGCAATATACTGGACTGGTATTCGCTAACAGAATATGCTACCGTCTTTCTTGGTGGACACTCATCATCTGCACTGCAACTCCAGGATTACTTGCTTGCAATCGAACTCAAGATCTACTCTTCAGTCAAAACTCAGGATTCGGATTAGACAATAACTTATTAATTCTTGGTTAATTTAGGATTACTCTGCTATAGTATGCCCAGAGGATAGGCAAGTTAGTAGCCACGGGTCCCCGGAGGTTTCCCCCAAGGGGGGGTTCCTCTCCTGCGTGCTATTAGCCACACTCTCCGGAGTTGGAGGAGGTAATCACACTGGTTATTACATATCTTTTTGGGCCTTCAATCCTACTCTTCACTAGTATCCTGCCAAAGGTGGGATACTGAGAAAGGACAAAACATCAAGTTCTAACAACAACTATATCTCATTCGGTTCAAACATACCTAAACACTAATCATACCTAATCCAGTTCCTACGTACTACAAGCACTGACCTATGTTCCTATCCAGTGCTAACGTATCTAAGCACCAGAGCCGTAGGAAGGCATTTTGGTGCCCTGGGCAAGAGACTAATTTTGTGCCCCCAGAAAACAGCCGGTGGTCGGCCCCCAGAAGCTCTAGGTTGTTAACGTGCTCTGTAGTGAGTTTTGGGGCTTTTCTTGAAGGAAAAACATACTTTTGTTATACGTTCCCTACCCCTGATTTCAGGGAAAACTTTGCTCCCATAGAATCTGAGGTGTGGGAGTCAAAGATGCTGGCTGGCTGCCATCAGAGTGTGCACTGCAGCTGCAACTGTTGTGGACAACTGTCTGACCAACAGTTCCATCAAGAGTGGCTCATGGGGGTATATATAGGCACCTCAGTAGCATAGATGCAGTCCTCGAGTGCTGGACACATGTACCTCTGAGATGCCCCACCTGCAACCACCCATCCTCACATATGGGAATGTATCCCCATGAGCCCACTCACTCAGCCCTGATGGCAGGCTCCACTACCCCTGTAGTGGAATCACCACCACCTAACAGAAGGAAACGCTTCCAACCCCCGACCATCCTTCCTTTAGCTAGACTATTTTCAGCACTCAATGCTGCTTGACCACCCTTCTAGACCATAACCAGACTCCGCCCCCCAACCATCCTACAGTGGCTTGAACACCTCCACAACACCACACTCACCTTAGCTGCCTACCTTCCCTATAGCTGAACCACCACCCTACACCAAGACAAGCACCCATGCACCAGAACTATCCCTGCAACTAGACCAACCGCACATACCTCTAAACTGTCCTTGAGTTTGCAACAAAATTTGCATTTGTCCATCATAAAGTTTGTTTTTATGGTAGAGAACAGTGGGGTTGGGGGTTAAAATCATGAAATAATGTAAAACATTAAAGTTACAGACTTATTCTTCTTCAGAAAATGCAGATGAACACAAATCCCCTTTTTCTATCAGCTTTCTGAGTGAATAGTGTCAATTTATAACATGTGTCCAAGATTTTGGGTCTTTGTCCTGATTATTTTAAGTCTTGTCCCTGATTCATGAGGCAAGAGGTTGAGTGGTATGCAGCCCCAAGTCTAGCATCCCTCCAGAGGACCACTCTTTCTGCAGTGGCATCCCCCACCAAACAATATTCTGATGTATCCAGTCCCCCCCACCAGGAACCCCCATAGAAAAGCACCCCTGCATCTGCCTCTACCCCCCCAGTTGGGAGAGGGCCAAGGAGCCTAAGATTCACGTCATCGAACTACTGCTATGGTGCTGTCCAGGGTCCCACAGTATAACTTCTGGCATACAAAAAATGCACTGCTCCTCTGGTCTACTCCCTCTCTCTCTCTTTCCCCAGCTCAGACTCATATACTCTATTGGCAACCACGAACATGGCAGGTATTTTTATATGTAATTTATAAGCGCTCCAGAAACTGTCAGATGTCAAGATCCAGAAGCGGTCAACTGACATTCATGATTTAGGTGACATGCTCAGTCTACGCAGTGTTATAAATTATTAATAAAACTGTCATGTTCATGGATGCAAGCCAAGCAGACCTAGTGAGTCGGGAAGCTTTCCTTTTCTGCTAGAAGTTTTACTGTGGGACCCTGGACAGCACTGTAGCGCAGCAGTTCTCTGCTGTGGATCTTCTAGCTTCCTGGCCCTCTCTTGACCCGTGAGGGGGCAGTTGCAGGGGGTAGCTTGTCTGGCGGGGGGGGGGTCCTGCTGTAGGATGGGGATGGGATACATTATGTAGTAGTGTCTCCAAGTTGTAGTATCTAGGCGGGGCCCTGTAAAAAAAAACCAAAATAAATGGCCCGACAGGGCATGATTGGGTGCTTGAGCTTGAGGACCCCCCCAAGGGCCCATTTAGTTAGCCCTGGTGAGAGACAGTGTAGGGGCCCCATGGTGCAATGAGAAGTGTCATTAGGGAAAAAATATTCTGCCTAGCCTATACCAGTTTTCAGAATGCCTTAGCAGTGCAGCCCCTCTCCTCTGCCCAGTAAATAACACCTGCACAGCACCCCCCCAGTACAGCTGAGCCAGTCCAACTGCTCCAGTCAGCATCCCTGCAGCCAGAAGGAGCCCCACTCCAAATCCCTTCATTTCCCTGATTCCCATCAGTTCCCCTCCACAGCCCAAGCCAATCCAGATACACGTAACTGTTAATATGTTATGATATAAATTGTACAGATCCCCTCCCATGGCATCCAAGACAACTAGGCAAGGCACTAGTAGGCAAGGCCTCATTTTCTAAGCAAGACAGGTGTGGGTGGCGGGGTGAGAATGGAACAAGGACTCTGCTAGGGAGAATAAGAAGGAGAGGACACAAAAAAAAGACAATGGAATGGGAGTGCAGGAAGGACGCAGGTCAAGAGGAAAGAAAAGAAAATGTAACAACGTGGTGGACAGAAGGGATGGTGTGCCATGGCCCATGACATGGCAGTCAGGCCAAGGCTGAGGAAACTGCTTCAAAATCTTCACTCCCATCCCAGTCTCCAGTCCAGTGCATGAAGTTCAAGTGAACTACACAGTCGCTGCCCACCTGCCCACCCACCAGCAGAGCCAATTCCAAGATAGGCCGACCCAGGCCCAATAATTCAATGGCAAAGAAATCGGATCTTTGTCTCTTGACTTCCTGAGTGAGACTATCAATCCCCCCCCCACTGCACTCTCACCACATAGATCCCATCTCATCATATCACAATTTGAATTCAGAAATTAATTTGGAATTATTCATCACTTCGCCGAGTCTGCTCTTCTGCTTGTCTGCAGTGCCATCAATTTTTACTACAGACACTCTGTCACTGATGAGTGACAATTGCCAGTCTCGTCTACATAGACAACAACAGACAGAGTACTTAGTGTGGTGTGTATTCTGCTTATGCTTACATTACACAAATGGTGAAAAAAAATATATGACAAGGATCTCTTCTGTCTTCTCTGTCTTCTCTGTCTCTCGTGACTCATCTCTCCTCTCTGACTCTCTCACGTTTTTAGTCTCTGTGGCTGTCTACTACTCTATGCTAGTACGCTCAACAACTTGCTCCACACTCTCCCTGTCTCCAACACAAACCGCCTCTTACTCAGTGCCAAATGCTCTGCCCGTACCTTTTATACTAATGGGTGGCATGCTGGCCCACTCACAGTTTCTCTTTCTCAGCACAACATGATTATTATTTTCTGCAGTAGACTGTGCAACCATGTGACCCCCAGCACTTTCTGGTCCTTGGTCCGCAGATGCATCCCTGCTGACAGTCATTTGTAGTTGCAGAACCAAAATAAAAAAAAAGATTTAAAGCAGCAGAGCAAGTGAATTGGAACATGAGCTTCAGTGGAAAAATGCGCCCCTTGGAAGCTTGAGCCCGGGGCGGGAGCACCACCCGCCCCACCCTTCCTACGGTACTGCTAAGCACTGACCATATCATCCAGCTCCTACATACTGCAAGCACTGTCCTACGTACTATTCTAGCTCTAATATATCTAAACACCAACCATACCTCATTCAGCTCTATGTAGCACAAGCACTGAGCTACGTACCACACATAGAATTGATTTTCTGCCCTGAACTCTGCAGTGTTTCACCTCCATCATCAGTGGCTTCAGGAAGAATGCAGCCTTGAGCTGACCACGTGGTTGGAGGTACAGGAGCATTTTTACTTTTAGCTCCATCAGATGGGACCTTATCTTTCTTTGGATTACCCATTCTGATACAGCAAAATATCCGATTTCAGAAGAGTGCTGTTTCTTTTGTCAGGAGAACCAAAAAACAAAATTTAAAGTTTATAAAAAGAATTCAATCTGAAGAGCAGTAAATCCTAGCTTCTGTCATACTTGGGCTCCACAGCGCCACCTCTGCAACAAATATTTAGAAGTTTGCATCATCCTGTGATGCCGTCTCTGCTTAGAAGATCCCTAACAAGACATGGGTCTTGATTTTAAAAGGCACCCTTAGATTATCGCATAGTGCAGGGAACCACTGGCTACTATAAACCCTGGTGAGCCAGGGATCCTGCTCCTGATTTTACAAAAGGTGGGGTCTCGGTGCCAAAGTGTCTGGGTTTGCCACAGTCTGAGAGCTACACCAAAGAAACAGCACATGGGGAGGATGCCACAAGCCACGGAACGGGCTTGAGGCAGCAGTGGCCAGCAATGGCTACCCAGTGGCAGGTCACCCTGGTGGTTGGTGGGTCATCCTGGGCATGCCCTGGCTCACGGGGGTGGTGACAGGGTCAGGATGGGGGGAGGGGATGGCAGCTGCTCCTGGTGAGGCAAATGCATGATCGCTGCCTGCAGTGCAGTCCATGGGGAGGAAGACACACCAGCACCATCATGGGGGGGTGAGGGGTTGTGGGCTCATACTGTACCTGCCACAGGCCACCGGCTGCTCCAGTGGTGGTCTGGCAGGTGTCGAGGGTTCTGAAGGCACCTTTCCCAGGGGGCACAAGGTCACCCCCCACCTGTTGATGGCTCCGAGAATGGCACATAACAGGTTAGACCAGCTCTGGACTGGTCTAGCAGCAGAATCTGTGTGCCCATGGGGGGGGGCCTGCAAAATCCCGCTTTAGGGCATATTGCTGCTCTGCCCTGATGCAAGCTCCCTTCCACCATAGCTCACTGGTGTGGCAATCACAAGGACGCGTAGCCCAGTTGGCACAGGCAATCCCCCCAGTGGTGCAGGGTGCCTTCTAAAATTGGGACTGGTGCAAAGTGTGGTGCAAGGAGCCCTTTGTACCATATCTCCTTGATGCCAGCCTCTTGCACCAGTCCCGATCATTTTAAAATCAGGCCCATGATGTCAGAAGTGTCAGCAGTGTCAGCAGAGTAGTGTTTGTGCTGGTGATTGCATTTGAACAACAGAACTAAGAGACAGGAACAATTTAGCTTGGCTCCAGCAGCATCTTTTTTGAAACCCAGCCCCTTGAACCATTTGACTTTGAAAGGCCAGCTGAATTTAAATGGATCCCAAGATTTGAACGGTTTTGAATGAGCACCCATTTAAGTGACTTGATGGAAGAGAACCAGGTAAATAACTTAATTTACTGCATGGTGGACAAAGCAGTGATGCTCTATGGAGCATGGCCATTAGTGAGGGAGAGATATGATGTTTTAAAAAACAAACTGGAAGAATATTTTGGGATGTGAAGAATTTTTTTTATTTGTAATGTTTAACCAGGAAAGGTCTATTAAGCTATTATAGCTTGTTTCCGGGTGCATCTTGGGGGCTGGGGGTGTGGGGGGGTGGTGGTGGGGAGGAGACTGCATGAACCTGTATGATAGACGGGGGAATGTTGGCCATGACACTGGACTGGGAAAACTGTCTTGCTCTTCTTTGATAAGTGCCATGGGATCCTTTGCTTCCACTTGGACACTGACCAGAGATGGGTAGATGGGATCTCGGTCTAACATCTCACCTGAAGGATGGCACCTCACCCATGCAGCTCCACCTTGTACTGCACAACAGTGTTAGTTATGGATATTGCACCACGTATCTGGTGTAGAGCTAGAACACACAACCCATGTCTGATCTTTCAGCCCCAGAGGTGATTGTATTACTTACAGAGCGCCACTGACACTGATACATGAAATGTGACTTATGAGCACAAAGCCAACAAAAGGATAAAGGAACATCGTAAACGTGTAGATGACTTTATTACTGCACTGTATGAACTGACTGAACATTGCAATTGTGATGACCTAAGAGAGATGCCAATAAGAGCCTGCATAGCAGTGGGCTTAGAGATGTGAAGTTAGTTAAGAGAATACATCTAGATAGCAATTTGGCCCTAGAAGTACAGTAGGAGTCACCATATCTATACAAACAAAAGCTCTTAAGAAACAACAGTCTGATAAATGGAATGATTCATCCAGAGTGGTAGCTCAGGAATTAGGTTCTTTCTTTAAAATAAAGTTTGTGAGCCGGCCCGGTGGCGCTGAGGGTTGAGGTGCTGGACGCCACACCTCGTGCCACACCGGCGACCCGGGTTCGGGAACGAGCCCAGGTTGCTGGGGGTTGGCAGGGGAGTGGTAGGATTGAGCATCTGGAGGACAGCTCTCCTCTCCCGGGAGGGACAGGGGTCCCTGTTCAGCGCTCGGCTGACCTCTGGCGGAAGTCAGAGACACAGCAAGCACTGAGCATAGCGAAGGGGCGGGGAGTGGCAGATGTCGGTAATGCCTTGATGTTAGGGCACTAGCCACTCCCCAGAGCAAGGGAAAAACACCCTTCAGCTCCAGTGGAGGTGGAGCACCGGAGCTTGACCACGATTTGCGGCCACCCTCCTGGCACCCTCCCGAACAACGCGTCAGAGAAGTTCGGGGTGTTGGGACCCACTTCGTCCCTGCCTGGGGGGTAAACTGAGGCTACATGGGTGATGGAGGACTGACTAGGTAGGAGTGAACCATAGTGGGATGACTCCTAGGTGCTCCCGAGGAGACCGGAGCTGAGGGGAGAAGAGGCATAAATAGAAAGTACAAAAAAAAAAAATAAAGTTTGTTTATTCACAGGGTATTACACACATCAGGGTACAGAATGGTGGTTATAGGCACGTCAGTAAGTCTAGTTAGCAAAATCAAATAAAACAAGCATTTGTCAATGCTGAATGTTGGCTTGCTGGCATTGACATTGTTAGTGCAGGAGTTAGAGAAATGCATAATAGGAATAGCAATGAAGCATTGAAGTGATGCCAACCCCACCTCCACCCTGCAGAGACTGATAGGCATTGGGGGTGTGCCTTTGGATAGTTGGCTGGCCTTACGCTCACCCCTTTCCATAAGGAAATACGCTGAGGTGAGTGCAGTATATTAAAATAAGGTGAACTTTGGGGCTGAAGACTCCAAGGCACACCTCAATGCCTGTCACTGGCTACAGGGTGGGGATGGGGGTGGAATGGCATGAACATTACAGCCATCAATCCCAAGTCACACCCCCGATGCCTGTCAGTCTCTACAGGGTGGGGCGTTATGGTTGGAAACCCTAACGCCCAGGGTGTTTATTGATATTTTCACTACAAATTTTCAGCATGGGCTTTTTGTGACCCCACCTCATAAACAGTAGCACTATCAGTTTGTTAGCCGAAAGGTGATGTTGCACAGCGACTGTGCCATTTGGTGCCACAGGTGCAAAAACACATTTTGGGCAGGATGTGAAAAATAACAGCTATACTGTTCATGAGGAGGTGTAAATAAATGGCAATGATGAAAATCTGGAGTGAAAATATGAAAAATTGGTGAAGTCATGAGCAAGCGTAGAAACTGAGCAACGCATGCCCATAACGGAATCACTTTTGGGATTTTTTTTATAAATTTTCAACATTGGCATTTTGGGACCTCCCCTTATGAACAGTGGCACTGCGATTTTGCTAATCTGTCCCAAAAGTTGATTTCCCACAGCGACCACACCATTGTGTGCCACAGGTGCGAAAACACATTTTGGCTATGATGTAAAAAATGATAGCTGTACTGTTCATAAGGAGGTGTAAAAAATGCCAATGTTGAAAATCTGGAGCGAAAATATTAAAAATTGTCATAGTTACGAGCGTACATGAAAACTGCTTAATGCATTATCATAACACAGTCATTTTTTGGAATTTTTTCACCAAATTTGCAACATGTTTTTTTTGGGACCCCCACGTCATGAACAATGGCACTGTCATTTCGTTATTTGGTCGTGAAAGGTGATTCAATCTGTGCAGTGACCGTGAAATCACCTTTCGGGACTGAGTAATGAAATGACAGTCATATGTTCATGAGGTGGGGTCCCAAAAACCCCTTGTTGAAAATTTGGAGCCAAAATTCCAAAAAATGTCTGAGATATCCACCTAAGTTGAAACCCCTCATTGATGCCACTATAAAGCTTACTGTGATTTTCTTCAGTTCCCAGTTGGCTTTTGAAGAGTGCAGACGTGTTCCCACTCCACGAAGATCACAGCGCTGGCCCTCCAGAAGTAAGTATGGGTTGAAGGGGTGGGGAGGTGGGGTGCTGACAAGGTGGGTGTGGGTTGGGGAGGGGCGGGCGGGATGATGAAGGACCCGTTTCTTTGTTACAGGGATTTAAAAAAAACGGACATCGGGGGAAGGTTTTCTTTATTTACAGGTTTAAAAAAAATACTTTTGGGCACACTGGGGTGGGCTCCCAGTGTGCCACCTGAGTCTGTGGTGGGGGTGACTGATGCCGACAGGGATTGGGCATCCCGTTGACAAACAAATTAAACTGGGGGGACATTATGCCGGCAGGGCTGGGCACCCCTGTCAGCAAACAAATTGAACTGTGGGGGACATGCTGACATGGGGATTGGGAACCCTTGAAGTTGGCTTTCTGGGGATTTTTGTGTGGTGGATGGCAGGAGCCGCCATATTTATTGAAATGTTTCACCAGGAAAGGCACTTAATGGGGTCTTTTCTTCTGACACTACAATGAGGAAACTGCACCTCACTGGAGCGGCAGATTTCTTTAAACTCCATGGCTCTCTTTGAAACTGCTGTCATCGGCAGCATGCTCGCTAATTGGTGACTGAGGGATGCAGCCACTAAAGCGTCCCCTGCATTGGTGACAACACTGACACACCTCTGAAATATGCTACTGCCACAAGATATTACTTGCACATGCACGCAAGTCAACGTAAAAATTATACAGTTCTCTATACATTGTTTCAAAATTATTCTCCTTATTACTAACACCATGTTGAATATCTTACAGAGACAACCTTTATTCATTTATTTGTTTTTTGTTCAACAGATAAGTGCACTAGACAAGGAGTTGCCTATTTGTCAGGCACAACCTGGGAGGTTACAAATATACGAACATACGAATGTGCCAGTAGAAACAGACCTCCTGGGCTATCAATGTCTGCTCGAGTGTGCAGCTAGTGCCCCTAAGTTGCAGCTGCCTCACCCTTCTCCCCATTTGTCCGCCCTCGGCCGTTCTCATCCTCACCCACCCATACTTTCCCCTGTTCTCTGTCCCATGCCCTTTTAAAGCTACACACAGTAACTACCCAATGAGATATAAACTTCAGTAAGCTTGCTAATTATACAATACAACACAAGCAGAAGAAATGCAATACATTTTAGCAGTTTCAGACACAGTACAGGTAACAGAGAATTCATAATGCAAAGCAAGACCATTGGACAAAGTACAAAATAGTCCGTGAAGTGATTAAAATTTGGACGTGTACTGGATAATATGATCTACAGCAGTGCCCCCCTCCAGCTCGACACCATGACAGCTACACTCGGAAAAAGACCATTACAGCAACAGTCACTGTAATGGTCCAATTTCAAGTGTAGCCATCCCCCAGTGTTCTGCCCCCTTCCCGGAACAACTTCGACCTGGAGTTGACAATCTTAAAGTCTGGGCGGTGCGGGGGGCAGAGCCCCCCACACTGGATGTGTGTGGGGCACAGCCCCCCACAGAAAAGACTTGTCATTCTGATGGCACAATACCTGTGTCAGTATTGTGCCATTGCTATGTGGGAGGTCGGCATTTTCACTGTTGACCTCCCTTGGTGCTTCTGATCTACAGGTATCGACACACACATAATCTCTAAACTGTACAAAGTAGCCTAACCCACCCATAGAGCACAACACAGGTACAAGAGTATGAATATATCAGTAAGAAATGTTTCCTAAGGTTTGCTCTAAACATGGGGTGCATAGGACTATGATAAATGTTGGGGGGGGGGAAGCTGTGCCACATAGCAAGAAAAGGCAAGGTTACCCAAGTTAGTGTAATTTTTTTAAGGTGTACATATAAAGGCTTGACTGTGGGGCCTTAAGGCATTTGCACAGGGAATCACTGTAAAAAGCGATGCAAAGGCGGTGTGAAATTGATGATGAAGCAGGTTATCAATAAGGCATCTAAGGTTAAATGCACGTATAAATGGGAAGGCAATTCTAATCCTGAGTAAAGGGTACAGTGATGTGTTAAAGCTGTGTTGTAGCCAATGTAGAATGACAGATGTAGTTATATATGGCATCCCACTTTCTCAGGTAAGATTTAGAGGTGCTGCTGTGTATTAGTTAACCATAAATCAGCTTAGGTATCAGAATACCTTTGGCAATAGCCAGGTGGGCCTTTAGGTCAAGTTGTTCTAAATTCTATATGAGAGTCCCAGTTTGGAATTCATAGACCTGCATACAGTACATACAGCATGAAATCAAGGAAAGGATCCAGAATAACTCCCAGGTACATGAAAGACGTCACACAGGCAAGAGAGGAGCCATCAGGGCAGGTGATCAGTAGTGAGACATTAATTGATGATCCCAAGGGCATAGCCTGTATCTTATTGGTGTTCAGGACCGTTTTTTTTTTTTGCAACCAGTGTTCAACCAAGTGGAAGTCAGCGTTGACTTTCCTGTTTGAATCATCAATGCATCTAGAGCTATACAGTAGCACTCGGCCACCTGTGTACAGGAAAGGTGTGGTGGAGGATATACAGGGTGGGGGATTATTTATGTATAGAGAACAAAAAAGTAGTGGACATAGTACAGACTCCCGTGGAACACCAGCTATGGTGGAGGTCACTGCTGAGTAGCTGTTCCCAAATTTAACTTGTTGTTTTCTGTCTGCCAAGTAGTTTCTAAACCATGGAAGGGCAGAGGAAGAGATGTTAAGGTCTTCTAATCTTGTACAGAGGAGTGGATGATCCACCACATCAGATGCCTTTGTTCGGGTGATAAAGATAGCCCCAGATATTTTACCACTGTCCATGGCCATGGCAACATCATTAGTAAGCTTAACCAGGGCAGTGGCGTTGCTATGCTTGTTGATGCTGAAGGACATATTGGGCAGATGAGAGTATGTTCTGATAATGCACTGTAAGTGTACAGTCAATTTGGGAGGTAGTATGATGTAGTGGTTAAGAGTACTGAACTGCAAACCTGGAGATCTGGGGTGTGAATCTCACAACACCACTTGCATACTGTGTGAGCATGAGCAAGTCATGTAACTGCCTTGTACTTCCAGGATACACATGGAAACAAGCCTCAGCTTAGTGTGTCTTTCCTGGCCAAAACTTGAAAACAAAAAAAACAACAAACTGGGTTAAGACAAATTTTTCCAACATTCTGTTTAGTTCTTGTAATACTGATAGTATGGGAATAGGTTTACAATTAGCAATGTCTTTTGAGTTGCCCTTCTCAAAAACTGGTGTCAAATGGGCTAATATCCAGTGTCCGGTACTATACCTGTCAATGGGAATAGACTGAACAGTCTGGTAATAGTTGAAGATAGACTGTGTGCAATAATCTTTAGTAGTCTGAGCTCTGTGCTGTCCAAACCTGCCTTTTGTTAAGGGATATACCAGTTAGCTGTTTGAAAACGTCAGCAGGTTTAACTATCCTGAGATTAAAAGGGGGAAGTGAGTTCCAGTAGGGGGTCAGAAGTCAAGGAAAACTGAGGGGGAGTGGTGTGCAAATGTGAAAAAGCAGACAGGTCAGAGCGGCTAGCAAGGAAAGTGCTAGCAATAGTGATGGATTATTGCAATGTAATACATGGGCCCTATTGTTTTACCACAGGAATGATGCAGCACTGAAAACTCATAATAGCATCATTCTGATGTAAAGAAGTAGTAACACTATTGAGCTGATGTCCGAATGATATTATTACAGTTTCGAGTGTATCTTTACCACACGCTCTGACACAGAGCAAACAGACTGAAAGCAAACAGCCTGCAGTTAGGGGGGTAGGGAGCGTCTCACTGAGTGAAAGTAAGCAGATGGATCGGTATATAATATTTGTGAGTATTATTGAGCGGCTCAATTTGAGTGACTCAATAATACTGCTTGTAATGAGATTCAGTGGCAAAGAACACCGCTTAGTAAATTGCAGTGAGTGTAACAGTGAGCTGCACTCACTGGAACAAGATATTACCATTGATTTGGCCAAGCTGGCCATTTGGTTTAGTGGCTAGAGCCACTGCCGCTAGAACAGATGGATCTGGGTTTGGGTCTTGGGTCTAGCTACAGGTTGAAGTTTTTTATGTTTTTTTTTTTAATTCCTGTAAGTCCGCTCCCCCTGGAATTAATGATCTTAAAGCCCCCCACATAAAAAAATAAGTTTTGTGTGCGCCGGAGGAAATGTTAGGGAGCATCGCTGTTTGTGGCGGTCACTGTGAATTTGTTCGCTCTTGTGACATCGGGTGCTTTTCTACTCACAGTTTGTGATCAGTGATGTAGGGGAATCGCCCTTATCACATAAAACTGACAGATCAAGTGAGTGGTAAGAAATTTAAATTTGTGTTTTCAACTAATCTCAGCTGCATTTTCGTCATTTAAGGTAAGAATGACCCAAAGTTGGGGAGGGGGGGCATCAGACTGAGCCAAAGTGAGCAGTCAAATTGAGGAGCAGAACAAACCTGTGAGTGTGTCTGTGGTTTGTGGGGAGAGGGGAGCAGTGAATCTAATATAAGATAAGAGTACCATGTGTTACAAAAAAACAGATGACTATCTGTTACAGAGCAGCAACTCCATCTTTAGATTCTCACGACGCTATAAATCTTTTGAGCTTCGCTCTCAAGGTTTATGATGTCATCTGAATCCCTTGATGGAGTTACTGCTCTATAGGAAGGCTATGGGCAGGATTCACAAAAGAGATGCGCTGGGCGCAAATGAGATGCGCCGGCAAAAACAGGATGTGCTGACCAGAAGCCGAGCGATCCATAAAGACATGCACCACAGGAAGCGCCATGTGCAACCCCACTGTGAATCACAGAGAAAGGGCAGGGCACAAGTGGAGATGTGCCAGCGCAAGCAGGATGTGCTGAGCCAACATAGTGAATACAGAGCAAACCAGTAAGGCAGAAAGGAGCAACAGGGGACAAAGTGTTGGGACACAGGGGTGAGGAACACAGTAACAATGGGACACACGCACACCAGAGTGGCTAAGGGCACAACAGTGGCCACAACAGGCACATGACCATGACAGGGACCCAAGAACAGCACACTGAGCCCAAGGCCATGACCCACAGAGGTCCAGGGCAGGCACACCACAGCGGACAGGGCTGCACACAACAGCGTGCAGGTACAAACAGCAAGGCGGAGGGCATTGGACAGGGCCAAACCCACAGGTAGCCATTACTATGTCAGTGTTTGGGGGGGGAACACACAGGGCGGCACCGTGCTGAACAGCAGCCAACACACCTTGGCACCACAGTGCCACACAGCTAGGCCACAACCATATGCACAGGAAACTGCACACAGGCACACAGCAAATGTGCAGCAGTGCAATGCAAGCAGGCCACACACAGCGCGGACACAGAGACCAGGGGCAGGGACATGAACAGTGGGACAGGGGGCCATGCACATGGCACAGGCAATGGTAGTGCCGCATGGAGGGGGAGCCTGGCGGGGGGGGAGGGAGAGCATACAACGCCATGGAGACACACAGCCATGGCAGGAAGGGGACAGGGAACCCCCCCAACAGCACACACACCCAGGAAGGTGGAACAATGAATGACCACGGACACCATAGCAGAGTGTAGAAATATTTATAATTGAAACAGAAACATATCATACAACAAAAGCAGCATAACCAAACAGTGAAACTATATACAAAGGCCATAAAAAACATGGATGCAGAAGTGGGAGAGTGTGAGGGAACAACAACAGAGGAATGGACGGGTGGGTAACAATGGGCTATGTATATCAGGGGCAGGCCTCGACATGGCTGTGGGCTACTAACGTGGCCGCGCACCTCTGCCCCCCAACCCTATATAGCTGCAAGTAGGCAGGAGCTGTCAGAGGCCCCCGAAGGCTGCACTGAGCAGCCCTGCAGTGCGTTGAATGGGCAGTAGGGCAATCTATGCAACCTGGATGGCCTGGGCAATCCACTGGTCCAGGTCCCCCATGTGGTCCATGGCTCCTGCACCATTGGCCACAGCATGATGATCCCGGAGACCTACAGCAATGACAGAGAGAACACATAATAAGGACCATGGCAGACACACCACCCCCACCAAACAGTAGCCCACCCCACTTGAGAGGCAAAGCCCACAGAGGGCAGCACCTACCTGCTCCTGGACGGACACCACAAGTGAGCCCCCACCACACCCTGGTGTTGCTCCTCAGTGGCCTCCGCGGCCTGCTGTCTGGCCGCCAGCCCTGCAAGACACAACAGACAGAGACCACCATGAGGAGACAGCATTGCACAGACCACACCCCAACACCAGTGTGCACATGCAGTGCAGGAGTACCCAGCAGGTGCAACAGCAGTGGCCACCCCTGCCGACCACACTGGTGCATGGCCGCTGTGCCTGAACCCTCAGTGTGCCATCCCGTTTGCATGCACCACACATGGAGGTACACCCTCATTTGATACACAGTGAACTGGACCCACACATAGCACTGCGTAGTGCCCTCCCCTTGCAGCATGCAGGACGGGGCACCACATGGTGGGTGCAGCCACAGTCATGTGTGCGTGGTGTGTTGGACCCATGTGGGTGTGGCCATGTGTTGTGGGCCAGACCCAACCTGCATGCACCAGCGATGGTCACAAAACGCGCAACACCTACCTGGCCATGGCAGTGCACCCCTGCATGCACTACGATGCAGACACAGAAGTTGGTCCCTGTCCCTCCGTTGGAGGTAACTGTAGCGGTGCCTGCACTGTTCCCCAGTGCAGGGAACCCTATGTGCCTCACCAGCCTCCAGGCAATGGTGGCCCACACATGTAACCTGGGAACCTGCAGGTCCTCACGTCCAAACAGCTGCTCCTCCACAGACATCACCAGTGCCACCAGGTGAAGCAGCTCCAGCTGTGCCCATTTCATGGCCCTAGACCCAATCCTCCCTGCCCTGGGCATTGCAAAGCAAATCTGCCCAGTGGAGCAAGCATGGTGTGGAACACAGATGGCACCTGCATCAGCAGTCCACGTGCAGTGCACTGCGCACAGCATTGTGAAGCGTGATTGGTCCAGCAGCATGTGCAATGGGCACTGCCAAGGTGTGGCAGGGGTCATATCTGGGTCATGCATACATAATGCACATGTGGCTGCCATCTTACATGTGGCAAGCGTGAACACACAGAGCATCCGTGATGCACATCAGCACACCGTCATGCACATGTCCATAATGTGTGATCTGTTAACAACACTGACAACCAGCACATTGGGCACCAAGCAGGTGGGTGTGCAAAGCATGGACCAGCTGCACGGTGCGATGAGCACCAGCTGCATGGCCGTGATGTGAACAACAGTACAGCTGTGCACATGCAGGGATGTGCCATGTGTACAACTGGCAGCGCATATGTGCAGCATGCGCCGAGGTTGATGCGCCAGAGCCAGGTACATGCACCAAACGTGACGCACACACATGGGACATGGGCCATGTATGGATGAGTCCGACTCAGCAGATGCACCATGCTGATTGAGCTGAGCTGAGGGCAGTTATGCAGTTCACAGACAATGCACCCCAATCAGCCTCATATAGCATGCAGGGGCATCTCAGCTGTTTAGCATCTCATTATCACAGACCCATACCTCATTTGCATGCCTTGAGCCGTAAATGCTCCCAACTCAGCCCACTCTGAGATTAGGTGACTGAGAGGAAACACAGCCTTGAGGGTGAGTACACAGCTATAGTTTATAGTGGAACGTCATTGTTCACTAAAATCTAGTGCTCTCAAAATGTTGTTCTGCTGCACTAGTGATTTCCGTAGTGCAGCAGCACCAAAAAGTGATGTTTGCAGTGCAGCAGAATGACTTTTCATTCTGCTGCAGTATGGATGTCACACAATCGTGTCCTTGAGCAGCAAATCTGACAGTTGGGGTACTACATGACGTATTAGTTGATGCAAACTTTTATTTTCAAGGCGCCTAATTATTTAACTTGTACTGCCTCCCTAATGAGTGTTAAAACGAAAAGCTGTGCCTGTTTTTTTGGAAGTCCCACTGTATACTATAAAGAAAAGTGTATGACTAATGGTTAATGCCAGGGCTATTCTTTCCCCTCGTCGGTACTATGATGACTGAGAGACCTCTCGAGCTGCGCTATCGAGGTCATCAGTTGTCATAGTACTGACTCGAGGAAAGAATAGCCCTGTTGTTAACTGTTAGTCATACACTATCCCATATATTCCTACATGTAAAATTGCAGGTACTGTGGAGTGGCTCTGTGATGATGGGAACCTTTGCCTACAGCACGGCACATCCTGGGGTGGGAGAAACTGCGAAATGCTACAGAACTGTCTGATGCACACTGCCATTTGTGTACAGTACAGTTGCAATGCCACATGCTGTGGCCAGCTGAGCACTTCCCGATGCCAGCATGCCATGTGCAGGGAACCCTGGTGTGCAACATAGCGTCCCACGCACTGCCCCACAGACAGGCAGCACCACTGGGGGGGGGGATGATGGCCGATGAGCCTGCAATGGCAACGTGGTGTGCATGGTGCTTGTGCAGGGCTGACAGCTGTATGTGTCCAGGGGCATGCAGCACTGGTGTTATGGCCGTGGCCCTGCAGCCATCCATGGTGTGTGCAATGTACACGCCGGATGCAGTCACAACCAGCACAACTCACTGTGCACGACCAGGCACATGCACAGCCTACTGACCCTGGCTGACAGGTGCTGGTGTGCCAGACCGCAACCACTGCCAGTCAGGATTGGCCACACGGGACCCCACCTGAGCATGGCTAATGTCTGTCTGTACTCTCTCACAGAAACCATTGGAAGGCAACAGTACCACCAGCAGACAGCGGCTGATCTTCACCAAAGACGAGGAGCAGGCCCTCATCGAGGCATGCCACCTACGACTGGATGTCCTGACCGGCAGGGGTGGCAGCCATACGGTGCAGGTAGAGGGCTGGGAGGAGGTGGTCTGCCATGTTAACGCCATGGGATCTTACAACTGCACCAACCTGGAGTGCCACAAGCACTGGAATGATGTGGGATGGAGGGCGAAGGAGAAGGTGGCCCACATCGAGGAATCCTTCAGGGGGACAGTGTGGGCCACCCATGGATGTCCGCCTGAGCCTCAGTGAGGAGCTACTTGTGGCAACCATCGCCAGGGCCACCATGCAGGGTGTCCCAGGTGGGGGGTTTCAGACTGGTGGAAGCCCATCACAGCACTGTGAGTAGCCATGGAGTGAGGGTGTGGCTGACCCTGTGTATGCCCTGGCTGCCATGCCTGTTCCGGTGTGTCGAGCAGTGCTACTGTGTACCCAGGAGCTGTGCCATGTGCATTGGCTGTGCATGGCCATCCCATGCTGTGCAACGTGGGGCCGCACCACCCATGCCCTTGGTAGCGTATGTGACGTGCCACCGCCGGCAGTGCCATTGGGTGACACACAGTTGGATGTGCCTGTGCTGCCAATGCCATGCATGGTGCCATGTGGCCGCGGCCTGTCACCACATGGTACCAGTCACAGCATATGCATGGCTGGTATGGCGTGGTGAGCACAGCACAGCACAGCTGTGGGGCAGACCAGCATGCACACCCATGGCACTATACTCTTCCACTCTGTACATGTCTGCATGACTGTCTACCACTGAGTCTTCAAGTGCACTAACCATGTTCTCCCATCTTCTTTCCACAGCTCCATCACGCCTCATGGCCATGGCTGCACAGGATGCCCTATCGGGCAATGATGCAGGCCCATCACACAGGGTTGATGTCACCACAATGAATGGTGCCACCCCTGGACCATCCACCACAACGGACCCACTGGACACAGCCCGAGTGGTGGCGGGCCCGTCAGACCCCTCGGCCATTGCTGGCACGGTGGCCGGCGTGGACAACGCATGGCTGAGGTGTCTGATTGGGTTCTCTGATGATGACCATGATGACATGATGGACATTGCCAATGCCCTCCTCATGGTTGCCATTGGCACACAGGGAGCATACAGTGATGTCACTGTGGATGACGATGCCACACAGATTGAGGGGGACTTGGCCAACAGTGGGACACACAGCATGCAGGTGCCTATGCGGGTGGACCAGAATACCAATGATGGCTCCGCTGTATGTGGCACAGCTGCAGTGGCCACAAAGCTGCCCACAGCGGCGGGTGCTCTGCACCCTGCACCTGGTCCAGGTGCAGTTGCTGGGCCATCAGGAACGTCCAATCAGGGCTCTGTGGGGCACACGCATGTACCATTGGAGCGTGATGATACTGGCCATGGACGTTCAGTGGCTGAGCATGGCCAAGGCCCACCCATGCCGCAGTCTGCTGCCCGTGGATGCCCTGGGGCAGGCTGTCTCACCACCCGCTCATCGGCAACGCCACCAAGACCCCTCACCCGCTGACAACATGGAGGGCTATGTCTGCCTCCTGCATGACACAGTGGAGGAGCAGGCTGCCCTCCATGTGGAGTTCAGAAGCCACAGGACAGTGATGGTCCTGGAACATGAGTCTGCGGCTGCATGGCATGCCCAGATGTTGACCGAGGCACACCTTTTGTGGGTGGGCATGACCACAGCTTTGGAGCGGATTGCAGCTGCTATGAAGGCAGTGGCTGCAGCCGTTGTGCGCCATGGACATTGGGTGTCCAGTCGGACACCCAGGAGCACCTCCCGCAGATCCCAGCAGCGGTGTCAGGTAGACCCTCTGCTGCTGACGCCGTCGCCGCATGGTGCAACACCCAGCGCCCCCGGCCCAGATGTGGCTTGTGGGGCCGCAACACCAATGAGCACCTGGTCACGGTCTCATTACAGTACCCCTGCAAGGTTGGTGGCTACACCCCCTGTGGCTGGTGGTGCCATGGCAGCATCCACCAGTCATGGCAGAGGCCACCCACATGTCTGTGGCGGCCGGGATGCCACCCTGTATCGTCCTGGTCCCTGTTCCCTCGGCAATGGCCCATCCCACCACTGTGTTCCGCATGTCTGGCTGACGGTACCTGGCATGGCGTGTGTGGCAGGCACCTGCCTCAGTGCACCACCAACACCATGGGCTCCCTGTGCAGTGCCACCTGTGTGTCTGTGTGTACCACTATTGTGCCAAGTGGCATGGGCATGATGAGTGCGGTCCAGTGTCTGCTGTGCCTGTGTACTGGCTGCAGTGCACACTGACCCATGCCATCCCTGGCACAGTCATGGTGGTATGTGTGTGTTGCTGGCTGTGTGTGTGTGTGTGTGTGTGTGTGTGTGTGTGTGCGTACGGCGCCACTGTGGGCCTGTCTGTATACTGTCCTGTGTCCGCCATGCACTGCACGGCTCTGTGACTACCTGTTCTCACCATAGTGCACCTCCCAGACACATACCTCCTATACTCACCTGTGGTTCCCAAAATTCTCCTCCATCAGCCTGCTGCGGTACTGCCTGGCCCATGCTGCCAGCCATGGGTTCCGGTGGCCCATTGCGGCTTCTGTGCTGTGGCTCTGCGGTGGTGCTTCTCTCCACCCACCTACTTCCTCCTCCTCCCAGGAACTGTCGCCCTCACTGGCCTCAACAGGTATTCCATGGTCAATGGCCATGTTGTGTAGCATACAACAGGCCAGGAATATGCCACAGGCCTTCTCAGGGCTATACTGTAGGGCACCACCAGACCTACACAGACACCGGATATGGATCTTTAACATGCTGAAGATGCACTCTATGATAGTGCATGTAGCGATCTGTACCTCGTTGTAATGCTCCTCCACCTCTGTTCTGGATCGTCGGATGGGGGTGAGGAGCCAGGGCCTCAGTGGGTATACCACATCACCTGTGGGGGAGATCGGGTGGCCGTTAGTACATTGGTCCCATGTGTGGCATGCCCCCTGTCCCTGCTCTAGTCCACACTGGTGTGTGCCCATGGCATCCACCACTGCCTGTGCCTCTCCCTTCCATGCATTCCTACCTCCCTACACTGGTGACTTTTGTGAGCCAGTGTCTGCTTGTGGTGTGCATGTCACTGCCACACGTGCACCCCCATGGCACTGCCCCACACCTGGTGTACATTGCTTGTGTGCTGCCCTGTGCTTGTAGGTGTCTGCCTGTGTCCCCTTGCACACCTCCGCTGTCCCACGCACCTGTGTCTACTGCACATTGTGCATGTTGCTCTCTGCACACCCCCCCCGTCCTGACAGTGATGCCCTGTTGTGCAGCTGTTTCCATGTCCCACGCACCTAACAGATGGCCACTTGGTATGTCCCCTGCCTGAAACCTCTGGCAGAGGGCCGACTGTTGCCAGGTGAAGGCATCGTGTGTGCTCCCAGGGTGTGTGGTGCAGACATTGCTAATACACCCTGTGGCATTGCACACCACCTGGCAGTTCACTGAGTGGAAGCCCTTGTGGTTGACATAGGTGATGGCCTCCTCACCAGGTGGTGCATGGATTGCCACATCGGTGCATCCTATGGTCCCCATGATTCCTGGCATGCATGCCACCCTGTAGAACCCCTGCATGGCTTCAGTCCACTCTGCCTGCGTGCTGAGGAAATGGATGTATTCCGAAGCATGCGGTAACAGTGTGGTGAGGAACTGTGAGGAGGCGGGCAGTGGAGGCCTGTGATATGCCAGTGGTGTCCCCAGTGGGCCTCTGGAAGGTTTCCATGACAAGCAGGAACATTACTGTTGTCACCTTGGTCTCCAACGAGATGGCATGACCACGTGCAGTGGGTGCCTGCATTTCTTCATGGCACAGCTCACAGAGCTGCCTCAGAATGGCCCTGTTCAGGCAGTATCAGCCTACTGTCTCCACATCCATCAGCTGATCGAATGACAGCCTGGCATGATACCACCGTGGGGCAGGCCACCTACGATGCCTTCTGCCTCCTGTCTCCTCATCCTCATTAGCACACCGACCATGGCAAATGGTGATGCATCCATGATGCTGGTGGTGGTGTGATGTCTATCTCTCTGGCTCTCTCTGGCTCTCTCTCACACTTGCCCCCTCTCTCTGCCAGTGTGCAGGTGCTGCTATTCAGCTGCTGACCTGCTGGTGGCTTGCACTTAAGTCTGCTTCTTTTATACTTATTTTTTCATGGCGCTTTTTGTATTTGCTCTGGGTTTGCTCTGTTGTTGCACCATCGTTTGGCACTGAATCACTTTGCGCTGTGTATGCATGTGTTCGCCCCCTGTTTTTGCACCACATATCATTATGATGCGCCTACAGCGCATCCTGTTCAGCGCAATGCATCTGGGTTGTGCCAGCACATCCGCCCTGTGTGTGAATCACTTCCTGGCACATTTTCTGTTTGCGCCAGTGCATCTCAGTTGTGTCCAGCGCATCTCTTTTGTGAATCCTGCCCTATGCCTGTAGTTCTGTTCAGTGGACAAGCAGCCAGCCACGCCCACTTCCTGTCCCATAAAAGCAGTTCCTCTGAGCCTCTCTCTCAAGCACTTTTTCTTTGTGACTGGAGGCTCTGTCGGTCTGTGCTTTGCTGCTGGTTGGGGCCTACTCCCCCTCCCCCCCCTCGTCTTGCTGTTTTGGCTTCTGCTGGACTCTGTTGTTTGTCTCCTGCTTTGGTTTGTATTTTGCCTCCAGCTGTGTGCTTCTTTGTGTTGCTTGTCCCCTGTTCTGTGTTTGTGTGTCTTTTGTTTTACTTTCTTTTTGGGGGGGGTTCTGTTTTTAAATTCCTTGTATACTGCTAATCCAGAGCTCATGCTACTTGCTCCCATTTACTCACACTGCTACTGCAATCATTATCTGTGTGTTTCAACTCATATCACATAGCTGCTCTTTATGCTATACACCTTAATTATTTTCACCTGGTTCAGGCTCACTCTCAACGCTAGCCCATGCAGCTCATTCCTGCTTCCTCAACTCATACCATATACCTCATTGTTGTTGTTTTTACTGCACTGCCTAGCAATTGCTGCTTTCAGAGCATTACCTCCTTCAATGCTATTTTCATCGAATTGCTACTCCTACAACTCATAGTTACTCAATACAAATGCTACTCTCTGTGTTTTTACACTGCTATTATAAACTGGAGGTCAGCTAAGCTACCGCTGATGCAGTAAACTAGTTTTGATCTCTGCATGTGGGTAATCCCTTTCTTGTTTTTCCTATGGCAGGCGACTTGGAGGTATTGGGGGAGTCGTAGTCCCGTGTAGCATACTTACTTTATGTTCTAATCCTGCCTCCATGTCTTAAATCCTCTATTTGTCACCTTCATTGGCTTCCTTGAATGCCTGGCTGGCTTGCCCGTATTCATATTTGCTGCTCCTCCAACCTACGTGCAGGTCCGACCATTGCTACTCTGTTTACTGACCTACGTGCAGGTCCACTCATTGCTTATGCAATAATTGCTCAATGCTCACTACTACCATCTGACCTCCATGATGTCCCAGCTATCAATGCTCATTCAGCTCCTCTTCAGTTTTCTGGGGCATGCCAGCCATATCATTCCTGGCACAGGGCCTCCCTGCAAGTGACAGTCTCGCTGTGCATTTATAGATTCCACATCTTGAGCGTGCCTGACTTGGGGCGGGGTCTTTCTCACCTGGCCCATAGCTGGGAATATCCTCGCTCCGGGCCTGGCTTTAGCCATTCAAGACTCAACAGCAGCTCCTGGTGTAGAAGTTAAGACTAGCTGTGAAGGGTGGTTACAGCGATCTCCTTTGGCTCTAGTATTTTACTAGCAAGGCACCTTCACCACATTCTCCCTGTGACTGCCTCTGGTTCACCTGGTTTGTTTTTAGGGCGAGTAGGTCAGGCGAGTGTCTCAGCAGTCGTTGCTCTCCTCCTCCCACCTTGGTTGCCCCCGATGTTGTAGAGCACTCTCACAACCTTCCACGGCGTTCCCGTTAAAGGGATTGAGTGAGAGCTTTCCTCTAAACTGGAATATTTTCCACCCCCCCTTTTATTGGGTTTCTAAATTGCAGCAACAGAGCCATCACAAAATAAACATCCCAAGCCTGAAGGGAAGGCGACCTAGGCCTTGGATCCACAGAGATTTCCTCCTCAAAGGTTTTTTTTTCTCTCCTCTGTGCCTCAGGTTATAACCATTTTTAGCCATAGTTAGTGTTCCCTAGTTCATTTAGGTAGGTTCTGCTGTTGGATGGAGCTGGATGGCGTCCCTACTTACCATTTCCTCTCTCCTTAGGAGGTCCCCTCAGTCTTCAGCAGCACAACCCATTGTACTTGTGCCATTGTTAACCTGCGCATATCATTATGTTCTCAAGCTGCCTGTTGCCTTATCTACTACTATGCCTCATGGCTACTGATTGCTAACATGCTTCATACTACTACTACTACATTTCTCTTTGGGGATCCTTCCTAAGGTACCTTTAGCCAAGGGAATTGTCCCGTGGCACCTCTAGGGGTGGAACCCTCTTTGAGGGTTTCTTGCCTTTGGTACCCTTACAGGGTGGTAATTTCTCTGGAATAGAGAGTGTGAATGGCCAAAACCAAGTCACACAGTTGCACAAGCATAACATCATACTGGCTGCGTAGACCACTGACTTGGAAGGCTATACCTGTAGTTCAGCGGATAAGTAGCCAGCCACTCCCACTTCCTGTCCTATACAAGCAGTTCCTCTGAGCCTCTCTCAAGCACTTTTTCTTTGCCCCACCATCCTCCCCTCCTCCTCCAGCAGCATTGCCTCTCTCCTTGGGATCCTTCCTAAGGTACCTTTAGCAAGGGAATTGTCCACGGCACCTCTAGGGGTGGAACCCTCTTTGAAGGTTCCTTACCTTTGATACCCCTACAGGGTGGTAATTCCTCTGGAATAGAGAGTGCGAATGGCCAAAACCAAGTAACACAGTTGCACAAGCATAACATCATACTGGCTGCATAGGCCGCTGAATAATGTATGGGGAGTGCTTGTTACTGTCTGAATATGAGCACTTTATAACCTTGTAATCCCATTGCTATGATGTCAGGCACCTATAAACCTTGCTTGAGTATGTCATAGTGATGGGTTTACAAATCAGAATGTTAAGTACTAGCATGATTCCTCCAAAAGAACGGCAACTGGCACTCTGTGCAAGTAGTTCAAACACACATTCCATTTTGTCTGTTACAGTCCTACAATAGTAGCAATATTTACCTTTCTTGAGGCCTCTCTGTTCTGGTCCATGATGTGCTGCCAACTCCTCAGATGTACGCTCCCCACTGCTCTCGAAGATGATGCTACGCGCCACAGTAAAGTGATCGGTATTGACCAATGGAATTGTTCGACAGCAGCGCTTTTTTGTTTTTGTTTAAATATTTAACAAAGTTCTTCATTGTGCTTTTTTTTTTCAGGAAGATGTTTCTTCAGTTTTTTCTGGTACTGTTAAAAATAGATATTAAAGTTAGTATTAGTATTGTCTGTTTCTCACATGTAAGATCGTAATGTGCTGGGCTAAAGTAAACATCTCAAACTGACCTTCCTGACTCATGAATTACTTGGTAAGTGCATACTGAACAGTAATTCTAAGTTTTGACTACAGTTGCTAAATGTGTTTCTCCATGCACTATAAATGACAATGCCTGAGAGGTGATTGTTAAAGGGGCACTGTCAGCTTTACCTCTCCATTTTTGTTAATCTCTGTGCAGTGTGCCTTTTGGCACACACCTAAATAATTAACACTGCAGGATAACCCCATGGACATAGAAATTCAGCACAAATACCTGATTTATAAATATTTAGTGAAGTTCGTCTTTCCCTCTGGCTGTCCATAACTCCACTGACACTGGAAGCATAACCCCATTGAGGAAGCGCACCAAGACCGAGCGCGGTCACAAAGTAACATTTTTTGCCAAGCCTGCTTTAAGAACATGCTGCCCATATAAACTTCTACCTTGCAAACTGCTCCTGGTAATTTAAAATTAAAACCAAGTCCTGTGTGGCTCGCAATTTACTTTTTAAAACTGGTGCTGTAATCCCACGCATGCTTGGAATAGATATTAGCGATCGCACCAGTGTGTGAAGCATGCGCCCTTAAGCATGTGCAGGACCTCAAGCGTTGGTTTAAAAAGTAAGGTGCGAGCCACACGGGCTTGGTTTTAATTTTAAATTACCAGGAGCAGTTTGCGAGGTAGAAGTTTATATGGGCAGCATGCTTACAACCGACTTGACATAAAATACCGCTTTGTGACGCATTGAGTCTGGTGCGCATCCGATGAGGTTATGCTTCCAGTGAGGATGTGGATGGATGACCAGCGGGATAAGGCGAACAGCTCATCTTTTCTATATCGCATATGTTGTGCTGAATTTCTGTAATCATCTGGTATATTCTACAGTATGTGTGTTGAAAAGGCACCTGCTGAAATGATTAAAAATGGAGGATAGCTGACAATCCTTTAACCACATCTGCAATCACCTCTTGCAGTCTCCCTGATCACCAGCCCATACTGTATAAATTAAAGTATCCCTTGCACTAGTGATTTCCCACCCTGAATGCCAGCCATACTGTAGAAAGTAAAAATACCAGATGCTAGTGGTCCCGTCCCTGATCACCAGTCTGTACTGTATAAATTAACATATCCCTGTTGGTCCCGCTGGCGAGTGGTGGTGGTGGTGGTGGTGGTGGTGGAGCACTAGAACCAGGGATTTTTGCTTTATACAGTATGGGCTGAGTGATCGATCGAGGGGGATACCAGATGCTGATGGTCCCGTCCCTGATCACCAGTCTGTACTGTATAAATTAACATATCCCTGTTGGTCCGCTGGCGATTGGTGGTGGTGGTGGTGGTGGGGAGCACTAGAACCAGGATTTTTGCTTTATACAGTATGGGCTGGTGATCGATCGGGTGGTGGAATACCAGGGACCACAGAGGGTGAGTGTGCTCCTCCAGCAGCCAACCGGGCAGGTGGCTGCATGCATTACCTCTGGCAGCCACTAGGGATGATTGAGTAAGTAGGGTTTTTGTAGAGCACTAAACCTTTTTGTGCAGCGAAAAGCCGCTGAATATGGGGTAGCACGGCTGTTCATGGCCATGCCCCTTGCCCACCCGAATACATTATGTTTTGCATGGGTGCTAACCCACTTTGCCCATGCAACAGCCCCTTGTGGGTATGGGGATCCAGTGCAAACCCTGGTTTGCACAGGCAAAGACCCGTTAGTGCCTGTGCAAACATTTGAATATAGGGCTCCTGATGTTCACGTTAGCCTGCAGTTCACAATGACACCCAGACTCCCAGCCCTCTCCACAGTTCTAAGCACAGGGCTAGTTAAAGATGATAAAATAACACTACTGCATTTTGTATTATATCCGCTATGTCCGTTATTACATCAAGGATATCATTTTTTCTAGTCTTTTTTAAATACTAATTGTGTTAATCCTTGGTTTAAGAAAAACATCCAGGAACTGTTGTTTCTGGGCATTGCTAGTGGTCATAGCTACCCATTCATTATTTGGAGGTTAAGTTCTCCCATTGCTAGTATATTCCCTCTCTCAGCCCTAGTTTCTATTTCCGTTATTAACTGGAGAATGTATTGTTCATTACTATTTGGTGGCCCATAGCACATGTCTAAGGTTGTGTTATTACCTGTATTGAGTTTGATCTGGACCCATGCGGTTTCTATTTTCCTTTGTTTATCTTCTTGGTGTGTTTAACAACTTTATATCATGTTCTTTATATACATGGCTACCCCTCTGCCCTTCTCAGCTCTGTCATTATGGTACAGGTTATAGCCTGCAATTTATTTTCCCCACAGGATGTCCTCAATCCACCAAGTTTCTGATATCATTGTAATACTATGAACATATGAATGTGGCAGCAGAAAGAGACCACCCAGTCTATTTAAGTCTGCTCGAGTGTGCAGCTAGCACCCCAAGTTTTCAGCTGCCCCAACCCCCTTGTCATCCCACTGCCAACCCCACCTTCTCCACAGATTTACATGATACCACCCATTCTGGTAGTGCGTTCCATTTTGCTACCACCCTCTCTGTGAAATAGTGTCTCCTCATGTCCCTCCTAAAGCTTCCCTCCTCTATTCTTAGCCCATGCCCCCTGGTGTCCCTCCCCCTCCTTAGCTTAAAGCCCATGTCTGCTCCATCCTTATTGATTCCCCTCAGATACTTGAATGTCTCTATCATGTCCCCCCTGTCCCTTCTATCCTCCAGAGTGCACATATTCAGGTATCCCAGCCTTCTCTCACAGTCTCTCCCCTTCATTCCACATATCATCCTTTGTTGCACTCCTCTGCACCCCCTCCAGTAGCCTGATATCACACTTCAGGTATGGCTTCCAAAACTGCACACAATACTCCAAGTGCGGCCTTAACAGTGACCTGTAGAGGGGCAAGATCACCTCTCTTCACCTGGATGAAAACCCCCTTACTATGCACCCCAGCATTTTGTTCACTTTTGCAGCTGCTCTCCTGCACTGGGTAGTGTTGTTCATGGCCCCTGTTATCATTACACCTAGGTCCTTCAACACCTCAGTGATCCCCAGCTTAATCCCCCCAGCCAGTATTCTCTCCTTGGGTTCTTCGCCCCGAAGTGCATAACCTTACACTTCTTTGCATTGAACCCCAGCTGCCACCTCTCAGACCACTCCTCTAGCTTGCTTAGGTCACCCTGTAGCTGCTTCCATCCCTCCCCTCCATCCACCACTGCTCCCATTTTGGTGTCGTCTGTGAACAGACTTACGTTGCTCACTACCCTGTGTGCAATGTCTGACATGAAGAGCTCAAATAATACTGGTCCCAGCACAGAGCCCTGTGGCACCCCGCTCGTCACTGGCCTTGGAGCTGAGAGCTCCTACTCCTACACCAGTTAGCTTCCCCCCAAGCTGCCCATGAGGCACAGAATCGAAGGCCTTGCTGAAGTCCAAGTAAAGAAAATCCACTGCATGACCCTTATCCTGCTCACCTGTCACCCAGTCATAATAATGTACCAGGCTGGTTTGACAAGACTTCCCTGAAATGAACCATTGCTGTCTCATGTCCTGGGGGCTGTTGTCCTCCTGGTACGACACCAGTCTTTCCTTTAGTATAGTTTCCATGAGTTTGCACACTACGGAGGTGAGACATACTGGATGATAATTACCCAGTTCATCCCTTGGTCCCCTCTTGTGTAATGGCACTACATGTGCCATCCTCCAGACCAGTGGCACACATCCCCACTCCAGTGAGGTGCTGTACAGATCCGCCAGCGGCTCCGCCAACACCTCCGCCATCTCCCTCAGCACCCTCAGGTGGATATTGATATATGGGCAATATTGATATTTTCTAAATGCATTATGATGTCTGAATTTTGTTTTCAGAATGTTCAAACTTCTTGCATCAAATACCAGTATTTACTGTATATTTCCATTTAATGTCTGATTTTTTTTTTATATCCATTGTGGTTATCCTTATCTTTTATTATTTTTTTGGTGGTAGTCTGATCCCTCATTCATTTTAGTTTAAACACTTACAGATCTTGCTTCTGATGTGGTTCGCTAAGATTCTACTCCCCTTCTTGCTTATGTACAGACCCGTCAGTGCTGAACAACTCTGTGTTACCCTCAACTTTTCCCCAGTGCTGGAGACACTTTCAGTTATTTTCTAAGCACCATTTATGTAACCAGTTATTTTTGCTTGTGATGTTATTGTTTTTCCTTTTTTTCCTGCCCTTGGGACAGGGAGTATTTTTGAGAATACTATCACACATGTTTTTCTTGCAGTACTTTGCTAATGTTTTTAAATTCCTCTATCACGTATGGGAACTTTTGTTTTCCCATGCTATTGGTGTCTGCTTGTAATAATAACTGTGTTACTGTTGTCATCTTTGGTTATGCTTGGCAGGGTTTTATTTAACTCCAAAAATTGATTAGCGTTTTGCTCATAAAAGTGCTAAAACATTGTGAAAATGCGTAGCACTTGCCTCACTGTATTTAACAAACATACCACTTCTACAAAACCTATATAAATACTTTCTGTACAGTTAGCATTGTCCTAAGGAAAAAAATGCTAATCAATTATTTAAAACCCTGTTTGGACTCATGCCCTCAGGGTCCCTGATTTTCGTTTCTTGGAAATGGCACATACAGTAGATTTATTTATTTATTTATTAAAATCTAGGATTACAATACCTTTGAGCAGGAACTGCTCGTTTACAAAGGTTCCACGTCTAGGAAATGGTAGGTAAACATACATACAAAGGTCGAATAAGATATAACATGATTACATAGTAAACAAGCATTTGTCAATGCCGAATGTTGCTTGCTTTTATGTGCTGTTTAGGTATTTGGAAGTGATAGTTCCATGCCTTCCTCCCAAGACATCCATTATGTCTTTCCGTTCAGTATTCAGAGAAGAGTGGGAAGGGCAAGGGCCACAGTAGTACAGCAGTTGCCAAGGGGTTGAAGAGGTGGACAATAGTCCATTCAAAGGCAAAAGAGTCCTGCGGGAGCTCACTAAATTGAAGGTGGACAAAGTGATGGAACCAGATGGCATACGCCCAAGGATATTAAGAGAACTGCGAAGGGAGATAGCAGTACCTCTGGCAGCCATGTCCACTGAGTCATTCAACACGAGTGAACTTGAGGAGGGCACATGTGGTCCCTCTACAGAAGTCCGGCAGCAGGGAGGAGGTGGGGAACAATAGGCCATTCAGGCTCACCTCAGTAGTGGGGAAGATCATGGAGACATTGCTTAAAGAAAGGATAGTGGGGCATCTAGAAGCCATCGGAGCCCAGGACCATAGACAACATGGATTCACAGTGGGGACATCATGTCAGACAAATCTGGTTGATTTGTTTGAGTGGGTGACAAAGGAAGTGAATCAGAGTGGGGCAGTGGATAACGCTTACCTTGATTTCAGCAAAGCCTTTGACACCATCCCACATAGGAGGCCGATAAACTAGCTGGGTAGGCTGGGCATGGGGAAAAGGGTGGTAAATTGGGTTAGAATCTGGCTAACAGACAGGAGGCAAAGAGTGGTGGTAAATGTGGTGCAGTCTAGGGAGAGGGGGTGACCAGTGGGGTGCTGCAGGGATCGGTGATGGAGCCAGTCCTGTTCAATGTCTTCATTAGTAACATTGCAGAACGTCTGAAGGGAATTTTTTCTCCAAATTTTCAACATAGCCATTTTAAGACCTCTGCTCATAAACAGTGTCACTGTGATTTTCTTAATCTGTCCCAAACATTGATTGCGCACACCGAATGCACCATTCTGTGCTACATGCACGGAAACACATTTTGGGTGACGTGTGAAAAATGACAGCTGTACTGCTCATAAGGAGGTATGGTAAAATGGTAGTGTTGAAAACCTGGAGTGCAAGTATTAAAAATTTGCAAACTTACGAGCGTGCGTAGGAACTGCGCAACGCACGCTCGTAAAACAATCATTTTTAGGAATTTTTTCACTAAATTTTCAAAATAGCCATTTTAAGACCTCTGCTCATGAACAGTGTCACTGTGATTTTCTTAATGTGTCCCATACATTGATTTCGCACACTGACTGCGCTATTGTGTGCTACATGGACGGAAACATGTTTTGGGTGAGATGTGAAAAATGACAGCTGTACTGCTCATAAGGAGTTGTGGTAAAATGGCAATGTTGAAAATCTGGAGTGAAAATATAGAAAATTCGGAAACTTGCGAGCGTGCGTAGGAACTGTGCAACGTGTGCTCCTAAAACAGTAATTTTTGGGAATTTTTTCACCAAATTTTCAACATAGCCATTTTAAGACCTCTGCTCATGAACAGTGTCACTGTGATTTTCTTAATGTGTCTCATACATTGATTTCGCACACCGACTGCACCATTGTGCGCTACATGCGCGGAAACACATTTTGGACGAGATGTGAAAAATGACAGCTGTACTGCTCATAAGGAGGTGTGGTAAAATGGCAATGTTGAAAATCCAGAGTGCAAATATTAAAAATTTGCGAACTTACGAGCGTGCGTAGGAACTGCGCAATGCACGCTTGTAAAACAGTCATTTTTAGGAATTTTTTCACCAAATTTGCAACATAGGCTTTTCGAGAGCCCTCCTTATGAACACTGGCACTGTTGTTTCGTTATTCGGTCCTGAAAGGTGATTTCACGCAGTGACCACAAAATCGCCCTTCTGACCCAATTAACACCATGACAGTGACATAATTCATGAGGAGGGGTTCCAAAAACCCCATGTTGAAAATTTGGTGTCATAATTCCAAAAAATGCCCGAGATATGCAGCAAAGTTGAAAAAACCCTATCCCATTATACAGCTTACCGGCATTTCCTCAGTTCATGGTCGGCTTTGAAGAGTACAGGCGTGTTCCATGTCCACGAAGATCGTCGTGCGAGGTCGATTGGTAAGTATGGGGTGAGGGGTGTAGGGAGGCAGGGTGTGCAGTGGGTGGGTGGGTGGGTGCGGGTTGTGCGAGAGGGCTGGGAAGAAGCGCCGAGGACAGTTTTATTATTTACAGTTTTTTAATAAGACTCTGACGACATTTGCCGCGTTGGGGTGGGCTCCCAGCATGGCAGCTGGAAGGCTGTTGGGGGGGGGGCTGGAGCCGACAGGGGATTGGGCACCCCATCGGCCATAACATAATTTTGCCACGCTGGGGTGGGCTCCCAGCATGGCACCTGGATGCTTTGGGGGGGCATGCAGCCGACGGGGGATTGGGCACCCCTATCGGCCATAAAACATTTTGCCATGCTGGGGTGGGCTCCCAGCATGGCACCTGGATGCTTTGGGAGGGTAGTGGAGCAAACGGGGATTGGGCACCCCCGTCGGCCGTACAGTGTGGGGGAGAGGTGGAAGGTGCATGAGCATGCAGTATGCGTGCATGCGTGTGTGTGTGTGTGTGTGTGTGGAGGGGGGAGCTCTGCTCACTGAAGCGGAGCTCTCCCTTTCAACTGTACGACCACTGCATTTTCAACTGCTGTCATAGACAGCTGCAGCAGTGATTGGGGAACTGGGGCCGTGCCTGCAAACACACTGACTGCATTGGAAGACGGGTGCCACACCTCCGAAAACTTGGATGATGGCACTATGTTTCTTGTACATGCGTGCAAGCAACATAAAAATGAAGAAAAAAAGAGCAAGAGGCTGAGGCATAATTTAAATACAGTACCTCAAAGTGTGCAGGGGCAAAACTACATGAAGAAACTTAGAAGAAAACTTGGTAATAAGCGCTGTGGGTGTGTGGATAGGGAGGGCATGGGTATGCAGGCAGGAAGGCCATTGTCATAGGGTAAGGGGGGGGCAGGTAGAAGTACACCAGCAGAAAGGAAGAAGCAGGATAGTTTTCCGTAAGCGCCAGGGAGGGGTGGTGAGAAAGGGGAGTGGGGGAGAGCAGTGGGAGGCAGGGGGAGGGCATGGTAAGAGGGGTAGTTGACCCCTCTTCATCTTGTTATCTCTTGCTGTGTATCTGTGAATTATATGACTGAATCTTCCAGTACATTAATCTGTCTTGCTTGTGGTGGTGGTAGTGTGGGGGGCTGCCTACATTTATCTCATCTGCCTGCTCTCAATTACATTCATTATCCATTATTGCTAGTTAGATGTCTCCTTTTATGCTAACTGTGGAAACTGTTTGAGGTTTCAGTCTTAAAGCTCACTGCCCTCTTTCCTTTTTTGCTTTTCCTTTTTCTATCCACAGTACACCACCCATCCCCTTCTTCATTGTCTGAATCATTTGGTCACTTTGAGCTCTGATAGTCTTTTTTTTTTTTTTTTTAAATAAGTTTTCAGTTTTTCTGTGTTTGGGTTATCTGATCTAACTCTACTCTTTCCAGTAAATTATTGTTCTTTGGGGTTCCGATCTCCATTTCTAACTCCATCAACCTTATTTTTAACTTTTTGATATCTATGCACTGTTTAAAACTAAAGGCTGAGAAATCAGGGACTGACTGTAAGCTAAATTTTTTGCTTAGGATACATTTTATTCCTCTCTCTCCAGTTGCTAGGTCCTACCTCCATTTTTATGTTAGCCTGCGTGCATGCGCAAGCAACATCTTGTGGTGGTAGCACAAATGCAGAGGTGTATCAGTGTTGGCTAATGCAGGGGACGCTTTAGTGGGAGTGTCTCTCAGCCCCCAGTCAGTGAGCATGCTGCCAATGACAGCAGTTTCAAAGAGAGCCATGGAGATTAAACAAATGTGCCGCTGCAATCAGAGACAAGCTTGTCATTGCAGCTGTAGATGGCATGCCTTGGTTATATGCCTTTCCTGGTGAAACATTTCAGTAAAAATGGTGGCTCCTGCCGTCCGCCACACAATCCGCAGAAAGTTGACATTAGGGTGCCCAACCCCTGTGTCGGCATATGTGCAGCTCTGGCCGCCCGCCACACCACAACCTCCCATTGCTGCTGCCCTCCTCACTCCCTCTGTTCCCCATCCCCCAACAGAAAAAAATCCCTCCCGCAGCTTCCCACTGCTGCTGCCCTCCCCGCTTCCTCCATTCCCCATCCCCCAACAGGCAATAAAACCCTCCCACAATCTTCCACTGCTGCTGCCCTCCCCACTCCCTCTGTTCCCCATTCCCCATTCCCCAACAGACAATAAAACCCTCCTGCAACCTCCCGCTGCTGCTGCCCTCCCCACTCTCTCTGTCCCCTCCCGCCTGAAGTGTAGCACACTGGGACCCCTTCCCAGTCTGCCTATTTTTTTTTTTGGTTTTGTTTCTTCACCTGTAAATGAAGAAAACCTTCCCTTGAGATTTTTTAAATTTTTTCCCTGCAGATAAGAAAATGGTCCACCGATGTCTCCCCATCTCCCTCCACCATCCCCACCCTCCCTCTGTGCACCCACCTCCCCTCACCCATACTTACCCTCCAGAGGTCAGGAGCCATGATCTTCTCTGAACTGGAATGTGTCTGCACTCTTCAAAGTGAACCGAGATGTGAAGAAATGATGGTAAGCTTTATAATGGGAAGCAATGGGGGGTTTCAACTTAGGTTGATAACTCAGCCATTTTTTAGAATTTTGGCCACAAATTTTCAATTTGGGTTTCTTGAGACCCCACCTCATGAACATGTCACTGTCATTTTGTTTCTCAGTCCCGAAAGGTGATTTTTCGGTCACTGTGCAGAATCACCTTTTGGGACCAAGTAACGAAACGGCACTGCCACTGTTCATGAGGTGGGGTCCCAAAAAGCCCATGTTGCAAATTTGGTGGAAAAATTCCAAAAGATGACTGCATTACGTGTGTGCGTTACACAGTTTCTATGCACACTATTTTCATTCCAGATTTTCAACATTGCCATTTTTTCACACCTTCTTATGAACAGTATAGCTGTCATTTTTCACATCCTGCCAAAAACATGTTTTTGCACCTGTGGCGCACAATGGGCACGGTCGCTGTGTGAAATCAACTTTCAGGATAGATTAACAAAATCACAGTGCCACTATTCATGAGAATAGATCCCAAAATGCCCATGTTGAAAATTTGGTGAAAATATTCTAAAAAAATGACTGTGTTATGGGCATGCATTGTGCAGTTTCTATGCACGCTTGTAAGTTTGCACATTTTTCATATTTTCTCTCCAGATTTTTAACATTGCCATTTTTTCACACCTCCTCATGAACAGTACAGCTGTCATTTTTCACATCCTGCCCAAAATGTGTTTTCGCTCTTGTGGATCTGAATGGCGCAGTTACTGTGTGAAATTACCTTTCAGGATTGAGTAACGAAATGATAGTGTCACTGTTCACGAGAGGTGATCCCAAAAAGCAAATGTTGAAAATCTGGAGTGAAAATACCAACAAACACCCAGGGCATTAAGGTTTCTAACCATACACCCACCCTGTAGAGACTGACAGGCATCGGGACGTAACTTGGGTTAGGCAGCTGTAATGTTCACGGCTCATTCTAACCCCCACCCCCACCCTACAGCCACTGACAGACATCGAGGTGTGCCTTGGGGTGTTTTGCCCCAACATTCACCCCATTCTCCTACACTGCACCCATCTGCCCAAGTGACCACTCCCCCCGTCTCCTGAATGTGGTCCAATAAATCCTCCAAACTCCCTGTCAAAACAACATTTCACTGCATACTCAAAAAGGGTCGACTAACACATTTTAAAGCCCATCTCTGCAGCCAGGACTGGTCTGACTTGGATTCTGCCACTTGCATAGATCATGCCCTTGACTGCTTTACTAACAAATTCAACACCGCGTGTGACATTTTCGCCCCTGAAAGGAAGCTGAGAAAAAAAGGATTTAATAACCCCTGGATATCACCCTCCATTCTTACTCAGATGGCAAATAGAGACCATCTCTGACATAAAGCATGGGCCGCTGGTGATCCAATTCACTGGCAACACTACAGAGCTACAAGAAACCCCTGTACCCAGGACATTAGGCAGGCAAAAATTGAAAATTTCAAGGATGTTCTCTCAGACTCCGGGGTGACAGCAGGAAATTCTGGGACAATATAAAAGAACTCACTAGTAACCCCATCAAAACCCCTCCCACCATGCTTTGCATCGACGGGGCTGTCACCCAAGATCCATTGCAAATTGCTAACATCTTCAACTCTGCTTTTTCTGACCTCAGTGGTGTTCTTCCACAGGACTTCTTTGTCACTCCCTCCCCCACTCCGGATCAACCCATTGCAACCCCTGCCACAACACACCAGCCTTTTTATTTTAAGATGGTCTCACCCAGCACAACCAAAAAGTACCTTCTTAAGGTTCTAGGTAAATCGCGATATAATATCGACATGCTTGATCTAAAACTGCTACTTTTATCATTATATGCAGCCCTCCTGCCACTCACAAAAATTCTAAACAAGTCACTCTGCCTTGGACAATTCCCCTCTCAATGGAAAGCTGAAGTTGTGACCCCGATCCACAAAAGCGGTGACCGTGTCTTGCCCTCCAACTACCACCCCATCTCCATCCTCCCCCTACTCTCAAAGGCCCTGGAGCGGATAGTTGCAGACCAGCTATCAGAATTTCTAGCAAAACAAGACATCCAGTGCCCTGAGCAGCATGGTTTCAGGAAAAGCCACAGTACCACCTCTGCCCTGCTGGAATACACCTCCTTCATCCACAAAGCACTTGATTGAAAGCACCTTGTGGGGTCAGTGTACATTGACCTTACCGAGGCTTTCAATACAGTGAACCACTCCCTTCTAATAAAGTCCCTCATCTCCGCTGGTGCCTCCCCAGGGATGGTGGGCTGGTTTAAAAGTTATCTTGAGAGTAGATCACAACAGGTAAAAATCTGCGTTGAGCTATCCTCTAGTAAACCTGTCCGATCAGGAGTCCCACAAGGGGTCCACCCTGGGCCCTCTATTATTCAGCCTTTTTCTCAACTCAGTCCCCCAAGCCTGCCCTGGTAAACTATTTCTTTATGTGGATGATGCAGTGCTGTTCACCAGCCACCCAGACCCACTAGCCCTCACCCGCAGCCTCCAATCCAGCTTCTCAGTGGCAGAAGAATGGTTTTCACAACATAAGCTAGTCATGAATTGTAAAAAAACAAAGACCATGCTCTTTTCAAATCTGCAAAACAGACTTAAATCATCTCCGCTCAATATTTTAAATGGTCAAAATGCCCCACTAGAAAAAGTTCAAACATTTAAGTACCTCAGTATCACCCTCGACAGCATGCTGTCCTATGCACACCATATCAGCTCCGTCTCTAGAGTAGTTAACCTGAGGCTTGGGATCCTCTATAAACATAAACACTGCATGACCCAAGAGGCACTCCGTACCACAGCCTCAAGCTCCATTCTTGCCATAGTAGACTAAGGACTAGTCATTTATGGTGCTGCCACTGACACATCCCTTAAAAGAGTATGAGTAGCCCTAAACAAAGCTTGTCATCTGGTCTCAGGAGCCAACAACCGCACACATACTTGTGATCTGTACACTGGTTCAAACTGGCTTAATCTCGATGATAGGATTAAGTACCACACCTGCTCATATGGAAAGAAGATAAGCATGGGTCTTACTCCCTTCAATTCCCAGGATCTGTTCCCATATGCCTCCAGCTCCCGTGCTACCAGGAGTGCCCGTAATTAAGCCTTCAAATTCCCTTTTTGCTAAACTGCCCAAGCTCAGCGTTTATTTTAGCTACCGCACCCCCAACTGGCTAAATGGGCTGCCACTGCATATCTTTGACTTACCTGCCCTTGCTCCTTTCAAGCATCTCCTGAGAAATCATCTTCTCACGCTTAGCCACTGTGACTGCCCTGCCTAGTCTCAAACAACACTCCCTCCTTTTTCCTCCTCGTCTTCATGACCCCTCTCCCCAACAAAGCCTACCGCAGGCCAATTCTAGCCCTAGCTGACAATGCCACCCCTGGCTGTACCTTGCAAACTGCTGTACTCAATAACCTGTCTCCTTGATCCCACCTATGTATTATTCCTCCTAGGTTAATGTGATCTCATGTTTTTTATTTATTTTTTTTTACAACTGCATCCTAGGACAACTTTTTGTAACCACGAATGTTTACTTGTATCTCATCTTGTACTGCAACCTGTATTGTTTTTTGTTACTACTGCAACCAATGATAATTTTATATAACTGTTTTCTCTCACCCTTGTAACTGTGATGTTATCTTTGTTAATCTGAATTGAAACCTATGTAAAAGAGTCCCTGACTCAAAGGTATTTGTAATCCAAGACATTAAATATATAAAAATAAATTAATTTTAGCTTATTTCCGTATGGAATGAGGTGAGCATAAGGGCTGAAGACCCCAAAGCACACTGTGACACCTGTTGGTGTCTTCAGGATGGAGTGAGGTGGAATGGTGTAGCGTTATGGCTGATCACCCAAAGCCAGACTTCCAACACCTTTCAGTCTCTGCGTGGGGGGGGGGGGAGTTGGCGTTAGTTCAATACTTCACTGCCATTCCTATTATGCATCTCTCTAACTCCTGCACTACCAATGCCAATGCCAGCAAGCCAACATTCAGCATTGACAAATGCTTGTTTAATTGAGCTATATTACTGATGCTAAGGGTCTTCTTGTTGCTATGTAGAGTTTCTTGGCCCCTCTGACACTGGCAGCCACCGTCTCTGCCAGCGTTGCCTCTACACAGTGCTCACCAGCGCTCACTGCAGTCCATGCCATGCTCACTCTTCACAGTCATTGGCCGTTATACAGCTTGGACTGGAAATGACTCACAGTCGACTTCCAGTTCAGGTGTGACACAAAAAATTGAGTTTTTGCAATAAAACAGCCACTTATAATGCCCAATAGACTCCCCAGCCTTGTATTGCTCTAATAATACAGATACACTGCTTTGTAGCCCTGAAGTAGAGCTACTGCATCTTCTAGCCATCTGCTGACAGTCCTCCTGTTTCCCACAATACCCTCTGGGTTCTGGCCACCAATGAGATCTAGGGATTAGAGATGGGTGTGTATTTAATCATCATTTCTTTGCGTTTTTTCAGGTTCAGGAGATAAGCGAGAGAGAACAACACAATTACAACATAAAATGGCTAAGCGTACGGCCAAGTTAGTAACTGTAGCTCCTGCTCAACAAAACAGAATTAGTATATAGTATTTAGTTTATAGCACTGTAACCCCATAGGTGGCACTATCCCAAGGACTACTACCCCTACCTGCTTGGCTAGTAGCAGGTTAAGGGGCCTGAGATCTGAAACGGGCGCCTCCACCCGGAGGTCAGGGTTGGTAGTGGTCAAGCTAACCTGGGCACAGCCCTCCAGTACACTGTAATCCCCCTCTTTCCTTACTAGTGGCCGGAACAATACACAATAATCACTTTCACAATACCCCGATACACCACACAAGTACCCACACTATTTGCACTTACCACCAGGGCTTTCCTCTGGCATGGCCCTGGGGACCTCCTGTAAAACAAAGGTTATACACAGCAAATAACAGCTGTACAGTACTCTTGCACAAACTGGAACCAGTCGGGGTAAATGCAAAAAAGAGTTAGATCTGATTTATTTAAGGGGCTTGAACAAGGGAGGAGCGTAATCGGGTTAATTTGCTTAAAGGCTCTATCAGTGAAACAGTTTTGCATGCACTTCAGGGTCCATAAACAGTCACACACTCTGGGTACCCAGATGGAGAATGGTGGGCTAGCCAGGAATGTTGCAGCTGGTTGGGGCCCTGTGATGGAAGAAAACAACATGCACAACACACACTATTTGTAATCCGGAGCCAGAGGGCTCAGTTCGTGAAAAGAAAACAACAAGGCAATCAGATGACACACTTTTAGATTAGGCTGTTGTTGCAGGGAGCTACCTTGATGATTACTAACGATACCCAAGACTGGACACAGGCTGGACAAAAATCGAGACAGCAGGTGGTTAATATGGAGTGCCAGGAGAAGCAGGGCCCACACGATTTGCCGAGGCATCGTTTCTGTTCAAGCGTGGAGCAGGGGGCTGATCCCCAGGCAGGTCTTTCATAGGTGGCTTTCTCTGTGCAGTGGGGTAGTCTGGCAGGGTCAGTGTGGCATGGCCCAGGCTGACTGCAGATGAACGAGGATTCAGTCCGATTAGGCTGGATAAAGCTTCCAGCATGCAGAACACAGTTCACACAGTGGGGAACCAAATCACGACCCACTTTCAATACACAGCACATTTACATGTGAGGAAATTCTATTGTACCAGGCAAACTGCTCTCCGGTCATGATCGTAAAGTCTCTGCACAAACTGGGGATTCAGAAGCAGCTGGAAATCCTGACAGGCTGATCGCATTCAGAAAATCGTCGGTCTTCTTCAGGTTAAAGCCTGGTCACAGTCCAGTGGCTTAAATAGTCCTCACAACTCGGATTCAGTCCGAATAAATTCTATTTTCCCTCTCAGGGACAACTGGCAGACAGGCAGGCCAAAATTCAGCCCTTTCACAGTTCTTCCATGCAAAACTACACAGAACTGCTGCTCAAAATCACTTGAGCTGTTACTTCTTCACTTCTCAGATCAAAACTGAAACTAGTTGCAGAAGCCTGGGAAATTCCCCAAGATCCAAAAGGTTCGGTTGACTGATCCTCCTGTCAGTCACAACAAAGGCTCCCCCATCAGGTGCAAAAAGATGCAGAAAGCCCAAAACTACAATTCCTACAGATTTTGACTCCAGAGGGCTCCTATAGTCCGGCTCCATTTTAGATCCCACCAGTACTGATTGGTCCAATTCGCAGTCCAAGACCAAGATAGTGGAGATAAACAAAACAGTCTTTGCTGCAAAGAAGGCAGTTTAGACAAACTACATTATCATTATCACTCTAAATGATTTTCAGCAAATAGTTACATCTTTCAACAGAGCTCCCTCTCAGATTACTTATGATTGCAATCCAAGCAGCTCTTAAAGAGACAGTACACAGAGGCTATACAGGCACTCTCTGGCAATTGCATTTAAACTGCTAAAACACAGGACACCAGCCCGGCAGTGAGCATTTAGGCAAGCTCGAGGAAGACTTTTCAGGAACCCCCATTTGTAGGGGGGTTACACCCTTCCCTGCCTGGAGAAAGCTTGGCATCCGCATCAAGTCTGTACCATCATGCATCAGTTAACATAAACTAATTACTTTACTATACATATTCACTACACTTCATGATACTATATTCATTCTGACAACACATTGTGCATATTTGACACAGGTAAATTGAACGTTACTATACCGAATCAGGTAATAACTTCTTGTACCTTAAACAGTGCAAGAGGGGACCCTTCCCTATCAGCTAACTTGGGGCTAGAGGGAGCAGGGGCACCATGGTGAGAGGGAAAGACAAGTAACCTGGAATTGGCTGTCAAGCTCAATTTGGGCAGTGAGCTTGGTGAGACATAAACACCTTTGTGCACCACACTGAGAGGCAAATCCACTGGCCTCCTAGGAGAATCATAACTGAGGTGTACTACTGGCTTGACAGCTTGGCCAGTCTTTCTGAGGGGGTCAACTACAGTCTCTGTACTCTCAGCACTGGTCTGGGGACTCTTGTCACTTGTGAGGGGTGCCTCTTCCTGGGTGGGAATGTCCAAACTTGGGGCACTGTCAGCTCCTTGCTCTGCAGGTTCTGTTTCTACAGCACTTGACTCATTTCATGAAGGCTCAGGCACAATCAAGCTTTGAGGCACTGAAGGGGGTGGTCAGCACTCTCATAGTGTTCTTCAAGTTCTGGTATGTCACCAGAAATACTCAAACCCTCAGCCCCTTCTTCAGGCAAATCATACAGTTCCACAATAAACAGACTCAACATCTTCAGACGTGATACTTTGCACTTCACTTTCTGGGAGCATTGGCTCCAAGGACGAAGCTGGGGGGTAAGGCAATCCAGAAGGCCGAGCTTCATCCCCACAATTTATCAGGGGGTGACCTCGAAACAGCTGACTCAGTTCATAAGAGGGGTAATAGGCGTGGTCGTATTCACTTTTATCAGAAGTGGACTGACAGTCACTATCATTCTGGGCCTGCTGCGGAGGAAACCTTAAATCTGTAACCACTGGGGTAGGTTGACTCTGTCTGTTTCTTGCAGCAGCACGAGTCACCAGCCCAGGGGCCTCAATTTCTGAGGGTTCAGCCTCAATCATGACTTGGCCGATAGGTAGCAAGTGGTTACGGTGCATGATCTTGACAGCTTTGGAGTTGTTCTCTGGGCTCACCTTGTACACAGGTAAATCATCCAACTTTCCAACTACTACATGGGAAAGATGGTGCCACCGATCCGCAATTTTGTGTTTACCAAGCAGTCCCAAATTGGGTAACAACACACGGTCTCCAGGTCGAAGCTCTTGAGCCTTTACTTTTTTATCATGCCTCTCTTTGTTAGCTAGATTTCTCTTGGTGGCCATTGTCTGGGCCAGTTGATAGGCATGGTTCAATTGAGCTTTAAGTTTTTGTACATATTGCAAGTAGTTTTTGGCTCAGACCCCATCTGGAGAGACCCCAAAACAGACATCAACTGGGAGCCGGGACTCTCTCCTGGACATGAGGCAGTAGGGGAGAACCAAGTGGCATCATTTTTCATGCAATTGTATGTGTGTACCAAGGTGCTAATCTGCTGGCTCCATTTATGCTTGTCTTTTGGGTGGAGGGTGCCCAGCATGTCTAGAAGGGTGCAGTTAAAACATTCTGCTTGAGTGTCTCCCTGCGGGTGATAGGGGGTGGTTCTTGACTTTCACACCCCCATAGAGAGAGCATGTCTTTGATTAGCCAACTCTCAAAGTCTCTGCCTTGATCAGAATGAATCAGCTGGGGGGCACCATAGTGGACGAAGACATTTTCCACTAGCACCTTGGCCATGGTAGATGCCTTTTGATCTTTGGTGGGAAAAGCTTGTGCATACCGTGTGAAATGATCTGTAACCACTAACACATTCCCAATGTTCCGCTGATCAGGTTCTAAACACAAGAAGTCTATGCAGATTAGTTCCATTGGGGCGCTGTTAGTAATATTAACAAGGGGGCAGCTCTCTGAGGCAGGGATTTTCCTTGCAGGCAGTGACTACAAGTCTTTACATGGTGCTCAACATCGGCCCCCATTTTGGGAAAGTAGAAGCGAGATCGTACCAGGTCAAGGGTTCTGTCAATACCGAGGTGCCCCATCCCACCCCGTTCCCTCCTCCCCTTAAATGACCTTATGCCCCTCCCACTGGTCTGATGGGTCCATTCTATGAGGGGTATCCACTGGCAACACTCTTGTATCTCCTTTCTCTCACATCACCTGACTTTCATCAGCATTGGGACTGCTCGTTTGGTCCTTATCTGCCTTGAACTGCTCTGCTATCAAAGGACTTGGGTGGTCTGCTTTTCAAGTCTATGCTGCTATTTTTTGCTAGGGATCTCTCCCTCTGCACAAAGAACTTGCCCTGTTAGCAGCTGAAATATACAGAAATATACAATAGCTATTCTGCTCTACTCTTGTTACAATTTATAGCAGACAGTAGTCAGAGGTCTGAATTCTGTTTACTGTGCGATGTTATACTGAGTTGGCTCTGGTTTGAATTTATCTGTAAATTTATCCTGAACAGGGCTTGCTATGACTATCTGAGTTTGAGCCTATGTCACAGGTGGCTGAAATTGAGCTCTGTTAGAGTCTAGCTGTTATTTTTGCTGGTCGGCCTATCCATGACCCTCCAACACTAGCCAGTGAATACCTGTTACTTTACTTCTGTACTGTGTATGCTAACTTCCTCCACCCTACCGTACAGTGTGGTTACTGTCCTATGATGTTGGTTCCTAAGCTCCCCGGGGTAGTTGCTATGCCCTTCCCACCAACTAGTGTTCTCCTCCTTGCTCTTGTCATCTCCCTTTGCTCACCACTATTCTTTGCTGACTGCTCCCCTCCCTTGAGGGGCCCCTGCTGAGGTACTCCTGAAGAACCTGGGGAACATGATTTTACCTTCTCCAACTTGATAGCCTGTGGCAGTCTGTCCCTCTGGCCCATCGGTTGCCTTAACCTTAGGTGTATCCTGTACTCCCTCACGGTCTCAAAGCACCGTGTTCATAAGCCCTTGGCAAGAGGTGGGTGCCCTCCCCTAAGGCATCTCTTTTTGCTCTTGCTGGTTATATTAGTCCTGGCTGTGGACATCAAACTTAACCCTGGCCCCCCTTACCAAGCCTCCTCCCTCCCGGCTGGCTGGGCATCTGTCAAAGGGCTAAAAATAGCCCACCTCAGCATCCATAGCCTCCTGCCTAACCTGACTGAGCTTACTGCTTGGGTCTCCCACTACGAGCCTGACATTCTTGGCATCACAGAGTCATGGCTGAAACCTTCTACCCCTGACTCCGCCTGCATGCTCCCTGGCTTTGATCTTATTTGGCTTGATCGGCTAGGGAGGAAGCGGGGTGGTGGCATTTTGATCTACTTCAGAAGCTATCTGAATCTGACTGCCGTGTCTCACCAACTGTCCCCACTGTCTTCTAGTGAACTGCTTCATACTGTACTCTTACTTGGCAACACAAAAAAGCTGCATATCATTTGTACATATAACCCTCCCAAGGGTGGTGTGCCTGGGTTATCCTCCCTTCTTGATGCTGTGGGTGCTCAGACTGGGGATAATGAACTGCTTATCATGGGTGATCTTAACCTAAATTGGCTTGGGGGAAATACCAAAGTATACAAACCCCTGCTTGTGGGTCTCTCCCTGACACAACTCATTCAAGAGCTCACCAGGTGGTCTACTACTGGCGGAAACAGCTCCCTTCTTGGCTGGGTTCTAACAGGCCTGAGAGGATCACCTCCTCAGGTATCCTCTCTGACTCCATCTCTGACCACAGTCCTGTGTACTGTGTGTGGAGGACCTCCTACCAGAAAATTCCCCATAAAGTCATCCATGCTAGGGATTTTTCTAAGTTTGACCTGGGCTCCTTCCATGAGGACCTGAGGCTCGTGGACTGGTCCGCAGTGCTAAATGCTCCTGACTGTCTTACTGTGTCCAGCTCCTTCCTTAACACCATCTCAGTACTGCAGGACAAACATGCACCCCTTATCAGGAGGAGGGTAAGGGGGGCTGCAACAAAGTGGCTCTATGGGAGCCTTCTTGCCCTAATGTGGACCAGGGACAAATGCTGGGCAAACTTTAAGACCACATTGGACCAGACTATACTCCAGCAGTACAGGAGGCTCAGAAATGAGTGTAAGAGAACTATTAGGACTGCCAAGAGTGATTACTGCAAAACCGCCTTGCTAAACTCTGCTAAGGACCCCAGGAACTTCTACAGGAACATCAAAAACATAGTCAGCGGTTCCGCAAACTGTGGGGTTTCTGATATGCTTATCGGTGGTTCCAGTTGCAATAACCCCCTGACTATTGCTAATGCATTGAATTCCCACTTTTCTGATCTGTCTGCTTTCACCTCACTTTTTAGTGTAGGAGGGAATGATAGCAGAGACCAGATTTTTAACCCTCAGTCGTTTCCTGCCTCCCGTCCGCTATTCCACTTTAAGGTGGTGCCTCCCCCTACACTAGTGCTGGGCATGATGGTGGTCATCCCTGACCCCTGGAAGGTGGCAAGAATTGTTCCTGTCCTTAAATAAGCAATCCTAGGATCCTTGACAATTACCGGCCTATAGCCATCTTGTCAGTCATCAGCAAACTCCTGGAGAAAGTCGTCGCTGTGCAACTCACGGAGTACATCCAAGCCCATGAGCTGTTGGCTCCTGCACAGCATGGCTTTCAGAAAGGCCACAGTACGACCTCTGCTCTTGTTACGGTCTCTTCTGGGATCAGGGCATCAATGGACCAGGGTAAGCTCTCAGGTGCTATCTTCATTGACCTATCAAACGCCTTTGATCTGGTTGATCATTCCCTACTCATCTCTTGGCTTTGGTCCCTTGGCCTGCCCCCCCCATTCTAAGATGGTTTACCAGCTACTTCCAGGGGAGATGTCAATTAACTAAATTTAACAAGGTCCTCTCTGACACCACCCCTGTGACCACTGGTGTTCCTCAGGGGTCAGTCCTTGGGTCTCTCCTCTTTTCCATCTTCGTTAATAACCTTCCTTCCATCTCCTCCCACAGCAGTTCTATTTTATATGCAGATGACCTGGTCATCCTTACCCATTCCTGTGACATCGGAGTCATCAATCAACAACTGAATGCTGATTTCAAGAGTGTCCAGTCCTGGATTATGACAAACAAGCTTGTCCTCAATCTAAATAAAACCCTGGCCATGCTCTTTGGGTCCCAGGCCAAGTTAAAGGCCTCTACTGCCCCCCATCCATCAAGGGAATTGACGGCTCTCCTGTCCTGGTTACTGATACCTTTAAATACCTGGGGGTGACACTTGACCCCCAGCTTGACCTTGGTCGTCATATACAGAATGCATGTAGGGCTGTCAATTGCAAGCTGGGTCTTGACTACAGAGCGAAGAACAACCTAACACTTGCTGCTCGACGTGCTCTAGCCAGCGGTGTGTTTCTTCCTACTCTCTGCTATGGCCTCATCCTGTATGTGCATACTTCCAAAGCTCACCTCGCTAGGTGGAATGTTGCATACAACATTTGTCGCTTTGCCCTTGTTGCCCTCCGTCTCACCCACCATTGTGACCTGTACAGCAGACTTGGCTGACTCTGTCCGCTTAATCACACGAATTTTGTCCTAGGTAGTTTCACAGGTAAGGTGCTCAAAACTGGCACCCCCCAGGGTCTGGCAGAAGTCCTCATACCTGCATACTCTTCATACTCCCTCCGGTCCCTGGGCTCTGCTATTCTCAAAGTTCTTGTCACCCGAATGCAAATGGGGGATAGGGGCTTTGCTGCTTGTGCACCCAAAATCTGGAACTCCCCAGGTTTGCTCCTCTCCCTCTCACTCTTGCCTCCAAAGCTCCCTCTGGACCCATCTGAAGCTCCCCTCTGCATGTGGCTGTCTTAAACTGCCTTAATTAATTTAGGTCCTCACACCAGACTTTCATGTACCTGCAGTTGTGGTGGCCCCTGCATGACGGCGTATCCCTCTTGCTTAGGATTCTACTTCATATTATAATCTAACTACACACTGCCCCTGGCAGAGTTCTGTCTGTTGCACTGTTTGATGATTCTGTTACTGTATAGAAATGTGTTCACCCTATGCCTCCGGGTTGTGAATCTTTGTCTGTTGCTCTGTGCTTATCTTTAGCCTATACAAAGTTGTTTCTACTGCTCAACTATGTTAATTCTTGACTGCTTGTTCAATGTCAACTGACTACTGTGCTTGATCCTGTGTAATGTATGATTGTATCTTATTGTTCACTGTGGGGTCTTGTCCTTCATTGTACTGTCCCGGGCCGTACCTGAAAATAGGCAGTCGCTTTGTCTAGTGTGCTTACCTGGTCAACAAAAGCTAATAAATAAATAAATTGTGGAGGGACCTCAGTACCAAATCTTTAAAGGCCGTGGGCAGGACTAATTGTTGCTTGTCTGCTTTGCCGCTATGATCTGTGACATAGACAGCCAGTTCTAAAGTGCTGTATCATATTCTTTTTATATAACATGTATTAATAACTATCTCTGCTGAAAAATCAAATGCTCTAGGAATGACCTCTCTCATCCCCCCACCAGATTTCAGCTGACAGATGCCAGCTAAGAGAAATGCTGACAGCATGTATCACACTCACTCAGTTTTTAGAGACAGTGTGTTACTTGGAAGACTTTTATTAAGGATCCTGTTTCTCTGAGCTAATTAAAGACTTGTTTAAGTTAATTTTGTTAAGAGAGAAATCATAAACTAGGTTTATGACGTTAAAAATGGAAGCTAGGATATTACACAGAGGTGAGAGGTCATAAATGCTCATGTGAAGCCTGTGTGAGGAGGGTACAGCATGAGATCAAATAAGGTGTCATTTGAAACTGAGTTATGCTAAGGTTGCAGAATTAATACTTTGAAATTACATCCTGTGGTTGTATAGAAATATATATTCTTTAGTTATTTTTACAGAGGAAGTGCTGGATGATGTCATCCAAAAGGGGTTGGCAAATACAGCTTGTAAAGATTATTCTTTTTCACTACAGAGGTCACTTTTTATCTGACACTGACCAAGAAAACACCTGAGCACTGAAAACAGGTATTTAGAAAGCTAGACAAAATCTAAATATAGTTGTAAGAATTGCACTGTTTTAAACCCTGTTTTGTTTAAAGATATGTATGTTTTGTGTTATAAGAGTTCTGTATTGTATGTTTGAGGTACTATTATATATTTTAGTAAAAAGTCTAATTTTAGAGCAAACCTGGTCTGTCTTTGAATTGCTTTCTTTTGCTAAGAAATATTTATGATTATAGCAGACAGCAGACATAAGCTTGTATGGTGGCACCAAACTGGAAAGAGAAGCGTTTTAAATCTGAGGTCTTTATTAAAGTTTTAAAGGGTTCATCTCTAAATACCTGGTTAGGTGCCCATAGGCAAAGATATATGGCCCCCAAAAGACAGATATATCTGAGCCTGTGCATTTGGTATGCTAGCAAGAGGTTAACGGTTTGAATCCCTCCAGAACTGAGACCAAAGGTTGATCCGAACTCACAAAAACAGACAAGAGGGTTACCTTGTCTGTTACACTGTTCACAAGACTGTGCTCAGAGGTTGACACTTTGGGAGTAGAGGGCCTGACCTGCTGAGTGGATCTGTGACATGATCTACTGTCTCTCTATACAACAACTGATTGAGCAACTTCAATCTGGGGCCTTCTTTAAACAATAAAGCACTTCGCAAGTCAGTGGAACGTAACTTAGGCACATCTTTCCCCGCACGCAGGGCATGAAGTGCTGGCTGAATCATAGGATCTTGGGATTGAGCCCACTGAATGCTGTCATTGTCAAATTGAGGTAGTGCACTTATATCTAGAGCAGAGAAGTAGCAATAAGCAGCTGGTATGCAGGTGTCAGAAGGGCCCGAGCAATCTACTAAACAGTCCACTGCGTCCACAATCATCTGTTCATCTCTATCAAAGTTTTGGCACAATGCTCAAATGTCAGGTTCAGACAGCCTGACCCTATCACTCTCGGAAGTGGGCCTTCGTGATAGGACATCAGCATCAATATGGTTCACGCCCAGTCTGTATTCGACAGCATAATCATAGGTTAATAATGCAGAAAGCCACTGGTGCCCAGTGGCGTCTAACTTAACTGAAGTCTGTACATAGGTCAATGGGTTATTATCAGTCTTCACCAATATCTTTGCCCCATAGAGGTATTCATGAAACTGGTCAATGATGGCCCATTTTAGTGCAAGAAACTCCAACTTATGCACAGGGTAGTTTTGTTTGGACGGGGTCAAGCTCCTACTGACAAAAGCTACTGGTTTCAGGCCATCCTGATGGTCTTGATACAGCACCACTCCTAGACCCTGCAGACTAGCGTCCATATACAGCACATAGGGTTAGGTGGGGTCAGCATAGATGAGGATGGGGGCGTGGGTAACCTGGTATATGATCTCATGGAAGGCTGCTTCACAGTTGGGTGTCCAGCGGGGCCCGAAGAGTTCACCTGGGTGGAAGTATACTTTTTCTGGTTCTTTAATGGACCATTTTTTGTATTTATGATTGGAAGGAGGGTAACCCTGGTTCAAGAGTGGGTGAATCACCTTGGAATAGTCTTTTATGAACCTGTGGTACTAGCCACAGAACCCCAGGAAACGTTGTAGTTCTTTCAGATTATGGGGCTGGGGTCAAGTAGTTAGTGCTTCAACCTTACTGGGATCAGTCTCTATCCCTTTTGTAGATACTATGTGCCCCAAATACTTCACGGAGGTTTGGAAAAACTGGCACTTGTCAATGGACAGCTTGAGGCCAAAGTCTCCCAGTCAGTCTAGGACTTTAAACAATCGGTTCTCACGCTCCTCTAAGGTGCTCCCAAACACAATGACATCATCCAAATACAGCAGGCATTCCAGCAAATTCATATCTCCCACCGTACATTCCATCAGTCGCTGAAAGGTGACTGGGGCACCCAATGTCCGCTGTGGCATCCTCAGAAACTTGTAGAACCCCAATGGACAGATGAAGGCTGTCTTCTCACGGTCTTCTGGGGCCATCGGGATCTGGTAATATCCGCTGTGAAGATCCAACACCGAGAACCATTTGCTCCCATTCAAGCAGTCCAGGGCATTTTGTATACAAGGCATAGTGTATTGGTCTGGGATGGTCTGCCAGGTACAGGGTTCGATAATCAACACACATCCTCACAGACCTATTCTTCTTATGTACAACCACAATGGGAGAGGTGTATGGGCTCCTGGATTCTTGTATCACGCCAGCAGCGAGCATTTCCTGCAGGTGTCTTCTCACATCATCTATGTCTTCTGGGGCTAGGCATCGGGACCTCTCTCGAAATGGCCATTCATCGTGCGGGCGCATGTGATGCTCTGCACCCTGGACACATCCCACATCCCATTCCTTCAATGAAAACACTTTGTCTCTCTGGGCAAGTCTCTTGCTAATTCTAGCCTTCCATTCAGCTGGCAATGGGGAGTCACCAAAGTCAAACAAGTCTGGGGTCACTCTCTCCTTCTCACCAGGGTGCTTGTTGCTGGGCAATACTGCAGTGGCTGTGCAGTGTGCCATAGTTAGGGTGCACCCTCTGTTCACCCTGCTCTCCCGATCTGACACATTGTGAATCTGGACCATCATTCATCGTGCATAGGTATGGGCATGAGCAGGCAAGATGCTGAGCTTGACCAATATTCCTTCTGGCAATTTTCCATCACCTGGTGAATCCAACATCAGTATTTTGTTCTTGACATCTTTCCGGAGGAGGAATGGTACACTGGGTGTTAGGGGCCAGTACCATTAAATCGGGGAGCCTTCTTCCACACGATCCCCACTGGTTCATCCTGGTCTACTTCCTCGGGTTTCTGTTGCTCCCAGTCCATTGCCCTTGTTTCTCGTGACAGAGTTGCACCAGTCTCCCAAACATATGGGCATTTGTCCCAATTAACAGGGGGACCCAATCATACAGTCTGGTGGGGGGACACACTAGGGCCAATGTCTCTACTCGCTCCTCTACACCCGTTACAGTTGCAGGAAAAGACAACCAGAGGTGGAAATACCCCTAGGTAGGGATAAGACTTGTCGCTTAGGCCCCACACATGTAGGCCCTCCAGGGATTGCAAAAGCACATCAGATAAGTGTTTGTCATACCAGTACTGGAATACAATGGTCACTTGTGACCCACTGTCAAGCACAGCCGAGTATGAATACCATTCACAGTCACTGTATTCTCCATTGAAGGGTCCACTATTTCGGACCAATCTGGAGAGGCAGTAGCAGAGGCCTGGACAGACGATTTAGCCACAAAGAAATTTGAGTTAGGGTTTCTCGAACCCTCACTGTGGTCATTTTGGGCACCCCTTGGCCATTGATTTGCTTTTCGGAGCTCCCCTTGGAGTCTGTTTACTACTTTCTAAGTCCTTTTGAGACTGGCATTCTCTTTTCATATGGCCATCCTTTCCACAGTTGTGACAAATGATAGACTCCTGGGTCATCCTGGGAGAGAACATCATATGAGGAACTGAAGCAGAAGTAAGAGATTGGGGTGTAGTATCTGCTTGCAGCAGTGAAACTGGTGCAACGTGTCTTAACAGTTCCTTTAGAGTGGCAGTCAATCCAGTGATCTCAGCCTTGGAGCCACCCTTGGTAGCGGATGCCTGAGGGGTGCACCCCCACCCCCATGGCAGTCACATCCTGAAAGGGACCAGAATTTTGTTCCATGGGGGAAACCCTTGCAGAGGCAACTGTCTTCAACTCTTGGACTTCCTTTAGTAGCTTGTCTTTCCAATGCTGGGCCCAGGGTGGGAAGTCCTCTGCATTCTCAGAGTGCTCGTTAAGTGTCTACTTTTGCCCCTGAGCTTCACTTGGCTGATCACTTTTGGTTACTTGCGCAGCAGCAGCAGATATCGGTGCAATTCTCCCATGGGGTCGCCTTTGCTCAACCCCCTGAATTTCTTTCATTAGCTCGTTATGGGGGGGGGGCGATTCCAGTTGGGTGGCAAGGCACAACTGAAGCAGTAACAATTCTGAAAATGGAGCAGACTTAAGGATTCGGTCCAACCTAGTTCGATCTAATTCATTTGACGGCACACTACCATTTGTGATTCACTTTTGTAGCAGCTTTTTTCAAGCCGAGGTACATACACAGACAATGGCTCCCCTTGGTACTGCTGAGCATTTCTTACTCTCCACCACAGATCCTCATCTGAACCAGGGTTCCCATACATATTTTCCAATGCATAAGATAGTCCTGTGCAGTTGCTTCTGGGTTATTGGCCCACTTGGCACAGATGGTAGCCAGGGCAGGACCGCGGAGGCTCTCACTCAACCTCTTTCGTTTCTCTGCTTCTGAGCATTGCCCTTCAAGTACTACAGGGGCAAGATAGTTTATCCACGTCTCCCAGTCATCCTCCCCCTGGGGGGGTTGGGAGGGTGCCCGAGAAGATTCTCAGCCTTCAGTAGGAGTCGTTACTAATGGCAGGTACAGATACAGGGGCCAGCATTGGCATGGGCACAGAAGGTGGGGCAGTAACAGGTGCTGGAGTGGGAGGGGTGTTGGGAAAGGAACACCCCAGGTGGCAGTAATAATTTCCTTAAAGTCCTCTATGGTTTTTCCTTCCTCCAGCAACAATTAGCAAATTTCTCCTCAAAAGTCTCAGATAATGGTGGGAGCTCATCCTCCCCGGGGTCTTTACTGACTTTTGTTATCACTCTCCAGGCAGCTGGAACCCCTTCTGGGGCAATAGTCTGTGGCATTTTAGAGCTGTCCATGAGGTCACTACACTCTACCAAGGCTATGAAAGTTTGGGTGATCAAGTCAGCCTGTCGACCCACCACCACAGGGTTTTTTAACAAATTTTGGTTTCACTTACCTTTGCTCTGTTGTCCCCACTGAGTCAACCCTATTCTCCAGTGGAGGTCCTGGTCCTGTTGACACACAGCCACTGGAACCAGGGTCAGAATATCCTAAATTCTATTTTAAACCTATCTCAGTAAGGGACACCTCTAATTATTTAAGAAGGTTCTTGGTAACACCAGAACTGGGGGCGATTCAATTGATATGAGACTATTTGCACTAGTTGCTCAGAAACTCTTCTCCCCAATTTCCAAAATTTTCAGTTTCTGTCTCTACACTACTCCCAGTTCCCCAAAAAGTGGAAATCCACACTGGTTACACCAGTTTTTAAAAGTGGCGACCATTCCAACCTTTCCTATTATAGGCTGATTTCCATACTCTTCCCCTATCCAAAGAGCTTGAGAGAATAGTGTCCAATCAACTTGTCTCATATCTTGAACAATATGAAATACAGTGTCCCCAACAGCATGGATTTTGGAAAGAACAGCACCAGTGCAGCACTAAATGAGTGTAAAACTCCCCTCCCCTTCCCTCTGGGGGTATGCTTAATGTTAAGCTATGGGGGGAAGGGGCACTCACAGCTATAGAAAACAGAGTCTCAGAAATTCCCTCATTTACCTGGTTCAGTTTGTTGTGTTTGTAGGGTATCCCAGCCTCACAGTCGTAGGGTGCAAGTAGCTGCAGGGAGCACGCTGGGTTAGTGCAAATCAAGATGGCATTATTTGATTTCAAGGGCCACACTGATTTAAGAGGTCAAAATTGGATTCAATGTCCAAACAATTTAAAACAACTTCCACTCCATGGAATGTTGGAGGTTTCAGTGTATACAATTAATTTTCAAAGCACAAGACCAAGATCACAGGAGCTCAAATGACCGAATAAGGTCTCCACCTCCCTTCATCATTCTGGAGCAGAATAAAGCTCTTGAAATAATGGCAGCAGCATTATTCTATGCCTAATAAGGCCTCCCTTGAACTGGCAGCTGTCTTACTCCCTCCTGCACAATACCTTGAGTTTCTCCTACTCCTTATAACTGCCCTTCTTGCGAGCACCCCTAGAATGCAGTGGGGTGGATACCTGCCGCTCATGGTGGTTTTGCCCCTTGGCACTGATTTGTGATGTGGGGGGTCCTTATGGCTGTTAAGATTTTTCCTCCTTTCCGCTGGGACCTGAACAAGTTGAAGTACCTGGGCATCTATCTATCACACAGGGCAAGCGATGCAGAAAGAAATAACTATGTTCCTTTTTTTACCCAACTTCAGTCTGACCTTGCACGATGGAATATACTTCCACTAAATCTCCTTCAGAGAGTCGAGGTCATTAGGATGGTAGTTTTGCCCCAAGCTTTATATTACTTACAGAATGTCTCTATATATATTCCAGCTAAAACATTCCGAATATGGAACAAATCTATTAGCAGATATATATGGGCTGGGAAACGCCCCAGAATCAAATTTTCTATTCTGTCCCTCCCAAGAAAATTAGGAGGACTGGCCCTTCCTAACCTTAAATACTATAATTGGGTATCCCATTTGTCATTTCTCCTGTGCCGAATTGTGAAGGTCAGTCCTGTCCTTTGGAGAGAAACTGAGGAAGGCCTTATGCTTTTTCGGAACCTGATAAGGACTGCATTATACCGCTCTCCCTCCCACCTCCAGGAACAGATGTCCCAAAACCCATGGACTGCACATCAGTTGAAAACCTGGAATGTAATACATAGACATTTCTCTTTCACTACATATCTACTGTTCCTAACTCCCATATCCCTGCTTAAGAATTTTCTCCCGGCCATTCTTGATCACACATTTGAATCTTGGGAGCACCTGCAAATTTCTAACCTCTCACAATTCCTACCCAGTAGAGAGTTCAAATCCTTCCTGGAGTTGTGTCAACCCCACAGTCTAAGACAACTAGACTTCTATCGATATCTACAGCTGAGACATTTCTATTATTCTCTCCCATTGGAAGTATGCTGCACTGAGAATACCTGCCCTTGGTCACCTGTCTTCAGCAGAACATTACCAATGGTTTGGCTCCCCACATTGTTTCTGTCCTGTATAAGGCATTAGGGGAAACACAAGGGTTAAGTACTGAAGGGATATGTACAAAGTGGATTCAGAAATTTGGCTTTCATATTCCTCCACAACAGTGGGATAGGGGCTGCCTGTCAATATCTAAACTCACTTATTCCCACAGCTGGAGACTGTTCTCCTGGTAAGTATTGACCAGATACTTTTGAACCCCAGCTATAACAGCCCATTTTGCAACAGCACGATTAGGTGACTGTTGGCGTCAGTGTGGTGAATCTGTAGCACATCATACTCACATATTTTGGCTATGCCCAAAGATACAACCCTGTAAGGACTCCCTACAATCTGAATTAAGTGAACCGTTCAGCTTCCTGATCACCCTTACTGCTGACTTATTAATACTACATATTCTCCCCCAAGGACTTAGAGACACCCACACATGTTACTTGTTGGGAATAGCCTTAATGGCAGCCAAGAAAACCCAGTCTCGCTGCTGGCTAACTTCCAGGGTTCCTACATTATTAGAATGGAGGGAAATAATGACCCACATCTACAGGTCAGAAAAGATTTCCTACCACTTGAATGATAAGTCAGACCTATGTACTATGAAATGGTCTAGATGGATTTTCCACATTAGTTTGAAAGATGTAACTTTTATTCCTTAATCGTCATTCAGGAAATTGCATGGGTTGTCAAATCTGTTGGATGGACTGGGGATGTGGGTTTAGAATGTGCAGCCTGGGAGACAGGGGAAGGGTGACCCTGGAGTGAACAATGTATTCTGTGCCTGTTTCTCTCTTTTGAAGTTATCCTAGTGTCTCATAGAGATTATGACATGAACTTATATAACTTACCCACCTGTGCAATCAAAGTATTAAGTATATTCTGCATGGACTGTTTAGCGGTATGGCTCCATTTCTAATTTTTTAATTCCTGTATAAAAATTAATTTGTGACTGATAATAACCCGTACCCCCCTGTTTTTTGTGAAAATCAGAATAAAAATTATAATAACAAAAAAAAAAGATTTTTCCGTAGACATAATCTATTGGGGGCACTCGAATAAGACAATTGGTGGGCACACCAGCCGGGGATCAAGGGCAACCCATTACAGCGACTGCTTGATAAGGCTGGTACTACGGGCCTCTTGCAAATCTCAAGGCTGTCCCCACCTACTCCAGCTCGGCTCTCCATTTAGCACCAGACACAGTCCCAAATGTGGAGTGACCGTGAAGCAGACTGCCACCCTGCTCCACCAACGACACAGGCTCTCGCCTCCAGCCACGACCCTGGATTTAAGCGGCTAATGTACCAACTTCAGGATGGAACCCCTCCATGCCATCCTAGCACACTGCTGGGGGACATGCGGCAGGCTTTCCTACACTTTGGACCCCATCTCCCTTCCCTCTTCAATGGCATGGGGTCCCCCTGGCAGCACTCCAAAGCTGGCACGGTTCCCTCCCTGAACACACCACTTCTCCCAATGATATGTAGTACCTGGGATGGTGGGCCAGGGTGGCAATTGCCCAACCCTGGCCCTGAAACTCAGCCCCACGGACCAACTTTGCACCCATGCTCCCTACCAGGGATCCTTCCCCAATGGCCAACCCCCCATTTATACTCTAGAGCACCAAGGCCCCAGTAAACCACAGGGCTAAAACCTGTGGGCAATACTAGTAAGCTCCCTTAGGGGGCTTACACTTCCCCCACACCAAATGTTCACCCCCTGGTGAATGCCTGACCAGTCACAACGATGGCCCCCCATGGGAGATATGCACACTGTCCCTACACAGGCACCACCTAGCATAGCTGGTTACACTACCGTAATGGCGGGATTCCCTAAAGCAAAACAAAAAACCCCAGGGTCCTCTACAACATTCCTACCTAAACCTGGTACACATTCTACACTAACTAAGGGCCCTGGCAACCTGCCACCGGTTCCCACGGACAGACTGCCTGGTACAGCAGCTGGCATCCCACCCCCCCATTCCCAACTCTAACTAACTAACACTGCCATATTCAGCTGCCACCATACCGGAGGGTGAAACTCCCTTAGCCCACCCACAGGTCCACAAACACACTACAATAAACTGTTAACATGTGACTCCCCAATCTCTGGGGAGCCTAAACATTGGTTCAAACAATTTAAACTGATAAGATTTGTGACTTGCTGCAGGCTGTTTGCTATTTACCACACACACACACACACAACATGCAAACACACACACACACAACATGCAATCTCACACACACACACACACACACACACACACACACACACACACACACACACATATACACCCCTTCCTCTTTACTGTTAAACTTGGGCCACACCGCAGTGCTGATAGGATTCATATTCAACTAGAGTCCACGAAAGTCTCTAAAATTCTCTGGAACATTTAGTATTTATAGGTTGCTGTAACAAACTGGGACTGACCCATGCTCTGATCACATATTTAGAACAGCACTTTAACCCTGGTAAAATCTCTGAACATTTTAAACATAAACATTTCAAACATTGTAAACATCTTAAACAGAGCAAAAGGAGTGGTCTCACCCATTAAACGGTGGGTAATGCAGTCCTCAAAGAAATGTTCATCTACGGAGGAGTCAGCAGCAGAAATCACAGTCCTTCAGCAATCGTTGGGCGCATGTGTACTGGATGCTCACGTCCCTGGGCCACTGTCACAGGTGAAGTAGTACTGGGGATCAGGCATGGTGATTTCTTTGCCAAAAGAATCCTCACTGATGATGTAGTAGTTTGTTCTCTGGCCTTTGGAGTCTTGGATCAGGGCAAAAGTTTTAAAGAGGGTAACTCCCATCCACAACTTTGAGGAGCAAATGGACTTAACTTGGTCTACTGCCTGTTGTTGGTGCACCCCGTGGGTGGAGGGGGGCTTATCTTCTGCCTTTGTGTACTCTATCCAAAGCAGCATGGAACATCCAGTCCTCCCTCCACTCCTCAATTATGTCCCACAACCTCTTGGAGATGCAGGGATATGTCTCCCCTGGATATTCCTTCCTTATCTGATGATGAACCCATCTCTCCACCTGAGACTAGTTGGGAATACTTCTTAAAGTGGTCCTTAGCACCTTTCCTTCGGATAGCCAGACTATGGTTCTATACTTTAGGTTCAGGGGTTCTGAGGGTCTGAAGTGGTCCATTTTCTCATGGCGTTGTCAGCAGCCCTGGGCTTGGAGGGGATGGTGTCCTGGTAATGAAACATGAGGGACCGATAAGGCCTGCGAATGTCCCTCTCAATTACAGGGTCATCAAATGCCAAGGAGGTCGGGAGGCTACCTGGAGCAGCTCACCTGCAATGATCTTGTCCCAAGTCTCTGTTTCTAAGCTGGCATCTCCTCCTGAAATTATCTCCTCAATGTTCATGTCTGGCAAGGCAGGCTTTGCAGGTGTAGGCCCTTTGGGCAAGGTTCCTTCAGTGGTCACTGTGGCAGCGGGGGCTCCGAGTTGGCTTGTTGAAACCTGAGCTCTCTGCAGCAAACTTCCACCCGTGACCCCCCTCTGTTACAGGGAGGTACAATGTCCTTGAGTGGAGAAGGGCTGGGCAGATGTCTTTCGCCCTTCCCCACAGGTTCCATGTCACTTGACTTCGCCTTTTCCTCTTCCCAGGTCTCCATGCTGGCAGCTGTAATGGTAGAGCTGAGCAGGGTGAGAGTTGCTGGCCAGTCCCATGATGGCATATAGGGTGGCAACAGAGTGCTAGACGGTGGGGCAGCTCCATGGGAGTAATTGGAGCACAATGGTTGTCTCAGTACTCCAGGCCTAGAAAAGTTGCAGACAACACACTTGTCTTGTGAGGCGCTTTTCACCACAGCATCCCATAACCAACTCAGCAGCGATGCTAGGACCATCACCTACTGTGCCTATCTACTAGGTGTTTGTGCCATAATTCTTTGCTTCCTTCTCTTACCTCCAAACATTCCAAACACAGGTTCCTTGCTTTGCTTCACTGATGACATGGTTAGCTCACAGAGTCTCTCCTCCAGGAGACTGCTTCTGGCACTTTCTCTCCTGGCCTCTGAGCTCTCACCCATTACTTGCAGTCATTTTTTGCCTAGCAACCACCACACAGACAATCACAAGGGGATTTTGTACATTAGCACATTTTAATAACCATGCAGCTCCTTCCTCAGGCCGGTGTTTGAGAAGGCATGAAAACTCACAGTTCAAAATGGCGGAATCGCAAACAGCAAAATCCAGTTCCACACAAGTCACACAAGTCTCCCATGCTGCAGCACCCCAGACTGAAGTCCACATAAATACTGGGCACCCAAAAATGAATCCCGGATGAGCCCTCATGCTGTAAGACCCCCTTCATAGTGTCTAGGAGTATGCTTGATGTTAAGATCCTGGGGGTGGGGGGGGGCACTCACAGCTATAGAAAACACAGCCCCAGAAATTGCCTAATTTACCTGGTGCAGATTGTTGTGTTCATGGGATGTCCCAGCCTCACAGTCTCAGTGTGCAGACAGCTGCAGTGAGCAAACTGGGTCAGTGCAAATCAAGATGGCATTATTTGATTTCAAGGTCCACTCTGATTTAAGAGGTCAAAATTGGATTTAATGTCCCAACAATTTAAAACATCTTCCACTCCACGGAACATTGAGGGTTTTGGTGGGTAATTAATTTTTCAAGCTCAAGACAAAGATCACAGTGGCTCAAATTACTGAATAAGGTCTCCACCTCCCTTCATCCTTCCAGGGACAAATAAGGCACTTGAAATAATGGCAGCAGCATTATTCTGGGCAGAATAAGGTCTCCCTCGAATTGACAGCTTTCTTACTCTCCCTTGCACAATACCTTGAGTTTCTCCTACAGCTTCATTGCTTCACTCCTTACAACTGCCCTTCTTGTGAGCACCCCTAAAATACAGTGGGGCGGATACCTGCTGCTCATGGTAGCCTTGCCCCTTGGCAGTGATGGGCAATATGGGGGGGGCCTTACGGCTGCTAAGATTTTTCCTCAGACATAAACTATTGGGGGCACTCGAGCCAGATGATCAATGGGCATACCCGCCAGGGATCAAGGGCTACCCATTACTGCAGCTGCTTGATAATACTGATGCTGTGGGGCCCCTGCAAATCTCCAGGTCATCCTCACCTACTCCAGCTCAGCTGTCCATTTAACACCAAACACAGTTCCAAACGTGGGATGACTGTGAAGCAGACTGCCACCCTACTCCACCAACAACATGGACTCTCACCTCTGGCCATGACCCCAGACTTAAGTGGCTAATGGACCAGATTTAGGACAGAACCCCTCCATGCCATCCTAACCCAGGGCTCGGTGACATGGGGCAGGCTTTCTTACACTTTGGGCCCCAGTTCCCTTCCCTCTTCAGCGGTGTGGAGGTCCCTTCGACAGCACTCTGAAGCTGACATGGTTCTCCCTCTGAATGCTCCACTTCTCCCGACATTATGTAGTATCTGGGATGATGGGCTGGGGTGGCAATCACCCAACCCTGGCCCGAACCTCAGCCCCATGGGCTGACTTCACACCCATGCTCCCTACCAGGGATCCTCCCCAATGGTGCCAAAACCCCTGTATTTATACCCTAGGGTACCCAGGCCCCACCTGAAAGCAGCTCCCACTGAACTACCAGGGCTAAAACCTGTGGGTAATACTAGTAGGCTCCCATAGGGGGCTTACATAAGTATTCCAGTTTTGTCCTAGAGGGTCTTGACAGTGGAGACAAGGCTGGCACCATCTGTATCGACTTGACAAAAGCCTTTGACTTGGTTAGCCATAAACTCCTTCTCTATACACTCTGTGACCTAGACCTGGAACTAGACACAGTCACCTGGTTCCAGAGGTATCTCACTAATCGCACTCAACGAGTTAAGAAAGATGGCTCCTTGTCAGACGTTAGAAATGTATCCATTGGCATTCCCTGGGCTTTACTCTGGATCCTTACTATTTGGCTTATTCATAAACTTCTTGCCTGATGCCTGTCAGTCTGCAAATGTACTTCTTTATGCAGGCAATGCTGTATCTATTCCATGACTCTAACTTGGGAGCCTTACCTCCATCCTCCAGGGTAATTTTGAGAGCCTTGAAAAATGGTTCTCCTAAAACAAAGTGGTTCTAAATTAAAAAAAGAACTGAGACAATGCTTTTCACAAGCTCATAATTGAAGAAAATGTTACCCGTCATTCGCAATGACCTGGGACATATACTTGAACAGGTGGAAAACTTTAAATACCTCAGCGTGATCCTGGACGATACCATATCTTTTGTTCCCTACATTGACCACCTTGTGTCCATGGTAAGCAGAAGACTGGGAGCTTTGTACCATAACTGGGTCAACCTCACTGCCGATGCTAGATGCCTGATCTAGTTGACTGTGGCCTCCCTGTCTACACAACTGCCTGTGACTCAGTTCTCAGTAGAATAAACCTGATCTGCAATAAGGTGTGTCGCTTTGTGCCTGCGGCTGACAAGCGCGCCAATAGCTACACCCTCTACACCCAAACAAATTGGTTTCTCCTACCTAGCAGAAGCTTCAGAAACATCTGCTAGCCAAGAAAGTGCTACTGGGCCTAACTCCCCCGGCTCCAAATCACTGCTTCTGCCCAGTTGTCAGTCTCTACAACACCAGGAGCATGGCTCAGAATATCCTTGAAAATACCTTTTCACCGGTGACTCATCTGGGCAAGTGTTCCTCCCCTGCTAGGGCAGCTGGCTGGTTAAATGAGCTGCCTGATACCTTGCTTAATCTACCTAAGTGTGACCAGTTTAAGAGAGCACCATGGGCACCCTAACAGTTCAGTGCAACTGTAACTGCTAATCATCCTAAGTCCAGTGGAGGGTTCGAACGTGAACTCTGGTGAAAGGGCTGGTGCAGAAAACACAGGCTGCAAACTTGAATGTGCCAAGCAGTCAATTAAGAACGAATCCATACACCACAGAAATACCCAAAGCAGCATGCAATCAAGAAATTCAGCTTTTATTGACCAGTATGCTGCAAACAGGCAGACACAGAACAAACTCCTTTCGGTGTACACTTTGAACTGTGTCAGACTCTAGCTTTGCAGCCATTCAATACTATGCTTGTTTTACACTGTTTCTATTTATGTGTTCTATTGTAAAAATCTGTGACAATCTAGCTTATTTGTTTGTATTTGTTCAGCTATATTTGTACTTGATTGACTTCATTCCACTGGAACTCGCTTATCGTATTTGTTATGTTGTCTTGCAGTCTGTTACTGATGTGGAACCTTTGTAAAAGAGCAATTGTGCTCAAAGGTATACTCCAAAATGTTCAATAAATTAAAAATATATATATATAAATAAATAGCAATCAAATGTCTACGTGTACATGGAATGTATTAAAAAGGGTGTAAATGTATGCAAATATGAAAATTAATAAAAAAGATACATGGGGGAAAAAGTGCCACAAATGTGTCAAATGTTTAAAAAATAGTCTGCCACAATTTTGGAGCATTTGTAATGATGCAGCAGCAGCAGAACTGCTGCCATAAGTCTTGCATCCAAACTTTTGAGAACCCAGACCGATTTCTTTAAAAAACACACATTTTGAAACCATTCTGGCTAGACACCTTTGATACAAACAAGTATGATTAGAGGTCACGGTGGGGGGGCCAAATGTGTGCTACTCAATTAAAGGTACAAGATACAGGTATAAAAAGTTACAAGTGACATTAATAATCACAAAATAGACTAAGGTGGACCCAAAATTTAGAAACAGTTTACATTTTTTTATTCCTTACAATTTTCTCTTTTTCAAATGAGCCATAAAGTAAAAGAGTCAAATTGTAACTTGAGACAAAAAAATGCTGTTTGTGACTCAAATGATGCCTTGTTAAGGAGGAGTGTCCAATCAATTGATTTGCCTCATACAAGAGTTCTGGTCAGAATATTACTGGTTGTTCCATTGAAGAATAAACAAACAGCCTTTTCTAGTTTTCGGAGTTTTCACAAATTATTGAGGCTTTGGTGATAAGCTGACAGAGAACTCTTGTGCAAAGCACTCAGATTTTACAATCCTGGCCTCTTGCAGATAGTTGCTGGTGATTTGTAGTCACAAATCAAAACTGCCTGTTCACATTTGGATGAACAAGAGGATGTTTTTCAACTCTTTTTAGGTGCAGCACATTGGGATGTTTTATAGTCTTCAGTGTATTTGGTGTGTAAAAATAATGATTCAAAATGGCCTTTAAAATGGGTGTTCCCTTTTTTAATTCTATCTTTTGTTAATGTGACGTATAAGCATTTGCTGAATGGAGACCTTGCCACATTGCACAACATGAGTAATCCCCCCCCCCCCCGATCATTGGACTGGGATCGTAGTAATGTGTGGATTGACATTAGCAACACTGGGGGCAGGATTTTCAAATGGATCCTCCGATGGTGCATCTGGGGCTATTTTCAGAGCAGAAATGCATCCAAACCTGTTGTACTGTCTATGAGATGGCCTATCAGCGTCCAAAGTTTGCATCCAAAAACAAACACAGTTATCTCCAAATTGGACACAATTGCTTCCAAACTGGTTGCAGCTCACAACTGCATTTATTTTTTGATGCAAATTGTAACTTTTTGTCATAAATGGTTGCAGCCTTTGAAAATAGCTGCAAGGTTGCCTGGATGCAGGTGGATAGACATAGGCATAGCAAGCACTTGCGTCTGTGACCAACCTGTTTGAAAATCCCTACTATGGGTTTAATACTGACTTACCAATAGTGTAGAAATGCACACAGTGTATGGACTGGAGCATTGGCTTGAAAGGTGAACTGCACTGCACCTGTATGTTTTCCTTTGGAATCAAAAGACCAGTTCCCATTCTCTTCATGTTTCCACTTTATGGACCATTTTGTAAACTCAGCTGGCACTTCTGATCCACACATTGGTGGTCAGTATGATGTTGTTGATATTCCCTTGATCCGCAGAATTGTATGGTAGAACACAGATGCATTCTGACAACAATGCAAGTTCTTAAATAGGACATAAACTACTGTACAATACACCGTTCTAAAATGGTACTGATCCCCCTGCCTCTTCTGTGTAATTCTGAAACACTAATTGAATTTACTTATAGGTCAGTGAAATACGAAACAAAAACAGAATATGAACCAGTGTTAGATAAACACCTTCCGCAGAAAACAGAGGCTTTCAAGTTAAAGGTAGTTCTTCTTTAAGAGATCAGAATGACACTGTGCAGATTTAGGAGGTTCACTGTGCTCTGATCCCTCACGGGAAGGTAGCAGTGCTGAGGCTTAACGAAAGGTGGTTGTAAAATGTTAGACATAGCCTGTGCTGCTAATAATAGTAACAGTCAAATTCAGGACACATTGGCTGGAACAAACAAAATAATTTATATTAATGTTGCTCTACAATTCTACTGATATTGGCAGTGCCAAGCAAAATAGATCCTATATTCAGTTTTAAAGGGGCGGTTGCTGAGTGGAAGAGAAAAGGCTAGAACCAACACTGAATACACAAACAGGATTTGGATGTATTTTTAGCACATCCAATTATTTATCAAGTTCTTGTAAGCTGGCATTTAAGTGTAAAATCCCCAGGCTATAGAAACTAGTGGCATTTGGTGAATGCAATCTATTTTCATATCTTTAAAGAAATGAATGTTGTGTCACCCTGTACCTGTGTAGAATCTAGAGCAATTTGGTGACATTTCACAATTTTATTTATTTTTTTATAAAGCTTTTTCTGTTCTGGTGTCGTTCATCTAGTACTTGAACTTGGGGGTGCACCACAATGGGGGAGCTCCCAGTCCTGTGCTTTGCTAACTCCACTACATGCACAGGAGGGGATCTATGGTGTGGTGCCCAAGACTTCCATCAGTTGATGTCCCAATGACACCTTGGTTTTCACCCCACTGTTTTTTGTCTCTTCCTCCTCCCATGGCATTCCGATAGTGACCACTGCTGGCCTGCGCACATGAAGACATTCCCCACGCCTTCTCTGGACCACCTGACCAGCTCCCACGTCCAATCCTGAACCTGAGTCAGCAGCACAGCAGCCCAACATGGGTGGTCTTATTTATGTTTTTTTCATTTGTTAAAGAAAGGAATGTTGTGCCCTACTGGTACTTACAAACTGGGTAGGAAAGCTGATGTGATTGGATAAAGAAGGCCACATGATGGTGCAGGTGGTTTCACTTGTCACACAGCTGGACAATGTTTTCTCACTGTATAACATCATCACCAGAAGTTGTATGACATCTTACAAATCACGTTATCCCAAGTTTCTTTGTGTCATAAGGAGACACCACAGGTAGTGTGGGGGACCTTGTGAGCTGGGGCATTTTTCTGGTTTCTGCTCCCTGCTTTGTGAACGTTGACATGCACAGAGCTCAGGCTGAAGTGAGCACAGTGGCCTGCCTACTGCGAGTCTAGCTGACATCCACCCATGCACATACTCTGCCTCACACTGCCTACCACCTTCAATTATCCTGGTGGCAGCAGTGCAGTGGAGGCAGCGCCCCAACTTCTTCTGGGATGCTTAACCCTGCTCCCACCACAGGCCCTCTGGCCCTGGCTCATTCCTAAACCAGGCCACTGGCATCATGAGTGGTAGCCCTACTGTTGTACCAGCAGACCATCTGTCTCTGCACCAGTTTAAACAAAAAATTTTATTTGTCAGCTATATTAGAAACCCAATTTTAAATTTCTAGACAGAAAATCAAACTTCAGAAAAAGAATGTTAGCATTAGCTGAAGTGGCTGTCTCTGTGTTTGAAGAGGACATCTCATTCTCCACTGTAGAGGCGATGTTTGGTGTTGGACAACTGCCTAAAAAAAAAAAAAAGGAAAAGTGAACCTGAAATCCCTGCATCTCAGAATATTTATTTATTTCAGAAGTTTTTTTTTTCTAGAAAAGACATACTGAGCTGGTAACAGCTTTTTCCTGGTGGATAAGTCCTGATTTCGGGGGGAGGGGGCAGACAATATAACAAGGTGCAAAAGCTCAGTAATACAACAGTAGTGCAAATTTTATTTATTTATTTTTTTGATTTGGAAAATGTTTCACCAGGTAAGACAACATGAGCTGAGAACTGCTTGTTTCCAGAAGCATCCTTGGGGGAGGGGTTTACAATGTTGGGAGAGCAGCAAAACAATACCAATACAAGAGCAATTCAGTACGTGAGTAATACAATGCAGAGCAATTCAGTACATGAGCAATACCATGCAGAGCAATTCAGTACATGGGCAATACAATGCAGAGCAATTCAGTACATGGGTAATACCGTAATACAATGCAGAGCAATTCAGTACATGGGCAATACAATGCAGAGCAATTCAGTACATGGGCAATACAATGCAGAGCAATTCAGTACATGGGTAATACCGTAATACAATGCAGAGCAATTCAGTACATGGGCAATACAATGCAGAGCAATTCAGTACAGGAGCAATACAATGCAGAGCAATTCAGTACACTGGCAATACAATGCAGAGCAATTCAGTACACGAGCATTACAATGCAGAGCAATTCATGGCAAATACTAGGTGCTGAGAAATACAGTAAGGTGCATTAGGTTTAATAAATTTGCCAGTGTTCAAAAGCAATACAACAGGCATATAAGGTTTTGGTTACGTTGGGGACTGGGGTCCTACCTGGGGAGATGGAAGCCTGTATATGGGAGATGTCTCCATCCAGGAGGTGAATGGCAGTCCTGAGTGGAAGGATTAAATGCTACTTTGGTGGGCATTTAAACTAGCCAAGGGGGAGGCAGGAAAAATGAGACAGGCAGTGATTGCTCCCCCCAAAGAAAATAGAGCAGCAAAGAGGAAAAGCCCACGAGAAATTAATTCCCCAGAGGAAGAGGGGCATAGGGAAAGGAGAGGGCAGGAAGAGCGGATTGGGTGGTGGACCTAAGGCTGAGAGAAGAGCTAAAGAGGGTGGGCAGTGGGATAATGAAAAAGGGGATGACATTACTAGAAGGGTGAAGGATGGAATCAGTAATGGAGAGTAGAATAGGGGGAGGGAGGAACATAAGGTGTGGAGAGGCAATGCAAGGAACTGAAGAAATAAAATGTATGACCTTGAGGCAATCATTGTGGAGGCAGACCTGATCTAGTGGCCATAATAGAGTCATGGTGCACTGAAAACCATGGCTGGGAAGTGACCATTCCAGGTTACACTTTGTTCCAGAGGGTCAGGACACAGAGGAAATGGGGGGGTTACATGAGGGAAGGTATAAAGAACATGAAGATACAGGGACACCAGGGGGATTCAGAAGGGCTAGAAGTTCTGTGGGTCAGCTTAGAGACAGGGTCTGGGGCCTTTATCTGCATATGGGTGGTGTACAGACCACCATCACAGGGTGAAGAGTTAGATAAGTGTAACCCCCAGGTGGCGCTATCCCAAGGGCTACTACCCCTGCCTGCTTGACTACTGACAGGTTGAGGGGCCTAGGTTCTATGGCAGGTGGCTCCACCCAGAGGTCAGGGTTTGTAGTGGTTAGACTAGCTTGATCACATCCATCCTGGGACACCGTGCCCCCCCTTTGGTTCCCTCTAGTGGCTCACATGGTACACAGGAGTTACAGCCCCAATACCCTACGTATACACACTGTTCACTCATAAAGTACCACTTACCCTCGAGACTGATTCTGCAGGACATCTCTGAGGACCCCCTGTAAAATAAGGTTAAACAACATACACAGCAAAATACAATACTGTTTCCATAAGTACCAACACCACAGACAGTATATAGTATAACAACAACAAATCTGATTTATTTAGGGGGCAGTAACATGGGAGGGGGAAATCAGGTTAATTAGTGGCATTAAATCACAGTACTGTGCACACATACCGGGTCTGAAAAGTCACACTCTGGGTACCCAGGTTGGGGGGCTAGCCAGGTCCATTGCCTGGGGTGTTCGCCAGCAGGTGCAGATGGATAGGGCCCTGTAGAAGGAAATATATGCACAACACCCAATTGTAATCCGGAGCCAGATGGCTCAGTCCATGATGCAGTGAAACAACAAGAATTAGATTACACACTTGTGATTGAAAACAGACTGCAGGGGAATACCCTGATTTTTACTCACAATACCCAAGCTGAGGACCGGATGGTGGATTTTCTTCTGGATTGCCAGAACAACAGGGCATGGAGACAAGGTCATTGTGACTGGACCCCACTGCAATTGATAGCAAACGGATTTAGTCCGAGACAAGCTGGGGTTTGCTTCCAGCTTCAACACACAGAACACAGTACAGGGGATTGGAAATAGCGATTCCCCACAAGCACTACACACATTCATATGTAAAAGGAAAGTACTATACCAGGCAGGCTGCTCCTCAATCCCGATTGCACTTACTGTAAAATACCCGGGAGCACACACAGCAGCTTCAATTCCTGACAGACCGAGTGCGATTCAGCAATTTCTCCAGTCTTCTACAGGGTGAGCCTGGTTCCTACTCTTCAGACTTCCTTCTTTCTCCTCACAAATTGGATTCAGTCCGAAATGGCACTTACAACGGCTGCAGGCCAAACCTCAGGGCCTCACACGTGCTTCCCACGCAAAACTATACACTGCAGAAGCACAGAGCTCTTTCTCTCTTCACTGTCACAACTGATCTGATCTTTCCAGTAACAGAGCAGGGCATTTCCTTTGAGTTCCTCTCAGTTCAGTTGGCTGATTCGGCTGTCACTCACAATAAGACTCCCTCTGTTGGTGAAAAAAGGCACCAAGGTCAAAACTACATTTCACAGAGTCACTGCTCATACAATCCCCTTGTGGCTGGCTCAAAATTGAGAGTCCAAGTTCCGATTCGTCCACAGACTCCATTTTAGGGTCTCCGCATCATCCTGATTGGTCCAAGTCAGCAATTCAGGACCAAAATGAAAGAATTACACTGAAACAGTTTGTGCTGAAATGAAGACAGATTAGACAAACTACATTTTCTCAGTCACTCTAAATGATTTCTGGCAAACAGTTATATCTTCCAACAAGGCTCCCTCTGCACATGTAGCGAAGTCAGAGACGGAGCGAATTGATGGCAGCTCAGGCGGGATTCGAGCATTAAATACAACACAGTCCTCCCATACAAACTAATTAGGTCTGCAAGCAGACAGCTCTTAAAGAGACAGTACGTGGAGGCTCAAATAGCACTCACTTGGAACCACATTTAAACAGCTCAGATGCTGAACACCGCCCAGACTTGGAGCAGTCAGGCAAGCTCCTGGAAGACTTTTGGGAACCCCCATTTGCAGGGGGTGGTTTCACAAGGTTTTGGGGGAGGCCACTGGCAGAATGTTAAGCAAAGGGGAGGTATTAATTATGGGGGACTTTAATCTGCCAGATGTAGACTGGAGCATTCTGGCCACAGTTACAAGAAGCAGGGACATCCTCGACTCCCTACAGGGGGTATTTCTCAGGCAGCTGGTAACAGAACCCACTAGAGATGGGGCAGTGCTGAACCTGGTACTAACAAATAGGGACAGCATTGCAGACAGCACAGTGGGTAGTCCCCAGGGTACAGTCAATCACTGTATGGTGTGGCTTGGCATACAGATTGGGCAAGAGAAACACCACACAAGGACAAGGGTCTTGGAATTTAGGAGGGCAGATTTTAAAGAAATGGGAAACTCCCTCAGCAAATACCTTGAAGGGAGATGGCTGGGGTGGGGAGTGGAGACCCAGTACAGAAAGATCAAGGAGGGGATAGCTAAGGCAATTGCATGCTCTTTGAAGGAAGTAAGCAAGTGTAGGAGGAGGTGGTTCTAAAAGGAGGTGGTTAAGATGATAAGGGAGAAAAAAAAACTTTTAGGAAGTGCAAGGAGACCCAGACAGAGGGCGACACGGAGGTATATCAGGATAGACAGTGGGAGGCAGGAAGGATGGAGGGTGAGGGCAGGTAAGTAGAGATGGGCGAAGTTGGGAAATTTCGCTCTGCAAATTAATCCACAAATTTACCACAATTCACGGATTAATTCACAGATGCAGTATGAAGTTCCACACGCATAGTGTGGAATTACACCATTCATGGGCAAAATTCCACCATTTGCAAGTGAGATTCTGCACTTTGTGGTGAAATTCCAGAAAAAAATGGCAAAGTTACATAGGCAAATTTTGAGTCTATTAGCAAAAATTCAGGAATTGCTCCATGGAAGCGAATTTGCCAACTTCACTGGAACTTCGACAGTGAATTCAAAATTCACAACATCTCTACAGGTAAGGCAAAAACAGAGGAAAGGATTGCCAAGGAGGTCAAGAAAGGGAAAAAGACTTTCCTTCAGGTACTTGAGTGAAAAGAGGAAAGCAAAGGGTGGGACAGTGAGGATCATGGGGGGGGGGGGCTGTGGAGAAGAAGATCAAAAGAAAGATAACATTTTAACTGAGTATGTCTGCTTGGTGTTCACAGTTGAGGAGGCAGGGGATTGACCAATGTATATCAGCAGGCACCGGGGCACTGGACACAAGTCTGTTTTCATAGGAGAGCGTCCAGAGGGAATTGGAAGCCTTGAAGGAAAACAAGGTGATGAAGCCAAATGGGATTCTACAAAAGTTCTAAAGTAACTATGTAAAGTTCTATGTATCTATGTATCTATGTAACTGAGCAAGGTGCTAGTCACCCCTCTGGTAACACTGTTCAGCTCCTCATAGGAGATTAGGAGATGGTGGTAGTTCCAGAGGACTGGAGGAGGGCTGACGTGGTCCCGCTGCACAAGAGCAGCAGCAGGGAAGAGACTGATGTAACCCCCTACAAATGGGGGTTCCCAAAAAGTCTTCCTTGAGCTTGCCTAAATGCTCAATGCCAGGCTGGTGTCCTGCGTTTTAGCAGCTTAAATGTGATTGCCAGAGAGTGCCTGTATAGCCTCTGTGTACGGTCTCTTTAAGAGCTGCCTGGATTGCACTCACAAGTAATTTGAGAGGGAGCTCTGTGAAAGATGCAACTATTTGATGAAAATCATTTAGAGTGATAATGATAATGTAGTTTGTTTAACCTGCCTTCTTTGCAGCAAGGACTGTCTTGTTTATCCCTACCATTTGGCCCGGGACTGCGAATTGGACCAATCAGTTCTGGTGGGACTTAAAAATGGAGCCAGACTACAGCAACTGTCTGGAGTCAAAATCTGTAGGAATTGTAGTTTTGGGCTTTTGGCGCCTTTTTGCACCTGAAGGGGGAATTCCTGTTGTGACTGACCGATGAATCAGCCAACCAAACCTTTTGGATCTGAGGGAAATCCCCAAGCTGCAGATCTAAGCTGCGAGCTGAAGAAGCAAGAGCTTAATGCAGTCTCTATGGAAAGGCCTAAGTTTTGGCCTGCATGCCTGCCTGCTGCCCCTGAGAGGGAGAAGAGAATCAGTTTGGACTAAATCTGAGTTTGTGAGAACGAAGTAAGCCACTGAGTCGTGACCAGGATCAACCTGAAGAAGACCTAAGATTTTTCTGAATGCGATCAGCCTGCCAGGATTTCCAGCAGTTAAAACAGAATACCAGTGCACACCCCCCCCCCCCAACATGGTACATTTTAATAGTTAAACAGTTTCATGGCCATTGGCTCTACTTACTTTAAACTTCATGTAAAATAGGGGGTCCTCTTAGTTTTCAGATTGGAATTCCAAAGTGAGCAAGCTATACCACCACTCCACGGTGGGACCCTTTCGGTATAGTCCCTACACTAGCTTAATAGCTCTGAAATGCCTGCAGTGGCTACTCACAAATATAGAGTGCTGCCTGAAATGGCCTACAATACATGGCCTAATTGGCTCCTTAAATAAGGTACTTCCACCCAGGAACATTTACAGGTGGTGGAAGGAAGGGAGCAAGTTGTAAGGGGTGCCACACCTTCCCCAGATCAACATGTTCCACTCTGCATTGCCCAAAATGTAATTCATATTTCTGCTTGGGGGTGCTACTGGGTTGTGGTAAACAATAGCAGTTAAAACAGTATACCAGTGCACAACCCCAACCCACATGGTACATTTTAATATTTAAACAATTTCATGGCCACTGGCTCTACTTACTTTAAACTTCATGTAAAATAGGGGGTCCTGAAAACTAAGAGGACCCCCTTTTTACATGGAGTTTAAAGGAAGAAAAGCCATTAGGCAGTTATTATGTTTGAATGTTGAATATATGCCATGTTTCTTAGGGGGGACGGGGGTGCACTGGATGCCACACACCAGCAGCACCCTTCTCCAGAAATGTGAATTGCATTTTGAGCAATGCAAAGGTTTTGAGAGTGCTGTTTGGTTGTTTTTAGAGTATGGGAGTTGTGGCACTCCCCTTAGCATGCTCCCTGCCACCACTTTTAGAAATTCCTGGGTGGAATTAATTTAAGGAGCCAAATAAGGCCATGTGATTTAAGCCAATTTAGGCAGCACTCTATATGAGTAGCCACTGCAGGCATTTCAGAGCTGAGAAGCTAGTGTAGGGACTACACCGAAAGGGTCCCACCGTGAAGGGGTGGTGTAGCTTGCTCAGTTTGGAATTCCAATCTGAAAACTAAGAGGACCCCCTTTTTACATGGAGTTTAAAGTAAGAAAAGCCGTTAGGCAGTTATTATGTTTGAATGTTGAATATGTGCCATGTTTCTTTGGGGGTTGGGGTGCACTGGATGCCACACATCAGCAGCACCCTTCTCCAGAAATGTGAATTGCATTTTGAGCAATGCAAAGGTTTTGAGTGTGCTATTTGGTTGTTTTTTTGTTGTCAGGATTTCCAGCTGCTTTTGAATCCCCAGTTTGTGCAGAGACTTTGTGGTCGTGACCGGAGAGTGGTTTGCCTGGTACAGTAGAATTTCCTTACACGTAAATGTGCTGTGAGTTGTTAGTGGGTCGTGACTCTGTTTCCCACTGTGTGAACTGTGTTCTGCTTGCTGGAAGCTGTATCCAGCCCAAAACGGACTGTATCCAAATTTGTCTCCATTTGGCCTGGGCCTTGCCACACTGGCCCAGCCAGACTATCTGCTGCATAGAGAAAGCCATCGACGAGAGACCTGCCTGGGGATTGGCCTTCTGCTCCATGCTTGAACAGGAACTACGCATCGGTGAATCATGAGGGCCCTGCTTCTTCTGGCACTCCAGATCAACCACCTGGAGTCTCAATTTTCGTCCAGCCTGAGTCCAGTCTTGGGTATCATGAGTAATCATCAGGGTAGCTCCCTGCAACAACAGCCTAATCTAAAAGTGTGTCATCCGATTGTCTTGTTGTTTTCTTTTCATGATCTGAGCTCTCTGGTTCTGGATTACAATTAGTGTGTGTCATGCATGTTGTTTTCTTCCATCACAGGGCCCCAACCAGCTGCAATGTTCCTGGCTAGCCCACCATTCTCCATCTGGGTACCCAGAGTGTGTGACTGTTTATGGACCCTGAAGTGCATGCGTAACTGTTTGATGCAGCCTTCAAGCAAATTAACCTGATTACCCCCCTCCCTTGTTTAAGTCCCTTAAATAAATCAGATCTAACTCTTTTTTTTGCATTTACCCTGACTGTGGTTCCAGCTTGTGCAAAAGTATGTACTGCTGTTATTTGCTGTATATAACCTTGTTTTACAGGGAGTCCTCAGGGTCGAGCCAGAGGAAAGCCCTGGTGGTAAGTGAAAATAGTGTGGGTACTTACGTGGTGTATCAGGGCACAGGAATCATTTGCTGTGTATTGTCTGCCACTAGTAAGGAAAGAGGGGGTTACAGTGTCCCGGAGGGCTGTGCCCAGGTTAGCTTGACCACTACCAACCCTGACCTCTGGGTGGAGACACCCATTTCAGAACTCAGGCCCCTTAACCTGCTACTAGCCAAGCAGGCAGGGGTAGTAGCCCTTGGAATAGCACCACCGAGGGGTTACACTAGCAATTACAGGTCAGTCAGTTTCACATCAGTAATGGGGACATTAATGGAGACCCTGCTGAAGGAGAGGCTTATGGAGTACTTGGAGGCAAATGGGCTGCTGCTGGCAGCACGGTTTCAAAGGGGGAGGTCATGTCAAGCAAATCTCATAGATTTCTTTGACTGGGTGACTAGGAGGTGGATCAGAGGATGGCAGTGGATGCGACCTATCTTGACTTCAGTAAGGCCTTTGACACTGTACCACATAATAGGCTAACAAAGAAACTTAGCAGGCCGGGGGTTGGGGAGATGGTGGTAGGCTGGGTATCAAACTAACTGAATGATAGGAGGCAGAGGGTGGTGGTAAACGGCAGTCACTTGGGGGATGGAAGAGTGACCAGTGGAGTGTCACAGGGTTCAGTGCTGAGTCTGTCCACTTCCATGTCTTCATAAGTGACATTGCTGAGAAACTGGAGGGGAGGATGCGTCTCTTTGTAGATGATACAAAAATCTGTAAAAGGGTGGACACTCAGAAAGGCGTGGAGAGAATGCAAAGTATCTGGGGAAACTAGAGGAGTGGTCTAGGGTGTGGCAGCTAGGTTTCAATGCTAAAAAGTCATGCACCTGGGGCTGGGAGACCCGGGAACTATGTATAGGATGGGGGTCACTTACAGTCACCAAGCAAGAAATGGAAATTGGGATAATCATATCATGATCTCAAGGTTACAGGTAGTGCGACAAGGTAGTGGGCAAGGCTGGTGGGATGCTGAGCTGTGTAGAGAGGGTGATTTCTAGCAGGAGGAGGGAGGTGGTGTCACTACTGTATCGCTCACTGGTGAGGCCCCACCTGGAGTACTTTGTCCAGTTCAGGAGGCTGTCATCTCTGCAAAGGACTTTGACAGGTGGACATGGTCCCGAGGAGTTCTACCAAAATGGTGCAGTGTTGCACAAGAAACTATATGAGGAGAGGCTGTGGGATGTCAACATGTTCTCCCTGGAGTAGAGGAGAGCAAGAGGGGACATGATTGAGTCCTATAAGTCCCTCATGGGGAGAATAAGGTGCAGGAGGGGAGTCTCTTTCAGGGAAGGAGGAACACCAGGAGATGAGTGCATCCAAAGAAGCTTGGGGGGGGGGGGGGGCATTTAAGAGGGATGTGAGGAAATACTTCTTCACAAAACAGGTGGTGGACACCTGGAACAGCCTGCCAGAAGAGGTGATGGTTACAAAGACAATTGAGAGCTTCAATCATTTGTAGTAGTTGTAGTAGTAGTAGCAGTAGTAGTAGTAGCAGTAGTAGCAGCAGTAGTAGTAGTTGTAGTAGTAGTAGTAGTAGTAGTAGTAGTTGTAGTTATTTCTTCAGAGCACCCTTACACGTGTACATAAACACATAACAACAAACAATAAACCCACCACAAATTACAATAAATATAAAGCAATAATAAATAAATACTTATCACAGCTTATCAATAAATTACTTTCTGATCAGCAGTAAATTAAACCCCAAAGGCTTGTTGGAAAATATAGCGTTTTAGCTGTTTCTTAAAGATTTCCAAGGAGGGGAGCCTCCTGAAGGTAACCCAGCAGGGAATTCCATAGGATCAGGACCACCACAGCAAAGGCCCGATCCTTAGATGATTTTAACCTTGGTCTGGGAACCTCTAGGGGGAACTCCGCCGCAGGACAGAGAGATCATCCTGGAGTGTAGGAGACAAAAGTTCCCTCAGGTAACCCGGACCCAATCCGTGTAGGGCCTTATAGGTCAAAAAGACCTATTAAAGGAAATGTGCCAGTGCACTGGCAGCCAATACAGTTCGCACAGTGCTGGCATAATATGACAGGACCTCGTAAGGCCCGTCAACAGCCAGACTGCAGCATTCTACAAAAGTTGTAGGCTCTGCATCACACACCCTCTGACCCCGAGGTAGGGTGCATTGCAATTGTCAAGCCTCTACATGACAAACGCATGTATCAGAGTGGCCAGATCATCAGAGGGGATAAGGCGATAGTAAAATCCATTCCAAACAGCTGACGACACCTGAACATCAAGTGTCAGCTCGCTGTCCAGAAGGACACACAAATTCTTTACGTTAGTAGACAGGCCCGTGGGCATAATTAGTAGAGAAATGTGAGGAGGAGGGACACAGGCAACCAGACAGAGTCCAGGTTGTAGTAATCGGTAGGGAAAAATAGAGCAGACTAGATGGGCCTACTGGTTCTTTTCTGCTGGCAAATTCTGTTTCTCTATTTCTATAACCGTTGATGCTGAGACACTAAATGACACAGAAAAAATATAAATGAGCCAGATAGAAAGCAAAGCACTGTCCTCATTATCACACTGCTGCACCAATCATTCTGTCAGATTCATAGAAACATAGAAACTGACAGCAGATAAGGACTGCTTGGCCCACCTAGTCTGCCCCTTTTCCCTACCTACTGTACTATCACAGACCCTACTTGATCTCCGACTTTATCCACTCTTTCCTAACCACTAAAGTTCCCTTATGCCTATCCTAGACATTTTTGAATTCTTCCATCATTTTGGCCCATCTCTGCTGGGAGGCTGTTCCATGCATCCACCACCCTTTCTGTTAAGAAGTACTTTCTCACATTTCCCCTGAATCTATCCTCCTCCAGCTTCATAGCCCCTTGTTCTTGATAATCTTTTTCTCTGAAAAATGCTTCCTTCTTATACCTTATTTATACTCGTCATTTATTTGAAAGTCTATCATATCCCCCTCCCTCCTCTCCTCCAGGGTGTACATATTGAGGTCTTTCAGTCTCTCCTCATGGTGCTTTTGGTGCAGACCCTGCACTATTTTAGTTGCCCTCCTCTGGACTGTCTCTACTCTGTCTATGTCCTTTTGGAGATGAGGCCTCCAGAATGGGACACAGTACTCCAGATGAGGTTTCACCAATGATTTGTACAGCGGTATCACCACCTCCTTCTTTCTGCTGGTGATACCCCTCCCTATACACGCCAGCATCCCACTGGCTCTACCCACTGCATAGTCATACTACCTTGCCACTTGTAGGTCATCAGATATGATTACCCCCAGGCCCCTTTCGTGTTTGGTGATCGTCAGTATCACTCCTCCCCATCATGTACTCTGCCCCTGGGTTTCTGTGTTCAAGTACTTGATTTTGCACTTCTTCACATTGAATCTCAGTTGCCACACTCTTGACCACTTATCAAGCTTACCTAGATCCCTCCTCATTTTTTCCACCCCTCCTGGAGTGTCAACCCTGTTGCATATCTTTCTCTTCTGCAAAAAGGTATACCTTCCCTTGTAACCCCTCTGCAATGTCACAAATAAAGACATTAAAGAGGACTGGCCCCGGTACTGATCCTTGTGGCACTCTGCTGGTCACCCTACCCTCCTCAGAGTGATCTCTGTTTACCACCACCCTCTGTCACCTATCCCTCAACCAATTACTTACTCATTTTACCATCTTAGGACCCACTCCCAGGTTGCTCAGCTTGTTTATGAGTCCATGACCTCCTTAGGAACGGCCTTCCTGAGGTGTTCATGGGGTCAAAAACAGTGGGGGAATTCAAGAATGCATGGGACAGACATAAGGCAATTTTAGTGTGGGGTCGGGGGAAGTAGGCTGTTGGTTAAATAAGATCTGCAGCTTATCCAATAGATAGGGAATTGGGCAGACTGGGTGGGCCAAGCAGTTCTTATCTGCTGTCAAAGTCTATGTTTCTGTCTCCTATGTGGAACCGTGTTGAAGGCCTTACTGAATTCACTGCAGTTCACTTACCCTCATATAGGACTGGAATCTTGCATCAAGAGATGTTACAAAAATTATTATACATAAATATGAGAGCAGCATGCAGAACTATTGGAGTGCCTCCTTAACTGATAGAAAAATTGGAAACTCATTGCTGTCTGGAAATACAGCAAGCAACCACTGAAGTTTCTCCTGGCAGCAAAGTCTAAAACTGCAGATCATACATGATGGCAAGGCTCTCAGTAGAATTTTTAGTTTGAAGGTCCTGGACTCTGTGCAAAAAAATAGGGGTCTCTTCCAGAACAAAATTGAGACTCCCAACCAGTTTACTAAGGGCTTCAACCCACCAGTTAATTTTATTTACTTATATTTACGCTCCTTCCTCCTGGCTTGTAAAGGCACTCTTGTTGCATGCCCTCCCAACATACTACTTCCTTCCCCATGACTCATGCATAGTGAAAAGAAGTACAACCTCCTATCTGTCTGAGCCCCAGCACCCTCCCACCCAGTCCTTAGGTGCCCCTTTATTGCAAATACTTGTACATAGTAACATTACTCAAGGTCCAGTTTAGTGAACCAGCTGTCATGCTCTGTCTTTCACCACCAGGCCTGAATGTCTGTATCTCACCTGACTGTACAAAGCACAGTACCAAGGTGAGATACAGACGTTCAGGACCTAGAGAGAGAGAGAGAGAGAGAGAGAGAGATCAGTTAAGCTGGGCTGGAGGGGCTGGTACTGTTATATATTTGCATCAGGGATATAAAAGAACTGGAGTGGGATGTAATGGGGCCCAGAGAGGTGAGCTTATTTAACTACATACAAATCAAAGGGGAGAATCCTGGATGCTCCACTTGTGCGTAACCTCCCCATTTGCTTTTAATGTTCCCAATAGTTTTACACATCAACGGTGCCAGCTGCCACTAACAGAGCTGCTGCCTCGTTGTTTCTGACTGAACTGGGTATCCCCGAGCACTGCCCTAACTGAACCAGTTGTATACGGGCACCCACGCAGGACTGGTTTGGAGTGTGAAGCATTCATTAAACTGCAGAACTATAAATATGGACACTGTGGAGATACTTGTCTTCAGACTGCAAAGTGGTGGCCATCTTCATCACCTGTGATCTGAGCTGGCATAATGACACTGTCAGAGGGTGACTTAGCAACCATTCAAAGTACCTGAGGACAGCCTTCAGGGCTTGTGGACTTGTAATGGACTCAGTTAATTCAAGCACTTTTGCAGCACCCAGAAACCTGTCATGTGACAGGCCTTCAGCTCAGCCTGAAGTGATTGATAACTTAAGCTACCAATAATGAGCAGTATCCCAGTGAACAGCAGTGGCTGCTCCAGAACTCAGATACATGTATATCTACTCAGATACATATATATATATATATATATACACACACACATGTATATATATATATATATATATATATATATACTGTACCCACTACTTTTTTTAACCGCAGGTACAAAAATGAGTGTTTTTATCATTTCACCTTTAACACAGTGCTAATGGGATCTAGTGCATCTGAGAGCCTGTTAATGCAGTTGTTGCTATAGCCAAAGGTACATTTAGCGTGTTTCTAAGTTGTTGGTACAGTTCCACCAAATACACCACTGTGCCCATACAAATCAGGTGAACTTGCATACAGGATACAGTGGTATATTGACCAGGTTTTAGAACTGCTAAAAGCTTGCAGTGCTATTTGACACCTCCAAAATCCTACACTTAATACCCTTGATCTCTCCACACACACACACACACACACACACACACACACACACACATGTGCCTGTAGACAGAAACAATATACCATTCCTCAACTTCACCCAATCTCCAATCCCATATAGGAATCATGTGATATCCTAGTGCTATTGGTAACTCTCCCTAACCCAATCCCTGAATCTATGTAGGAGTAATTTATTGCCCTGGTGCTAGTGGTAACCCTCCCTAACCCAATCCCTGATCCCATGTAGGAGTAATGTAATACCCTAGTTCTAGCAGTACCCCCTCCCTAACCAAACCCTCGACTCTACATAGAAATTAATGCTCCAGTGGTAGTGGTACCACCTCCCTAACCTGATCTCTGTTCTCATGAAGGGGTAATGTAATGCCCTGGTGCTAGTGGTAACCCCCCTCCATATCCTCAATTAATCAATCAAACTTTTATTTAATAGAGCGCATTACTCATTGTTAGTCAATGCACTGCACAACCTTAAATTTTAAAACAATTTAAAATACAGTGTAAATACACACAAAAAAAGACCCACAAGTAAATAGACACATTAATTGTTAATTAAAACTTTACTAACTTCCTGAAAAAGTCTATCTGAATTAGAAGGTCTTTAGCTCCTGTTTGAATATGTCACCTGTGGGACTATCTCAGATCTGGCTAGGGAGGGTGTTTCACAGGACTGGGGCTGCAAAGGAAAAGGTACAAGCCCCTGATGTCTTCATAGAAATCCTGAGAACTTCCAGCAATCTCTTGCCAGTGGAGCAAAGGAAGCAGGTGGGCTGATGGGGACACAGGAGGTCTTGCAGGTACCCGGGCCCCTGACCATGTAGGGTCTTATAGGTCAGCAAGCCAACCTTGAAAGAAATCCACCACTTAACCGGCAGTCAGTGCAGAGAATGCAGCACAGGTTCATAGGTATCAAGACAGGTCAATTGGCCACTAAAGCCATGCTAGACCCACCACGTATCAGTGGTGATATGCCCTTGTCTTATCTCCCATAAATTTATCCAATCTTTGCTTAAAGGCTGTCATACCTGGTTCCCCAACAACTTCCTCTGGAAGCACATTCCAGATATCCACCACCCTTTGGTTAAACCACAAACCCCTCCTAGTTGTCTTATATGACTCCCCCTTCAACTGATAACCATGCCTTCTAGTTAGTCTCTCATTAGGTGTTTTTTTATTCAGTCCTGCAGCCTTAAACAGTGCTTCATCCCGAAGTGACTTATACACAAAACAAAGATCTCCTCTCATGATTCAATGTGCCATAGAGAAAAGGCCCAGGTGCTGCAATCTCTCTTGGTAACTTTTTTGGTTTACAACTCTAACTTTTTTTGTCATCCGCCTCTGAACTTTTTCTGCCATTTTTCTTCCACCAACAGTCTGTGGGCTAGAGAATGGCACCCCATATTCAAAAATTGGTCTAACAAGTGATCTATGCAGTGGTACCATAACCTCACTACTTCTACTTTTAATATTTCTTAAGATGTTCCCCATCACCCAATGTGCTTTTTTTGTGGTTTCTTTAATATGTGCATCAAAACCCAAATTACTAGAGATGACAACACCCAGATCCTTTTCATTATCTGTTCTTGACATTGTCTCATTATATATGTCATACTCAGCTTGGCTATTATTTGAACCAAAGTGCATAACTTTACATTTCCTTATATTAAATCTCAGTTTTTGTTCTTTAGCCCATATTTCCAGTTCCTTAATTTGTTGTTGAAAATTATATATTGCCTCTGCATTATTTAATATGACCCCCACTTTAATATCGTTGGCATATTTCTTCAGCCATGCTCCACCAGATACCTGCATACTTGAAACAAATATGCCAAACAATAAAGGGCCCAAAATTGAGCCCTGCGAAACTCCACTGGACACACTCCCCCAGTCCAACAAATAACCCCTAATTTGTACTCACTGTGTCCTGTGTATTAACCAAGAGTATATCCATTTAATCAAACACGGGTCAATTTCACGGCTTTCTAGGGTATCTATTAACTTCTGATGTGAGATCGTATTGAACGCCTTGGAGTAATCTAAATAGACTACGTCCACTGGAAGCTCCTGAACAAGGGCCTGACTGACTGGTTTGAAAAAATCAAGCAAATTACTCACACATGCTCTCCCCCTACTGAGTCCATGCTGAGTAATATCTACATGCCCTCTATGTTTAAGATTATCCTCTAAGAATGTTTTATAAACCCCTCCATAACTTTTCCCACAACTGAAGTGAAGCTGATAGGTCAATAGTTTTCGACTATGGCCTTATCACCTTTTTATGAATAGGAGTTACATGAGCCACTCTACAGTCCCGTACCACAGTACCTTGTTCAAGAGACATATTAAACAATAAGGCCAGAGGCCCAGCGAACTCTTCTGCTGCTCTATTGAGAATATTCAGGTGCATCCCATCTGGCCCACTGGATTTGTGTATATCCAGTTTTTTTAACTTATCATATTCCTGTTTCTTCCTGATTAGGAACTTCTGACTAGGCGTACATACAATATTTTCCCCATTTACTGTTAGCCTATACATCTTGATCTTGATATACACTAAGAAAGAATCTATTAAATTTGGTTGCCATTTCAGTCTCATCTGCGATAATTCCATCTCCTTCCTTAAGGTTTGATATGTTTCTATATCCATTTCTCAAACTGCCTACGTAGTTGTAGAATTGTTTATTATCCAATTTGTTATTTGCCCTTTTTGTGCTCTTTTACATTGTTTAAGTAGGCCCTTATATTCCACATTTCACCTCCCTATTATGTGATGGATTTGCCTTATATTTTTATATGCCCTGTCCCTTATCCTAATCATCTACTAACTTTTCTGAGCAGGACTCAATTTTTTTTTCCCAGGTCGTCTCCAGGGTAGCACTATATAGATCTTTTTTCCAATCCCAACTAAACTTTCTCTCTTATATATCTTGTTATGCAATTGATTATTTTTTTTATTGTACCTTGCTTTGCTATAGATTATTATTGCAATGTATGGATTCTGGATTTTAAGATAAAAAACACATTGACAAAAAACCCCCCAAAAAACCTAAGTTCTTGCTTGATTCTTACCATGTCAGCTTTATTGTAATTTCTTACTGATGTAGTCCCATTTATTTTCTTGTGGCCCTCGACTACTAATGAGCACTTAACAACATTGTGATCACTGGAACATAGTGGCGACAGAATGGAAACATTCCTAATTCTATCCTCAATATTAGAAAACATCAGGACAAGAATATTATTCTCCCTTGTGCCATCTTTCACATATTGTTCCATGTTATTACTTAGGCATATCTCTATAAACTTATTCTCACTGTTGCTTTTACCTTGCAAGAGATCCCAATCAATGTTGGGAAAATTGAAATCTCCCATAAGTATACAATTATCACTGGCCGTATTTACAGCTAGCATATCCAAAAACCTCTTATTCTCATCTTCATTCATGCTCGGTGATCGATAACACAGCCCTGTCTTTATCAACCTATTATTTACTTGGAAATTCAACCAAATTTCTTCAACTTCAGAATTTTCTCCTTCCTTAATAGTAACTTCCTGGGCCCTAAATGAGGATGTAATGTAAATTCCCACCCCACCACCTTTTCTATCACTCCTAGCCTTATGGAAAACGTCGAATTCAGTGACCTGATCAATCCAGTCACCTGGCTTTAGCTACATCTCTGTAACTGCACAGATGTCTGTCTTTTCTACACTCATTAAGTACCTTAATTCATCCATTTTATTCTTTATACTTCTCGCATTAAGTAATACCATTTTTATATCCATGTTCTTATCTGTTAAGTTCATATTGCTCCTAACCCAAGTGTATTTTATATGTGTTGTATCAATATCAGCATAATCCTTTAAGGTTTTATTTGAGGATAAGTCTAGTGTACCCCTGCATAAATGTGTAGCCCCCCCCAACTCTGCCGTTTAAATGCTTATCTATGGCTTCCTTAAACATTTTACCCAGGGTACTGCTTCCTTTTCTATTAAGGTGAAGCCCGTCTTTACTGTATTGTGACCAGTCATCACTGAATTTTTCCCAGGTCCTAACACAGTCCAATCCCTGTATGAGGCTCCATCTCCTGAGCCAATTATTAATACATAGGATTTTCTGATTTAATCTATCATTACCTTTTGGTTCTGGCAAAATTTCTGAGAATATAACCGTACCTCCAATATCCTGAATAAATGTTGCCATTTTAATGAATTCTAGATAAATTAAATCTTCCCGGGTATATTGGGGGTTATTCGTACCAACATGTATCAAAATTTCTGGGTTTTGGTATCTAGAGGGCACCATTTTTGGTATCAGTGTAGATACATCCCCCAACTTAGCCCCTGGCAGATAAGAACTAGTTATCATTTCTTTATTATCCCTTGTAGTATACGCATCAGTGTACTTTACCATGGAATCTCCAATGATATACAGTACACCCTTTCAATTTCCACAGCAGATTCCGGCCCCACCTCCATTTGTTCAATTGGGTTCTCATGACTATCTGATATCAGTACCATTGACTGATCCCTAATGTCAGATGTGTTAGCACCACCACTAATGATCTGTGTTTCTGTGCAACTCATAACTGGTACTTGCGACTGGGCCTCACCCCCCCACCCTGACCTCTAGTAAGCTTATGACTGTCCTCTAGGACTGGAACTTCGTCTCTGTTTATCTGTACTTGTTCTATTGTTCCCTGAGCCTGGATCTCTGATGTTTCTGTCAGATTTATTAATGGTGAATATCTGTTTTCAAGTGGCAGATTAAAATTAATTGCCCTCCTTCCTTTTTTACTTTGGCTACGCCTTCCAATCACATCCCAATCATCATCTTGTTCAGTCTCCCTCCTATCTCTCTTAAAGCCTGATTCCGTCTGGTTTACTGTTGTTTCCCCATCCCTCCTTTCAGTGACTGAAACCTGCTTGTAACATTTAAGTTCCAATTCCAGGCCAAGTATTTTGGTTTTTAATTCTTTAACCTCTATACACCGCTTGCATATATATTCAGCTAACCCTAGGCAGTTTTTTAGGGTGAACTTTCCAGAACCCCTGCACTTTATACCCAGTTCCCACATTTTTAAGGTTACTATGTAACCATCCATTGCCTGCTTTTGGTTAATAAGTATACAGGCTCTCCAGATGTATTACACTATCACCCTCTTAATACACCAAAACACTTACGTATAGCTTTATGGCTCAGCTCCCGCCTCACCGCCTAACATGCCAAACACGTGTGGAAAACATGTGTGTCTCAGCATGCATCTCTGCATGCGACACTCGAGCTTGCACCTTTCACTGAGCTCGCTGCCTAAATGGTGTACCATGACCCGGAAGTACCTTAGGGGTCGCGGTATCACCAACTGTTCCCTTAGCCTCTAAAAACTTAAATTTGGTCAGAACACCATGTCCTACAATGTAAAACTGTGCACCCTTTGTTTCTGTGCTAAAAAATTTCAGCTACAGGCAACCGTGTAGTTCTCCCCTTCACCCTGAATTACACCACTTAAAATGGAGCTTGTGTCACTTCCTGGAGTTCTGTCCCCTGATTGTTCCAGGCAAATTCGACACCCACAGGAGTAATAGACACACAGGTAAAACAGCAGTAGTTCAAACAGCAGCAGTTCAAACCAGCACCAACCCCCTGTCCCACCGCTTTTGTCAGTCTCACAGCCTCAACTGGTGCAAAATCACAGGTGTAACATGATATAATCTGGGAAGACCTGTCAGCAGCCTGGCTGCCACATTCTACACCAGCTGCAGGTGGCACAGCTCTACCCCTGCTAGCCCCAGGTACAGAGCATTGCAGAAATCCAGGCGCAAGGTCACAAAAGCATGGACCAGTGTTGGCAGATCAACCTAGCACAGAAAGGTTAAGGGAGGAATAGTGAAGATTAATAAGGGAGAGGGAAGGTGGGCAGAGGGAGACAGTGAAAAGGCAGAGATACTGAATGAACACTTTTGCTCAGTATTCACAAAAGAAGATGAGGAGGAGTTACCTAAACCAGACAATAGAAGCACTCTGGGTAGGGGGGTTGAACCAGTCCATTTACAGAAGAAAGAGTCCTGAAAGAACTTCTAAAACTCAAGGTGGACAAAGCAATGGGGCCTGATGGGATTCACCCCAGAATCCTGAAAGAACTAAGGGAGGACCTAGTGACACCACTGACCACACTTTTTAACAAATCATGGAAGGATGGGGTGGTACCTGAGGACTAGAGGAGGGCAGATGTGATTCCCCTTCACAAAAGTGGGAGCAAGGCAGAAGCAGGAAACTACAGACCTGTAAGTTTGACCTCAGTGGTAGGGAAAATGATGGAATCACTTCTGAAAGAAAGAATTGTTGAGTACCTAGAGGCCAGCGGGGCAAAGGACCCAAAGCAGCATGGATTTACAGCAGGAAGGTCACGTCAGATGAATCTAATCAATTTCTTTGACTGGGTGACCAAAGTAATAGACCAGGGAGGGGCTGTGGATATGGTCTACCTAGACTTTAGCAAGGCATTTGACACAGTCTTGCACAAAAGATTAATAATCAAGTTAGCCAGCCTGGGAGTGGGTTCCAGGATGGTAGCCTGGGTTGCAAACTGGCTGCACAACAGGACACAGAAGGTAATAGTGAGTGGAACACATTCCGAAGAAAGGGGGGTCACTAGTGGAGTACCTCAGGGCTCAGTACTGGGTCCAGTCCTCTTTAACATCTTTATAGGTGACATTGCAGAGGGTCTGGAGGGAAAGGTATGCCTCTTTGCAGATGATACAAAGATCTGTAACAGAGTTGATACACAGGGGGGTAGAAAGGATGAGAAGGGACTTGGCAAGGTTGGAGGAATGGTCAGACATATGGCAACTTAGATTCAATGCAAAGAAGTGCAAAGTAATGCACCTGGGAAACAAAAACCCAGGAGAAGAGTACACAATAGCAGGGGAGGTACTAACAACAACAAAAATGGAACGGGACTTGGGGGTAGTCATTTCAGATGATCTAAAGGTGGGGAAGCAATGTGAGAAGTCAGTAAGGAGATCCAGGGGGATACTTGGATGCATAGGAAGGGGTATCACAAGTAGAAAAAGGGAAGTGGTTATCCCTCTGTGCAGACAGTTGGTGAGACCCCATCTGGCATACTGTGTGCAGTTTTGGAGACCTCATCTATGCAAGGACATAGACAGGATGGAAGCAGTCCAGAGGAGGGCAACTAAAATGGTGCAGGGTCTGCATCAGAAATCATATGAAGAGAGACTGAGAGACCTTAATATGTATACCCTTGATGAAAGGAGGGACGGGGGGACATGATAGAAATGTTCAAGTACCTCAAGGGAATCAACAAAGTCCAGGAGGGTAGCATCATTCAGAAAAAGAGATGTGTAAGGACAAGGGAACACAATTTAAAGATAGAGGGGGGACGGCTCAGGGGTAATGTGAGGAAATCTTTTTTCACGGAGAGAGTGGTAGATGCGTGGAACTGCCTTCCTGGGGAGGTTGTTGGGGCTAAAACAGTGGGAGAATTCAAACATGCATGGGACAGACACAAGGCAATTGTAGTGGGGGTGGCAGGAAGTAGTCTGTTGGTTAACTAGAATCTGCAGCTTATCCAGTAGTTAGGGAAATGGGCAGACTGAGTGGGCCAAGTGGTCCTTATCTGCCGTCAAAGTCTATGTTTCTATGTAACTGGGGGTATCAGATGCTTAACCCTGATGATGTCTCTCAGATGGTAAAAAGAAATCTTGACCACGGCTGACACCTGTGGTCCAAGTGTCAGGCCACAGTCTGGGAAGACTAGGTGGGCCAAGTGGTCCTTATCTGCCATCAGATTCTATGTTTCTATGTTTCAGTCCAAAACTATGCCAAGGTTCCTCACCCAATCTGAGGTGAGCAACTGGGAGTCCCTAAGCCTCAGCCCTGATACTCGACCAGATTGCACCCTCACCCCCTGGCGACCAGATTCTAACACCAGCACCTCACTCTTATCTGAGCTCGACCTCAGCCAGTTCGCCCTCATGCAGTCTTGGATCTCAGTAAGGCAGGTGTTCAAAACTTGAGACTGTCTCCTGCTGTTCGGGTGCAAAGGACAGGTAGAGCTGAGTAACATCTGCCTAGCAGTGAAAACTCAGCCCATACTGCCTTATAATGTCTCCTAGCAGCGGCATCTACACAGTAAATAACATGGGGGTCTTTTTATTCTTGCATATGGAAAACTAATAAAGCATATTAAATTTGAAAAAAAAAAAACACATGGGGGACAAATTGGAGCCCTGTGGGACCTCACATAGCAGGGGCATGGGTGCTGAGGAATAAATCCAGACAGCACCCGTTGCGACCTACAAATGAGGAAGGATTTAAACCAGTTAAGTTCTGTACCAGCCAGTCCACAACAAACCTGCAGGTGGTTCATCAGCACCCCATGGTCCACGGTGTCAAATGGATCGAGGAGGACAAGAATGGAATGCCTCCCCTGGTCCCTCGCCACCAGGAGATCATTCAGCACCTGTACTAGGGCAGACTCAGTACTATGCCTTTTCCTGAAACCCAACTAGAGAGGCTCATAGATATCATGAGTTGTTAAATATGTCTCTAGTTGCATAGCCACCACCTTCTCAATAACCTGACCCACAAAGGGAAGGTTAGAGACAGCTCTGTAGTTTGCCAGACAGTCCACGTCTAGTGAAGTTTTTTCAGGAGGGGCCTTACAACCACCTCCTTCAGGGATCCAGGAAAGATCCCTGTCACCAGATAACATCGGACTATCTTGGCTAGGACCGGGCTGATGGCATCCACACACCCCACAAGAAGGCATGTTGGTCCCGGGTCCAAACTACAGTAGGTTGTCCGTAACTCTCGGATGATCCTCACAACATCTACTATCGTTACCTGGTCAAAGTCAAACCAGACAGACTGAGTGCCTACAACCTCAAGACCTTCACCACAATGCCCATTTGAGGGCGCAGACTGGATTTCCAATCTGATGGAGGAAATCTTATCAGCAAATAACCTAACCCTTGACTCCACATAGGAGTAAATGCTCCAGTGGTAGTGGTACCACCTCCCTAACCTGATCTCTGATCCTGTGTAGGAGCAATGTAATGTCCTGTTGCTTGTGGTACCTCCCTCCCTAACCCAATCCCTGAATCTGTGCAGGAGTAATGTAATGCCCTGGTGCTAGTGGTACATTCCTCCCTAACCTGATCCTCAATTCCACATAGGAGTAATTTGCTATTGATACTCCACTCCCTAAACTAATCCTTGATCCCATGTAGGAGTAATGTAATGCCCTGGTACTAGTGGTACCCCCCCACCAGTAACCTAACCCTTGACTCCACATAGGAGTATATGCTCCAGTGGTAGTGGTATCACCTCCCTAATCTGATCTCTGATCCTGTGTAGGAGTAATGTAATACCCTGGTGTTAGTGGTATCTTCTTTCTTAACCTGATCCTTGATTCCACATAGGTATAATTTGATAGTGGTACCCCACTCCCTAACGCAATCACTGATCCCATGTAGGAATAATGTAATGCCCTGGTGCTAGTGGTACCTCCATCCCACCTTAATTTCCATTTGGATATTGTATTACTACAGTCCACTCCCTGGTTGTCTACTAGTCCCCTCACTTGATACCCACTGTCCCAGTAGACCATCTTCCTAGTGTCCAGTGGCACCTCCACTCCATAGCCCCTGCCCCCTTCCCCCAATGTCCTCACCACCAGACAGCAGTCAGCACTTACCCACTAATCACCTGCCTGGCCTCAGTCTGCTCCACATAAGTCCTGTAGTGACATATCAAGTTGTATATCGATACAGGACTTTTGGACATAAATGTAACTAGGTCTACATAAAGTGGTACTAAACACGTACGCCGACATAGTTACATTTCTGTCTAATAGTTCTGTACCAATATAAATCTTGGTATGTCACTACAGCTAAGGTCTAAGGCTCTGAACTGCAAATCTGGTGACATCCAGCAGACCAGACCTGGGTTTGAATCCCACAACTTCCACTTGCATACTGTGTGACCCTGAGCAAGTCACTTAACCTCCTTGTGCTCCCAGGTCGCTCCTGTAAAAAAGCTTTCAGCTTGGTGTGCTATACCTGGTTAAACAACTAAATAAAAAAAAAAAAAAAACAGCTAAAGGTAACTGGCTAAAGGAGAGACACAGCACAGGCCAGTGGTCAGTTGGGTTAAGTCGGGAGAGAGGGAAGTGATGAGCGGGGTTAGACAGGGATCTGTCCTGGGTCCAGTGCTCTTCAACATGATCATCAGTGACATTGGTGAGGGGATCTGGGGCAGGTTATGTCTCTTCACAGAAGACACTAAGCTCTGTGGGAGGGTGGATAGTGATGAGCGAATAAAGCAAATGCAGAGAGACTTGCAGAAGCTGGAGGGGTGGTCAAGGATTTGGCAGGCTGAAATTCAACACCAAAAAGTGCAAGGTTATTCACCTCAGGAACCAGAACCCCAGAACAGAATACTGGATGGAAGGGGTGAGACTTAGTACAACAGCTGAGGAATGAGAACTTGAAGTTATCATCAGTGGCTCCCCAAAGCAACAGAGTCAGTGCAAGAAGGCTTATAGCAAGACAAGAAGGATGTTTGTATGTATCAGGAGCGGTATTGATAGCAAAAAAGAAGAGAGGTAATACTTCCCGTGTATAGATCATTGGTGAGGCTACACTGGGAGTACTATGCCCACTTCTGGACTCCTCACCTCAGGAAGGATAGGGATAGGCTGGAGACAGTGCAATGCAGGGTAAAAAAAGGATTCTGGGCCAGCAGATCATTTCATATGAGAAGCACCACAAGGCACTGAACACGTACTTGCGGTAGACCAGAAGAGAGAGGGGAGATGTGATAAAGACCTTCAAATTCCTAAAAGGAATAAACAAGGTGAACTGCAGGGAACTATTTATCTTCAGTACTAGCTTGCGGTCATTTGATCATGAGTGCAAGCTAACAGGTCAGAGATTCAGGAGGAACGTGAGGAAGTACTATTTTACAGAAAGGGTTGTGGAGATGTGGAACAGGCTGCCAGCCGAGGCAGTGGGTGTGAAAATCATTAATGGTTTTAAGCATGGCTGAGACAGAATGAAGGGAACAGTGACTGCTCAGGGTATCAGAATCGGGAGGGAAGAGAATGGTGGGAGGATGGGGAAGGCTAGGACCCTGGCAGAACAGTAGGTCCCAGGTATTAATAAGGAACTTGGGTAGACTGGATGGATCTTTGGTCTTTTTCTGGTGTCATTGTCTAAGTTTTTACAGGACGTCTACAGAGCAGACAGTGGGTGTCCAAGGAGGTTATTAGAGTGTAAGTGCCCACTGCTGTTGAACAGGGGTAGCATCAATGGAAGGGATAGGGAGTTACTTGGGGAAGGGTCACTGGACACCAGGGAAATATTCTATTGTAACAATGGGCATCAGGTGAGGGAAGAAGGTACCGCTAGCACTAGGGCATTACATTCCCCCTCACATGGGATTGGTGACTGAGTAAGGGAGTGGTGCACCAGCAGCACCAGGGACTTGTAGGGTTTGGGTGCAGAAGGGGCACCAAATGCTTCTCTGTGCATTGACTTCACATATAGGGCAGCACAGAGGCATTATGCAAAAAAGCTAATGGCCACATAATGGCACACAAATGGCCTCTTAGCATCTTGCATACCTTATGTGGTCTTTAACATGCTGGGGTTTGCATATGGCAACCAGGAGTAAAAGGCCTAACCCATTTTCAACTGGTTAGCCCCCTTTGCTCCTGGGTGCCTCTTCCCAGCTGGGGGCTATGGTGCACTGCACATATACACTTTACACCGTGTTGCCATAGTCCTATATTCATATATTCAGCTAGTGCTGGACAGGGGAGCTATGCATGTACGAATATACCTCTAACTGGCATGCTGCAGTATCCTTTGCATGAGGCCTATTGCTGCGACTGAATATGGAAGCCTATAGGATATAACAGTTTTGCCCATGTGGTTTCACTTATTTTACAATTAAATATTTATTGAACATTAAAAATGCAGGTAAAAAAATAGAAAGGAAAGAAAACCCACAGACGCAACATATAAAAGATAGCTAGAGAGAAAGAAAACCCCCATGCACACTTAGGGTCTTTTTCTCAGTGCTTGAGAGGGTCCTAATGTGCCGCATATGCACATTTGGAGCCACAGTATACAAGCAGCTGTCTTACACAGGGTAGGTACTTTGCTGGGTGTACCCCTGTCTTTTTTTATTACAAATAATGTATAGAAAACTAGAGGGATCAGTCCCTACTTGTAGGACAGAAAGAGCCACATACCTTGTTGTTTTTTTTTACAAATCTTTAGTTTCTGAAGCTGCTGGGCAAAACCCAGCAAACTTCTTACAGGTGCTCAAGAGCAGGTCTACTGGAAGGAAGTAGTAAAACTGTCCAGTGACTTGTGGACCACTTATGATTATCCCTCCCCCACCTGCCTACTGGTAAGGATATTCTTATAAAGACGGCATGCAATAAAAATGTGACCTCTATAGGCGGGCTGGTGCACTGGAACTGTTGTTGGGGACATCACTGGTTGTGGCACTGCTTGAAGTGTCCACCTCTGCTGAGGAAGAGCATAAAAACACCCTCTGTGCTGGTGGCTGTGGTTGAAGTGTCCCCTTCTGTTGAGGGGAACTGGGAAAACACCGTCTGTGTTGGTGACAGTACTTGAAGTGTTCCCCGGTGCTGAGAAGGACCAGGAGGATGTCCACAGTGCCAGCTGCAGGACTTGAAATGTCCGCTTTGTTGAGGGGAACCAGGAGGACATCCACCACGCCATTGCTTGAAATGCCCCCCTCTGCTGAGGGGAACCAGGAGAACATCCACCACGCCATTGCTTAAAATGCTCCCTTTCCTGAGGGGAACCAGGAGAATACCCACCATGCCATTGCTTGAAATACCCCCCTCTGCTGAGGGGGACCTGGAGAATGCTCACTGCACCAGCAGCAGTGCTTATATTGTCCCCCTCTGCTCAGATGGACCAGGAGAACACCCACTGCACCAACAGCAGTGCTTAAGGTGTCTGCTAAGGGGGACCTTGAGAACACCTGCTTTGCCATTTGCAGTGCTTGAAATGTCCCCCTCTGCTGAATGGGACCGTGAGTAGGGGTGCTGTGAAGTTTTATTTTGTTGGCAAATTGTTGACAAAGTGCCAAACTTTAGCTATGCATAGGTAGCACAAAGTTGACATTTCACTAGCAATATACAGTGTGAAGTACCAACAGAATTGGAAAAAAAATACTTTGGGTGCTAAATGGTTGGGGGAAAGAGGGTGAATAGAACCCAAATGGTGAAATTTAACTCTGCTATATCAGACAGTACTACAGTCAACATTGGCGTTCCTCAAGGGTCAATCCTGGGTTAACTCCTTTTCTGTTTGTTTATAAACAATGTTCCTGATGTCCTACAAACCTGCTCTTCTCTTTTATATGCAGACGATCTCGTCATCTACACCAGCTCAGCCTCAATCGATAGCCTGAACTCATCCCTTTCCACTGATTTTAAGAACACTCAAAATTGGCTACAGGACAACAAACTAATACTTTTTTTTTTATCCTCCTTCCTTGCCCTCTGGTCTACCACTCCTTCCGGCTGCTCATGCCTCCTGCGACCCCCTCTTCCTGACCCCCTCCCACCCCAGATGCATGGCCGACCCAGGGGTGGCCCGGCGTATCCTTCTCCGGGTGGGGTCCCTCCTCCAGGGAAGGCGCTGGGGGACAACCAGCTGCACTAGATTCAGTCCCTGTGTGTGCTGCTGAGGTGGGTTTGGAGGCGTCAGGGCATCTCGGGCCGACAGGAGTGCGGCAGCCATCATCCAGCATACCAGGAGGCCGGATTTTCCGTTTTCTCCCCGGGGCGTGGCGTGCCACTAACGTCTGGGCAAAGCCGACGTTCACCACGCCCCCATGTGTGTGGAGGCTCTGCTGCTGGTCTCCCCGGCCTCCGCCAGGGGGTACCAGACTGCGAGCCTCGTCCCCTCCCTCCCCTGGAGCAGGCGAGCAGTCGTGGGACGCCGGAGCCTACCCCAGTCAGCCCAGCCAATTCGGAGTCCATTCTCAACCCGGTCGCTGGCCAAACTAGTACTTAATGCTAAAAACGAAAGCTATGCTCCTAGGATCTGCCCTGAAACTCCGAACTAGTACGTCGCTCCTAATGATCTATGACCATCAAGGGTCTAAACTTGAGACTGTCACATCTTTTAACTACCTTGGTGTTATGCTTGATCAATCACTGGATCTAAACCTTCACATTCATTCCACCTGTGAAACAGTTAATAGTAGACTGGGTGTTGCCTTCAAGACTAGCTACATGCTAACTCCATCCGCAAAGTTGGCCATTGCCAGAGGGGTATTACTCCCTGCACTAACCTACTGCTCGCCTATCCTTACTGCTGCACATAAAACCTCACTACTGAAATGGGACGTCACATACAATAATATCTGTTGTTACGCATCTTCATCCCCTCATCTGAAGCACTGCTGTCAGCTCTACAGTGACCTGGGGTGGCTCTCTTCCCTCTGCATCTAGGCAATACTATCTTGGCTGCTTGTGTGACTCAATTATCAGGCTTAACACCCCTGCATCCCTTGCAACACTATTTATTCCCTCCACCCCCTCCTATGGACTACAATCTGCTGACAAAGAACTACTAAATGTTCCTAGGTGTCACACCTCAAAGGGTGCTGGTGCGTTTAAGCATATGGCTCTTCCCTCAGATCTAAAGCAGTCTGCATCTCACTGTCACTTTAAAATAAGATTACGGAGTTATCTATCTCAGTCAGACCCATGCACTTGTTTCGATCCGACTTGATCTCTACTAGGTCCTCCTTGTCCTTCTCCTATTACTCTTCAGTTAAAACTCTCCTGTTTTCTTGAATATCTTCTGTATATGTTGTTGCAGTCTATGTGCTATGGTCTAAACTAAGCAATATGTGATGTGGTTAGGTACTTTAAAATGTTATGTACATTATGTTCTTCTGGTCTGAACTAAGTTATACTTATTGCTGTCTTGTACGAAGTGATACCTAAAGCTGTTATGCACTTGTGAAATGTCATGTATGTTAAGTTCTGTGCTCTCCCGGGTCATGCCTGAAAATAGTCATTTTTTGGCTAGTGCACTCACCTGGTAAACAAAACTAAAATAAAATAGTCAAGTCTGGTTGCAGTCTTGGGGAGGAGGAGTTTTCTTTGGGGGGTTACAGTGAGGGGGGGAAGAGCATGGTTATTTTCAATTGTTTTGATACTTTGCATTGCGAATTGCTGGCAAAGTCAGGGAATTTCCCAAGTGTCCAACCCAAATTCCCCCACCCTTCTTTCCTGGTCAACAGAAAAACAAAATAAATATACATACCATTTAAAAAGTGTTTCGATTGTGCTTACGTAACTGGATGAGATGATGCTTGTGTGACTTGACTTATGTTGTGAATATGATTTATGTTGTGGCTTTCTGCCTCTCTATCCATGGGATATACCACCCTATTAGGGTACGACACGTGGAACCCTAGAGGAGGTCCCCCCCCCATAGGTGCCACGGTGATGAGTCCATCGGCTAAAGGTAGCTTAGGAAGAAGTCCACGGGTAAGAGAGATGTGCCGCTGGAGGAGGAGGGGTGGATGGCGGGGCAAAACGAAATGAATCCTGGGAAGGCCCGGGGTGAGCTACCTAATAAAGTCTGGTGGGGGAGTTACATAATTGCTCCACCCATCGAACCTCAGGCTTATAGCCTTCCCATTCAATTGTGCTTATGCAATTGGATGAGATGATGCTTGTGTGACTTGACTTATGTTGTGAATATGATTTATGTTGTGGCTTTCCGCCTCTCTATCTGTGGGATATACCATCCTATTAGGGTATGACGCGAGGAACCCTAGAGGAGGGTTCCCCCCACATAGGTGCCATGGTGATGATTCCATCGGCTGAAGGTAGCTTAGGAAGAAGCCCAAAAAGAATATCCTATTGGGAGTCGAGCATCGAAGAGGTGAGGATGATGAAAGAATGCAAACTGACAAGATGATTAAGACAGACTTCCTAAGGAGAGAGGGGAAAGCCGGGGCCACCATCTGCCTCCATCCAACAGTGGAACCTAACTAACTAACCGAAGACAGCACATTAACCTAAGGAAACACTAACTCTAGCTAATATTATGACCATTGGCATGGAGGAGAGGAAAACCCCCCTTTTTTAAGGAGGAAACCTCTGGGGATCCAAGGCCTCGGTTGCCTTCCCTCCAGTCTGCTGACATTTGATTTAAGGACATACGTGTTAAAGAGAAGGATTCATTAAAGAGAAGGATGAGTAGGGAGGATGATGACAGGATAGGGGAAAACCCAAGAAGGAAAGCACAGATTGAAGAAAGAACATGAGGCAGCAGGGACCTGAGAGAGGTATGCTCAAGCAGGAAATAGGAAGGAGTAGATCCATGTAAAGTCAGAGGAGCAAGGATTATTCCAGATGCGCTCATGAGAAGACTAAGGGTGAGGCAGACTGATGATGATGATCACCGCAGGAGTGCAGCAGTCCAACACGAGAAGACTGAGGAAGAAGAGACAGGAAGGAACTCGAAGATGAACTGAATGATGGTGGAGAGCAGCCAACCAGCCTGTAGCAAAGGGCGATGAACAGGAAGGCATGGCCTTGAGTGGAGGTAGAAATAAATTGAGCAATGTGATGAAGGAAGCTCCTCGAAAGGAGGTAGATTCAGAAATGAACTGGAAAGGAACTTGGAGGGAAGCAATGGATGATGGATGAAGAGGAGTGACGCCATGAGTGGATTGAATCCTGATGGCCAGTACGAGAAAAGGCAGCAGGCATGAGATAAGGAGTCTGGAACCTGAGACATGTAGCAGGAGGGCCACGGGTCGCTGAGCAAAATGGACGATGGATGACGAGGAGTGATGCCTTGAGCGGATTGAATCCAGATGGTCGAGCAGGGACAGTATGGATGAGGGCATACGGAACGAAGTCATGAACCATCCTGAATATACTAGGCAGGAGGGCCGCCTGATCAATAAAGTGGCATAGGAACCATGATAGGCAAGCCCAAAAGAAATATCGAATGCAGGCCGAGCATGGAATGAATCCAGGATGGCCGTTAGGGAACGAGAACGGCAGGAGGGCGAGTCGGATGGATGAATGCCAAAAATAAAAAGAATGAAAGCAGGCCAGAAGTGGATTGAATCCAAGATGACCGGCATGGGGCGGGGGGAGGAACTGCAGGATGGTGAAGCAGAGGAGAAGGCCAAATCAAGGTGACAAATACTCTGAGGAAATTTGGCAGTGAGGCAGGATTTCATAATAATAAAGCTATATTAATAGCCTCAGCAGGAGTTCAGGTGGCTGACCGCAGAGTTGCAACTGCAATAAAACTTGGGGACAATGCCCTGAAAACAGGTATAGCAAGGCAGTGCAATGAAACTGCAAGTAGAATGAGAGCATGACTGAGCAGCACAGCTAGGGTCAGCGTGAACGTGTGTCAGGTGAAAAGAATTAAGTATGCAACATGGAGCACCTATGGTTGAGCTGAAACACACAGATAATGACTGTAGGTGCATTGAAGCAGTTTGAGTGAGGTGAGCAACAGTGTAAAAACACAAGCACTGGGTACAATAGTAATAACAGAAAATAGTAGCAGTGGCTGCAGTTGTAGGTAACCGAAAGCAGTAGTATGAGGTCTGAGTAGCAGAATACTAGGGGTGGGATATTCAAAGGGGTTGTGCATAGCGCAATGTTGCGCCATGCGCAACCCACTGATGCTCCCCAGCGGGATATTCAAAGGGGGATGTTACGCTGTGCAAATCCCGATGCACTGGGGCGTACCAGTAATGTATGTGGCGCAAGTGCAGGGGTGTGCCCATGCAGATGCGGCGCATCCTGATATTCAGCCCGGGGTGTGCGGTGCATATGCAGGCACAAACCCGCCTTTGCACTGCACGGGGGGTGCAAAGATCCGCCTGTAAAAGTAGGAGCAAGCCGAGGACACCCACAGGCGGGCTGCCAGTATTATCGTCGGCGCAACACGGCAGCCGCCTGCCGTGGGTGGCCACCCGACCTCCTGGAACACAGTCCGGGCATTATGCTCCCCCCCTCACCCAATCACGGGCAGATAGTAAATCATCCCTGGTAGTCCAGTGGACCTGCTCCTCAACCCGATCACAGGCTTTATACATAAATATATTCCCTGGTGGTCCAGTGGACCTGCTCCTCAGCCTGATCGTGGGCTTTAATAAATTAAAATCATTCCTGGTGGTCCAGTGGACCCGATCCCCAGCCCGATCGTGGGCTTTAGTAAAATATATGTCCCTGGTGGTCCAGTGAACCCGAACCCCTGCCCGATCACAGGCTTTAGAAAATGTAATGTCCCTGGTGGTCCAGCGGTACCCCCTCCCCACCACCCACTCAGACCCGCTACCCCGCTCCCCAGTCAGCGGCGGGCGGCAGCTCCCCATCCGCAAGCCACCGGGCGCCCGCTGACTGACAGCATACAGTACAGCTGTCGCCCATTGGTCCACCATTCACATATCGGGACTGTGTAGTACAGTACAATTTGCATGCCCATTGGCCTACGCAGTGGACCAATGGGCATACAGCCATGCTGTACGCTGTCAGTCGTTGGGCGGCCAGGCGGCTTGCGGGTGGGGAGCTGCCACCCGCCACTGACCCGGGGGGGAGCTGGGTGGCGGATCTGAGTGGGTGGTGGGGAGGGGGGTACCGCTGGACCACCAGGGATGTTACATTTTCTAAAGCCCGCGATCGGGCAGGGGTTTGGGTCCATTGGACCACCAGGGACATATATTTTACTAAAGCCCATGATCGGGCTGGGGATCGGGTCCATTGGACCACCAGGGATGATTTTAATTTACTAAAGCCTGCAATCGGTTTGGGGATTGGGTCCACTGGACCACTAGGGATGATTTTAATTTACGTAAGCCTGCGATCGGGCTGGGGAGCAGGTCCACTGGACCACCAGGGATGATTTTAATATACTGAAGCCCGTGATTGGGCTGGGGATCGGGTCTACTGGACCACCAGGGATTGTTTTAATTAACTGAAGCCTGCGATCAGGCGTTGAGGCGCTTTGCCCGCCGAGGGACAGGGGATGTCAGTCCCCGGCGGCTGCAGCCTGGTAGGGCGCCAGGTGCAAGTCGCCAGGGATCGGCGCACCTGCATGCAAATGGGGCCATAATGACATGCAAATGGCCCCATTTGCGCCATGCATCCATAATGGCCTCATTTGCATGCTCACGTCTGAATATCACTCTTGCTGTGCCTAGCACAGCTGCACTTGCGCTGGTGCAGCCCCCTGCTCCTCACCTGCCACTTGCTGGTGCACTGCCACTGCACTGTGCGCAGTGCAGGTGCCCCCAGTGCCATATTCAACGGTGCTGAGCCATGGCGCAGCACCGTTGAATATTGCCTGATCCATGCCTTGGTGCAGCCCAGTTGCACTGCACCCAGGCTTGCGCCCCTGCCTGGTGCATTCTGAATATCCCACCCTTAGAACTTAGAAATAAAGCCCCAAAAGACAAAACTAAAATACAGCAAAACAGAAAACAGGGAACAAGGACCAAAAACAAGAGACACAAAACACAGGGAAGCACACAGCCGGAGGAGAGATACAAACTGGAAGCAAGAAAAACAAGCACCAAAGTCCAGCAAAGACACACAGAAACAGCAGGCGGGGGGAGGGCAGCCCTAGCCAGCTCAGAGGACAGACCAACAGAGTCTCCAGCTGCAAAACGAAATGAATCCTGGGAAGGCCTGGGGTGAGCTACCTAATAAAGCCTGGTGGGGGAGTGACGTAATTGTTCCACCCAATCGAACCTCAGGCTTATAGCCTTCCCATTATACTGGAACATTCCATTTATGAAACATCTAGGAAGGCACAATTCATGAAATCACTTAAACAGTCTGGTTTTGTTGGTTACTATTTACTTTTCCTGTGATTTAAACACCTTTGTGGACTTACTTTTACACAGAAACAGAAAAAGAAGAGAGACCAGAACAGATCATCCAATCTGTCCCAAGATTTCCTAACCTGGAATCTCTCAGGCATTGATAATTTCCTCCTAGTCACCCCTTCTTTGCTTACATTATCCTGTCTAATAAGTCCTTCAGATGCATTCCAATTTTTTTTAACCCCTCTACTGTATTTGCTTCACACTACATTGTCTGGAAGCTTCTTCCACTCCTCTACACCTCTTTCAGTGCAGTAGTACTTTCTAATGTCTTATTCAAACATCTACCTTCTAACATAAATCCATGACCTCTGGTGGGCATGCTTTTTCTCAGATTAACTAATCATGTTGAGTTCACTCTATTACACCCCTCATAAACTTGAAAGTCTTTAGCTTGTCTCCCCATTTTTTTCTGCTCTTCAATACGCACATGTTAGGACTTCTCTGCCTTTCCAGACGTCTTTCCCTGTTGTCCAGAGATCATATTTGTGGCCCTAAGCTATACTGTCTCTATTCTGTTCCTGTCGTCCTTCAGGTCAGGCTCCACAAATGCATGCAGAACTCCAGATATGGCCTTACCAGTGATTTATAAAGTGGCAGTATTACCTTCCTCCTTATGCTAGAAGTAACTCTCCCTATGCACCCTGCATCTTATTTGCCTTCACCTATGCCTTAATCAGTGTTGGAATTACAGGGTGGTGGGGGGGGGGTGTCAGGGCTCAGTCCCCCTAGCTCTGAAGTGAGCTCAGGTAGCTTTGCATCACTGTCATTGACTTATAATGGGAAAGGGGGCTCAATCTGAAGATAGGGGCTTTATGGGCCCCCCTAGTTCCGAAAGCTCATAAAGTGTAATTCCTCAGCCGGCCTGGTGGTGCTGAGGGTTGAGGCGCTGGATGCCACACCTCATGCTACCCTGGTGACCGGGGTTTGGAAGTGGACTATGGGTGCTGGGTCATGGGGAAAAGAGGATCAAGCATTTGGAGGACTGCTTTCCTCTCCTGGGGTGGGTTGCTGGGGAATCTCCACTTGGTGGCGACTCCTGGTGGAGACCAGGAGCATTACACCTAAGCGGGGCCGTGAATGGGGTGAGGCAGTGATGGACATCTGCAGGAGGGGGCCGGTGTGTAGCCTCCGCACGCTGACATTATTAGATGTCCATGCCTCAGAGGAAACCAAGCCAAGGAGGAAAAAAGCCAGATGCCAGGGGGGCAACAGTGGACCCGAGTGACCGGCCTACATGCCCACCGCTGGTCCCAACCCGACTTGACTGTCCGTGATCCCCTCCCCTGTAAGGGCCCGCAGTTGGGAGGGGATTCAGCACCTGATTCCTCAGTCGGGAATGGATTCAGGATGGTTGGTAAAAGGCCAATTATGTGGGTCTCACCCAAGAGAGTCCCTGGGAACCAGCAACTGGAGTGAAAGAGAATTGAAAAAAAAGCGTAATTCCTCATCATCAATGGCCACGTCGTCAGTTGAGGGATTCCTCATCTGGAAGGCACTGCTGCAAGGGCTTCTCTTCTTCATCGTCCAATGACGAGAGGCTCCGTCGCAGGTTGTGGTGGTGCTATGAGGATGTGCTGTGGTAGTACTGGGCTTTATACCCTCGAGAAAAGGAAGGAGAAGTGAACATGATACAAACTTTCAAGTACCTCAAAGGAATCAGCAAAGTCCAAGTGGGTAGCATCTTTCAGAAAAAGAGATGTACAAGAATAAGGGGGCACAATTTGAAGATAGAGGGGGGACAGCTCAGAGGCAACATGAGAAAGTATTTTTTCATGGAGAGGGTGGTGGATGCATGGAACTGCTTTTCTGAGGAGGTCGTCGGGTCAAAAACAGTGGGGGAATTCAAGAATACATGGGACAGACATAAGGCAATTCTAGTGAAGGATAGGAGGAAATAGACTGTTGATTAACTAGGATCTGCAGCTTATCCAATAGGTAGGGAAATGGGCAGACTAGGCAGGCCAAGCAGTCCTTATCTGCCATCAAAGTTTATGTTTCTATGGCTGAGTGAAGTAGGGCTCTACCCATGACCCCGACAGTCCCTTGGTTGCCTCTGGTCCAGCACATTCCACTGCTGCTGAAACAAATGTCTCCGACACCCATCTCTCTTACAATCTGGGTGGAACCAGCACCAAGGCAGCCACTGCAGGGAGCTCCTATGAATGACTCCTGTCTGGTTACCAGCTTGCCAGGCCAGTTGCCCATGGAGATCACCCACTCAGATGAATCCTGGGTGGTGCATGGTGAGAAGCTGCTGACGGGCGTCTTCAAAGAATCTTCGTATGACACTGATGGGTCCTCTATGCAGTCCTTGAGGAGCATGGGTTTGACCATGACTCAGTTGAGGAGTTGACCACTGACCTAGGGCCAGTGTCTTTTGGGTCTCTTCTCAGACTGATCTCTGAGTCCATGGAAGTTCCTCTGGAACTAGTTCAAAAAAAGGCTGAGTACACATTTACTGAGATTCTAGACAGGGACAAATCCCCAGGGATTGCCTTCCCAATAGCTGAGGTCATCTCGGGACCAGCTCTGGAGCTTTGCAGCACCCAGCATCCTGCATGGCACCCTCAGCCCATATGATCTACAAGTATGTGGTACCTACTGGCACTTTGTCTGGTTTTTCAGACACCCCTCAGCTGAGGTGCCGGTGGCTAATTCTGTTTTAAGGAAGACCAGCAATGTTGGGGATGTGGACAAGCCCCCTGGCAATGAGTCCAAAATGTTTGACCATGCAGCAAAAAAGGTGTATGTTGTGTCCTTCATGGGTCTCTGTCAGGTGAGTTACACCCTGATGATGGCCAATTTCGGTCACTTCTGAATGGTAGTGCTAGACCATGTCCTCCTTCACCTGCCTGCTAAATTGTAAATGCCAGCTCCAGATGGCCTTGGATAGTGGGGACTCTTGCGACTGTTCCATAGCAGTGGCAGTCACAATGTGTCGCAGGGTCTAGCTGTGGATTTCCACCTTCATGGCAGATACCCAGCATAAATTGGCTGATGCCCCCTTCTTGGGCACTGACCCCTTTGGCCCAGGGGTGGATGGGCATCCCATGAGGTCAGAGAAGTCCAACACCACCCTGGATTCTGTGACATAGATAGACAGAAAGATAGATAGATAGATAGATAGATAGACAGATAGATAGATAGATAGATAGATAGATAGATAGATAGATAGATAGATAGATAGATACTTTATTTCTGTAGTGCCCATATCCGTGGACTGTGGGCGCTGCACATTATAAAAACATACATTTCATACAGAACATTAGAAAAATACAGAAATACACAAAATATAACTAGGAGCATACACTTCTCTATCCATCCCATAATCCAACTAAATTTAAAAACATCATCAATAAAACGCTTGCTGGAATAAATGTTTTGAGGCCCTTCTTAAAGACTTCTACCCAGGGGGTCTCCCTTAAAAAAACAGGCAAGGAGTTCCACAGGGTAGGCGCAGCCACCAAAAATGCTCTATATCCTGAATTTTACAGCCTAACTCTGGGAACTCCCAGGAGGCCTCCCGTGGAAGAAATGAGGGCCATGGCTGGATGATAAGGAACAAGGAGATCTTGCAGATAGACTGGACTCCTTTCGTGCAGGGTCTTCCTCGCAGAAGGTCCAGAAAGGGCAGAAAAAGAAAACCTCCCAGTTTTGGCCTTTCAGTCACAGCAGCCCAAACAGCAGCAGCCCCAGCAGGGGCAATCTCAAGTTTGGCACCCCAAGACTATGTTTGCTGGTCAGGGCCCCAAAAAGGGTGTGGGAAGGGGTGGTGGTGCCCATCCAGCAGGAGTGCCAGTGCCCCCTTCAAAGCTGACTTGTGATGGGTCAGGAGTATCTGCCTCCAACCCGTCCAGTCCCTGCCTCAACTCCTTGTGGAGGGGAGTCAACTTCACCATTTTTTGGCACAACTGGTCCATCATTACCTTGGACAGATGGGTGCTTGAAGTGGTGGTCAGAGGGTTGCTTGCCGACTTCGAGGTTGTCCCACCTTACTTATCCCACACACTGAGGGAGTCCATGGTGTCACAGGATGTGCTGCCTGCCCTCCAGGAGGACACTGCTCAGCTGCTCAAGAAAGGAGCCATAGCCCGTGTCCCAGACTCCATGGCAGGTCAGGGTTTCTTGTCCAGGAATTTCCTGGTTCCGAAACAGACGGAAAACGGGTGCCCTATACTGGATCTTCATGATCCAAACTACTTTTTGAGGAATCGTAAGTTCAGGATGTTAACTCTGAACCAGATTATACCATCTCTGGAGCAGAGCATGTGGTTCTGCTCTCTGGACCTCCAGGACACATTCTTCCACATTCCAGTCCATCCGTCCCACTGGCGGTACCTTTGGTTCCACACAGAAGGGATTCTTTACATGTTCCAGGTCATGTCTTTTGGTCTTTCATCAATTCCCAGGGTCTTCACCAAGTGATAGCAGTGGTGGCCACATTCCTGAGGTGCCGAGAGGTCAGAGTCTGCCCCTGTCTGGATGACTGGCTAATAGCTGGGCCATCCCAGGAGGCTGTGGAGTGGTTCAGGGACATGACCCACCAGACCTGCAGAGACTTGGACCTTCTGGGTCAATACGGCCAAGTCTGAATTCAACCCCTCGCAGGTGATTCACTTCATCAGGGCAGACCTAGACTCCCTTTAGGCCAAGGCCTGACTGTCTGTGGACAGGGCATTGGAACATAACTCCTTTGCCTGATCATTTTAGGGTGGGCACTTGAGCCCTGCTCAGGATTTCCTATGGCTACTGGGATGCATGGCATCTTGCACCAGCATGGGCAGACAGGCCTGCTGGCAGATGCACTACTGTCAGTGGGAGCTGGGCTGCCAGTGGTCCTAGTGCCTAGGTAACCTGGACCAGCCAGTCACAGTGACGCAGCCAATGTTGGATACCATCCAGTGGTGGCTTATCTTGGAACATCTAGAGGAAGGAGTCCCATTTGTCCACCCAGAGCCAGTGATCACTCTGACAACCAACATGTCTCTGTGGGATGGGGAGCACAACTGAGAACCCATAGAACCCATGGATTCTGGACCCCCAAGGAGTCATGTCACAACATCAGCCTTCTGGAGCTCCATGCAGTGTTCCTAGTTCTGATGGAATTTGCTCTTTTTGTCTGGGGTCAGGTTATACTGATCCAGACAGATAATACCACAACCTTGTATTACCTGAACAGGCAGGGTGTCACGTACTCCCTTCATCTGTGTTGGGAAGCTTTCCTCACCTGGACCCTCGTGTGCAGCCTGGATGTAGATGTCCTGGGGATCCACACCTCCAACCAGGTAGTGGATGCCCTCAGCCAGGTGGGCAAGATGTCACACAAGTGGTCTCTGCATCATGAGGTGGTGAACCACCTGTTCTCCCTGTGGGACATGCCTCTGGTAGACCTCTTTGCCTCCCAGGAGAATGCAAAGCTGAGGCTGTTCTGTGCCTGCCTCCCCACAGTGTGGGACACTGCTGGGGGATACCTTCATGAGGCTCTGGATCCCAGGATTCCTTTACTCCTTCGCTCCTTTTTCCCTGATCCACAAATTATTGATCAAGATGTGGAGGGACAAGGCGTGGATGATTCTAATAGTCTTGGACTGGCCCCACCAGTATTGGTACCTAGATCTCCTCAGCCTCATCAGTAAGACTCTGTTGCACTTGCCTCTGTGCCCAGGTCTGTTCTCTTGTCACAAGGGGAAGATCAGACACCCAGATCTTCATTTCCTGAACCTCATAGCCTGGTTACTGAGTGGCTAGAGTACCAGGTTTTGGGCTTTACGGAAGATGTGCTCCATGTTGTGTAAGCTTCCCGAAAACAGTCAACCTGCCAGTGCTATGCCTTTAAATGGAAAAGATTTTCTATTTGGTACCAGGGCTGGGGGCTTGACCTCCTGATCTGCCCTCTGGCTAGCATTTTGGACAACTTGTTCCTTACACAGTTGTGACTGAGGTGGATGACCCTCAAATGCCAACGGTGGCACAGGAGAAGGTGGTAGGGCGCTTCTTCAAAGGCCTTGACCACCTGTCCCTGTCAGTGTATGAACCACTACCACCTTGGGACCTGTTGCTGGTGTTGGCAATGCTCATGGGCTAGTCATTTGAGCCAATGCACAGGTGTGAGATGTCACACCTGCTGTGGAAGACTGCCTTCTTGGTGGCTATTACCTCTTCCGGAAGGATTGGTGAGCTCCAGGCACTTTTAGTGGAATCTTTTTAGCTGGTGTTCCACAAAGACAAGGTAATCCTCCACCCCACCTGAACTTCCTCCCAAAGGATGTTTCAGAGTTCCATCTTAATTAGGTGATGAACCTGCCTGTATACGTCACCAACCCAACCTTAGAGGCAGAGCACAGGCTCCACCATTCATTGGACCCAAGGTGGGCGTTCGCTTACTACCAGGAGCACTCAGCTGGAGTTGAGGAAGAGGTTCACCAGCTCTTCATAACATACAATGAAGCTTCAACTGGTAGAACAGCAGCTAAGCAGACAGTTGGCAGGTGGATAGTCTCCTGCATTGCCCTCTGCTATAGGTTGGCTGGTAGGGAGCCTCCCATAGGGCTAAGGGTTCATTCCACCAGACATACTGCTGCCTCAGTGGTTGCTTCCAGGGATGTCCAGGAAATCTGTAGGGCTGCTACCTGGAAGTCAGCACACACCTTCATCTCCCATTACAGCACTGACCTAGAATCATGCCGTAATGCTGCTTTTGGGTTCTCAGTTCTCTAGTCCTTGTTTGCCAAGTAGGTTGTGCTCCTTGCCCCCTCCTTCTGGAGAACTGCTAGGACTCTGCCAAAGTGCAGATAGTGTACCATACCCATGCCCCTAGAAATGGGGGCTACTCACCTGTAGCCATAGTTCTAGGAGTGGCGTATGGTGCACATCCACACAACCTATGCAACCTCCCCTGGCAAGTGGCACAAGGATCCCTGCTTCCAGTGTGTGAGATCTGATGTCACAGGGTGAAGCCAGGGATGATACCAATCAATCAATCAATAAGTCAATCACGCTTTATTTCAAATCAATGTGCTTCACAAAAATATAAACATTATAATAAAATATACATAAAACAAGACAACCATTAACACACATTGATAATCAATTAAAACATTAATCTCTGTCTAAAAAAGCTTGTCTAAATAGATGAGTTTTTAGCTCCTGTTTGAAGATATCTACTGTAGGACTGTCTTGGATGTATCGAGGAAGGGAGTTCCAGAGGGTTGGTGCTGCAAAAGTAAATGTCCGAGCACCTGATGTCTTCAAACAGACCCTCAGAACTTCCAACAGTCCTTCATCTGCATAGCAAAGGGAATGAAGGGGCAGTAGGGAGTCAGGAGGTCTTGCAGGTAGCCGGGCCCCTGGCTGTGTAGGGCACGTAGGTGGGTGGGTGGGAGGAGCTTAGCTTTAAGATGCCCAGCAAGATTTAAAGGGGGAGGAAGACTGAAAAAGTAGATGTGCATCACATGGCATTCCTAGAACTACAGTTACAGGTGAGTAACCCTCTCTTTATATCCTGTCAGAAGTCAAAAATAAATATCAGTTAACACATATGGAATACATTAGATATGTGAATTTAAGAGACATTATTGTAAAGGACTTTAGTAGATGGGAAAGGTCCCAGACTTTAAAAGGGAAGAAATGGACATTATAATGAGAAATAAGAAATTGCATGGTCTTTTTGCATTAATCTTAAATAATTTATTATGCAATTCCAGAGACTGATACAAAAAACAAACAAAAGAAAAGTGGTCTCAGAAACTCAAAAATTAACTAAATGATATGCAGTAAAAAGGTATATATTCTTCTGTACCTAATTACACCACCGCAAGACACAGAACAATTCAATACAAAACAATAAATGGGGCACACTTCACCCTTCATATAACTTTTAAAGCTACATTTTCCACAGAATCCAGATGCTGGCACTGTTATACAACTGATGCTGATATCATACATGTTTTAGGGAAAGGTTGCTTGAGTAAGAAATGGTGGAAGGAGATGCTGGATTTAATGGACAGACTAGGAATAGATACAATATAATGGGACTTTTTATCTCTAGTTCTGGAACCATTTGATAAATTACAATATTACAATATGCTAAATAAGAAATGTAACTTACCTTTTCCAGTTTAATGTCAGTTAAATGGATTATCCTTAAATACTGGAAACGGGACAGTACAGAACAAACTCTGGTCAGAGCAAAAATGGATGCTAATGCATTATTCTGATAAAAGATATAATATTAAAGTGTGGCTTGGATTGTAATTTACTTGTTATATCATCATGATATTCAAATCCTAGATTGATATCATAATAACAGAAAAGAAACAAAAAAACATAATGATCAAGATAATGCAGACTCATTCATTGGCTTTGGACGTACAGTATATACACACAGACACACACACATGTGAGAACACACAGAATGAGCCGGCCCATTGGGGCAGCAGTAGCACTACTGCTTGTGATGCTGTCAATCAGTGTTCAGGACTGACCACAAGATGCTGAAGGCTGGCCCTAGGGGAGAAGGATCAAGTGTCCCAGGGGTCGCTTTCCTCCTGCATGGAGGGAGGGAAGGTTCCTGTCCATGGTGCGATATTGCCAGGGGATATGCTCCTCCTTCAGGGAGGGATGGTTGCGGTACTTGGTGCGATACTGCCACCTAGAAGGCCACAGGTTGTGGTGCACTTGAGGACAGCTGAATTGGAGGAGAAGACACTGACCCATGCTGTACATGCTTTACATGCATGTGTGTATTGGTTCCTTTGCATGCTGTCATTTTCAGGGGTTGGTAATGGGGAAAAGCTCTGCCCCAGTGCCTGCTTTTTGGTGGATCCAGAACATTCAGGACAGTTCCACCCCCTCCATCATTGCCAAATGCATTGCATGCTCAGGAGTATATCCCCCAGCCCTGTACCCCACCCGGGGGTTAATCCGAGGCTCTGTGGGGGTGGATGGTGGCAAGAAGGTGGGGTCCAGGTGGAGGTGCAAGGAAGACCTACCAAAGGAGCTAGGCTGGAGACAAGGGGTTAAAAAAAACAACACAATTAACAGAGACAGAGATGTGTGCACACATATATGTAAGCACACACCAGCAGCCATTACAACAGTTGTGCATACAGAGAGGGCATGAGTTTAATTAGAGTTCTAGCAAGTAGTACTATATGTCATTATAGTTGTTTGTGTAGTGATACAGGACTTGCATTTGGCAGATGGCTGACAGCTGACTAGGTGAGTGGAGTATGTGTTAACGCTGTTCTGGGAGTGGGGTTTGGCATGCATCGGGTGTTGGGGGTACCACCAAATATCAGGGATATTGGGAGTGGATCAGAGAGGGTGTGGGATGCTAGTAGAGATCAGGGATACTATTACTGGAGGATCTGGGAGGAAGATGGTAGAACTGGAGGAAATTAGATCATTGGGGATTAACCAGGATACAGCAGATGATTTTCCTCAGGACTGTCTATTTAAGATGCAATATTTAGTTTTCAGTGGGGTCATATTTTTACACATTTTTACAATGTATTTACTTAGGATAAGCGACCTAGTATCTTATTTTCAGAGGAGGTTCTGCTTTTCCAAATTTTTTGCAATGTTTTTACCCAAGATATCCCAGCTGAGACGCAATATCTCATTTTAAAAGTGGGGTCTTGCTTGTTTACCAGTTTTTACAGTGCTTGTACCCATGACAGCTTTGCTGAAATGCAGTATCTTGTCTTCACTTGGGTCTGGGTTTTACATTTGTTTACAGTGTATTACCCTAGAAAAGGTCGACTGAGATGTAATTTCTCAGTTCAGTAGGGATCCTGCTATTTACATATTATTATAATAGGAAATGTGGCAGCACCTGAGGGTGCTGGTGTGGGGAAAACAAATAAATAGAAAGCAGTGAAAAGCCCAGCACCCTGCACCAAACCCCCCTTCAAAAAAAAAAAATAGCACTATGCGCAGAGTTATGTGCAATGATTCATTTTAACATGGATTGCAAAATCCAGTAAACTCAATTGGTCCAATAGTATCACCTGACCATGGATTAACTGTGCTTAATGCACAGCTGCTGTGAAGTGCCATGAAGCAATATCCCGGCGCAGAGTGGCACTCGTTATGTGGGATCAGATTAGAAAAGAAAGCAACCATTGTAACATGAGCAGCAGCTGCAACCCAGTCAGCATGACTGGTACTAAATGAGTGTTAGAAGCTTTGTTTTTATGTTGACAATTCCCAGACCTGTGACAGCTGCAACCCGGTCATTATGACAGGTACTGAAATGACTGTTACATGCTTTGTTTGTATGAGACAGCAAGAGTGCAGCTGAGTGTCCTGCACCCACCCCCCAACCCCCAATGATGCACAGTAACAGAGAAGGACAGGGACACAGCAAGAGCACAACTGAGTGTCTCGCAACCACAACCGACCCCGGATGATCCAGGTATCCCCGGCTGTGAGAAGGTCCTGCTGAGAGCTTGTGCTCTGTTCCCCCTCTGCGCGAGACAGAGTGAGAGACAGACAGGGAGAGAACAGTGTGGGTGCTTGACACAGAGTGAACCAGTGCTGCAGAAGTCATTGGGATGAGACCGTTGCATGAGGTGGGAGGGGATGACAAAGACAAGGAAAGAACACTGCATTGTGTGATTGGGGGGAGAGAGACAGAGACAGAGAGATATAGAGAGGCAGAGAGAGAGAGAGAGACAGAGAGAGAGAGAGAGAGAGAGGACAGCAAAGGTTTGGGTATGAGGACTGTATGTATGTGTGTGTGTTCAAGTTTAGTTCAAGTTCAAGTTTATTGCAGGAAAACTCCATTGAGCAAGCTCATTCACAAGGAGGTCCTGTGTGCGTGTCCTGAGGACATGTGTGTCGGGGGATGAAAAGAAAGCATGTCCACAAAAGTGGGAGCAGAGAGGAGGCTGGTAACTATAGACCTACCAGTCTGACTTCGATGGTAGAGAAAGTTATGGAATTGCTGCTAAAAGAAAGGATAGTGAGGCACCTTGACTCCAGCAGAGTGCAAGATCCAAGGCAGCACGGATTCATGTCAGGAAGGTCATGTAAAACAAATCTGATATATTTCTTTGACTGAGTGACCAGGGGGGTGGATCGGGGGGAGCAGTGGATGTAGTCTACCTTGCCTCCAGCAAGGCATTTGACACTGTTTCATATAGGAGGCTTGTGAACAAGCTGGGTAGCCTGGGATTGGGTCACAAGGTGGTGAACTGGGTTGGAAATTGGTTCAAGGATAGAATGCAGAGGGTGGTGGTAAACTGAGCTAAATCCGAGGTAAGTAGGGTGACCAGTGGGGTTCCACAGGGATAAGTTCTTGGGCCAGTACTGTTTAATATCTTCATCAACAACGTTGTGGAGGGGCTGGAGGGAAAGGTATGCCTCTTTGCAGATGACACCAAGATCTGCAATAGGGTAGACAGTCCATGAGGGGTGGAAAAAATGAGAAGTAACCTAGCTAAACTGGAAAAATGTTCCAGGGTGTAGCAACCAATATTCAATGTGAAGAAGTGCAAAATCATGCACTTGGGGTACAGAAACCCAGGAGAGGATTACATGATGGGTGGAGAGTTATTAGAGGCCACCAAACAGAAAAGAGATCTAGGGGTGGTCATATCTGATGACCTGAAGGTGACCAAACCATGTGCCAAGGCAGTGGGGAGAGCCAATGGGATGTTGGGGTACATAGGGAGAGGTATCACTAGCAGAAGAAAAGAGGTGGTGATGCCACTGTACAGTTCATTGGTGAGACCTCATTTGGAGTACTGTGTCCAGTTCTGGAGGCCACATCTCTGGAAGGACATAGACAGGCTAGAGGCAGTTCAAAAAAGGGCAACAAAAATGGTGCTGGGCCTACACCAAGGGCCATACGAGAAGAGATTGGAGGAACTCAGTATGTATACCATGGAGGAAAGGAGGTAGAGAGGTGACATGATAGAAACCTTCAAGTACCTAAAGGGAATAAATAAGGTACAGGAGGGCAGCATTTATCAGAAGAAATGACGCTCTAGGACAAGAGGACATGACATGAGACTGGAAGGGGGTAGACTAAGGGGGAAACATGAGGAAGTACTTTACAGAAAGGGTAGTGGAGGCATGGAACAGGCTCTTAGCAGAGGTGGTGGAGGCAAAGTTGGTGGGGGAATTCAAAGCTGCATGGGGTAGACATAGGGCAACCCTAGTGGTTCAAAAGAAGAGGTGAAGCAGGCGATTAAGCAGGATCTGTTGTGATTTGTAGTAGGTAGGGGAAAAAAGGCAGACTGGATGGGCCTGCTGTCCTTATCTGTGATCAGTTTCCAAGTTTCTGTTTCTATAACTATATCATAGACAAGAAATGTCAGAAATCATGGTAATAGTATATTTGTTGCATTTCTGTGTTCATAACATAAGTGCAATATGAGTTACTTGTTGGGGACTATTTGTAAAGTAAGCAGGATACAGTAGCAATTCTTGTGTTTGAAGTGGTATAAAACCCTCTTTGTTAAATTTTTTTTAACAAAGAACTCATGCTATCAGCACAATCACCCATTCCAGTGTATGAGGTTATTGGTGATTAAATCAACACCCTTAGTGCAGAGAGGGCACTCGCCTGCAGGCTCATACCTCACAACACACCCAGGGTGTTGATTAATTGCCAACAACCCCATTCCTTATCATGGGTTATTGCTTACTTAAAGTGCAAGATAGCCAGCCAAAACATGCTGGAAAGGTTTACCTTCACAAGACCCTCCCCCACATGTTTTGCTCATAAAGGAGCTTTGTGCTTTGTCAGTCTCTTGAGACAGCACAGCTAATATGCAGTACCAGTATCTTGTTTTCAGTGTGGCCCTGCTGTTAATCATTTTTACAGTGTATTTCTCCTGGATAGACCAACTGAGATGCAATATCTAATTTTTTAATGGGGTCTTGCTTTTACACATTTTTCTAATGTATACAGCCGCTGACTCACTGTATGACCCTTGAGCAAGTCACTCAACCTTCTTGTGCTGCAGTCCCTCCAGGATGTAAAATGGAGTGGAGGCAGAACTACCTCAAAATGAGATATTGCATCTTCACTGGGCTGTGCGGTGTAAACACATGTGGAATATGACATGGGAGAGAGTGAGATCATAAAACTATCTTCACAAGCTATACTTAGCCTTCTGAACCCACGAGGGGTGAAGCCATGAGCAAGGTCAGAAGGGGTCACGTAAAGATATTTCTACCATCTCAGTCTCACCCATGTCATATTTATTTTGTACAACTGGTGTTTAAAAGGTTTTGTCAAAGAAATCATAAAAAGTTACAAAAGGAAAAAAAGTACAAAATGTAAACTGTACCACTCAAAGCATCTCACTCTCACCCTTGTCAATTTAATTTGCACAACAGGTGTTAGGTGGATTTGTGATAGAAATGATAAAAAAATAACAAAAGGAAAAAATGTGCACAATTTAGACTGTGCCCCTTAAAGCTACTCATATCTGCTGGCTTCAGTGTTGCACATGGCTATTGTGATATCATTAGCATTGTCACCAGACATTAGCAGGACTGGTACTATATTCCGACTCTTAGAATCCCGACAGCTATTTGCCTGACTCTGAATGCCCAACGTGGTCAGAATACTGGCGCTTTAAATTCCGACTCTTCAAATCCCAACTTTCAAAATACCGACAGTAACCGCGTTTTCCAAGTCTTTTGTGGAGACAGCACTCACTCTTTAACATTGCAGGGAAAGAAGTACTAATGTTTCTTTGCTTGGTGGATTTCTATTTTGTCAGAGGTAACAGTTCTGTGTGGTGGCAAGTTCTAGCCCGTATTTACATTTTGCTTCGAAGTAGAATTCCAATCTGAATGAGGATCCTTCATTAAACTTACTCCAGATCTAGAAGACTCACAGATTTCGTCCTGCTTGGACTAAAACCAGTCACATCTTTCTGCACTAGTATAGGATCTGGGATATAGGATTGCTACCACTACCCTGTTACCTTTTATGTGTAACCCCCCTGCAAATGGGGGTTCCCAAAAGACTTCCAGGAGCTTGCTTGAATGCTCCAAGCCTGAATGGTGTTTGGCATTTAAGCCATTTATCAGTGAGTGTTTTTAGAGCCTCTGGTACTGTCTCTTTAAGAGCTGTCTGCTTGCAGACATAATTAGTTGTATGGGGGACTGTGTGCTTCTCTGAGTACCACCTTTAGCTGCCAATTCACTTCATTTTTGCAGTCACTAGGAGTGCAAAGGGAACCTATCTGAAAGATGTAACTGTTTGCCAGAAATTATTTAGAGTAATAATGAAATTACAGTTTGTCTAACCTGCTGTCTTTGCAGTCAGAACTGTGTCTGCTAGTTCCCCATTCTAGTTTTGAACTGCTGAACTGGACCAATCAGTGTGGGGTAAGCTAGCTCTAAAATGATGCCTTGGACGAATCAGAACTTGGACTCATAATCTGAGCCAGCCACAAGAGGATTGTATGGGCAGTGACTCTGGGAGATGTAGTTTAGACTTCAGTGCCTTTTGGACCAACAGCAGCAGTCTATTGTGAGTGACAGCCAATCCAGTCAAGAACTGGGAGGAACTCAAAGGAAGTGCCGGTTTACGTCAGTTGGAGTTCAGTTGAGCTTTGGCAGTGAAGAAGGAAGGAGCCCTGTGCTTTTCAGTGTGCAGTTTTAGTCAAAAAACGTGTGTAAGGCCCAGAGTTCGGTCTGCAGCTTGTGTAACAGCTTGTTAGGACTGAATCCGTCCTGTGAAAAGAATCAAAGGATCTCTGAAGAGTAGAAACCAGGCTCACCCTGTAGAAGACTGGAAGAATTGCTGAAAATTGCACTTTCGGTCTGTCAGGAACTGAATCTGCTGTGTGTTCTCCCGGGTATTGTGCAGTAGTGCGATCGGGATACAGATGCAGCCTGCCTGGTATAGTACTTTCTTTATATGGATGTGTGAAGAGGTTTGTGTACCTCAAGTGAGCCCTGCTGACATTGAAGGACCCTATCTTATTTGGAGGTGTGAGTACTAATTCAGGTTGCTCCCTGTTGAATTGCCACATTAAATCCAAATGGAATTACTGTACTGCTGACTGTTTAATTCTCCTTTCTCTGTGTGAAAGGGCCCCACCAGCTGCCACGGTTTGGACTAGCCACTAGGGCTTGGGTACCCAGGGACAGTAACTGATAGGGATAGGCCTGTGCACAGAGCCATAGATAGATTATTAGAGTGATAAGCTAATTAACCTGATTTCCCCTGTCCTTGTTATATCCCCTAAATAAATCAGAGCGGCTTGTTTCAGCAAAGTTATACTGCCTGAGGTATTTGTCTATGTTAAAGTACTGTACTGTGATTGTTGCACTGTATCTCATTTCACAGGAGAGGTCCCAGTGCGGAACCAGACCTGGGGGTAAGTGTATACTGTGAAGGTAATTCTGATATATTGTGTGGGCCACTAGTGGGAAGAAAGAGGGGTTGCAGTGTCCCAGAGGGCTGTGACCAAGTTAGTTTAACTATTGCAAACCCTGACCTCTGGGTGGAGGCACCCGCCATTGGATCCAGGCCCCTCAACCTGTTAGTGGCAAATCAGGCAGGGGTAGTAGCCCCTGGGATAGCGCCATCTAGGGGTTACATCTTGGAGGCTCACCGCTGGGATTGTGTGTCCTCTAGTGGCCATATTACTGAACCACTGTTAAGAAAAATGGGTACCCGACAGAGTGGCTGTGCACCGGCTGGTGGGTGGTGTACTGGGGAGGAGATCGAGCCCAAAATGCTATGCTTATCCTGGACATCCCCTGGGTATCAAGCTCGGACACTGTGCAGGGAGTACTTTCCAAGGTGGAAGGTTTACAAAACCCTGTGGTGGTGGGTCGGCATGCTAATCTGCTCACCCACACTTTCCTGGCCCTAGTAGAGTTTAAGGATCCCATAGATAGCTCCAAAGTGCCACAGACCATTACCCCAGAGGGAGCCCTCACTGCTTGGAGAGTGATAACTAAGGACAGTAAAGACCCGGGGGGGAATCAGCCCCCACCACTATCTGAAACTTTTGAGGAGAAATTTGCTGAATGGTTGCTGGGAGAGGGGAAAACTGTGGAGGACTTGAAGAAACTATTCTTGCCACCTGGGGGTGTTCCTCCCCCAACACCCTCTCCTGCTCCAGTGCCCGTATGGTGGCTGAACCAATGCAGACTCTATTTCTGCCTGCCATTGAGTCACGACTCTTACAGAAGGTTGAGGATCTTCTCTGGCACCCTCCCACCCCCAAGGGAGGATGACTGGGGAGACCTGGATAGACTATGTTGCCCCAAAATGCTAGAATGGCAATGCTCGGGAAGGTGAAAAGCGAAGAGGGTTAGTGAAGAGCCTCGAGGTCCTGCCTGGCTACCATCCGTTTAAGCGGGCCAGTAACCCTGAGCGACTGCACAGGCCTATCTTGAGGCCTTGGAGAATGTGTATGGGAGCCCAGATTCTGATGAGGACCTATGGTGGAGAGTAAGAGATGCACAACAGTACCAAGGGAGTTGTTGTCTGTGTATGTATCTCGGCTGGAAAAATTGTTGCAAGAATGCCTCAGAAAGGTAGTTTGCCAGCGATTGAACTGGACCGAACCAGGCTGGACAGGATCCTTAAGTCTGCCCCTTCTCAGAACTGCTGTTGCTTCAGTTACACCTGGCAGATCGACTGGAATCCCCACCCTCCTATGATGAGTTAATGAGAGAAATTCGAGGAGTTGAGAAAAGACGACCTCGGGAGGGACCTGCACCAATAGCTGCGGCTCGACCGAGTGACTGAGGGTGACCCATCAGAGTGAAGTTCAGGGCAGAGGTTGGCAGTCAATGAGTGCTCTGACAAGGAAAAAGATATGTCACAATGGGGCTGAACTGTTGAGAGAGATCCGGAATTCAAAAACAGTCCTTTATAGAATGCCTTCGCAAATGCAGGGCTGACCTATATCCGACTGCATCTGCTATGGGGGTGAGGTACCCACCCATGTATCTCCTGCTGATAACAGCTCGAACTCGATTCCTTGACCATGGAAGTGGAGAAACTGACCTAGATGTCTCCAAATGCTTATCACGCCGCAGCAGAGATGGCACCAAGGTTTCAGTTAGTAATACCCCGCCCTGGCTCCCAGTGTGGCGCCTCGGCCAGCTCAAACTCAAGAGTATGTTTTGCTATAATTGTGGGAAAGATGGGCACATGAAAAGGAATGCCAGTCCCAAAAGACACTGACAAAGTTGCATATAGGCTACAAGGAGAGCTTGGAGAAGAAATCAGTGGTTAAGAGGTGCGACAGTCCCAGTGAGGCACCAAAATGCTAATTCCACGTCCTTTTGTGGCAGGTCAGTTGCCCAGGCCCCCCACCGCCTCTCCAGACTGGTCCAGAATAGTGGGTCCCTCCATGGAGACCACTGAAAGGTGAAGCAGGTGTCTACAAGAGCTATATTAGACAGTGGCTCCCCAAGTGACAATTATGTTCCAAGATTGGTATCAGAAGCATTTGTCAGGCGTGCCCTTACAACCATTAGAAGGACTGCATGTATGGGGTTAAGTGAGAAGGCCTACCCCTATTCCGGGTATATCGAATTTGGCTGTCTTTCCCCACCTCCGTGGCTGGGTGGCCGAACAAGTGAGACCCTAGCCTTAGTGTGTCCCCCCACTGGACTGTATGATGGTGTCCCTTTGTTGATTGGAACAAATGCTCATATGTTAGGAAGGCTGGCACAGTTGTGTTATGAAAACAGGGGTCAAAGACTAGTAGAGCTTTAAGAGTTCCGGCTTTAATTAAGAAGGCCTATGAGGCACAGAGAGATGCTGAAAAACAGAACCAGAGGAACCGGTCGAATTGTATGGAAGAAGGATCCTGAGCTCTCTGATCCTGGCGCCAAATGCCAGTGTACCTTACAGGAGAGGTCCGTATCAGAAAGGATGTTAAGAATAAAATATTAATGTTGGATGCACCAGGCGATGGAAAATTGCCAGAGGGACTGCTGGTCAAGCCTAGTATTTTGCCGCTAGAGCCCATGCTTATGCCAGAAGGGTAATGGTCCAAGTTCATAATGTGTCTGAAAGAGACATTCGAGTAAACAGAGGTTGCATCCTGGCTAATTGCATTGTGCAGACACTGCAGTGCTACCCAGCAGCAAGAGTTCAAGGAAGAATGACAGAGTAACGCTTGACTTGTTTGATTTCGCGACCGCTGCCAGCTGAATGGAAAGTGAAGATCAGTGAGAAGCTTGCCCAGAGAGACCAGGTGTTTTCTTTAAAGGAATGGGATGTAGGATGGTGCAAGGAGCTGAGAGCACAATATCCGGCTGCATGACGAAGACCATTTCGTGAGAGGTCTCGACGCCTGGCACCTGCTGACATAGATGATGTGACGGCATCTGGCAAGATGTTAGCTGCTGGTGTAATACAAGAACTAGAAGCCCTTATGCTTCCCCCATTGTGGTATGGAGGAAAAAGAATGGAACAGTAAGGATGTGTGTGATTATCGCACCTAAACCGCGGACTATCCTGATCAGTACACAATGCCCCGCATTCAGGATGCTTTGGACTGCCTAAATGGGAGCAAGTGGTTCTCTGTGCTGGATCTCCGTAGGGTACTATCAGATCCCGATGGCCCCAGAGGACCGTGAAAGACAGCCTTTATCTGTCCGCTTGGCTTCTATGAATTCATGAGGATGCCTCAAGGGATTTCAGGTGCCCCAGCCACTTTTCAACGATTGATGGAGCTGCAGTGGGGGACATGAACTTACTAGAGTGCCTGGTATACCTAGATGATGTTATTGTGTTTGGCAGCTCACTGGAGGAACATGAGAGCAGATTATTTAAGGTATTGGACCGACTGGAGGACTTTGGCCTAAACTGTCCATTGATAAGTGTCAATTTTTCAAACATCAGTAAAGTATGTGGGACACATAGTATCCACCGAGGGAATAGAGACCGACCCAAGTAAAGTTGAGGCCTTGACCACCGGCCACAGCCCAAAATCTAAAAGAACTGCAAAGATTCCTGGGATTCTGTGGTTATTATCGGCGCTTCATCAAGGACTATTCAAGAGTGATCACGCCTTTACTTAACCTTACTCAAGGGTATCCCCAACCCACAAAAATACCAAAGTCAGCATCCCTCAAGACTGAAAGAGTGTATTTTCATCCGAGTGAAGTATTTGGGGCCCGCTGGACTCCTGATTGTGAGACTGCTTTTCATGAGATCATATATCAACTTACCCATGCTCCAGTGCTGGCTATGCCGATCCAAGAAAACCTTCGTCCTGCACACTGATGCTGGCTTGCAAGGGTTGGGGGCTGTGTTGTACCAAAGAGCACGAGAATGGCCTGAGACCAGTGGCCTTTGCCAGTGAAGCCTGACCCCATCCGAAAGAACTATCCTGTACATAAGTTAGAGTTCCTAGCTTTGAAGTGGGCTATTGTTGACCAATTCCATGAGTACTTGTATGGGGCTAAAATACTAGTAAAAACTGACAATAATCCTTTGACCTATGTGCAGACCTCAGCTAAGTTGGATGCCACTGGCCATAGGTGGCTTTCTGCATTATCTACATATGACTATGCTCTCGAATACCGAGCAGGTCTGACCACCATAGATGCTGATGTCTCTCCGGAGGCCTGTTCCCCAGAATGATTGGGTCCACTGGCAGAACCTGACATTCGGGCACTCTGCCGGAAGTTTGACAGGGAGGAACAAATGTCCACGACGCAGTGGACTGCATGTGCGGATTGCTTGGGAGCCCTGAGAATTGCATACCTGCTGCTTATTGCCACTTTTCTGCAATAGACATTGGTGCACTGCCTCAGCTGGACAATGACAGTATTCGCTGGCTCAATCCCGATCCCATGATCAAAGCAGCTTTAGAAGCCCTCTATGCAGGAAAGATGTGTCCAAATTAGCTCCACTGATTTGAGAACTGCACTGTTATACAAAGAAGGTCCTAAGTTGAAACTGATCAATAAACTGTTATACAGAGAAACAGTAGACAGAGGGGACAAGTAGACAAACAACAACTAGTGCTGCCCACTGCCTTTGAGACTCAGTATTGAGGTCCTTGCACAACCACATGGGGCACCTTGTATAGACAGAACACTTGACTTGGTGAGATCCATTCTATTGGCCTAAGATGGGGCTGATGTGGAGCAACACATTCGAACTTGTAGTCGCTAAGCTTACAGAGGAAAGCTTTGCCCCAGAGGGCTGCCCCTTGCTAACATAACCACCAGTGCACCCATGGAGCTGGTCTGTATTGATTTTCTAAGTTTGGAGTCAGATCAAAGAAATATCAGTAATGTGCTGGTGGTCACTGACCATTTCACGAGATATGCCCAAGCTTTCCCCACCAAAGACCAGAAAGCATCCACTGTAGCCAAAGTACTTGTAGAAAACTTTTTGTTCACTATGGGGCTCCACAAGAATCCATTCTGATCAAGGGAGACTTTGAGAGTCGTCTGATCAAAGAGATGCTTTCTCTGTGGGGAGTCTTGCAAGTCCAGAACACTCCTTACCACCCCCAGGGACCCACAGCCTGAGCGTTTCAACGCACTTTGCTAGATATGCTAGGCACCCTGCACCCAAAGGACAAGCCTAGATGGAGCCAACAAATTAGCACCCTGGTACATGCTTATAACTGCACCAAAAGTGATGCCACTGGATTCTCCCCCTACCGCCTGATGTTTGGAAGAGAAGCTGGACTACCAGTAGTGTGTGTTTTGGGGTCTCTCTGATGGGGTTCAAGCTGACAACTATTTACAGTATGTGCAAAGTTAAAGGCCCAGCTAATCATGCGTACCAACTGGCTCAAACCATGGCTGCCAAAGAAATCTGGCCAACAAAGAAAGGTATGATAAAAGGTGAAAGCACAGGAACTCCAGGAGGAGATCGGGTATTGCTAAGAAATCTGGGACTGCATGGCAAGCACAAGATTGCTGACAGATGGCACCATCTCCTCACATTGTAGTGGGCAAACTAGATGATCTGCCAGTGTACAAAGTAAGGCCTGAGAATAATTCAAAAGATGTAAAAACAATGCATAGAAATCATTTACTGCCCATTGGACAAATCTTAATTGAGTCTGAGCCCCTAGAAGATGCCTCTGGACCAGTGACTAGAGCTGCTGCTAAGAAAAGATCAAGAAAGTCTGCACCTACAGAAGTAAAGTTAAAAGTTCCCCTCCACAAGTCCCAGTTGAGCATGACTGTCAGTCCATATCGGAAGAAAGTGAGAGTGACTTTGAATACTATCCTTCTACGAACTGAGTCAATTGTTTGGGGCAATCCCTAGTCAATACTGGAGACAAAGCTGGGCCTTCTGGACTGTCTAAGCCCCAGCTTCATCCCTGGAGCCAATGCTCCCAGAAAGTGAAGTGCAAAGCATCAGATCAGATGAAATGGAATCATTGTGCATGGTTGAACTGTTTTGAGCTTTCAGGGGAGAAAATGATAGATTAGGGCAGACTGGTGATACACCGAACAAGAAGAGTATTTTTGAGTGCCCTGACAGTCCACTGCCAGTGTCCGAAAGCTCCATGCAGAGCCAAATGTTGTGGACTCAGAAACTGTAACTCCTGGAGCTGAAGTGCCCCAAGTTCTAGCCTCTCTACCCCATGGAGACTCCCTGACAAGTGAGGACAATGCTGAAAATGAGGCTCAGAGTGCAGAGACTATAACAGTTCCCCTAGAAAGACTGGTCGAGCTGTAAAGCCTGTGGTGCACCTCAGTTATGATTCACTTGGGAGGCCTGTGGACTTGCCTCTCAATGTTGTCCATAAAGGAGTGTATGTCCCGAGCTCATTGCCCAAACTGAGCATCAGTGCTAACTCCAAGTTACTTGTGTTGCCCTCTAAGTATGGTGCCTTGCCCATCCAGCCCCAAGGTAACTGATAGGGAAGGGCCCCTCTCTTCAGGTTTCATGTACAAGAGGTAATAACTTGAGTTATGGTACAATGTGTATGTAATACTGTGTAAAGAGTGGCGATACGCAATGTTTCAGAAATGTGTTCTTGTAAAATGATATATTGACTGATGATTACATGCGAGCCTAATGCAAATGTATATGGTTGCAGTTGAAACTTATAGGGTACTGCTTGACGCGACGTCAAAGCTTTCCCAAACCAGGAAGGGTGTAACCCCCTGCAAATGGGGGTTCCCAAAGACTTCAGGAGCTTGCTTGAATGCTCCAAGCCTGAATGGTGTTTGGCATTTAAGCCATTTATCAGTGAGTGTTTTAGAGCCTCTGGTACTGTCTCTTTAAGAGCTGTCTGCTTGCAGACATAATTAGTTTGTATGGGGGACTTGTGCTTCTCTGAGTACCACTCGAGCTGCTGCCAATTCACTTCATTTTGCAGTCACTAGGAGTGCAAGGAACCTATCTGAAAGATGTAACTGTTTGCCAGAAATTATTTAGGTAATAATGAAATACAGTTTGTCTAACCTGCTTTCTTTGCAGTCAGAACTGTGTCTGCTAGTTCCCATTCTAGTTTTGAACTGCTGAACTGGACCAATCAGTGTGGGTAAGCTAGCTCTAAAATGATGCCTTGGACGAATCAGAACTTGGACTCATAATCTGAGCCAGCCACAAGAGGATTGTATGGGCAGTGACTCTGGGAGATGTAGTTTAGACTTCAGTGCCTTTTGGACCAACAGCAGCAGTCTATTGGAGTGACAGCCAATCCAGTCAAGAACTGGGAGGAACTCAAAGGAAGTGCCGTTTAGTCAGTTGGAGTTCAGTTGAGCTTTGGCAGTGAAGAAGGAAGGAGCCTGTGCTTTTCAGTGTGCAGTTTTAGTCAAAAAAGTGTGTAAGGCCCAGAGTTCGGTCTGCAGCTTGTGTAACAGCTTGTTAGGACTGAATCCAGTCCTGTGAAAAGAATCAAAGGATCTCTGAAGAGTAGAAACCAGGCTCACCCTGTAGAAGACTGGAAGAATTGCTGAAAATTGCACTCGGTCTGTCAGGAACTGAATCTGCTGTGTGTTCTCGGGTATTGTGCAGTAATTGCGATGGATACAGATGCAGCCTGCCTGGTATAGTACTTTTTTATATGGATGTGTGAAGAGGTTTGTGTACCCCAAGTGAGCCCTGCTGACATTGAAGGACCCTATCTTATTTGGAGGTCGTGAGTACTAATTCAGGGTTGCTCCTGTTGAATTGCCACATTAAATCCAAATGGAATTACTGTACTGCTGACTGTTTAATTCTCCTTTTCTCTGGTGAAAGGGCCCCACCAGCTGCCGGTTTGGACTAGCCACTAGGGCTTGGGTACCCAGGGACAGTAACTGATAGGGATAGGCCTGTGCACAGAGCCATAGGTAGATTATTAGAGTGATAAGCTAATTAACCTGATTTCCCCCTGTCCTTGTTATATCCCCCTAAATAAATCAGAGCGGCTTGTTTCAGCAAAGTTATACTGCCTGAGGTATTTGTCTATGTTAAAGTACTGTACTGTGATTGTTGCACTGTATCTCATTTCACAGGAGGTCCCAGTGCCGGAACCAGACCTGGGGGTAAGTGTATACTGTGAAGGTAATTCTGATATATTGTGTGGGCCACTAGTGGGAAGAAAGGGGGTTGCAGTGTCCCAGAGGGCTGTGACCAAGTTAGTTTAACTATTGCAAACCCTGACCTCTGGGTGGAGGCACCCGCCATTGGATCCAGGCCCCTCAACCTGTTAGTGGCAAATCAGGCAGGGGTAGTAGCCCCTGGGATAGCGCCATCTAGGGGTTACATATGGATGTTCTGCCCCCTTGAGTTTATTTGTTCAGGATGTCTCTTGAGGGGAAAGGGAGAAAAAGGTCCCTGGAACTTTCTAAAGAGTTTTTCTTGGGTTTTCCACGAAGACTCAGCCTGCTTATAACATGGGGCTAACATTTCAGAACGCTGATTGTGTCTCAAACAAAATTTAACTGCAGCACCGTGTATGTTACTGGTGACTGTCTTGTGTTATATGTACAAACTCTGTGCATCTATGCAGGTACCTACATATGTGCGGCTGACGGAACTGTGCAGAAACAATGCTGCTACTGTCCAAAATGTGCAGCTCGATGCGGCTGTCTGAACAACTACAGTGTAAAGTACGGTAACAACAATGGTGCTGCTGGAAAAGGGCCTGCTGCCATATAAAACAGGTAAGTGCAGCTGTGGTGGTTCGAACCCCTATAGTTTAGGGTGGTGCCAGATAAATCTGGAAGGAGAGGCTGGAGGTGTAATCTAGAGCCAAGATGCAAGGTTTATTAGCAATGGTTGGAGCTCACAGAAAAGACGTAGCATTCACTAACACTATCACACATGAGAAAGAGTGAATAAGCTTACCGGGACCACAACCTAGTCCCACTAATGTCCTACAAAGGTCCAGGGTATTCAAGTCCTAAGGATGTAGCAATCTGATGCATCAAGCTTGGGTTACTAGTATTTTGGTTGGCCAACTGCTGAGGGTGAACCTAAGGAAGCGACTTCCTATACAGACCATAAAATAGGGCATCACTCAGTGAACCAGAAACCAAGTAAAACACTGTAGGCTTCCTGGCCCTGGGAAGAAGGTGGCTTCTGGCATCACTGAGGCAATGTCAAAAGGGAAGCACCTGGTCGAGGATGGGTGTTGACACCGGGTTGTAGGGGAAGAGAACCCTTATCTGGGGTTGTCGGCTGCGGTGACCTTGGGCAGGTTATCTCCAATCGAGGAAAGGATGCAGGGTGCGACGATCCATTGGATGACCTCTGGGCAGGTCCCTTGGAACCCTTACCACCTCACCCCTGCAGCTTCAGAATCTGACAATCTTCGTTGTGACCTCTTGATGCATCACTAGAACATGAGCCACCTATGGGCAGTACAATCAAGAGTGTGGCAACCCTTGGTGTGGCCTCTTGTGTGGGCCACTGGTACTTATGCCACCTCAAGGAATGAGGCACAGAGCCTGGCAATCCTCGGCAAGGCCTTGGTATAGGCCACCGGTACTATTGCCACCTTGGGACAATGTCTATGCAGGAGAATGGGCAATGTGACACCGAGTTCGGTGGATGACTTAAATCTCTCAAGCTAGAGGCAGGGTGGACCCTAACCTGACTCACTTTGGTGGGCCCTAGCTACCAGCTGGCTACCACTTATGACCGGCAACTTGAACCTGGGGCATTGTGGTGAACACTTGGAGTTGGTGGAGATCACTGGAAGTGGGTGCAGGTGATACTGGGCATCCTGGGGACCCTTCCTGGATCAAAGAAGAGGCACCGGAGGAATTCTAGATGAGGTGTGTGCAGGAGCCTGGAACAGAACAAAAATTAAAAACCTGAAAAGCAATTCCCCCCTTCTTGTATGACCAAGAGCCCTACCATTTGGGATGGGGTGGTCACAAATGTCTTCAGAGGAAGTAGCAGTAGGCAAGTGCAGCAGTCAATGCCCTCAGGGCAGTGCAGTCACACAGGACAATTGAGCAAATAAGGCAGCGCAGTCATGATACCTCAGGAATAAGGTAGTTCAATCACTTAAACTCTTCAATTGAATATAGCAGTTCAGTCACAGCAAGCAGTTCAACAACTTAAAATGGTTGGATTGAATACAGCAGTTCAGACACAGCAAGCAGTGGGTCCTGACAACCATACCTCTAAACCTCCCTCATCACAAATCAGGGACAAATGACCAAAATCAGGAACACATCAGATAAGATGGTAATATTAGTCCCAGAAGCTGTATACAACATGTTTCTTAGCGTGAATAGCATTTTCTTAATGAGAACTAGACTGTAACATCAATGGCTGGCATTATTCTGTGATCCCAATCCCTACTCTTTAGTGCCAGAAATGCCAGACTTAGGAGGGACAGTAGAAATTTCTGAGGCTAGGCAAGCAACAGGAGATTGCAGGCAGATAAAGGGAATGCAGTTTGCTTCATGGGCATTGAAACAGGATGATGACCCACCCCTTTGTTAATATGGATCAGACCTGGGTACCTCCTGAGTATTGAGGCCAGAGTGCCTAGTTTCTTTGTCCCAGCTGTGGGCTGCCCTGCCCTTCTACTACATGGACAAAGGACTAAGTTTTCCCCATTACTAGAGCTCAGATTACCTTAGAATTCTGAGAGAAGAATGCACTAAGGCTGTGCCAGGCCTCTAGTAATTAGCTTCTTGCAGCTAAACAATTGAAAATTCAGCATGAGCATTTCTCTTCTCACCAGCAATATTTTGAGCTGGCTTTACCTAGCAATTCTGTGACTCTTGGCTAAGAGGGAGTGCTCCAGTCTCTCTATTTGGAGCACAGACTGCCTAGAATAAGTTAAACTAGCAGAGATTCCTTCAAGAGAGGAGTTCACAAACACATTTAATCTTGGTCCAACAATTATTTGGTTTGAACCCACCTAGCTTCTGCCTTCTTGGTTCTCATTTCTCTCTCTCTCTCTCTCTCTCTATATATATATATATATATACAATTAGACAAGGTAGCAGCTTTCCTCCACCCTGGTTGGGGGGGAGGTACAATGGAAGCAATTTAACAATTCTAAACAATAATTACACAGTGTAACAATACAATTGCTAAACAAACAATCCTTTCCCTGGCTGGAGCAGGTCTAGCTAGGACTAATTATTAAAGGAAATGCTGGCCAACAAGCCTACTCACCCCTGGAGTTCAACAAGGATTTTTGTACTCTGGGGAATGCACAACCACAAAGGAGTGACAAGGCCTCTTCTCCTTGAGACTGCTGCATGAAAGGTTCAGTGGGTCTGTTTCCCGGCTGAATGAACTGACTCAACGCACTGGGGGGCCCAACTAGATGGCAGATTTCTGCAAAACAACGACCGAGGCTGCTACTGGGGATCTTCTGGAGGGAGTTACACCGAAGGAACCCATGGGATTCGCTTCAACCTCCCTAACAGTGAAGCCGAAATCCATTGCCTTACTGTCCTTCACCTTCCCTGGTCAAACTCTTTCTCCTCTCTTCAACCTGTGCAGAGCCTCCTCTAGGCTAGGATGGTCCTGGCTACCTGCCAGGGGTTGGTTCTTCATCCAGAGGTCAGCCTCCTGAGGCTGGGTCAGTGGCTTAAAAAAAAGTCTCCAAATTTGAATCTACCCTGGCCACAGGGATTGGCTGAGAGGGCTCAGCCTGGCTTCCTTCTCCACTACTGGGACAGGAAGGTGCCCAACTGGTTTGGCTTTGGCTGACTAGGTGTCAGTACTGAGCAGGGGGAAGGGAGAACCAAGGAAGGTAAAAAAAAATGGTTTTCTTTTAAAACCCTGAAGTTAGACTGCTAGGACTGTCTGTTGGAGAGGGGCCTGTTCTGTGTTTCAGGGGGTCTCCTAGGCTTTTCAAGGGTTTCCCATTAAGCTGCCAGGGTCCCCATAACCGTCTTACTCCTCATGTCTCTGAGGATCCCCTATTTTCTGTGATGGCCCCAATTCCACTATTTTCTGTGGTGCCCCAATTTCCATGGGGCACTGCACAGCACCACGTGCACCTGCAGTACTCATGCAGATACAATGCTGGTAGTGTATAGAGTGTGTGTCTCCATGTCACTGTGTGCACAACTGTGATGACAACTATGCTGAGGGTGATGCACACTGCGTGGCTCAAGAAAATATTCCAAAAACATGCCTCTGAGTTGGAATGTCAAAGGAGATGCTGCAGTGGCATGGACCCATAGCATCACTGGCTTGCGTGACCTCTACAACATCTTTGGCTCCATGCGGCTTCCTTCTCCTGTGCAACCATCCACTGTGTCAAACAACTGTGTGGCTCCAACGATTCAGAGCAGAAGCCACATATCACTGTGTGGTCCCGCTGGCTGTTGGCCTGCATCTATATACAATTCTGCTGCCTGACATGGTATGCCATTGACAACTGCAGGGACAGGTGAATGGGAAGGGGAAGACACACACATGGTCTATGCTACACCTGACAAGCTACAGCAGTGACATGGGCATCTCAGTGGTCACACTGTGCAGTGTTGCGGGGGGGGTGAGCAATGAAGTGCACGGACAGTGGGCACATTATTATAGTAACAGCTGCAGAACCTTTACCGACTGAGTCAGTATTTTAAAAATCAGGCTTTGAAGAGTCGGGATTTAAAGTATCGGTGTTCTGACTGCATTGGGCATTCAGAGTCAGGCAAACAGCTGTTGGGATTCTAAGAGTCAGGATATAGTACAGATCCCCTATTAACTGGAGTTGTCAGACAGCACTGACAACAAGAGGCACAGAATTTGTAATGGCCCTGCAGGGGGCTGGGCTGAAGCATCTTGTTGATTCGCCAACCAGAGGTAGAGCTGTCTCGGACTTAGTTCTAACCAACAATGACATGGTAGAAAGAGATGTCATCTTGGCAACAGCGACCATCGTATGGTTGGTTTCCAAATCAACACAACTATGGATATTAGCCATTCCAAGATCAGAGTTTTAGACTTCAGAAAGGCAGATTTTTCCAAAATGAGAACCAGCCTAGCAGAGAAACTCAAGCATGGAGGGGGGGGGAGATGGAGGAAATGTAGGAGAACCTCATGGGAGCTATAAAGGAGGTAACCAAGCAGTGCGCTAGGAGGATCAGCAAGGCAAATAAGAGAAGGAAACTCCTCTGGTTCTCCAAGGTGGTATCTACTACAGTAAGGGAGAAAAGAAAGGCCTACAAGGCATATAAGGCATCAAACAAGGATGAAGCCAGGGAAATGTACATAGTTGCACAGAGGGAAGCGGGACAAGTAATAAGAAAAGCTAAAGTTCACACTGAGCTAAGGATAGCACAGGGTGTTAGAGGGGGAGACAAAACCTTTTTTAGGTACATAAGAGAAAGGAGAAAGACTAAAGGAGGAATAGTAAGGTTGGCAGTTTTGGGACGGGGACTAGTAGAGAAGGACAATGAAAAGGCAGAAGTCCTAAATAAATATTTCTATTCCGTGTTCACTGGGGAGAACACAGGGGATGGCCCAGTCCTCCAAAGTCGTTGTACCCAGGGACCAGGGTAGGCTCGAGCCCCTTCATGGAGGGATAAGTCTTGGAAGTCCTAATTAAATTAAAGGTAGACAAGACCATGGGGCTAGATGAGATTCACCCAAGAGTTCTCAAGAAACTGGGGAGTATGACAGCTGTGCCCCGGCGGAGCTCTTCACCAAATCACTGGAAAGTGGAACAGTGCCTGAAGACTGGAAGAGGGTGGCAGTGGTTCCATTTCACACATCAGGGAGCAAGGAGGAGACTGGAAATTACCGTTCAGTGATCCTCACATCAGTGGTAGGAAAACTAATAGAGACACTGCTGAAGCAAAGAATAGTAGCACATCTGTAATCCAGTGGGCAACAGGATACAAAACAACACTGTTTCACGGCTGGAAGGTCATGCCAGACAAATCTGGTTGATTTTTTTGACTGAGTAATGAAGGCAGTAGACCAAGGGGGATCTGTGGATGTGATCTATCTGGACTTTAGTAAGGCCTCCGACTCAGTTCCACACAGAAGGCTGGTAAAGAAGCTGCACCACATCAGCGTAAGTAAAGAAGTGGTGGGTTGGGTGAGCAACTGGCTGAAGGGAAGAACACAATGGGTGCAGGTAAATGGAGTGGTATCAATAGAGAGAGAAGTGACTAGTGGAGTGCCTCAGGGGTCAGTGCTGGGGCCCCTACTCTTCAGTGTGTTCATAGCTGACATCAGTAATGGACTGGAAGGGAAGGTATGTCTGTTTGCAGATGACACCAAGATCTGCAATAGAGTGAATACCCCAGAAGGAGTCAAGAGCATGGAATCAGACTGGAGGAAACTTGAAGAGTGGTCAGACACCTTGCAGCTGAAGTTCAATGCCAAAAAGTGCAAAGTCATGCATTTAGGCAAGGAAAACCCAAGGTGGGATACTACCTGGGAGGGGAGCAGCTGGCATGTACCAACCAGGAGAGAGAGACCTAGGAGTCATTATATCAGATGACTTAAAGGTGCGGAAGCAGTGCGAAAAGGTGGTGCTAGAGGCCAATGGTATGCTGGCTGCACAGGGAAGGGAATCATGAGTCACAGAAGGGAGGTGGAGCTGCCACTTTGCAGGGTGCTTGTGTGCTCCCGCCTGGAGTACTGCGTACAGTTTTGGAGGCCGCCCCTTAGGAAAGACATTGATAGGATTGAGACGGTGCAGAGGAGAGCCACAAAAATGATTCAGGGTCTGCATCAAATGGCATATGAGGATAGGCTAAGGGAACTCAACATATACTCCCTGGAGCAGAGGAGGGAGAGGGGGACATGATTTAGACATTCAAGTATATCAAGGTTATAAATTAGGGTTACAGGAGTTCCTTCTGGAGAAGAAAACCATCAGAACTAGAGGACACGATATGAGGCTCAAGGGTGGGTGATTCAGGAGCATTGTTAGACGTTCTTCTTCACTGAGAAGGTGGTTGACCCATGGAATTGCCTGCCCCAGGAAATGGTGGAGGCCAAAATGGTAAGCAGTTCAAAAGCGCCTGGGACAGGCAGAAAGGTATCATTTCACAGAAAGGATGGGGGGGCGGGGTAGTTACCTATATAGGGCAGAATAGATGGATCTGGCGGTCCCCTTCTGTCATCAATTTCTATGTTTCTATTGTTAAAGCTGCTGTATGATTACTTCTCTGTTTCATTGTGACCTTTCAACTTGCAAGACAGCACTACTATCTTCACAGTAGGTAGTGAGATAGTAGTGGTATCTTGAGCAGTTTTAACCTATACCTGTTTTATAACTACATCCGGGGTGTTGATTAATCCCAATAACCCCATAATTAGCCTGTCATGGGTTATTGCTTACTTATAACATGGGTTAGAAAAAACTGTAAACCCAACTGGCTAAGCAGCACCACATGACCATTGATTAATCTCTGCTTAATGCACAGTTGCTGAAAATCGCCACGTAAATAGATCCCTGGGCAAACCTGCACTCTTTATCTGTGGGAAAATGATTTCCAAAAGGCAGCCCTTGAAATACATGGCAAAGCAGGTGATACTTTTACAAAACAACAGACAGCTGCAGCGCAGAGTAAAGGGTACTGAAGTCAGAGTTGCAACCATTGTTTATATTTCCCCGAGTTTGGCAAGCAGTCATGCGCTAACAGAGTGAGCTGTGATGTATCTATTTTACCCATTCTGAATCATTTGTTCCACATTGTGCTCCTAGTGCACAGAGCCCTCCATGTCCTTGAACAGCGAGAGAGAGTGTGACAGCAAGACAGTGAGACTAGCAAATATAATTCAGAAGTCCTGCAGTCTCCTGTCTCAGTGCTCTGCTTTCTGTATCTTGTGGCAAATTAAATGAAAACTTAAAAGCAGCTGTCCCTGCTGTAGTTCTACCGCATGGAGACCTTCATGTCCTGGGATGCCAACACAGAGAGAGAGAGAGACAGTGACAGCAAGACAGTGAGAGCATGACATATAATTAAAATGTCCTGCAGTGTTCTATCTCTGTCTTCAATTTGCAGGCATCCAGTCACTGTCCTCTATATGGACTGCTTTGTTTTGCTTGTCTCTCCCCTCCAGCAGCTGTCCAAAGCAAGAGAGAGAGAGAGAGAGGGAAATGCACACAGATAGTGAGCAAAACACCCCAGTACAAACAGGGAGAGAGAGAGAGAGAGACAGAGTGCAGCTGGGTGTCCTGAACTGACATTCACTGCTCCCCCACTTAATGATCCATACTATCCCCTCCTGTCTCCTCCTACATGCCACACAGAGAGACACAATGTAGAGAGTGAAAGAGAGGGAGACAGAGAGAGAAAGAGAGAGAGAGAGCAAGAGAGAGAGAGAGGGGGACAGGGAGATGGCTAGAATGTAACCGCTGCATATTTACAAAACAGAAAATTATACACACATGCATTACTTATCCGGACTACTTTCCCAGTTGGCAGGATACACTCATATTTTGTGGATTCTAAGAGGAAAAAAACACCATTCTGAATTTTTTTTTCTAAACATAACTCATGTTATAAGCGCAATAACCCACTCCAGGGTATGGGGTTAATGGGAATCAATCCACACCTCGGGTGCTGTAAGGGCACTTGGCTTGAGGCCTCATGCCTCACAATGCATCCGAGGTGGAATAATCACCAATAACTCCATACCCTATTATGGGTTATTGCTTGTATATCAAATGCAGTAAAAAACAAAAGAGTCATATAGTAAGAGCATCAATAAGGCTAGCACTCAATAAGAAAATGATTGAGACCACTCATAAAGCTGAACTTTAATGTAATAAATACTGTATTATAGGATGGATAAAAAAAATTGCTGAAAGCTGATTGGTGAAGAAGCAGTTACACCGGTGCTGTTGCACTAACTCACAGGTAAAGCTATTACCCACAAAACAGCCTACATACTGTACAACTGTAGACACATAAATAGATCCATTTTATGATCACAATATGGCACTTGATGGCATGTGTCACTGGGATTATGTCACTTCTTAGATGGTTGAAGTTACTCAGCCTGTGGCCTCACGTATAACAATGAACCTGAGGCATGATGTTATCCCAGCATGACACCCCCCGATGTGTCTTATTGCTTAATTTATTAAAGAAATGTGCAAATGTGTGGTTATAAATATCACTAAATACAGTTTAGAAAGAACTTCCAGGCAGGTATGCAGGGGGTCAATAAGACCTCCATATCAGTAAGAAAATAACTAGAACCATGCATAAATCTGCACTTTAATGTAATAAATACTGTATTTATTAAATTATGTGTATCCATGTGGTTATAAATATCACAGAATGCAACTGAAAAAAAATTCCAGGCAGGTATAGACTGGAGGGTGGGGGTAGATCAGGCAACGTGTGGGATATTGACTGCAAAGGCTGCCTTAAGGGAGGGTTGAGGGATGGGTGAGTTTGCAGAGGGAAGGCGGGAGGGAGGGAGAGGGTGGTGTGCAGGAAGAGAGCCTAGACACCAGGAGAGGAGATACAGAGGGCAAAGGCTGCAGGTGGAGGAGTGTTTTTTTACTTTTTTATTTATGCCGTCATTTCAGCGTACCAGCTGCCAGGTCCTCCTTCCATCTGCCCAAGCCCTTCTACCCACTGTAGGAGTCCTCTGATATTCCAGTCCACCACCAACCTGTGCTCAACATCCTCTCCGGACACTCTGAACATAACCCACAGCTGGTCCCCTGTGGGTGGAACTCCCTGGTTCCCCAGACAGGGGTAGGGTGGCTCTTTGCTTGATGGTGGACGTCTGGGAGGACAAGCCAGTGAGGCATAGGTGGAGTCAGAAGGACCCTACTGTGGTGTGGAGGGCTGATTAAGAAATTGGCTATGGGACAGGGTGCAGCAGGGTCTGGTCAATGGGACGATGTCTAGAGAGGGCAAGGTGATCAGTGGGGTGCCACAAGGATTGGTCTTGGAGCCAGTCCTCTTCAATATATTTATCAGTGGAATCACTGAAGGGCTGGAGGGGAAGGTATGCCTGTTTTCAGATGACACAAAGATCTACAACAGGATGGACACACAGGAGGGCACCATGAAAATGGTGTCTCACCTCAAAAAACTGGAAGAATGGTCTAGAAACTGGCAGTTGAAATTCAATGCCAAATGCACCTCGGAAAACAAAACCCAAAGGTGACATACACCCTTGAGGGGGGAACAGATTACACAGATCAAAACAGAATGAGACCTTGGAGTTATAATTTCAGACCACTTAAGAGTAGGAAGAGAGTGCGAATAAACAGCTTATAAAGCCAGCAGCATCCTCGGATGTATAGGCAGGGGCATTACAAGTAGAAAAGCGAAGTAATAATCCCACTATACAGGTCCCTGGTGAGGCCACATGTGGAGTACTGTGTCCAGTTTTGGAGACCTGACTTAAAAAAAGACAAATCACCTAGAAACAGTACAAAGGAGGGCTACAAAGATGGTGTCCAGTTTTGGAGACCTCACTTAAAAAAAGACAAATCACCTAGAAACAGTACAAAGGAGGGCTACAAAGATGGTACAGGATCTACATCATGAGCCATACGAAAACAGACTAAAACAGCTACAGTTATAATCACTGGAACAAAGGAAGGACAGAGGAGATATGATAGAAACCTTTAAATACATTAAGAGAATAAACTCAGTGCACAAGGAAGACCTCTTTCACTCATGCGGGATTGCTCGCACCAGAGGGCACTGCATGTGGCTAAAGGGAGGTAGGTTCAAAATCAACACTAGGAAGTTCTTCACGGGACGGGATGTGGACCCCTGGAATAGTCTGCCACAAGAAGTGGTGGAGTCTAAGACAGTCAAGGAGTTCAAATTAGCATGGGATAAGTGCTATGGAAACCTAACAAGAAAGAATTAGCTGGGTGGCGGGGGGTAGCAAGAAAAAGGGCAGACTAGATGGACCAAAAGGTCCCCTTCTGCCGTCACTTTTATGTTCTCATGGTTGTCTTCATCTGCCTGGTGCTGCTGGAGTATTTTTCACCCCTAGCCCTCCCTTATCCCTCCCTAGGACATGGTCTTGAGATGTGACCAGGCAGAGTGTTTATATGGGCTATCACAAGGGCAGGTGAGCCCCTCCCTACCTCCAGAACTCCCCTGCCAGCCCTATTCTGAGCTTGTGAGGCCTCCATGTCATTTACCAAGCAAGCAGGTGAATGCCTACATAAGGCCACTCCAGAGGGACCACTTGATCTTACTTCAAGTAAGCTCTTGCAGCAGGCCAACACCGGAAGGACTTAGCTGCCAGGCACAAGAACCACACAGAAACTTTCTAGTTAGCAGTCTACCACGGGGGACCGCCCACAGCCAATGTCGCCTTCTGGTGTCAGCCTATCCTATAAAGGCATGCAGTCCCCAACACCCTCCTCAGTTCTTTCCCACCGTAAACCCATGCACGTCGGACCACTGAAGCTGCCACAGTTACAGTCGACTGCTATTACTCGCGCTTGCCATGCTTTTTTATTTTCACCATTTTCTTCAGTTCTAACATCAAGTTTTCAGTGTTACTGACTTCAGGTTTATGTCTTCTATACTTACCTGTTCTTCAGACCACCACTCCATTAAGTGTGTCTGGGGCAAACAAATTACAGAAAAAGCATCCTGTACCTAGGTCCCAGCCCTGACACCAAAGCCTGCCAGATCTGCCAGAAGTTTAACCAGGCCACTCGGAAACATTGCCTCAAAATCCTGGAGTGCCATCTGATCAAGCAGAAATTTGTCTTGATGGAACAGGAGCTGCAGGCCAAGAGCTCTTTGGATTCACCAGCCCAGTCCTCTGGGTCTTCCTCCTCCTCTCAGTCCTAGGAAAAATCTAGCAGAAAGCATAAACACTGGGACAAACACCGGGGCTGGACCTGGTCTGCTTCCTGCTTGTGGTCCCATCATAAATCTTCGACCGAGTCTGGGTCTTCCTCCCGTGGGGGTCAGACCTGTCAGTCCCATCTGCCCTTACTCCTGCAGGGCTACTGGTGGTAAGGCTACCAACTTTCTGAGGCCTAAAACTGGGGTGGTCCATCCTGACCATGACCCCCCCACATACACACACCGTGTCACTCCTATGGGCATCGTCATAGACAACGCTGCACACAATCAATTAAATTTTGCTGCCTGCTCTGGCCGTGCCATCCCACAGTAACACCAGTAGCGAACATCCAGATTAAAACAATATATCAGTCTGCTGCAGCAAGTTACAAATTATGATGTATGGAAAGTTCATTAGAAGCAAACCTGCGTTAAATTGTGATCAGAAGTTCGAGCTGCATGTATTGCTCCTCCTGACAGTCCCATCCAACCCATTTACACTCACCTCATTTGCTGAGCAAACTTTGTTCAGTGACTCCCACCACCACACCAGATTTGTTTTCACACACTTCACTACAGCTGTACAGGTTCAGGTACCTTAGTTCACTGCTGCCAGACTCTACTCTGTCTGGAGTCCCTCTCAGCTGCTGGCAGGCAGACGTCCACATGTGCTTATTTGCACTACTATCCAGTCTAATATAACAGGAAGGAACGTGCTTTACTGTGCTCCCACTGACATACTTGCGGTGCAACAAAGGTGCAGGGGTTGAAGTTGCAAACTGCAGTTCAGCCTGAGCAACACCACAGTGGTGCTGAAATAACTGTCACTCAGGTTTTAGCAGTCAGCAGAAAAAAAGGGACAAAACTGGGACAAGTGAGCAAAAACCAGGACAAAAGTGACATTTTGCAAAACTTGTGGGGACACTGGGACATGCTGCCTAAAATAGCGACTGTCCTGGGAAAATAGGGACTGTTGGTAGCTTTAACTGGTGGCTCCGTTGCCCACCCTTATCTCTGTGGGGGGCAGCAGCTTCTCCTTGCAGGGGACTCTGTCTCCTGCTCCCCAGCCCCTGACATTTAGGCCCCTGACTTCTGCAAGCTCTCAGCCAGAAGGCTCAGCCGGCGTGGGTGCTACAGGCACTGGCTCCTCTGCTGTTGCCCCCCCGGCCTTGGCACTGCCTGTGTCAGTGCCCTCTATAAGGGCTATCGCCAGTCCTTCTCAGCAGCAGCTGCAGCAGGCTACCAGCACCTCCCCAAGACTGGTATCACCTCTGCCTTTGCCAGGGAGGTATTTTTCTTCCCCAGTGCCCATCTCTCCTCTCCTCTTCCGGCACCAGTGGATTCCCTTCCTAGGCTCCCCCAGCTGGCGCCTGCTGGCCCGGCACCAGTATTACCTGCATTCCAGCCTGCAGGCCCAGTGCCAGCTCTACAGCCTGTTCCTGCTGGACCTCCACCAGGGTACCCTATTCTGGCCTCATCTGGCCCGATGCCACCCTTTCCTTACCTGGTGCCAGTCTACCCTTATCCACCGGTCTATAACTACCCTGTGCTGGTGGACTATAATGCACTCTTTTCTGCGTGGTGGTCCTTCATACAGAAGCAGGTCCCCAGTCCTCAGGGCCTGCCTCTGGTGTGCCCTCAATGACTTGCTGGGGATCTTCCACTCCCACACCTGGTGCTGGGTCCCAGTGCTCCATGTACTCCAGGGCACGGGCTTGATGCCAGTTCTGGCGGTCGCCAGGTCAGGCATCTGCTAGTTGATAGTGAGCCAGATGAGGAGGATTCCTTCTCTTTTCCATCCTGCTAAATGACCTGCCACTAATGTGTTCATCTACCTCTAGTCATATGTATGCAGATGACACAGTCCTCTTTACCTCTGGCCGGTCCCCTGAGGAGGTTGCTACCAGCCTACAGGCTGATTTCAATAAAGTTCAGCTCTGGTTTAGCTCCCACCAACTCTCTCTTAATGCCAAGAAGACAGTCTCCATGACCTTTGGCGCTAGGCAGAGACTATCTAGGCTTACCGCACTCCTGAACGTCCACACCCTTGACAGGATAGTCCTTGAGGACGTGTCTACTTTTAAGTATCTAGGTGTCTGACTTGACTGACACCTATCCTTCTCTGCCCATGTGGATGCTATCCTGAAAAAACTGAGCCCAAAGCTAGGCGCTCTCTACAGGAAATGTAATGGCCTCCCGCTACCTGCGAGATGTGAAATTGTGCTGAAAATGATATTACTTACCTTTGACTACTGTGATGTAGTCTACAGTGCCACCCCCAAGACTGCCCTATCCAGACTGGACCCCCTCTTCAATGCTTTCTGTCGTTTTGCCCTCGATGCACCCCCCGCTCACCCACCACTGCAAACTTTACCATTCGCTGGCCTTCCCCTCCCTTGACAGCCGGTGCCTACTCCATTGTGCTAAATTTGCTTCTAACCTCTGGCTCGGGTCCCTTTCACCCTACCACGCCTTCTCTCTATCATCTCCACCAACCCCCTCTCATGCCCTTAGGTCCACCAACTCCCGGCTGTTGGTAATCCCTCACCACCGTACCACTGCAGGCCAATCGACTTTTTCCCTACCATCTCCCGAAGCTCTGGAATGATCTGCCAGTCCAAATCCACCACTCCTCCTCTAGGCACTCTCTATCCTCTGTCCTGACAAACTTCTACATAGTAAATTGTTCATGTATCTGACCTCCTCCTCCCCCCTCTACTTGCCCTTACCCACCCACTGCCCCCTCCTAGATCCCAAGCAGCCTGACCAGCGGCTGTAGCTGTGGCTTAAATGCTGGCATATATCTACCAACTACTACACTTACCCTCTACTGCACTTCCAGCCTTGTCTCTCTGCCTAGTCTCTCTGTCTAACGTATTCCCTTAGATTAGTTGCTGTCAATATTGCATTGTGTAACATAATCCAGGTCGTAACCTAATTCCATGTCCTACCATAGCTGACAGCATAGCATTGTGTAAACCTAATCCATGTTGTTTCAATTTTGATGTAGCTTCCCCCCTCGAATGTAACCTATTTTACCCCTATGTCATTGTAAATTCTTTGTACAATATAACTCTCACTCCATGTACCAATGGGTAACTCAAATCCCACGTGCAATGTATGCAATGTTGCTCCTATTTCTTGTTCCAATGTGTAACCAAATTACATGTATCAATGCTCTCATCTGCTTCCCTTGTAACCCCGTGCACTGTGAGGCGAGCATCTTTTGCTCAGTGTGCCTTTTTCTGGTGAAACATTTCAATAACTAAATAAATAAAATGATGATGGCTCTGACTATTCTGAGTCTATCCAGGCCACTATCGGCTGTGAAACTAAGGAATAAGCCTGGAGCAACGTTGGCTAGCCATTTATTTGTGGCAGCCTAATGCCCTCTCCCTGGTGGTGCCTCCCTTTATTGACTCTTACTAGGATGTCACCAGGGTGGCTTGGAATCACCTCTCTTTGACCCCAGCAGTGTCTAAGAAAGACGATAGGCTCTACCATGCTCCAGCTATTTAGCCCTTTTTAGAAGGACAACCTAAAGTTGACTCAGTGGTCATCAATGCAGCGCACAACCACACTTAGCAACCCAAGCACCTCAGCTCTCTTCCCTCTGCAGGGAGACAAGACAGCTGGACCACCTGAGCAAGCTAGTTTTTGCTTCCTCCACCTGGCCATCCGGGTCATTAACTATTTTGTTCATGTGGTCCAGTACCAGAGAGTCCTTTGGGACCAGGCCAGGAACTGGTTCAGGCTTTGCCTGATGATCCGTCCAAGAAACAGCTCACCCAGGTTCTCAAGGTGGGCTCAGACATGAGGACCCATGTACTTTGGGCCACCTATGATGCAGTTGATGCCTCAGGCAATGGAGCGGCCACTGGGGTCTATCTTCAGCACCACTCTTGACTCCAGGTGTCCGGGTTTGCCTCTGATGTGCAGTCCAGTATTTTGGATGTCCCCTTTCGGGGTTCTGTCCTCTTCTGGGGGGATGTCCAGGATCTAATCTCCTCTCTTCGGGAATCGGGCCAGGCCTTCCAGTCCATCCACTCACTGTACCATACCCAGTCTGGTCAGAGGCCACCCTTTTGCTGCCTCTCCTGCAGACAGGCCTGCCTGCCCTCCAAAGGTCAGGACAAATGCAAGGCAGCAACAGCTCCTGCCAGAGCTCTCTCAGCACCCGCTCCTACTTTCTGACTCCTTGTGGCTAACCCTCCTCCAGAAGGGGTTCTGGGGGAGGCGGTCGGGTGTGAGTCCTCTCTTCACGTTGACGGGTGGTGTTACCTCAGACAACAGGGTTCTGCAGATCATAGAACATGGCCACACACTACAGCCTCTCGAGTGGCCCCCAGAAACTTCTCCGGGCAACTCCTCCTACCTCCTCCATCTCATGTGCCCCTTGTCTAGGAGGAAATACAGGCCTTTTGGCTCAGTAGGGCAGGGGTTCTACTCCCACTTCTTCCTAGTCCCCAGGAAGATGGGGGATCTCTGGCCCATACTGGATCTGAGTCACCTGAATTTGTAAATATAGTACAAATGCTTCAGGATGGTCACCCTGCAGGGTTTGCTGCCTCTCCTGCACTGGGGAGACTGGCTCTGTTCTCTACATGCAGGATCTGCATATCAAAAGTTTTCCTTCCCATCAGCGCTTCCTCCGCTTCCATTTCCAGGGAGCTCATTTTCAATTCAGGGCTCTCCCTTTTGGCCTGTTGTCAGCCACCAGGGTCTTTACCAAGTGTCTGGCAGTGGTTGCAGCTGCCTTGAGGTGGCAGGGCTTCTACATAATTCCCTACCTGGATGATTGACTCCTAGTGGCCCCATCCAAGAATCATCTTGCCAGACTCTGGAGCACACTTTCCACCTTTTCCAGGCCTTGGGTATCACCATCAATAGGCTGAAGTATGGTCTGTCCTCCTGCCAACACCTGCAGTATATAGAGGCAATCCTGGATACCTCACATGGCATGGCCTTTTTGCATATGGACAGGGTGGAATGCCTGATGGCACAGGCCCACCTGGTTTCCTCAAGTTGACAGGTCCCTACCAGGGTATTACTGCACCTTCTAGGCCTCATGACTGCAGCCATTTCCACAGTTCCCCTCACCCAGCTGCACATGTAGGTACCTCACTGGACACTGAGAATCCAGTGGGACCAATGCATGGATGACCTGGACCAGATGGTCATGTCTTCGATCCAGTCAGAAGAATCCTGTCATGGTGGCTAGAGCCAACCAACCTTCTTCAAGGGATTCCCTTTACCATCTTGGCCCTTCATCAGATCCTCATGATGGAAGCCTTGGGTTTGGGCTGGGGAGCTCACTTGGACACTCACCAGACTCAAGGCTCCTTGACAGATGTGGAACAGGGTCTCCACATCAATGTTCTGGAGATGCATGTGGTTCTGTATGCTCTGCAGGCCTTCTAGACTCATCTCCTTCCTGGTCCGCTTTTAGCGCAGATGGGCAACATGTGCATGGTGTGTTACATCAACAAGTGTGGGGGGGGGGACTCACTCCTACCGAGGGTCTAATATTAGGTCATCGAGCACGGTCTGGGGTTCTTGGCCGTCCATGTTTCAGATGTCCAAAACATCCTGGCAGACAGTTTCAGCCACTCCCAGTCCAGGGCTCATGAGTAGGAGCTTCTGATTTCAGTGGTTGAGGATCTCTTTGACAGAAGGGGTTGGCCAGAGATGGACCTTTTTGCATCCCCTCTCAATGCAAAACTGACACTTTTTTGCTCGCTTGATCCTAGGCCAGGAGTTTTCTGGCAAGACGCATGTCCCTCTCCTGGAAGGGAGGTTTCTATTCTTTCCCTCCTTCCTCCCTCCAGCAGGTGCTGCTCAAATTTTAGTTGGAGGGGGTGGAGATGATCCTCACAGCCTCCTTCTGGTTGCATCAGATCTGGTTCCCCTTGCTGCAGCAGCTGGCAGTGGAACCGCCAGTGCCCTTTCCCCTGTGCACCGGCTTGCTCTCCCAGGACTAGGGCACCCTGGTCCATCCAGATCTAAACTATTTGTATCTCTATGCGTGGTTCCTGTGAATGAAGCCATCGCCCACTTTGGGGCTTCCTCTAGGGTTGCAGATGTTCTAGTGGCTGCCAGAAAGCCCTCCACCAGGGCCACTTATACCACGAAATGGAAGCACTTCACCTTTTTGGCTGCATTGTGCCAGTCGGACCCTTTCACCTGTCCGGTGGATTAGGTGCTGGAGTACCTTCTCTTCCTTTCTGACTTGGGCTTGAGGTACTCCTCCCTTAAGGTGCATCTCTCGGCCATCTCTGTGTACCATATACCTATTGAGGGCAGGGCTGTAGCTCTGCTTGAGGTGCCTCACACTTTCCTGTGGGGCATTTTGCATCTGAAACCTCCCATTTGGGACCCCGTCCCTCCATGGGACCTTAATTTTGTATTGGAGAAACTCAACGTTACCTCCCTTTGAACCAGCTGTGAGTTGCGAGCTGTGCTTTCTGTCATTGAAAGCGTTCTTTTCAGTTGCTATTACTTCTGCTTGATGTATTTCCAAGCTTCAGGCTCTGGTGCAAAGAGCCTTATTTGTTTTTGCACAAGGACAGGGTGTCTTTGCATACTGATTCAAAGTTTCTTCCCAAAGTGGTGTCAGAATTTACTTTGAATCAATCCATCCACCTACCTGTTTACTTTCCAGAGTATTCTAATTGGTGGCGGCTCTGCTCCGTACTTGGGAATGTAAACGGAATCTTGCTATACTATACACACCAGACCGAGACTTTATAGAAGTCTGATCGGTTATTTGTTTCATTCACCGCCAACAGAAACATAGAAACATAGACTTTGATGGCAGATAAGGACCGCTTGGCCAGCCTAGTCTGCCCATTTCCCTACCTATTGGATAAGCTGCAGATTCTAGTTACCCAACAGCCTACTTCCTCCTACCCCTCACTATAATTGGCTTATGTCTGTCCAATGCATTCTTGAATTCTCCCACTGTTTTTGACCCCATGACCTTCTCAGGAAGGTGGTTCCATGCGTCCACCACCCTTTCTATGAAAAAAATACTTCCTCACGTTGCCCCTGAGCCATCCCCCTTCTATCTTCAAATTGTTCCCCATTGTTCTTGCACATCTCTTTTTCTGAAAGATGCTCCCATCTTGGACTTTGTTGATTCACTTGAGGTACTTGAAAGTTTCTATCATGTCCCCCAACTCCCTCCTTTCCTCAAGGGTATACATATTAAGCACTTTTAGGCTCTCTTCATATGGCTTCTGTTGCAGACCCTGCACCATTTTAGTTGCCCTCCTCTGGACTGCCTCCATCTTTACTATGTCTCTGCAGAGAGTACGCAGTACTCCAGATGGGGTCTCACCAACTGTCTGTACTGAGGGATAACATCTTCTTGTTTTCTACTGGGGATGCCTCTCCCTATACATCCTAGTATCCCCCAGCCCCTCCGTACTGCCTTCTCACATTGCTTACCTACCTTAAGGTCGTCTGATATAACTACCCCAGGTCCCTTTCCATTTGTGTTGTTGTTAGTAGCCCCCCATTGTGTACGCTTCCCCTGGGTTTTTGTTTCCCAGGTGCATTACTTTGCACTTTTTTGCATTGAATCTAAGCTGCCATATTTTTGACCATTCCTCCAATCTTGCCAAGTCCCTCTTCATCTTTTCCACCCCACCTTGTGTATCAACCCTGTTGCAGACCTTTGTGTCATCTGCAAAGAGGCATACTTTTTCTTCCAGCCCCTCTGCAATGTCACCTATAAAGACATTAAAGAGGACTGGTCCCAGTACTGAACCCTGCAGTACCCCACTAGTAACCCCCCTTTCTTCAGAGTGTACTCCATTTATTATTACCCTCTGGGTCCTGTTGTCCAGCCAGTTTGTTACCCAGGCTACCACCCTGGGACCCACTCCCAGGCTGGCTAACTTATTTATTAATCTTTTGTGTGGGACTGTGTCAAATGCCTTGCTACAGTCTAGGTGGGCCATATCCACAGCCCATCCCTGGTCTACTACTTTGGTCACCCAAAGAAATCTATTAAATTTGTCTGACATGACATTCCTGCTGTGAATCCATGCTGCTTTGGGTCCCATGCCCTGCTGGCCTCTAGGTACAAATCCAAGCCTGGCTCGACCTATACAAGCCCGATGTCCTAGCAATCTCAGAAACCTGGCTAAACTCCCACATTCTGGACCACGAGGTTCAGGCACTGGGCTATACCACCTTCTGAAAGGACAGGGAGTCCAAAAAAGGGGGTGGTGTACTAATATACACCAAACAAGACCTTGCGGCTTCACCACTAAGCCTGCCCCAAAGTCCCTTCTCTGATGGAGAATCTATATTCATCCGTATTACCCTGGGACAAACCAAGCAAATTACAATTGAATGTGTCTACAATCCTCCAAAGATGGTCCTTCAGTCTCTGGATACCATCACAATTACCTTGACCACAGAAGTCTCAACAGAACTTATCATTCTAGGTGACTTCAACCTCAACTGGGCCCAGGACCCGGCCCATGCCCTAATGGCTAAGACCCAAGAGGCTGGATTGATGCAAGTCATCCAAGAGCTGACCAGACGTAACTACAAAACTGGGAACCACACCATAGTCAGCTGGGCTCTGGTGTCCAACCCAGCCAACATCCAGCTTGCTGGTACTATGGCAGACTCCTTGAGTGACCATTCCCTGATCTACTGTATCTGGAAGAATAAGGCTCCAAGGACCCTGCCCAGAATCATCACCGCCCAAGACTACACCAATTTCTCGGAAGGGCAGCTCAATGATTTCCTAAACAGTGGGGACAGGAACTCTACAACACTCCTCCCTACTCCAACCGAGGCCCTCGAATATTTCCAGGACCAACTGAGTACAGCTGCCAACCTCTTCGCTCCTCTAAAAACAATAAGAGTAAAGGGCCGCTGCTATAAATGGATTACTCCATCCCTCAAAATCCTAATGACCAGTAGGGACAAGGCCTGGAAAAAATACAAGCTCTCGTCCCTTACGGTTGACCTTGTGGCATACAAAGCATTACGTAAGAAAGTCAAAAGTGCTATAAACCGCACCAAAAAAGACTACCTCACAAACCTCCAGAAAACCAACTTAGGTAACCTTAAGCATTTCTGGAACCATGTTAACAACCTAATCAAGGGCAACAAAAAGACCGAACCATGCCCCATCGAGGTCAACGGTCAGCTCAAAAATGACCCATCACTAATAGCAGCTCCCCTCAACAACCACTTCACTGATCTTGAGGCCTTCAAGGCCGGGCAGCCCTCTGTACCAAATGCAAATGAACTGACCAACTATGAAAGACCCTCCTTCCACCTGAGACTTGTAAAGCAAAAAGAGGTACTAGCCCCTAAAGGTGCTAAAACTCAAAGGCTCAGAGGGGCCTGATGGGTTGAACCCTCGACTACTAAAGGCAGGGGCCACCTCACTATCCAGACCCCTGACCCAGCTCTTAAACAGATCACTAAGAGAAGGAATTGTTCCCAGCCAGTGGAAACAGGCCAACGTGGTTCCTATCCACGAAGCGGGCCCCAGGAAAAACCTAACTAACTACCGCCCCATCTCATTGCTCTGCATACTAGCAAAGCTTCAAGAAAGGCTTGTCTACAACCAGCTCTGAGATTACCTGGAGACTCACCACCTAATAGCTCCCTCTCAGCACGGTTTCAGAGCCAACCACGGGACAGACACAGCCCTCATTAAGTTCTTGGACAATGCACTCAGAGCAATGGACAAAGGCATACCAACAGGAGCAGTCTTCCTAGACCTGTCCAAGGCATTCAACCTATTTGACCACAATCTCCTGCTCCAGAAGCTGAACAAAGTGGGCCTTGACCCTCACTCACTAAAATGGTTTCAGAGCTACCTAACAGGTAGGACTCAAAGAGTCTCCTGGAATGGAGCAATGTCAACACCGCTGCCCCGAGACAGGGAGTTCTGCAGGGCTCAATCCTTGGCCCCCTCCTATTCTCCTTGGTCACCAATGAGCTAAGTACCTACTGTGGAGACAGCTTGGTCATCCAGTATGCTGATGATACAGTCATCTACCGATCCCTGGGAGATGTAGCTGCACTGGGTCCTCTCCTCCAAAAGGACCTCTCCTCCGTTGAGGCATGGCTGAGACAGAACAGAATGGTGCTAAACCCTGATAAAACCAAGGCAATGCTTATTGGGCCCAGATCACTGGGTCCTGACAGGTCAGCATCCTTGCACCTCACCACCCTCACTGGAAAAAACATCAGTGTAGTGCCCTCCTTCAAATACCTAGGTCTAATTCTAGACCAAACTATTACTTTCAAGGACCACATGGACCACTTCACCAAGACCCTTCACCGTAAACTTGGAACCTTATATTGCCTCAGGGACCAGCTAATCCCTGAGGCAAGGATATCCATTTCCAAAAGCATCCTGTTCCCAACCCTGACCTATGCTGCACCTATAATGCAAGGCATGGCAAAACAAAGAGGTCTTGAGGATGCAAATCCTTTACAACAGAGTGGCTCACTTCGCCACCCAGGACCATCCGCGATGCCATCACTGCGACACACTGGCCCAACTTCACTGGCCCTCCTGGACCACCCACCTGCAATACCCACTACCTGTCCACGCATATAAACTGCTAAACCTTCCTGCCCCCCCCCCAGCATAACAGGTACCATAGTACTAAAACACAACCCTAGGAGGCTAAGGACTTCCGAGCAGAGGCTACTCGCAGTCCCCAGAGTAAGAACAATTGCAGGGGGCAGATCTTTCTCCTCCCTAGCCCCCAACCTATGGAACAACCTCCCACCTCCGGTGCATGAGGTCTCCTCTCTCATGAACTTCCCCACCAGACTAAAAGCAGAAAACAGGAAGTTGTTATCCCTCTGTACAGACAGTTGGTGAGACCCCATCTGGAGTACTGCTCTCTCATCTGGATGCTTGTGGTACTGTCCCTTTCCCGGAATATGTGTGTTGCATCCGCAGGATGTTAAAAGGGGGGGGTGCTCCCATTCTCTGCACCTAGTTGTTCCTGCTAAACTACCCCTACTGCCTACGACCTCTGTCACCTCCACACATATAATTCCCTTCCCTGGTACATACTTTCGTTTACAATTGGGTTTTTCTCCCCCTACATCATTACTGCTTTTCTGGCCAGACCTTCTCCCTGTACATCCCTGCCAGTTTATGTGCCTCCACCTCCTATCATGCTACTCATGCTCATCATACCTATGTACCATTCATTATGCCTATCTCCTTCAGTTTCCTAATCTACCTTCCTTCTACAGCAGCGTTCTGTGCTTCTGCTAGCCCATACCAGCAGTACTCTGGACTCTGTCCCTAACTTACACCTTCTTAAGTGCTGAGCGAAGGTAGGCTTCCCCTGTCTACCGGGGATGGGGTTCCATTACATTCACTACCTCCTACTACTTACTAGCATGACATCCTCCATCTCTAACTCTGCTGGACAGCATCGAGTGAAGGTTAGCTCACCATGACTACCAGAGATGAGAGCCATGTCTACAATCTACTGAGTCATACCATGTCTTTTCTACTTCATACCAGCTGCTGCTTCCCTTCGGGAACGAAACTCCTTCACCCCATGTGCCCTCTCCATCCTACCTATGCCTAGCTGCTTCAATTCACGATCATCCTGCCTTAGCTGTCACCGATGGGTGTCTGAGTCTCCATTCCACTGCTTCAATTTCCGCATTCTCAGCCTGATACCCGGATGCTATTTCCCTTCAGGAACATAACTTTGCCCAACTTACCTTCTCCATCCTACCTCGTCTGTGGAACAGAACTTCTTCAATCATGTATTCTCATCATCCTACCTCTCCTGGACCTGCACTTTCTCCTGCTCGCATTCTCCATTCCTCCTTGCCTACGGCCTCGCCTCCGGTCTTATCATTCTCGTTTTCCTGGTCAGGAGTCTGAGCTTGCATTGACTGTTTCCACTTTCTGCTTCCTCTACCTCATACCAGTTGCCGCTTCCCTTCAGGAATGGAATTTCTTCACCCCATATGCCTTCCTAATCCTACTTATGCATGGCTGCCTCATGTCAAGGTCATCCTGCCTCAGCCATCATCGATGGGTGTCTGACTCTCCATTCCACTGCTTCAACAGTATGCATTCTCAGTCTGCTACCCGAATACTGCTTCCCTTCAGGAACCTGACTTTGCCCGACTGGCCTTCTCCATCTTTCCTGGTCTGCAGCCTTGATACATGGTCCCTCCTTGCAAACTTACATGGCTGGGAGCCTGCATCTGCTTAGACTGTTTCCATCTTCTGCTTCCCATACCTGATGCAGGTTGTTGCTTCCCTTTGGGAACGGGGCCTTTATACCTCATTTGCTTTCCACCTCCCACCTTTTCCTACAGGCTTCATCTGTCGGTCTTTATGTTCTGACTACCTAATCTGGTCACCTGATTCTGTGACCGACTGGTTCAATACCTTCTCTGGCTCACTCCTGGATGCCACTCCCATTGGGAGTGAGATCTCATCTTCTCAGTTGCCTCCATCATCCTACCCCTGCCTGGTGGTATCAGGATACTGGTCATCTCTCCTAGATTACTTGGACAGGAAGCTCATTTCTGCAATTGTCTGTTTCATCTTTGGATGTTCTCTACTGGACCACCACCTGCTCCTCCCTCCTGGACCAGAACCATTTACCGAATTTGCCGCCACCGTCCTACATTATCTGGCATGTCATGTCTAGGTCTTCTCACCTCAATTCCCTCACTAAGGAGCCTGCATCTGCACCTGAATGTTCATCCCTTTGCACTTTCACCTCCTGCCTGATTGCAGATTCCCTCCAGATACAGGATCCCTCTGCTCAGTATGTCCATCTTCCTTCCTCACCAGTCTCCATCCTGCTCTTCCATGAACCATCGTTCTCTAACTCCTGTGGCCTCATTTCCCTTATGATGTGGATCTTGCCAGCTCATTCAGTCTCTCTCTCAATCCAGGTCGAGTGCCTCACAGACTTCCTAGCTACAGATCCCCCTTCCGGCTTCTATCTGAGTTTGTTTCCTTTTTCAGATGTGGAAACCTTGTCCTTCATCTCTCCAGTGCCTTCCATCCTTTTCTCTCGTCATTTGAAACCTTTGTTAGATGTGGGACTCATGTAGCTCAACTCAGTTGCTCTTGGTGCTTGGCTTCACTCCTTGGTCTTCCATGGATCATCCTCTGATACCTTGCTAGTGCCTTCCTGCATTCTGCTGCTGTTCACTGAACAGCCGACCTGGTCCTGTTCCTTCCTACATCCTATGTCATCCGGCTTCACCTAGCCCATCGCCTTCCCTGGATTATTCCTTCAGTTCATCAGGATTCACTCTGGTCATCCTTCCCATGTGATTGGCTGCCTTTCATCTCCGCCTTGCAGGCTTGGGGCTTCGTACTGTTTGCTGTGGCTCTTTCCGGCCTAGTACCCTATCTCTGATCAGTATTCCTACCCAGTCAACTACTCCTCTAGTTTATCCATCTCATACTCCTACTCTGGCCATTCTAATAGTACCCTTCGACTACTCACTGGATCACTTGTTCATTACTCTTGAGAAAACTACTGCTAGCAAGCATCCCTTGGATAACATGCCTCATAGACTCTTACGTCATCATAGAGTTTTATATACTGCCCGATCAGCTCTTCATGATCATTCCTGGAATCTCATTCTCCTAGAAAATAGAAAGATCTCATCAGTCTCTATTGGATACACCCTATGAATCCTGTCTATTCAATCACCGTGACTTCCTAGTCTGCCATGTCTCATTGGCTATCTTCCTACATGGAAAAGACTTAAATCCTTCTTTTATGCTCTGACTTCGCAATCATTATCACTGTTACGGATATCGGGACTCGCAAGATAACCCATACCACTACGGACATCATCCATTTTATCTTCTGCAGCCTCTCCTACTAACACCGACTCTGTTGACTACGTTACTCAACTCCTACTTTCTCAACAGCCATTGCTTGCCCTAAGTCTTTCACAGCTGCCTTCCCAGAACTTCATTGTTGGATCTCCCGTACCTAGGTACCTTACTGTCATAATGCCATCCAAACCACTGTTTTCTAGCTCCTGAACATCACCATACCTCATATACTCATCTGCAATTCTGCATCCTATTATCATCAGTCAAAATAGTTGCCCATGCAGTAGTCCCTCCAGTCTATCCTTCACAAATTATCTCCATTACTCCCTCCAGTGCTGACTTTCACCAAGAACTGGCTCCTCCGATTTTCGATCCAGAAATCCGCAACTGATAACAGTGAATTCACTATCCCAGTCCTGCCTGCCTCCCAAGTCATACTCAACCATAGCACTAGGATCCTCTGGCGTTTCACACTACTTGACTGCACTACCAACCTAGCCTATAGACACTTCCAGATATCCGCTCACAAGCTGCTCCTTAGTATTTAGGCTTCAGATTACCCGTAACCTTACCAGATATTGCCACCTAAGTGCATCTCATGGGCAATTACACCACAGAAATACTCCTATATACTTCAGTCAGTGGACCAGCAGAACATGTACAAGCATGGATATGACATCAATGCCCAAGTATGCTATCCAGTTCCTCATACTGAACTTGCAATCATTCTCTATATATTCAATTACTAGCTGGACCGCATTTGCCAATCTTCCTGTAATCATCTATAAATCGCTTATGGCATTTAAATAAGGCACTCAAAGACTCTACTTGACTCCTTCTTCCACTTCATGGATGCTTATTTCGCACCTACTAGCTCCCCATTTACTTTCTTACCTCCAGACTTTACCATGAATGTCAAACCTCCCACAAGTTGAATCATTCACTCATGACTTCACAAATCATTGTATTCTCTTTGATCACTGTCTGGTAGAATGTCAATCAAATCATGCTCTCCCTGCTCATTATGTCCCTGCAATCCCTTTGGACAAGCATACTCCATTACCTTGGAAATCTGGACTTCATTTGCTCTTCTTTGACTGGATCTGCTTTACACTCAGTATTCTTCTGCTCCTTCAGAATTCAACTTCAGGATCATCATCCAAACTACATCATCCATGGATTGAGGATGGACCATCATCTCTCCAAGAAGTTTGCTTTCCTCAAAATTAGCTATGGTTATTAGAACCTAGATCCTTCTCCTTTTAGTACGCCCGGAAGAAGGGAAGACCAATGGCCATGGGTCCTCAGAGGTTTCCTCCACCTGGGGGGGTTTCCTCTCCTGAGTGCCAGCGGTCATACTCTCTGTGAGTTGGAGGAGGTATCTTTTTTGGGCCTTCTATTCCCTACAAATTCCTACCTACATACCTACTATTCTAGTGTGGGAATAGAGTAAAGCCACAAAAAGTACTGCAAGTTATACAAGCACTAAATACCCCATCGCTATTCCCCAACCATTGAATGGGAGGGCTTAAGCCCAAGGTTCAATGCGGGGAATAGCTCCTCCCACAACCTCCACTTAAACATTTCTCTAACACACCTCCCTTGCTTAGGGAGTGTTTTTTGTCCACCACCACCATTCCCTCCTCCTCCTCCTTCTCCTGTGCTTTTCTCACCCTTGTTCCTGGGCCTTCTATTCCCTACAAATCTCTACTTACATACCTACTACTCAAGGGTGGGCATAGAATAAAGCTACAAAAAGTATTGCAAGTTACACAAGTACTAATACCCCATCGCTATTCCCCAAACATTGAAATACACTGTATGTGCCTCAGTGAAAAAATAAAATTTGATATGCAAAAAAAAAAAAAACATTACAGCCTATTGTATGCTGAGTTGTTATTACCTTTGATGCAGGTGACTAATTGGGGGAAGAGTTGAACAGGCTTACCGTATCATGGGAATCAGGAACCAAACTGAGGGTTTGAAAGGCTGATGTTTTATAAACACGGGGAGGAAGAAAGTCACTTCCGGGTGAGGTGGTAGAAAGCCAGTATACTGTATAAGATAAGTCTCCCTGAGTGGAGGTGAGTATTTTAGGGTGAGTTGTGCCACTCGTTTAAGTGAGTACTGTGAGTGTTATGTGCCACAGACTTATGAACAAAGAGGGATTTAGGGCAGACAGGGGCAAGGGGCAGGAAACTCTGCAGTAAGTGCATCACATCTCCCACTCATTTTGAGACCAATATGCACAGCTAGTTGAGAGGGAGGAGGATGGGGGGGGGCAGCTGAATTTGCTGTAGGAGATGCTGCTCTGTCGCATACAGGAAGTAGTTCTGGGAGGCTGGTTGGTGCCCATTATGTAGAAAGTTCATGGACCTCACCGTGAAGTTGACTGTCCATAGGGTGGAAGTGCACTACCTGAGAAGTACTATAGCATGAGGTCCCTTGGGGACTGCATTTCCATCACTGCAGTGCACACCTCATGCCCACACAGTTAGATGGGCTGCTGTGGGTAGAGGAAGCATGGCATCACCATGGTGGAAGCCTCAGGACTAAGTGCTCAGAATTGACTTGTGCCTGTAGTGTAATCTGTTTGGGAGAACTGCAACAGGACAAAGGCAGCTGATGTAAATCTTGAGGGGGACGCAGTATCCAGTAAGGGTGAAACAAGATGGAGAGGGTGCACAAGGAGTAGTAAGAAGCATTTCATTGTGATGGGAGACTCCATAGTTAGAGGGATAAGGAGGGCAGCATGTCACTCAGACTAGGCAGATAGATCTGTTTAATGTCACTCAGTGATGACTGTAGAAAAGGTCACACCTCAGCTGGAGAGGCTACTTAGTATAACAGGCTGTAACCGTTGCTCCCAATCTGTTATTGCTCAGTCAGGGTTCACTAGCTTCTCCAATAATTATGATCACACACAGCCACGGAGCAATAATTCTTTCTTTTATTTACTGTGAAAAACAAAAAGATTCACACGCACCATGCAGTTTGTTGCCATAAGCATTCATTATTTTTCCTTCCCCTAGGCAGCTACTGTCTAACTGCATCACAAAATAATACATATTCCATTATCAGCGACTGCATTATGATTGTATAATGGTAATCAGCTGAACATTAATTACACACACACAGTGCTCTGTAATTTGCAGTAGCAAAGCTTACTGGCAAAAGTTAAGCACATTAAAATACTGCACATGCAGTGACTTGTTTAACCTCTGATTTCAAATCCATTCCCTTGTCTTAGTCCTCATTACAACTGCTGCAACATTCTAAAACAAGTAGAATTAACATCTTAGCACTGAGAGCAGCACTGGAATTACAGGGGGCTTGCCAGGGCTCAGCCGCCCCCCCCCCCCAGCTCTGAAGTGAGCCCCAGTAGCTCACTCCTCACTGCCATTTACCTATAATGGGAAGAGGGGGCAATTTGCAGATAGTGCACTTATGGCCCCCCCTCAGCTCCTAAAGCTCATAAAGGTTAAATCCAACACTGACTGAGAGGCATTTAGTATGAATGCTAAAGGTAACGTAGTGCAACATACCTGTGAAAAACAAGAGTCACACAGTATAAAAACTTTGCAATTTGTTGCTGTGAGCATTCATGGAAACATAGAAACATAGAAATTGTTGGCAGATAAGGACCGCCTAGCCCATCTAATCTGCCCGTATGCCCTAGTACTGGATCACTGCTTCCGACCCACCCACTGTTGTACCTCTATGGTTCCCCTATGCCTGTCCCAAGCATGCTTGAATCCATCCACAGTGCTTACTCCCACCACCTTCTGAGGCAGACCATTCCATGCGTCCACCACCCTCTCTGTGAAGAAAAACTCCTTCATATTCCCTCTTAACCTCCCACCTTCTAATTTCATGTCATGCCCCCTTGTTCTTGTGCCCCTTCTGTATTGGAAAATGTCTCCCCTGCACCTTGTTTATACCCTTGAGAGACTTGAATATTTCTATCATGTTCCCTTTCCCTCCTCAGTTCCAGCGAGTACATATTGAGGTCCCTTAATCTCTCCTCATAAGTCTTGTGTTGCAAGCCCTGTACCATCTTAGTCACCCTTCTCTGGACCATCTCCAGCCTTTTAATATCCTTACGAAGGTGCATCCTCCAGAACTGCACACAGTACTAGATGTGAGTCCTAACCACGGTTTTATATAATGGCATCACTACCTCCCTCCCTCCTTCTGCTGGTGATACCCCTGCCTATGCACCCTAGCATGCCACTGGCCCTCCCAGCTGCCTTTCGTTCCCTAAAGAGAACAGGAATCCTCAAGAAACAATTTGACTTTTGCTGTGCACTTAATTCAGACTGAGTCCCTGAGTCCTGTATGAGCAAAATATCGTCAACAAACTAATGTGAAAAATTAACGCATAGCTGAGAGTTTGACATTTTTCTACCAAATATAGGCTTTATTCCTTATCAGATATTTGACTAGCTTAATCAAATGCTCTTATGTGTTATTCATCTACAGCAACAGGATTGCTATTTTACTGGGTGATAGAAAATCACATGTCTTAAATTTCCCTAGGCAGCTATTGTCTGGCTGAAAAAGTGTGGGAAACCAACATTGTCATCTCGTGATCATGACCTTGCAGTGTGAGTAATTGCTCACTAAGTGCCCTTGCATGCAACAGTTTAAACTATAACACATGGACACTTTGGGAAGATTTCTATTACAATGACTGCATAGGCACACTCGTTACATTAACAGGGAGGGGGAGAAGCCCAGCATTGTGGGACATTTAGGTGTTCCCGAAGTTGTAAAGGTTTTCAGGTTTTAGCAGTAAGCATCTGGCTATTCTAGGGCCTTTTTTTTGACCAAATAAACAATCAAATAAACCTCATTGTTTGTAGTGAACAAACTTGAACTTGGAGAGGCCTGTAAATGTGACCCCACACAGCCTCCAAAGTAATTCAATAAAGCGGAGAGGCACACTGCCTTATTAAATGCTTTTTTTCTTATAGCGATAATGTGATGCTCTGGATGTTTCATGAAGGAATAATGGGACTGAGGGTAGCAGACAAGGACTGAGGTCAAAGGCTGGGGACTTCATCTTCTGCACAAAGTGTCATTATTCCTGTGTTCAACCTCCTCGCTGTAATCTTTGACGTACAGTAGGCCACTGCTTTCATTGAAAAACACCACCTAGACAATGATAGGCATGGTTAAAAAGTAAAGAAGTTGATGATTGAATATGATGAGCTACTGTATCATAGCATGCTTCTTTACATGCACTGTGCCAGTTTGTTTGTGAACCTGTGGCAGAACCAACACTTTGTATTAGAACAATGCAGTCAAAACAAAATGTAAGATTAGAGAAGTATAATCACTTTGTTGTCTTATTTGGACAGTGCTTAAAACTGGAAAGTACCATGATGCTGGGTACTGTGGCAAACAGTGTTTAAGCAGCACCTTAGACAGGGCAGACAGGATCTCGTACACACAGTCTTTCCCTAACTCACTTCTAAAGTTCCCACTTCCTGCAGACTGCTGAATCCACTGGCTCAGCTCTGTTGTTCTCAGTCAGGCCTAAGTTTGCAATGCCATGACCACTTAGCATGACAGGCCAAATTTTGGCATGCATGCACAATGAATCCTAATAGCTGTACAGGTTTAAAGAAAAATAGTTTGGGTCGTGGGTCAGTGTTACTGTCAGCCTCCCACTGGCCTATTTGCATTATGTGCACACCTGTGTGGTGAATGGCAACAGCCTGTGATCTGTCTTCTGGCTCCTCGTCACTCATCTGTTCCCGCATGACTGATGGTACAGCAATTACTGCTGGCATGCTGCTGCCACTGTATAACTGCAGCAAGGCGACTGAGGCCAGCATGCAGCAGTGGCCTGTGCAGTGGCACAGGCACTTTTTGGGAGGAACCTGTTTGGGGGCAGAGCAGGGAGGGAAGGGAATGGAAGAATGCACAGAAATGTGCACTGCATGCTGTTAGAAACATAAAAAACAGTCACACAGGGCTGGGCCTACAGAAGGCAATTCACAACATACATACACAGCTTGGCAGCTGGCCTGGTCCTGATCCAGTATCCCCTCCCTCCCCTCTCATGGCTGAGCAGGTCTGTCTTGGCAGGCAATGGTTCTGTTTTTATTAAGATAAAAAATGTTGTTAAACATGCCACCTCAGATGGGTCCCTAGACACATGTCTCTAATATCGTCCCACTAATGAAGCTCTGTAGACAGGGATGATGAGTGGGGAGGGAAATCACAATAGCAGCCAAACAAGCAAGAACAGTACTTATGTAGACATCATATTAGGAGTTTTTCTTGTGTGGGTGGTTCAACCTCCTAGACATACTGTAGAAGGGGACACTCCTACAGGAGTAAACCAAAGCAGTAGGAGTTTCCTAGAAATAGTGCAGGGCAACATTCTCACATAATGGAACATTCTCACATAATGGGTGTGCAGTCCCATTAGAGGGGATGCAGTATTAGACCTGGTACTGTTCAACCTGGAATATCACTGATGAAGATCCAGTTGGTCAGAATAACCACAACTTCATTGTAAGGTTTTTCCTGTAGTTTGTTGAGGAAGAGTCCCCCCCAACCCCGTGCAGTATAAAACAGTGCATGTTCCATACACCCCTTGGATGCATAGACTTTTTCATTGGTGCAGCCAAGCAGCTGTTTTGTCCCTCAAGCCCCCATATCTTCTGGCATGTGGCCGCTTCTGGGTGTCCCTCCTGCTCTCCTTGCTGTGCGAGGCCTATGGCCATCCCTATTTGGCTCCCTGTGTTCTTTGAGCTTTTCCAGTGCATTTTGGACATTGTTTGGGCTCTGGCGGTTTGCTTCTGCTGCTTCCTCTCACATTCCTGACTTGAAGTGAGGCTCTGGCAATACTCTTAGCATGCTGCTCTGCAGGCCGACAACTTGTTCCTCAGATTGTTCCCAGAGTGCTAGTACCCTCCTCTACTGCTGCTGTTCAGCTTGTACTTCAACAGCTTCTTACAGCCCTGTCTACCCAACTTCTTTTGTTGTATTGTCAGCCATAGTATACAAAGCAACCTCTAATAGGAGGCAGGAATCTGTGCATGCACTTACATGCACAGTGTTTGCACCCCCAGCAGCTCCCAAAACTAGTAAGCTACTCTCTTGTGGTCCCTTCACTGCATTGCTGCACAACCTTTTTGTTTTCTCGTCAGCCTAAGGAGGTTCCACTAGTCAGCATCTTGGAATGCTATTGGCAGTTGCTTCTGCACTATCTACTCCGCTTATGTAATTGGTGGTTGTGTGTCTGTCATTGTTAGTTGTTCCTTATCATAAATTCTCAGTCTCTTTCTCAGTTGGCACCATGCCATTAATCAGTTATTCAGCCTTGCTTTAATTCAGTCCTACCCTGCTTCTACCCCAACAGCCATCAGGCTTCTCTATCGGTCTCCTCCTACACTTCTGCACTGTATGTATGACAGCTGCAGTATGACCAAATGTATGGCTTTCAATGTCTTCTGCCCTGTAAGCCAACAATGTTGCTCTGCTCCCTTGAAGTCTGCACCTTTAGAGTGGATCCCTTGACTTAAGCAGGGTCCTTCTCTTTCTGCCCTTTGGGTGAGAATGTCCTATGCTTCTGAGGAAATTGTAGCCTTGCAAATCCACTCAGTAGCACCTCTTAATATAGCATTCAAGACTTCAGCTAGCAAAGGGTGGGGCCTCTAAGTTTGCAGGGGATCCTTTAGCTCTGCAGACCACATCAGCAGCATCTTCAACAGCTATTCTTTACATGACTTCTTAAGGTTCATCTGGGCTCCTTTGACTGCCCTTCCTCTGCTCCTTAGGGGGAAGAGCTATACAGCTACTCAAACACTTTGCCCTTCAAGGTGTCAGCTCCCATGCCGTGCCCCTCAAGGGCTCAGCTGCCTATCTAGGTCTCCCCTTGGCTCAGAGGACAGGTGAGCACCTTTCCACTTTCATTGCTCTTTTTTTTTCCTGTCTGGGGGGGGGGGTTCACCTCCTTCATGGGGGAACCTCCTTTAGCTACCAAAATCTACTCTCGGCACTCTCATGGCATTCTTATACAGGGATAGACTGAGAGCCCTTTCTCTAAAAGTCTTCCCCTGAATTGGGTCTCTAAACTGCAGTAGCCAGGCAGTCACTAATACTACTCATAGCCTGGAGAGATGGCAACCTATGCCTTGGATCCCCAGAGGTTTCCTCTAAGAAGGTTTTTTTTCCTCTCCTCCATGACACAGGTTATAATATTTGTTAGTTTCTGCAGAAGCTGGCATTAAATTGTGGTTCCTACCTCAGGGTCTCAGTCCGGTTGCACCTCCTCTCTTTAGGAAGAATGTGCCTGTCTGCCTTCATTGCACTTCTAGGCCTTTTCCCTAACTTTCCTTTGGTCTTTGGGATCTTGCCCCTGCAACACCTCAAGGGGTTGGAACCCTTTCATGTGGGTTCCTGTGTCCTTATGACACCCCAACAGGATGGAAGTCACCATAGCAGGGACAGAGGGAGTGTAAGCCAAAGTACACAGTTGCACAAGCACTACATACTACTCGGTCTTCAATCAGTCCTAACCATACTCATGAGAGCCTGATGACCCTATGAATTGTAAAACTGTTCCTGTGATTCAGAGGGCAGTGGGTGACTCATGCCACCCTCCATGTGGTGTAAAACTGCACATGTTCCAACTTTCTCTTGGATGCTCAGATTTTTTTATTGCCTTCTTCCCTAAGATGCCTTTGGTCTCAGGGACCTCATCTCTGTGACGCCTCAGAACTTGAAACCCTTTCATGAGGGTTCCTTTGTTCTTATGACACCCCAACAGGGCAGTAGTCCCTGTGGCAGGGACAGAGACAGCGTATGCCAAAGTACAGAATTGTACAAGCAGTACATACTAATAAGTCTTCAATCAATCCTAATTATACTCATAAGAGCCCAATGACCATATGAATTAAATTGGACATTGTGTTGGGACAGAGCAACCTATAAACCTTGGTCCAGAAAGAATCCTATTTTAGAAATAATGACATAGTATATGGTTACTGCTTTTTGTGCATGGATTACCATCCTAAATAAAAAGCTATTATACCACAGTTCAGAGGTCATAGAATGCCATTTTATCATTGTACAACAACTTTTTTAATTAGACTAGAGACTCATGCCACCTGCTGTTTTACTTACTATTCCCCCACACACAGAACCCAGACCATCCTCTAACGCAGTATCATCTGTGGCTTCATTATTTTGAAAAACAGAAACCAGTTCCTCACCTGGGTGGGTTTCCAGCAGCTGGGTGAGGGTGGGTTTCTGTTTTTCTTTAAAAAATTAAACTGAAGATTTCTTGCGGAGCAATAAAAGCATTTTTTTTTCTTAAACCATATACTATGCAAAATAACACATGGATAACAATGTACAACTTGGTTGTGTTTCCAACTCGGGGTTCTGATGACATCCCTTACAGCGCTCAGAGTATCAACATTATGGGGCCGGGCAATCAGGGTGCCAAATGCAGGATTTGCCACCCCCTTCCCGAGGTCTGCTCCCCTGGAGTAGTAATCCCTAAGTGGGGGGTATGGGTGTGGGGGGCACAACCCCCAGCAAAAAAAGCAATCAGTGGTATTGCTGATTGGTGCCCTCATTGCCTGGTGCTGGAACACTGATGCATTCTGATGGTGGAACCCAATGACATTTGGGACTTCTCAAGCTGTGTTCTCGAGGTCCATATGATATCATCAGAACCCCTTGATGGAAACACAGCCATGTTGTGCATGGTTGCCCATGCATTAATCTCTATGTTAACTCAGCAGGATTCTATTTTTCAGATAATTGATTACTTCATATTTAATTAGAACTACAAACCATGTTTAAGTCCTTTCAACTGTATATCAGCTTCACTGTACTACAAGTGATAGATGGATTTCCAAATGAATTTCAGTGAACTACCCCTAGAAGGACTGTGCTTCTTTCAGGCTGCACATTTTTCCTCATGAATAAGGGCTTACAGCAGCAATTAATTTGTTAGTTGGCAAAAATTCATTATTTTTTTTAGCAAAAGTGTATTTCTGACAAAACTACGATTCATGCTCAATGTATTTTAAGTTTTCTCAGATATTGTTAAAACAGCTTTTACAGCTAATTTTTAATGACTCATGTCATTAAAGATGACCCCACTCACAGTGTTTTTTTAAATCTCTTCCACTGAGGTTATTTATTGAATGTACCTACTAGATTCATACTGTAGATGTAATAGGATGGTGCTACCACATGTTTCTGATGGTAAACAGCACACTATTGTACCAAAATATTTAACATGGCGGGCATGGCATGGGATTGGGGACTTTAAAAACTTCAAAATTCTTATCTTGGTTCAGGAATGAAAGAAAACAAATCGAAAAATGTATATCTTAATATTTTTTGTCAGACAAATATTATTACTGGAAAAAACTAACAAATATGGCTACTTGAATAAACACCTGCATTCAGCAGGAATTTCAGAGTACAGTAATACAATAATACTAACACATGTGCAATCGTAAGGAATAAATATGCAGTATTGCTGATCAGTGAGTTAAAAATGAATGAGAACATAGTCAGCTATTCATATTAGTTCACAAGGGCAGCCTGTATTAATTCTATTGTCATTACCATGAAATTAACAGCACTTATTGTAAAGTGTTAACGTACAAACATATGTACACTACAGCCAATTCAAATTGTAAATTGACTGCCTCAGCACACCTCAGCATTACCTTGAGATAGTCAACTTTTAGATAACTACCACTGTAAGTAACTTTATTGTATCACATTTACTGGAGTGAACATGGGTGCACTATTGAATCTAAAGAGACTGAAATCACCAGCCCGGTGGCGCTGAGGGTTGAGACATTGGTCGCCTTACCTTGCAGTACATCGGTGACCCTTGTACAGGAATGAGCACGGGCAACCGGGGGTCAGCAGGGGAAGAGAAGGATCGAGTGTCCAAGGGACTGCTCTCCTCCGGGAAGGGGGGGGGTCACCAGCTGTCAGTGCTCAACTAGCCCCTAGCGGTGGCTGGGGGACAGCACAAACTGATGCTCCATAAGGGGGAGGAGAGGAGGCAGACACTTGGAGGAGCATGTGCAGATGCCTGCATGCTCTCTCCATAGGACGTCATTGCATGTCTTCTCTCCCAAGGGGATAAAAATGTGAAAAAGGGTTCCAGGCACGGCAGCATGAATCCCGACCCTTGCAGGCCCCACTCTTGTGAAAGGCAGTAACCTCCACCCTGGATCCATTATGATGGGTTGAGGGATCCCTATCATCCCACCACAGGGGACAAGCCATGGAGGTAAAGCGGAAGGTAAGCTGTGAGTGGGAGACGGGGCTGGGGGGTCGGGTAGGATGAAGAGCCACCTGGACGGAGTGAAAAGAAATTAACTTAAAAAAAAAAAAGAGACTGAAATCATGGAAACATAGACAGTGATGGCAGAAAAAGACCAATGGTCCACCGATATGCCATTGTTACAGCAATGCTGTGCCAGTGATTCAACTACAGTGGCACTGGTGTTGTGCTTGCCGAAAGGTTGCTGAGGTCGATGCTGTTGCTTCTGACATTGTATCTGACTCTTCTGTGGGCAGGGTTGGTTCTGCAGCCAGGGGAACTGGATTCCATATCTTCCATGGTATGTGTGCACCGTGGAGTTTGTTATATAAGGGGGGTGTGTGGGGGCACAGCCCCCTCATTTGCATTCTGATTCTGCTGTATGCCTGTTTGTAATATTGGTGTTGGTGCTTTTCAGTGTGCCGGACTCATGGTTGCTGGGGTGTCTTTATGGAGATTGTCAGCGCTTTGTTGTCGCTGTGAGCACCGTCAATGTGATTTCTGACGAACCGGGATGGTGGAACCAGGTCCATCCAGTCTGCCAATGGCACCCTATCATACCTTGAGACCTTTTGTCCATAAAGGACTTTTGTCCTCATTAGCTACCTTCTTGCTCTGTCCCAGCTGTGCTTGGAACCATAAATGGTTTTGGTGCCACCACCTCCACTGGCAGAGTGTTCCACGGCTCAACCACTCTCTGTAAAATAAAATGGGGCTGTCCGATGACTCAGTGGAAGCATGTTGTGCTTCCGTGCTGGTGACCTGGGTTTTGAGTGAGCATGGGGTTACAGGGATCAGGCAACCAGGCTGGGGAATGCTTGCAAGGGGAGGGAGATGGCCAGGATCCAGCATAGCAGCGGCCCCCTGCGGTGAACTGGGGAGCTTGCTCCCTAATGGAGGGTGGCATCAGACTAGTGTGTGCTGCTGAGGCTGAGGCTGCCACAGGCTACGCTTGATGCCACAGAGTGGTGGGAGGGGTTAGGGAAGAGGTAGAAAACAACAAGTGCTTTGGCCATCAAGAATGATGGTCCCTGGCTGGCCCAGTGGAGAAGTGGTTGCACTTCTACCCTCCATGTCGGCGACCCAGGTTCGGGAACACACTTGGATTGCATGGTAGGTTGATGGGGTGAGGGAGGATTGAATGTTTGATGGTAACCCTCCTGCCTTGGGGGGGGGTTCCTGCTGCAAAAACTGCCACCTGGTGGAGGTGCACACTAATGAGGGGGAGAGCTGGAGTGTCACATGCTGGTGCACATATTTTTACTTATTTATTTATTTATTTGTTTTTTGTAATCAGGTAGGTGCACTAGACATAAAAAATGCCTATTTGCAGGCATACCCGGGAGAGTACAGAGAAATACAATTACAGTACATACAGAGTAAGTAGAACACAATCAATATCAACCAATCATCTCCCAGTGCTCCAGCCCAGGGAAGAGAAAATCAGGAGGAAAATGGTACTGGGCTGCTCCTAGCTGGCATTCCCTGCATGCTATCTCACAACCAACACTGCTGGCCTCCCACCCAAAAGGGTCCTGGCATAAGTGGTGGATAACCAGTAAGTCCATGAGAAAGTGGGTGACGGGGCTGAGGGGGTGCTAGACCCAGAAGGCAATAAACACAAGATTAAGGAAAAAAGAAAAGGAATGACAGTCCCCTTGGTCCTCGGACCTTGCTCTGTGTGTATCCCTGCTGGCCACGATGGTGGGGGGGACCGGTTGTCGAGGCTGGGAGACTGGGGGTTGGCAGGCACCCGAAGTTCAGACAAGGCGGCAGCCAAATGATCAAAAAGCTTTATTAAAAAAAAAAAAAACTTTCTCACGTCCCTTCTGAACTTCCCTCCCCCCAGCTTCCACTCATGTCCTCATGTTCTAGATTCGGTACTCCTGTTGAATAGTTCCTTAGACAGTAGTTTACCCTGTTCATTCATTTTAGGAACCTGAAGGTCTCTGTTATATCACCCCTCTCACATCTGGTCTCGAGCGAGTACTTATTCAGTGCCCTAAGTTGGTCCTTGTATGATCTGCCATTTTGACCCTGAATCATTTTGGTTACCCTACACTGCATTGTCTCCCGCCTGTCGCTGTCTTTCCTTTCCTTAGGTGAGGTCTCAAAAACAGCACACAGTACTCCAGGTGTGGCCTCAGCAATGATCTATAGAGAAGCATTAATACCTCTTTCTTCCTGCTGTCAAACCCCTCCCAACGCACCCCAGTATCCTGTTTGCCTTACTGTAAACCTTGTTATATTGGCTAGATTGTTTAAAAGGGAACAGTCATCACAAATGGCTCCACACTCAAGTGTGGGGCTAGTTTCAATGTACACTTTGTGTGGAAAAACATTTTGTTTTACGTTCTTTTTAGTGTAGTGCAGTAGATTGTAGCAGACTGATTTGGCCAGGGTCAGACTGGGGTACAGAGGGCCCACCTGGAAAGAGGATACAAGGGCCCACCTGGAAAATCAATAGAGGATGGCCTAGGTTGACACACTCATATCAATATTCCACTTCAGTCTGATACACTAGCTCTGTGTTTGCATCTCACATTTATCAACAGTGTCCCAGATACCCCCTTTAATTAGAAAAAAGATTATAAATGCAAATGTTTTCAGAGTTCAGAAGGTAGCCACTTACCCAACTGAGGGGGGGGGGTCCACCTGGAAATTTCCAGGTATCCAGGTGGGCCAGTCCGACCCTGGATTTGGCTTACTTGTAGGACATCTTCTGTTTCTACAGATCTCAAAATCCCCTACAGCTGACACCAGAGCAGTAGGTGGCAGTGGGAGATTCACTAGTCTGCTGTGTATATTAGAGTTTATATCATTTCTGATCTTTTGGGTTTTTTTCCCCGTTATCCTCCCTGGGCTAAGTACAGTCACAGAGGACTGTACTTAGTATCTGGAGAAAAACAGAACCAAAAAACATCAGATTAGAGAGTATAAAAGCTCTAACATGCACTGCAGGCTATTGACTCTCCCACTGCTTGTTTGTTTGTTTGTTTTTATTTTGTTAATGGGTAAAGATATGGGACAAGCCCTTTTTCATGTCTGACCCGAAAAAAGACAATTTACAACAATTATTAAAAATAAAACAACTTAAAATAAACAAAACAATAATATTCAACAGATCAGTCATTTTGGATACAATCACATACATTCAATACAGACAACCATGTTTTCAATCTACGTTTAAAGCATTCAATAGAACCTTCTTTCCTTAAGTTCTCTGGCAAATTATTCTAAAGTGTGGGGGCTAAGTTAGAGAAAGCTCTAGACCCTGCCTTTGTTAAACAATGTTTGTCTACAAGTAAAGTCCCCTTGAGGGATTTTAGATTCAAAGAGGTAGTTCTAACACTAAGCAGATCATGTAAAGGAAATTCATTATAGCCAAAAATAGATTTAAAAATTAAACAATAACAAGCGCACTGAAAATGAACATTAGGAGATAACCAATCAAGAGATGAATAAAGAGAACAATGATGTGTACGAGGGGGAGAACTCAGCACAAAATGGCAAATATTAAAAACAACAGATAAAGCATGAGTTTCCCTACCTGACAACTTACAGTACAAACTTCCAGCATAATCCAAATGTGGAAGGAGTAAAGCAATGGCAATAACTTTCCTAGTATCGGTAGCAAAACATTGTTAAACTTACATAGAACACCAATCTTATGATTAATCCGATGACATACACTTTTGACTTGTCCCTGAAAGGATAAACAAGGGTCAAGAATGACCCCTAAATATTTAAATTCAAACACTTGTTCCAAAGGGGTACCCTTATCATCATGAATACTTAAACTAGGTGTTTTACTCATTTGATATTGAGTCCCAAACAGCATGGACTTAGTTTTGGAAATATTAAGAAGCAAAGCATTCTCGTTAAACCATTGACATACTTAACTAAAATCCTGTTCAAGATGTAAAGTGAGCAATGCTAATGAATGAGATTGAGTAAATAAAATCATATCGTCAGCATAAAGTAAACAATCACTGGATAAAGTAACAGATGACAGAGGATTAATAAATAAAGAAAACAAAAGAGGACCCAAAATCGATTCCTGGGGAACACCAGAATAAATCAGATAAATGGAAGAACAAATAGTACCCAAGGAAACACACAGAGAACAGTGGGAATAGATAATTTTTTAACCAATAAGGCTGGCAACTACTCTACTGTCAGCTGTAGGGGATTCTGGGATTTGTAGGAACAGAAGATGTCAGTCTACAAGAAAGCAAAATTAGTCTGATACAACCTACTGCACTACAGTAAAAATAAAGTAAACCAAAATGTTTTTGCACACAAAGTGCACATTGGAACCAGCCCCACACTTGAGTCTGGAACCCTATGTGATGACTGCTTCCCTTTAAGGGAGTCACTAATGATGGCTCCTAGGTCCTTTCCTCAGAGGTGGTAACCAGCTTAACCTTTCCCATCCAACACTTTGTTGTGTTGCTCTTGTTCTGTATGTGCATCACCTTGCATTGCCTTGCATTTTTTGCCATTGTATTACTGCTGCCAAACCTTGTACCATTTTTCCAACCTTTGTAGGTCCCTCTGCATCTCCCTTACTAACCCCCTTGCTGCCTATCCTACCACAGAATGTAGTGTCATCTGCAAAGAAACACATCTCCTGAATTCCTTCTTCTATGTCTCTGATGAACATATTGAAAAGGACTAGACTCAGAACTGATCCCTGTGGCATCCCACTTGTGACCTCCCTCTCCTCATATCCGACTCCATTTACCACTTACCTCTGCTGTCTAGTTTCCAACTACTTCCCTCTCATCTAACTATTTCCTTCGCTGCACACAGATCCTCTAGCTTCTTCAGCATCCTTCTGTGAGGCACCAAGTCAAATGACTTGCTGAAGACGAAATATAGTAAATCCACAGCATGGCCCTTATCCACTGTACTAGTTACCAAGTCAAAGAATACTATCAGGTTGGTCTGACAAGCCCTCGATGCCACAAACCTATGCTGTTTACTATCCTGGAGCCCATTTTTCTTCAGGTAGTCTACTAGGTCCTCTTTCACTAGTGTCTCCATCAGTTTACCCACAATGGAAGTAAGACTGACAGGTCTGTAGTTACCCAACTGCTCCTTGTCCCCACCCTTGTGAAGCAAACCTATGTCCACTACACTACAGTCTTTCAGAACCACCCCTGTCTGAATACAGCTATGGAAATGTCCTGCCAGGGGTTCAGTTAATTCTTATGGCAGTCCCCTGAGCAACCTTGGATGAAAAGCCCAACCAAGGGTTCAGTTAAGTTTTATGGCAGTTCCCTGAGCACCCTCAGATGTATCCCATCTGACTCTGGGGCCTTATCTATATTCAAGGCTGCTAGTCTTTTTCTGACTCTTTCACTGTTCAGGGGAACCCTAAATAAGATCTCTATTTTCTCTCCCTTCTCAGTGGTTTCCTAGTCTCAGTCTCCCCCACAGTCAGTTTAACTCCACCAATGTAGACTTCAAACATCTGCCCTTGCACATTGGTCCCCTCTCTTGTTAGATGAAGGTTGTCACTCTTAAAGAGCCTCCTATTCTAGAAGTCACCCAGTTCCCACAGAATGGTACCCCTCCTCCTGTCAAGATCCCTTCAGCCACCCATTAAAATTCTTGATCTCCTCCTTCCCCATTCTATCCTTCCCATCCTCCCTACCCCACACAGGGAGGACCCAGAAGAAGGCCAGGAAAGCCGAGTGCACCTTCAGTCTGTCCCCCAGCCTTCCACAGTTACGCGTCACTGCTTTCATAGGCTAATACACCATATTGTTGGTACCCATGTGTACCAATCCCCCAGCACCCCCTCCCACTGTCATCTCGCATCCTCATTATCCTGCCTATAACCCAGAAGGCTGATACTCCGGAAGGCATCTGACCACCACCTCGTCCCTCTCCCCCTCAGTCCAACACCTTCTCCACACCCCTAATCATTGAATCCCCTATGACTAGACTACTGCTGTCACCCTGGATGTCACCAAGTCATCCTGGCCTCTCTTCCCGAAAGACTCAGAGTCCCTGCCCCGACAGATTCAGGCACCTATGCCCCCTTCAGGGGTGCAAAGCCTTTTGCTGTGGGGATTTCCTGGGTTTGGTCATCCTCCTTGTGACTACCCCTGCCTCCCTTTTATCTCACCATTTCCAACTCCCTCCAGCCTCTCAGGCCAGTGGGCCTCCGGGGAAGGTGGAGTAGGAGGTGTGGTCACCAGCTCAGCTGGTGTCGCAGCTGAAATATCTCCCATTCTTGCTGCTACCAGCTGAGCATCAAGCTTCCCAGAGTTCCTACTGTACATATGGGGCAGTGTCTCCTCCTCCAGAGCATAAGGCTAGAGATGAGCACCTCACAGTCACTGTGGAATGGCCACTTCCCCACTGCACCTATGCTCCACACTGTCAGCTGTCACCCTATACACAATAACTGCTGGACTGCCAGTATTACCTTTTTTCTTCTACTTGCTTACCTTTAACTTAGACTCAAACTGGCCTGCTATGTATAGGGAGTTTTGTGAAAGATACTGCTTTACATGCCCAACTGCTTGAAAAAATCATGTCCGTCAGTCTTGGTTTTCAAGGAGCAGTGGGTTGATGTGTGTACCCAGCGGCCGCCCAGACACTGATAATCTTTCCTTTGTTCCTCAATTTAATATCATTCCTGGAGCTGCTGAGAGAAGCTCCTGGCTGCTAACTAAAGTACTGTCCTTGGCTATGGTTATCCAGGCTACTTTTACAGTGTCCCATTGCCATCCTGCCCTGCAGAGACCAGGGTCAATGAGAGGACCCTGCTCTCTTAAACCTCTGAGTGTTGGAATAAATTTTTCTCATGCTGACTTTTACTCACTAACTGCTACATATTGGCTCTGTCTTGAAATGCTTTATCCAGTTGAACTGAGTCCTGCAGGTTGCTCTCCTGAAAACTGGGAAACTAAGCTCCCAGTCTCCTTTTCTCATCTCTGGGGGTGGGGGGTAAAGTGTGTGTGTGTTTGGGGGTAGGATTTTAAAACTGTTTAGTATAGTATTTGGTGTGTAGTGTGAATGTTTAGTTTTCTTCTGTATTAGTTGTATGTCTGGGGGTGTGTCCTAAGGTTTTTAGCAGGCATTAGTAGTTTGCCTGGGGATATTCCAGGTAGCCAGTTAGTGATTGGGATGTGCAAGGGTCTGGGGTGGGCTAGAATTGTTTATGAGGTGTCCCAATTGCTTGATCTATGACCTTTCACTGACCTCCCCGTTTCCACCACAACAGCACGTCACTGTCGGGAGGTTGGACTCAGGAGATGCTGTATTGATCAGTCATGGTGGGACACCTCAGGTACATCAGAGGGGGGCAGGATTGAGGTGGTTAGGTGCAGAAGGTGCCCTGGGGTGAGATGGGTCCTAGAAAGAGGCCAGATGTGTTTGGTCCCCATCTTCAGGGATCCCACCAGACCGAGTGGAAAAGTAGCTAGAGGGGCTGCACTACCTACGGTCCCCTGAGGGCAGTGCTCTGCAATACCAGATAAATCAGAAACAAGACCGCAATTATAGCAGACTTGATTTCCACAGTCAATCTGGCTTGCATCACTGAGATCTAGGTGGGTGATGATGTTGGCCCAGTTTTGGAAGCCGCTGCCCCCCCCCGGGTACTCAGTGGTGCACTGCCTCAGAGTGAAGCACAGGGGCGGGGGAGAGGCCATCTGTTTTAGATCCAACTTGGGCTTCACCGTGCACCCAGTGAGAATGACTGGTTCATTTGAATGTGTGGCAGTTATTGGGGGTCCGGGTGCAGGCTGCAGGATTCTCCTGACCTAATGCTCCCCTGGGGCGGCAGGAGATTTTTTGCAAGAGGTAGCCGACTTCATTGTTAGTGAAACGTCGATGATCCCCAGATGTTTAGTACTGGGGGACTTCAACGTATGGACCGACAATGACTCTTCTAAGCTAAGTTTTAACCTCTTCCAGATGATGTCATCTCTGGGACTGTCACAAGAGGTGTCTTCCGTGACCCATCAGGGTGGCCACATGTTGGACCTGGTGTTCTCACTGGGGGCTTGAGATTAACAACCTCAAGACTGACCGGGTCAGCTGGTCTGATCATTGCAAGGTGGAGTTCTCATTCAGGCCCCCCCAAGAGCCCTCCTCCTGTAAAGAGGGTCAGCTACCATGCTCTGAGGGGACTGACCCCGGAGGGATTCTTGGCGGTGGCTGATCTATCTAGTGCTGGTATTGCATGCATGAGGGGACCGAGTGAAGCGGTTGCCACTCAATACCCTTGCACTAGTCCGTGTATGACCCAAATCCTCTCACTTGAGATCCCCGTGATCTGATGGAGAGCTCAAGGTGATGAAGATTGTGGGTTGGAAGTTAGACCACTACTGGTGGAAGACTGGGCTGGAGGAGGACAAACTGGCCTTGCGTGCCCACTATAGTGAGTACCAGGGGGGAATCAACTGTAAGAAGGCAGAGTTTCTGTTCAGAGAGATTGCTGCAGAGAAGAATCGACCAACTGTGCTCTTTCGAACTGTGGACAGACTGTTACATCCAGTCGGTCTACAGCCAAATAAATCCTTTTCTGATGCCCTATGCGAGGAGTTTGCTTGGTTCTTCTCTGACAGGGTGTCCACCATCCGGCAAGAAATTCCACCTGTGAGCCAGAATATGTCTGACGGTGATTGCCCTGGACATCAGAAGGGCACTCTGCCTGTTTGGGGTGAGTTCAAACAAGTGGAGGTGGCTGAGGTTATTGAGGTTGCTTCCAGTCTGAAGCACACTTATTGTGAATTGGATCTGGTGCCGATGAGTTTCTTGATGGCATGTATCGACTCCGTTGGCACGGTGCTTGCCTTGATTGTCCGGTGTTCTTTATCAGAGGGGATTTTCCCAGAGTCCTTGAAAGACGAACTGGTGAGATCCCTTCTAAAGAAAGCATCCTTAGACCCTGACATCAAGACAAATCACCAACCTGTCTACAACTTTTCTTTTTTAGGAAAGGTTGTTGAGAACATTGTGGTGTGACAGCTTGAGGAGCACCTTGTGACCATTGATCTATATGAACCAATCCAGTCTGGGTTTTGTGTGAGGCATAGCATGGAAACTACATTAGTTTGGGTGCACAATGACCTCCTTAGGGCTAGGAATCGAGGAGAGGGGTCAATTCTTATTCTCCTCGATTTCTCCTCAGCATTTGGCATGGTGGACCATTGTGTGTGACTCGATTGCCTGAGAGAGTACTGCAGACTTGCCGGCACTGTCATCTGCTGTTTTAAGTACTACCTCGCAAACAGGAGACAACTGGTTGGTGATGGGGAATTTCTCCTCCTCCCTGAGCCTCCTGTCTTGTGGGGTACCTCAGGGCTCAGTCTTGTTGCCAATGTTGTGCGCTGTATACATGCTGCCCCTGGATGAGCTCATTAGGAAGTACAACTTGGGTTTTCATTGCAATGCAGATGATACCCAGTTGTATCTTTCCTTTGGCCCGGGACATCCAATGTGGTGGAAGTGCTAAGTAATTGCCTTGCCAAGATCAATGACTGGATGGCCTCCAGTTGGTTGCAACTGAACACTGATAACATGGAGGTACTGGTGGGGGGGTAGAACAGAAGGCGTGATAGGTTGTGTTCTGGTGTGCAGCAGCATTATTTCTAGGACCTACACCATTGAAGGCCTCCTGTAGGGTACGCGATCTGGGTGTTATTCTCAATGACAGGCTGACACTTGAATTTCTGGTGTCGTCCATTATCCAAACCAGCTTTTGCCATCTGAAGAATATCACTAGGATCAAACCCCTAGTTCCGCCTGAGGACCTCAACATGCCTTTGTGACGTCCAGGTTGGATTACTGTAACGCGTTGTACTTCAGGGTCTCTGGGGGTGCCCTGCACCAGCTGCAGTTAGTGCAGAATGCTGCTGCTAGGCTGTTGACTGATCAGTCTAAATACACCTGTATCACCCCAGTTTTGTGTGAACTGCACTGGCTGCCAGTCAGGTGGAGGGTTCTCTTCAAGGTGGGCTTACATGGACTTGGCCCTAGCTACCTGACTGACCTAAACACCTGCCGCACCTGTCTGCTCCCTTTGCTCCTCCTTTAGGGGCCTCCTTGCGATTCCCAGGATGAGACTAAAAACAGACGGCGACAGAGCTTTTAGTGTCACTGCCCCTGTCCTGTGGAATCTGCTCCCTCCAGCTGTTAGGGAGGCCCCTTCAGTTGAGGCATTCAAAGTCCACCTCAAGAGCTATTTATTTAATCAAGCATTCCCAGACTTAGTCTTTTGGCTATCTGTTTTGCAGGCATCTACTTCACCCTGTTACAAGCCTGCTGTTTTATTATATTTATTTAGCTATTTTATCTATTTACTGTATGTTTCTTATACATGTTTTTTATTGCCTTTTGTATTTTGTATCTGTACAGCGCCCAGAGTCTCTGGGATTGGATGCCCAAAAATAAAATTTGCCTTGCCTTCATTTATGCATGCATATTTTTGCACATACATTTCTTTAAATATTAGCATCACACTTAACTGTGGTTAATCAATAATTAAATGTTGCAAGACAAACTGGAATGTTACAGCTACATTTAGCATACAATTTTGGTTTGTGTCTGTGAAATGATCCTCAAAATCACATTTAAAAATCATTACACAATAGTATTACTTCTGCTTTTTATTTATACTGAATACATTTCAATATATGTGCATGAAGTTATTATTACAGTGTTCATGAATCATTTGAAATACTTAACCCACTTGTCTACATATTATATAGAGAGTAAATTATGGCAAAGTGTGGTATATGAAGAAAAAATACCATTGAGGGGTTGAACTAGCCATAAAGCTACAAGCCTTTATGATCTTGTTCAATCCCAAGATGGTATTATTTCCTCATGTGTACCACATTTTATTTTCATTTCTTTTATATAATACACAAGGCTGGACACTTTTTGTTGTGCCCTATGTAGACAGCTAGTTAGGGTCATCATATCCTACTTGGCTACCATCATATATGGGGAAATAAATGATGGCTTTTTCAATGGGAAAAGGGCTCAGTCATGTATTATTATGCGTATAATTTTATAAAATGTACAAAAACACACAAGATGAACAGAAGAGAGAAAGAGAGAAAGAGACAAGTGCTTTAGCTGGGCTTTAAACCAAGGCAACCCACAATACTGTTCCAATTGCACTACCAGCTGCACTACCAAGAAAACTGGAAACCTGGGACTCCAAGAAGCACCTTACTCTTTCTCTAATACACAGCCTGGTGCTGTACAGATAAATACATTTTTATTCACAAGGATGCAGTGTGCATATATATGTAACCCAAACAAACAGAAGAGAGAACAAATAAGTTCCTTAGCTAGTATTTGAACCCAGTCCACCCAGAATACTGTTCTGGTAGCACAACCAGCTGCACCGCCAAGGCAACTGGACACCTGGGACTCCCAGAAGCACATTTCTCTGTCTCTAATGAACAACCTGATTCTGCACAGATGACCACAGTGTCACAAACCCACTGAGCAGGTCAGTCCTTTACTCCCAAAATGCAAACCTCCGAGAGCAGTCTTGTGAACAGTTTAACAGAATAAGGTAACCCTCTTGTCTGTTTTTGTGGGTTCGAATCAACCTTTGGTCCCAAGACTTAGAGGGATTCAAACTGCGAACCTCTTGCTAGAGTACCCAATGCACAGACTCAGATATATATGTCTTCGGGGGACCAGATGTCTTTGCCTACGGGCACCTAATCAGGTGTACAAAAATGAACCCTTAAACTTTAATAAAGACCTCAGATTATTCTTACCTTTTTCCAGTTTGGTATCACCATTCAAGCTTATGCCCTGTGTCTGCTGTAATCATGTATACTCTACTTGTAAAGGAAAGAAATCAAAGACAGACCAAGTAAGCTCTAAAAAGAGTTTTACTAAAATAGATAATAATATGTAAAACATACAATACAGAACTATTATATCACAAGGCATACAAATCTTTTAAAAGAACAAGATTTTAAACAGTGCAATTCCTACTACAGCAATTAGATTTGTCTCTCTTTCTAAATACCTTTTTAAAGTGCTCACAGATGTTTCTTTGTCAGAGTCTAGATAAAAGTGTCTCTGAAGAATAACAGAATAATGTTTAAAAGCTGGTTTTCCCCACCTATTTTGCATGAGGTCACCTAGCTCCTCCCTGTCAGAATATATATAAAAAAATATATATCTATATAAACACAGGATGTCTTTTCCAAGTATTAAATTCTGCAACCTCAGCATAACTCATGTTCTTCAAATTACATTTCTTTGATCTTAATCAGTATCCTCTCTCACACAGGCATCAAAGGGACATTTACAACTTCGCACCAGTTTGCTAAACCTGGTTTCCCCCTCTAACGTCATAAACTTTTTTTTATGATTTTCCTCTTAGCAGTAAAAGCTATAATTAACTTAGATAAAACTGGAGATCCTTGATCAAGGCCTGTTCTACTCTGTAATTAGCTTCAGGCCTTCCAGGTAACACCTTGTCTCTAAAACCTGTGTGTGTGTATGTGTGATCTCACATGCTGTTTCAGCCTTTCTCATGGGAGACAGTCCATACACATATTTTTATATTACAAAAAATGGTCATACAGCACTCAGAACTGGCTGTCCACGTCACAATCCTCCCCACCTAGACTGAATTTGGAGGCTCTATCCCCTGCATGGGATGAGCTTCCCAAATCAGTTTACTCCTTATGGACCCTAGACAGCCCATCTGAGTTCTGGTTTTTGGCTCAAGCCCTATGTACGATTGTCATATCATACCCTTGCAAAGCAAGACTCCATCTTAGCAATATACCATTGTTCTTTCCCATCTGCATCAGCCAAACCAGGGGGTTGTGGTCAGTCTGCACCACAAAATACTGCCCATATAAGTATGGCTCTAATTTCTTTTGGGCCCACACTATAGCAAGACACTCATTTTCCACTGTGGAGTATGCTTGCTCCCTGGGAAGTAACTTCCTACTCCGGTACACTACTGGGTGATCTGTCCCTTGGCTGGCTGGCTGACTCAGTACTACCCCAATACCCACGTCTGAGACATCAGTCTGAACTATAAAGGTTTTGCTATAGTCAGGACTTGTCAAAACAGGAGCACTGCACAGTGCCTCCTTTAACCTGGTAAAGGCTTCCTCACAGGCTGGGCCCAGGTAATTTTCTTGGGCATCCTTTTCTTTGTCAGGTCAGATAGGGGAGCAGCCAGGGCACTGTAATTGGGTAAAAATTTCCTGTAGTACCCTGCTGTCCCTAGAAAACTCATGACCTGCTTCTGTATTTCTGGTCTGAGCCACACCTGTATCACCTCTATCTTTATCTGGTTAGGACGGAGCTGTCCCCGGCCTACCACATGCCCAAGGTATGCCACTTCTCCCATGGCCACCTAGCACTTCCCGGCTTTGACAGCGAGCCCGGCCCTCTATATCCTGCCCAGCACTTCCCTAAGGTGGGATAGGTGTTCCTCCCAGCTGGTACTAAAGATGGCAATGTCATCCAGGTACGCCACGGCGTACTCCTCAGCACCATTTAACACCTGGTTCACCAACCTTTGTAAAGTGGCCGGGGTGTTCTTCACTCCGAAAGGCATTACTTTAAACTCAAATAAGCCTATCGGAGTAATGAAGGCTGACCTCTCCCTAGCTGTGTCTGTCAACTGCCAATATCCCTTTGTCAGGTCAATAGTCGTAAGGTAGGTCACCCCTCCCAACTTGTCCAGGAGTTCATCCATCCAGGGCATTGGGTGGGTGTCTGACTTTGTGACTGCATTCAGTCCATGATAGTCCACACAGAAATGAGTAGAGCCATCTGGCTTAGGCACAAGGACTATGGGTGAGGCCCAGGGGCTGTGAGATCTCTGGATGATCCCTAAATCCAGCATCTCCTCCACTTCCCTCCTAATGTCCTTTTGGACAGCCTCTGACACCCGATATGCTGTCCGCTGTATGGGCGTCTGTGTCTCTGTCTCCATGTTGTGCATCGCTAAGGGGGTTAGTCCAGGCTTGGTGCTAAACAATGGAGCAAAGTCTGCTAAAACCTTCTTAGTTTCTGGATCTGGTCTGGGGCCACCTGGGGAGACAATTTTGCTGCCTACACAGAGGACTCCCGCTTACTCTCTTCCAACAAATCCAGAAGGGGGTCTCCTTTGTCCGTCCCCTCCCCATGACTACATACTGCGAACACCATGTCAGCCCTATTTGCATATAGCTTTATCATGTTGATATGGTATATCTTTCCTGTCTGTCTTTGGTCAGGTAACTCCACAATGTAGTTCACGTCACTTACCTTCCTAACCACTTTGTACGGTCCTGCCCACTTAGCTTGCAGCTTGTCTTTCCGGACTGGAATAAGGACCATGACTTCCTGACCCACCATGTACGAGTGAGCTCTGGCTCTGCAGTCGTACCACACTTTTTGTTTCTGTTGGGCAGCTGCCAGGTTGCTCTGGGCTGTCCCTATAAGCTCCTTCAGCCTTTCCCTAAACCTAGGGATGTAATCCACAATGGTAGTTCCCTGGGTGGCGTGCTTGCCTTCCCAGTCCTCCCAGATCAAGTCCAGGGGCCTACGTGCCCGGCATCCATATAAGAGTTCGAAGGGGGAAAATTCTGTCTACTCTTGGGGCACCTCCCTGTATGCAAACAACAGGTGGGGAAGGTATTTCTCCCAGTCCCTCCCATGCTGTTCAGCAAACACCCGGAGCATTGACTTTAGAGTACCATTAAATCTTTCCACAAGCCCATTGGCTTGTGGGTGATAAGGTGTTGTGCATCTCTGCACTACCCCACACTTCTCCCATAAACATTTCATCAGGTCTGACATAAAGGGACCCCCTCAATTGGTGATTACCTCCTGCGGAAACCCAACATGGGAGAAAATCCCAAGTAAGGCATCTGCCACTTTGTCTGTCCTCAGGGAGGATAGGGCGACTGCCTCTGGGTACCGGGAGGCATAATCCACCACAGTCAGGAAGAATCTCTTCCCTGAGGAGCTGGGGGTATTTAAAGGCCCCACAATATCCATTCCCACCCGCTGGAATGGCTCCTCTACTATGGGCAATGGAATCAGGGTGGCTTGGCTTTTCTTGCCCTCCTTCCCTATTTCTTGACACCGGTGAAAAGACCTGCAATACTCCTTCACCTGCTGGGTGATGTTAGGCCAGTAGAAATTCTGGACCAACCGCTGCATTGTGCATGTGATTCCCAGATGACCAGACAAGGGAATATCATGTACAATCTTGAGCAACTGCTCACGATACCCCTGGAGAATGACAAGCTGCCTGCCTAGCATCCCTCCCTCTGTCTGTACTCCCTGAGTATACATAAGTCCATTTTCCCAATAAACCTTATGTCTGCCATCACCTCCCTATGTGCTGTCCGAGTCTGCCCAAGCCCTCAGCTTCTCTAAACTAGGGTCACTTCTCTGAGCAGCTGCAAACCCCTCACACATACCCAAGGCATGGGACAGGTCCCCTTCAGTCGCTAAACTAGGGTCCCTAGCACTAGCATCAGGGCACTCAGGATCACTGTCAATCCCAACCCTCTGACAAGGGGTCACCCCTCCCTCTTCGGAGTAACCCTCTGTAGCTGTGTGGTTACTTGCTACTGGGGAAATTTCTACCCCCTCTTCATTAATCTCCATATCAGGAGACACAGGCTGGGGAACCAGCCTTTCAGTGGTTTCCACAATGGCTTCTGTGGGGTTTAGGGAACTACAATTTTCCTTTGCCACTTGGCTACGGGTAACTGCATACACCATCTCCTGTTTGAGATTGTTGCCCAGGATCACATCCACTGCTAAGGTTTGGGCTACAGCTACCTGTTGCACAGTTCCCCCTGTTTCACCCCAGTGCAGGAGAACACTGGCCAGTGGCAATGTTTTCTCTTCACTAGTGAACCCTTGGACAGTGACGTATTCATTGGGTATAAGCTGACCAAGCTGTACCGGATCCCCTTTTACCAATGTCAGGGATGCCCCTGTGTCCCTTAACCCCTGCGTTTGTACAGCATTCACCATGACTGGGTGCATGTGTTCCCTCATGTTCATAGGCATGCTTCCAGGGACACACAAACAACCCACTTCTTTTCTAGCACCCTGTTGTGTATTATTGCTCACCTTTTTGGGACACTGTCTGGCAATATGCCCAGTTTCTTTACACAACCAACATTCATTTCTTCTCTCAGAGAAATCTTTCTCAGAAACCTGGGGCTAACTTGTTTTGGTGGAGGCAGTGAGGGTTTTAGCTGCCCTGAAGGCACGCTTTTCCCTTTCTGCACTGCCATACCCACTCCATTCACTCTCAGAGCAGGTCTGCTCTTGGCATAGTGGTCAGAGAGTTCAGCAGCCTCTGGCACTGCTTTGGAATCTTGGTCCTCTAGCCAGGTTTCTAGCTCTGCTGAGCATGCCCAATAAAACTGTTCTAATAAAATTAAATTTTCAATTTTATCAACAGAGTTTGCCTCAATTCCTTCCCACCAACATTTTAAAAACTGACATTGTTTCATGGCTAGCTCCTCACAGCTCATAGCAGGGCTTCTCCTGAGCTTACGGAATTTAGCTCTGTGTGATTCAGCAATTAAGTCAAACTTTTTTAACAGTGCAGCTTTTAGTTTGCTGTAATTATTACTGTCCTCATTGTCCATTTGACCCAATGCATCCTGAACTTTCCCAGTAAGTAACGGGGATAGCTGGAAGCTCCAGGACTCTCTAGGAATTTTAGCCTGAATACAAACTTTTTCAAAAGAATTTAAAAAGGCATCCATATCCTCCCCCTCGTTAAATTCAGTTATTAATTTGGAATTCAATTTGTAACCCAGTCCTGCAGTCCCAGTTAAACCCAAGCCACTTACCTGCTCTGGTGCTGCTGGTCAGAGTCATATCTTCTCCAGTTCGTGTTGCCTCTGGCGCTCCTGCTCCTCATGGTCTGTGTCTTGGCGTTCTTGTTCCCTCTTCTCCTCTGCAGCTTGCTGGCACTCACGCTCCACACGGTCTGTGTCTCTCTGTTCTCGCTCTGCCTCTCGGCGTTCTCACTCCACCTCTCATTGTTCCCGCTCTCTCTCTTCTCCTGGAACTCCAGCTCCATCCTGCACAACTCAGTTTGCTGCCTGAGTACCTCTGGATTCAGGATACTGGTGACCTTCCCCTGCTGCTTTGGTCCTTCAGTGACAGTGGCCCTGTTGCCCTCCTCATCGCATCTGGACACTGCAGTGGCTGCTAGCCCTGCCACACTCGGGATTTGGTCCTTTCCAGTCATGGTCAGTGACTCGCTGCTCTGGGTATCTGCTACCATCAGGGCATCTATGAGGTTCTGCTTTTTGGCTGTCACCACAAATGGGACTCCTCTGTCCCCACACAGCTGCTTTAAGTAATCTACAGTGTGCCTGCTGTAGTCATCTTCCATGACTACTGCTACTCTGACTTGCACTTTAGGAAAACAAAATGAGTAGGAACTTGACTGTATGCCAAGAGATATAGTTCTGTTTCCTTTTAAAATAAAACTCTGCCTTTTTCTTTCTTTGCAAGTGAGCTTACGGTCTCAAGCTGACACGCTGAACAATACAAGCTCGTAATACCAAAATTTATGCCCCCGCTGCCAACCAATCTGTCACAAACCCACTGAGCAGGTCAACCCTCTACTCCCAAAGTGCCAACCTCCGAGCACAGTCTTGTGAACAGTTTAACAGAACAAGGTAACCCTCTTGTCTGTTTTTGTGGGTTCAAATCAACCTTTGGTCGATTCTTGGAGGGATTCAAACTGTGAACCTCTTGCTAGTGTACCCAATGCACAGGCTCAGATATATCTGTCTTCTGGAGGCCAGATATCTTTGCCTATGGGCACCTAATCAGGTGTACAAAAATTAACCCTTACACTTTAATAAAGAGCTCAGATTATTCTTACCTTTTTCCAGTTTGGTATCGCCATTCAAGCTTATGCCCAGTGTCTGCTGTAACAATATATACTCTACTTGTAAAGGAAAGAAATCAAAGACAGACCAAGTAAGCTCTAAAAAGAGATTTACTAAAATAGATAATATGTAAAACATACAATACAGAACTATTATATCACAAGACATACAAATATTTTAAAAGAACAAGGTTTTAAACAGTGCAATTCCTACTACAGTAATTAGATTTGTCTCTCTTTCTAAATACTTGCTTAAAGTGCTCACAGATGTTTCTTTGTCAGAATCTAGATAAAAGTGTCTCTGAAGGAAAACAGAATAATGTTTAAAAGCTGGTTTTCCCCACCTATTTTGCATGAGGTCACCTAGCTCCTCCCTGTCAGAATATATATATAAAAAATATATCTATATAAACATAGGATGTCTTTTTCAAGTATTAAATTCTGCAACCTCAGCATAACTCATGTTCTTCAAATGACATTTCTTTGATCTTAATCAGTATCCTCTCTCACACAGGCATCATAGGAACATTTACAACTTTGCACTAGTTTGCTAAACCTGGTTCCCCCCTAACGTCATAAACTTTTCCTCTTAGCAGTAAAAGCTATAATTTACTTAGATAAAACAGGAGTTCCTTGATCAAGGCCTGTTCTAATCTGTAATTAGCTTCAGGTCTTCCAGGTAACACCTTGTCTCTAAAACCTGTGTGTGTGTGTGTCTGTGTGTGATCTCACATGCTATTTCAGCCTTTCTCATGGGAGACAGTCCATGCACATTTTTTATATTACAAAAAATGATCATACAGCACTCAGAACCGGCATTAGGCAACAGCAGAGTGCCAGGAGGAAAGACCAAACCGGAGACACTGGTGGTGCAGGATTTCTTTTTAGTGGACAAAAAATCATGGATCCATGTAATGTGTCTTTATGTAAAGATAGACCGAGTTGGGATAAGGTGGGAACAAGGCTGGGAGCATCTACCATGAAAAGGCATTTGCTGAAGTCCTGCAGATGTCACTATGAGAAGACATGCCAATGTACGGAGTCTCCAGCAGCACCACCAGGCAGTGAAGCTGATGATGTTAAAGATGATGGACAGGGAGAGGAGAACATTAGAGGACCAGGTAGAGAGGAAGTGTAAGAAAGTCTTTCAAGTGGTAGCCGATGCATAACTCCAACATCTTCATTCTTTTGTGCAATTCCTCAGCCCCTTCCACTCGCAGGGGTGGCAAAAATAGAAGCCAACAGCCATGTCCATGGAAAAAATGCACTTAACTCTCACTTGTTGAGTCCATGGAAATTGTCTAGAAATATAAAACCAATGGACCAGAGTCAAAAATGTTAACATGAGTAACTCTGGAAATGCTAGCCACCGACTTGCTGCCATTTTCCTTTGTGAGCAATGCAGGTTTTCTATCGCTTATGCAAGTTGCAGTGCCAAAGTATAAAGTGCCCAGCCATGCCTACTGTTCCACAGTGGCTCTTCCTGATTTGTATCATGTGTCTACAAGACTGTGTCACATGCCCTGGAAGCATCATTTGTTCCAGCAGTTCACATCACCACTGACATGTGGACCAGTGGTTAGGCTACTGATTACATGGCAGTAACTGCCCATTGTCATAGAAACATAGGCTTTGATGGCAGATAAGGACTGCTTGGCCCACCTAATCTGCCCATTTCCCTACCTACAGGATAAGCCGCAGATCCTAGTTAACCAACAGCCTACTTCTTTCTACCCCCCACAAGAATTGCCTTATGTCTGTCCCATGCATTCTTGAATTCCCCCACTTTTTTAGACCCCACAACCTCCTCAGGAAGGCTGTTCCATGCATCCACTAACCTCTCTGTGAAAAATACTTCCTCACATTGCCCCTGAACTGCCTCCCCATCTTTAAATTGTGTCCCCTTGTTCTTGCATGTGTCTTTTTTTGAAAGATGCTACCCTCTTGGACTTTGTTGATTCCACTGAGGTACTTAAACATTTCTATCATGTCCCCCCTCTCCCTCCTTTCCTCAAGGGTATACATATTAAGCTCCTTTAGTCTCTCCTTATATGACTTCTCTTGCAGACCCTGCACCATTCTAGTTGCCCTCCTCTGGACTGCCTCTATCCTGTCTATGTCCTTGCGGAGATGGGGTCTCCAGAACTGGATGCAGTACTCCAGATGGGGTCTCACCAACTGTCTGTACAAAGGGATAACAAACTTCCTGTTTTCTGCTGGTGATGCCTCTCCCTATGCATCCCAGTATAACCCCAACTCTCCCTACTGCCTTCTCACATTGCTTGCTAACCTTAAGGTAATCTGATATGATTACCCCCAGGTTCCTTTCCTTTTTTGTTTTTGTTACTACCTCCTCCCCCATTGTGTAATCTTCCCTTGGGTTTTTGTTTCCCAGGTGCATTATTTTTCACTTCTTTGCATTGAATCCTAGCTGCCATACTTCTGACCATTCTTCAAACCTTGCCAAGTCCCTTCTCATCCTTTCCATGCCTCCTTGTGTATCAACCCTGTTGCAGATCTTTGTGTCATCTGCAAAGAGGCATACTTTTCCTTCCAGTCCCTCTGCAATGTCCCTTATAAAGACATTAAAAAGGACTGGACCTAGTACTGAACCCTGCAGTACCCCACTAGTAACTCCTCTTTCTTCAGAATGGACTCCATTTACAATTACCTTCTATGCCCTGTTGTCCAGCCAATGTTTTACCCAGGCTACCACCCTGGGACCCACTCCCAGGCTGGTTAATTTGACTATTAATCTTTTGTGTGGGACTGTGTCAAATGCCTTGCTAAAGTCTAGGTAGGCCATGTCCACAGACCCTCCCTGGTCCACTACTTTGGTCACCCAGTCAAAGAAATCAATTAGATTCATTTGACATGACCTTCCCACTGTGAACCCATGCTGCCTTGGGTCCTGTGCCCCACTGGCCTCTAGGTACTCAACAATTCTTTCCTTCAGAAGTGATTCCATCACTTTCCCTACCACAGAGGTCCAACTGACAGGTCTGTAGTTTCCTGCCTCTGTCTTGGTCCCACTTTTGTGAAGGGGAATCACATCTGCCTTCCTCCAGTCCTCAGATACCACATCATCCTCCCATGATTTGTTAAAAAGGGTAGTCAGTGGTTTCACTAGTTCTCCCCTTAATTCTTTTAGAATTCTGGGGTGAATTCCATCAGGCCCCATTGCTTTGTCCACCTTCAGTTTTAGGAGTTCTTTCAGAACCCTTTCTTCTGTGAAAGGACTGGGATCGACCTCCCCTATTCAGAGTGAATCTGTTAATTGGATTAGGCACCTCCTCCTCCTCCTCTTTTGTGAATACTGAGCAGAAATATTCGTTCAGTATCCCTGCTTTTTCACTATCCCCCTCTGCCCACCCACCGTTCATTCTCTTCAGCCTCACTATCCCTTCCTTTGTCTTTCTATGCTCCCTGATGTACCTGTAAAAGGTTTTATCCTTCTTAACCAAGTTGGCTATCCTTTCCTCAGTTTGGGCCTTTGCTATTCTGACCTCCTCCCTGCTTCCTTCTGCCTTAACTGGTACAGCTCTCTGTCCTGCTACTTCTGTGTTTTCTTAACTTCCTGAATGCTATCCTTTTCTCCCTGACTTTCCCCGCCACCTCTTTTGAGAACCATAGTGGCTTTTTCTTTTGTTTTGATTTGTTTATTTGCTTCACACAAAGGCTTGTTGCCTCTGTGATGGCAGTTTTGATGATTCCCCATTGTTGCTCCACCCCTCCTTCTAGCCGGTTTGCTAGTGCTTTTCTGAGGCACTCTCCCAACTTGCCAAAGTCATCCCTCCTGAAGTCCAGTACCCTCACTTTTGTATGGCTTGGCTCTGTAGCTGAGTTTAACATGAACCACACTGTTTGATGGTCACTTGTTCCCAGATGGCAACCAACTTCTAGATCTGAGATCCTCTCACTGTCCCCATTTGAGGGTATGAGGTCTAAAATTTCTCCCTCATGAGTGGGTTCCAAAACTAGTTGTCTGAGGCATGCCACCTGTAGACATTGAGAATGGCCCTGCTCTTGGATGTGGCTGCAGCAAGTGTGCTCCAGTTAACATCTGGCATATTCAGGTCTCCCATCAACAGTATCTCCCCTTTCTCTGCCATCCTAAGAATGCCTTCTATCAGTTTCTACTCTTCATTCTCCTCTTCTTCCTCCTTCTCTTCAGGGTTAAATGCTAGCAGCAGCAGTAGCCACAAGCCACTGGGACCCCTAACCAGCTCCTCAACCTCCGCAACTTGTTACACATCCTTCAGCAGAAGTTTGATGACTGGCAGACATCACACTCACTAACACCAAGTTTTGTAGTATGATACAATGCAAAGAACATTGTAAAGGCAGTTGACAATGGGGATTATACACTTGTTCCATGTTTTGCTCACTGTATAAATCTGGTTATTCAGGGATTCCTAGATGTGAAAGGCACTACTGTACAGACATGTTGTGTTGGTCTGGCCAAAAAAGTTTGCAGACATTTTTTGTAAAGGCATGGAAGCTGTTACGAAAACACTCAGCAGAGAAACAAGACGTGGCAACAAGATGGATGTCCAATTATAACATAATCCCATAATGGTAGTGATACCCAAACCTCTAGGACCCTTAATCACAATAGGTACACTTTGGATCTGTCAAAGGACAACTGCTAGGTCAATATGAACAAAACAGACTCCAAAAAGTGTATTTTGCAGAGTTTTTTGCTAGGAGTTTAATTCCTTCATTTCACATCATGTTCAATAATGGCCACCTCAAACTCCAATGTTTTACACAAAACTTGTGCTTTATCAAGGAGCGTGGGCCTGTGTAATAGGCATTAGAAATATACATAATAAAATTACATCATAGTATGCTATGGAAAGCCCCATTACACAGCAAATCAATTTAATTAAAGTCAGCTTTTTGTTCACTTGCAATTGTAAGATTCATACACTATCAAGGTGCTCAGCCTCAGCTGACATCTCTTCAAACATTTCCAGGTGACGCCATGCCAGAAAGCCATGCTGGCTTGGCGTCTAAGGCCCGCTTTTTTATGCAGCTTGCTGCTGCAGATGTCAGCATGTGTGAGCATGCCACAAGCTGACTTCATGATGTCACTTCCATCATGACATCACATGCTCACAACTGAGCTCTCAGCACTCTAAAAGCAAGCCTTGGGTGTCTAGGACCCCCAGACATCCGAGCTGACCCCAGTGGTCAAAGAACCCTTAAGGTTAGTGAATTCTGACAAATTATCTCCATAAGAACCATCCAAGACACTAAATATTTGAGTGGATAGGAAAGGCACTAATAAACGTATGAAGTAGTACCAAAACACATTTCAGATGTTAGCATTTTGAGAAAGGGGGACAAAGACTTGTAGGGGTTAGGCCAAAGAAGGGCTCATACCTTGCCACGGCAAGAAGGCACATGACTCAATAGCCCAAGGGCCACAAGAAGCTATTAACCAAAAAAGTTACATGACAAAACAATTAAATACATATCATGTAACAGGAGGTTAGCAAATGTCAAAATAAGCACATCATTAAACTTTCACTTAAATTTATATTAAAGATAAAACCAATAAGTCATGAGAAAAAATTCATACAACAGATTATCCAAATAGAAATACTGACCCAATATGAAATAGCCAATAAAAAAATTAAAAAAATAAATGCATACAGCAAATATATGTCAAACAGGCATTAAACAAGAAAAACAGGTTGGACAGCTTATGTGCATGTCCACTAACCACTGTCTATAATGATATTCAAAGGTTAGGTGCCCAATCTAGGGACTCAGCTTTTAAAACCCCAAACCTCTGTATCCACTTTGCTTCTCTTTATAATAATCTATATTTCCAACTACTCCCCCCCGCATAAAACCTTACTCCAATCCAAAGAACCGCAATGACGTAATCGAATGTCCTTTTTCAGCCCAGTGTCTTGCCACATTAGACTTCTGATCCTTCGTCCTAATGGCAGACTTGTGTTCAGAAATTCTATGCTTTAGCATCCTGGAAGTCTTTTCTATATAGCACTTGTCACAAGGGCATTTGAGTAAGTACACAGCATGTATTGTAGTACACGTGAGGTGTTGTCTAACAATTATCTCATCATTTTTAAACTTATTTGGTGTTTTGTGATGGTGTCTACAGTTGCCCATCATATGAAAATGTTTACATGTATGTGTTTGGCCTTGACAAAGCACACACATTTGGTGCAAAATGTTGGCATTCTGAGGAGGTGCTGATGTTGTGGTATGTAATTATACAATAAACTTTGACTTTATCTGAATCAGATTTTTTTTTTGGCAATCCTCTGTTTATTAGCCTAGCTTGGTGTCCCTACAGCTGATGTCCTCCTTTGCCTGCCACCAGTGTTGGGTAAGTTACTTTTTCTATTACTTTCTATTTCTTTTAGAAACTTGATCCATGAAGCTCTGCGTAGTCACTAGCAAGGATGGAGAAGTACTAGAAAAAGTAGTACACCTGACAGTTACAGTTACTTATTTCTTTTTATACAAAAACAATACAAAAATAATAAAAAAAAACTATAATAGATTACATTTATTTGAAAGTAATAGGTTAGTTGCTAGTTACTTTCAAATAAATGTAATCAGTTACAGTTACGTACTACTTTTGTATAAAAAGACATAATTAATTGTAACTGTAAGGTGAATTACTTTTTCCAGTACTTCTCCATCCTTGCTAGTGGCTGCAAAGAGCTTTCTGGAACAAGTTTTCAAAAGTAATAGAAAGTAATAGAAAAAGTAACTTACCCAACACTGCCAGCCACTCTAGCCTGAGTTTCCACCTGTGTTCACCCTGGTGGAAGTGCTGCGCTGGAGCTTGGCAGCACCCATCCTCCCCAAGAAGTGAGAGCCTCTAGGATGCTCAGACATTCATCCCTTGCTGGGCCTCAAACAACCCAGGCTTGGGTCACTGGCATTACGTGCAGCAATTGTGTCACTGTGATGATAGACTGCACCTTCTAATTTTCTCATTTAGAATTTCAGTGAGATTTAGAATACTATAATAACTGGGAAGCATTACATAGATACATAGATACATAGACAGTGTCGGCAGATAAGGGCCTATGGCCCACCCAGTCTGCCCATTTGAGCTTGTAAGTTCAGTTTATGTTTTCCTAGAAGTCTGTTGCCCCTTACCCCTGATCTCCAGAATTCCTTTATGTCTATCCCATGCATTCTTAAATCCCGTGATTGTTTCAGCCCCCACCACTTCCTCTGGCAGGGCATTTTCTCCCATAAGGAAACCTGATAAACATGTGCTGGGTTTTCCTTGTTGTACTCATGCACATCTCCCTCACAAACACAGTACAATCGGTGCACAGCAAATGGACTCATCTCTGAGCAAGGGTTTTCACAAGCTTCTTGAAACATATAGTTACTGTTTAGTTTGTAAATCTATAGTTTAGGGGAGTGCAAAAATGAAAAAAGTTAATAGTTATTTAAACTGTACTCCAGCCCGACCACTCTATCAGAACCACTGTTTTCTATAATTGCTGGGTAGCGTTTTCAAGGTGAGAAAAAGCTACCTAGCAATTACAGTATATAAAGCAAGACGTGGAGTCGTGTGTAAAATTCAAATTTTGCGCACACCCAAGGTGCTGGATACTTGTATAAACCCCTCAAACTTCTTCCAGACTCTAAGATAATTGTGTCATTGTGGCTCAGTTTGAAGCACCCTCACCGCTGGGACTCAGTGTTGTTGGTTCAAGTCCCAGAGTGAGGACTGTGGCTCCATCCAAAACTGGCAGGGCAGTGTAGGACTGAGCGGGTTGCTGCACTGTTGGTGATTCTGTGCTTCGGATGAGATTTTTAACTTGAGTCCCTTCTGCCCTGCTCTGGTTAAGTGTCCAACTGGAAGTTAAATGCCATGACATTTTTCAAAAAAAAAACATGGGATACTCCAAGGTCTTGGCCAAAATACCCACCCTCAAAAAACCGTTTCTAATTCAGTTGTTTGTTACTGTGTGTGAATTTTGTGAATACTTAGATGCCTTCATGTTTGTTTGCATACAGTCTGCACACTACTAGTGCTGGTGTAACTCCCTACAAATGGGGGTTCCTAAAATGTCTTCCTGGGCTTGCCTAATGCCCACTGCCAGGTTGGTGTTCTGTGTCTCAAAATGTTTGAATGTGCCTGTATGAGAGTGCCCTGTTAGCCTCCATGCCTGTCTCTTTAAGAGTGTCTATTTTGTATGAGATAATTAGTCTGGGTGGGGACCGAGTGATTTCAGGCTCGAGTCCTGCATGGGGTTTAGTACTGCTGCTCCATTCTGCCACTGCTAAATGTGCAGAGGGAGCCCTTATAGGATCTGTGATTGTTTGCTGTTTATCTGTTTCAATAATAATAACATAGACGTTTGTCTTACCTGCTTTCTTTTGCAGCATGGACTGTTTTGCTTAGAGCCACCATTTTGGTTCTGGACTGCCAGTTTGGACCAATCGGTATCTCGGGGGACCTGAAAAATGGAACCTGTCCCCAGAGGTCTTATGGGACTGAATTTCTGTAAGAATTGTAGTTTTTACTGTTTGGTGCCCAAATGGACCTGAAGGGGGAGCTCTTTCTGTGACAGACAGATGGATCAACCAACAGACCTTCTGGATCACTGGGAAATCCCAGAACTGCCTGCAGCAGTATGTCTGTTGAGAGTTGGAGTTTGGAGAGTGAACAGCTCAAGCCATTCGAGCAGCTGCTCCTGTGTGGTAGCGCGGGGAATCGGCAGAAGGCTGTGTCTCGCCTGCCTGCTACCATCTTCCAGTGTGAAGAAGCCTTCAAATTAAATAGGACTGCATCCGAATATCTTGTTGAGACCTGAAATCTGAATAGAGAGAGAATGAATTTCACCTGAGTATGGACTGAAGACGATCAACCTGTCAGGAACCCGGAGACAACCGCAGAGTGAACGGTTTGCACAGCAAGCCTGCCTATTTGCAACTGGACTTCTTCAGAACTGTGGTATCTTGTTACATTACTTATAAGTGTGCTGAATGTGCTGTGTGGGTCGTGATTAGGTTCCCCACCATCGAATACGTTAGGCTAGCTGGAAGCTGCTTCAGCACTTAAATGGAATTAATCCAAACTGTCTGCTTTTGTCTGGGCCTTTCCATCTCAGCCTAGACTACCGCTCCCACCACAGAGACTCATCCAATGAAAGACCCACTCAAGGATTTGACTCCCTGCTCAACACCATGGAACAGGCATCGACCACCACCATGCGTCGTGTGGGCCCTGCTTCCCCTGTCAAACCAGAACACCATCTAGAGGTCTTCATCTCATCAGTCCTCCTCCTGGTCTGGGTAGCATGAGTAGTCAACAGGGTAGATCCCTGAAACAAAGCTGCAATCATTGTGTGTCATCTGATTTTATTGTTTGGGTTGGTCATCACGAACTGAGCCATCTGGTTCCGGAATACAAATTTTGGGTTAAAGTGCATGTTGATTGTTTTCTTTCCTAAGGGCCCCAACAACAGCTGCAAATGCCGACCTACCCCGGGCAATGCTTCAGGCTAGCCTGAGTAACAGCCGGGTACCCAGAGTGTGTGACTGTGACAGAGGGACTCTTAGTGCATGCATGCTTAGTCTGACTAAATCAGATCTTAAATCAACTGCTAGATTTACTGCCCCACCCCTGTGCAACTCACCCAAAATAAATCAGGTTTTGTTCTTTCTGCATTTAACCTGGCTAGTGTGTACCTTTGTGAAGGGGGTATTGCATTGCTGTTGAATATTGCAGGACTTGTTTTACAGTGGGTATCCAGGGCTTTTGCAGCTGATCCTGCCCTGGTGGTAAGTGTGCCAAGTGTGGGTTCAATATTGTATTCATATGTCATATGTGATTGTTTATCTGCTGACCTGGTTAAGCCACTAGAGGGGTTGGGGGGTTATAGTGTCCCAGAGGGCTATACTCATAGCAGCTACCCTACCCATAAACCAATCCTCCAGTTGGAAGCACCTGTTCACTGAGCTCAGGCCCCTCAACCTGTGCTTAGTCAGACAGGCAGGGGTAGTAGCCCTTGGGACAGCATCACCTAGGGATTACACTAGTATTTCATTCATTGACATTCAAACTGCTTGGATATACTGGGCCAGATTTTTAAATGTCCTAGATTGCTACAAGTCCCAGTGTGCTGACGATGCGGCAGTCTAACGGGGTTTTCTATCATGTGTGGCAATTGCCACAAGTTAGACCAACTTTTTCAGATCTAGCTTTCCGCAATCCTGGGGGCCTGTTTTACGGTCCTTGTGGCAAATATTTGGCTCAAGCTGCCGTAATTAGTGAAAACTGTCACGGCTGCGCCTGAGATTGTAAAATCAGACGCAGTTGTGGTGAAGGGTTTGATGCACTGCCAGAACCACAGAATCGTGGTGCAGGGTTGGATGCAAGCCCTACACCACATTTTGGAAATCCTGCCCACAGTGCGACATACAGAAATAGATCAGTTGCCGTATTGGTCCCTGTGCTTCTGGATCTGTCCAGTATGTATTTTTTTTTGTTTATTTACAAGCTGGTACTGGGAAATGCACATAGAGCCAAAGTTCAGTTCTAGGTGCAACCTAGGGGAAGTGTACAGGGTTAAAATATACAAATGGCATGAAACAGAACAGACAGCAAAATGGTGCAATTCAACAGTGCAGGCAGCAAACAGGGCAATATGTACAAAACAGAATATATATATTGTAGTACAATGTGTCATGAATAGGAACAAAATATAAATATGTAACGACCAGGTGGTGTGCTGTTTGTATCTGACAGCAATACCAGGTGGGCTGGGTTCGAGGAAGAATAGGTCACGAGGCACAAAGGCTAGGTTTGGCTACTCTGCACAGGAGCACCCAAGTAATTCCGGACACAGGAAGCAATAACTGTAATGTCCAATACCAGAAGTGGGATTCTAAAGTATGGCTTTATTCACATCCAACCAGAATAAACAAAGCATAGATGGACCCCCATGAGGCTACACTCCTGGTAATGCAGATTAAAAGAATCAAGAACACTTCTTCAACAATTTAGCCCTCAGGCTCTGAACCCACCGGGCACACAGCATGCTGCTTTGGGTACACAGCCCAAACTTGTACACTGTTCTGGGATTTCCCAGGCTCAGCTCCCTTGCCAGGCCACTCAGACACCGTCCATATGCCATATGTCATGGATACATTTTCTGGTGGCTCCCTAAACCACCTATGAGCATCTTAGCTCCATCAGGGAATTCTCCTTTTAATCCCACATCTGGATACTTTCCTCAGGCACTGGCCAAGTACCTGAGAGAAAGTAAAAGGTGCCTCAGAGCAAATCTGTAGAGGTGAATTTGGTTACTACTGATGGGGGGGTCTCCCACCTCTCGCTCCCACAATTCATACCCAGCCATTTCTCTGGACAGTAAACACCTCATACTGTAAAGCTTGGCAATGTAGATTATTGCTAAATGTATGTCACATTCCCTCTGCTTGTCTTGCTTTCACTTTGTGCTGGACTTGAACATACTTTTAATTGGCATAGCCCATTGCTCTAGGCCCCTCACTGATTAAGCAGTCCAATCCCCACTTTACAGCTGTACTTGGCTGTCTTTTCCTGACCCCACAGTAACAGTCCCTTTCGTTTCCTTCTGTTAAGGTGAAAAAACACTTGGCCCTCTTTCAGAGCGAACTCACCCTTTGGTTGCAGGTGCCCCACAGGCGATTCCTCCACAGGAATGTCTCTCTCAGAGCTTTTGGTGCCGCAGCACAACTTGAATAGGCAGCTTCTTCCCTTAGCTGGAACCAGGAGGGTTGCCCCTGGAAAACAGGCAAACCTCCCCCCCCATCCCCTCAAGGATGGGACACTTGGACCAATAATAGTGGTCTCCACCACTTCAACTACCAGTTTCTGTGTTCCTCTTACGGTGGAAACACACACTTTCCTAATCAGTAGCTCTAAAACAGAGCTTAAAGCTCTGAGAGCCTGCACACAGACAGCTGTACTACTGTCTCTCATCAAGACTGCACACAGACTGAATTCAAAATCCCCAACGTTCTATGCTAACCTCCAACTGCAGCATTCCAGTGCAGCTTATGCAGCTGCGAAAGTTCTATGGTGATATCATCCCTCAGTCTCAGCTGAGACTGAGAACAGAGTGAGACAGTGTGAAATCTATTTAACTGAAGTTTCACAGGCTGCCTTCCCTGCCTACCACTAGGTCTTACTGTGATTCTAGTAACCCCAGGTAACAGGGGGGTTACAAATAGTATGATGTATCATGAGTAAAAAACATGGGAGGCACACAGTACAAAGGAGTACAGAACAGGTGGTGGAATAGAAGGCAAGTATATAGTAATAACAGCAGGTTGAACTGCGAGCAGGGCTACAACTGTGAGACAGGCAAATGCAATACAGGTAAGCCTGAAACTGGAGGGGGTAGAAAGGTCCAAGGAGGACTGAATCAAAAACAGGAGGGTGTAAAGGGATAGTTTAAGATGTTCAAAGAAGGAGTATGAGGGGGGAGACTGAGCTGTTGAAACAGATTATTCCAGAGGGAAGGGAGATGGAAGGTGAAAGCAGTTTTGCAAGGTGGACATTTTGAAATGGAAGGCAGCAAAGGAATGAGAGTCCACTGAATGAGCAAGTAAGTGGAAGAAGAAGCGGGGGAAAGGACAGAAGAAAGCTAAGAAGAAAGGAGAAGCAGTACTCAGAGATAGAGAGAGAAAAAGAAGGCACACTGTGTGAAATGATAGAAACTGAGCTGATGGAGGGAGAGATTAAGGTAGAGGGAGCAGTTGGGTTGCCTGATGGCCCAACAGAAATGAGTGGCAGGCAGGAGCATGGTGCACAAAGTTGAGGCATGCCCTCACTCACTCTGTGTGTGCCACTTGGGCTGATGGAAGAAAGTCATAGGAAAACTGACTAGCCAGAGCAGGATGAAGACTGGCCCCTGCAGGCCGCCTATTGCTGACTGGGCTCCCATCTTCACCTGATCTGGACCCAGGGAAGATTTGGGAGCTTTGGAGGAGATGTCACTGCCATGGGAGGGGGGGGGGTGCAGCTTGACTGATGGTGGTGAGTAAGTACCCAAATATGGTAAATGATGTGGCTGTGGGGTGGATCAGTCTGAAGGAGGCAGACCACCAGAGAAGGATAAACATGTAATGGGAAATAAAAGAAGGTGGAGGGAGCAATGATGTGTGAAAAGAGGAAAGTTGGTAGCAAGGTAACCAAAAGTAGTGAAAAAGTGTGCCCAGTCTGGCCAGAGAAGTATTGGGGGCAGCACCATAGAGCACATCCACATTAGGATTGCCAGCCCAGAACCCCCTGAAGTTCTACATTCTGGATCTAGGCTAGAACTTTTAAAAATGTTTTAGAGTTCCAATCTTTTTAGAACTCAACCCCTATGTTTAATAGGACTGCATTTCAACAGGAAGAGTTTGTAATACTTGTCCTGGATGGGAGGAATAAAGGAGACATGCTCTGAATATGGATATAGCTGTGGCTGTTAGTATTTTATTTATTGACTCGTGATCTTTGCAGCACAGTATCTTCCTACAGATACGGAAAAGGAGGCAGTATAGCTCAGTGGTTTAAAGCTCTGAGCTGCAGATTGGATACATAGATACATAGACAGTGTCGCCAGATAAGGGCCTATGGCCCACGCAGTCTGCCCATTTGAGCTTGTAAGTTCAGTTTATGTTTTCCTAGAAGTCTGTTGCCCCTTACCTCTGACCTCCAGAATTCCTTTATGTCTATCCCATGCATTCTTAAATCCCGTGATTGTTTCAGCCCCCACCACTTCCTCTGGCAGGGTGTTCCACTTGTCCACCACCCGTTCTGTAAAGAAATTCTTCCTCATGTTTCCTCTGAATCGTCCTCCCTCCAACTTCATCCCATGCCCTCTAGTCCTGGAAAATCTTTTTCGCTTAAAAATAGTGTATTCCTGCACCCTGTTCCTCCCTGTAAGATACTTGTATGTCTCTATCATATCCCCTCCTCTCTCCCTCCTCTCCTCCAGGGAGTACATATTCAGTTCCTTCAACCTGTCCTCATAGGACTTGTGATGCAATCCATGTACCATCTTTTTTGCTCTCCTCTGAACCTTCTCTACCCTGTCTATGTCCTTACGTAGGTAAGGTCTCCAGAACTGTACACTGTACTCCAGGTGGGGCCTCACTAGTGTCTTGTATAGTGGAATTATGACCTCCCTTTTTCTGCTGGTGACGCCCCTGCCTATGCATCCCAGCATCCTATTTGCTTTACCTGCTGCCTTGTCACACTGTTTCCCTACCTTGAGGCCATCAGAGATGATAACCCCAAGATCCCTTTCCTGCTTGGTGCATGCTATATCCTCACCCCCCAACTGATATATTGAGGGTAACGTGTAACTTAAGGATGTCCTACCAAAGCACGATCTGACCTTAGGTATCATAAAGGAGATGTAGGAGGCACTCCTCAAAGCATATTTGTCTACCGAGCTTAGGGTGAGAGGAGCATTGCCTTTGTTTTCTTGGCGTTCAGTAGAAGTTTCTGGTTCAAGAACTGCAGTTGCAGCAGTGACAAAATAAACACGCTGACCTGCCAGATCCCAGCTCCAGGCATGGACAATTTATTTGAGAGTGGTTTCCTGTTAATGGTGCCCCTAAGGTGCTGTTGTCCTCTGCTCTCTGTTTCTTAGACCAGTGATAGTGTGGTTAGAGGTGTAGCTTTCTGGTGAGAGCTGGCCACCCTGGACAAGAAGTACTATCATATGCCCATAGGCGGGGAGAGGGGGAGAGGGCAACCTTACAGTAGAACAGATGCACTGATAGTTGTACATTCTGCAGACTTGCTCCTTGTAGCTGTCCTCAAAGGATATAGGATGAAACATAATGTCTCTGTTAACTTCCACTGCACCACAGAAAGCACTATGCCATCACCAATAATATAATTTGAACAATATTCTTAAGCAACTTGTTTTTGTTCAAGGTGCTGCAGCATAGAAATGGTTAAACTCCAGTGAGTGAAAACATTTTTTATAAAATGGTAAGGGAAAATCCTGAATCTGATTGGCTGTTTTTCATGTAGCAATTATGTTCTACGCATAGAAAATAAAAATTGCTGCCAAATGTGCACTGATCATCACTGGAATCATTACGTTAACAGAATGTTAATAATTCAACTGGCAGCCATTGTTTTTTGCCCTGTAACTGTAAGCATCACATTTACTTGCATTGGGCCCTAAAATAAAGCTACCTTAAATACAAAATAAATCAGATTAATTAAATGTTGTTTCCCTGTTCATCACATCCTCCTTACACACATAAACAAATTAGAAACATTAAGTATTGTTTATAGTTTTTATTACAACTGTTTCTTTGCTGACAATGGAAAAAATCCCCCATCTGTCTTTACCTGCTCATCAGGGAAATCTCTTCTCCTTTCCCTGATAGTAGATAACTGAGTCTCTGGCTGTAACAGAGGCCTTTGTTTTTTGTGTGTGTGTGTGTGTGTGTGTGTGTGTGTGTTTGTGTAGTATTTTAGGAGAATAACATTCTAGCAGTGGAACTGAGCAGAATTTTGAATCCATGTATTCCATGGTAGACATTCCATGGCAAACATTCCATATCTTGAAGGTGGGGAAAACAGAGAAATAAAAAACAGGAAGAAGAAAATAGGCAACAATACAACGACATCATCAATGACATCATATGTAGTGGGTGGAAGGACTATTTTATCATAAATGCACACAAGTAAATCTATTGTTTCTACATATAAACATGCTTTTCCCAACGGTAAAAAGTTTTAAAAAAAGGAGTCATTTTATAAGCACAATAATGAACTCCGGGATGTGCGTGGAACACATTTTACAGCACGGGCAGCAGCTAAAGTCACTCAGCCTTCGACCTTGTGCCTTATTACACCCCTGACCATGTAGTAAAATGTGTTCCACACATACCCCACCATGCCTTATTGCTTACATATCAGCCCTTTGGGGACAGACTATGCTTCTTTTACAGCTTCCTTAATATACTTACAGTCATAGCAGAATGGGGAATATGAGTCACAATTTTCTTGGCATCAGCAGTTGTGCCATCAACTTGGCTTTCGTGAGTCACGAACCCAGTCACAATCAAATGCAAACAATGTAGAAGGCAAAAGGCATGCATGGGCACCCCATTTTCTACTGCTTTCAAGATATTGGCTCCATTGTCAGTAACTATAAAGCCGCATTTAAAACTTTGAGAATAAATCCAGTCATTACTAAGGGTGTGTGAGTAACAAATAACAATAATATCACAAATACTACAGTGTTCGGTATTCGGAAGCTGAATACTGAATACTGCAGCTATTCATCGATATAGAATCATAGAAACATAGATTTTGATGGCAGATAAGGACCGCTTGGCCCACCTAGTCTGCCCATTTCCCTACCTACAGGATAAGCTGCAGATCCTAGTTAATCAACAGCCTATTTCTTCCTACCCCCCCCACAAAAATTGCCTTATGTCTGTCCCATGCATTCTTAAATTCTCCCACAATTTTAGATGCCACAATCTCCTCAGGAAGGCTGTTCCATGCATCCACCACCCTATCTGTGAAAAAATACTTCCTTACATTGCCCCTGAACCACCCCCCATCTTCAAATTGTGTCCCCTTGTTCTTGCGCATCTCCTTTTCTGAAAGACGCTACCCTCTTGGACTTTGTTGATTCCACTGAGGTACTTAAAAGTTTCTATCATGTCCCCCTCCCTCCTTTCCTCAAGGGTATGCATATTAAGCTCCTTTAGTCTCTCCTCTATGTCTCTCTTACAGACCCTGCACCATTTGTTGCCCTCCTCTGGACTGCCTCTACCCTGTCTATGTCCTTGCAGAGATAGGGTCTCCAGAACTGGACGCAGTACTCCAGATGGGGTCTCACCAACTGTCTGTATAGACGGATAACAACTTCCTGTTTTCTGCTGGTGATGCCTCTCCCCATACATCGCAGTTTCACCCCAGCCCTCCCTACTGCCTTCTCACATTGCTTGCTAACCTTAAGGGCATCTGATATGATTACCTCCAGGTTCCTTTTCATTTTTGTTGTTGTTACTATCTCCCCCTATTGTGTAATCTTCCCCAGGGTTTTTGTTTCCCAGGTGCATTATTTTTCACTTCTTTGCATTGAATCCAAGCTGCCATACTTCTGACCATTCCTCCAACCTTGCCAAGTTCCTTTTCATCCTTTCCACACCTCCTTGTGTAGCAACCCTGTTGCAGATCTTTGTGTCATCTGCAAAGAGGCGTACTTTTCCTTCCAATCCCTCTGTAATATCACTTATAAAGACATTTAAAAGGACTGGACCCAGTGCTGAACCCTGCGGTACCCCACTAGTAACCCCTCTTTCTTCAGAGTGGACTCCATTTACAATTACCTTCTATATCCTGTTGTCCAGTCAATGTTTTACCCAGGCTACCACCCTTGGACCCACTCCCAGGCTGGTTAATTTGACTATTAATCTTTTGGGTGGGACTGTGTCAAATGCCTTGCTAAAGTCTAGGTAGGCCATGTCCACAGCCCCTCCCTGGTCTACCACTTTTGTCACCCAGTCAAAGAAATCAATTAGATTCGTCTGACATGACCTTCCTGCTGTGAACCTATGCTGCCTTGGGTCCAGTGCCCCACTGGCCTCTAGGTACTCAAAATTCTTTCCTTCAGAAGTGATTCCATCACTTTCCCTACCACAGAGGTCAAATTGACAGGTCTGTAGTTTCCTGTCTCTGTCCTGCTCCCACTTTTGTGGAGAGGAATCACATCCACCTTCCTCCAGTCCTCAGGTACCACACCATCCTCCCATGATTTGTTAAAAAGAGTAGTCAGTGGTTTCACTAGTTCTCCCCTTAATTCTTTTAGAATTCTGGGGTGAATTCCATCTGGCCCCATTGCTTTGTCCACCTTCAGTTTTAGGAGTTCTTTCAGAACCCTTTCTTCTGTGAAAGGACTGGGATCGACCTCCCTATCCAGAGTACTTCTGTTAATTGGATTAGGCACCTCCCTCTCCTCCTCTTTTGTGAATACTGAGCAGAAATATTCGTTCAGTATCCCTGCTTTTCACTGTCCTCTCTGCCCACCCCGTCCATTCTCTCTTCAGCCTCCTCCTCCCTTTGTCTTTCTCATCCCCTAGCGTACCTATAAAGGTTTATCCCCTTCTTAACCGAGTTGGCTATCTTTTCCTCAGTTTGGGCCTTTGCTATTCTGACTTCCCTCCTGCTTCCTTCTGCCTTAACTGGCACAGCTCTCTGTCCTGCTCCTTCTGTGTTTCTTATACTTCCTGAATGCTATCTTTTCTTCCTGACCTTCCCCCACCTTTTTGAGAACCATAGTGGCTTTTCTTTTTGTTCTGATTTGTTTATTTGCTTCACACAAAGGCTTGTTGCCTCTCTGATGGCAGTTTTGATGTTTCCCCATTGTTGTTCCATCCCTCCTTCTAGCCTAGTTGCTAGTGCTTTTCTAAGGCACTCTCCCATCTTGCCAAAGTCAGCCCTCCTAAGTCCAGTACCCTCACTTTTGTATGGCTTGACTCTGTAGCTGAGTTTATCGTGAACCACACTGTTTGGTGGTCACTTGTTCCCAGATGGCTACCCACTTCTAGATCTGAGATCCTCTCACTGTCCCCATTTGAGAGTATGAGGTCTAAGATTACTCCCTCGCAAGTGGGTTCCAAAACTAGCTGTCTGAGGCATGCCAGCTGTAGGGCATCGAGAATGGCCCTGCTCTTGGATATGGCTGTAGTAAATGTGCTCCAGTTAACATCTGGCATATTCAGGTCTCCCATCAACAGTATCTCCCCTTTCTCTGCCATCCTAAGAATGCCTCCTATCATATCCTTGTCCATTCCCTTCCCCTGACATGGAGGTCTATATACAAACCCTGTATGGAGTGTGGTGCCATTTCCAGTCTGTAAGGTGACCCACAGTGCCTCCTCTCTTCCCTGTTTACTCTTTTGTTCAGTTGCTTTTATCCCTTCCCTTACATAGAGAGCTACTCCTCCCCCTCTTCTCCCCTCCCTGTCTCTCCTGTAGGTTGTGTACCCTGGTATGTTAACATCCCAGTCATGGTTCTCTGTGTACCATGTTCCTGTGACTGCTACGATATCCAGGCATCTCTCTTCCATCAAGGCCACCAGTTCAGGGAGCTTGTTTCCCAGACTACAGGCATTGGTACTCATTACCCTCTATTTCCTGATGTCCTTACCCCTTTTTGCCCCATCCTTGTCCTTATTGCCTTTGTCACTTTCTCCATTTACCCCTGCCCTTCTCCCTATCGACATCTCTAACTTGGTGTTTACCTCACTTACTACCCTGACTTTTTTGGGGGGGCTAGGATTTCCCTGCTCCTTTCCAGTGCCCCCCCTGGCTAGTTTAAATGCTTGCCAATGAAGCATTTAAACCTGTCAGCTAGGATCCTGGTTCCACTCCTGGACAGATGCAGACCATCACTCCAGTATAGGCCTGCATCACTCCAGGTGGACCCCCAGTTCCCAGTGAAGCCAAATCCCTGAGCTCTGCACCAGTTTTTCAACCACTGATTGAATCCCATGGTGTGGAGCACCCTAGCATCACCAACGCCAAAGACAGGTAGCACCTCCAAGAAGGTTACCGTGCGTGATACTTATCTAAGGCCCCTCCCCAACTCCACAAAGTCTTCCTGCACTGCTCTGATCCCTTTCTTAGCCAGGTCATTTGTCCCTAGGTGGACAATGACATCTAGTTCCATCCCCTGTGCAGCTGCTCTGGCGATCCTGAGGATTCTCTCCCTGTTCCTCCAAGCCATGGTGCCAGGCAGGCACTTTACCTCCCTCTCCCCTTCCTCACCCAGTTCTACCTTCCTAACAATGGAGTCCCCCACCAGGAGTTGTTTCCTTCCCCTGTGGGGTCCCATGCCACCCAGCATCCTTCTTGTTCTCCACTGTGGGTGCCTCCACAGAGGAACCACACTTTGCCAGAACGGCATATGAATTGTGGAGAGGTACAACTGGAGGGATGTGCCTCTGTTCCACCACCCTCACCCTCCCTGAGCCCATTGTGGTCCAACCACTCCTCTTTCTTGGCAACCTCTGAGGCAACAGCAGTGGCCCTGGTGGTCCCTGGATGGGAGAGGAGGTCCCACAAATCTTGGCCAACTCAAGCTGGAGATGAGCAACCTCCTTCCTCAGCCCAGAGAGGTGCCTGCAGATGGGACAACACCGCAACCTCCAGAACGTCTCCTGGAAGACTGCTGCTCCACAGCCACTGTGCTGCACCACTCCCATCATGTCTTATTTCTGGCCCCTTCACTGTTGTTTGGAATACTTACTATTTCCTCTGTTTATTTATCTATTGATCATGTGACACTTCGATATTCGGTATTCAGCGTTCCCATGGGATTTGAAGATCTTGCAGGACTTGCTGGCCAATCGCTGAGCATTTGTCAAAGCCAGATCGCATTACACTTCAACATTGCTGTGTAGAGGAGAGATCATAGTAGAGAATGGCAAGAGCTCTGAGTCAGCAGAGATTAGGAGCTGCAAAAAACTAATATAGTCATCAGAAAACCTTTATTTTTTTGTTCTGTACTGTGTATCTTAGTGCCTAGTACTAGTTGGAGCACCGGGAAGGTGTTTTTTCCATGGATAAATCATCTGATGTAGTGATTTATTTTGCTAGGAGCTGCAGAGAGAAACTAGTATACCTTCATTTCAGCAGTGCCTCTGTGCTGTGCTCTGGAAGTGGAAGAGTAGTGTTTCTTTTCTTAGCCCCTGCCTGCCTGGTAGTGGTGTGAAACTTTTTGTATTTTTCCCCAGATAAATTGATTTATTTTGCCAGGAGGAGCTACAGAGAGACTTCAGTTGCAGTTTACCTCCTTAATTACAGTAGTTCTAACTTCTACCTTGACTGCAGTACTATACTGATTAAAAACAAAAGTTGTTAATTTGGTGGTGTAAATAATAAATATTTCAGGGGGGGCTCAGGTTTCACAAAACTCAGTAGTAGTCTAGCCAGAAATCTTGGAGGGCAGTTGGCTGACTGCACTCTGACCCCCCCCCATAGTTTAGTGCTAGGTAGTGACACTTGCAGTGTGCGCGCACCCTTTCCTGCCCTGCGTGCGTGCTGCTTGCAATAATTTTTCTGTGTGAAAATAAAGCAGTACTGCTGCTTGCAACAATTGTTTTGTACTGAAAGACAGCAAAACGTTTGTGCATTTACAAATAAAAAAAAAATAATTGAATTGCAGTAGTTCTGCCATAGAAATCTCTGTGTAAGAAATATTTGTGGTGTAATCTGAGGTTGGGCTTGGGTTTCACAAAACTCAGTAGCCACCAGCAGTCTCGGAGGGCAGTCAGCTGACTAAACTCCCACCCTCCACAGTTTAGAGCTAGGTAGTGACTCTTGGTATGCGCACACCCTTGCCTGCCCTGCTTGCATGCTGCTTGCCAGACTTTTTTTGTGTGAAAATAAAGCAGTACTGCTGCTTGCAACCATTGTTTTGTACTGAAATACAGTGGAACTTTTGTGCATTTACAAATAAACAAAATTATTGAATTGCAGTAGTTCTGCCATAGAAATCTCTGTGTAAGAAATATTTGTGGTGTAATCTGAGGTTGGGCTTGGGTTTTACAAAAGTTGGTAGCTGCCAGCAGTCTGAGAGGGCACTTGGCTGACTGCACTCCCACTTCCCACGGTTTAGGGCTAGGAAGCGACGCTTGCAGTGTGCTCACCAGTCATCTGGTTCTGAGTATTTCCCTCCACATGATGAATTGCCCAGTGACACGTCATCTTCTTCATCAGAGGCACATGTGAGTGACTTTGAAGATGAGGCAGAGTACGCTATGTACCTTGAGGGCACAAAAAAAAGGTGGCTGGCAAAACAGCCTTTCGGTGTAGTACTTTTAGCAGTAGTGCTGTTAGTGTTGATGTTCAGGATGCCCTACTAAGCCGAGGTATCATGTCAATATAACTAATATGTATGAGCGAGTACATAACAACAAATCAATAACAGCGTGGCACATAAAGATGAGCGGCACATTATAGTGACTTTACAGTGAGCAGTACAGGCTGATAACCCCACTATCAATGAGCAGCGTGGTGTTGGAATCCTAGAGGAAGGGGGGTAGGGAGGCACAACCCCCAGCATTAAAAGAAAAACGACAACACCTAGTGATGAGGTATAACAATGGACATGTAAAGTGCTCACTTGTTCCGTTTTGCCTTCTGAACTTTAAAATAGCTGCTTTGTGCCATGCTATTATTGGTATTCGCTCAAATTGCATTCGCTATTAATGATTCACTGAATTGACTTTCGCTATTATTGACTTACTATATTGACATGGAACCCTAAGCAGATGGACTTGAATCTTTGTCCTCACAAGCCAGCTGTACTAAGCCAGTAGGTATAATCTCAGCATGAACATCGTACTCATTTAAATCAGCAAGTTAGAGCTGTACTTACTCCAGCATCTTAGATACAGCCTAAGCGCGAAGATTGTACTCATTGAAATCAGTGAGTTCAGGGCTTTACTTACTCAAGCAGCTTGGGTGTAATTTCAGTGTGAACATTGTACTCATTAAAGTCAGCCAGATATAATCTCAGAGTGAACAGGTATACTCATTTAGTCACATCATGGCGAATCACGTTCACGGTTATCATAATTCATGAATCACACCACTTTATACTTTTCTTGGTGCAACCCTGTTTTTTTTTTTTTAAAACTTCGACTTCATCACTCTCCTCTCTTCCAGGGTGACATACAATGCACTTGCACTAGTGCCATTTTAGTTGCTCTAGACAAGACACAAGATGTCACCTCACCTCACCTGTGGCCTTTGCTCAATCTATAATGACCATGTGTCACCTGACTACTGACCAGTGCAGTAGTTTTTTGCTTTTTTTGGGTGCCTGAAAGGCTGTTGGGGAGTGTTCATGGCAGAACTGCCTACTGTACATCAAAAGGGAAGGAAGTGATGAGTTTAGCAGTGTTAAAATGTCTTTTTTAGAAAAGAAATTTATGTGTGTGGGGGGGCAAATAACAAATATCTGGCTCCCTGAATACAAATATTCGTCCAAATATTTGAATTAAGATATTCACAAATCCCTAATCTTTACTGAGCTCATTTAGTTCCTGCAACATACTGGCAGCTGAATGACTGCCCAAACCTATTTATATGCAGCAGTGCCATCTTTGAGGTGTTTTTATTTTTGAAGAACTAGAATAAAACTAACCAGTGAGCAGTGAGGGACATGCAATCCACATTCTGGCTGCCAGAATTAATCATACTAGGAGACTTCTACTTAAACTGGCTGCCTAACCAACCACAATACAAAGGCATACTCAATATCTGCTAACTTAACCAAATCATTACAACACCAGCTAGGCTGAACCCTCAGTCAGGAAGCCATTCTTTGCTTGACTGGATTTGGGTAAAAAAGGTAGAAAGAATTTTACTCACGGGAACCTTAAGTGACTCAATCAGTGATCAGTCACTTGGCCACATATTGCCTCTGGCACAACAGTGTACCTAAAAACTCTCCGCTTAGGCTGATTACCTACAGGAACAGCACCAACTTCAACAAGGCATATTTTCAGTTTGACTTGTCACTAATTGAGTGGACCTACCTAGACAAAACACAGGATGCAAATTTCGCCTTGGGTTTCTTCATCACAAAATTTACAACAGTACTGGATAAACATGCCCCCCAACCCCATGCACATGCAGGGTAAAGCACAAAAAATCCTACTGGCTCACACGTGATATTTTCACATTCATTTGCAAAAGAAATGACTCCTAGGACAAGAACAAGCAAGCCAAGCTTGCATATATTTATGTCCCCACGAGACAACAACCATTCGCACACATTGATTCTTTTAGGGTTTTACCCATTTAATCATTCCACTTTTTAATCACAGTGTAATCGTCAAAAAACACTCATTTATAAATATTTCACCATACTGACTTTAAAAAAGTCCCGTTTCCTCTTATTGTGCTACTAGCTTAAAGGAAAACTACACCCTCATATCTTTTAAATGTTATTTGTTTCCATGTCAACAGACAACTCTATTCATGTAGCTGTTAAAGATGCATGCAACTGCTTCAGTCTGTTTTTACACTTCATACTAGGCCCTGTTAGTGTCCTGGGAGGGTTCATTTTGTGGTTGTTGAAATCTCATTGTCCCTGAGAGCTGCTTTAGCATATGAGAACATGATGCATAATCACCCTTTAAACTCCCCAGTATGCCTGTCTGCTTAATTAGTCTTAAAGGAAACAAGCTAGAAGAAGGTGTGAAATACCACATTTACCTTCAGTGAGTTTTGCAGGCTATCTGAGTTATAATGCAGTTTTTTCCCCTTTAAACTCCATTCAGTCTGAGTTTCCAGAGTGTTTTTGCAGGGTATTTGTTATTTCAGCATAGAGATACATGATATAAATGGTTGCTCTGACACCATGTTCTCATATGCTAATTCAATTCTCATGGACAACGAGATTTCAACAACCATGAAATGAAGCATCCCAGGACAGTAACAGGGCCTAATATGAACTGTGAAAACAGACTGAAGCAGTTGCATGCATATTTAACAGCTACATGAACAGAGTTGTCTGTTGACATGGAAACACATAACATTTAGAAGATATGAGGGTGCAGTTTTCCGTTAATATTCTTATTCAGCTTCTCCAACTTTTATTGCACAGTACTTTACCAGCTGCTGTCATTCTGTTTTTCTGTTTTTTTTTATGGCTCAATTGCCTAAATCCAGAGTGCAGCTTTCATTCCTGGTTCTCTTTAACTCACAGGTTTCGGCGCTTCTATGTACCATGATGTACCCGAAGTAGAAAATCGCAGTGCAAAATTCTGAGCTGGAAATGCTTCTCTCTGCTCCTACTTCCTTCCAAACATTGCGCCCATACGTGCTGACGTTTTGGAGTCATGTGACCCCATCCTCAGAGCTAGCTAATCCAGGGAATTATATCTGTTTATATTGTGTGTTGTTACTATAGCAACCTAAAGTGACAGTGCTCCTCTTATTAACTTCTCTAAAAAATCTCCCCTGTGTTAAAGAACATGCATCCATGCTAAATTTTACAATACTCTACACATATTCACATTACTCTATCCTTCAAAATGAAAAGATGCTTAAATTAATCAGTGGTGTTTGCAAAGAATAAATAAATAATGTCTCTGCATATTATTCCTTTTCAATCAGACATCCAACAGGATTTCTAACCCTATTATAAATAACTCCCATTTCCATGATCTTCATTCAGCCCTTTTGGGATAACGTTTGTAGTTCAAAGTTCCAAAAAGCCTCCCGATGTAATAATAAATTATGTTCATCTCCTCCTCTTGGTGGGATTTGAATCTGCTGCAGCCCAATAAACCTCAGTGAGTCTGCTGACCCGTGGTTAGCCTCATGATAGTACTTGGCCATTGCATTTTGGAATTTTTTGTCATTATTGCTATTTTGTGCTCACTAATTTTCTGAGATTGTTCAATGTATGATTGTCCAGATGGACATGTGAGCAAATAGATTACGCTTTTGTGCAAGTTATAAAATCCTCAATCTTATATTTATTTTCTGTATGTGGATGGTTGAATGTTTTTGAAGTCATTGTGTTCCCACACTGTGCACAATTTCCACACCGAAAATTCCCTTTTGGTGCTGATGGCATCCAATCAGGGTGATTTTTCTGCTTCTCTTCCTTAAACAGTGCATCTACCAGTATATCTTTCAAGTTTTGACTTTTCCTATAACTGCACCTGTTATATATTTCTCACTGTCTTCAGTTTTTAGTATGTCCTAATGGCTCCGTAAAATGTTTCTCACTTCTCCAAATGCTGGCATATACGTTGTACTCAAAGTTACTTTATCTTTTTATTCATTTTCCTTTTTTCTCACTTTCAACAAATTTTCTCTTTTTATCTGAGCTACTTTTTTCAATGCATTTACTAGGCACCCTGGTTCATACCCTCTATTTAAAAATCTTTGGCACATCTCTGCACTTGCATTTTTCCTTTCATGTTCTTCGCTACAATTTCATTTCACCCTTAAGAGCTGTCCATATGGAATATTTTTCACTGTTTGTTTGGGATGGTTGCTCCTACATTCCAAAATTGTGTTACAATCTGTCTGTTTTCTAAATAATTTTGTCATTAGTTTTGTTCCATTTTTATACACAGTAATATCCAAAAAGTCCATCTTTTCTCCATCACTAGTCATGGTGAAGTGTAAATTCTCATCACATCTGTTAATGTACTTTTTAAACTCGTCTAATTCTTTGCTGTTTTCATTCCATAAAAACAATATGTCACCCACAAAATGAACCCAATGCACTATTTTGTCCAACTCTTTATTTTCTCTTTCATCCCAAACAAATTTATCTTCCCAGTTTCCCACAAATAAGTTGTCTAAAGAGGTGGCAAATGTTGTACTCATGGCAGTCCCATGCTGCTGCTGGTAAAACGAGGTTCCAAACACAAAGTAATTGGACTTTAGCACAAACTCTGCAAGTTCTATTACAAAACTTGTAGGTGGTACCACATTTTCTGGTCTTATACCTAACTTTGTTTTCAATACTGTTAGTCCTGCTTCATGTAGAATATTATTATTATAGAGATTTTTCTATGTCACAGGTTACTAGAATCATCTCCTCTCTTATTTCTATTCAACTTAAAATATTTAACACCTCTTTGTGTCTGATACCTTTGACCTTACTCCTTTTACCAGAGGCCTCAAAAAAAAAAAATCTACATATTTGGACATTGGTTCTGTTATTGATTCCAAACTGCTCACGCTTGGTCTCCCTTGGGATGCACTTTATTTTTGTGCACTTTTGGAAGCAAGTATATAGTCGGTCTGATGGGTTTCTGAATTATTAGATAGTGTTTTTCTTTCTCTGTTATCCAAACTTTTTCTCTAGCATTCTTTACCATTTGTATTGCTTCTTGCTTTATATTATCAGTTAGATCTCCATCTAGTTTTTATAATACTTCTGATCCATTAATTGTCTTTCCATCTCTTCTATATAATCTCTTTGTCTCCATAGAACAACCCCCCCCCCAATCTGCTTTCTTAATAATAGTTTCTGGTAATTGTTTAATTTCTCGCAGTGCTTTTCTCTCTTTCTTTGTCAAGTTGTCCTTTTTACTTCCTTCTTCAAACCGTTTAAATACTTTTTCCATATCTGAATTCACTAATCTGCTGGATGCATTTATAGCAGGATTTGTGCCCATAACTGGGACAAATTTTGATTTATTTTTAAAAGGTGTTGTTTCACTAATACATTCCATTTCACATTCTTCTCCATCTTTTTCTATCATACTTCTTGTTGTTATTGCCACTTCTACTGGATTCTGCTGGATTTGTTTTCTAAAATGCACCTTTAAATGTATCTGTCGATAAAACTTCAACAAATCTATTTTCAAATTAAAGACATTTTCTTTGTTAACAGGAGCAAAAGACAGTCTTTTTTTTAAAACCTCCTCCTGTACTGAGCTAAGGCTAAGGTCGGTAAGGTTTATTAATTCCATCTCTTGTTCTTTGTCAATCTCCGGGGGCCCTGTTTGCCCCAATAACCTCCATAGCTCCCTCTTTGATTCCTTCCTCACTCTCTGCTTCCTCTTGCCCCCTCCTCCTGGTCTCCCTCCTCGTGCCAGTCTGGTACTTGTGCCAAGCTTGTATCAGATTGGAACACATACAGACAACTAAGAAACAGATGCAAACAGGCAATACACCAGGTGAAAAGTCAGTATTTAATAACAACTGCAAACTTGGGTGATCCTAAAAAATGTTGGCAGACCATAAACTCTTTGCTGAACACCAAAACACAATTCTCACCTATTACAATCAACCTGGATGGAGATATCTATGCTGAACCTCCTAAAACAGCACACCTCTTCAATGATTTCTTCTGTGATCTGAATAAATACAGACCCCCTGGACACCCCAAACCTAAATCTACTAAGGAAGCAGAGAATCTGAATTGGCCCAAGTTCCATCTCAAAAGGACCACATGTTCAGAAGTTGTTAAATTAATTGCCTCCCTTAAAATAGACAAATCAGCCAGATCAGACTGTTTGCTCCCAAAGTTCCTCAAACTTGGTGCTTCTCAGATAGCCCACCCATAGCCAAAATCTTCAACCTATCTTTCATGACCCACACTGTACCCAATCTCTGGAAAACAGCTATAGTTGTCCCGCTACACAAGAAAAGGAAGAAGACGCTACTGGAAAACTGCTGCCCTATTTCTATTTTGTCAGCTCTAGCCAAACTGCAAGAGAAAATCATGCACACACAACTGACCGAATATCTTGAACAACACAATCTAATCTGCAAGGAACAACATGGGTTCAGGAAGTGTCACAGCACTGACACAGCCCTGGTCAAATTCACAGATGCAATCTATCATGCAACAGATATGGTCTTGTTGACGGGAACTAAGGCTTTTGATTTGGTCGACCACAACGTATTAATTAGTAAATTACTCGAACATGGCTTCAGTTCCCATGCTCTGGCCTGGTTCAGTGATTATCTGAACCACAGAAAACAGAGGATGAAAATGGGTTACATGGTCTCAAGTACCAATGTAATTTGCAGTGGGGTCCCTCAAGGATCCATACTGGGGTCTCTTCTGTTTTCAATCTTCATCAAAAATTTGCAAGCAATCTGCAAATTCGTACATACTCTTCTCTATGCAGATGATGCAGTTCTATACAAACATAGCAAAGACATCAACAAAATCAACCATGTACGGGGAAACAGCTTCACAAACTTGCAGGAATGGTTAATTCTAGATAAATTGGTCCTGAACTTACCGAAAACCCAATCAATGTTGTTTGGTTCTAACTACAATCTGAAAAACACAGCCCCCAAGTTCTGCATCATTGCAAATAATGGGAACTGCCTGGATAACGTCCACTACTTTAAATATCTAGTAGTACACTTAGACTCTACCCTTGCCTTCGAGACTCACATTCAAAACACTACCAACCTGCTTTACCACAGGCTTGGCTGTCTGTACAGAATCTGCAAGTACCTAATGCTCGAATCCAGACATAGAATATCACAGGCAGATCTGCTCCCTATATTGGACTACAGCTCCTTGGTTACTGATGCTGTTAACAAAACTATGCTACAGAATAAGCACACTCTCTATCACAAGATTGCCAGATTTGCAACAGACACGGGGGGGGGGGAAGGCGTGCGCAAGTCCCTTCTTAAACAAATGGGTCCTACAAGAGCTCGCTAAGCTCAGGGTGGACAAGGCAATAGGACATGATGGCATACATCACAGGGTACTAAAGGAGCTAAGGGTGGAACTAGCAGAGCCATTATCAGAACTGTTTAGTGAGTCTCTGAGCACAAGAGAGGTCCCAGAAGACTGGAGAAGGGCTCATGTGATCCCGCTCCACAAGAGTGGTAGCAGGGAGGAGGCAGAAAACTGCAGACCAGTCAGTCTTACCTCAGTAGTGGGCAAGATTATGAAGGCACTCCTTAAGGAAAGGATAGTGAAACACCTAGAATCCATAGGAACACAGGATCCAAGACAGCATGGGTTTATAAAAGGAAGGTCCTGTCACACTAATCTCATAGATTTCTTTGACTGGGTAAACAGAGTGGTGGACGGGGGTGCAGTTGATGTCGCCTACATTGACTTCAGCATAGTGTTTGATACTGTTCCACATAGAAGACTGATTAATAAGCTGGGTAGGCTTGGGGTGGGTCAGAAGTTAATCAACTGGGTGGCAGACTGGTTGGTGGGCAGAAAACAGAGAGTGGTGGTAAACAGTATACAGTCAGAAGAGATGCAAGTCACAAGTGGGGTACCTCAAGGATCAGTCCTGGGGCCAGTCCTCCTCAGTATCTTCATTAGTGAGATCGCAGAAGGACTGGAGGGTAAGGTTTGTCTATTTGACACTAAGATCTACAACAAAGTAGATGATCCAGATGGGGTGAGCAGAATGAGAAGAGATCTGGATAAACTAGCAAAATGGTCGGAAGAGTGGGAACTGGGGTTTAACGCAAAGAAGTGCAAGATCATGCACATAGGGAAGAGAAACCCTGAAGCCACCTAGAGGTTGGGAGGGGAGATGCTGGCAATCACAAGGGAAAAAAGAGACTTGGGCATCATCATCACAGATGACCTGAAATCATCCAAACAGACTGCTAAAGCAGCAGGTAAGGCCAGAGGGATGTTGGGCTGTATTAGTAGGGGTATCACAAGTTGTAAGAGGGAGGTAATAGTCCCTCTTTACAAGACACAGGTTAGGCCCCATCTGGAGTACTGCGTGCAGTATTGGAGGCCGCACCTGCGTAAGGACATTAACAAAATGGAGGCAGTCAGAGAAGGTCAACCAAATGGTACAGGGACTACATCAGAACACATATGATGACAGATTAATGGAGCTTAATATGTATATCCCAGAGCAAAGGAGGCAGAGAGGTGATGTGATCAAAACATTCAAACATCTTAAAGATATTAACAAGGTCAAAGAGTCTAACATGTTTCAATATAAGAAAAATAGCAGGACAAGAGGACACAGCATGAGATTAGAGGGAGGCCAATTAAGGGGTAATGTGAGGAAGTTCTCTGTCACAGAAAGGGTGGTGGATGCATGGAACGGCCTACCTCAGGAAGTGGTGGATATGAATACAGTGCAGTGCTTCAAACAGGCATGGGATAGGCATAAGGGAGCAATACAGATGAGTATGAATAAATAGGCCATTGACAGAGTAAAGGCCTATGGCACATTCATAAGGTGGAAAAAATGGGCAGACTGGATGGGTCTTGTGGTCCTCATCTGCCGTCAGCTTCTATATTTCTATGTTTCTAAAGTGTTGACATCTGGCAATTTATATCATTTCTCTCAGCCTTCATAGTGTATGCTGTATGGTGTCCATGTAAATGTATCTACATTGGACGTACAACACGCCCCCTTAAATTGAGAATGCAAGAGCGCATGAGGGACACTAAAAACATTAATTTGGAAAATTCAGTGGCAGACCATATTTTTCATTGTCATAACAGTGATGTTTCTGCATTCAAAGTTATGGGCCTAGAACAAGTTAGAACTGGTAGCAGAGGTGGCAATAAGTTTGAAAGACTGCTGCAATGTAAGACCTTTTGGATTTTCACTCTGCATGCTCTGACACTTGATGGACTAAATATGGAGCTGGATTTCAAGCCATATTTGTAATATAAAAATTCTGTCAGATGTTTCATCTACTTTTCTGGCTCTCCAACTGATATTCTACTTTTTTGCAAGAAATCCCCCCCTTTTTTCAATCATACAAAATTGGTGGATATCTTCAGCAAAAATGTAAGTTCCCTTTTTGTGCCACTACCTATACCAAATGCATGAGTATAGTTCACTTGCTCATAATTGTAATTGTTACCTATAAACCTGAACTCTCCCCCTTTTTATTATAAAACAGAACTACTAATTTCAGAATTCAACATCTACTGTATATTTACAAGCCCTTTTAGTAGGCTCTTAAAAACAGTAAGTGCACTTAATATACCTAATGCTTTGCTTGCTTTATTTTACAGTTCTTAACAATTTATTGCATAAAGTTTTTTTTTCTTCTTTTTTCTCTCTTTTCTCCCCAAACAGGCTTCAGCATGGTGGAGCACAGGAGGTTCCTGCTTTTACAGAAATTTTGTGATCGCTCTGCACTCAAACTGTTTTTGGTCCAAAAGTCTTCCAGTTGTAGTCCTGGTTTGTCTGGAAGTAATACATTTTTTTGATTTCACAGCAATATTTACTTAAATTTATTTTTATTTTAGTGGCCTGATATATCTATATTAAGATACTTGATATCAGCAACTTATAAATGCCATTTATAGCTGCATTGATAAGCACTTATGAAATATGCAATGATTTGAAAATTGATTGTTGCTTATTAATTTTTGCATCTATTTCTGGTTTGTTACTTTAACATTATCCTCATTGTTGACCCTGGTGGATGTCACTTACGGAGTTATTCAGCTAAGTATAGCATTTAAATGTTCAGCTACAGATAGGTTACTGAGGAGCCATTGTGATGCCACATTTTGGTAAAAATGGAACCATTGTGATGTCACATCTCACTTTGCACCATGGGTATATGTAGTCCTGCCCCCTTGAAGCTCTACTGAGCAAAGTGCAGGGGTAACTGTGTACCACTGTTGTGGTTTGGAATTTTTCTGTCTCATTTATATTCAATAAACAAAGAATACTGGGCAAATTACCATGGATATATAATAATAATAAAAACTTTATTTATAAAGTGTATTTCAAATATCAAGGCACTGAACAATAAAAAACATATAAAAACAATAAAATACACAATAATCAACAATTGAATAAGTAGAAAGATAAAATGATCAGTGTGGGTATGTTTTCAGCCATAAGTAAGACTTCAGGGCCTTCTTAATGCCCTCCACGGTTGTGCACTCACGTGTCTGATGGGGTAGAGAATTCCATAGGGCTGAGGCTGCATACGTAAAAGCACGGGCCCCAGATGTCTTAAAGGTTACCCTGGGAATCTCTAGCAACCCCTCATCAGCTGAGCGGAGTGGTTGCCTGAGGCAGTAAGGGTACAGGAGCTCTTGCAGATAGTTCGGGCCAAGTCCATGTAGGGCCTTGTAGGTCAGAAGCCCAACCTTGAAGGTGATCCACCACTGAATAGGGAGCCAGTGCAGTTTGTGCAGCACTGGTGTGATGTGATTCACACATAGGGTCCCCATCAGCAATCAGGCCGCAGTGTTCTGTACTAGCTGCAAGTGGTGGCTATTAACCCCCAGAAGCCTTAGATAAAGGGAGTTGCAGTAGTCAAGGCAGAAGGTCACAAAGGCGTGGATCAATGTTGGAAGGCCGGAACAAGTTGCTTAATCCTGGTGATTGATGATAAAAAGAGGACTTGACAACTGCTGACACCTGCGGACGTAGTGTCAGCCCATCGTCAGTATCACCCCCAGGTTTCACACCCATTCAGAGGAAGGAAGCTGGATACCTCCTAGACAAAGTCTGATGGGTTGGCCAGCCTTCAACCCCTCTGACTGGCAACCAGGATCCACTATATCCTGATGTGCTTATTGTCTCCACACTCTGAGTGCGGGTAAACTGTGGTCAGTTGTTGTTATTGGGTTGTACACCCTTACCTGAACTGGTTCCTTTTCCTAGCACATTTAATTTCTTTTGGTTTGACTGCCAGGACTATTGCCACCTGGGGTCTGGACCATGATCTATCTGTGCCAGACTCACACTACCTGTGCTGATTGGCTCTGTCCCATGGAGCATGGCACCTCTGCCGGATGCCAACTCAGAACCTTCACTTAGCAGCTGTGCCCCCATCACCCCCTATGGCACCCCCACTGCTCCCTGTGCCCCCGGTCCACACCTTTCAGACATATTAACCTCCCCCACCTTTGCAGCTCCTCTTGGATTGTGCTGGGGGGATTGATGGTACCCTATGTCAAACCCCTCAGGTGCACCAAATATTTGGCACAACCCTGTGGCTGTGGCAACTCTTGGGACTTTGGTGCAGGGACCCCCAGTTTTCTAGACTAGTGCTCAGGGTCCCTGATGTACCCAGAGTTTGATGCAACTGTAGATAGGTGCACCTTGCACAGATCTTAGGGCTGATTGAAAATCAAGCATGGAGACCCTGGTTATAGTGACTAAAAATACAAAATGTAGGCATTTTACTATAAAGCAGTGTCCTTGATAACATGATGAATTCAAAACTATGATTTCTACTGCTTGCTTTGAAACATATGTTATACAGTATTTTATCTACAACAAGCTGTCTCAACTAACAAACAATTTGCATATTTTTCTTTAATTTCCCTATGTACAGTATAGTACTATCTGTACTTCGGGGTAGGCTGTCTCTTCAGTTAAAACAAATAATTAACCAAGTTTCTCTTGTTAAAACAAGCATTTGTCAATGCCGAATGTTGCTTGCTTCTATGTGCTGTTTAGGTATTTGGAAGTCATTGGAGTGCAAATATTGAAAATTTGCGAACTTACGAGCGTGCGTAGGAACTGCGCAATGCACGCTCGTAAAACAGTCATTTTTAGGAATTTTTTCACTAAATTTTCAACATAGCCATTTTAAGACCTCTGCTCATGAACAGTGTCACTGTGATTTTGTTACTGTGTCCCATACATTGAGTTTGCACACCGACTGCGCCATTGTGCGCTACATGGGCGGAAACGCGTTTTGGGCAGGATGTGAAAAATGACAGCTGTACTGCTCATGAGGAAGTGTGATAAAATGCCAATGTTGAAAATCTGGGTGAAAATATTGAAAATTCATGGAAACTTACGAGTGCATGGGAACTGTAGCATGCAGCTGTAAAACAGTCATTTTTAGGAATTTTTTCACCAAATTTTCAACATAGCCATTTTAAGACCTCTGCTCATGAACAGTGTCACTGTGATTTTCTTAATTTGTCCCGTACATTGATTTCACACACCGACTGCGCCATTCTACGCTACATGGATGGAAACACATTTTGGGTGAGATGTGAAAAATGACAGCTATACTGCTCATAAGAAGGTGTGGTAAAATGGCAATGTTGAAAATCTGGAGTGAAAATATTGAAATTTCGCGAACTTACGAGCCTGCGTAGGAACTGTGCAACGCACACTCGTAAAACAGTAATTTTTTGGAATTCTAGCACCAAATTTTCAAGATGGGGTTTTTGGGACCCCTTCTCATGAATGATGTCACTGTCATGGTGGTATTCGGGCCCGAAGGGTGATTTCACAGTCACTGCGCAGTCACTGTGTGAAATCACCCTTCGGGCCCAAATAACGCCATGACAGTGACATCATTCATGAGAAGGGGTCCCAAAAACCCCATGTTGAAAATTTGGTGCAAAAATTCCCAAAAATGCCTGAGATATGCAACAAAGTTGAAACCCCCCTATCTAGCCCATTATACAGCTTACCGGCATTTCCTCAGTTCGCGGTCGGCTTTGAAGAGTGCAGACATGTTCCCAGTCTACCGAAGATCGTCGCGCCAGAGTCTGGAGGTAAGTATGGGGTGAGGGGAGGGTGTGGGAAGGCTGGGTGCGCAGTGGGTGGAGTGCGGGATGTGGGGGGCTGGGAGGCAGCAGGAACGTTTTCGTTTTCAGGTTTCAAAAAAAAAAAAAAAAGCGTCGTGGGGCGTTTGCCACGCTGGGGTGGGCTCCCAGCATGGCACAAGGACATTGAGGGGCTTTCAGCCGGCGGAGATTAGGCACCCCATTGGCCATAGGACTGCTTGCCATGCTGGGGTGGGCTCCCAGCGTGGCACCGACTACCTGAGGCAGATGCAGCTCAGCCGGCGGGGATTCGACACCCGTCAGCTGCCATCAGTGCGTGCGGAGACGCATGCACATCCTCTGAGGTGGGGGGCTGCGTGTGAGCAGCCTCTTATCGGTGCTCACTGAAGCGTAGCTCCCCCTTTCAACTGTATGACACTACATTTTGGAGCGTGTCATAGACAGCTCCAAAATGCATTGGCTTACAGGGGCCGCGCCTGCCAGCACACTGACTGAATTGGAGGAGGAGGTGACACACCTCTGAAATCTCCGATGATGGCACTATGTTTCTTGCACATGCGTGCAAGCAACATAAAAAAGGCAAAGGACAAAACTGTGACCTTTCCTAATTGTTACCTCTGGCCCTGACCTCTTATCTCTCTTTGGAGTTCCTCTGGTTATTAGGTTAAGATTACATCACTGCTCCATGTCAAGTAGTTCTGTGAAAAATTTGCTCTGTGACATCACAAGGGCATATGGGGAAAATTGGTGACTAGCCAATCTTAATTTAAGGAATAAATTGCCCCATTCTTTTTGACTTCACAATTGTCATTGATTTATTAAAAAAAAAAAGATTGGTGAAATGAGATGCTTGTCCTAAGGCACAGACCTCCAGTGTATGGGGTCAGATTTCCGTATATTTCTTGTTGCAGACTTAGGTTGCAAAAAGAGGCATCTCATGCAGCAGACAAAAGGCAAACATTGATATCGATATGGCATTTCTTCCCTTATGACACAATGGAAAGGCACATGCCTGTAGTTATGTGAGGGAAGAGCTCCTCCCCCACATCCTACATAATGCATCAGGCTCCGCCGCTCTGCTTAGAGCGAGTCACACTCGGTGCTCACTGCGTGTTGCTGCTGGTCTACGGCTGCGCGCCTTTCTTCTTGCTCATTTTTTCCCCCCTCCTTGGTCTGTGTTTCCTTCCCCTGTTTCGCCCCACCCCCTTTGTGCCTCCCTGGCTCTCTTTCCTTTGGTTCCCCGTACCTTTGTCCTTGTTTTCTTTTTTGGGGCTTCTGGCAGCATTTGCCTGCCATGCTGCACTCTGTCCCCCATGGCCGCGCTTGTGCTGCTGCTATTCTGCTCCTTCTCTCTGCTACCACTCGCCCCTTGCTGGCTGCGCTTTCCTCTGCAGCCGTGGCGGTGTCTGTCCCTCCTTTCCACCAGCCACGCCCTGCCACCATACGGCCTCTAGCTCAGGCCTCGTTCCATACCTCCACCTTCATTTTGGCTTTCTCCTCATTGCCTCCTGGACTTCTGGTGCTGTCCCATCGCTCTGATGGCAGCGCACTGGCTTCCAGTGCTGCTTGCTGCCATGCCTCGACCACTTGAATAGTGTCTCTCACCTTCCTGCCTTGTACATCGGGAACTCTGTTTCCTGTTTTGAAGGACTACGAACCATGCTCTGGGACTCATCTTCCCCACTGGAGATCGCTATCCATGCAGCTGTTGATTCTGGGGATTCATGAACCGCGTTTGCTCTGATACGCACATCAGTAATACTACTGCTTGTCATTATTTTGTGCTTTTGCTCCCACTGTTCAGCACTTTCCTTACAGAGTTCCAAACCTCCACTGCCACTTGAACTCTTGCTCTTCAGTTTGCCCTACACGCAACTGTACAGGCATGTTTTGGAACCTGATTTCATAGTATGTACATTTGATTTATCTTAACCGCCAGTCACCGTGCATAAACGTCTGGGCTCAAGACCATGCATTCAGTTACAGGGCTTTATTGAAGCAACGCTAGCTCTACATGCCACCTAGATCTTTCAACCTGTTCTTTGTTTTCCTTTACAAATACTATAGCTCCATGCATTCATATTGCAGTTCACATTTCACATTTTATGGAGACAGGTTGAATTGCCATGTCAGCTGCACTGCAAGATGCTGGATTCAAGTAAGTCTCAACATGCCAGGCACACAGAAGTCTTATTTTTGTACGTAGAATGACATTGAAGCTGTTAAATATATACTATACAATGCCTTTTCTTGTGGTTCAATGGGAGTGCTTACAGGCAATGCTCCCCATCTTGTTATGGCAGCTCATGTCTGCTCAAGTCATGAAACAAACCAAATCCAGTTTACAAGTTATTAAGTCACTCCTTAGCTCTATTACTTGGAATTTCAGTTCTCAGACACACTACATATTCATGGATTGGGATGCTCAAGATGATATAAGCTCCTGGCGTTTAGTTTCTGTAGCTAGCTTGCCCAAAGCTCATTAAAGGACGTAACCGTGGGACAGGATGATCAGCAACCAATCTTCATTAACTCCATCCAGCCTGCTTCATCTGTATAGCCCTGGCTGTCTATCATATACTGACCTATCCATCAGTGCTTCCAGCGCTGATGCATAACATCTCCAGCCAGTGACCATGTTCCTTCTTCCGGCCATGACCACCACATGGGTAGACCTATCCTCGTATGATTGCTGCTAGCTATATACCATCGTCTGCTTCTGAATTCATACTACTGCAATACTGCCTCACCTTGCCAGTGCTGCCTTAAAGGCTCCCCTCGAGGGTGTCGATCCAGCTTTCTCTTGCTGCTGTTATACCTTGTTACTCCATACATGGCACTATTACATTGCTGCTCCAGCTACGCCCCATCAACTGTCCTGGCCCTTCCCTCACAAGTCTGATTATATCTATTGCATATGGCAGACAACCTCTCCTAATGCACTTACTACTTGCCTGTGTCGTCCTCAACTTCTGCCTCTGGGATGCCTGCTGCTCCAGGCTACCCTCTGTGGCGGTGCCTTAGTCATCTAGCCTACGTGGGGTCTAGCGTGACTCACTCTCCTTGCCTGGCCTACGTGGGGTCTGGCTGTGCTCGCCGGCCATGCAAGGGCTTCACCTGATATCGCTTTATTGCTTCTTGCTATCCTTGAAGATTTGCAGTCTGCTAGCTTTTGAGGAACTCCTTGTTCCACTATGGACTTACATCTGGATTAGTTTGGACATTCACCATCAATTCCTTTGGATGCTTCTGCCTTGCTGCTTCAGTTTGAATGAATTTACTACTACTCCACTCCTACCAGGACACTTAGCTGAGCCCTATCTGGAAGACCTTCTATCTCATGATTTAGGCCTCGACATTACTCTACTTCAGTGCTCTAAGGCTTATTGGATCCTGTTACATTGCTACTTCATCTGACTTGGTCCTCTCCATCATTTATCACCATCCATGACTATTAGGAGCATGTCAATTCAGGACTTGTCAGACCATTCTCACGAGTTTAATTCCAGCTGCTGTACCATCCTGGCTTTTCTTAACATATATATATATATATATATATACACATCGCCCTATAGAACTATGTTGCTCACCAAATGAGAAGCTCTTCAATTTACATGCTTATTTACATTCATTCAATGCTCTCCGCTGTATACCATACATAATGTATTCAATACTACTCCTCTGCTACTACATCCATCATGCAGGTCCGATTTTACTACTACTACTGCTGACCTATGTGCAGGTCCACTTATTTACTCTATCTGCTCATACTTACTTGCTTTGCCCTTACAGGGCCTGGAGGTTTATCTAAGACTGTCTTGTCTATTTCTATGACCTGCTTCACCCCTCGGGGCCTGGAGGTCCATTAAGCTTTATGTCTACCTATTTGTACTAAGATCTATTGCCAATTCACTTTTACCTGCTTCATCCACTCTGGCTCAGAGGTTCCTGCTGCTCCACCCTCTCCAGATTGCGCAGCCTTCACCTAGATCCTGTGCTTCATCACCAAGGCTTTCATTGCAAAGCATGCCAATCAGAACATGAACCACTAGTCTTCTTATTCTGAGTCTGGGGACATAGTCATTTGGTTACAGGTTCTCCTTGAAGAAGACTTCCTCGCCTTCTGGATTGCTTGACCAATGTAACTTTCGACGCTTCGAATTATTTATGCTCAACCATGGATTCCAATCTACTATCAGATCCTGTCCTGGACATGGATTTCTTGGACTAGGAGTTCCCTAGAAGGTTATGCTTCCATCTTCACCCGACACTCAAACATCAGTACTTTGATTCCAGCTTCCCTGCTTTCACTGGATCAGGATCTACAACTCTGGATTTCGGATTAGCCGATAACTAACTATCGTTAATTTAGGATTGCTGTCCTTTAGTATGCATAGAAGGATGGGCAGGTCAGTAGCCATGGGTCCTCAGAGGTTCCCCTCAAGGGGGGGGTTCTCTCCTGTATGCTACTGGCCACACTCTCCGGAGCTGGAGGAGATAATCATACTTGCATTATTATTTCTTTTTTTGGGGGGGGGGTCTCACCCTACTCGACTAAGCATCTTCCCTAATGTGGGATATAGAGAAAGGCCAAAACATCAAGTCTTAACAAGTTACTCATCAGTCAAAGCACCTAAGCACTATGCATATACTATCCAGCTCACATGTACTACGATCAATGACTTGCTCATGTCTTTGCTGAAGTATCTAAGCACTAATCATCTCATACAACTTATACCTCACAGGCATTGTCCCACCTACTGGTCTGGCCTATGTATCCAAGCACAACTTACATCATTCAGCTCTACTGTATGCAGCACAAGCACTGAGCTATGAACCACACATAACTATGATTGTCATGAAAACTAGACCCAGCAACTCCAAATGAAATTAGAAGTTAGCAACTCTTGCATGTAAACAGATGTCACTTTCAGGCAGGAAATATCTTCCTTTCTTGTTTCCAGACTCCCTCATGCCAGAGTTCTGTAAAGCACACAGATTTCAGCTGGCCTGAGCCTGAGCCCGAGTCACGTGATGCTCTAGAACAAGCAGCCTGCTTCCTAGCACAACTCTGCTCCTCTGATCGTTAATTTTAACAAGGATTTTCAAACTTACCTTCTCCACTGGGGAAACTTACTTGCTACCTCCTTTCTGACTACCTCTGCTTTCGATTGGTGGCAAAACAGAAGATAAAATGATGGTTTTTGATGATCACTAAGTTGTGCATCACACTCCTCCAACAACCACCAAAAAGGACAAGGCAGCGAAGTGGCAGAAGGCCGATGTGGGCTCTGAAACTTCTTCTGAGCTACATAATACCCCAATAATGAATGGACAGTGTCTATTAACCCCTGTTTTCAACCAGTTTATAACCTGATAATCCCATCGTTATGACATCAGTATGCTGTAAAACTTGCTTAACTATGTCATAATGATGGGATTACAGGATAGAATGTCACCACCTGTCAAAATTCTTGGAAAGGAAAGGTGATCTGTTGCTTGGACATTCATTCAAAACACACACATTCCATTCAGATAGCTACAGACCTGCTGCAGTATAGATCGTAATGGCTAATTTCAGCACTTCAGTAGCTCAATATTTAAACCAGGAGGCATTCACAGCTGAGCAGGAGAACAAACGCACATTGAAAAAAACTGTATTTTTTCCCACAGTGGTTAGTTTCTCCATACATTATAAAATACAATGCCAGAGTAATGGTGGTCAACCATGAACGAAATCACCTCTTGAGGTTGCCATGAGAATTGTAAATCTCTCGAGCTGCGCTCTCAAGGTTACTTGGTTGTCCTGGCAACTACTTGAGGTGATTATATCATAGTTAACCACTGTTACTCAGGCATTATCATCTATTTAATGGTGGGTTTGTTCGTAATAGAAATGGAGCCTATCCAAGACTCTATTATGTGCCGGATGGAAGGTATGCAAGTCATCAGGCCAGCAATGACTGAGCTTACCCAGCGGATCAGAGACTCTGAGGCTCATATTAGCTCAATTGAAGATTGGCAAGCTAAAGCCGATCCCTCCATCACAGTTTAGCAGCAAAAGCTATCTAAATTGGAAGCAAGACTCGAGTATCAAGAGGGATGTTATTGCTGCAACAATCTCATTGTTCTGGGTTTGCCAGAGAAATTGGAAGTGAGAGAGAGACTTTGGCTTTTGTGTAAAAATGATGCGAATGTGTTGCTGGTTCCTCAGCAAATAGTCCGCAATACATTATTGAGAGAGCCCATAGAACATTCTGGCCAATGCCGAGTGAGGGAGAGCCCTCTCCCCCCTGCACTGCACCATACCCCATTGTATTTAGACTGCTTAATTACCTGGATGAAATAAATATTCTTCAGGCTGTCAGAAATGCCAAGTCCTTGACCTGGGAGGGCAAACCCATTTCTATTTTTCAAGATCTTCTTATAAAACCCACTGAAAAAGAGCCGAGTACCAGTCATTCATCAATAAACTCATTGTGGCCGGAATCCACTTTAAACTTCTGTACCCTGCTCGGCTACAACTCCTACAAGATGGCCAGCAAATCATCTTTGAGTCGGCTGAGCAAGCCAAAGGAGAACTTTCTCGATTGATGATCGAGTTGTTTAAACCAGCCATCTAGGGTACTACAGAGATCTGATGGCGGTGTCTCTACCTCAAGCCACATGGAGTTTGCAACAATCCTGGACTGACTTTTTGATGATCAGTTCTTTTTGTAACTTGTGTCTCCACAGTTGCTCACAGAATTCTGCTGTGCCAATACTTTCTGTTTGAGGAAGGTCTTTGGCAGAATTTTCTCTCTCCTGTGTGTTTGTGGCTGCAGTGGGCATAGCCCTGAAGATGTTTTGCTTTAGAAAAGGACTCCCTGCATAAATTACCTTCCAAACAACATGACAGAGTGTTAAAAATAGTGTCCTCCATTGAAGCCTTATTACTATGCTGCCTGTGTGTGTATAGGATCTGGAGAGCACTATTTTTCCTATGGCTTGAGAAGTTAATTTCTAATCCCTGCAAGGCATCAAAGAAGGCAGGACTTTGTTTAGGGGCATGACCAGGACACCTGGATGGACATGTTTGGGGGAGGAGGGTAAGCAGGTGCCACCCACTAGAGGCAGGCAGGTGTTTCCGGGGGGAGGGAACTTGCAGCCAGGGATAGGGAGGTGATACCTCCTCATTTCTCCCTTTCCTAGATTGCAAGAACAGCCTCAGAGAGAACATCAAGGGTTTCGTCAAAGACTATACCTTAAGGCAATGGCAGAAAGTAGACCTTGTGAATCCTGAAACATTCTGGTAAGTGCTGAGTTTCAATGCTCTGACCTTTATAAAAATAAATGAATATGGTCTGCATTCAAATCACAATATTTTTGTGATACACTTTACTCCCTCCACTGATACTGCAACATTTCAAACTGCAACACTGGGGCTGGTAGCATGGCATTATTGCCTGGAGGTTATAGCAAGGAGCTGTGAATGAGCTCTGTACATTCAGCAGACAGAGCTGAATTCTGCATGTAGGATTGTTTTCAGTAGCACATGACCCTAGCAGGATAATCAGAAAATATAAGCTTTACCCCAGCCCCATTATGGCAACATATTCACCTGGATGTAAACACTGGATCAGAGGCAATCTGATTTTATTACAGGGACAATTATTACCAGCAGAATAATAAGAAGTGGAAATATTTTATTTTTTTATCAATGATACCAACTGGACTTGTAATTTATATAATCTGAAATAGTAAATACTCACATGTCTAGTGTATTGTACGGTTGGCAAATGTTTACTTGCTTTATGCAGTGATGTAATACCCTCCCTGTAAAGTAAGAGCAGCTATTGTTTTTTAAAACTTTTTTATTGAGTACGTCAAAGTACATATTCAATATAGTATACTTGGTTCCATGTACTATAAAGTTACAACTTGTATGTCTTCTACAAAGGATTATAAATATTCCACCCTCTGTTACATCATAGGAGGGTTAACAAGTATAGATTTATGTTTGCTCATGTAAACATTTAAATTCTAAATACATTTTTAAATGGCTTCTTTGCCTAGACCATGGACCTTATTCTAAATAGCTCTGCCATAAAAGTCCTTGAGTAAAACACTCATAGATATGGTCTTAGTGACCTATCATTAGTCCATGTAGAAGTTATAATTCTCCCAAAAACATTATGGAGACATCGAACAGCACATTGGCCCCCTGAAACAGTAGTTACTAACAGTAATATTATTATTTTAACTCAGTAAACAATTAGTAGGCTGAGAGGAAATAAATAGTTTATGGTAGTAATGCACTCACCATTGTGCCCTACCCAGTCCTATGTCAGTACATATCACTAATCCCCTCAGATCACCATTTAACTCTTGAACCCCTTATATAGTTAAGTGGCCCATATTGAGATAATATTAAGCCACTCTTAGTCCCCTTCAGATTCTGAATCAACAGGTGCCCTGCGTTTTGCAAAGTCTGCTTGAATTTTCTTGACTCTCTTCCCGCTTCTGTTGGGTTATTAAAAATAAAAGTTTTCCCTGCATATTGTACACGCAGTTTCGCAGGGTATAACAGAACATTTGCTATCTATAGTTGACACAGCTCAGATCTTACCATTTTGAATGCCTTGAGTCTCTGGCGTGTTGCATCAGAGAGATCGGGGAAAAAATAATTCTTGGGCCATCCAGCAAGTGAAGTTGACCCTTTTCTTTGGCTGCCTGTAAAATCAATTCCTCAATGGTCGGACCTGCCGTGATGATAAGGATCGTCCGTGGAGTCCCTTTTATCTGGGGTCGACGTCGTGGAGTAATCCGGTAGGCTTGCCTGATATCCCCTTCCACCGAAATAGCAAGTGTGGATTTCACCAAGGAAATCATATATTCTGTTAGATTATGTCCTTCGAGCATCTCTGGAACCCCTAATACCCGCACATTGGCTAAGCGGGCTCCATTCTCTAGGTTTTTTAAACGTTGACGCAGTAAGTGGTTCTCACTCACCAGACCCACGGTAGCCATGACGGCCTTTTCAGCCATCGTGTGCGATGATTTACTTTGTGTTGCTACCACGTCTAGTTTTGCTTCCACCATAGTGACCCTCGAAGTGAAACCGTCCACTTTCTTGTCTAACTCCTTGACAAAGGACTCAAGGTCCTTAACTGCTTTCAGGACAGCCGCATTAGAAGGTTCGGTGTCTGAGCCATGTGCTGGGCCCTGTTGCTGCAGATTCTTAGGTCTCCCCAAGTTGTCTCCAATTAAGCTGGCGAAAGTATAGTTCTTTTGATGGTTTACTTATATTATCCAGTGGTAGAACACTCGAGGAGTCGGGATAAGTTCTGTGATTTACCAAGAGTTAAATTTTACAGTTTAAAATCACTAAAATTGAATCTGTAAATGGGAGCTTCTGTACAAGATGTCTTTATCAGTCGGCAGCTAGCCACACCCCCAAGAGCAGCTATTTAACTGAAATAATAAATAAATAAATTAAATGGTAAATGTTGAGTCTTTTTCCTTCACTGCTTATTAAAACAGCAGAGCCATATGCACATTTTGCAGTGATGTAAAATGTGTTAGCTTACAAGTATATATTACATTGTGTTAAATACACAGTGGTTGAAAAAATGTTCAGAAAGCTGTACAATTATGTAATATTGATTCACATAAGAGCATTATATGTAATGTCAGGCATATATTAGTAAGGGAAAGAAAACTTATGGAATTAGGCATGTATATGGAAATGGTACATCCATAAATGAAGTAGTTGAAATGAAAGGTCTTCTGAAGGTGTTGTTATTGAATCCAATAACAGAAGATGCTCCTATTTTGTGTTAATAGCTTTTGAATTGAAATATTCTTATCATGAAATACCTTTAGTAGTAATGCAGTAGCCATTCAAACACATCTTGCATACACAGTATATTAGGCCATGTGCTGCTGACAGAGTCAAAATTTATTGACGTAGGAATGTTACGAGTAATGGAAGAAATGATTCTCCTTCTGTTCAGCAGTAAATGTAGGCTATGTTTTATGGTGAATAGCATGCATAGCTCAGAAGGCCAACTTGTTGCCTAAGTGGTTGTTTTCTGCATGTAAATTATATTTGACACCTACATGTTACTATAAGGTGATGTGTATTACATGAGTGTTGGGTTTGCTTGTGAGACAGTATGTCTGGAAGCTTTAGCTTGAAGGTTGTGTGAGATGAAGTTTAGCATCGTCTTGCGAAGTGACCTAAGGCTTGGTTTTTTTAGCATGTAAATTTATGTTGTGTTGTGAATTTTAAGGAATAAGTACAGATTGATTCAACCATGGCCCAATGAGGAGAGCATAGATTTTAGTAAAAGAAGATTTTTAGATAATATTTTCCCTTGATGTGCTGGATTTCCACAGCTGTATTTGTGCATATGTCTGATAGACATAACAATGTAAATGTGAAGAAATGCTTGATTTATTTGTTAAATTCTGTTTTCCAATTCTGCAGGCCCTCTCCTGTCAGTGTCAAGGGCAGATGCACTTAGCTGTCTCAGTGAGGCCATCTCAGTTAAGGGTACTTGTTGAAACTTTATATTATAAAGTACGATCAATAATTTTTAAAAATGTTACTTTTACAATGTAGTATAAGAATAAAATGTTTTGTAGCTGTAGTTTTTTGTGTTCATTTTGCCACCTGCCAACTCATGGAATCTACCCCAGTTTCATAACAGGTATAAATGTTGTTTTAAATAACCTCTTTTGTGAGTGATGAAGATGGCGGTTACATGTTGTCCTGAACTCTTGACACCAGCTACTTTCACTGGTGCTATGTTTCTGAAAATGACTCAGTTAAACAACATGCTTAGATTTTATAATGTTATATAATAGGTTTAGCTTGTTTCAAACGTTTATCACCATCAACATTCATGATACAAAGTAATAATAATGGATACACATGTGCAAAAATGTGCAAGAAGAGTACATATACAAAGTAACAAGATAGAGTGCATACATACATACATACTGTACATACATGATACAAAGTAATAATAATGATAATAATGGTGTGTGCCTTCCTTTCTTAGGCAAAAAAGGAGACAGTATTCAAACAGCTCATAAGCTTCCAGTGGGTCTGCCATGCTGGTATCAGACCGGGACAAACACCTCTCAGGTCACCTGAAGACAACTGCAGTCCCCTAATACAATAGTATGCTTTCTCACTAATAATACTGTATTAGGGGACTGCAGTTGTCTTGAGGTGAGCAGAGAAATGATTGTCCTGGTGTGATACATGCTTGGCAGACCTGCTGGAAGTTTGTGAGCTGTTTGAAAACTGTCTCCTTTTGTACCATGGAAAGGAAGGCATACACCACAGAGATTTATATGCTCTAACAACATTTTAAAGCTATGTGATGTTATTTCACAATGGTGATTTCAAACTGCCAGTAAAAACAGATGTAACCCCCCTGCAAATGGGGGTTCCCAAAAATCTTCCAGGAGCTTGCCTGAATGCTCCAAGTCTGGGCGGTGTTCAGCGTCTGAGCTGTTTAAATGTGGTTCCAAGTGAGTGCTTTTTGAGCCTCCACGTACTGTCTTTTTAAGAGCTGTCTGCTTGCAGATTTAATTGGTTTGTATGGGGGGAGGACTGTGTATTTAATGCTCTAATCCCGCCCGGGCTGCTGTCAATTCACTCCGTTTCTGCCGTTGCTACATGTGCAGAGGGAGCCTTGCTGAAAGATATAACTGTTTGCCAGAAATCATTTAGAGTGACTGAGAAAATGTAGTTTGTCTAACCTGTCTTCGTTTCAGCATGAACTGTTTCAGTGTAACTTTTTCATTTTGGTCCTGAATAGCTGACTTGGACCAATCAGGATGATAGGGGGACCCTAAAATGGAGCCTGTGGACGAATTGGAACTTGGACTCTCAATTTTGAGCCAGCCACAAGGGGATTGTATGGGCAGTAACTCTGGGAAATGTAGTTTTAACCTTGGCGCCTTTTTCCAGCAACAGAGGGGGTCTTATTGTAATTGACAGCTGAACCAGACAACAGAATGGTGTGGATCTAAAAGAAATGCCCTGCTCTGTGACTGGAAAGATTAGATCAGTTGTGACTGTGAAGAGAGAAGGAGCTCTGTGCTTCTGAGGTGTATAGTTTCGTGTGGGAAGCGCGTGTGAGGCCCTGAGTTTCGGTCTGCAGCCTTTGTGAGTGCCAGTTTGGACTGAATCCAAGTTGTGAGGAGAAAGAAGCACTAGAAGTGTGGAAACCAGGCTTACCCTGTAGAAGACTGGAGAAATTGCTGAATCTCACTCGGTCTGTCAGGAACTGAAGCTGCTTTGTGTGCTCCCGGGTATTTTACCGTAATTGCGATCGGGATCGAGGCGCAGTCTGCCTGGTATAGTACTTTCCTTTTACATATGAATGTGCGTAGTGCTTGTGAGGAATCACTATTTCCAATCCCCAGTGCTATGTGCTGTGTGTTGAAGCTGGAAGCAAACCCCAGCTTATCTCGGACTAAATCCGTTTTCATCAACTGCAGGGGGTCCAGTCACAAGGACTTTGTCTCCATGCCTTGTTGTTCTGGCAATCCAGAAGAACATCCACCATCTGGTTTTCAGCTTGGGTATTATGAGTACAAGTCAGGGTATTCCCCTGCAGCCTGTTTTCAATCACAAGTGTGTCATCTGATTCTTGTTGTTTCACTGTTTCATGGACTGAGCCATCCGGCCCTGAACGACAATTGGGTGTTGTGCATATATTTTCTTCTACAGGGCCCTATCCATCTGCACCTGCCGGCCAACCCCTGGCTAGCTCCCCCCAACCTGGGTACCCAGAGTGTGACTTTTCAGACCCTGTATGTGTGCACAGTACTGTGATTTAATGCCACCAATTAACCTGATTTCCCCTTCCCATGTTACTGTCCCCTAAATAAATCAGATTTGTTGTTGTTATACTATATACTGTCTGTTGTGTTGGTACTTATGGAAACAGTATTGTGTTTTGCTGTGTATGTTGTTTAACCTTATTTTACAGGGGGGCCTCAGAGATGTGCTGCAGAATCAGTCTCGAGGATAAGTGGTATCTATACAAGTGAAAAGTGTGTATACTTGGGGTATTGGGGCTGTAACTCCGGTGTACTGTGTGAGCCACTAGAGGGAATAAAAGGGGGTCTCAGTGTCCCAGAGGGCTGTGACCAAGCTAGTCTAACCACTACAAACCCTGACCTCTGGGTGGAGGCACCCGCCATAGGACCTAGGCCCCTCAACCTGTCCGTAGTCAAACAGGCAGGGGTAGTAGCCCTTGGGATAGCGCCACCTAGGGGTTAGACTATTACTTTCAACCTGTCTGATAAAAAAGCTTCTTCTGGTTTATGGGTGTCATCAATCAACTACAACTAGTAACATTTAGATACTACAATGCCTTAAATAGATGCTATGATTTGTAACTGCAGTATGTAAGACAAACACATAAACTTGTCAGGCTAATTTAACAAAAATGAAAAACAAACAAACAAAAAATGTATTAAAAAAATCCATTATGCTAAAGCCAGTGACTTTGTACTAGTATCCCCCCCAACTGGCCAAGCAGAAATAATCACAAACACATTGTGACACCATGGCTTGTGGTGTGTGTAGGCTGAACAAGTATAGGGTGCTACAGAGATCTAGTTGTTACTGAGCACTACCTATAATTTAACAACTCAGGAATTCAAGACATTGAGCATATACAGCCTGCTCACTGGCCACCAAAAGAGCACACCTGGCTCCTGGGGACACCTCTGCATCTCATAACCAGCATCATTTACATCAGTCTGGATGTGAGAAAGATTCTACCTTTTTTTCCTTTTATAAATTACTTTTTTTCCTTTTATAAATAAAATTACCATCTGGAAAGCCCCTCTATCCCCTTGAGGTTCCATTGGAACCAAGTTTCAGTCTTCTTCTCCTGACATTTCTTTGTATTTTTTTTATAATAGGCTGCACTCTGGGCCAGCAATGAAACACAGAGCACGCATTGCTCCTGTGGAGAGCTCTTCCTCTCCTGACAGTATCATTTGCATCAGTCCACTTGGGAGAAAGATGCAAATTTTTTTTGTAATCAGTAAATATAAAATATCATCTGGTGAATCACTCCACCTTCCCAGGTCCCACAGGAACCGAGTGTCTCCCTTCCTCTTCCAACAGGCTGCACTATAATGTGCCTCATTGGTAGAATGTCTGATCTGTGTTTTTTTTTTTTAACAGGCTTCTCTCCAGCCAGCAAAGGAGCACATATTGCTCCTGGGGACACCTAGCATATTCCACAAGACTGACTGTCATCATTTACATCAGTCTGGCCAGAAGAAAGGCGCTACTTCTTTTTATCATTAAATAAAAAAAAGAGGAAAGGCCTAATATCTTGAAAAAGATTTAATAAAAATGTTTCTGCACTTACTTTGAGACACATTTTTCAGCTCTCCTCTTTATAATTAAGAATGGCACTCTGCTTGAAGGAGGGTGCTCATTGGAGCAAGGTGGCAACATGTATGTTTCAGTGCTAAACTATAACACAATTGCTTTCATTGTTTTTCTTGCACTATAACTGTTTTAAGGGATTCAAATACATGCTTAAACCCATAGGTGACTACTGACAGCAACATAGTGCTGCTTGAAAAGTTTGGTTGGTCAAAATCTGTCCAGGCAGACTGAGGGCCTGCAACTCCACATCGATTACTGCCACGCTCATTAGAACGCAGTCTTTATCAACTGGCTACAGGGACCCTAATTGCCCACCCAAAAGAAATTGTTAAATCCTTTAGGGAGTTTTTTGCAGCTATTTATTCAGCCTCACCAGATGTTTCTACTGACCCAGCAGAGATCTCCCAATACCTTCAGAGGGTACCTCTTCCCCAATTATCACAGATGCAAGGTGACCTCTTAGGTGGCCCTATTACAGTGGAGGAGGTATGGTTGGCTATTTAATTCCTTGCTATAGACTGCTTCTCTGGTCCAGATGGTTTCCCAGCAAACTTTTCTAAGACTTTTTCAGCAGAGCTTACACCAATATTAATTAGTACAAGTCTATAATTATTTATTTGACCATGGATTGACTGATCAATCCCTTATGCGTGCCTGTCTCATTCTGTTACTTAAACCTGGGAAGGATGGCCTATTTCCTGAAAACTATAGATCAATTTTGTTAATTAACACTGACTTTAAAATTTTAGCCAAAATATTAGCTACCCAGTTGGAGTCAGTCTGGGAATTGCTTATTAGTTTGGAACAAGTGGGCTTCATGAAAGGCTGGCTTTCATCTGACCATACCTATAAATTATTTCATCTTATGGCGGTGTCTGTGGAGGCCAAAGATCCCATGACTCTGGTCTGCCTAGACACTAAAAAAGCATTTGATAGAGTATTATGGCCTTACCTGTTCCAGGTTCTCCAGGCTTACAATATTCCCCATAATTTTGTTAAATGGATCGGAGTACTTTATAGCCATCCATCAGCTGTTATCTGGTGTAACGGGGTCCTCTCCAAACCTTTTTCAGTCACCGCTGGCACTTGACAGGGACGTCCTCTCTCCCCCTTTAGTTTAATTTATACTAAGTGCCCTTGTTACGTAGGCTGAAGCTGAACCCCTGAGTTCAAGGAATAGTAATAAGTGGAACAGAATATAAAATATCCATGTATGCAGATGATATTTAACTACATCTCTCTGATCCAGAAACATCCATTCCCACTGTGCTGGATAAAATTAAACAGCTTGGGTCCATCTCAGCCTGTAAACTAAACTTGGGGAAAACTAAAGTGTTACCTTTAAATGCTTTCATTGATAAGATTTCCATTATGTCTTTAGGCTTGTAATGGGATTCTAAGGCTTTAACATATTTAGGCATTCAGGTTCCATGTCGTCTTACAACTCTCTCGAAGCTTAATTTGGACCCTCTATTAAGTAAAAATAAGGTGTGATTTAAAGAGATGGGCTAGGTAACCACTTTCTGTATGGGGAAGGGCTAGTGTAATTAAAATGAGCATTCTTCACCATATATTGTACCCCTTTGGGATGCGTAATGTCATTTTGACATGTAAATAGTTTCTTCAACTCCATTCCTTGCTTTCTGCGTTCTTGTGGAAAGGAGGTGCTCTTCGGCGGGCATACTCTAAACTGACATTCCCAACTATATATGGAGGTCTACGGTTACCTAATTTTTTTTATTTATTATTTAGCCCTTCATGGTGCTAAGTACTTCCATTGGGGTGAATCTCAATTGACAGAACCAGAGTGCTAGGTACCTTTGTGGTTCTCTCTCTAGAGCAGGACCTGTACTCTAAAGAAAGAGTTTCGCTGCAGGGTTTGTTGTATGTACTCCCTAAATTACTTCCATCCAGACTAAAGATCACTCCCATATATTGGTCTTTATGGGCTCATGCTCAGATGGGTTGATATTATGGGTTTAAACACAAACAATCTGTAGCACAGACACTTTTCTATAATCTCAATATTAAAATTGCACAAAGACCCATTCACCTTATTTTTTACCACTAAATTTTACGCTTTGTGTTCGTTACATTCTTTCAGATAATAATACTTTGGATTTCTCATCCTTTTGGGTTGCTCATAACTTATCCTCTCATTTTTATTTTAAATATTTACAACTTTTGGAGTCTGACAGCATGCTTAGGGCCCTTACCATGGATGGCCACTCCAGCATCTCATTTTAAGATGTTGACTTTGGCAGCAGGTAAGAAACACGCAGTGGCATAGCAATATGATCTGTATCAGTGATCCGCCCCACGCTAGCATGTTTTGTAATGTTGCTTTACGGGCAATGCTGGGGGTGTGATCCATAGAAATCAATGGGACTGTATTTTAGACTTCAATTTTAGTATTTTAGATGGCTGCTTTTAACAGATCATGGCCACTGCTTAACTAATAAGGTCTTTGTTAGCTAAGTGGTGGCCATGATCTGTTCCGAACGGCCATCTAAACTACCAAAGTTTGAATTTAAAATACACCCCCATTGATTTCTACGGATTGTGCCCCCACATTGCCCATATAGTGACATCACAACATGCGCTGGCATGGGGCTGGATTGGGGACCGATCACTGTCCTAGAAGGTATCAGGAAGTGGAAGGGATCAGCGCAGCCTGGCTCCACTGACCCAAACTACGATCCCTTCCTTTCCTAAACAGGGGCAACTACAAAGAAAATTATATGCAGTATATAACTTCTGCCCAGGTGAGGGTTTGTTTTGCTTTTTCTTGCAGGGACCTGGATAGTTGCTCTTTAAGAAACATTTAATTTAGTATCAGGAAAATAAAGTAGAAACCAACAATGCAAAACAAAAGACATTGCCAATGCATTGTTTGTGGCTATTTGTAAAGCATGTGGTTTATATATTTTTTATCCCCCCAAACAGCATCAAGCTCTCCATGTGAAACTAAAGGTGGTTTATGGTAGTTCACCCTAAGTGTTTTATTTTATTATAGTTTATTTAGGGTCAGAAAACAGTTTCATAGCATTTGTTTCTGTAACTTTTACCACAGGTACCCTATTTTACAAATGGTAACCCTAACAGAAGAACACAGCATCCAAGCCAACACGCTTTTTTTTACTCCAACTGTTCTAGGGCAGACCACGTGACTAAATACTTAGCTGTGTAGGGGGGAAGAGAAGAATCAGAAAGAGCATTAAAAGTTTCTGCTTGGGTGATTAGGTCACCGCAGAAAAGATAGAATATTAGAAAGTTTAGCATAGAAGAAAGGCTGCAGCCAAAATAGGAAAGAAAAGTTAAAGGTTATCTGCCATGTTGTGAGTCCATTTCTGCACTAAATATTTCAGGTCTCAGCATAACAATGTTTCTAGGGACATGGATATGTTGTTCATCCACACTCATTGGCAGGTATCCTTGCCGCTTTAAATCTTGCCGGAAGGTCTTCAAGCTTGCTCCTCCCACCCACCCGGGTGGTATAACTCTCGGCTCTGCCCCATGACGCCAGATCTTCCTTACTGCTTGGAAGCTCAGGTTCCCTCCTTAACGCTCTGCGTTTGAGACTGGTTCCTATTTTCTCCGTTTGCGGATTTAAAAATAAATTTTGCGAATAAGACTTCTGTCTTCGATCCCTCGCGGCTGCGATGGACAAATCGACTCCCGGATTTCGGAGATGCCCATGCGGGCAGAAGATGTCTCGGACGGATCCACACTCCACGTGTGTCTACTGCCTAGGCCTTGAGCACGACCCGCAGGCTTGCGACCTGTGCTCATCTTTCTCGGCCTACGTCCTCGAAGACCGTGCTGCCCGATTGCAACTGGGCCGTCCCGAGAAGCGTTTCTCTCCGGTGAAGTCCAAGGAGGCCCGGTTGGCGGTGTCCGTGGTGGCGGGCTCGGCGGATCAGCTTGAGCGGATGTCCGCCCTCGAAGAGGAGGCGGCGCGGGCCGTATCTTCCTCGGCTGCGGCATTTATCCCACTCTCTCTGGGTTCTTCCTACACGGCTTCTTTTAAGGAGCTTTGTCTGTCCCTCTCCACTAAGGGAGAAGGGCCTACGTCTGCTGGACCTTATTCTCGGTCCAAAAACAAGGACAAGGGTAAGTCCCTCCGTCGACGCTCTTGGGACCGGGAAAGGTCCCTCTCGAGTCGTCGACCCGTCGACCGGTTGACGCTGACTTCCGGCCACTGGCCTCACGGTGTTCCGTCAAGGTCAGTTGACCGAGACTCCCACCGGCGAAGTCGAGATTTTCGACCCGTTGGATGGGCTGTCGCCTTAGCAGCCGAGATTCCCCTCTCCCTGTTCCCCGGAGGAGTTGAGGATCCCTGGCTCGCCTGCGCCTCCAGTTCTGGAGCCCTCGGATGAACCATCCGAGCCGAACGGAGTGCCGGTTCCGGCCGACACCTCCCCACACCGACCTCGGAAATTCCGGGACTCTCAGTCTCGGTCTCGGACCTCGCGGTCCAGCCGATCCCACCGTCATCGGCGGTCTCGGTCTCGGCACCTGGATGGCGCAGTGTCGCCGCTCGTCCTCGTCCTCCTCCTCGGACGAGGGGAGGCTTCGGCGTAAATTACGTCGACGGTACGAGGACCTTATGTTGCAACAGCTCCTCCTGGCCGGGAGTAAGCCGACCCCGTCGCCTTCCCCGGCCATTAAGTGGCTGTCACCAGAGCGGCCGACACAACCCCTCGACTTATCCGAGGAGCCTATACCCAGGCCGGTTGTTTGGCCAAAACCAGCTGCTCCACCGATTCCGGTGGAACCTCCGCCTCCACAGCCACCAATTGGGGCTCCGACCAAGGATTCTCGGTCGGCTAAGGGTCTACCCCATCGGCTGTCAGTTACCCTCACTCCCGACCGACCTCGGCAGGTGAAGGGTGGCTCAGGCCAGAGGCAGCTCTTCGAGGACTCTTCCGAGTCCGAAGATGATTCCTCCTTTTTCTCCAAGCGACTGGACTTGGAGTCTTCAGGAGGTCAGTCAATGGACGATAGCCCGTCGTCCTTCCTAGGACTGCTTCGGCTCATCTCGGAGTCCACCGGGATGGAGCTCGAACCCGTTTCCAAACGGGCCAGGTATCCCCTCACGGAGATTCTGGACCGAGGGGATTCTCCGACGGAGGCCTTTCCGGTGGCTGAGGCCATAGTGGGTCCGGCACTGGAGCTTTGGCAGCGCCCTGCTTCCTGCCCTGCGCCTTCGGCCAGGATGGCCAGGAAGTATGCGGTCCCTACCGGTTCCTTGTCCGGTTTTTCGGAACACCCCTCTGCTGAGGGGTTGGTTACCGACAGCGTTTTCCGGCGCGCCCGGCATATGCAGGGATGTGGACAAACCTCCTGACAAAGGTCCAAGAATGGACTATGTCGAGGCGAAAAGTCTCGCTCGCGTCCTCTCTCGCCTTCGTCAGGCCAGTTCGGCCGTCCTCATGGCACATTTTTCTCATGCCCTGTTGGGCTCCCTGGATGAGGTCATCCTCATCTTCCCGCCGATCTGCAGACTACGGTTAAGCAGGTGGGACCAGGGCAGGGCAGTGGCCAAACAGCAGCTCCAGACTGCTTTGGATATAGGGGACTCATGTGCCAGATCGGTGGCGGCCGCGGTGGCTATCGGTCGGGCTTGGCTGAGGATATCCACCTTTACTCGGATACCCAGCACAAGTTGGCGGATGTTCCTTTTGGGGACTGACCTCTTCGGCCCTGGGGTGGAAGGTCACCTGCAGAGGATCGAGAAGTCCAATGCTACCTTGGACTCGGTCTCTTCTGCTCAGAAGGACAAGGCCGCAAACCACAGCCTAAGCCCTTTGTCCTTCTGTGCTTTGGCCGGCCCAGCAACGTCAGGGCCAGCAGGCTCGGCCTTGCATCCCAAACCCAAACGCCCGGCTTCCTCTAACAGGAGGCAGGAGGAAAAGGCCCAGGAGGTCCCTCGGCCGGTCCCTCCTCCAAGCCTGCCCAGTGACGGGCTGAGGGGTGTCACCCCATTCCGCCACCTTACCCTGGGTCCCCGTGGGGACGGCCCGCACTCCGCTCCGCCTGGTCTGCTGTTTCCACGGACATGTGGGTCTTGGAGGTGGTGGGAAGAGGCCTGCCTCTGAATTCGAGCAGGCACCACCCTTCAGAGCCGCCGCCTCGGGGCTTCGGGATCCCCAGCCTCACTGGCGGCTCGTCGAGCCGACATCGCTCTCCTCCTCCAGAAGGAGGTGATAAGAGAGGTGGTGGACCCTCCTTCAGACCCAGGGTTTGTGTCCAGGTACTTCCTGGTTCCGAAGCGGACGGGGGCTGGCGCCCCATTCTCGACCTACACGACCTAAACAAGTTCCTAAGGTCTCGAACCTTCAGGATGGTCACTCTGGCTCAGATAATACCATCCTTGGAACGCGGTGTGTGGTTCTGCTCTCTGGACTTGCAGGACGCGTTTTTTCACGTCCCTATCCGTCCGTCTCACCAGAGATTCCTTCGCTTCCGAGCGGAAGGATCCCTCTTCGAGTTCCAAGCCATGCCCTTCGGCTTGTCTCCAGCTCCCAGGGTCTTCACCAAATGCATGGCAGTGGTGACAGCATTCCTGCGGCGCCGAGGGGTCCGGGTGTACCCTTACCTGGACGACTGGCTGATAGCAGCTCCTCCAGGAAGGAGGCGGAGTGGTCCAGAGATCTGGCCCTCCAGGTCTGCTTTCAACTGGGCCTCCTTATCAGCGAGGCCAAGTCGGAACTCGAGAGCAAGCAGGTGATTCTATTCATCGGGCGCAGCTCGATTCTCTTCGAGCCAGAGCGCTGCCCCGCGGACAGGGCCGAGGTTCTTTCCTCCTTGCCCGATCATTTCTGGTTGGGCACTGCGCCTGCCCGGGACTTCCTGCGCCTCCTGGGTCTCATGGCGGCCTGCACCAGCGTGGTCCGTTGGGCCCGCTGGAACATGCGTCCCCTTCAGTGGGGACTGGCCAGCCAGTGGTCACAACGCTGCGATCCTTGGACCAGCTTGTGTCGGTGACACAGGGATGTGGGGCGGCTCTCAGTGGTGGACCGTTCCAGATCATTTGCAGGAGGGCATCCCGTTAGTCGCCCGACCGACGGTCTCTCTATCGACCGATGCCTCTCTGATGGGTTGGGGTGCCCATCTGGGGGAACACCGGGCTCATGGCCTCTGGTCCCCGCAGGAGTCCCGATGCCACATCAACCTGCTGGAGCTCCGAGCGGTCCGCCTAGCTCTCACCGCCTTTGCTCCGTTCCTCCGGGGTCAAGTGGTCCGAGTCCAGACGGACAATACCACGACCATGTACTATCTAAACCGCCAGGGCGGGACGCGCCCATGCTTCTATGCAAGGAAGCTCTCCGCATTTGGTCACTCAGGCGCAGCCTGGAGGCGGATCTCCAGCTATTCACGTGGCAGGAGCCTCCAACACCCTGGCCGATGCCCTGAGCCGGATAGGGGCTGCATCCCACGAGTGGTCTCTCCTGCCGGAGGTAGTACAGCATCTGTTCTCCCATTGGGGCACACCTCAGGTGGACCTGTTTGCCTCCAAGGAGAACGCGAAGCTGAGTCTGTTCCATGCCCGCCCCCCTCAGCAGGGCTCGCTGCAGGGGGATGCCTTCTCGAGGCAGTGGACCCCGGGCCTCTTTTACGCCTTTCCCCCATTTCCCTTGATCCACAAGGTGCTTCTCAAGGCGAGGAGGGACAAGGCGCAGGTGATTCTGATAGCCCCAGACTGGCCTCGCCAGTTCTGGTACCCAGATCTCCTCAGTCTCAGCTCCAGGACTCCGCGGCAGCTTCCAGCTCGCCCGGACCTGCTCTCAGTCAATCAGGGGAAGGTGTTCCATCCGGACCTTCAATCCCTGCACCTGACGGCCTGGTTCCTGAGTGGCTAGAGTTCCAGGCCTTGGGTCTTTCCGACGAGGTCCTCAATGTAGTTGAGGCGTCCCGTAAGGAGTCGACCAGAAAATGCTATGCCTTCAAATGGAAAAGGTTTTCCATTTGGTGTCAGGGCAAGGGCTTGGACCCTTCCTCCTGTTCCTTGGCAAGCATCTTGGACTATTTATGGTCCCTTTCTAGTCAAGGGCTTAGGTCAACGACCCTAAGGGTGCACCTGGCAGCCATCTCTGCTTAGCAGGCGCGGGCGGGAGGCAGTCGGTGGCGCAGGAGAAGGTGGTCTGGCGCTTTTCAAAGGCCTTGATCACATTTCCCCTCCAGTGCGGGAACCCCCACCTCCGTGGGATCTACTGCTGGTACTGGCAAAGCTCATGGGCAAGCCATTCGAACCTATGCACAGGTGTGTTCTCTCTCACCTATCGTGGAAGACCGCCTTCTTGGTGGCTATCACGTCAGCCAGAAGGATGGGAGAGCTCCAGGCGCTTTCCATCGAGTCTTCTTACCTGGTCTTCCACAGGGACAAGGTTGTCCTGCGCCCCCAACCGAAATTCCTTCCGAAGGTGGTGTCGGAGTTTCACCTTAACCAGGTGTTGACTCTGCCGGTGTTCTACCCCAATCACACCTCGGAGGCCGAATATAGGCTCCATACTCTGGACCCTAGAAGGGCTCGCTTATTATAAGGGAGCGACGGCTGAAATTGGGAGAGGTTCACAGCTGTTTGTCACCTACGCTGGAAGCCGCATCTGGCAGACCTGCAGCCAAGCGGACGATAAGCAGGTGGGTAACCTCCTGCATAGATCTCTGCTATAAGTTGGCGGGCATGGAGCCTCCCAGAGGATAAGAGCTCATTCTACCCGCCATACTGCTGCAACGGTGGCTGCTTCCAGGGACGTCCTATCCAGGAAATCTGCAGGGCTGCTACCTGGAAGTCAGCAAACACCTTCATTACCCATTACCACATCGACCTTGAGTCACGCCCGGGATGCTGGTTTTGGGGCCTCGGTTCTCAGTCTCTCTTCCCAAGTAAGTATTATTGGGGTGTGCGTCTTGCCTTCCTCCCTCCGGAGAACTGCTAGAGTCTGCCAATGAGTGTGGATGAACAACATCCATGTCCTAAATACAGGTTACTCACCTGTAACAGGTGTTCAAGATGAGTGTTGTTCATCCTGACCCCACCCGACCTCCCGGCCGACGCACAGCCTGAGCTTCCAGCGGGCCAGATCTGGCGTCATGGGGCGGAGCCGAGAGTTATACCACCCGGGTGGGTGGGAGGAGCAAGCTTGAAGACCTTCCGGCAAGATTTAAAGCGGCAAGGATACCTGCCAATGAGTGTGGATGAACAACATATACCATTCCTAGAACTCCTGTTACAGGTGAGTAACCTGTATTTTCCTTCCTATACCTAACTTATGTCATTTAAAGCTTAACGTATCATATAAAGTCGCTGTATGCATAAGCCTTTCTTTTGTTTCACATTTAGTTTCTTTATCTAATCTAGATCAGTGTTCTGTTTCTTAACCCATGTCTAAGGCTTCATGTCCCACGCAAAGTCCTCCGCCCTGTTGCTGGTTATGTATTTGGAAATGTAATCCTCTATGGTGTTCACCAATTAAGCTGCACTTAAAGAATAGACTGGCATGCTTTGTGGCTTCAGTTAACAGTTGGGCTCCAATGCCTTATCTGCCAACTTACAATTCAGCTGCACTTAAAGCATAGACTGGGTAGGGTATGTGCCTTCAGTTAACAGTTAGGCTGCAGCACCTTGTATGCCAACTTACAATTATAGGAATAGTTAGGTTGTGACCCTTATCTACTCCTGCACTGTTTCCACATCCATTTGAGGGAGTCCCATGCTGGGGGGCCAATTTGTAAGCCTAAAATGTATACCCAAAAGGGTTTGGTGGATGAAGACTCCATGAAAAGACACAGGACAGCATTCAAATACTTTATTTATCAGCCATGCAATTTACAGGAAAGCATATTACCTTGTCCTGGGAGCAGAGGGCAGCATCCCACCTTCAGTCTAGGCTCTGACTCAACAAAGGCCCATAACTGTCCCTCTGTTTATACAATTTTCATGCTATAAGCAGCTGTTATACATTACTGTGACCTTACACATTACTATTACCTTGGACACCCCCCCCCCACTAGCAAGAACAGTGTTCCTGCATGTGCACCTTATGTGATTAAGCACTTCTTTTCCTTGTAATTAGCAGTTTTACAAATAGAACCATGTAAAACAGAACTATGCGATATTTTTCTACTAAAAGCAGAACTAACATGCCTACTGTATAGCCAGTAAATTTCCATCAGTTAAGTATAGCCAGTAAGTTTCCATCAGTCAATGTATGACCAGTATGTTTCCATCAGTAAAACTTCACAAAGGGCTAAACTATAGTAGCCAGTACCTTTCTATCGGTAATATACATATTTTCATATCTGACATATCCCAAAGCTTTATGCTTACACAAGTATGCAGATGACACAGTCATCTACATCTTCGGTCCCTCCTCTTTAGCTGTGGAAGATCTGCTCCAACAAGACTTCCACAGTGTCCTGTACTGGTTCCAATTAATCCAGCTCTGGGTCAACACACAAAAAAAACCCCCATCTCCATGACCTTCAAGCACCAGACAGAAATTGGCCAGAGTCCTAACTCATCCCATCTTCTTCTCCTTGAATGGCAACCCTCTTGAAGTGGTTCAGTCCATTAAGTACCTCAGTGTGTGGCTAGCTAGCAAGCTTGACTTCTCTGCCCACATTGACATCATCCATGCCTAACACTCTAAGCCCGGTGGCTTGTATTGCAACAAAGATTGTCTGTCTCTGCAGGTCCACTGTGAGCTTGTCACCAAAATGGTGCTCCTGGACTTTGACTATATGGATGTGGTCTGTGGCACTGCCCCCCCACCTACCTGGCCAGACTTGACACCCTCTGCGACTCCTTCTGCCACTTTGCTACCAACTCCCCCTCTTGTACTCATCATTGCTCTCTTTACTGCTCTTTATCCATTCTCTCTCTCTAGCTTCATATCACCAGATCCACTGTGCCTTATTCATATCCAAATACTGGTTTGGGTCTCTCTCCTCCTACTTCTCATCACTCCTCTCGCTCATCCCCTCTGCCTCCTACTCTCTTTGCTCCAGGGATCTCTACACCTTCGTCATTCCTCATCCCCACTCCTCTGCTTGGCAGTCAGCCTTTTTGTATCATCGCTCATCACTTTGGAACCAACTCGCCTCTTTCCTCCACTTCACTGCCTCCCTGGTTCCCTCGGGTATCAACTGGAATTCTTTCCCTCCCTCCACTCCTCTTTTTGTTCTCCCTGACTGTTCCCCATTCAGTTGCTTCATACCCTGGTGTAAGTGTGACTGAAATGCCCAGTTTGTTGCTCCTGCCTTGTTTTCTCATTTTGCACTTATTCCTATGTTAATCGTGTTCTCTTATTGCACCTTATTGTAACTGCAAACTATGTCTGTGCTGCACATTTTGTATCAACTATTTCCTTCTCCCTTGATTGCATCTTCATTCCAGAGATGCAGATTTGGGTTACCTGAGTGTCTGGGTTTGAGTGTGCCAAAACCTTTTGTTAGCAGCACCTGCCATAATCCTGGTGAGGTAGGCAACAAGATGCACAGTACAAATGTGCTGTCCTACTTGAAATAGCTGGTGCATGGTCACATTGGTAGGTGAGGTGGTATTGGTTCCCAAGGTCCCACTGCAGAGGTGAGAGAAAGAGGCTTCCTCTAAGACTGCTCAAAGCTTGTATTTTGTTATTTTTCACAACTTTAACATCCTGACAGTATCATAAAGTACATTATTGTAAATAGACAACTAATAGGATACCCATTATGTGCCTTGCACCATATTCTTGTGTGCTTGAGTCTTCTTCTGAAGACACACATACACTCAACAATGTTTAAAATACTCTTTTGTGCAGTTTGGCTAGAGATAAACCTCCAGCACAGCAGCTTCAGAAAAGACTATCTGCTTCAAATGATCTGTACACTGTACTGTGCCACAGACTAGCATTCAGCATAGTATAGCAGCAGTCAGGTCACATAACTCATTACTTGGGGAGAAGATGGCCACCGTGATGGGCTGACTGTCTGTAGCAGCATTCTGCTTGAGAGAGTGATATCTCCCTTTTATAGCTTTTAAAGTAATTTTTGAATTTTTTGTTTGCTAAATAACTAAACAGATTTTGAGTAGTGGTAGTTAGTGAGGGATAAAGTGAGTTGGCTATTTAGTAAGTTATTTATTTTATGTTCGCTGTGCGCAATAGCGCAAGTTGAACATTTTGCTATGTACAGGGTTTTGAGAGGTGTGTCACGGTGGTCCAATGCAGGAGACTCTACAAGGTGCTTGTTCAATAATCAGCATGCCTGATCATGACACTGTTCAGGCATGAAAGTGCATGGACTTCAAAACAATGTGTAGACAGGCACATTCATAAATCAGCTCTTTCAGCAAGCACAGCTGATCTCATCATGTGCTCTTAGCTTGCCTGCTTCCTTCCTCCTCATCATTACAGCAATGGAAAGTGAAACAGATTGTTAAATATTGGTTGCCTGTTAAACTGGAGATTAGTTTACCCCCTTCAAATTGCAACAACTTGCACATTTAAATACTTAAGGCCAGATATTCAAAACTTTGCGCTGGGCGCAAACTGTTTGCACAGGTTTAGCACAAGTCTGCTATATTCAAAAGGTCAAATAGCATGCACAAACTGCATTAGCGCCGGGCAAAATTATAATGTATGCAAGGGGCAAACTGAGGGGCCGTGTCAGCGCAATGCTATATTCAGTGAATAGTGCTGCACAAAGTGGTTTTACGTGACTTAGCACAACACTTTGCGTGGTGCAAATTACCACCCAGGAAAAGGTAGTCTTAACTCTGGGCAAACCTGTGAGAGTGTCTTACTGGAATGTTAAAATGGGCATCCTTCAGATCCAGTGACCCCAACCAATGACCCTGTTACAAGGATGGAATTACTGTTCTTAGTGTTACCATCTTGAACTTTTCCTTCTTTAAATGTTTGTTCAGACATCTGAGCTCTAAAATGGGTCACCACTTCTCATTTTTCTTGTGGGTGCGGAAATATCTGGAGTATAGTTCCCTCCTGATTTGAGGGGAGGGACTGCTTCCACTGCATTTGCAAGTAACATCTTTTTCACACCTCTAACTCCAGCAAAATTTTCTCTGCTGGGGTATGAGGAGGAAAGGCTCTGTGAGTCTGCAGCTTTGGAAATCTTTTGAACTGCAGAGAAAAACCCTGGCCTGACCCACTATTTCCAGGACCCACCTGTCTGAAGTAAGGCACCCTCCCCCACCCCCTGAATTTCTCCAGGTACGTGCACAGCTTGCCACGAGGAGTGCCTCTGTTCCAGCACTCAAGGATTTGAATTATCTAGACTTGGCTCCATTTTTACCTCTTGCTTTGTTGCCTTAAATATTACTGTCGGCATAGGCTTGGATATAGTTTTTCTACTCTAACAATTCTACGTCCTAAGGCATAAATGGCTTTGTTTTAAATGTGCTTTAAGGACAATACAACTGTATTTAAGATCTTATAATATTTCCTAAAGTAGTAATGACTACTGTATCAACTGTGCACTAAGGATTTCCTCTTTTGTGGCATGCCCTTAAAATTCTATGTAAGTGTGCTGCTTCTTGAGTCCTGAAACCTCTGTCTCCTATATTCACAATTTGATTTCTGCTGTTAAAAGCCCTGATTAGACTACAGTCCCCTAAATTGACAAAATTGACTTCTGTTACTAAGAGCCTTGATTAAGACTATGTCCCGACTATACAACTTACTCTGCCTGTAAGGTGCCTTTCAGTCTGCTGCTGTCCTGAGGCTCTGGCTCTTGTATAATTCAAAAAAAAGGAAAAAAATGCAATTTCCAACCATCAGTTTCTTTCTTATTCAGAGCAGGAACAACGTGGCACTACCCTATACAGCAGTACTCTGTCTAATCCGAATTAGGATTCTCTCGAGTGTTTCTGTTCTTGCCTACACCCCTCCCACAATATAAATTTCTTACCTCTCCTGTGCTTTCCTTCACAGCTTACACACATGGATCCCAAGAGGGTCCCTGAGGTCGAGAGGGCTGCGGGAAGCAAGGCGCCCTCCCTCACCTCCCGAATTTCACCAGGTATGTGCGCAGCTCGCCATGAGGAGCTCCTTTGTTCCAGCACTCAAGGATTTGAATTATCTGGTCCTGCCGACGCATAGCATCGGCTCCCCACCACCCCCGCCACCACCCTTGGTCAGCATGGCCTTATATAGGGAGAGATCGTGGGCCTGTGAGCCAATCAGCCCACATCTCCATTTGTAGCTTATACGAATTTGCCACTAGTGGCTGCTATACTGCCTTACTCCTAGCTTCATCCTATTCCTTAGGACTACTCTTAATCACCTGAATGTTTCCTTTAATTCTCCAGCTATGCTCTCTAGTACCCACTACCCTGACCCTCCCCCAACCATTACACTTCACGAGTACTCTCCCCATTTTTGGGTAGACAATAACCTGGCTGCCTGGTATCTTTCTAATGCTTGGGATGCCCCTCTCTCTCCCCCTCAGCCTTTGTGTATGGGTCGGAGCATGTGGCCTTCACCACTGTTATCACCTCCTATGAGCACCGCCCTAGGCGTACCACACTGGCTTTGCCTTGCTGCACTTGGAGGCCATACCAACCCCAACCTCTGGTGCAGTTCCCCCTTCCCTCATTTCAACTCCTCCTCCTTGCTACCCCCCATATACTAAACCTCCCCATTCCTACTTTCTCTACCCCTGTGCGATCAGAATGGCTCGCTCACTACAGTAAAAAAAGGTCCTGGTACCCTGCACTCAGGTTTCTACACCTCCCCTTTCTTATGTCAGGCAATGTCCACCCTAATCCTGGGCCTTTAGTAACCTAGGCATCTACTCAACCCCCTGCCCTTGGGCTTTGCATTGCCTACCTTAATGTCTGCAGTCTCTTAAAAAAGTGAGACTCCTTCCAGAGCTGGGTCCTACAGCATCAGCCTGATGTCATAGCCATCAGTGAAACCTGGCTTACCTCTTGGATCCCTGACTCAGCCATTACCCTCTCCGACTACAACCTCTATCACGTCGATCGGCAGGGTAAGCGTGGAGGTGGTTGCACTATTTACAGCAAGGCTATATTACATGAGCAGCTGCTCCCCACCCCCCAGCTGGGTCCAGGACCACAGGCACTCACACTTAAACTTACCTTGGGATGCTCTGAAACCCCGCTCCTTATCACTGCTGTATACAGTCCCCCTAGGGACCAAAAGGTATCCTTCCTCTCAGTACTGTCCTATCTAGACACCCACCCGTCTCATATGGAAAAGATTATACTCAGGGACTTCAATATCAATTGGCTAGGAAGGGATGCCTCACCGCTCATGGATGCTGCCACAGCCCAAGACCTATCCCAAGTGGTCACATCCCCCACCCGACTGGATCTGCACACTGGGTCTTCCTCTCTGCTAGACCTTGTTTTCACCAATCGTCCTCGCAAAATCACTAATGTCGCCGTTCTCCCAAATGTGCTTAGTGACCACACCTCTGTTCTCTGTTCCTGGACTTGCAAAGCTCCTAGATCTCCTCCTAAATTAATAACACAGCGTAAACTTGGCCCTGGTAAACTGACACGTCTTAAAGTACACCTCAGTGGTATGGACTGATCATTCGTAGCTAACTCCCTTGACCCTGATAGAGCTCTTGACTTCTTCATCCTGGCTTTCAACAATATATGTGACAAATATGCCCCACTTACCAAATGAATGGTCAAAGGCAATCCTGTGCCTTGAATCTCCGATTGCCTCCTGGCCTTGATGTGATCCAGGGATTCTTTGTGGCAACTCTCTAATGAGACCGACCTCTTGCTCGATAGGCAAAAGTACAGAGAGGCCCGGAACAAGTGCACCTGGGCCGTGCGCAAAGCAAAAGCAGGTTATTATAAATCCTCTTTAACCACCTCCTGGGGCTCTGGGCATAAGTTCTGGAACAATATTAAGGAAATCTGTGGTAAAGACCCTAACCCAGTTCCCGATCAGGTCTCAGTTGATGGGTCCTTGACCTCTGACGCTTCCCGAATTGCTGAGGCTTTCAATAATGCCTTCACAAACCTCAGCTATGTTCTCCCCTTAATTTCTTTGATCCACATTCTTCCTGTGCCCCTACCCCCCAGAAGCCCCACCTTTTACCTGTGCTGAATAACTCCCAAGTCTGCAGAGCCGTACCTTAAAAAAGCTCTGAGCCACTCCTCCTACAGCAGCGACTCTCTAGATATGAATCTCCTTTGACTCACCCTTCAAGAGGTCCTTTACCCGCTAACTCACATTTTAAACCACTCCCTTTGCCTAGGTAAATTCCCCTCCAAGAGGAAATCTGCCTCCATCACCCCTATCTTCAAAAGTGGGGATCAATTCAATACCAATAATTATGACCCCATCTCCATACTCCCACCCCTATCCAAGGCCTTAGAGCGGATTGTATCAGACCAGCTCACTGATCACCTCGGCAAATACAACCTACTCTGTAAACAACAACATGGCTTCCTCAAAAGGCACAGTACTACCATTACCCTTCTTGAGTTTACCACCCACATACACTCTGCCTTGGACAAGGGTCACATCACTGGTGATGTTTTCATAGACCTCACAAAGGCATTTGACACTTCAACCACTCCCTCCTACTAACCACCTTGGCTTCTCCCATGATGCGCTGGTCTGGTTTTGGACTACCTCGTGAACCGGTCCCAGCAGGTCAAAATAGGTAACACCTTATCCAATAGTCTGCCTGTCCTCTCTGGTGTACCTCAGGGGTCCATTCTCGGGCCACTGCTATTCAGCCTCTTCCTCAACTCCCTCCCCATGTCCTGCCCCAGCAATCTATTACGGTACGTGGATGATGTTGTCCTCTTCTCCTCCAACCCTGACCCCTTTCAACTCCACCACTCCCTCCAGACCTCCTTTAGCTGTGCTGAGAATTGATTCGCCGCTCAGCGCCTTACTCTCAACTATACAAAAACCAAAGTTATGCTGTTCTCCCACCTGCAGAACACCCTAAAGGAGCTTTGCCCTCATGTACTAAATTCAAACCAGACCCACCTGGAGCAAGTGGGCTCCTTTAAATTTTCTGACAAAAGCTGAAGCACACACACACTCCAATAATACTCGGATCCAGAGCTTCTTTCACATATTTATTTCACCAACTGCACACCTGCACACCTGACGCGTTTTGGACATAAGTCCTTTATCAAAGACTAATATCCATACATACATGCCAGTTTATATACCAAATCCCCCCATTATGTCATAATGACAAAATACAAACTCATTGGTTCTTACAACAAAGTTATTTAAAACCACCATCACCCTTAAAATCCATCAAATTTTTATAAAACATCAAAATTTAAATAATACAACATTACATAATCTATACTAAATATTTTAGACTATAAAATATTTTCTTTTAGTAGTTAACATATACATTTATGACGTAATGGGGGGATTTGGTATATAAACTGGCATGTATGTATTGATGGTTTTAGCCTTTGATAAAGGACTTATGTCCGAAACGCGTCAGATGTGCAGTTGTGCAGTTGGTGAAATAAATATGTGAAAGAAGCTCTGGATCCGAGTATTATTGGGGTGTGTGTGTGCTTCAGCTTTTGTCAGAAAGTTTATCGTTTAGCTGAAAGCACCACAGTTACCTTGTGCATGGTTCGTCTGTGAAGATGGGCTCCTTTAAATATCTGGGCATCACCTTGGACCGTGCGCTTAACTTCCACCATCATATTCGCCACCTATCTAAGGCCCTAAATGTTAGGTTGGGACTGTTGCACCGCTTCAAACACTGTCTTTCCCCTGACGCCCTTAGGCTTGCTGTCTCCTCCTCGGTCCTCTCGCTGCTTTATTACGGCTTACTGATTTATGGAGCAGCAAACACCTCAGCCCTAGTTAGCCTCCATCTCTCCCTAAATAAAGCTTGCCTCGTCCTGGGATGTGACCGTCTCACCCACACCTGCTCACTTTATAACGCCACCAGCTGGCTTAACCTTGACAACAGAATCAGGTTCCACACCTGCCTCATGGCTAAAAAATTTGCCCTTGGTCTCTCCTCCACTGGTCTAGCCCCTTTAGTCAACCCAGAACTCAAGGTGAAGCACACCCGTAGCTCTGACAAGCACCTCCTCTCGGTTCCCTCCTGCCGTACTTCCCTATTCCAAAGGTCCTTCAGCTATAGGGCCCCTCTGTGGATGAACAGCCTACCCACCTCCTTGGCAAATGAACATAGACTTGGGCCATTCAAAACCCACCTTAGGGAACACCTCCTGACTCAAGTACCTGTGACTGCAATTGAACTGACGATGGCCATTGACGATGGCCCCTGCCCTTACTGTACCCCCCCTCCTGCTTTTCAGCCTAACCAGTCTGTTAGACATTGTTTCATCTCTGTGTCAACCTGTATTGTGTAGGACCTGTACTAAGTAATCCCTAGCATTTGAATGTTTGCCTTGCTGTTCATTGTAACTAAACTGAACTTTATCACTGATCAACTGTTAGTAATGTCAGTCCGTCCCTTATCTCTGTGACATGGAACCTTTGTAGGTGAGTCTGTGACTCAAAGGTGTTTCTGAATCCAAATAAATAAAATAAAATACAAAATATTTCCCAGGCCTGTAGATAGTGGGTTAACCTTCCTCCCACTGGCAATGGTTGGGCAACCCGGGTACACTTATCAGGGATTTTGTTTCATCTGAGCCTTGGGAGCAGGAATGGCACTTCCACGTTTGGAGGCACGTCTGTCCCTACTGCTGAAGAATCCCCTGTGGGGGCACAGTTGAAGGTCACCTAAGCATGTGGATAGTAACCCCTTTCCCTACCTCCCCTTCCCTACCGTAATTCCTTTGGGGAGTGGAGACTTTTCCTTTTTAGTATTGCTTTTATAAGTGGTTTTGTATTCATTCATTTTTTTCACGTTAGAACTCAAATCCCTGGGATCCAGGAGGTACTAGGTCATTTTGAAATTAGTTCTGACAGCCCAAACACCAGAAAGATCATTTAATAAAGGAGGATCTCACAGGTGACTGGGAGGAGCAGGCAAAACTTGCTGCAATAGAAGGTGAAAGCACCAAGCTGCAAACACAAAGACCCAGCAGACTGGGGATTGAAACCCTGAACTGCCACGTGCATGTTGAGCGGCCCTGAGCAAATCACTACCTCCATGTACTTCTGGGATGCATGTTTAGCTCATTTACTTCCTACCTTTTCCGATCACCTAATTAAGCTGATCTTGTAAGTCTGGTCCCGCTTAAAGGCCAGCATACATGATCAGTTTCATTATCTTGCTAATTTTTCCATCACCTCTGGGATATGTCTAGAAGCTTTGTGTCATTCTGCTTGGGTCACATTCCTTATTAGCCTACTTGTTATACTGGACTAAAGTGGAAATTAACAAGTGTTGGTATTCTCCCAGAGTCCTTTCCCCAAGGCTCATACAGTTTTTATAAAATCACATGTAACTAGGCCACTGCACAGATGGTACAGGTGTTACTTTCTCAATTACTAGCCCTGCTGGCAGCCATGGATGGGGCAAGCAAGGTTGAAGGCCTAGGCTCATTAAACTCCTCGGGAAGGGGGGCAGTTTAGAAGGGGAATCAGGAAAAAAGGGTCATGCCTCCACCCAGAGAAAGGAATAGTGGGTCTGATAGCAAGTAGGATACTGTCCCCTGGGATACAGTACCAACCCACCTCTTCCAAAGCTCTCAGATACTACCAGAGACAAACTAGAACCAATACCCACATTTCAATTGCCAATTTAAAACACTTTTGTACCAGTAAGGGTAGATCACTAATAATATGCTCACCCACAACATTTTAGAATCTAACAAAAGGAATTTATTAATTGGCCATGCAGGTGCTGTGAAGGCAATAGGGGTTATGAAAAAAGGTCTGGCAATGATTTTTGTAATAGCAACACAATTATTACATTCATTACCGTAAAGTACATCACATGAAGCAATGTACTCTCCAATGATTAGTCCTCTCTACAGCAATAATGCAAAAGGCCTCCCAACACCCTCATGTACAAATTACAACCAAGCACTACTGTACTGTAAGGCTTCCTACTACCCTCCATAGCAGCAAATCCCCACAGTCTCAAGCTGTCACTTTCTTCAACTGCAGCTAGTCCTAGCTACTGGTTACCCAGATAAATAAAATACTGTTGCAGGCCTGATGTCATGGTGCTTGGGTTCTTGAACTGGTGCAAGCAAGCTTGCTTTTAGCCCACCCAACTGGCTTTTTGGCTAGCACTTTTCATATCAGAAGCAAATTTGTAATCCAACAGAAAACCTAGCAGTTCAATGCAACTGTAACTGCTAACCATCCTAAGTCTCTCCCAGTATACACTTTGAACTGTGCCAGACTCTGCTCCGCTACCATGTACCATTACTATGCTTGCTTTACACTACTTCTGTTTACCTGCCTTATTGTAAAACTGCATGCAATTGATTTAGCCTATTTATTTGTTCTTGTTCGACTATATTGTACTTGACTTCATTCCACTGGAACTCAAATTCAGATAGCAGCTGCCTTTTCTGACTGGCAAGTCAGTACTCTCATGTCCTGTACCAGTGAAAAGCAGTTTCAGGTGCTTCTGGATGGACATTGTTGCAGCAGCAGCAGGCAGATGGTGGTTGTGGGCCCAGGCTAGGTCTAAATAGAAACACAGACGTTGACAGCAGACAAGGACCACTAGGTCCACCCAGTCTGCCCATTTATCTCCGTCTAATCTCAGCATTGCAGCTCCTTTTCCTGTTGATCAGCACATGGCGATGTGACAAGTTCAGAAGGGCTGAGATCGATGAGCTGCCACACCTCAACCCAGTGGGTGCTCACTCAATCAAGAATACAAGTAATCTGGAGACAAGCTGCTGACCACCTCCTCCCTTAAGCACACTAGACAGGGTAGAATGGCTTGTTCTCACTTCAAATATTGGTTGTCTGTAAACAGCTCAGCAGATTCAATGTTTCACATCAATGCAGGCTTCACAACACTCTCCTCTCAGCTAGAATGGAAAGTCCAGCAACTAGATTCACTCACAACAGAACCTCTGGCTCTGAGGCCTGGCCAGGCCCTCAGCTCTCCTCCTCAGCACATCTCTTTTCTTGAACTGCTCAGAAAGGACTGCACTGAACTCCTCCTAGACTGGGGGAATGGGTCAGTTTAGTTACCTCCTCTCTTAGATTCTAATTGGTTGTCCAGACTTGTCATTCACACTCTGGCTCCCGCAATTACTATAAAAGGGTGCCAGGCACTCTGTTAGTGATGTCCATCTGTTTACCTTCAGTTCCATGCCTGGATGATGTTTCACACAGTTTTACTTGCTGCTGGCTTCTATTTAAACTTTTCAAACATTTAGTCCAACTGGGATTGTAGTCTGGATTATCTGTGATTATGTCAGTGATCCCTCTGGTTTGTCTTTGGATGCAGGGGGACCCCTTTCATCATCAGCACACAATAAGAGAACAAACAAGCAAAAACAACTCTTTTTCTGGTCTCCAGCTCCAGTTCCACACAGATGATACAGGTGTCACAGGTGCACCCACCTTGAGCCACCAGTGGCTCGACAGGTAAACTCCACCTTTGGGAGGGTAATACTCTTCCCCTTGCTTAAAGATTGAGATCCCTGTCAATCTAGGGTTGACCTATTGATCAGCAAAGTCCAAATGTATGTATACATGCATATATGCATTTCTATCTAGACACCTGGGGCTGGATTCACAAAGTGTTTTGGGACTAAGTCCCACTTCAGTTAAAGACTGAAATCTCTGCAGTTGTGGAGATTAGTATTCACAGTCCCCCACAGCTGCGGAGATGTTATGCCAGGTTCCACCAGTCATAACAATTTTCTGCAGCTACGGAGACTTCTATGGCAACACCCCCCGCAAGCTGCTGTAAATTGTGGAGCTGGTCGTAAACTGGCTCCACTTTTTTTTTTTAAATAGAATATGCTTTATTCATTTTATACAACCAATAGTAAAACAAACACAAAACAATCCAACATGAAGTACAGGGCATGGAGCATTGGTGAGACATACAATACAGGTTGATACTACAGTGTAAAGATTGCAGAAAATGAGATTAAATTAACCCTACACCCTAACCAACAAACAAACATTCCCACCCCCGCACCCCCCAACCTCCCCAAGTCTACTAACCCTACTCCCCCACCCTCCCAGAGCCATATCTCCCAGCGAATAGGGCGCAACTCCCCACTGCTAGATAATCCTACTACCCCAGTGCACGACAATAAAAGGGAAAAGGAACCACCTATGAGAATATATATAATTTGATGCATCAAAGGGCACCATGTAACATAACCATATACTGCAGTATCAACTTAACTACTTAACCCCAGTCACTTCTATCTTATTGAGATGTTCCCGGAGAGACTGGGTGCAGAGACCAAAGCGTATGCAGCCACTCCCATCTGGTTCTATACAGGGGGAGTTTACCGAGAAGACTCGCAATTGCTTTTTCCATCCTTAAGTTATAAAAAAGCTCCCTCACTCACTCGAGATAGGAAATTACATGTTGATCCTTCCAGCAATGGAGGACAAGCTTTTTAACAGACAAAGATATAATGGCCATGTGATACCGCCTTTCTCTAACAGGGATGGTGGTATAATCTCCTATAATACAAACTTGTGGTGTAAAGTATTCCTGCAATCCCAATAGTGGGTTGGCCTTTTCCTGGATAGTTCTCCAGAGGTGGGCTACCTTGGGACAATTACATAATATATGAAGTAACATCCCTGGTTCCTGACCACACCTAAAGCATGCTTGATTCTGCAGTCTGCCCATCCCATACATTTTGACAGGGGTGTAATAGATGTTGTGCAATATGTAAAACTGTGTTAGTCTTAGGTGATCGTTCCCGGTATATGAATAGACTCCTTTCCATATTTTGTCCTAAGGGAAACGATCATTCGGGAAAGTATGGGCCCAATAGCTAGAGTAACCCGATACATCAGGATTAAGTCTCCCAAACAATACCGAGACCAGGTGAGAGACTGCATGGGGCTGCTTCACACATGCAAGAAGCTCCTGAAAAGGAGCCACTTGTTGTGTATTCCAGGCACCAGAACCGAACCATTTTAACAACATGTGTCTTATCTGGAACATGAGAAAGGAGTATTTACTGGAAAGCTGGAAGTGTTCCAGCAACTCCGGCATCGTCCCTAACTTACCATTCACTACTAGATCACAAACTAGGGCTTGACGAACAGCACAGTCTTTTGGAGCAGCAATTATTCGATCTCCCAGTTTAAAATTGGGGTTACCAAAAATGAGCTGCGATAGGTCCTGTTGGTTGTTATATTTCAGGGATTTACAAAGCTGTAAATGGACCTTTAATGAGGTATATATAACTGAGCCATGTACAGAGCTAGGCAGCTCACCTGGAGTTAAGAACAGAAGACAATCTGGGGAAAGTCCAGCTAGCAAATATTGCTCCACTTGTAGCCAGATAGGAATATCGGGGAGGCTCTCTACGTCTAGAGGAGTGATAGTCCAGTGCATGTATTTAGCCATGTAACTGGCTAAATAGTAATGGTAAATATTAGGGAGTTTGAGGCCCCCTAAGTGTCTTGGAGCGCTTAAGTAGTTATATGCCCTTCATGGGGGTTTGTGCTGCCATAAGAATTGGGAAATTATACTGTGGAGCCGACGGAACCAAGTTAAGGGGAGATGGACATTCAACATGTTAAGTGGATAGAACATTCTTGGCAGAACATTCATTTTAACTACACTAACTCTTGCTTGGAGGGACAGATACACAGGAGCCCATCTATTTAGATCTTGCTTAATTCCCATTGCTAGGTTGTCTAAATTCAGTTTTTTGTTAAGGATACTGAGGTGGATAGTATTATCCCTAAATATTTAAGATGGGTAGTCCAAGCCATGGATAGCAGGGCAATCTCCTTTTTAGAAAGCAAAGAATTAAGGGGCATCACTTCTGTTTTGTTGAAATTCAGTTTATAATTAGAGACCTTACTAAACTTTTGGACAATCTGTAGGGCAGCTTGAATGGATCTGCAGGGATCGGTGACATGCAGGATACATAGATACATAGATACATAGACAGTGTCGGCAGATAAGGGCCTATGGCCCACCTAGTCTGCCCATTTGAGCTTGTAAGTTCAGTTTGTTTTCCCAGAAGTCTATTTCCCCTTACCCCTGACCTCTAGAATTCCTTTATGTCTATCCCATGCATTCTTAAATCCTGTGATTGTTTCAGCCCCCACCACTTCCTCTGGCAGGGTGTTCCACTTGTCCACCACCTGTTCTGTGAAGAAATTCTTTCTCATGTTTCCTCTGAATCGTCCTCCCTCCAACTTCATCCCATGCCCTCTAGTCCTGAAACATCTTTTTCGCTTAAAAATAGTGTTTTCCTGCACCCTGTTCCTCCCTGTAAGATACTTGTATGTCTCTATCATATCCCCTCTCTCCCTCCTCTCCTCCAGGGAGTACATGTTCAGTTCCTTCAACCTGTCTTCATAGGACTTGTGATGCAATCCATGCACCATCTTTGTTGCCCTCCTCTGAACCTTCTCTACCCTGTCTATGTCCTTACGTAGGTATGGTCTCCAGAACTGTACACTGTACTCCAGGTGGGGCCTCACTAGTGTCTTGTATAGCGGAATTATGACCTCCTTTTCCTGCTGGTGATGCCCTGCCTATACATCCCAGCATCCTATTTGCTTTACCTGCTGCCTTGTCACACTGTTTCCTACCTTGAGGTCATCAGAGATGACAACCCCAAGATCCCTTCCTGCTTGGTGCATGCTATATCCTCACCCCCAACTGATATATTGTGCCAGGGTTTTTGTGCCCCATATGCATTATCTTGCACTTCTTTGCATTGAATTTCAACTGCCAAACCCTTGACCATTCTTCAAGTTTCTGCAGGTCCCTTCTCATTCTGTCTACACCCTCTGGTGTGTCTACTCTGTTACAGAGCTTTGTGTCATCAGCAACAGTGAAATTCTGCCTTCTAGATCCTGTGCAATGTCACTGATGAAGATGTTGAATAGGACCGGTCCCAGCACTGATCCCTGTGGTACCCCACTGGTCACTCTTCCTCTGTGGAGTGACAGCCATTTACCACCACCCTCTGTGTCCTGCCACCCAGCCAGTTACCTACCCACCACACTACTGTCCTGCCCACACCCATATTCCCCAGTTTGTGTAATAGTCTTCTATGTGGCACAGTGTCAAAGGCCTTGCTGAAGTCCAGATAGGCCATGTCCACTGCCCTCCCTGATCCACCTCCCTAGTCACCCAGTCAAAAATTCAATGAGGTTGGTCTGACATGACCTCCCCTGGTGAAACCATGCTGCCTTGGGTCCTGTAGTCCATTGACAACCAGATGTTCCACCAATCTCTCCTTCAGTAGTGCTTCCATGATCTTCCCACTACCGAGGTGAGGCTGACTGGTCTGTAGTTCCTGCTTCCTCTTGTTCCCACTTTTATAAGGGGACTACATCTGCTGTCCTCCAGTCTTTGGGTACCTCCCGTTTCCAGTGATTGGCTGAACAGGATAGCCAGAGGTTCAGCCACCACCTCTCTTAGTTCTTTATGACCCTGGGTGCACCCCATCTGGTCCCATTGCTTTATCAGCTCTTATTACTTCCAGTTCCTTCAGGACCCTTTTCTGTAAAGGGACTTGTGTCCATTTCTGCACCATTCTCACCCCTTGTACTCCCTTCAGACCCATTACCCCCCTCTTCCTTAGTAAAGACTGAGCAGAAATACCTGTTCAATATGTCAGCTTTACTGTTGTCATCCTCCACGCGGCTCCCATCCTCCCCCTTCAGTCTCACTATCCCTCCCTTTGTCCTTCTTTTTTCACTTATGTACCTGTAAAAGGTTTTGTCCCCTTTAACCACTGATTTTGCAATGTGTTCTTCTGTCTGAGCTTTGGCTTCCTTACTGACTCTCCCTGCCTCCCTTTGTTTCTCCTGGTACTCTCCTATCCCCTTCTGCCTGTGTCTTTTTGTATTGCCTGAATGCAATCTTTTGGCTTTCACTTCTTTCTACCTCTTTGAAACCATAATGGTCTCCTTTCTTTTCCTCTTGCTAACCTGCTTAATGCATAATTCTGTTGTTCTTATAATCCCCATTTTAAATACTGCCCACTGTTCCTCAATCCCTGATTCCTGTCCCATTCCCCTTAATGCCTCTTTTCAAGCATCTCCCATTTTCCCAAAGTCTGCCCCCTAAAATCCAGGATACGTGTTTTTGTGTGGTTTGGTTCTGCTCTTTCTGTGATTTCCAAACCACAATGACTGGTGGTCACTGTTACCCAGGTGCTCCCCCACTGTTACCCCCCATCACACTGTCCCTGTTTGTGAGCACAAGGTCCAGTATTGCCTTCTGCCGAGTTGGTTCCATGACCAGTTGCTTGAGGAAGGCACCCTGAAGGGAGTCCAGGATAAATCTGCTCCTAGTTGATGCTGCTGCTGGGATGCTCCAGTCCACATCTGGTATATTGAAGTCTCCAACCAGTACTACCTCACCCTTGTCTGCCATCCTTTGGATGGCTAGCATCAGCTCCCTATCTGTTTCTTCCTCCTGGGCTGGTGGTCTATAGAGAATGTCATCTGCATAAACTGATAGTTTCAGATGAAACGGCCCTATCCTAATACCTTGTAATAGTGGGGAAGCATTCAGTTGACGTAGCAACGGCTCTAAGTATAAGTTAAATAATAGCGGCGATAGCGGGCAGCCTTCCCTAGTGCTGGACTTTAGTGGAAAAGTGGATGAGAAAACACCATTGCAGTAAACTTTTGCACTAGGACAGGAATACAAGGATCTGACCCAGGATATGAAGGGGGCTGAGAAACCAAATTTAGTCAGGGTATCAAAAAGGAAAGGCCAGCTAACCCTGTCAAATGCCTTCTCCGCATCCAGGGAAACAAGGACCATTGGTTGGTCTGCCTCCCTGGATACGGAGAAGATATGGGCCAATTTGCGAATGTGGTCCGATGAAGCTCTCCCTTGCACAAATCCAATCTGCTCCGGGCTCAAAAGCCTCTCCCAGACTTTGGCAACCCTGGATGCTAAGATCTTAGCAAAGATTTTGATGTCATAGTTCATCAGTGAGATGGGGCGATAATTTGTGACCTTGTCTTTAGACTTACCTGGCTTTGGCAGCACCACTATGATTGCTTCCAAAAGGGTCGAGTCTGTAACCCCATGCTCACAGATGAATTTAAACAAGCGATGGAGAATAGGGATCAGGTCTACTTTGAAGATTTTATAAAAGTTGGATGGGAAACCACCTGGGTCTGGGGCCTTATCTTTGGGGAGGGACCTGATAGTCTTCCTGACCTCCTGCTCTGAAATGGGGCATGCCAGAGAGTTTTGCTGGGCTATATCCAGTGAGGGTAACAGGATGGCGACAGATAATCCCAAACTTCGCTGGCTAGGGGCAGAGTCAGGGGACTATAAAGCTTTGTATAATATTGCTCAAATTCTTTTGCAATTTGCCTAGGGGTGGTTAGGATAGCGTCAGAGGATAGGGAGGACACTGAAGCAATAAGGCGAGACTCTTCTTGTCTCCAAAGCCTCATTGCCAGGAGGTGACTAGCTTTATCCCCTTGCTCGATGTACTTAGCCTGAGTTTTGAAAAGAGCATATTCTGCTCTGTCTCTCAGGGTCTCTGCATACTTATTTCTCAGCATCGCCAGGCGCAACATCTCCTCGTTCAATGGGGGAGTGGACAATGAGGCCTCTAGGACCCTAATTTCCTCCAAGAGAGCTTTGGATTTTTTAGCCTGCTTACGCTTTCTAGTGGCTGAAATTCTAATAAATTCCCCCCAGAGAACACATTTCAAAGTGCACCATATTTGGTCAAAAGCTGGGATAGAGCCTTCATTATGTCCCATGAATTGCTTTATAAGATCTTTGATCCGGGCTACTGTATCTTCATGGGCAAGGAGCTGAGAGTTCAATTTCCAAATAGTATCTTTTTGGGTATTTGAGGTTAGGTTGGTTTCCAACCAAATAGGGGAGTGATCAGATAACACTCAAGAGGTGATACCACACCCCAGCAGCCCGGTGATCACCCTCTGGTTAACCAGAAAGAAATCAATCCAGAAGAGGGATCTATGTACTGGTGAATAGAAGGTGTAGGCCCTAGTACAAGGGTTCAGTAAACGCCAGGGGTCACTCAGCCCATAAGTGTCTATGAGATCTCATAAAGATCGTTGGGCCAGAAAAAGCTTAGATCCTACTGAAGAAGATCTATCTAAGGAGGTATCGGTAACTAGTTTCCAATCTCCTGCTAGAATAATAGGCAAATCACTAAAGGGAGCTAAGGATAGGGAAAGGTTAATAAAAAATTTGGGAGAATCCTTATTAGGACTATAGATCGTGCCAATGAGAACCTCCGTGTGGTCTAAAATTCCCCTAAAGAAAATAAACCTGCCATGTGGGTCTGTAACCTTTTGCAATTCTAAAAAACTGAGTACACCTGGCCACCAATATCATTACTCCACATTGTGTTGTGGAGGCCCCAGCAGTGTACACAGCACCAATGAAGGCTCTTCAAAACAGATCATTATCTGCCTCCAGCATGTGCATTTTCTGCAGAAATGTGATTTGGCATTTCAACACGGCCAAATGCTTGAATATTTGAAGCCTTTTGACCCATGACCGGGCTCCCTTTAACATTCCAGGATATGATTTTCATAGAAGAGATATAGTATTTTGGATATCTACTTGGGTAACAGTATGTTCTAAGTGCACCATTTGTAGTTGTGATAGAGATGGCTCTGGTTCCCACAACCCTAATACCCCCCCCCGCTCCACCCATTCCAGAAACAAACATAAAAAGCTTAATTGTCCCCCCTTTTCCTGTTCCACCCATACTATCTCACCCATACATATAGACAACCCCAAAAAGTAGCATATAGACCCCTTCCCCCAGTCCTATTGACCGTACTCCAACCAGCTTGCTTGGCATGATGACGACGACCATGCTGCCCGCCAAACACTCCTACCATGTCTACCCCCTCCACTCAAACCAGAATCAAAATCAACATACAGTGTGATTCACAAAAGTTATTAAATAAACTGACGTAGGGAGTTAGCACTCCCCACATGACACACTGTATTAATAATCTCATAATATCTATATAATACGATCAAACTGATCTATTTGAATCAGGGCAAAGCTACCTAGCGATAGAATCATATAACACTGAACTAAAGGTTCCAGTTGTTACAGTTACAAATCTACATTTAATCCTAACAGTCCAAAATACTAACAGTTAACTTGATTATAAGGTTAATTCACCACAAAACGTGAAAGAGCCCTTTTTAATATGGTGTGGATGGGAACCCTCCATCGTACCCTGGGTCTCTTAGAACACTCCCAACTTAACATTAGCACGCTGTGCAGTAAAACAAACAATGCACGACATTACTCCTTCTCGACCAAAAGGATACATGCAAAAACTATTGAGCTCAACCATCAAGCCAGGCACTTGTAGTACCACCAAATGGCCACAGGATGTCGCCGCCGACTGTCATTTGAAAAGATCCGGAAACATGTGCTTGCAGGATTCAGTTGCAGCTTCCACAGTCTCAAAAGAATTCCAACGGCCCTCATGGAGTACTTGCAGGATTGCTGGGTACCTGTCCCTGAGCTTTATGTCCGCAGAAATGAGCTTATTAACCATGGGATGGAGTGCTGATCTTTTTTGGCGCACAGTGTATGGTAAGTCCTGCGCTACCCTTATCTTCTTATCCTCCCATTTGATTTCTTGCAGATTCTTGAGTTTCGCCAGTATATGCTGCTTATTCAGGAAGTTCAACATTTTAAGCAAAAAAGGCCTAGGAGGAGAACCTGTAGGAGGCATAGGCTGTAAGGAGCGGTGCGTCTGCTCAATAATATATGCAGGGCCATTAGGAGAAGGCTCTACTAATTTTCCACAGAGCTTTTGGGCGAACAATATAGGTGCAGTGCCTCCCCCCCACCCCCGGCAAGCCCAGCACAACTAGGTTATTACGTCTCGAATGCCCTTCAAGATCCTCCAGCTTATCCTCTGCTTTTTTGAGCCTTTGTCTAATATGCACCACTTCTGGATCCAATCAATGCTTCCAGTCATCTAGTGATGATATACAGGCCTCATTATCTGAGGTCTGGGTAGTAAGCTGGTCTACAGAAGCCCTCATGCTGCGAAATTATGAGGCGAGCATTAACAGGGTATCTTTCATGGGCACTAATTCTTGCAGGAATTTCCTTTTGGTGAGTACATCCTGTTGATGGGAGTGTGAGGCATGGGTCGTCCGTTTGTGCCTTGGCCCACTTAGCTGTTTTGTCTTTAACTGGCGTAGTCGGCGGGGTTTGTTTTAATGCCGCTTTTTTCATCTCTGCGTCCATTCTCACCTATTTTGTGTTAATAGCCTACGCCGGGAGAAGTGTTGTGCTGTTCCCCGTAAACCTAAGCTGATGGGGTGATAAAGTTAGACGAGATGTAACGGTTTGAGTGGGAGTAATGAGGGAGCCGCTAGACAGAGCACCTTATCAGGCAGCCATGACGCCGGAAGTCAACTGGCTCCACCTTTGAGAATAATGCAGCTGTAGGAAAAACTGTGGATCCACAAGTGGCAAATCACTTGCGCCAGGTTTTTCTCGCAGCTGTGGAAATTTCATAAGCTTCATGAATTGGGCCCGATTCCTAACTGGAAACACATATGTACAGTTCATATTTACAGTGGGTCCCCTTCTCAATTCCAGATTTTAAACCATATAGTTCACTTTTCAGTATCACAGTCTACCTAGACAAATGCATGCTATCCACAATCCACATTTTTATATACTGTAAAACTTGAAATTTTCACTGTCAAATAATTTTAGCTATTTTCACTGAAGCACTAATTTGTGCTAAAATAAATGTGCACTAATAAGTTCTTACTAGTATTTTTTCCATTATAGTGAATGTGGTGCTAATCATGTATCACTAAATTTAATTTACGCAATTATGGCTGCATTTGTGTTTGCACTAAAATTACTTTGTGTGAAAAATAACTAGTTTTACAGTACTATTTTACCCATTAGCATTACTGAACTAGATTTGAGACAAAGACCTGTGGGTGATATGTACACCTTTATGCACCAGGTGCATGGGAAAATCGGTGGAGGCACCAGGGGCATCTTAGGACAGTTTCAGAATTGGCTTAACTGGACCTTCTGAACATCTCAGTTGCACAGTCATTTCCTTCTTTGGCACTCGTACCCATCCGCCTTGTCCAGAAAGATAGGGTACTCAGTTGGGATTGCTTGCACTACCACCTCAGGTTCACTGAGCTCCTCCATGAGCATTTCCATGGGTTCCTCCACATTTACTGCAGGCTGAGCATGTTCTTTAGTCTCTGACCTGACAACCTCAGGCACAAGTCATTTAACTTCAGCATTCACTGGAGTATTACTTTTGCTGGGTTTCAACATAGCATTGACCTCCCTCAGAAGGCTAGGACTGTTCTCTGTGGAACAGTACTGTGCAGGTTCTATTTCTTCATTAGCCACATCTTCAGGCGCCACTTGCAGGACACTTCAGGTTGCTGGGTGCTTGTGGATTCTTGTGGTTTAGGTTCATCACTAGGATGAGGTGTCTTTGCATTTCTGTGAATTAAGAGATCTGGTGTGGCATTTCAGGGGTAGCTCAGGCACCTCCTGATTTGCATTTGTCTTGTTCTGTCCAACTGGCAACAGATGATTGCTCACCAAGACCCTGTCTTCTGGCAACACTCCTTGGTCTTATATCTCACTTTGTTAATTTGGATTTTGTTCCCAGAGGTTTCTGAAGGACATTTGTGCACACAGCTGAACTGAATTGATCCTTGAGCCTTTGCATATACTGCAGATATGTTTCCAGGTGTGCTTCATCAGCAGAAACTGCAAAACAGTTGTCTGCGGGCAATCTAGCTTCTCTTCTGAACATGAGATATTAGGGGGAATGGCCAGTTGCATTACTTTTTGTACAACTGTAGGCATGCACAAGTGTGCTTACATGTTGACTCCATTTTGACTTTTGTTTAGGATCTAGAATACCAAGCATATTAATCAAAGTCTTGTTTAACTGTTCTGATTGAAAGTCACCTTGTGGCTGATATGGACTTGTTCTTGGTTTGTGAATGCCCCACAGAGACAACATTTCTTTCACCAACTTACTTTCAAAGTCTCTGCTTTGATTTGTTTAAATTCACTGAGGCACACCATAGTGAATGCTGAACTTCTCCATCAGGACTTTAACTACTCTTGATGCTTTTCAATCTTTGGTCAGAAAGGCCTGCACATATTGCGAGAAATGATCTTTCACAACTAACAAATTGGCCACATTTTTACTGTCTGGTTCAAGACTGAGGAAATTTAATGCAAATAAGTTCCATGGGAACACTAGTTCTGATATCACCAAGTGATGCTGCATGCTTTGGCAATATCTTTCTTTGGATGCAAGGGATACATTCTTGGCAGTACTTACCAGTTTCCACCCCCATCCTAGGCAAGCAGAATTTGTGCCTAGCCAGCTCTAGTGTGGGAACTAGATACAAATGCCTCAGTTCATCATGCAATGCTTTCAGTACTTGTTTACAGAATTTAGCTGACAACAATTGACATTTCTTGTGCCCATCCATTCCCAGAAACTCTGTACACCAGTCCATCGCACATTTTCAATTTTTGCCATTCTCTGAGCAATAGTGGTATTTCTCTGTGTATGACAGTTACTTGGTCAGCTGGTTCCCCTCTGTGGAGCACAGGTATCATGTATCTAAAGCCTGGACCTCGACTGTTCTCTCATACATCTTTCTGGTTCAAGTGCGGCAAAGAAGATTCGTGCAGAGCTGTGACACTACAATATGTTGCAGCAAAAAATTAGCAGCGGCACCCAAACTGTTCACAGAGCAGTTTGGATTTGCAGGTGTTGGTTGCTCATAAGTGGCATATTTATTGCTCAAGGCTTGTGCATTTGTTTCAGGAATTCTGACCCAGTCCTTATTTTGTGTGTCACCATGTGAGCGTCTCGATAGAGCATCAGCATCAGTGTGTACACTCTACACAGTAATGATATGTGGACAGTGCAGAAAGCCAGTGATGATCAGCTGCATCAGGCTTGGCTGATGTTTTGGCATAAGTTAATGTATTATCAGTTCTTACTATGATGTGGGAGCCATACAGGTATTCATGAAATTGGTCCACAGTTGACCATTTCAGTGCCAAAAATCCTAACTTGTGAACTGGATAGTTGCATTCAGATGGTGTCAGACTTATACTTTTTAAAGCTATGGATTTCAGGCCCTCTGGCTATGAATAATACAATACTGCTTCAAATCCTTCAAAACTTGCATCTGTATGCAGAGTGTACTGTTTGTTTAGGTCTGCATATGCTAACATAGGTGCACTTGTCAGTTGCTTGATAATGTCTGCAAAAACTCTGACAAAGTTGGCATCCCACCTGGATCCAAATGGTTCACTGATTCGATAGTAACTTTTAACAATAGGCTCATTTCTTAGTGCTTTGCGTCTTTTATGTACAGGTGGATAGCCTTGTTTCAGACTTAATAGTGGTTGAACGATTCTAGTAAAATCTTTAATGAACCGTTTCTAGTATCCACAGAACCCCCAAAATATTTTGAATTCTTTCAACTGAGTTGATTTTGGCCATGTAGTTAAAAGGCAGGTGACACCATTAAGAGAACCTTCATAAAACATAATATTTATACCCAGTCCAGCTTGTATTTCACATTAGTTATGTATTCCTCCTCCCCATTATTTGTTACTGAGGTCATTTGAATAAAAACAGGGTCTTTGCTCCTGGAGAGTTTTAGCTATTCCTGTTGCTTTCTCCCTACCTGGGTTCATAATGCACTGTTTGTGACATCACAGTTACTCCCATGGCAACAGATTGTGATGTCACAACAGAGGATTAAGACATGAAGCAGGGAGTCAGTTACAGACGCAGATGAACTCTGAGGGATAAAGATCACGTATTCATACAAATTTCCTCAGTAATATATAATGGGGAGGAGAAATCTATAGAATATCTATGGAATGCAAGCTGAATCATACTAAATATTATGGGCCCAATTCTAGAATTATGGCGCAAGTCGCTGCCAAAGGCAACTTGTGCCAAACATGATTGCACCAGGGACCCTGCACCAGATTCTCTACCAGGCAGGGTCCCTGTGGTTAAGTCCTGCAACTTGTCCCAACCATACTGGTATGCCAAATGGAGGGCATACTGGAATGGTTGGCCGCAAGCCTGTGGCTTGCCCAAGTGTAGGGCGCAAGTGCCCCCCAAACCGGTTCCATGTGATAATGGCAAATGTGGAAATGTGATCGCCGTTAGGGTAAGTGTACATCACAGAAAATCAGTTTCCGCAATGTACACTCCCAGCACACAGCAAAAGGGCACCGGGGACTTGTTTTTTTTTTTTTTTTTTTTATGTAGGGGTTGTGCCCCCCATGCTCCCCTGCTAAAGGATTCTCAACTCCAGGGGGGGGTGCATGTTGAGGGAGGTGCAAAAGTGGAAAAAACAAATTCACAGCCGGGTGCAACAAAATGAATGCGCGCCCAGCACTGAACCCAGCACCCTCACAACCCTAGCCTGCCACCCACACACCATGCCACAGGACCAGCTCGGCAGCCCACCACCGCACTATGCCTCACAAACTCTCCCTCCCCTTCCGCCCGTAGCTCGCATGTTAAAGCTCCCACCTGCACATGTGTACATATAGCAATATCCTATTACTGTATTCACGAACCCCCATCTGAGTCGCCCTCCTGCCCCTGGTAGCCTTGTGGACAGGCACTGCAGTTAGTCACCCGCTTTTGAAAGTGCTCTAATCGCGATGTCGCCTTTGTCTGAGCTACCCCCCACACACACTGTACAGCCCCCATAGTGGTGTCCCATCTCCCCCCTCCCTGAGCCCTGCAATTACATTATGCAAAAAGAAAACAATCTAGCCCCCAATCTCCCTGGTAGTCTAGTGGTCCCCCCACCTGGTGGTGCCAGTCCACCTCGCACGCCTCAACTCGTACTCAGTCAGCGACTGGCACAGCTCACCTTTCACCACCACAGCCAGATGCTGGCTGAGCTCTGTATGAGCATGTACTAATGTACTATAAATAGTACATGTTCAATGAATTATTGACAGTTCATTCTTTGAGTGCATACTATTTACAGTAGTACGTGCTCATACGGAGCTCAGTCGGTGGCTGGCCATGGTGGTGAGAGGTGGGCTGTGCCAGTTGTTGACTGAGGACGGGTCGGGGGGGTGGACTAGCACCACAGTGGGGGGGAAGAAAGGCCACCAGACTCACCAGGGAGATCAAGCAGGTTGCTTTTTGGTGCATAACGCAATTCCAGGGATCGTGGAGTGGGGGAGAGGGGGAGCTAGCCCTGCTGGGCTTTCACAATTAATTCAGGGAATCAGGCATGGAGGAGAGTGTGCTTGCCCTATGGGGGCATTCAGTATGTATTTGTGGGATGGGGCATGGGGGGTCTGCTTGCCCTGCTGGGCATTTGTGCGTCTGTAGGGGATGGGACATTGGGGGGGCATGATTGGCCCTGTGGGGCTTTACCACTACCAATATGTGGACTGGGGCATGTGGGGGGCATAAGTCTTGGGAGCTGGCCTAGTAGCAGATCTGCACAACCCCCTGAGGGCGTAAGTACACTTACACTAGCTAAAAGCTGGTATAACTGTACTTTGGTGGATGTCCTCTGGTGTTGTTTGAGCATAGCAAACTGGGGGTCTTGGTTGCTGCCCTTCCAGAATAGGACACAACTGGTGCCGTAAACCCCCTAATGCCATGTTTCAGGAGGTTTAGGGCATGACTGGTGGTGTAAGTCCACTTTGTCACAAGCAGCCTGCTGCATGTTGCAGGCTGCTTTACAGAATACCAGTCATCACAACTGCTGGTGTAACTTGTTACTTGTGCCATTTGTCTTGGCCTAAGTCAAGTTATGCCAGGCGTAAGCTTTTGAGAATTGGGTTTCATGTTTTTTAACATTTTCTTTGAGGCATCATCGGCTCTTTAAAGCTTGTACTTTATCAAGTGAGTGTGCACTCCTTCTCAAGAAACAATGTGTCACACATATTTTACAGAACTTCTGAAAAATTATGTTTATCCACAGATAATTTCAGTCCGAACTCCTGGAATTGATCAAGAACTTTGAATAAATGAGTTTCATGCTCTTCCAGTATTTTTCCAAAAATGATGACATCATCCAAGTAGACAAGACACTCAAGCAGATTCATGCCATTCATGACTCACTCCATGAGTCTCTGGAAGGTGGCTGGTGCTCCCGATATCGCTTGAGGCATCCTCAAGAATCCCTAAAAATCCAATGGACAGATAAATGCTGTTTTCTCCTGGTCTGAATTTACTATGGGTATCTGGTAGTACCCACTTTCCAGGTCCAATACTGAAAACTACTGACCTGCATTTAATCAGTCCAGAGTATCTTGAATTCTGGGCATTGTGTATTGATCAGGGATGGTTCGTTTGTGCAAAGTGCGGTAGTCTGCACATATCATCACAGTACCATTCTTTTTCCATGCCACCACAAAGGGCAAAGGGTACAGATTTGGGACTGTCTGATTATACCAGCTGCCAACATCTTTTGCAGGTGTCTTCTGATGTTGTCAATGTCAGCGGGTACCAGGCATCTGGATCTTTCTCTGAAAGGCCTCTCATCATGCAAACAGATTTTGTGCCAGATTCCCCTCACACGTCCAACATCCCACTCATTCATAGGAAATGCTTTCGTTCTCTGAGCCAACTTTTGTTTTACATGATCTACCCACTCTTTAAGCACTGCTGAGTCTTTAAAGTCAAACAAAGTCCGGTTGATTCCATTCACTTAGATTGTCGAGGTCGACTTGGGTTGAACTACTGTGCCAGTGCTGTATATTTGCGCTAAGGTCCTCCCCTTGCACATGGTGATGTTGTGTTCAGTAACATTCTTTATCTGCACAGTTCTGTTCTAGACAGAAGCATGGACATTCACAGGAGATATACTGGGTTTCACTAACAATCCTTCAGGCAAGCCATGTTCTGCTGGGGCATCAATCATGAGTAACTGCTTCTTGGCATTCTTTTCTCAGTCAGACCATACTTCGAATGGCACACTCGGAGTTTGGTGGTAGGATAAATTTTTCACTGTCCTGATGCCCCACAATACCAACAGGGTCATCATCTTGGTTACTTTATTTCTCTGTATGCTTGACATATGCTCTGTGGACCAGTGCATGCAAATTCACACTTCTAGGATTCTGTGTGTGTGTGTCTCTCTCTCTCTCTCTCTCTCTCTCTCTCTCCCTCTCTTCATGTAACTGTTTCAGACATCCAAACAAGTTTGCATTGGTTCTAATGATGGCTGGTATGCTGTCATGCAGTTTGGCTTAGGGGCACACCAAAGCACTAGTTAATTTTTTTGTCAATATAATTTCTATTAAGACACAGATTGGTACAAGGCATAATACAGATTACAGAGTTAATAGCACATACATAGCATGATACATATCAATAATACTCTACAGTACATCATTAATAAGATAAATATCAGAGCTAGAGATGGAGCAAGACTAATGAGATAGGCAGTTGGTCAGAAGGGTGGAAGATAAATTAAACTGATACCAAGGTTGAATAATATATCCACTTATCCTCCCCTAATTTAACATTAATAGTTAATTCCTTTGAATATATTATGTTTATACGGGGAAATGTCCTGACTCCACAGCCTGGATTAAGGGGTTCCACATTTTCTGAAATGAATCTACCCTACCATGAGCTGTGTGTTGGGCTCCCTCAATAGACATGCACAACTTCAGATTATTAGCCCATTGCTGTATGGTTGGGGGACCTCTAGACATCCAAGACTGAGCAACTGTCTTCCTGGCGTTAATCAATGCTAAAGCCCATAAATCTCTCAACCCTTCCCCCAGATGTTCACGGTCAGCCCCTAACATAAGTTCAACAGGGGTAAAAGGTGGTGAAAATCCCAACACCCGGCTCATAACATCATGCATTGCTGAACAAAATGAAGCCACCTTGGGACAAACCAAAGCCAGGTGTAGAAAGTCCCCATCCGCCACCTGACATTTAGGACAAGAGCTAGTCTTGGAGGGATCAAATTGGTGAAGTTTAATGGGAGTATAATAGGCCTGATGGAGAAAATTAAATTGAACTTGTCTTAGCCTATTACTCAGTGAGTACTTATGCAAGTGTCTGCATGCTCTTTTCCAGATATCCGGTGTGATAGTATAGCCCAGATCTTTTCCCCACTTCTCCATCAACTTCAGTGGAGCAGCCCCACCACCTCCCTCAAGTGAGTCATTTCAGATATTAGTCTACTACCTGGCTCCGGGTGATACAACCCTGCTTCTAATGGAGAAAGAGGAGTCCAACCACCGCCCAGATCCACTCTATGACCCAATACGCTTCTAAGCTTAAGGTAAATAAAAAAGTCACCCCATGGATATTCCAGGTTTGACATAGAAATTAAAAGGATACCATAATATCTCCACCCATTAGAGTCCTTTTGCTTGCCAATCCTTTAATCTACGTATCAGAGCTATGGAGGCTATACCCTTAATTTTAATCACTTTAAGCAGAAGGATCTGCCGGGATGGGGCAGGCTTCCCACCCAAGGCATTGTGTGAGTCATACCATGCTCTAATAGTAATGGACAGAAAGAGGTTTGGGTGGTCTGGTACCTTGCCTGTTCAAAGCACTTCCGCCAATGTACCCCCCTTAAGATTTATCCTCTGACAGGCTTCTTCCATCTTCATCCAACCAGATTCATCATGTTTTAAACCCGGAGGGAGAGCTGCCATCTGAGCCACCCAGTAGTACCACTGGAAATTCGGAAGCCCGAGACCCACCTCACTTTGTGGGACCTGTAAGGCATGCTGCATATACCTAGCAGACTTACCACACCAGAGGAATCTATGCAGAATAGCATTTATATGCTTAAAATGATTTTTTGGCACCCTTACTGGGAGGGACTGGTATAAATATAATAAGCGAGGTAATATAATTATTTTTACAACTGCAACTCTTCCCATTAGAGATAATGGCAGGGCTGCCCATCTTCCACAGTCCTTGGATATTGTTTTCTTCAGGGGTTTAAAATTCAAGGCATAAAGAGATCCCACTTTATTCGATATACAAATCCCTAAATACTTCAATTTAGTCACTAATTGTAAGCCACTTAACTTTTGTAATAGGGATTGTTGGTCCAGAGCCCCAATCAGCAAAACCTCACTTTTGGACCAATTCATTTTGTGACCAGACAATTACCCATATTTCTCCAGTATCCCTTGAGCCTTAAGTAAGTCCCTAGCTGGTTCTCTAAGGAACAGGAGAAGATCATCAGCATACATCGCTAATTTATGCTCATGCCCTCCACTTATTAACCCTCCCACCTCCGACCCTGCACGTAGTACTGCTGCCAAAGGCTCCAGTGACAATATATAAAGTAAAGGGGATAGAGGGCAGCCCTGCCGCATTCCATGGCCTAGCACAAATTTGGGAGAGAGCACACCATTAACCGTGACCTGTGCAGACGGGTTAGTGTAAAGCGTTCTGATCCAGGAAACAAACTGAGACCCAAATCCCATCCTCCCCAGAGTGGCAAAATGGTACCCCCACTCCACCTGGTCGAGAGCTGTTTCTACGTCCAATGCAATGATGGCTGCACCATGTTTATTAGTCACCCCATCCCATTGAAAAATAACATTAAGAGCTGTCTTAATATTATATTTTCCTTGTCTGCCTTTCACAAAGCCAGTCTGATCCGGATGTATCAGAGCTGGAAGCAAGGGATCCAGTCAGGCAGCAAAAGCCTTAGCCAAGACTTTATAGACTGATGTCAAAAAAGAAATAGGCCTATAAGAAGCAGATGAGGCTGGATCCTTCCCTGGTTTGGACAAGACTGTGATAACCGCAGACCGGGTGGAGGGGGAGCAACTCACCATCTGTCAAACTCTCCACTAGCATATCTTTCAGTGGCTCAAGCAGCTCATTAGTAAAACATTTTATAAAATCTATAGAAATGCCATCAGGTCCAGGGGCTCTACCTCTTGTAAGTGTCCTGATAGCACTACTAATTTCTTCATTGGTCAATGGAGATTCAAGAGCCCCAGCTTGTTCCACTGCTATAGTGCTCAAGGATCCCTCATCTAAAAAGGCTTGTATTTTCTCCAGAGTTGGAGACACTTCCGAGGTGTACAGTTCACTATAAAAATCCCTGAATGCAGCACTAATCCCTTCCGGATCATCCACCTGATTTCCCTCAGATGTGTAAATCTGAAACACCACCCACTCCCCTTCTTTCCTGCATAGCTGCCAGGCCAAGAACTTTCCTCCTCAGTCTCCATCAAAATACTGATTAGACTGAGATAGCAAAATCACCCTTTGTAGATGGGTACTACTAATAGAATTATATTGCCACTTAAGTTTCTGTGCTATATGGTACAAGTCCTGTGTGGGGTTAGCCCTGTGTGCTTGTTCAAAAGCTTCAACCTTGGTTCTTAAGGCTTCGATCTCTACCCTTGAGGCACGAGATTTATGTGCTGCATAGGAGATGGATTGACCTCGGATATAGGCCTTCAATGCCTCCCATCTAGTTTAAAGGAGGTATCCCCTCTAATATTGGAGGCCAGGAACTCCTTAATGCATGTCCGCATATGTTGTATATATACTGGGTCCTTCAACAGGAGTGGAACCAACCTCCAGAGTCTACTACCCAGCCCAACGCCCCCTCCTGCAGTGAAAACAACAGCGAGAGAGGCATGAACCGAGACCAAAATCGGGGAGTATAGTGCACATTGTATTGTTGGTAATAGAGCTGGACTGACCAAGATTCGATCTATACGGGCATATGATTTATGCGTATGGAGTAGAAACTATAGTCTCTGCCAGTAGGGTATATATGATGCCAGGCATCCACAAGTTCCACCTCCTCCTCCAAGACTCCCAAAGCTTTAGCATTTGTAGTCATCTTCATGGGCTTGGTACTGGATCTATCCAATATACAATCCTGCACACAATTATAATCCCCCCATATTATCCATTTACCCAGCCAGTTAACCAGCTCCAATGAAAGCCACTGAAAAAACTGTGGGTCCTCAACATTAGGTGCATATACTGCTCCCACATTTACCTGCTCTAGTCCAGGGATTTCTACTTTAACCAGTACATATCTGCCTACATGATCTATTTTACTGTCCAGTACCACTGCCGGGGATCCTCTTAGAAACCATATTGCTGTACCTCTTTCCTTGGCCGTGAAAGTGGCTGAAATCCATGTACCACCCATGCTATTCTCTGTTCTCAATGCCTCCTACTTTGACATATGAGTTTCCTGGATCAGAATCACATGCCATCCTGCCCTCCGCACTTCAGTTGCAAATCTTTTATGCTTCATAATCGACTTTAGCCCATTAATATTCCATGTAGCTATTTTCACAGTGCTAGCCATAATTTAATATGTAAAACACGCCAACATATGAAGAGCATACATATAAATCATTGCTGTACTCTGCCAAAATTAACATTCCCGTGGTCTGTGCATGCTCCCATCTGCGTCTAATTTAAATTTTTAAAGATAAAACCTCCCCTTGAGTATACCCCGGTGAGAGAGACCTGGGCCAACCAATCTGGGAACGAGCCAACACAGCGAAACTGGCTACGTATGAGGATTGGTAAATCCCGATTGTTTTCCTACGGTTTCTATGGTCTCCCCATCCCTCCCCTACCCCAACCCCTGCAACATCCTTGGTGAAAACTATGGAGTTAAAAAATTCCCCAATTAACATTAAAGACAACACTAATGCCGACCCCCCAATGAGCCAATGTGGCCCATCTCTAAATCCCCTACAAACATGTGGCTAACCTTTATTGGTGTTATTGTACAGCACTCTATTTACAAGACATTTAAAATCAGGAGGAAACATTTCCTATTAATTTGTTACCTCGCATTTATAGGAAGCACAGCCAAACACTGAATATCCCCCACAGGTAGTGCCAGGTAATGCTTATATTCAATCAGAGTTTCAACCCCTCACATATATCAAATGGTAATAAACTGGGTACTATGAGAACAACAGACAGAAAGTAAATAATGAGTGCTCAGGTTTGAGTCAAGTATTCCAGTGATTTACAAATGCACCCATTGTTACCCTGATCCCCAGAACTGGTTGGGGCATATTCAGATCTGATCACTGGAACAGTTAAACAAAAAGAACAGCCCACTTAGATAGTTTCAAATTAATCCAAAGAGGCATATGAAAAAACAAACTCATGAGCCATTAATATCTTTAAAGCTCTGCAGAAACAGACAGCAGGATGTAAATAGGGCCAACGATCTCAGTCAACCTAGGTCAGGACCCAGTGCTCGATCAAAGCAAGGGAAGAGGGCTAACCAAAGGATCACCGCAATTGGGTAACAAACTTAGTAGAAGAAAGACCAAATCCCCTACAATAAATCAAGACTGAATATCACTGCCCCCTCACAGTCTGCTAATGTCTACTTGTGCCCCCCCAAAAATTAGGTCGATACCTGGACCCTCAACGATCTCAGGAGCTTTTCAGGCAGGGGAGTGTGGGCCATCCGCCTGGCCTGCGCCTCCATTCTTAGCTGACTCCTCAACCCATTTTAGAGCCACACGAGGGCAGGTGAAGAACCTAGAGATCCCCCTGATCAATCAACTTTCAGCTTGGCTGGGTATAAGAAAGCAAAGGACCAACCCAACTGATGTAATCTAGCCTTTACTTTGTTGAACTTCTGACATCGCAGTTGGTGATCCTTATTGTAATCTTGAAACACATAAATTCGATTGTTCCCAAGTGTGATAGGACCCTTTTCCTTCGCTTTCCTAAGGATAGCTTCTTTATTTTGGTAGCGCAAGTATTTACAGTAATTAGGCAATGTCTGGGTCTAGCGTCAGATGGAGGTTTCGGGCCCACACGGTGAGCTCGCTCGACTTCACATTCTTTAAGATCAGTCGGCAACTCTAAATGCTCCACCAACCAGGCATGGATATTTTTTCATGGATTAGCCCCTTCCTGTAAACCAATTGTTCTTAAATTTGATCTACACGATCTATTCTCTTGATCATCCATTTTGCTTAATAATTCCTTGACTTGTTTCTTTAGATTTATGTTATCCCCAGAAGCGGCAGAGAGGGAGTCCTCCAAAAGGCCTACACGCTGTTCCAACTCCGTAATCTGGCTAGTATGTGAAGCAGAAGTTTCCGACAACCCAGTAACCACTGATTGCAAGTGAGATATTTGCGATGTAATGTTGTTCAATCCAGCCTTCATGTCATGCTGGATAAGAGCCACTGTAGAGGGAACGGCAGATAAAGAGTGTTCAAAATCAGATGAGTCCTCCTGCGCCATCTCAGGGCCACCCGATCTGTTAGTCTGTGCCAGGCCGCATCTCTGCATTTTTGGTGTGTCAGAGGGAGTAAATTGCAGCTTGGATTGCTTGATTTTAGTCCTGCCAGAAGCCATCAAATTCAAATCTTATTCACCCACTTTGCCAAATATTTAAATCGTGTAAACTCCTACAGAATTTTGATAAAGGCTGAGTGCTGAACGGAGCTAGGCTAAGCTGCGTCAGCCATATTCAGCTGCTAGCCACGCCCCCAAAGCACTAGTTTCTAAGGGTCCCTCGACTTCAGTCACATTCTCAGGAAAGATGATCCAGACTCAAATAACTCCTAGGTACAGATATATCTCATCATGTTTGTAGTTCATTTGCATCACCAGGTGAGAAAAAAGGTCTGGCTCCCCATATGACGCACAAGGGAAATGCCAGACCTCGACCAACAACTAACACACCAAAATCTGGCCAATGGAAAATCATGTACACAAATGCTTGCAGTCTGGGAAACAAGATCCCAGACCTGCAGGCAGTAATGATAGAGGCTAAACTGGACATAGTAGCCATTAGCGAGACATGGCTTACCAGTAACCGCACTTCAGTACCTGGCTATGTACTGTTCAGAAGAGACCGTGGTGCAAAAAGGGGGGAGGGGGTGGAATGGCCCTTTATGACAATGAAAATATCAAAGCTACAGAAATTCAGACTACACATAAGGAGCCAGAAGAACTGTGGGTCACCCTGGAAACAGGAAATGGGACTGCCATACGAACTAGGGTTGTGTACAGGCCTCCAGACCAGGGGGAGGACATAGACACACTACTGTTAGAAGATATACAAAACATGACAGCTAAAGGGGAGGTTCTGATAATGGGAGACTTCAACATGCCAGATATAGATTGGTCCATACCAGCAGGAACATCTGCCAGAACTAGACACATGGTGGATTTCCTGCAGGGGGAGGGCCTCAAACAACTGGTACAACAACCCACAAGAGACAGAGCTATCCTAGATCTAGTACTGACTAACTGGGAAAGGTTCACAGATCTCCAGGTAGAAGGTCACCTGGGGGCCAGTGGCCATCACATGGTATTGTTCAATTTGGCCACTAGAACTAAATCATTCCATTCCACGGCAAAAATATGGGACTTCAGAAGAGCTGACTTTGATAAGCTGGCCAACAGAGTTAAGCTATCCCTGACAAGAAGAAATACAGGTGAGGGGGTACAGGCAAAGTGGGCAAGCATTAAGGATGCAATACTTGAAGCAACATCCCATTGTGTTAGAGAGAAAAGGAAGTACAAAAAAAGAAGGAAACCACTTTGGTTCTCAAAAACAGTAGCAGAAAAGGTCAGAGCCAAAAGGCTGGCCTTCAGGAAATGTAAGGGAATGCAATGGGATGAAGATAGGGAGGCATACCAAATTTCCCTAAGGGAAGCAGAGAAGGCAGTAAGGCAGGCAAAGGCCCAAACCGAGGAAACACTAGCACAAACAGTAAAAGAAGGTGACAAGACTTTCTATAGATGCATTAGTGAAAGAAGAAAGTCCAGAGGGGGTATTGCTAAGATCAAAGAGGATAAGGGGGCATGTGAGGAGGAGGACCATGTAAAAGCATCTATCCTAAATAGATACTTCTGCTAAGTATTTACTGAAGAGAAGGTAGGGCAGGGCCCAAAGATCAGCACCATGGACACAGGGGGGAGGGAGGTGTGCACTAGTCCCTTCACAAAAGAAAGGATCCTACAAGGGCTCAGTAAGCTCAGGGCGGACAAGGCAATGGGACATAGAAACATAGAAACATAGACTTTGATGGCAGATAAGGACCGCTAGGCCCATCTAGTCTGCCCATTTCCCTACCTACAGGATAGGCCGCAGATCCTAGTTAACCAACAGCCTATATCTTCCTGCTCCCCACAAGAATTGCCTTATGTCTGTCCCATGCATTCTTGAATTCTCCCACAGTTTTAGACCCCACAACTTCCTCAGGAAGGCTGTTCCATGCATCCACTACCCTCTCTGTGAAATAATACTTCCTGACATTGCCCCTGAACCGCCCTCCTTCTATCTTTAAATTGTGTCCCCTTGTTCTTGCAAGTCTCTTTTTCTGAAAGATGCTACCCTCTTGAACTTTGTTGATTCCCTTGAGGTACTTGAACGTTTCTATCATGTCCCCCCTCTCCCTTCTTTCCTCAAGGGTATACATATTAAGCTCCTTTAATCTCTCCTCATACGGCTTCTCTTGCAGACCCTGTACCATTTTAATTGCCCTCCTCTGGACTGCCTCTATCCTGTCTATGTCCTTGCGGAGATGGGGTCTCCAGAACTGGACACAGTATTCCAGATGGGGTCTCGCCAACTGTCTGTACAGAGGGATAACAACTTCCTGTTTTCTGCTGCTGATGCCTCTCCCTATACATCCCAGTATACCCGGCCCTCCCTACTGCCTTTCCTCACATTGCTTGCTAACCTTAAGGTCATCTGATATGATTACCCCAGGTCCCTTTCCTGTTTTGTTGTTGTTACTACCTCCCACCCATTGTGTATTCTTCCCTGGGTTCTTGTTTCCCAGGTGCATTATTTTGCACTTTTTGCATTGAATCCTAGCTGCCATATCGCCTGACCATTCCTCCAACCTTGCCAGGTCCCTTTTCATCCTTTCCACACCTCCTTGTGTATCAACCCTGTTGCAGATCTTTGTGTCATCTGCAAAGAGGCATACCTTCCAGTCCCTCTGCAATGTCACTTATAAAGACATTAAAAAGGACTGGACCCAATACTGAACCCTGCGGTACCACACTAGTAACCACCCTTTCTTCAGAGTGGACTCCATTTACAATTACCTTCTGTGTCCTGTTGTCCAGCCAATGTTTTACCCAGGCTACCACCCTGGGACCCACTTCCAGGCTGGTTAATTTGACTAATAATCTTTTGTGTGGGACTGTGTCAAATGCCTTGCTAAAGTCTAGGTAGGCCATGTCCACAGCCCTTCCTGGTCTACTACTTTGGTCACCCAGTCAAATAAATCTATTAGATTCGTCTGACATGACCTTCCCGCTGTGAACCCATGCTGCCTTGGATCCTGTGCTCCACTGACCTCTAGGTACTCAACTATTCTTTCCTTCAGAAGTGACTCCATCACTTTCCCTACCACAGAGGTCAGACTGACAGGTCTGTAATTTCCTGCCTCTGTCTTGGTCCCACTTTTGTGAAGGGGAATCACATCCGCCTTCCTCCAGTCCTCGGGTACCACACCATCCTCCCATGATTTATTAAAAAGAGTAGCCAGTGGTTTCACTAGTTCCTTCCTTAATTCTTTTAGAATTCTGGGGTCAATTCCATCAGGACCCATTGCTTTGTCCACCTTCAGTTTTAGGAGTTCTTGCAGAACCCTTTCTCCTGTGAAAGGACTGGAATCGACCCCCCCCCCATCAAGAGTGCTTCTGTTAATTGGATTAGGCACTTCCCCCTCCTCTTTTGTGAATACTGAGCAGAAATATTCGTTCAGTATTCCTGCTTTTTCACTGTCTCCTCTGCCCACCCACCGTTCATTCTATTCAGCCTCACTATCCCTCCTTTGTCTTTCTACTCATGATGTACCTATAAAGGTTTTATCCCTCTTAACTGAGTTGGCTATCTTTTCCTCAGTTTGAGCCTTTGTTATTCTGACTTCCCTCCCTGCTTCTTTCTGCCTTAACTGGTACAGCTCTCTGTCCTGCTCCTTCTGTGTTTCCTTTATACTTCCGGAATGCTATCTTTTCTTCCTGACTTTCACAGCCACCTCTCTTGAGAACCATAGTGGCTTTTTCTTTCATTTTGATTTGTTTATTTGCTTCACACAAAGGCTTGTTGCCTCTGTGATGGCAGTTTGATAATTCCCCATTGTTGCTCCGTACCTCCTTCTAGCCTGTTTGCTAGTGCTTTTCTGAGGCACTCTCCCATCTTGCCAAAGTCAGCCTCCTAAAGTCCAGTACCCTCACTTTTGTATGGCTTGACTCTGTAGCTGAGTTTAATGAACCACACTGTTTGATGGTCTCTTGTCCCCAGATGGCAACCCACTTCTAGATCTGAGATCCTCTCACTGCCCCCATTTGAGAGTGCAGAGGTCTAAGATTGCTCCCTCACGAGTGGGTTCCGAAACTAGCTGTCTAATGCCTGTCACCTGTAGGGCATCAAGAATGGCCCTGCTCTTGGATGTGGCTGCAGCAAATGTGCTCCAGTTAACATCTGGCATATTCAGGTCTCCCATCAACAGTATCTCCCCTTTCTCTGCCATTCTAAGAATGCCTTCCATCATATCCTTGTCCATTCCTTCCCCCTGACATGGGGGTCTGTACATAACCCCTGTGCGGATTGTGGTGCCCTTTCCAGTCTCCAAGGTGACCCACAGTGCCTCCTCTCCTCCCTGTTTACTCTTTTGTTCAGTTGCTTTTATCCCTTCCTTTACATAGAGAGCTACTCCTCCCCCTCTTCTCCCCTGCCTGTCTCTCCTGTAGGTTATGTACCCTGGTATGTTAACATCCCAGTCATGGTTCTCTGTGTACCATGTTTCTGTGACTGCTACGATATCCAGGCATCCTCTTCCATTAAGGCCACCAGCTCAGGGAGCTTGTTGCCCAGACTACGGGCATTGGTACTCATTACCCTCCATTTCCTGATGGCCTTACCCCCTTTTGCCCCATCCCTGTCCTTCTTGCCTTTGTCACTTTCTCTATTTACCCCTGCCCTTCTCCCTATCGACACCTCCATGTTGGTGTTTGCCACACTTACTACCGTGTTTGTTTGGGGGGCTAGAGTTTCCTGCTCCTTTCCAGTGCCTCCCCTTGGCTTTTAAAAGCTTGCCAATGAAGCATTTAAATCTATCACCTAGGATTCTGGTTCCCTCCCGGACAGATGCAGCCCATCATGCCAGTATAGGCTTGCATCACTCCAGGTGGACCCCAGTCCCCAATGAAGCCAAATCCCTGAGCTCCACACCAGTTTTTCACCACTGATTGAATCCCACATGGTACGGAACACCCTAGCCTCTCCTATGCCATAGATGGGTAGCACCTCCGAGAAGGAAGGTTACCGTGGGTGCTGCTTCACTAAAACCTCCCCAATTCCACAAACTCTTCCTGCACTTCTCTAATCCCTTTCTTAGCCAGGTCATTTGTCCCTAAGTGGACAGTGACATCCAGCTCCCTCCCCTGTGCAGCTGCTCCGGCAATCCTGAGGATTCGCTCCCTGTCCCTCCAAGCCATGGCGCCAGGCAGGCACCTTACCTCCCTCTCCCCTTCCTTGCCCAGTTCTACCTTCCTAACAATGGAGTCCCCACCAGGGTTGTTTCCTTCCCTGCAGGGTCCCTGCCACCCTCCTGTGGGTCTCCTTTGTGGAGGTTCCCAGCATCCTCCCTTGGTCTCCACTATAGGTGCCTCCATAGAGGAACCACACTTTGCCAGAATGGCATAGGAATTGTGGAGAGGTACAACTGGAGGATGTGCCTCTGTTCCACCACCCTCACCTCCCTGAGCCCACTGTGGTCCAAGCAGCTCCTCTTTCTTGGCAACCTCTGAGGCAGCGGCAGTGACACTGGTGGTCCCTGGATGGAAGAGAGGTCCCAGAAATCCTGGCCAACTCAGCCTGGAGATGAGCAACCTCCTCCCTCAGCCCAGAGAGGTGCCTGCAGATGGGACAACACCTCATCCTCAGAACATCTCCCGGAAGACTGCTGCTCCACAGCCACTGCACTGCACCACTCCAATCATGTCTTATTTCTGGCCCCTTAACTGTTTGCAATCCTTACTCTTCCTCTGTTTTTTTCTCTCTCTCCTTACTTTCTGCCTGTGTGCCTTTAAGCTCCTGATTGTCCTGTTCTGAGATAAGAATATCCTATATTTCTCAGTAGACCACTAACTTGTTCAGAGGCAGACCTCCAGCAGCTAGAGGGGGCCGGAGAGCTACTCTTGCCCTTCTTGGATGGTGGGTCCTTGGTGGTTCTGTGATCACTCACTTCCTGCCCCTAAACAGGACCTGATGGCATACATCCCAGGGTACTAAAGGAGATAAGGGTGGAACTAGCAGAGCCATTATCAGAACTGTTTAGTGAGTCTCTGAGCACAGGAGAGGTCCTAGAAGACTGGAGAAGGGCTCATGTAATCCTGCTCCACAAGAGTGGTAGCAGGAGGAGCAGGGAACTACAGACCAGTCAGTCTTACCTCAGTAGTGGACAAGATTATGGAGGCACCTTAAGGAAAGGATAGTGCAACACCTGGAATCCATAGGAGCAAAGGATCCAAGACAGCATGGGTTTACAAAAGTAAGGTCCTGTCAAACTAATCTCATAGATTTCTTTGACTGGGTAACCAGAGTGGTGGACCAAGGGGGAGTGTTTGATGTCACCTACCTTGACTTCAGCAAAGCTTTTGATACTGTTCCACATAGAAGATTGATTAATAAGCTGGGTAGGCTCAGGGTGGGTCAGAAGTTGGTCAACTGGGTGGCAAACTGGTTGACGGGCAGAAAACAGAGAGTGGTGGTAAATGGTATACAGTCAGAAGAGATGCAAGTTACAAGTGGGGTACCTCAGGGATCAGTCTTGGGGCCAGTCCTCTTCAATAGCTTCATCAGTGACATTGCAGATGGACTGGAGGGTAAGGGTTGTCTGTTTGCAGATGACACCAAGATCTGCAACAGAGTAGATGATCCAGATGGGGTGGGCAGAATGAGAAGGGATCTGGATAAACTAGCAAAATGGTCGGAAGAGTGGCAACTGGGGTTTAACACAAACTGCAAGATCATGCACATAGGGAAGAGAAACCCTGAAGCTTCTATAGGCTGGGAAGGGAGTTGCTGGCAGTCACAAGACAAGAAAGAGACTTGGGCACCATCATCACCGATGACGTGAAATCATCCAAGCAGACCACTAAAGCAGTAGGTAAGGCTAGGGGGATGTTGGGGTATATTAGTAGGAGTATCACAAGTCAGAAGAGGGAAGTGATAATCCCTCTTTACAAGGCACTGGTTAGGCCCCATCTGGAATACTGCATGCAGTATTGGAGGCCACACCTTCACAAGGGCATTAACCAAATTGAGGCAGTCCAGAGAAGGACAACCAAAATGGTGCAGGGACTGCATCAGAAAACATATGAGGACAGATTAACGGAGCTCAATATGTATACCCTAGAACAAAGGAGGGAGAGAGTTGATATGATCAAAACATTCAAACACCTTAAGGGCATTAACAAGGTGAAAGCGTCTAACATGTTTCAATATACGAAAAATAGCAGGACAAGAGGACACAGCATGAGATTAGAGGGAGGCTGATTAAGGGGTGATGTGAGGACATTCTTTTGCACAGAAAGGGTGGTGGATGCATGGAACAGCCTACCTCAGGAAGTGGTGGATATGAATACAGTGCAGGGCTTCAAACAGGCATGGGATAGGCATAAGGGAGCAATACAGATGAGTATGAAGATAGGCCATTGACAGAGCAAAGGACGATGGCACATTCATAAGGTAGAAAAAGAAATGGGCAGACTGGATGGGCCTTGTGGTCCTTATCTGCCGTCAACTTCTATGTTTCTATGTTTCTATCACTCAAATCATACACATTCAGTCTTTTGAGAATCTTCAGTGATACATGACTCAATGTATCGCAGTGATCTTTGAACACAGTTGTTACATGTGAGCCACTATCCAGCATACTCAGTTAGACTTCCCTTCAATTTTGACTTTCACTTTGGATGAGGGTCCAACAGTTTTCTGCCACTCAGTTACTTTCATGACAGTTTGACTTACTTGAGGTATGGCCATCCTCACATGGGAATGTCATATGTCCGGGGCTCCAGTGTACTCCTTTACCAGTCCCCGTTGGAACTTTCCTGCTCCTGTCATCTTTTGTTAAGCAGTTTGTTCCACATTCTCAGATCTTCTGGATTAAAACACGCTCATTTTAAATGTCCTTTCTCACCACATCTGCAACAGATGTTCTCTCACCACCTTGACATCCATGGATAGTCTCTGGGCTGAAACTCTCATTGAGGGTTTATGTCAGCTGGCCACATGGCTCCTGAGAAATGGGCTACTCCAGAGTCAGCAGTTACTAATGCAGGTTCTGGGGTCTGCATCACCAGTTGTATTAGCATGTCAGTACATTCTGGCAGTTCTTCATTACATGGCCCTGTAGAGGTGGTCACAGGGGTAGTCCCAGTTGCATGTTTGGGGTCATGGTTCTCCTCAAAAGCAGCAGCATCTCTTCTTGCTCACACGCTTCTCCCATAAGCTCATCATAGGATGGCTGCTTGTTTATGCAGTCTCTCAGCTGTATATATATTTTTTCATATGCATTTTATCCTCCAGCACCCCTGGTGGCTCCCTTCCACCCAGTCCTCCCAGCCCCTTGGTCCCCAGGTCTTACCTGATGTGTCTTCACGTGGCAGGGTCCTGTTTGCCAGTGCGGGACCTACAAAGACACCGGGCATCATACTGCGGCCTGAGGGTTTTTTCCTCCTGGTTTCTGGTTGCCACGCCTGTAGCTGCCCAATGTGCAGTGGGGTAATGAACAAGCTCCGCCTCCTTGAAAACATCTTGAAACATCTGTGTTTAGCTGTCTGGTGTGCCCAAACTGCGCCACCACCCAGACATCTCCAGGTGGCAGGCAAGCAGCAGGTCACACTACCCCCTGCCCCAAGGGAGGAGAGTCATCCATCAGGATGCTCAATCCTTCCTCCCCAGGTTGACCCCCAAATGACCCAACTCCATTTCCGAACCTGGGTCACTGGTGTGGCAGGAGGTAAAACGCTAGGTGCCTCAGTCCTTCACACCTCTGGGCTGGTACTCTCAGCTAGATATTTAACAAGATTTGGTCAGAATGCACTGCACCATCCAATATTTGAGTAGGAAGGTCATGATGATGCATGGTGTTGGGCATAAAGCATCCTTTCCTGTGAGCTCTTTGTACAACTTTCTCCAACCTGACCAGAAAATCAGACAACTGTTCTCCTTCATGCTGCTTGGTCAACGATAACATCGTAAGTTGTGTTCCAGGTTTTTCTACACATCCAAACATCCATTACAGGATGGCTAAATAATTCTGAGTAGTTACATTTGAATTGGTAGGTTTTAAGGCAACAACTGTATCTAAAGCAGGACCATGGACATTTTTTGCCATCTGCGATCTTCTCTCAGCATCAGAACATTGCAAATCTTGCACCACCTGGGTGCTTGCTCAATCCACATTTGACAGTTATCCTCACACATGGAAGTCAGTTTCAGGGCCAAAAAATGGTCAAAGCCTTCTATACTCTTTGTACTGTCATGCCGGGTGTCGCACCTTTTCCATCAGTCTCCCTAAGTATCCAACAAATCAGTTGCTATAGAATTTTCCAGCCCAGCCTCATTTCATAAATCTTTTAAATCCTGCTTCTCTTTACCTTCCTCTTCAAGAAATTACAGGAGATCCCAGCATTACCTCCAAAGATGTAAATGGGTTGGTATGCAGATGGTACAGGTGTTACTATCTCAGTTACTACCGCTGCTTTGCACCCGTAGGAGGCCAAGCAAGGTTGAGGGGCCTGAGCTCATTAAACTCCTCTCATGAGGGGGGTTGAAATGGAGAATACAGGAAATAATGTGGTGGAGAAAAAAGAAAGAAAGAAAGAAAGAAAGAAAGAAAGAAAGAGCAAGTCTGAGACACAACAAGAACCAATACCCAAACTTCAGTTGCAATTTTTAAACACCTCTCTCCTCTCCAGATGCTCGGGAGGACTGCAATGAACTCCTCCTAGACTGGGGTAAGAGTTCAGTTTAGTCATCTCCTCTCTTAGATTCTTATTGGCTGCCCAGACTTGTCATTCATACTTGGGCTCCTTTTGTGGCTACAAAAGGGCACCAAGCACTCTGTTGCTGTACCTCTCAAGAGCCTGTGTTCTTTCCAGGACAAATTGCATTCTGGTTGGCCAGTCATAGGGGGTTGAGGGTCACAAGATGGTGACATCCATCTATTTACATTTAGTTCCAGCTCTGGCTGCTGCTTCACACTGTTTTACTTGTTACTGGCTGCTATTTTGACTTGTCAAATATTTATTCCAACTGGGGTTATAGCCCAGATTATCCATGACATCGGTGATCCCTCTGGTTTGTCTTTGGGAGCAGGGGCATCCCTTTCATCATTGGTGTACAAGGAGAGAACAAAGGGGCAACAACAATGGGAGCAGGGGCATCCCTTTCGTCATTGGTGTACAAGGAGAGAACAAAGGGCAACAACAAAAACTCTTTTTCTGGCCTCCAGCCAGAGGACACAGTTGTCACAAGTGGACCCAAGACCAAAGGAACCATGACACTTGGAAACCCACAGGTGGCAAGCAGCTCCTGCTGCAGCAGTCAGTTTTTCTGTGAGCACTTGAGCACTGAATTTTGCACTTAAATATATGTTTACAATTTTTTTACAAGCTCACAGAGTAGCGACTGTTTTGTGGGTTTCTGAGTGCCATGGTTCCTCTGGTTTTGTGTTTGCATGTAGTGGTAGTCAGCCCCTTACCATGGCACCAGTCTTACACTGTGTATCACGATTCTCAGCCCTGGACTTTGTCATAGGTGAACCCACCTCAGGCCCTCAACAGGTAAGCCCCACCTTTTGGGGGTTACACACATACTTGAACAAGTGGTGCTTATCAGCACCAGCAGCGAGTACCTCATCACGTCGACCTTTGTTAACACAGCTGCTGTAGAAGTTACAATAAATCACAGTAAACTGTAGGTGACATGGATTATTATTGTAGCCTTCTGCTTTCATAATGGCACAAAGGTCCAGTACAGTACAAATACGCTGCTGACTGATGCTGTACAGCTGAAATCTTTTGCATAGGACTGACATTGTTGTGACATCTCACATGTAACATAGAAACATAGACTTTGACAGCAGATAAGGACTGCTTGGCCCACCTAGTCTGCCCATTTCCCTACCTACAGGATAGGCCGCAGATCCTAGTTAACCAACAGCCTATTTCTTCCTACCTCCCACAAGAATTGCCTTATGTCTGTCCCATGCATTCTTGAATTCTCCCACAGTTTTAGACCCCACAACCTCCTCAGGAAGGCTGTTCTATGCATCCACTACCCCTCTCTGTGAAAAAATACTTCCTCCACATTGCCCTGAACTGCCTCTATCTTTAAATTGTGTCCCCTTGTTCTTAACGTCCTCTTTTCTGAAAATGCTACCCTCTTGGACTTTGTTGATTCCACTGAGGTACTTAAAAGTTTCTATCATGTCCCCTCTCCTTTCTTTCCTCAAGGGTATACATATTAAGCTCCTTCAGTCTCTCCTCATACGGCTTCTCTTTCAGACCCTGCACCATTTAGTTGCCCTCCTCTGACTGCCTCTATCCTGTCTATGTCCTTGCGGAGATGGGGTCTCCAGAACTGGACGCAGTACTCCAGATGGGGTCTCACCAACTGTCTGTACAGAGGGATAACAACTTCCTGTTTTCCGCTGGTGATGCCTCTCCCTATGCATCCCAGTATACCCCGAGCCCTCCTTACTGCCTTCTCACATTGCTTGCTAACCTTAAGGTCATCTGATATGATTACCCCCAGGTCCCTTTCCTTTTTTGTTGTTGTTACTACCTCTTCCCCCATTGTGTAATCTTCCCCTGGGTTCTTGTTTCCAAGGAGTATTATTTTGCATTTCTTTGCATTGAATCCTAGCTGCCATACTTCTGACCAGTCCTCCAACCTTGCCAAGTCCCTTCTCATCCTTTCCATGCCTCCTTGTGTATCAACCCTGTCGCAGATCTTTGTGTCATCTGCAAAGAGGCATACCTTTCCTTCCAGTCCCTCTGCAATGTCACTTATAAAGACATTAAAAAGGACTGGACCCAGTACTGAACCCTGTGGTACCTCACTAGTAACCCCTCTTTTTCAGAGTGGACTCCATTTACAATTACCTTCTGTGTCCTGTTGTCCAGCCAATGTTTACCCAGGCTACCTCCTGGTACCCACTCCCAGGCTGGTTAATTTGACTATTAATCTTTTGTGTGGGACTGTGTCAGATGCCTTGCTAAAGTCTAGGTAGGCCATGTCCACATCCCCTCCGTGGTCTACTACTTTGGTCAACCAGTCAAATAAATCTATTAGATTCATCTGACATGACCTTCCCGCTGTGAACCCATGCTGCCTTGGGTCCTCTGCCCCACTGACCTCAAGGTACTCAACAATTCTTTCCTTCAGAAGTGACTCCATCACTTTCCTTACCACAGAGATCAAACTGACAGGTCTGTAGTTTCCTGCCTCTGTCTTGGTCCCACTTTTGTGAAGGGTATTCACATCCGCCTTCCTCCAGTCCTCGGGTACCACACCATCCTCCCGTGATTTATTAAAAACAGTAGTCAGTGGTTTCACTAGTTCCCCCCTTAATTCTTTTAGAATTCTGGGGTGAATTCCATCAGGCCCCATTGCTTTGTCCACTTTCATTTTTAGGAGTTCTTGTAGAACCTTTTCTCCTGTGAAAGGGCTGGGATCGACTCCCCTATCAACAGCGCTTCTGTTAATTGGATTAGGCACTTCCCCCTCCTCTTTTGTGAATACTGAGCAGAAATATTCATTCAGTATCCCTGCTTTTTCACTGTCCCCCTCTGCCCACCCACCATTCATTCTATTCAGGCTCACTATCCCTCCCTTTGTCTTTCCATGCTCTCTGATGTACCTATAAAAGGTTTTATCCACCTTCTTAACCGAGTTGTCTATCTTTTCCTCAGTTTGGGCCTTTGCTATTCTGACTTCCATCCCTGCTTCCTTCTGCCTTAACTGGTACAGCTCTCTGTCCTGCTCCTTCTGTGTTTCCTTATACTTCCTGAATGCTATCTTTTTCTCCCTGACTTTCCCAGCCACCTCTTTTGAGAACCATAGTGGCTTTTCTTTCATTTTGATTTGTTTATTTGCTTCACACAAGGCTTGTTGCCTCTGTGATGGCAGTTTTGTGACTCTCATTGTTGCTCCACCCTCCTTCTAGCCTGTTTGCTAGTGCTTTTCTGAGGCACTCTCCCATCTTGCCAAAGTCAGCCCTCCTGAAGTCCAGTACCCCCACTTTTGTATGGCTTGACTCTGTAGCTGAGTTTAATGTGAACCACACTGTTTGATGGTCACTTGTTCCCAGATGGCAACCCACTTCTAGATCTGAGATCCTCTCACTGCCCCCATTTGAGAGTACAAGGTCTAAGATTGCTTCCTCATGAGTGGGTTCCAAAACTAGCTGTCTGAGGCCTGCCACCTGTAGGGCATCGAGAATGGCCCTGCTCTTGGATGTGGCTGCAGTAAATGTGCTCCAGTTAACATCTGGCATATTCAGGTCTCCCATCAACAGTATCTCTCCTTTCTCTGCCATCCTAAGAATGCCTTCTATCATATCATTGTCCATTCCCTCCCCTTATGTGGGGTCTGTACACACCCCCTATGCGGATTGTGGTGCCCTTCCGGTCTCCAAGGTGACCCACAGCGCCCTCTCCTCGCTGTTTACTCTTTTGTTCAGTTGCTTTTATCCCTTCCTTTACATAGAGAGCTACTCCTCCCCCTCTTCTCTCCTGCCTGTCTCTCCTGTAGGTTATGTAGCCTGGTATGTTAACATCCCAGTCATGGTTCTCTGTGTACCATGTTTCTGTGACTGCTACGATATCCAGGCATCCCTCTTCCATCAAGGCCACCAGCTCAGGGAGCTTGTTGCCCAGACTACGGGCATTGGTACTCATTACCCTCCATTTTCTGATGGCCTTACTCCTTTTTGCCCCATCTCTGTCCTTCTTGCCTTTGTCACTTTCCCCATTTACCCTGCCCTTCCCCATCGCCACCTCTATGTTGGTGTTTACCGAGACTTACTGTCATGGATTTTTGGGGGGCTAGGATTTCCTGCTCCTTTCCAGTGCCCCCTGGCTAATTTAAATGCTTGCCAATGAAGCATTTAAACCTATCACCTAGGATCCTGGTTCCTCCTGGACAGATGCAGCCCATCATGCCAGTATAGGCTTGCATCACTCCAGGTGGACCCCCAGTCCCCAGTGAAGCAAATCTGAGCTCTGCACCAGGTTTTCAACCACTGATTGAATCCCATGGTGCAGAACACCCCAGCCTCTCCCACGCCATAGATGGGCAGCACCTCCAGAAGGTTACTGCATGCTACTTGTTCAAGGCCCCTTCCCAATTCCACAAACTCTTCCTGCACTGCTCTAATCCCTTTCTTAGCCAGGTCATTTGTCCCTAGGTGGACAATGACATCCAGCTCCCTCCCCTGTGCAGCTGCTCCAGCAATCCTGAGGATTCGCTCCCTGTTCCTCCAAGCCATGACACTAGGCAGGCACCTTACCTCCCTCTTCCCTTCCTCCCCCAGTTCTACCTTCCTAACAATGGAGTCCCCCACCAGGAGTTGTTTTCTTCCCCTGTGGGGTCCCATGCCACCCTCCTGTGGGTCTGCTTTGTGGAGGTTCCCAGCATCCTCCTTGGTCTCCACTGCAGGTGTCTCCATAGAGGAACCACACTTTGCCAGAATGGCATAGGAATTGTGGAGAGGTACAACTGGAGGGATGTGCCTCTGTTCCACCACCCTCACCCTCTCTGTGCCCACTGTGGTCCAACCGCTCCTCTTTCTTGGCAACCTCTGAGGCAACGGCAGTGGCACTGGTGGTCCCTGGATGGAGGAGGAGGTCCCACAAATCCTGGCCAACTGAGCCTGGAGATGATCAACCTCCTCCCTCAGCCCAGAGAGGAGCCTGCAGATGGGACAACACCACATCCTCCAGAATGTCTCCCGGAAGACTGCTGCTCCACAGCCACTGCACTGCACCACTCCCATCATGTCTTATTTCTGGCCCCTTAACTGTACAGTAACTGTACAGTGGTAGATGGTTAGGGAAGAATTTTTAAATGTCTGCAAGTGGGTATACTGCATTTTAATTTAAATAGTGATGTAAAACCTTGGTTTTGTAAAATAAGGATCGCAGTCTGGCACTTAAGCTTGGATGAGTGTCAGTACTCAAACTAGGGTATAGTCGCTAGTCTGTGGCATGAGGGGCTCCAAAGATGAATGTGAAGTACAGTATTACTGTATGTTATTAATACTATACAAGGTTTGAGGATGCAATAAACTAATAAACAGCCAAATAGTTACTTTCAAAAAGAAGTAATTTGTAACATCAACACAAAATTAGACAGAAACATCTAGTTCCAAACAGTACAGCAATGAAACCAACAAGATCAGTAACAATAAAAGTAGTAACCTGGCACAGAGAAGAAAAAAGAAAAACGAAATAAGACGCCTAATGAAAAAGTAGCAAAGTATAAACCCATTCCAGTTTGATTAGCCATTTGCTCAAACAGATTATAAGCACCAATGAAAAAAAAAAGAATGAGGAATAATCAAATTTATTCAGGCACAAGTGCTGGGATAAATGAGGGTGCCCCAGAGGGAAGCTATGCCAAATAAGGGGGCCCATTTGGCCCACCTAGTTAGTTGTTGCTATACTCCTGCCCCCCTTCCCACTGATTGACCCTTGGTCCCTCCCCTGCTTTTGTCTCCACCAATTTCTCTTTGTCCTGACCCCTCTCCCCCCTCCCCCTACTCTCCAGCTCTCTTACTCCTCCCCCTTCAAACCTCTAATATTTTCCTCCTGTCCCCTTTCTTTCAGGGGATCACCACACCTCAGGGCAAGAAGCATCCCTCCAACTTTGAACAGCATTTGCGGTTTGATAGATCTATCCTTGGCACAGTCGCTGGCCTGACTTCCTGACACTACAGTACAGAGCCCTGCTGAACAAAGACACCCCATTTTTGAATTCGGTGCCTTATCTCCAATTGGCGCCTGTTCCGTTTTGGTATTCTGTTGGGCTGAAATTCAATTCAGCTGCAGCTAATGTAACCCCAGGGCAACTGCCTGGGCTGAAATTTAATTAAATCAAGCTACAGTTAATTTAACTCCAGGGCTACTGCTGTTGCCTAGCTCTAGTGCTGCTGCACCTTCTCCAGAAGAATTTGGTCCACCCCACCCCCTCCTGCTTCCTTTATTAAATACACTTCCTGACTCGCCTACTCAACTTTCCTAGACGGGCATGTACAAACTGTCTTAAAGGGGCAAGTACCACTAACATTAACAAAATTACTGTGCTTCTCGTGTCCCTTAGAACAGTTTTAACACTGCTAGGGTTCTTCTATTCTATAGCTTGTACCTCTTAGAACTGCATTTACTCTCCCCTCCTCCTATCTAACTATGTTTTAGTTGTCGCCACCCCATACCAGCAACTATGGCATGGAAAAAACATTTACTGTGCTCCCTTCTGGTATTCACCCTGACTTTTCCAATCTTAAGCCATTCTTTTGTTAGGAAAACCGCCTGTAATCTCATAAAACCTGATGATGTAATCATCCCTCAGTCGCCTCCAACCCAGTACACTGATCGTCCCGGGGAGCACAAATTATCTCGCTCCAATGCCCCTAGAGCCTAACTATGAATACCCAATCCCACCACCTATCCTTAATATGCTCCTTCTGACTATCAAACCTAAATGCTGCTCTATCAATAACAACCCCTCTATGTCCTTAAAGCACCTTAGGCTACAGGCAACATATCTCATCTGGCTGCTACTGCTCCTCTCAGGAAACATACACCCAAACCCTGGTTCTGTTGGCAGGGGCATTGACCACCAAGTGAAATATGGTTCCTAACTATTGCATCCATTAACATCTGTAGCTTGCTTGCTAAATTTGACCTGCTGCAAGCCTGGACTGCCCAGCACAAGCCAGATGCCCTATCAGTGGCTAAGACCTGGCTCACCCCTAGAACTGCTGATACTAAAATCCTGTATACATCATTCATCATTGAACTTTTATGTGATTTGAAACTTTATGTAATTTGAGATTTGAAATTGGATTGTTTTATTATCTTATTTGTTTTACTTCATTTCTATTTATAATTCTGTACAGCACTTTGGTTTTGGAATTGTGCTTTATAAATAAAGGTTATTATATTATTATTATTATTAGTGATAGCTTTGCAAGCTGCCTTCACAAAAATATGGTGAAGATAATTTTTCTGAGGATTACCACTACCCTTTTGAGGAAGAACACCAAGAAAAATTTTTTGAAAAGAAGTGGGAGTGAAATATCTTAAGATACGGGAAGTGGAACCCACTACCATTTTCCAAAAAAACTGTATCCTGGGACAAGTCCAAGATACATAAAAATGATCTCCGCACTGTCGCTGACACAAGTGTGACCTATTCACTGAATAGTGTCAAATAGCAGACAGGGTCCTCAAAATGTTAACCAAAACCTTCCATCGGAATACTCTCCAGGAAAAAAAGGTTGTGATTTTGTAAACTATTTTCCATACTTTGGACTTAGTTTGAAGATCGATCATGCTAGAAAGTGTTGATTCCCACTGCTCCCAAATAGGATGAGGGAGAGCATGAGCCTGATGCTGTAAAAAAACATGTAGCAAGGAAATAACACAGGTTTCTGCAGGCTTTTTTCACTCAGCCTGGAGATATTTCTCTAAAGTAGCAGGTTGGTTGGGGGATGGGAAACCTGAGAAATGGGCAAAACAAAATTACGAAGTTTAAAATATCACAAGAGCTCAGTGCAGGGGAGATGAAATTTATGCTGCAATTGTTCAGAACTCATCAAGGTGACCCAATCCATTAAATCACGTATCATATGACTACCCCATTGAGTCTAGGGACAGAAACCAGGATCCATCATCCCGGAGAAAAGTCTTGATTGAACTGAATCAGAGAGAGAAAGCCTAGGTTATACACACCCCCAACCATAGAAACATAGAATTTGATGGCAGATAAGGACCGCTTGGCCTACCTAGTCTGTCCATTTCCCTACCCAATGGATAAGCTGCAGATCCATTGGGCAAGCATTAAGGATGCAATACTTGAAGCAACAACCCATTGTGTTAGACAGAAAAGGAAGTGCAAAAGAAGAAGGAAACCACTTTGGTTCTCAAATACAGTAGCAGAAAAGGTCAGAGCCAAAAGGCTGGCCTTCAGAAAATATAAGGGAACACAGCGGGATGAAGATAGGGAGGCATACCAAACTGCCCTAAGGGAAGCAGGGAAGGCAGTAAGGCAGGCAAAGTCCCAAACTGAGGAAACACTAGCACGAACAGTAAAAGAAGGTGACAAGACTTTCTATAGATACATTAATGAAAGGAGAAAGTCCAGAAGGGGTATTGTTAAGCTCAGTGGAGAAAAGGGGACATGTGAGGAGGAGGACCCTTTAAAAGCATCTATCCTAAATAGATACTTTTGCTCAGTATTTACTGAAGAGAAGGTAGGGCAGGGCCCACAGCTCAGCACCATGGACACAGGGGGGAGGGAGGTGAGCACTACTCCCTTCACAAAAGAAAGGGTCCTACAAGAGCTCACTAAGCTCAGGGTGGATAAAGCAATGGGACCTGATGGCATACATCCCAGGGTACTTAAGGAGCTAAGGGTGGAACTAGCAGAGCCATTAGCAGAACTGTTTAGTGAGTCTCTGAGCACAGGAGAGGTCCCAGAAGACTGGAGAAGGGCTCATGTGATCCCGCTCCACAAAAGTGGAAGCAGGGAGGAGGCAGGGAACTACGGACCAGTCAGTCTTACCTCAGTAGTGGGCAAGATTATGGAGGCACTCCTTAAGGAAAGGATAGTGCAACACCTGGAATCCATAGGGCACAGGATCCAAGACAGCATGGGTTTACAAAAGGAAGGTCCTGTCAAACTAATCTCATAGATTTCTTTGACTGGGTAACCAGAGTGGTGGACCAAGGGGAGCAGTTTATGTCACCTACCTTGACTTCAGCAAAGCTTTTGACACTGTTCCACATAGAAGATTGATAAATAAGCTGGGTAGGCTCGGGGTGGGTGAAGTTAGTCAACTGGGTGGCAAACTGGTTGACGGGCAAAAAAAGAGAGTGGTGGTAAATGGTATATAGTCAGAAGAGATGTAAGTCACAAGTGGGGTACCTCTCAGGATCAGTCCTGGGGCCAGTCCTCTTCAATATCTTCATTAGTGACCTTGCAGATGGACTAGAGGTAAGGCTTGTCTGTTTGCAGATGACACCAAGATCTGCAACAGAGTAGATGATCCAGATGGGGTGGGCAGAATGAGAAGAGATCTGGATAAACTAGCAAAATGGTCAGAAGAGTGGCAACTGGGATTTCATGCAAAGAAGTGCAAGATCATGCACATAGGGAAGAGAAACCCTGAAGCCACCTATTGGCTGGGAGGGGAGTTGCTGGCAGTCACAAAGGAAGAAAGAGACTTGAGCATCATCATCACTGATGACCTGAAATCATCCAAGCAGACCTCTAAAGCAGTAGGTAAGGCTAGGGGATGTTAGGGTGTACAAGTGAGGGTATCACAAGTCATAAGAGGTAATAATCCTCTTTACAGGACACTGGTTGGGCCCCATCTGGAATTACTCGTGCAGTACTGGAGGCCACACCTTCACAAGGACATTAACCAAATTGAGGCAGTCCAGAGAAGGGCAACCAAAATGGTGCAGGGACTGCATCAGAGGACATATGAGGACAGATTAACCAAGCTCAATATGTATACTCTTGAGCAAAGGAGGGAGAGAGGTGATATGATCAAGACATTCAAACACCTGAAGGGCATTAACAAGGTGAAAGAGTCTAACATGTTTAAATATAAGAAAAATAGCAGGACAAGAGGACACAGCATGAGATTAGAGGGAGGCCGATTAAGGGGGAATGTGAGGAAATACATTTTCACAGAAAGGGTGGTGGATGCATGGAACGGCCTACCTCAGGAAGTGGTGGCTATGAATACAGTGCAGGGCTTCAAACAGGCATGGGATAGGCATAAGGGAGCAATACAGATGAGTATGAATAGATAGACTACTGACAGAGCAAAGGCTGATGGCACATTTATAAGGTAGAAAAAGAAATGGGCAGACTGGATGGGCCTTGCAGTCCTTATCTGCCGTCAACTTCTATGTTTCTATGTTAACCAACAGCCTACTTCCTCCTACCTCCTACCTCCACTAGAATTGCCTTATGTCTGTCCCATGCATTCTTGAATTCCCCCACTGATTTTGTCTCTATGACCAGGCCATTCCATGCATCTACAACCCTCTCTGTGAAGAAATACTTCCTCATATTACCTCTGAGCCATCCCCCCGTCTTCAAATTGTGCTCCCTTGTTCTTGCACATCTCTTTTTCTGAAAGATGCTACCCTCTTGGACTTTGTTGATTCTCTGGAGGTATTTGAAAGTTTCTATCATGTCCCCCCTCTCCCTCCTTTCCTCGAGGCTATACATCTTAAGCTCCTTTAGTCATTCTTCATATGTCTTCTGGTGCAGACCCTGCACCATTTTGGTTGTCCTTCTTTGGACAGCCTCCACCCTGTCTATGTCTTTGCAGAGATGGGGTCTCCAGAACTTCACACAGTACTCCCGATGTGGTCTTACCAACTATTTGTACAGAGGGCCAACAACTTTCTGTTTTCTACTGGTGATGCCTCTCCCTATGCATCCCAGTATCCCCCAGCCCTCCTCACTGCCTTCTCACATTGCTGGTCCACCTTTAGGTCATTTGAAATGACTACCCCCAGGTCCCTTTCCATTTTTGTTGTTGTCAGTATCTCACCCCCCATTGTGTACTCTTCCCCTGGGTTTTTGTTTCTCAGGTGCATTACTTTGCACTTCTTTGTGTTGAATCTAAGCTGCCATACATTTGACCATTCCTCCAACCTTGCCAAGTCCCTTTTCTTCCTTTCCACCCCACCTTGTGTGTCAACCCTTTTGCCGATCTTTGTGTCATTTGCAAAGAGACATACTTTCCCTTCCAGTCCCTCTGCAATGTCACTTATAAAGACATTAAAAAGGACCGGCCCCAGTACTGAACCCTTCGGTACCCCACTAGTAACCCCCCTTTCTTCACTGTGGACTCCATTTACTATTACCCACTGTGTCCTGTTGTCTAGCCAGTGTTTTACCCAGGCTACCACCCTGGGACCCACTCCCAGGCTGGCTAATTTGTTTATTAATTGTTTGGGACTATGTCAAATGCCTTGCTAAAGTCTAGGTAGGCCAACGAACAGTATTTCACCCATTCCATAAAGGTATTCCTAGTTCATGGATTTACTATCTTGATTGAGCAGAGTTAGGATAATGGGAGTAAAGGGGCAGCTGTTAAAGATCCACCCAAAAATTGCTCTTCTTCACATTCCAACCACCCTGTACCCAAATTCAATTTTAAAATAGTTAGGACGGGAGCAACCTGAGCAGCTAGATAATATTTTTTTTTAATTTGGGAGAGCCAACCCCCCCCCCCCATCTCAGATTTAGCCTGGCACAAAATGAGTCAACGAATACGTGGATGACCAGCATTCCATATAAATTTAAATATACACTGATCTATTTGTCGCCAATAGGCAACATCTGAAAAACATATAAAAATCGCTGTAAAATATTAATATGGAGTGAATTAATCCTGGCCCCAAATGAAAGAGGGAGTGAGCTCCACCTCTCTAAATCTCTCTTAACCTTTGTAAGGACGAGTTTATTGATTTTTGTCATACAGGTGATTGGATTAAGAGTGATTTTCAAACCTAGATAGTGGAACCCTTCTCATTCCCATTGAAACGGGAAGGAGGCTTTTTATTGCTGTGTAAGGGAACCACTCAGTAGAAGTGCAACCATTTTGTCCAAATTAATTTTAAAATCAGAAACTGCCCCAAAACTCAGAAAGGGCATGTAAAAGAGGTGGAAGGGATGTCACCAGGTCTTCAATAAAAAATAACATATCATTGGCATATAATGCAATTTTATGATTTATGGGATGAACTTGGATACACTTAATACTAACCTGCTGCTGAACATGGGCCGCTAAAGACTTCATAGCCGAAGCAAAAAGTAATGGCAACATGGGACAGCCTTGGCGAGTTCTCCTTTTCAATGGGAAAGATTGTGAGAAGGCACCATTAACCCCTACCCTAGCTACTGAACCTGAATATGGAGCCATTAAATTAGATATAAAGCCTCCGCTAAACCCAAAAGCACTTAAAACTTCCAATAAGTAATGCCAGTTTAGCCTGTCAAATGCCTTCTTGGCGTCTACCAACAAGGTCATTGTGGTTACCTTAGAATGTTTTACATGAGAAATGATGTTCAATAACCAGCGAACATTATTGTAGGAATGGTGAAGGGGGATAAAGTCCATCTGGTTAGGGTGAATCAATCTACGAATTATCACCTGGAGCAGATTTGCTATAATCTTTGCATAAATTTTTAGGTCAGTACTAATCAGGGAAATTGGTCGGGAGGATGAGCATAACTCAAGATTTTTATCAGGTTTCGGGAGCACTGTAATCAGGGCAGATTTCCATTCAGATGGGAAAATATGATGCTGTAAACAATAAGAAAAAGCTGACTGGGGAAGTCCAACAAGGGTCTCAGCTAAACATTTGTCAAATTCTGCTGAGGAACCATCATCCCCAGCCCCTATTTGAGTTTTAAGGCCTTTAATAAGGGTAAGGATTTTGTCTTGGGGAATTGGTTGATCGAAAAAGTCCAGTTCGTCTTGGGTTAGGGTAGGAAGGTGAAGCTGTTGAAGAGAGGCGATTTTCCTATCTCTATCCTTAATATTTTGTTCCAGGAAATAAAGTTTAGTGTAAAATAAACCAAACTCCTCTGCTATATCCTTCGGTTTAATTAAAACCCGAGGAGAGGGGGCAGTCGACCGGAGTCATTGAATAACAAATGGTTGTTTTTAAACTGGCTGGTAGTTTTACCTCATTGGCCATGGATTTGCAGCTTACGTAATTGTATCATTCAGGGCTCTGGACTCTCTGTATAATTCTTATTTTTAAACAGTATTTTATCTCCTTAGGTCACTGGCCTGCCCCCATCTGGTCTGGTCCATCAGCCCTATCACCTGGCTTCTCTCTCTCTGATTATCCTCTACCACAGGATATGGGTCAGAGAGGCAGAGTTGCTGGTGTGGGGTCTGTGGGGGGTTGGATGTTATTGTGCCCCCCGCCTGGGAGTTTCTGCTATTTTTCTCCCAAAGGGCTTCCCACTGTGTGCAGTGATGCTTTGTGCAAGCTCCGCGCCCATGGAGATGCACCTGGTATCTGCTAGCAGAAGCACTTTCCCCTGGTGTCCTGCTGTGCTACAACATAGATTCCCCTTGGTGACAGCCGCTGAGCAGGACACACAAGGGAGGGGAGCTGTCCTATAAACGCTTGATCCTCCCACCCCGATTAGACCCCAAGTGACCCTCATCTATTTCTGAACCCAGGTTGCCGGCAAGGCAGGGGATAAGGTACCCAGCACCCTTCATGCCACTGGGTCAACTCTTGCTCTGTTTAATTCTTGATAAACCTCTGAATTATTCTGTGGTTTAGTCTGTTACTATAGTGTACTGCTCTGACACTACACAAAGCAAGCATTTGTTGATGCTTTGATGTTTGCTTGTATGTTTTGTAGTGAAATTGTTGTGTTTCGTTCACAAGGGATGATAAGCTATTTTAAAGAACTACTCCTGCTTTTAATTACCCAGGGTATTCCAGTTGAGGTGTAACACTGCAATATGAGCAGACTAAATGGACCCATAGGCCTTTATGTGCCAACCTTTTCCACATTTATGTGTTCCTGTGGGTCCCTGCTTCAATCCATTATTGTAGCTGAGTGGACTGTAGCATTGGGAGGTATGTGACTTGCTCAAGGTCACATAGTAAATATTTAGTTCCATCAGGGTTTGAACCCATGATCTCCCAATTCCCAACAGTGCTTGTAACCATTAGGACCACACTACCTGTGTGTATATGTGTGTGTGTGGGGCCTGAAAGCCTGCAGCTGCCAGCAGTGTTTTTTGTTTTTACAATTCATATTGACAGGACAGGCCAACTGAGATGCAAGACTGTATTTCTAATTGAGTCCTGCTTTCACCCCATTTCTGTAGCTGGGTAGACTTGAGCATTGGGAGGTTAATCACTTCAGGTCACACAGTGAGTATTTGGCTCTAGCAGGATTTAAACTTGCAATCAACTGTTTCATAGCAGTACTCTAACCAGCAGACCACACTGCCTCTACTGCCTGCAAGGGGAAGGTAGCAGAGTTTCTCAGGAAAGGCCAACTTTAATGCAGCATCTCATTTCCAGTGGTGTCCTGCTTTTGCCCATTTCTACAATATATTTGCATAGGCTAGTTCAGCTGAGATGCAGCATTGCATTTCCAGTAGGAGTCCTACTTGCACCCATTTCTGTAGCTGCATGGACAGGAGCACTGAGAGGTTAAGTCATTTGCTGAGAGTCACACAGTGAGTATTTGACTCTAGCCGTGTTTGAATCTGAGATCTCCTGGTTTCCAACAGTGCACTTAGTACTAGACTGTACTGCCTCCTTTGCCTGCCTGCTGGGAGGTGGGGGTGGACTCTAAATGCCAGGTATTGATGGCAATGCTTTTTTTTAAAATAAATTATTTAGCCTTGGATAGCCTAGCTGAGATGCAACATCAGATTTCCAGTGGGGTCCTTATTATACCTGCAGTCTAAACTAACCCATGATATAGAAACCTATATCAAAATCAGCAGTCTCTTTAATTTATCTTTGATACACTGACGAGCAATATTTCTGATGCTACAACCACACTGTTGCCACATGTTGAAGTAAGCTGGGGTGGATTTTCCCCTCTAGCATATTTACATTTGGAAGGGCTGGCTATCCCCCTGTGTCTAGGGGCATATGGTGGCACTGTTCCTCAGAAGGGCACCCGCCTTCCGCCATGAGACACTGTACCTTTCTCCTTTATATTTGCCACCACAGATCAGTGCAGAGATGGACCAGAGGTGCCAGAACACATAACAAGGGCACCATAAACATGAGACCACACACATAAATGAATGTCCATACTGGGAGCTTTGGTCAAGCAAGTTGCATGTTTTCTTTTTCTGCTGCACTGGTCTTATACAGCATGTAAGGGTATTGCCCTTGCCTCTTTAGACCTGTCACTGTGGTATAATTTCATTATCATGGGTATCATAAGTTGTATACAAGCATTGTAGGCAGCAGTGCTCTTTATTTGATCACTCTTTTCTCAAAGGGTATAGCCCACTACCAAATTTTTTATGCAATGTTTGTCAAATGTTATGTTAAATTCTTCCATGCTCCTACAGCCTATGACTTCAAATGGCAAGCCATTCCAGAGGAATTCCACTTTCTGTGAGAAGTACATAGCCCTCCTTTTTACAGCTGTGGGCGGAGCCTACAGCCATTTTGCGATCAATCTGTTGCTCCTAAAACGGCCGATCATGGCACCTTCCATTGGGCATTTGGAGTATCCTTCTGAAAGTCCAGCAGAGCTTCTAACTGTCTGCTATGATCGACTGCTATGGAGTAACAGCCGCACTATTTTGGCTGTTACTTCTGTATTCCTGGCACCACCATCTTGTGATGGCTTGTGCAGTTCCATCGCCTCTGCCATCTTGCGGATGGCACTCCTCCTGCACTCTCCCACTGCTCCTGTCTTCCCCGCTCCCTCTGTTCCATCCCAGCACTGGTGGGTAATGAAACCCTCTCGCTCCTTCCCACTACTGCAGTCCTCCCCGCTGCCTCCATTTCCTCTTCCCATGCCATTATCGGGGGTCCAATTCTCGTGTGAGCAACATGTAACCCCTCAACTCATGTGGCACACAGGGAGCCCACCCCAGTGTGCCCAAATTTATGCTTTTTCTTGTCTCTCGGACCGACATCGGGGTGCCCAATCCCTGTGTTAGCATCATGTACCCCCCGACCCATGTGGCACACTGGAAGCCCACTCCAGTGTGCCCAATTTTTTTTATTCATTTTTCCCCCCACTGACATCAGGGTGCCCAGTCCCCATGTCGGCCTCATGTCTGTTCTCCCACTCATGTGGCACACTAGGAGCCTACCCCAGTGTGCCCAAATTTGTTTTTTCCTGTAAATAAAGAAAACAGTCCTCAATGTCTTTTTTTACCTGTAAAAACGGCTCTCGTGTCGACCAGTCCCCTCCCCCATCCTCACCCCCATTGAGCACCCACCTCCCTTTACCCACCACTACCCCATACTTACCTCCAGAGGTTGGCACTGTCATCTTCTCTGGACCGGGACACGTTTGCACCCTTCAAAGCCGAACCGCAAGCTGAAGAATCAAAGTTAAGCGCCGTATAATGGCACGCAATGGGGTTTTTAATTTATCATGATATATCAGCCATTTTCAGGATTTTTGGCCCCAAATTTCCAACATGGGGTTCTTGGGAACGCTCATGAACACTGTCACTGTCATTTCATTACTGGGTCTCGAAAGGTGATTTTGCAGCAGCTGCGTAGAATCACCTTTTGGGACTGGTTAACGAAACAACAGTGCCACTGTTCATGAGGTGGGGTCCCAAATAGCCCATGTTGCAAATTTGGTGAAAAAATTCCTCAAAATAACTGCGTTACGAGTGTGCATTGCGCAGTTTCTATGCATGCTCCTAACTTCACCAATTTTTAATATTTTCACTCCAGATTTTCAACATTGCCATTTTGTGCATACCTTCTTATTAATAGTATATCTGTCATTTTTTACATTCTGCCCAAAACATGTTTTCGCACTGTGGCTTAGAACGGTGCGTTCTTTCTGTGAAATCACATTTCAGGACAAGTGAATGAAATGACAGTGGCACTTTTCATGAGGTGGGGTCCCAAAAAGGCCATGTTGAAAATCTGGTGAAATAACTCCAAAAAATGGCCGAGTTACACCCGGTCGTTCCAAATTTTCTACGCACAAGCACAACTTTGGTCATTTGGAAGCTCGCCACAGCCTTATTGGCTCTGGCTATAACTTGTTCACTATTGAGGCATGTGTAATACCATTACAGCCTCTTTGAGCACTACTGCTGTAGGTACAATACTCTGATGCTCTGCCCCTCAGTCTGACCAGGCTTCTGACTGCTGCTGTACTACAGTTACCCTGTCTCCCATTTTGGGGGTCCATTGGGCATTTGCACCCACAAGACCATTTTCACAGTAGCACCTTCCCATGCAGGGCAAGCACTACCCTGGGGGAGCTGTGTTGGTGCTTGTCTAACATGCAAGCTACCGTAATGGCATCAAATGAAGTAGCAACCAGTATTATGGTTTACTCCTAAGTAGAGGATAGTTTGTTCAGCTGTGCATCTTTCCCTTCTGACATCTCAGCAATTTCTCTAGTGGCCCAAAGCAATGGTTCCTATGCCAGGCCCATCTCCACAGGGCTTAATCATCCCATCTCTTACTAGGCTCCTTATCCTGATGAGCTATTACTACTTACCATTACACTGCCTAGAGGTCAACTATTTACACCTTTAGGTACCTTTTGTCCTCTGGAGCATTTCAATGAAGGTTTATTTATAGTACAGATGCTCCCTCCATTGTATACTTGTAGGTGGGAGTGAATCTGGAAGGATGAAGTGACCTTCTCTGAGAGGGGGCCCGCCGCTACTCCCCAGTGCCAGTCAGGTTGCTGATCATCCTTTTCTTGGAGCAGGATTCCTCTTAGGTTTCAATCTTTCCTAAGTTGGGATTCTGGAGGTACCACCACCACACCCCAGAAAGGGGCAAGTAGAGATGGCGTTCCACTCCTGAGCTCATCCTGTGTCCAAACTCTGCAGTCTTAACTCCTGCACTGGATCTGGACCTGGACTGCTGAGCCTCAGAACTCCCACTGGTAGCACCCTGGCACTCAACTAGCCTTTTCCCTGTTATAGTGCAAAGGGGCGGGGCCATAAATATTTATGTCTGGGGTTGCTGTTTCTAGATGAGTCCGGAAACTCAAAGCACAAGCTCCAGACACACTGTCTCCTAGCTGAGACCCACTTAGAACATCTCCCAGAGTCTAGCTTAACTCTTTGAGTGCACTGTAGTAATCATGGAAGAGGAAGGATGCTGGTTACGCATTTGCTGTTGCCCTCTGACTGCTGCACTGTATCCCTATTCAATTGCTAAACATGTCCTGCATTCCTATATGTTCAAAATTCGCTGGTAGCATAAGGGTTAGCTTCTAACTATTGCTACAAGCACAGACTGAGAGGTGAGAGGGGATTCTCAGACAGAAAACATACCCCTTTTTCCTGATGATGCCATATGGCGTCCTAAATCATGTGCTGTAGTGCCTGATGATGCTGATTGGCATCCATGTCTTTCTGTTGGTGCAGCTCGAGCATTTGTTTACATTTGATGAATTGAGTTGTACCAACTAATAGGGGACATCGTACTCTTACTGATTTTACCTAATATAATATGCGTTTCCATTGGCTATTTTTGAGAAAACAAGCCTTAATACATAAATAAATAAATTTACTATTTTTTGCATGTGCTGTGAAAAATGTATTCTGTTCATTCTGCCATTAGTTTGTCTTGTAACAAAAAATCATCTTGTTTTAATGTAACATGTTAAGCTGATCAGGTTGACACTATAATTAATTTCATAACTTATATTTTTTTTTATTCAAGCAATCCAATTGGCTGTCACCACCTTGGGTGTATTTTTTTATGTCTTTTGGGGTATTTTTCTACAACAACATGTTGTCACTGATATCATGATTGTTATAACTATTAGTCCATTTATACCACTAAGTGAGCTGAATATTTCTGTATTTAAAAATCGAGCCCTGTGATTGGTCGGATTTTCTGACATCATCAATTCTGAATTTAATTGGTACAAAGGGATTGTCTTGGATGCAGGCACCATCCCCCTGATGAAGCCTTAGTTGTTGAAGCACCAGGGAACCTGCACGCAGATCTTTTTGTTGTGTCTTCCACTATTCTATTCAATGTGTGTGCCTGAAACATTAGACTAAATCCTTATTTAGCATTCAAGCAAGGACTCGTATTTTTTTACAAACATCACTGGAGGGAAAGTGGCTATCTGGGCTCTGGAGTGTACAGTGATTTTTTTTTTTGATGTTTCAGTTAGGGGTCGCAGCCCTCACCTGCACCCGCCCTAGCTCTGTAGTGCGGCACCATTTGGTCATTTTGATCCTCACTGTTGCCATGCTTCCTCTATGCTTATTGTACATGTCACTATTTCCATTAACCAGTCAGAGCACATACTGGTGCAGGAAGAGCATGGTGACTGGAAACTTAGTTTCAAGATGGAGGTGCTGCTCTTATCCTAAAATACTCACTTCATTTTGGTGCCAAAACCTCGATTTGTAATCTGTATTTACTTTATTTGTTTTTATTTATGATAAAAGTTTTCATAGTTGCCACTTTGTTCATTTTGGAATAATTTCTGGTCATCCTGTGTGATCACATCTTATGGATCCAGCTGGCATTCCTGATGGGAGAGAGTGTTTCTTGTGCATGTACTAGACAAGGTCACATGAATTCAGCACCTTTTGTTACTTTTTAAAGAGTTTATGTTCAGATTATGGCTATGTTAAAATCTGTGTGGCATGTTGCTCCCTTCGTATGGATGATAAGTGGGTTAGGGTCAGTAGCATGTTTGTCTCATGCTTTGCACTTGAGTTTTCTCCCTAATACACAGTTGCTGATTGTTTAAAATGAAAAAAATAATGGTGTTGCCTTCAACTTATCTGGCATCAGTCCAGCCCCAATCTCTGATGCACTGTAAAGGCCAAATCAGTTTTAAAATCCCTCCACAGTCACTGGTGTTGTCCATCGACTCGTATGACGTCAGTCCAGACTCAACCTCTGATGCACTGTAAAGTGTTCTTCAGGTTAAAATCCCTCCACAGCCACTTGTAAGATCTAACTCCTTACCATGCATCAGTTGAGCCCCAAACTGTAGTGAACAGTGAAGTGCATTTCAGGTTTAGATCCCTCCTCAACTGATGGTGTTGTCCATCAACTTACCATGCATCAGTCCAGACCAATCCCGTAATGCACTGTGAAGTGCATTTCATGTTCAAAACCCTCCACATCCACTGGTGTAGTCCATCAATTCATATGAAATCAGTTCAGCCCCAATCTCTGATACACTGTAAAGTATTCTTCAGGTTCAAATCCCTCCACAGCCACTTGTAAAATCTATCTCCTATCATGCATCAGTTGAGCCCCAAACTGTAGTGAAAAGTGAAGTGCATTTCAGGTTCAGATCCCTCCACAGCCAATGGTGTTGTCCATTGACTGATCTGGTGTCAGTCCAGCCCCAACCTCTACTGCACTGTAAAGTGCTGTTCAGGTTCAAATCCCACCAGAGTCACTGATTTAGTCCATCTGTTCATCAGTCTTCAGTCCAACCTTTATCTCTGACACTCTGTGATGTGCATTACTGATATGGATCCCTCCTCAGTCACCATGGTGTAGTCCATTGTGCACATCAAGATTCATTCCAACACTACCCTCAGATGCACTGTAATGTTCTATTTAAGTTCGAATCACTCCACAACCACGTGTTTAGTCCCTAGTGCTCATAATGCTTCAGACCAGTCCTTACCTCTGATGCACTGTGATGTGATCAGTGCCAGTGTATGACTTATACAGTCAATTCAAATGAAACATAGCACGTAGTACACATGTGTCCCAATGAGCATCACTCCATGGTGCAGGCATACCCACACTTCTTCCCACCCACACAGTGCACCATACTGAATGCTGCAACATATCACATGTGTATGCAGGCAAACCATGTGACACAGCACACAGTACACAACCTTTACAGGTGCCCATGTCATTACCCTGTATGTGTACCCACAATGTCTCTGCATGGCATATGAACACCATTACCAGGTGCAGGCAGCCCCACCTGCTTCCCTACAGCTGAGTATACTCCAAGAACGGGTGCCAATTCATGACGCAAAATGACTGCAGTGCCTGTGAGCATCATTCCTTTGTACAGGCACACCCACCCCCTTCCCCATGACACAGTATACCCCAAATTACCATTGTCTTTTCAGCAATTTCATCATCCTATACATATACCCATAATGTATCTACAGTGTCTGTTAGCACCATTATTACATGCATACAGCCCCTCTCATTTCCCCAGAACATATGAAGTGCATCTGAGCATGTATTATGAATGCAGGACCCCCCCCCCACCACTAACACACAGTGCTTCATCATACAGTCATTCCTTCACCTTAAATCATTCCATAATACAACCCCCCAAAAATAAACTATGCCAGGAAATTAAATAATACACAGATTTATGTAACATGATGTTTACTGAAAGACTGTGAACCTTTACATGAGCATCATGCTTCATTTACAGTATGATAAAGCAAACAGCACAAATAAAATACAGTTTCCTATACTTATTATGGGATTTTATTACAAAAATAAAATAAAATAGTTTATTTCAATGAAATTACACATTTTAACTACAGCAAATATGAAATTAATCATAGAGAGACCTCCAGCACTATAAAATGTCTCCATTTCCTGTGTCAGCTCACTGACCTACACTGGAAGTGTTCTTCCTATTTACATCACTTGACCTCACAAAGCACTTCTTTCCTGCATCACTTCCTGATATGTCCTTCTAAGGTAATGTGCAAATATGTTCTTACTAAACTAGGGGAAAAACAAAACAATTGATAATCGGATTCATAAACTAAAATCAGTGGGTAAGAAGAATTAAACACTGCAAAAATTCCAACCAGTGGAGTGGAACAAAAACTCAAGCTGTAATAACAAGATATTCAGATATTGATTTCTGACTAAAAAAATGGTAAAAAACTTGCAAAATTTAGATTTAGACAATGACAGATGATTATTGTATATTTTTAATAATTTTAACCAACAATTTTACATAAATTTATTTTTTTGCAAGCCCAAGTAAACAGAGCATAATTATATTATGATAAAATCATCAGAATTTATTAAAATATGAAAACAACCTTACACAACATTAAAATCCAGTTAAATAGACATTACCAAACCTCACTCATTTTCAAAAACTTTTTGTCCTGAAAAACTTTTCTTCTTACAGTTTTAAAATTGGATGTATGATTTCTAAGATATGTAGGTTTAAGCACAGTGTGTTTGTATGAATGCTGCAGATCTAAAACCCCTTCAGGAACACAGGTGTTCTAGCAGCAGGCAGAGGATACCTGAACATTCTAAGTGACAATAGGATAGAATGAGTTAATCTTTAACTTCAGGTAGCTTGGAGTGTCTTGTCTGAATGAGTACCAGGAGGGCAAAGTAATCTTGAGTTACTACATACAGCATACAGCCCATAGCAGAAGAGTGTCATGTACACAAACTGGCATGTGGAGCCTGCAGAGTGACAGCAGACATACCAGCCAGAGATCGACCCTATATCTGCCTTACACAAAGAGTAACACCTCAACCAACAAATTAACTGCCTCGCAGACAGATTGCCAGCTCCATCAACTAATCACATCCAAGTATACGGGAAAACATTGACAGCCAGCGATGTGCATGATTCTGCCATTTGATAGGCTACAGCTCCCTGAACAAATGGTAACAAGTTGATTTCCGATGAACCCAGCTACCACTGACTGACAAGAGCGAGTGCCTGCTTTCTCCATCATTCATTGGCTAACAGCCTGACGTACTGACCCCGCTATTCCAATATGTTCCCTTGCAGTTTGCAAGCAAACAAAATAAAACTGCACTGGCATATACTGACACCTCACCTCCCCCTTAAGGAAAACCCTTACAAGGTGAAGTCTTTCAAAACCAAGTTACTTTGTGTTAACAGCAACCCCCCCCAAAAAAAATAATACTTCTGCTGCCACTGATGGGAAACCCATTCATTCTGATGTGTTCGAGACAAGAGCATGTGTTTTCTTTCTGTTAGAAATTAGAATATTGTTTGTTGTGAGATTTGATAAAAGGTATCAAATCACCTACTTGGTACATTTGTTAGAAAGAAAGTATATACTTACTGCCTTCTTTGTGATAATTGATGCACTGTATCCTTTGTTTTAAACAAGTTAGCTGTTACATGCACCAGATAGTCTGGCTGTTATTTTCATGCTTGTTTGCACATGCAGTGCGAAGGGAACATTTTGTTACAAAAATGGCTTTCAGAGGTGTGGCACTGTTGGGTCCAGTGCAGCTCAGGCTGCAATGGGCTCAGCAGTGACAGACCCATGAGCAGCCAAGCTGATCGCAACACTGGTCAGTGCTTGCAGGGTGGAAATTTTGCATAGTTGGAAGGAGTCAGACACTCCAATCAAGCAGCAGTTAGCTTGTTTCATCTGCATAACACTGCCCAGCAACCAGCTGAGTGGTGTCATTATCAGCCTGCTTCCCTGGCCAGTTGTAGAGTCTCTCTGTCTCCCTCCCCATCGCGTGTCTGTGGCTGTTGCACCCTCCAGACCCACCTGTAGAGTTCCTGGGGCCAGAAGAGTAAGGATCAATGCAGTGTTCATCACAGGAAGAACTTCATGGTTCCATTTATTGTGGAGTCTGTCTCCCCCCCCCCATCGTGTGTGTGGCTGTCGTGGTCGAGAGAGAAAGGATCAGTGTGGTGCTGGCTGCAGGAAGCGAACCTGGTTGTGAAGAGATTGATTTTGCATCCTGTTGGCAACTTGCAGCTCAGCTCTCCCTGCCCTACCATGCAGGGTTCCATGTCAAAATGGCGACTTTTCAATGGCGGCCCATGAAGACAGTGCAAATCCCTGCAGTGCGATGGATTATAACAAAGGCATTTTTTTACAGGGGGAAAAGCCCCCTGCACCCACCTTGTGGGGGCATCACCCCCACATGCCCCTTTATTTATTATACTAACTCCAGGGGTGGCATACCTCAGGGATGGGGAGAACCGCCAGTCACCCAAAAGTGTCGGCGCTGTGGTTTTGTTGCCCTCTTCACAGGTCAGTGTTGTAAAGTTGCCATTTTGACATGCTACCCCATGCATCTCCCAGTAATTTGCCACTCCCTCCTTCTGCGCTCTGCCCAGCCCCCCAATTCCCAGTCGAGTACAAAACAAATCCCCACCCACTTCCTCCCTCTGCTCCCTGTTGAGTCCAAAACAACCCCTCTCCTGATCCCTCCCTCTTTGTACTGCCCAACTCCCTCCCTCTGTTCCCAGTCAAACCTCCTCCAGCTCTGTCCCTCTGCACCCTTCCTGACCCCATCCCTCTGTTTCTGGTCCTGGTTGAGTTCAAAACAATCCCCTCCTACTCCTTCAACAGCCACTTTGTGAAGCTTTTTTTTTACTTTGGCTCATCATTTCCACTTGCTTAAAGTACCTCAAGCATGTTTTTTGGTGTTGTGGATTTGCTCTCTGGTAGGGGGGTGGTCTCTCTGCATGCTGCCCAACCCCCTTCCTCCATTCCCAGTCGAGTTCTAAAGAAACCCTTTCCCACTCCCTCACTCTGCATGCTGCCAGCTTCCTCCCACCATTCCTGGTCCTGGTTGAGTGCAAAAGAAATCCCCTCCTGCTCCTTCCCTGTATCCACAGCCCAACTCTTAGTTCCCTGTCCTTGTCAAGTACAAAGCAAACACCATCCTGCTGACTGCTCTCTACATGTTTTCCATCTCCAAACCTCCATTGCTGGCCCTGGTCGAGTACAAAGCACCTTTGGTCTGCGTCTTCTGGCAATTCTTTGAGCTGCAATAGATGACAGGCCTAATATGTTCAGCACCCCATTGAAAACTAGCACTTTTTTGTAAGAAATTACCAAATGCAGATAAAGACAAACTGCTGAGAAAAGGTTCAAAAAGGATGGATATTGGTCCTCACAGTTGGATAATAATATTATGCCTCTCATATTTTCCTCAGGAGGAATACGCATGCTTTCAAAACTCCAGCAGCTCAGAGACTGGGAAATTAATGAGCCCTACATCTGCCAATGCTGAGGCTAGCATCCATCAAAAGAATCATATTCTTAAAGCAGTACCCATGCAATTGAAATGAATAAGAATATGATGATAAATTGATATGTAAAGGAGCGCCATTTGATATAGCTAATACTTGACCGCGTACACTACATCTAACTTCAGAGTTATCAAATTTTCAGATTCTCTCCTGCCGATTCTCTCCTCCCTTTTCTGAGCAAATACATATAGGCTTATACCAAATTTAGCACAGGAGTTTTCATTGTAAAAAGGTGCACAGCTCTGCAAACTGAAGTTTTTTTTATTTGGTGATATCTACTTTTTGTTATTATTTGTGGATGACTGATGGTAGGCGGCAAGGGCAGGGTGAAAGAAACTTGGACGGCTGGGGTAGAGTGGAGATGTAAGTCTGTGATAGTATGTTTACCTAACTAGTAAAGTGAGAAAGGGCACTCTGGCATTAAGCAGTGCTCAAGAGTAACACATAAATACCAAGCAAAACATGTAGCTACGCACACACAATAGCAAACCCACGAGAAAGCAGCCAGTATTGTTGCAAAACACTGGGGACTTTTGTCTTGTATGGGGTCTACCTGTATCTGTGGCTTGTGCCTAGCTACATATTATACATTTTTGCAGAACTGTCAGGCTATCTGTGATGCATGTATGCATGCAGCTACCAGGCTGTGTGTGTGTGTATGGCTGGCAAGGTGTGTGTGTGTGTGTGTATACATGTACATATGTCTATCTGTGCGAAAGTGCCAAGCTGCATATGTGCATGTGTGCACAGAGCTGGTTTGGCTAAAGAAATGTGTGTCTAGCTGGTTGACTGCAGGGATGTGTTGGGGGTAGGTGGCCAACTGCATTGGGATGGAACTGGATGTGTGCAGGTGTGTGTGGTGTTGGCAGGCTTGGCTATATGTTTGTGCGAAGCTGGTCAGCTGCATGTGTGCATGTTTCTGAAGCTGGTGGGCTGCTGGTGCATGTGTGTGTGTGTGTGCGTGCATGTGTGTATGTGTGTAATTGGCAGTATAAGGGCTCATGAGTTATAGAAGTATGTGTCTGCGTGTATGTCTGTGTATATATGCAGCGGTGACAGCTGCTGCTTCATGAATTATGTAAGTGGGTGTGTGTGTTTATGGTATGCAGAGCTGGAAAGCTGCAGGTTCATGTGATATGGAGATGTCCGACTGTGCGAGTGCTCATATGTGTGTGTGTGTGTGTGTGTGTGTGTGTGTGTGTGTGTATAGATCTGGCAAGCTGTGGGTGCGTGTATAGTCAAGGCTGAGTACACTGTCAGTCAGACTGGGTGCTTGTAAAGACATTCAGGAAGCAGTAGTAGGAAACAAGCACTCCAACAGACCCGGAAATAGTTCATAAAATTTATCTGCAAGTATAGAAATGTACATGGCACATATAGTGCAGCTGATCATACAGTACGAGCCCAGGTGCTTCAAGGTAAAAACCTTTTCCTGTATGCTGGCTGTGGGTTCATGTCTCATGGACCTTTCCAGCTCTGTGTGTGAGTGTCTGTGTGTGTGTGTGTGGCGGGGGTTGACTGGCTAGCTGCAGGTGCTGTGGGTATATGTGTAAAGCTGGTAGGCTGCAGGCTGAGTGTGCCTACAGGAGGTGAAGCTAGTAAAAATAATATTACTCATAATATGTACTATTTTGTTCTGTGTGTCACTTAAACTTTTTCTAGAATCCTTGAAAACATTAAACTTAATCTTCAGATGTTTAATCACTACTTTTCAGTATATATATATACTGTGTATATATATATATATATATATATATATATATATATATATATATATATATATATATATATTGCAAAAACTTTGTTAATGCATCAGTTAGGGTGGAAGCAACAAAAGTAGGATGAGGCATTAGGGTTGAGCCCTAAACCCCCACCATACCACCCCCATCCTCCACACAACAACAGGCATCGGGGTGTGCACGGGTCATTAGACCCAACTCTCACCCCATTCCATGTGTAAACAGGCTGACATGGTACAGTATAGGAGAATGGGGTGAGAGTTAGGACTAACAACCCCATGGCACACCCCGATGCCTGTTCGTGTGTGGAGGATGGGGATGGGGTGGTAGGCTCAATCCTAACACCTCATTTCCATACTTTTGTCACTTCAACCCTAACTGATGCATTAATGAAGTTTTTTGCAATGAGTTTCCTTACTTTTTGAGAAAGTATAATGTAACTGGTAACTGATATGTATTGGGAGCACGGGGCCTGGAAAAGCTGCCCATTTTTGCATAATGATATGTGTCTGTGGGAGCACAGGGCCCCCACTTACACAGAAGTACAGAGCCATACAGCATCCCTATGGGGCTCAAAAGGAACCCTTATAATACTAATTTGCCAATATCTTAGTAACCATAGCAGCTATGAAAAAAAATTCTACTGCAGTTGTAATCATGACTTTGAAACCCCCACACATGCTTAGTTCACCTAAAGGTGAACTAAGCTACCTGGAGCGAAAAATCCGTATCTTGAATCATTTCAAGATACAGGCACTGAAAGGCGCTGTGGACATCACAATGTTATCCTATGGGAAATATCTCAACTTCGTAATGGCATAGCTATGTAACTGATAAAACTTTTTGTACCTATATAGCATAATTCACATCTCTGGGACACCCCCTTAATTCCCTACAAATTTCAAGCCAAAAGATCAAACCGTTTATTTGCAGAGCACTGGCAAAGTTTTTAAATTCCTAGTTCATGAGGTGTCAAAATTCCTGTTCGTGATGTCAATCCCCATTCATGAGCCGACAAAATCCCTGTTCGTGAGAATTCCTTGTTCATCATACTTTGGCCATCTGGTCTGGAAATCGCGATCAAGGATTTTGTCAGCTCGTGAAAGGGGATTGGCTTGTGAAAGGAGATTTGACAGCTCATAGGGAGATTTTGACAGCTCGCGAAAGAGGATTAAAAAATCCCTTTACAGCTGTCAAAACTCCTTCGTGACCAATCCTCTTCGCGGTGACAAAATCCCTGTTCGTGAGTCAATCCTTGTTTGCAGAAGGGACATCTGGTCTGGAAATCGATCAAGGTTTTGTCCAGCTTAAAAAGGATTGGCTCATGAAAAGTTTGTTTAACTACGTAAGTTCAAACCAACCCCTTTAGCGAGCTGTCAAACCACTTCATGAGCCGATCCCTTTCACGAGTCGACAAAATCCCTGTTCGTGAGCCAGTCCTTGTTTGCAGATAGGGCCATCTGGTTCAGAAATTGTGATCAAGGGTTTGGTCAGCCTCGTGAAAGGGGATTGGCTCATGAAAGGATTTTGTCACCTTGCGAACAAGAGTCGGAAGCGAGTGACGAACAAGGAATTTTTAAATTTAAAATAGCCATTTTTTTGACAAAAACAAAGCAAACCAAAGCCATGGGTTTGTAGAAGGCATCACCCTGAACAAAACCCATGCTTCAATTCCAAGAAAACACATCTGTGGGGCAAGTTACAACATTTTGTTTGTGGGGAAAAATGAAAGCAAGATGGCGGCTCACGAAAGGGAAATGTTTCCTCACAAATGGGGATTTTATAAATCCCCATTCAGGAAGTGACAAAATCCTTGATCATGAGCCCAATCCTCTTTCACAAAACATACATATACAGTAAATCTAAGACTGAACTGAGCATGCTCAGAACCTGAACATTCAAAATTAAATAAGTTTGGAATGGATTCATATTTTTTCACCAAACTAATGCTGGATTGTTCTTTGGGGAAACCTCTTTCTACTTTGAAAACGTCAGACCAAAATGCCAAATGGTGTGGCCACAGTGCGATGGGCAAAAATCAGCAAAAATTGGCAAAAAAAAGACAAAATACATGGTATTTGGCGCTTCGCTGCACGAAAACTGCAAATCCGATCGAAACATAACTTGGCAAATCAAGATATCTACCATACAAGACCATGAATTCTGAAGTTTGGACAAATCTGTTGAATGGTTGCAAAGTTATTAATGTGCAAAATTTGGGGTTTAACATTAAACTGCCTACTCAACCCTAACTACGGGGGCATGCCTGTGCCCCTATAATATATTTATTTGTTTAACAGACTTTAGGATTACAACCTTTGAGTCAGGGACTCATTTACAAAGGCTTCACGTCAGAAAAAACAAACATAAACACTTAATACATATAGACATAGAATGGCAGCTAAAGGTTACAGTTTTTTCAGTTATACAATATTGCAGAATCAAGATCAGCTATACATTGTGTTGAACGTGTTACAGAGAGCTGTATTTTACAATTTTCAAAAGAACAATAAGTTTGCTGATAGTGGGAGGGAGTAACAGGTTTGATATTTACAACCAAGTAGAGAATTAGACAGATATCTTGTTAGTGCAGCCAAAGGAGGCATTGTTAATGGATAATGTTTGTTAGCCCTATTGGTAGGAGCTCAGTGGTGAGGTGGTCCCGTAAGATGATAGATAGATGACTCAACACTAGCTGGTACATTGGCAGTGCTGTGAAGTAAGAATGTGCTCTTTGAGGGCTGACTTGAAAGGTCCTAATTTGGAGATGGAGGAGACGTCAGAGGGGAGTTCATTATACCAGGCTGGGGCCCTGTGTGGGAATTACCTTTGGGCTAAGGAGGTTCTATACCTCGGGATGGACCACACCTGTCGGTTGGCAGTGTGAGCATTCACCAAGGTGTGGGAGGATAGAAGAGAGGCAGAAACCCCCAAGGGGGTAAGCCCCATATGTATTTTCTTTGTAAGGAGACATGTTAGATAAAATAGCCTTTCATCCAGGGTGAAGAGATTTGTCAGGGCATATAGGGTACAAGTACTGGTATGCTTGTCTGCCCTGGAGAGGAGTCTGCACATTTGTTTATGTGTGTATGTGTGTGTGTGTGTGTATATATATATATATATATATATATATATATATATTCATTACAAAAAACATTGCTAATGCATCAGTTAGGGTTGATAGCACAGTGACAAAAGTATGGAAATGCGATGTTAGTGTTACCACCCCTCCACCCTCCACACACCAACAGATGGTGTGTGCCATGGGGTTATCAGGCCCAACTCTTACCCCATTCCATGTGTAAACAAGCTGACATGCTACAGTATAGAAGAATGGGGTCAGAGTGAGGCCTGATGACCCCATGGCACACCCTGTCTGTTGTTGTGTGGAAGGTGGAGGGAGTGGGGTGGTAGGGGTGGTAACCCTAACATCACATTTCCATACTTTTGTCACTGTGCTATCAACCCTAACTGATGCATTAACAAAGTTTTTTGCAATGAATTTCCCTTCTTTTTGAGAAAGTGTAATGTAACTGGTAACTGGTATGTGTTTGTGGGGGTGTGGGTCCTCCAGGCCCTGCGCTCCCTTCACGTTGCCCATTTTTTGTGTAATGGTATGTATATGTGGGAGTGTGGGCCTTCTGGGCCCTGCACTCTCACTTACACATAAATACGGAGCCATACGGCAGCCCCATTGTACTGAAAATGAACCCTCGTAACACTTCTTTGGCAATGTCTCAGTAACCGTAGCAACTATGAAAAAAATTCCACTGCAGTTGTAATCATGACTTCGAAACCTCCTCGCAAGCTTAGTCCCCCTGAAGTTGGACTAAGCTGCGGGTAGCAAAAAATCCGTATCTCGAATAGTTTTTGAAATACTGGCGCTTAAAGGCACCATGGGTGCCGCAGTGTTAGCCTATGGAAAATTTCTCAAATTCAGAGCATTGTAACCTTTTAATCATTTAAAAATTTTTTACCAAACCACCAAAAGGCACATCTGTGGGGCCAGGGCTTGCAACCCTGCAAATTTCAGCCAAAAATCCCTTACCATTTAGGTGCAGTGGTGTGGCAAAGAAATTATATTTTTTGGTGCAGTAGTGTAGCAAATTGCGACATTACAGATGCGACAGTGTCGCGATTTGTAAAAGTGTCGCAAATGTGCTGTCGTGATTTGCTACACTATGGAGAACCCGATTTCAAAAAAGGTATTTCTAGGGGGTCGAGAAAAAAACTGATGGCATCACTGTGTTCTTCAGGCCCCGTTTAGGTAAACACAACTGTCAGTGTTTACCTAGGGACAGTAGAATTTGAATTACAGCCATTTTTCTTCACCACTAACTGAAACAAAATTGTGGCAGCCTGACAGTAAAAGGGCCATTTGCAACAGCAAAATATACTGGCGGCAGCTTTCATTAGGCACATTTATTTTTTTCCCATTGACTATAATGGGACAATTAACATTTTAATAACTTTTGAACGGATTAATATTTTATCACCAAATCTTCAAAAGGCACATCAGTGACCCCAGACTGCATCTTCCCTTAAGATTTCAGACCAGATGGCCAAATCATTTGGGCTGTAGCGCCGCACAAAGAAAAGTGTAAAAACCCTGTTTTTGCACGTGTTTTGGCACTCTGCAGCTCCGCAACCACTCATCCGATCATTACACAACTCATCAGGTCCTGAGATCTATGGTGCCACACTGCACATGCAAAATTTCAGACAAATCCATCATATTATTGCAACGTTATTAAAGTGCAAAGCTTTGGGATTGTCATAGAAGTGGACGGGCGACCCTAACTATAACTGCACTACCGTGCAGCTATAATATATAAATAGAGGATACATGATGTGCAGGAGTGTGATATGGAAAATATTCTAACTCCTGCAGAGTGAGTTCTAGATACTCACGAGTGCCGAAGGCACCAGTAAGTGTATCCAGAGCTCACTGTGCAGGAGTGAGAATATTTTCCATAGCACATGATCTGCACATCATGTGTGCTATTTTAGAAGTGGGAGCATTAGAAATATTTTTTCGCTGTCGTTTTTCTGTTTCTGTGTACTTTCTGCTCTTTCTGTGTGTGGTGTGAGTGTGTGTGCGTTTTTCTGAATGGGCTGGGAGTCTTAGAAACACCATGCCACACAGTTAAGTTTCCTTTGCAATAGTAATTGAGTAACTTGCAGGCCTCAGTGAGAAAGAGAAACTGTATAGTGAAGCAGTTTTATTTAGAAGGTAGACTGTAGTGAAGCTGATATCAGCACATTAATGGGCCTGGAGTCTCAGAAACACTATAGCACACAGGTGAGTGTACTTTGCAGTGCTAATTGAGTAACTTGCAGGGCTAGGTGAGAAAGTGAAGCTGTTTTGAAAAGCAGTTTCAGTTAGAATGCAGGTTGTAGTGAGTGAGTGGTGACATCAGCACAGTATGGATGGATGGCATTTATTATCATTGTGCTGATGTCATCCTCATTTATCACACTCCAGTGACGATATCTCCATTTATCACACTCTAGAAACTCCCACCCCTATTGTATAAATATATAAACCACAGCAGTGGTGAATAAATTGGGTGCATAAACCATGTTATTTTGGGATAAAATATTAATTTTTAATTAGAACACATGATCTTCTTTGGGGGTATCTTAGTCATCAGGTCACACCATAGGAACTTCAATGTCAGTGAAGCAGGATCCACATGGAAGATTTTCCAGAAGTACCACTGGGGCCACCCACACCATCACCTGTCAACATCACCAACTCTATAATGGTGTGAGCGGCCCTGCTCCCTCCTCAGTTCTTTTCCGCCATTGTCTCTGTTCGCATGGGTTTCCATGTACGCTCCATCACAGTTCGAGCCATTTTCGCCTACTAAGTTTTTCCTTTACCCTAGTTTTAAGAATCTCTTTTAAACAAGAGATTCCTTTACCTTGTTTATGTCGAGAGTTACTCCTTCCACATCTCTTCCATTGCTGCTGCTGCAGAAAGAAGATTGCTTCTTCAGACGACCACAACCTCTGTGTCTGCCGTCTTGGGCCTGTCCATGACGTCTCTGACTGTGAGCTCTATTAAAAGTTTAATCCCATAACCCTTAGGTGATGCAATAAGGCTTTGAAGAAATTCCTTATAGAGCAACCAGGTAGCCAGTTCTGGGCAGAGGTCCTCCAAGTTCCCTCCTTCTCAGTCCCTGGTGGGTTCATTGAGCTCCCAGTCTTTGAAGGCCCGACACAAGTCCTCAGGGAAATGCCACAAAAAAGACTGTGAATGGGACCACTTCATCCAGTGGTGCTCCCAATCCCTCATGGCTTCTTCTTCCTCCTCTGGGGGTACTCTTTCGACTGCACCAATGCACTTTGCTGTCCAGGCCTCTGCTTCTCCCAGACCCCTACTGACAATGCCTGCTCCAGTTTCTCAGGGAGGTTGGCTGTCGACCCTCAGGTTTTCAGCCTCCCATTCTTGATGACAGCCCCTTTGTTGTGGCCTGATACTTCTCCAGATCCTACAACATTGGGGCTCTCGGGCTGTCTAGGCCTGACAGATGGTTTGTCACACCCTCTGCTGGAACCCCTCCTCTGTCGATGCACCCTTCCCCTGCCATCAACCTTAATTACATTTTGGCCAGGATAACCACAGCTCTGGTACATCAGGCGAGATCTTACAGACCTGGATCCCCTGCACTGTCACTGGCCTCATCATTGGCGATGCTGTTTAGGCCTTCTCGGGCTGCACCCCATAGGCCATTGTTAGCCCCTTGCTTGTCAGACCTCTAGTTAGAACAGATTGACATAGTGGAGAAATACCACCCTGATCTCATCCTCCTTGAGGAAGAGGAGGAACCTCTTTCCTCTGTTTCTTCAGTGAGTGAGTGAGGACACTGTTAAACATACTCCCAGGCACCCCCTGAAGAGCCAACCTTTTTTAATGTTATGAAGCAGCTGTCCACAGCCATGGAATTTCACACTGAGGAAGAGGATGTCATCAGGAGAGAACTGGTTTACTTCTTGCAGATTCCTGAATCTCCCCCTAAGGTCATTTCTCCTAACCTCCCAGCTCTAAAGAAAGCCACTGCTGTGGCTTGGCACTGTCCAGACATGGTTCCTGCCATGCTGCGCTGGGCAGATAAACTCTATCATGCCCCTAGGTCCTGCCTTTTTATGCTGCCCAACCTGAGATGGATTCTGTGGTCATTAAGGCAGCAAAGGACAGGTCCAAGGTGCCTAAGCACCTTAGTTCCACCACCAACAGAGAATCTAGATAGCTCGACCTTTGGGGTAAAAGAGTTTGTGCTAGTGCTGCTCAGATGGATCCGGCCAAATCTGGATCCACAGGTATCTGCCCTTTTGCGGCAGGATAGTGAATCTACAAGATACTTCCACTATCTGCCTGTGGATCCAGCCGTCTGATCCCTGGTTGGATCCTGTGTTATCTGATGGCTGGATCCAAGGATCTGGTGCCGGATCCTTGGATCCAACACTGGATCCCTGGATCTGGCACTGGGATCTGATCAGCATCGGATCCCTGGATCCAGCACAGGATCCCTGTATTTGGCATCAGATGACATGGGATCTGAGCCAGGATCCAACCTCCATATCTGTCTGGATCCCAGGATGAAGCCAACTCAAATAGTGCCACCATCCATCAGATCACTGGAGGATCCATCACGGCACTATCCAAGCAATGCTAGTTTATGCTTCCTCCACCTTGGGACTTTGGATTGCCAACTATCTGTCACATATGGTCAGGTACCAAAATACCATCTGGAAGAAGGGCAAGGCAGCTGCCCAGGTCCTCCCAGACTGTCCCGAGAAACAGGAGGTTCTCAAATCTTTGCAGGCCACTGAGGATGTCAGTAAGCACCTCCTTCAGGCCTTGTATGATATTTCTGATACTGCTACCAGGGCTGCTGCCGCAGGCATTTGTCTTCATAGGCATGTGTGGCTGAGGCTGTCGGGCTTTGCAGCAGATGTCCAAGAGAAGGTGCTGAATGCCCCCTTCAATGGCTCAGTTATTTAGGCCAGATGTTCAGCACATCATTAATGATTTACAGGAATCTGGCAGGGCTAACAAGTCTGTCCACTCACTCTATCATACACAACCCAGGAGCAGACAACACCTGTCCTTTCACAAGGTATCTCACAGATCTGGAGCAGGCTCCTGCCCCCCAGGAAAGAGAAAAGCCTTCTCAGACCTACCTACTCCATTCTCCTTGGGCCCATCTGCCAAGTGTCCCAGAGGTGACGGATCAGCCCCAGCAGCTGGATCCGCCTCTGCCTGACTCCTTGCGAGACCCCCTTTTTCCAGTCCCTGTCCAAGAGGTGGTCATTGGAGGCTGGTTCTCCCTCCATCTCAACCAATGGGGAACCATAACTTCAGATGCCTGGATTCTTCAGATTATAGAATGGGGTCACACTTTGGAGCTCACAGAGCAGACTCCATAGACTTCTCCAGTACCCTCCACCTACCCTCCAGCCCATGTAATGGTTCTTCAGGAAGAGGTATAGTCACTTCTGCAGTAAAAGGCCATAGAGCCAGTGCCCATGTGGCAGAAGAACAGGGGTTTCTACTCCAGGTTCTTCCTGGTCCCCAAAAGAACCGGAGATCTGAGGCCTATTCTAGATCTCAAGGACCTCAGTCTCTATATCCAGTACAAAAGATTCTGCATGGGCACTGTGTGAGGCCTGTTGCCCCTACTCAAGCAGGGTGATTGGCTGTGCCCTGTGGATATGCAGGATGCTTACTCGCATATTTTGGTTAGTCCTCCGCACAGGCGGTTTCTCCTGTTTCTTTTTTAAGGTGAACATTACCAATTCAAGGTGTTGCCCTTTGGCTTATCCTCTGTGCCATGGGTCTCTATAAAATACTTAACAGCAGTAGCTGCTGCCCTCCAGAGAGAAGGCCTGAATGTCCCACACCTGGATGATTGGCTCCTCAAAGCTCCATCCAGAGATCAGCTCCTCTGGACCCTGGAGAGGACCTTCCAGCTGTTTCACTCCCTGGGCATAACTGTCAGTCTGCCCAAGTCTGTCTTGATTCTGTCCCAGAGACTGCAGTACAGAGGGGTGGTCCTGGACTCAGCACAGGGCAGGGCCTTTCTGTCCCAAAACAGGGCACAGTGCCTCATTTCACAGGCTCACGTTGTTGCCCAGAGCCATTATGTCCCCGCAAGGGTGTACTTGAGGCTGTTAGGTCTCATGGCTGCAGCCATATCCATGGTTCCCCTGGCTAGACTGCACATGCAGGTGCTCCAGTGGACCCTCCAGGTGCAGTGGGACTAAGGCAAGGATGATCTGGAGCAGCCAGTGCTGGTCTCCTCTCCAGTCAGCAAGGTGTTCCAGTTATGGACGGACCTCCAGAACCTGTTGCAAGGAGTCCCATTCCTGATCTCCTCTCCCCAGCAGATTCTCTCTTTGGATGCCTCCAGTTTGGGCTGAGGTGTGCACCTGGGTCCTTTTCAGACTCAGGGGACATGGTCCCAGATGGATTCGTCTCTGCATATCAACATCCTTGATATGTGGGCAGTCCTGTATGTCATGCAGGCTTTCCAGAACCGTCTGTGTCAATTCTGCTTCAGTTGTTGGTTCAGTCAGACAACCTCAGTGTTGTCTACTATATCAACAAGCTGGGAGAACGCATTCATACCCCCTGTGCAGTGAGGCCATGAGAGCCTGGTACTGGGCTCTGGATCATGGCCTGGTCCTCTCAGTAGTCCATGTCCCAGGTGTGCTGAACACCCTGGTGGACAGTCTCAGCTGTACTCAGTCCAGAATGTATGAATGGGAATGTCTCTCATCCATCATCAAAGATCTGTTTGCCAGATGGGGTCATCCAGAGTTTGACCTCTTTACGTCCCCACTCAACGCAAACTGCCCAGTTTGTGCTCGCTAGATCCAGGGCCTAGAGTTTTCTGGCAAGACGCGTTGTCCCTCTCCTGGAGCGGGAGTTTCCTTTATGCCTTGCTTCCATTCTCTCTGATTCAGAGGGTGCTAATCAAGCTGCAGATGGAGGGGGCCAGCATGATCCTGGTTGCACCCTTCTGGCCAAGGTAGATATGGTTTCCATTACTGCAACAGTTAGTGGTGGAACCTCCAGTACCTCTGCCCCTTTGCAGGTAGCTTCTAATGCAGGCTCAGGGAACTCTGGTCCATCTGAACCTCAAGTTTCTTCATCTTCATTACTGGCTCCATAGCCATCGCCCGATTTGGAGTATCTCAGAGGGTAGTGGGCGTCCTCATAGCAGCTTGGAAGCCCTCCAGTAGAGCCACATATGTCATGAAGTGGAAGAGGTTTGCCATCTGGGATGCCAAACATCATCTGGACCCTTTCACCTGTCTGGTGAGCCAGATTCTGGACTACCTGAACTTGTTGGACTCAGATCTCCAGTACTCCTCCCTCAAGGTGCATCTTTTGGCTATTTCTGCCTTTCACAAGCCTGAGGGTGATCATACTGTGGCTCAGTTAGATGTGTCCTGTACTTTTCTCAGGGGTGTCCTGCACCTGAAACCTTCCATCCATTCCCCTCTTCTGGCTTGGGATTTAAATTTTATTTTGGAGAAACTGACCCTGTCTCCGTTTGAGCCAGACATGGCTTGCAAGCTACTCTTCCTTTCTTGGAAAAAGTTATTTTTGGTTGCTATTACTTCTGCTGGAAGGATTTCTGAGCTTCAGGCTCTCTGGTGTGAGGAGCCTTATTTGAGTTTTCACAAAGACATGGCGTCTTTGTGCATGAATCCTAAGTTTCTTCTTAAGGTGGTGTCTATGTTTACCCTTAATCAATCTATTCACCTACCAGTTTATTTTCTGGAGCGTGCCAGTCCCAGGGAAGCACTGCTCCATAGTTTAGATGTGTGCAGAATTTTGAAGTATTATCTGCTCAGAACTAAGGACTGCAGAAAAACAAAACAGCTTTTTGTTTCTTTTGCCCCAGGAAGAGAGGACACTAAGGTTTCCAAATAATGTTTGTCCAAATGGTTAGCACATTGTATTGTGTTCTGCTGCAACAGTGATAGCAAAGAGTTGCCAGGGACGTGAAAGGCCATTCCACAAGGGGGCATGTCAACCTCTGTGTCCTGTTTCAAAGGGGTCTCACTTGCTGGCATTTGCACTTCTGCTACCTGGAGTGCCACCCATACTTTCACCAAGCACTACAGTCTGGATATTGCTTCTAGAGCCTGAGCAGGCTTTGGCCAGGTTGTCTTGCAGGGCTTCCTCTCTAGGCTTTGATTGACCTTCCTCCCAGACTGTCTTGCTGCACCTGTAACTACTTTGGGACTCGTTCCTATGGTGGGACATGATGACTGAGATACCCCCGAAGAAGAACAGTTACATAAGAACTTACCATAACAGTAGGTCTTCGAGGGGATCTCAGTCATCAGGTCTGCCTTCCCTCCCACCATCTCCCTTCTTGGAGTCCTCTGCTCAGACTGGCTATATGGTGTATCCAGCCTTTTATTCAGGCCTGGCACCTCTGTCTCTCTTCGGTCCCCTATGGCATGGGTTTGCACCCATAATCTCTGGGAGAAAGAACTGAGGAGGGAGCGAGGCTAATCACACCCTTACAGGGTTGGTGATTGGCATGGGCAGCCTCAGTGGTACTGTTGGAAAATCTTCTGTGTGGATCCTGCTTCACCGATGGTGAAGTTCCTATGGTGTGACCCGATGACTGAGATCCCCTCAAAGATCTGCTGTTACGGTAAGTTCTTATGTAACTGTTCTATATTTCACTTACAGTCTGGAAAAAGAACACACAGAACAATGGCCCAGAGAGTTTCGAATGAAAAGAAAGGTAGTTTTAAGCTTAAACAAGGCAAACATTAATCCAGTCATTACAAACAGTGTGGTATATATCAAATACATAATCAGTTGCAGTAGAATAACACATTTATTTCCTCATGAGTAATAAGAACTTCATAACTGACATGTGACTTGGCCACTCCTGAGTTATATGAGTCTTACCACTCAGTACTGGAGATAAATGTGTTATTGTACTGCAAACCATTATCACTTCACTTTTTATCTTCCTCTGTATTTATTACTGGCATTTTTGTCCCCTAGTCTTCACCTCATCTTCCTGCTTTCCTCATAATCTTTTGTGACATCATAAACTGCTGCTGTGGAAAGGTTGATGTCACAAGCAGCATTTTCAAAGAAAAACAGAGGAATAAGACACAGTGTTTGGGAGACTGAGATCCTGTGTCCATGCAAATGTTCTCAGAAAGAATGATAGAAGAGCAATACAGGAAATGCCTCATGTGGCAGGTAATTTAGTCTGTATATTATATATTGAGAAGCTTTCTTGGATGTAGAAAAAGCACTCTGAACTCTTTTACAGCTGATAGTGCTGCTGATGTCCACTGAGTGGAGTTCTTGAAATGTAGACAGGGAAGTAAACAGACTTTTCCAGCAAATGTGTGTCTTGTGAAAAATGTCTTCTGAGATTTGAAACTTCCGGGGTTGTCTAGTAATACACTAAAATGTTCCTACAACCTTTACTTGCCCTTTACATTTCATGTTTTCACATTCAGCATAATTATTCATCAGTTGTTCCTGCTCAGTATTGATCTTCTGCATCTGCTGTCTCTCTCTCTTCCTAGCTACCCCACTCACTTTTATTTATGCCCTCCCAGGCATCACCAGCATGCCACAATCAATACAGCAGCTACGACTGATGATTTCCTATCAAATTTCTTCTCATTATTGTAAAATAACTACCTGCTTAGCCACTGCAGCAGCAAAAAACAACCCCCTTCTTTCTAAACACTCTTATCTGGCTGTCTGCCTACTGGCGTCATGACGTCAGTGACTCCCAATGTCAGCTCTTCAGGCTCCAGTCTGGCCTGATTCTATGTTCTTCTCATGGCTACCCATTGTTTATAAGGTGTTTCTTGAATAAATAAATATTTACTGACACCTGGAATTCTCTCCCAGTGGGAGAAGATATGCCCAGTGGGAAGCCCATACTGTACCAGGTGGTTGCTCTGTCCTGATCCTTGCTCCACACCTTCCCTCTAACATACATGTCCACAGGAATCCCATCCCTGGCACTGCACCTCTGTCCTAGTTACCACTGCTCCCCCCCCCCTCCGGTAAAGACATACAGTTACCAGCAACTCATCCCAGGTGACACACTATTGCCCTAATTCTGCACACACAAAAACTGTTGTGCCCACTGGGAGGTAATCCTCACTGGCATGTCAGTAACAGCCACACCAACAATTTGTCTCCTGTTTTCCTCTCTTTTTACCCAGTTTCCTTTTTTCTCCTACTTAAACTATTTTGCTCTCACTGATTCAATAAACCGCATCTATTTTCTCTATTCTGTTTGGTTTTACCCTCCTCCTGTATTATTTTTCTGCGGGTTTCACATAAGTTTCACAATGTGATTTTCTGCATGCAGGGAAAATGAAGGCACTCACAAAATGCTCTGCTCCTTACTTAGGTTCATTTTTGAGTTGTTACATGTTTCACTCATGGCAGTGGTTCAGAACAAATTGCGTGGAAGCATGGACCAACTCTCCCACAAATTCCATCCATTAGGCTTGGAGGCAGCAGCAGTAGCAACATAAATAGAACCATAGACTATGACGGCAGATAAGGACCACTTAGTCCACTCAGTCTGCCCATTTTCCTACCTATTGGATAAGCTGCAGATCCTAGTTAACCAACAGCCTACTTCTTCCTACCCCACCACAATGACCCTGATGCACAGGTTGTTCATATGCTGGAGTAATCAAAAATACTATTTTGAAAATTCAAGATCGCAAGTAATCTAAGAAAACAACAGTATTATGTGTGTGCCTCTTGATTTCTCAGTCATGTCAATTTCCCTATTATAACTCGTGTTATTAATGTCTTAATTTTGCCCTCTGTGCTTTCAATGCCCAACAATTACACAGCAAATGCAAGCAAAAAAAAATTCAGCATTGACAAATGCTTATCTATGAATTGTCCCATTCCTTCTGATTTAGCAAATTCAGGCAAACGTAGCAGCAGCAGCAAAAAAATGCACTGCGCCAGCAACAGATGCACTGTGAGGTTAGACTTTGGGTGTACCTTCATTTCTTAAAAGAATTTTCCAGAGTAGTGAGTTATGGATAAAAAGCTTTAAGCGACACTTAAAATAATTATGTTCAAATGGGTATATCTTAAATTTTACCTTTTTGGTTGATTTATTCCAAAGCAAGTTGAGCACAGGTCTAATTTACGATTGAATCCAGTAGAGTTGAAAACTGCTATACTGCATTAATAATGTACTAAGTAATTTTTATATATTTTTCAAATTTGCCATGGATTTTTGAGTTGCTTTTTGTATACTCACAGTTGCCATGGACGTTATAAAAGTGCTTCAGTATATAATTTCACTTTACCACATTTACCATACTGTAGCATGTTTACAGTATGATGGCAGCACAGTATATTCTGCCAGGTGGCGGTAGTTTCAAAACCCGATAAATTCCACGCATGTCTTTAAGAGTTTCGGCATATAGCAAGCATGAAAAAAAGAATAGCAATACTTTTCAATAGGATTAAGGGTTAATCAAATACAGACTGAATAGTGCTTATTTACAAACACGATAACAATTAAATGTTTTTTGGTGCAGTATTAGCCAGTGCCAAGCAATTTAAATCACAGATTGTAGTGAGGAAGAAATAATGTGACCTATTGAGAATTGAACCCAGGCTCCCCAAATACTGTCCCTGTGCCTAACCACTGAGCTACAGGCTTGCATGGTTGCAACTGATGTTCCTGGACACACTTCTCTTCTCTGGTATTGCATATCCAGCAAGTATAAATAATCAAGATGACAAATATATTTTTTTGGTGCAGTATTAGCTATGGCTAAGCAATTTAAATCACAAATTATAGTAAGAAAGAAATAATGTGACCTACTGGGAATTGGACTCAGGCTCCCAGAATACTGTCTCAGTGCTCTAACCACTGAGCCATAGGCTCATATAGTTGGATTGGAGGTTTCTGGACACACCACAGAATCATATAACGATAGAAACTGATGGCAGATAAGGACTGCTTGGCCCATCTAGTATACCCATTTTCTCAACCTACTGTAATATCACAGATCCTACTTGGTCTCTGTCTTTCCCCTCCCATTCCAAAACAAAAAAGATTTCCTTATACCTATCCATGCATACTTGAATCCTGTTACAGTTTCTGCTCCAACCACCTCTGCTGGGAGGCTGTTCCAGATATCCAGCACTCCAGCACTCTTTCTGTGAAGAAGTACTTCCTCACATTTCCCCTGAATCTACCCCTCCAGCTTCATAGCATGACCCCTTGTAATTGACCATCTTTTGAATGTGTTTACCCCTACATGAGACATTTCCTGTGAGGTCCCCACAGCGACTACAGCGCTAGCCATGGTGGGAGACCGCTGGAACCAGCGCTGCTGTCGGGGTCTGCATCTCAATCAGCTCCGACTGGGTTGAAAATCTTTAAGTGGAAGTGCAGGCGCAACCCCTCGTGAGGGTTGGGGTGAAGCCTCCCAAAGAAAACAAGAAAATGATAGCGAACAGGCAACTGACTGCAAAATGCGGTTGACCTGCCGGTGTCGCTGACAGGGCGTTTGACAGAAATACTGTCGGACTCCTGTCGTGGATCATTTTAAATGCTTCCCTCTTGTACCCTATTTATACCCGTGAAGAATTTAAAAGTCTTTATCATAGTCCCCCTCTCCCTCGTTTCCTCCAGGGTGTACATATTGAGGTCTTTTAGCCTGTCCTCATAGGGCTTTAGATGCAGGCCTAGCACCATTTTAGTTGCCCTTCTCTGGACCACCTCTATTCTGTCTATGTCCTTTTAGAGATGTGGTCTCCAGAACTAAACACAGTACTCTAGGTGAGGTCTCACCAATGTTTTATACAGTGTGATAACTACTTCCCTCTTTCTGCTGGTGATATCCCTCCCTATGCACCCTTGCATCCCACTAGCTCTCTCCACTGCCTTGTCACACTGTTTGGCCACCTTTAGATCATCAGATATGATTACCTCCAGGTCTTTTTCTTGCTTGGTGGTCATCAGCAGCACTCCCCCCCATCTTGTACTCTGCCCTGGGTCTATGCCATAAGTGCATGATTTAGCATTTTTCTGCACCCCCCCCGGAGTGTCTACCCTATTGCAGATCTTTGTGTCATCTGCAAAAAGGCACATCTTCCCTTCTAGCTGCTCTGCAATGTTGCTAATAAAAACATTAAAGAGGACCAATCCCAGTACTGGTCCTTGTGACACTCCACTGGTCACCCTCCCTTCCTCAGAGTAAACTCTATTAACCCCCGCCCTCTGTCTCCTACACCTGAACCAATTTCTTGCCCAGTTTACCACCTTTGGACCTACTCCCAATCTGCCCAGCTTGTTTACAAGTCTCCTATGTGGAACAGTGTTGAAGGCCTTACTGAAACCTAGGTAGGCCACATCCACCGCTCCACTCTGATCTAATTCCTTGGTTACCCAGTCAAAGAAACCTATCAGATTTGTTTTACATGATTTCACCCCAGTGAATCCATGCTGCCTTGGATCCTGTAAGCCCCTGGTTTCAAGATATTCTACAATCCTTTCCTTCAGTAGTAATTCCATTAATTTCCTGACCACTGAAGTCAGGCTGACTGGCCTGTAATTTTTAGCTTCCCCCTGCTACTACTTTTGTGAAGTGGGACTACATCTGCCCTCCTCCAGTCCTCCAGAACCACTCCCGTCTCCAGTGAGTGGTTGAACAGGACAGTTAGAGGTGCAGCCAGCACCTCTCTGAGCTCCTTCAATATCCTGGGATGTATTCCATATGGCCCCATTGCCTTGTTCACTTTCAGATTTGTGAGCTCCTTCAGGACTCTCCACTGTAAATGAACTTTTGTCTAATTCCCTTCCTTAAATACTCCTGTCCCTTATCTGTGGTCCCGCACCTTCCTCTTCCTCTGTGAAAACTGATCAGAAGTTTTTGTTCAGGATGTCTGCTTTGTCTTGGTCCTCTTCCGCAAACTCTCCCCTTTCCCTCCTTAATCTTACAATCCCACCCCTGGTCTTTCTCCTCTCACTAATATACCTACAAATGTCTTACCCCTTTCTTTACTGCCTGGGCTATTTTCTCCTCTGTTTGTGCCCTAGCACTTCTGACTGCTTTCACTGCCTCCCTCTGCTTCTTCTGATACACCTCTCTATCCTCCCCCTCTGTGTCTCTTTATACCTCCTGAATGCTATTCCTTTCCAGCCACCTCTTTTGAGAACCACAGTGGTCTCCTTTTCCTCTTACTTTTGATAACTTGCTTGATGCAGAGGTTTGTTGCTTTAACTATGGACCCCTTAATTTTCACCCACTGTTCCTCTACTCCACCGAAATCCCCCCCCCCCCCGAACCAGGGCATCTCTGATTCATTCGCCCATCTTTTAAAGTTGTCACTCCTGAAGTCTAGGATCCTTACCTTAGTGCTGCTCAGTTCTGCCACATTTCTTATATTGAACTACACTGTATGCTAATCATTGGTTCCCAGGTGGCCACCCACCATGATGTCTGCAACACTGACCCCGCTGGTGAGTTCAAGGTCCCATATTGCTTCCCCATGAATAGATTCTCCTACTAGTTGACTGAAAAAATGCCCCCTTCAGGGAGTCCAGAATGTACCTGCTCCTAGCTAAATCTGCAGCTGGAATGCTCCAGTCTATACCCGGCAGATTGAAGTCTTCCACCAGCAGCACCTCCCCCTTATTTGCCATCTTTTGGATGTTTTCCATCAGAACATTATCCAACTCCACCACCTGTGCTGGAGATTTGTAGATCACACCAGTGGGAATAGCTGCACCATTCTCTGTCTCAAGTGAGACCTACAGTACCTGCGCCCCTTCCCCCGAACACCCTGTATCTCTGTTGCTTTAATGCTATCCCTCATGTAGAGAGCCACTCCCCCTTTTTTACCCACCCTTTCCTTCCTGAACAGAGTAAAGTCTGGTATGGCCTTATCCCACTCATGGTTCTCATTGCACCATGACTCGGTAATGATGACAATGTCCAGGTCAGCCTCTGCCATCATGGCCACTAGGTCTGGGATATTATTGCCTGGACTCCTAGCATTTGCACACCTGGCCTTTAAAATACTGTTGCCACCCTTTCTGTCACCCCCCCTTTACAACTTTTGCCTACTCTGTTTACTCACTCTGCCTTCATTCTCAACCTTTTTCATTTCTACCATTTTGTTTTTCTTGTTATTAGGTATCCATGGGGAATTATTTCCCCTAGGGTTCTCCCTATTGACTACTATAGCGGGGGGCAGTTTATGTCACCATGTTTCCTTCTGTAACCCCCTTGGCTAGTTTAAATGCTCTCCAGTGTAGCATTTAAACCATTCACTGAGGACTGTGGTTCCCCTCCTGGACAGATGCAGGCCATCTCCCTTGTAAAGACCCTTATGCTTCCATGTGTGACCCCATTCCCCAATGTAAAAGAAACCCTCCTCTCAGCACAACTCCTTCAACAATGAGTTGATGCTCCTGGTTCAGAGTACCCTTTCCTTCCCCGTCATAGACAGTGGCAATACCTCAGAAAAGGCCACTGAGCATGCTACCTACCTAAGACACCTCCCCAACTCCCTGAAATCCCTCTGAACTACCTTATCCTCATTTCTAGCCAGATCATTAGTTCCTAGGTGGACAATGACATCTAGCTCTCTCTTCCTTCCTGCTGCCCTAGTTTACTGAGTTTGGTTAGGCAAAACAAGGCTTAAGATCCATCAGGATTGCCCCTCCCCCACAATATATTGGTCATTAGTATTCACTTCTGTGGTGCAAGCCACATATTGAGCTTCTTTTTAAAGGTCTCAGAATTAATTAGATGCACAAGATCTTTAGGTAGGGAATTCCACTGTTTGGATGCTCTTATGCAAAAAAAGTTATCGCGCTTGTTAGTGTTTGTCCAGTCAACCAGTAACTGCTGGTTATGCAGTCTGCCAACAGTACATTTCTGTGTGAAAGTTAGTCTTCATTGTGCCATTAGACTGGGTGAGTTCACTAGTTTAAAGGTAAAGAGAATATCACCCCTGCATCTTCTAAGATGCAGAGGGTGTAGTCCTGTTTCATTCAGTCTTGTATTGTAGTCCTTAGATGCTAACCTCGGAATCATCTTAGTGACTCTTCTCTGAACCTGTTCTAAATGATTAATATCACCCTTAAGATGTGGACTCCAAAATGGGGAACCGTAGTCTGTGTAGGGTCTAATATATGAGCTATATAATGGAACCAGACAATGCTCAGATTTATTAATGAAGGTCTTTCTCACCTGATTGAGAATGCCATTTGCTGTTCTTGCTACTTTGTTGCAATGATTGGAAAAGGAGAGTTTATTATTAATCAAAATACCTAAATCCCGTTCACACACAGATAACTTAAGAAGAGAATTATTAAGATATTAATTATTATTTGGATTATGTTTGCCAAAATGAAGTACTATACATTTATCAGCATTGAATATCATGGAATTTTGTGTGGCCCAAAGTTCAAATGTTCATAGATCGTTTTTCAATAAAGTTATATTAGTTGGATTATCAACTCTACCTCCTAGTTTGGTGTCATCTGCGCACTTGGAGATAGTGTTGCTTGAGGCAATTTCCATATCACAGATAAATAATTTAAATAATGATGGCCCAAACACCGATCACTGGGGCACACCACTTGTGACATGGCCAGTGCTAGACTTGGCACTGTTTATTCCAACTACTTGGGTTCTATTAGAGAGCCACTTGGACACCCAATTGACCAGACAAGTAGAGAAACCAAGGGAGTGTAGTTTATTAATAAGTAATGGATGCAACACTTTGTCGAATGCCCTACTGTAGTCTAATAGAATGACATCAGATGGAATATTTTCATCAAGACATCTACTTCTGTTGTTATAAAAGGATATCAGATTGGTTGTACATGAATAACCAGGCCTGAACTCATGTTGGGAGTAATCTTATAAACAAAAGCCTAAGGATATCCTGTTCAAGGAAAGATTTAATCAGACATTCCATTAACTTCCCAATGATAGATGTTAAACTGATCAAGCGGTAATTTTGAACATTTGATTTCCCTCAGGATCCTTTTCCCATCCCTCCAAGTCATGGTGCTAGACAGGAACATAACCTTCCTCTCCCTATCCCTTCCTGTCCCAAAATATATCCCCTCACAATGGAGTCCCCCACCAGGAATTGCTTGCTCTACCTCTTTAGTTGTCTGCCACTATGAAGGACCCTCACATCATCCCTTGTCACCACTGCAGATGCCTCCATAGACAGTTCCACCCCCACCAGAGCAGCATAGGAATTGTGCAGTGGTACCATATAGGGGATGTGCCTCTGGCCACCACCCTCACCCTTCCCGAGCCCACCATAGCCCATCCATCCCTCCTTCATGGCAACCTTTGACGCAACAGTGGCAAACCTGGCAGTCCCTGAGTGGGAGAGCAGGCCATCCAGTCCCAGACAATTCAGCCTGGAGTTGGGTAACCTCCTCCCTCAGTGGAGGTGCATGCTGTGGGGCAGCACCACATTCTCCAGAAAGTTTCCCTGAAAACTGCTGTCCCACAGCCACTGCACTGCACCACTCCCAACATATCTATTTTCTATCCTGCATGTTTTTGTTTTGCTTTCTTTAAACCCTATTTAATCTCTACCCTCAATAGGGTGTTTCACCTACTCCCAAATTATGCTCTCCCTATACTTCCTGTCCACCCTTCCCCAAACCCCAAAGAACAAGCTTTCTATAGTGCAAGTAACTACACTGCACAACTTGTGCCTCCGTTTGAAGATATACAACCACATACAGCAATTGAGCACAGAAATAAAACAGTAGTAAAGGTCTAAGCACACTGCCCTCCCTCGGTCCACCGGTCTCAAGCTTCCCCTCCCTTCTACCTTCTTCCCATTTCCTTTCTCCCCACAACAGTATAAACATTATTAACATATAAACTGAAACAGTATAAACAGAGTTTTAACTTAGATTAAATTGTTCATTGTTTTTGATTTATCTGATTGATCTTCCTCCAGTGTTTCTGTTCACTCTCCTTACTTCTCTCTTCCCTTCTTTGCTCTCCCTGTAGCAAAGGAATCAGGAGCTGATGAAGGAAACTGCCTGGACAACTGGTTGACTACCGGCTGACTCCAGCAGTCTCAAGACAGATAAAAGTCCTTAGCAGGTACAATTCTTTGCGCGGATGGGCCGCTGTGAGTATGGGCCACTTGAATAGTGCTTCCTGATATACAAGTGCAGACAGCCCAAATGGCTGGATCAGTGGCCAGTGGGAGGCTCCTGCTTGGTGTTGACTTGAAAATCCTTGTTGTTTCTTCACAGCAATGTCAAAAAGAATGGTGACTGAGGGGGCTTTTATAGCTGTAATCAGTGCTCACAACCTTCCAAACACACTTCGGCAGTGACAACTGAGGAAGAACAGAGTCCTCAATGGTAAAAGTGCACACAGTCCACTGTGGGAGATGATATTCAAATTTACAAAGCCCGAGTGGCTGGATCAGCTGCCGGTGGGAGCACCATTCTTTGGTATCCTGCTACTAGGAATAATCAAGATGGCAATTAAATGTTTTTGGTGCAGTATTAGCCACTGCTAAGCAGTTTATAACACAAACTGTAGTGAGAAAGAAATAAAGTGACCTACTGGGAATTGAAGCCAGGCCCCTGGAATACCGCCCCAGTGGTCTCACCACTGAGCTACAGGCTCACACGGTTGGACCTGAGGTTCACAGATACCCTTTCTGTGGTAGTACATATCATGCAACTATGAATAATTAAGATGACATTTAGATGGTTTCTGGTGCAGCACTAGCCACAACCAAGCAATTTAAATTACCAATTGTAGTGAGAAGCAAATAATGTGACTATAAACATAAATGTTTTGTGATCATGTGATATCCATTTCACTCATCACTTGCAGTGCATTTGACTTGAAGTCAGTCTAGCTGGATATGTAAACATTCTATTGGAACAGTATACAGCAGATACAGTATTTTGCATTGATGTTACTGATGCAGTGAAATATTTTGGGTGAGGACCAGAGCAAGCGCTTCATTCCTTCACACCTGTAAACTGGGCTTAGAAGTGAACTTAGAAGCTGGTAATTGGGTGGCCAGGCTAGGTGGTAGCACTGCCTACAGCAGCTTGTGCCAGTCAGGGGGAGGGAGGTGGCAAACTCTGGTACCACAGTGGCTCCTGTTAGTGGGCCATGGAGCTTGTTCTTTTGACAGGAGCACTCTGTATGCATTCAAGGTTGTATCCCCCATGTGCTTGCATGCTGATTGGGGTGATGGGGCTGACACCAAAGAAAAAGCATGCTAACTGTGCAGGGTGAAAGCCACTCCCTCACAAGCCCAGCAGTACCAACCAGGCACCCAACTTCAGTAGATTCAGACATTCTGAGGGGTATATCCCTGAAGGCCACATCTTAGGAACAAGCCACTAGTATTGGAGGTTGAGGTAAGTGTGATGCTTGGCCAGCAGGTTATGATTGTTCTATGATATTTGTAACATAAAAATGTAGTGTGTGATTGTCTCACTTAAGGAAGCTGTGCCATGGGTGACCCCAGGTTTCAGTGGAAATGACAGGATATATATTAAACCAGGAGATCTCTGTAAGGTAATTAACTTCCTTGAGAAGTTGTATTTTATAGCTTTTTCTTATGACCTCCTGCCTCTGAAGCTGGGAAACTAAAATATACATTTTATGATTTCAGATAAGCTGATTCCTGTGAAAGGTCATAAACTCCTTTGATGTGCCCTGGGAAGAGGAACTACTTGAGATCAAACAGGGGATGTTAATTAAGGGGTCATATTGGGAAATTAGTTTTTGTTTTAGTCACAGTATGTAAAATATCTCGACAGGAAGATCATTGTTTGTATAATTTTTACATTCTAAAAGGAGGAGCTAGATGACATCATGGAAGGGGTGGAAACACAGCGTTTTAAACTGTATTCTGTGTTTCAACTGAGTGACGTAACTTTTTGGGCTCTTAAGAAACAAGCTCTAACTTAAACACTGTAAAGAGGTAATACATTAGATAGAAAATATCTAAATGTATTGTGGTAGGAGTTTGTCTGTAGTTTTCCTTGTTTTACTTTATGTGATTGTATGCTTTGTGATATAGTCTTCTGTGTTTACAGTTTACATATTTTTATCCATTTTTAAGTAAACCTTTCATTTGAAAGCTACTGTCTGGGTCTTCCAAGTTCTTTCTTTTGCATGTGATGTATGGAGGGTTAAGACTGACAAAATTGTTTATAGGCTTGATGGTGTTACCAAACTGGGAAAGGGTAAGAATATACCTAAGGTCTCTTATAGAGTTTTAAGGGTTCATTTTTGGATACCTTGTTAGGTGCCCTTAGGTGAAAGATATCTGGCTTCTCCCCGAAGAGCAGATTATCTGAGCCTGTACATTTGGGTACACTAGCATAAGGTTCACAGTTTGAATCCCCCCAGAACTTGAGACTAAAGGTGATTCAGACCCACAAGCAGACAGGAGGGTTACCCTGTCTGTTACTTGCTCACAATACTGCGCTCAGAGGTTGGCATTGTGGGAGCAGAGGGCCTGACCTGCTGAGTGTGGTTGTGACAGATTGGTTGGCAGCGGTGCGATAAATTTGATAATACGCGCTTTAACTGTTCAGTGTGTCAGTTTAATACTGTACAGCTCACTTGCAAAAAAAGGCAGTGATTTATTTTTAAGCAGAAAACAGAACTATATCATTTTTCTTACAGTCAAGTTCCTACCTGTTTTATTTTTTTTCTAAAGTGCAAGTTAGAGTAGCCATAGTTAGGGAAGAAGATGGCTTCCAACTACAGCGTGCACACTGTGGACTACTTTAGGCAGTTGTGCCAAGACAGAGGAGTCCTGTATGAGGGGAGAGCCATCAATCAGAACCCCATGGATGCCCTGATGGCAGCAGATGCCCAGAGCATCGAGTCACTAACTGTGACTGTAAGGGACCAAACCTTGAGCATGTAGGGGCTAGCGGCCAGTGTAGTGTTTGTTTGTTTGTTTATTCGCTTAACGGGTAAGCACACTGGAAACAAGTTCCTTTTACAGGTGCGACCCACATATATTACATACAAACAATACATAGTCAAGCATACATATACAATATGACAAATTGCAGACATAAAATGTCTTTGTTACAGAAATTAAATCATAGAAAACATTTATAGTTAAATTGGGATTCAAAATACATCCTTAATGCATCAGCAAACTTTTTAGCAGAACATAGCCACCTAATATCATAAGGAATTTCATTCCAAATAAATGGAGCAATATAAGCAAAGGATCTTTGTCCACTTTTAGTTTTCATGAATGGAATCTCAAAAAACCTACTATCTGACCTATATCTAGAATAATGACCATCATTATACGGTCTCAGAAATTTAGAAATATTATGTGGGATCCCAGAATCTACAATTCTATATATAAACTTAGCCACACAATATTGAAAATTTAATGAAACAGGTAACCAGCCCATTTCTTTCAAGATCACACAATGATGAGATAATTTAGAACGATTTAAAGCAAACTTCGCTATCAAGTGAAGTAGAGTGGATTTCTTTGAGATCACTGTCACAGAAGCAGTATCAGTAATTATGGCTGCATAGTTCACAATGGGAGCTAAACAGTGTTTGGAAATAGCTAACCTAGACTCAGGAATAAAGAATAGTGTCCAGATCCAGTGAGGATGACAGCAGGGCCAGTGCCAGAAAAGGGCCACAGCAGCAGGGGAAGGTCGCCAGCATTCTGGAGCCAGAAGCACTCAGGCTGCAGATTGAGTTGTGCAGAATGGAGCTGGAGTTCCAGGAGAAGAGGGAACGAGAACAGCGAGAGGCTGACCGTGAAGAACATGAGGGCCAGCGAGCCACAGAGGAGAAGAGGGAGTGAGAACAGAGAGAAGCAGAACGAGAGAGACAAGCTGCAGAGGAGAAAATGGAGCATGGACTGCGAGAGGCTGACTGGGAACAGCAGGAGGCTGACCATGAAGAACTTGAGTGCCAGCAAGCTGCAGAGGAGAAGAGGGACCGAGAACAGCAAGAAGCTGAACATAAGGAGCATGAACATCAGAGGTGACATGAGATGGAGAAGTTATGACTCCAACCACCAGCACCAGAGCAGGTAAGTGGCTTGGGTTTAACTGGAACTACAGGACTGGGTTACAAATTGAATTCCAAATTGATAGCTGAATTTAAAAAGGGGAAGGATATAGATGTCTTTTAAAATTTCTTTGAAAAAGTTTGTATTCAGGCTAAAATTTCTAAAGGGTCCTGGAGCTTCCAGCTATCCCCGCTACTTATCGGGAAAGCTCAGGATGCATTGGGTCAGATGGACCATGAGGACAGTAACGATTACAGCAAACGTAAAGCTGCACTGTTAAAAAAGTTTGATTTAACTGCAGAAGCATACAGAGCTAAATTCCATAAGCTCAGGAGAAGCCCTGACGTGAGCTATGAGGAGCTAGCCATGAAACAACATCAGTTTTGTAAAGGCTGGTGGGAAGGAATTGAAGCAAACTCTTTAGATAAAATTGAAAAGGCTATTTTGTTAGAACATTTTTTTGGGGCATGTCCAGCAGAGCTGAAAACCTGGCTGGAGGACTGAGATCCCAAAACAATGCAAGAGGCTGCTGAACTCTCGGACCGCTATGCCAAGAGCAGACCTGTTCTGAGAGTGAATGGGGTGGGTGGGACAGTGCAGAAAGGGAAAAGCGCTCCTTCAGGGCAGCTAAAACCCTCCCTGCCTCCACTGAATCCAGTTAGCCCCAGGTTTCAGAGAAGAGATTTCTCTGAGAAAAGAAATGAATGTCGGGTTTGTGCTAGGAAAGAAGTGGGTTGTTTATGTGTCCCTGGAAGCATGCCTGTGGGCATGAGGGAACACATGCACCCAGTTACGGTGAATGGTGTACAGACAGAAGAGTTAAGGGACACAGGGGCATCCCTAACATTAGTAAAAGGGGATCTGGTAGAGCCTGCTCAGCTTATACCCAATAAATATGTCACTGTACAAGACTTCACTGGTGAGGAGAAAACATTGCCACTCGCTAGTGTTCTCCTAGACTGGGGTGAAATAGGGGGAACTGTGCAACAGGTGGTTGTAGCCAAAACTTTAGCAGTGAACATCATCTTTGGCAACAATCTCAAACAGGAGATGGTGTGTGCAGTTACCCATAGCCAAGTGGGAAGGGGAAATTGTAATTCCCTGGACCCCACAGAAGCCAGTGTGGAAATCCCTGGGAAGCTGATTCCCCAGCCTGTGTCTCCTGATATGGGGACTAATGAACAGGGGGGTAGAAATTTCCCCAGTAGCAGTTAACCACACAGCTATGCAGGGTTACTCCGAAGAACGAGGGATGACCCATTGTTAGGGGGTTAGGGATGACAGTGATCCTGAGTTCCCTGATGCTAGTACTAGGGCCACTAGTTTAGAGACTGAAGGGGACCTGTCCCATACCTTGGGAATGTGTAAGGAGTTTGCAGCTGCCTGAGAAAAGTGACCCTGGTCTAGAGAAGCTGAGGGCTTGGGCAGACTGACGGGGCACAGGGAGGTGATGGTAAACATGAGGTTTATTTGGAAAATGGACTGATGTATACTCAGGCTGTGCAGACAGAGGGAGGGGTGATAGGCAGACAGCCTGTCATTCCTCAGGAGTATCATGAGCAGTTGCTCAAGACTGCACATGATATTCCCTTGTCTGGTCATCTGGGAATTATGCGCACTATGTAGCGGTTGGCCCAGAATTTCTATTGGCCTAACTTCACCCAGCAGGTGAAGGAGTATTGCAGGTCTTGTCACTGGTGCCAAGAAATAGGGAAGGCAGGTAAGAAAACCCAAGCTGCTCTAATTCCATTGCCCATAGTGGAGGAGCCATTCCAGAGAGTGGGAATGGATATTGTGGGGCCTTTAAATACCCCCAGCTCCTCCAGGAAGAGGTTCATCCTGACTGTGGTGGATTATGCCACCCGGTGCCAAGAGGCAGTCACCCTATCCTCACTAAGGACAGATAAAGTGGCAGATGCCTTACTTGGGATTTTCTCCCATGTTGGGTTTCCACAGGAGGTTATCACCGATCAAGGGGGTTCCTTCATTTTGGACCTGATGAAATGTTTGTGGGAGAAGTGTGGGGTGGTGCAGAGATGCATGACACCTTATCACCCGCAATCCAATGAGCTTGTGGAAAAATGTAATGGTACCCTGAAGTCAATGCTCCAAACGTTTGCTGAACAGCATGGGAGGGACTGGGAGAAATACTTTCCCCAATTGTTGTTTGCATACAGGAAGGTGCCCCAAGAGTTGACAGGATTTTCCCACTTCGAACTCTTATATGGATACCGGGTACATGGGCCCCTAGACTTGATCCGGGAGGACTGGGAAGGCAAGCACACCACCCAGGGAACTCCCATAGTGGATTACGTCCTTAGGTTTAGGGAAAGGCTGAAGGAGCTTATGGGGACAGCCCAGAGCAACATGGCAGCTGCCCAACAGAAACAAAAAGAGTGGTATGACTGCAGAGCCAGAGCTCACTCTTACATTGTGGGTCAGGAAGTCGTGGTCCTTATTTTGGTCCGGGAAGACAAGCTGCAGGCTGAGTGGGCAGGACTGTACAAAGTAGTTAGGAAGGTAGATGACATTGACTATATCATAGAGTTACCTGACAGAAGACAGACAGAAAGAATGTACCATGCCAACATGATGAAGCCATATGCTAATAGGGCTGACATGATGTTCACAGCATGTAGTCCTGAGGAAGGGACGGATGAAGGAGACCCCTTTCTGGACTTGCTGGAAGAAAACAAGCATGAGTCCTCTGTGGAGGCAGTAAAATTGTCTCCCCAGCTGGCCCCAGACAAGATCCAGGAAGTAAGGGAGGTTTTAGTAGACTTTGCCCCCCTGTTTAGAGCCAGGCCTGGACTGACCCCCCCTTAGTGACGCACAATGTGGAGACAGGGACACAGATGCCCATACGGTGGACAGCATATCGGGTGTCAGAGGCTGTCCAAAAGGACATTAGGAGGGAGGTGGAGGAAATGCTGGATTTAGGGGTAATCCAGAGATCCCACAGCCCCTGGGTCTCACCCGTAGTCCTTGTGCCCTAGCCAGATGGCTCTACTCATTTCTGTGTGGACTATCATGGCCTGAATGCAGTCATGAAGTCAGATGCCCACCCAATGCCCAGACTGATGAACTCCTGGACAAGTTGGGAGGGGCAACATATCTTATGACTATTGACCTGACAAAGGGGTATTGGCAGGTAGAGTTAACGGACAGAGCTAGGGAGAGGTCGGCCTTCATCACTCCGATAGGCTTATTTGAATTTAAAGTAATGCCTTTCAGAATGAAGAATGCCTGGCCACTTTCCAAAAGTTGGTGAACCAGGTGTTAAATGGTGCTGAGGAGTACGCCGTGGTGTACCTGGATGACATTGCCATCTTTAGTGCCAGCTGGGAGGAACACCTGTCCCACCTTAGGGAAGTGCTGGGCAGGATAAAGAGGGCTGGGCTCACTGTCAAAGCTGAGAAGTGCCAGGAAGCCATGGCTGAAGTGGCATACCTTGGGCATGTTGTAGGCTGGGGACAGCACCGTCCTAACCAAGTAAAAATAGAGGTGATCAAGGCGTGGCTCAAACCAGAAATGCAGAAGCAGGTCAGGAGTTTTCCAGGGACAGCAGGGTACTACAGGAAATTTGTACCCAATTACAGTGCCCTGGCTGCTCCCCATCTGACCTGGTAAAGAAAAGGATACCTAAGAAAATTACCTGGGAGCCAGCCTGTAAAAACGCCTTCACCAGACTGAAGGAGGCACTGTGCAGTGCTCCTGTATTGACAAGTCCTGACTATAGCAGACCCTTTATAGCTCAGACTGACACCTCAGATGTGGATATTGTGGCAGTACTGAGTCAGGCATCCAACCAAGGAAAAGATCACCCTATAGTGTACTTGAGTAAAATGTTACTTCCCAGGGAGCAAGCATACTCTACTGTGGAAAAAGAGTGTCTTTCCATAGTGTGGGCCCTAAAGAAGTTAGATCCATACTTATATGGGCAGCATTCTGTTGTACAAACTGACCACAACCCCCTGGTTTCACTGACCCAAATGGGAAAAACTAGTGGTAGGCTATTAAGATGGAGTCTTGCCTTGCAAGGGTATGGCATGACAATCTTACATAGGGCTGGAGCGACCAATCAGAACACAGATGGCTTGTCGCATCTTTATGAAGAGTGAACTGATTTGGGAAGCTCATCCACACAGGGGATAGAGACCCCAAATTCAGTCTAGGTGGGGAGGATTGTGACACTTGGCCAGCTGGTTATGATTGTTCTATGATATTTGTAATATAAGAATGTAGTGTGTGATTGTCTCACTTAAGGCAGCTGTGCCATGGGTGAACCCCCCCCCCCAGGTTTCAGTGGAAATGACAGGATATATATTAAACCAGGAGATCTCTGTAAGGTAATTAACTTCCTTGAGAAGTTGTATTTTATAGCTTTTTCTTATGACCTCCTGCCTCTGAAGCTGGGAAACTAAAATATACATTTTATGATTTCAGATAAGCTGATTCCTGTGAAAGGTCATAAACTCCTTTGATGTGCCCTGGGAAGAGGAACTACTTGAGATCAAAGAGGGGATGTTAATTAAGGGGTCATATTGGGAAATTAGTTTTTGTTTTAGTCACAGTATGTAAAATATCTCGACAGGAAGATCATTGTTTGTATAATTTTTACATTCTAAAAGGAGGAGCTAGATGATATCATAGAAGGGGTGGAAACACAGCATTTTAAACAGCATTCTGTGTGTCAACTAAGTGACATAACTTTTTGGGCTCTTAAGAAACAAGATCTAACTTAAGCACTGTAAAGAGGTAATACATTAGACAGAAAAGATCTAAATGTATTGTGGTAAGAGTTTGTCCATAGTTTTCTTGTTTTTCTTTATGTGATTGTATGCTTTGTGATGTAGTGTTCTTTGTTTACATTTTACATATTTTTATCCATTTTTAAGTAAACCTTTCAACTGAAGGCTACTGCCTGGGTCTTCTAAGTTCTTTCTTTTGCATGTGACGTATGGAGGGTTAAGACTGACAAAACTGTTCATAAATTTGAAGGTGTTACCAAACTGGGAAAAAGTAAGAGTATACCTAAGGTCTTTTATAGAGTTTTAAGGGTTCATTTTTGGATACCTGGTTAGGTGCCCTTAGGAGAAAGATATCTGGCATCCCCCCAAAGAGCAGATTATCTGAGCCTGTACATTTGGGTACGCTATCATAAAGGTTCACAGTTTGAATCCCCCCAGAACTTGAGACTAAAGGTGATTTGGACCCACAAGCAGACAGGAGGGTTACCCTGTCTGTTACCTGTTCACAATGCTGCACTCGGAGGTTGGCACTGTGAGAGTAGAGGGCCTGACCTGCTGAGTGTGGTTGTGACAGATCCTAGGGAAGGTGGGAGACAAGGTTGGCCAGTTAGGGGAAGTCCAGCAGAAGAAAAATTAATAAGGAAAAGAATGTGGGTGTGGGTGTGGGGGTGGGTGAGGAACTGAGGTCTCTGTCAAGTGTTTTAAAAAGCAGGGTCTTGTGAAGAAAAAGTTATGTTTTTTTCTTATATGTGATGCAGTTGTAATTTTTTGTGACCAGCACATATATGAAATATATTAATATAGTAAGGTCAGACACAATGGACCTTTGGTCCACTGCTGTCAATTTCTATCTTTCTATGTTACTGGTTCAGATAAAGCTGCTATTTGAATTGTAACCCCTGCTGGCACAAGTTCCATTTAAAGGCATTGTTATACCTACACCAAAGTTTAGGAGAGAAAAAAAAACTAGTCCATAGAGTTATCCTCCCCCCTCTGCTAGCATAGTTGGCTTACCTCATCACCCTTTTTTCTTCTAAATAGTTGTCTAATCTAATTTTAAAGAGGGACTCTGGCCAAAAGTGCTACATTGCAGAATTAGAATAAACATACCCCCAATAAATCGAATACTAAACATTAGGTTTCTGTGCTACTTCATTTTAAAGTTATGGGCTATTTTGTAACTCTGACTTCACTACCTGCTCAAAAAAGCCACTTTCAATGAAGTGGTGCTGATGATGTCATCTTTTAAACTTGCAGTCTAGCCTTCCCTGTCAGCAAGCTTATAGCACCTGTTTCTTCAAAGTTAAAAGATGATTCTGCAACGGTTTTCACAAGTAAAACAGGCAGCACCATTCTAAAAACAGTGCTATAGAATCCATGTGTTTCAAGTTTTGCAACAAAGTTGACAAATTTGTATTTTAATGCCTTTTTGGTGTGGTTCATTTCCCCAGAGTTGCAGGATGCTGAGTCAGCATGCCTCCAGGCTGATGATACCATATGAAGTGTTACTCTGCAGTGCCTGTGTGGAAGTTGTATTGCTACAGTGTTGCAATGTTGGTAACTACATTGCTGTTTGTCAGTGTCTGCTTTACAATTCATTTTGTAACATGGCATTAATGAGAGAGGTGAAATAGGCAGCAGCGATTGGTGCAACGGCATCACGGGACCCAGATCGGAGCGGGTATTAATCCACGGTATATGCCGTGCACAATGAGGTAGTACTGAAAGCAGCCAGACCCCCAGCTTAGCAGCACTGGGCACAGGTGGGGAGCGAGTGTTAGAGAGGGAAGTGTGGCAGACGAAGAGTGAGATGATCTAGAGGCAGACGGAAGGGGGGAAGTAGCAGACACGTACAGGAGGGATAGAAAGACAGCCCGATACAGAGACAGCATGCAGGCAAGTGGTGTATGGTCGGAGGAGTCTGTGAGGCAACAGGAAGTGACCCGAGCCTGACATGCAATTGTGAGCGGCTGCATCGCGGGAGAGGGAGGCGTCCACCGGAGACCTCCAATGGGTGGCATGACAGAAATAGCCGCGTACATTGGGACAGCTGTCGGACGAGCATGTGAGGCACACTGGTTGCTATCATTAGAGGTACAGACTGTTTTCACCACATCAGCATCATAATGCCATCTTGTTACACGATTTGTAAGTGCAGTGTAAAAGTTTGCTCATCACACCGACTCCCCGTCTTATCTGGTTCTACTGACATGAAATAGGCTCCTGGCAACTCTCTCATCGTGCGGCTCATGTTACAAGCACATTAATCCACTCCGGCGCTGGCATCTAATGCAATTGATGCATGGTTGGGCGGTTGTTCGCCCTCGGCCCCCGGCCTCAGGCTACAACCCTCCCAACCATGCATCAATCCAGCATTAGGTGCCACCTTCATCGTGGCTTAATGCTTACTTAATAGGGGCCTTATATGTGTTAATTCCTACTAGGGGTGGAAGTGTTAGCCCTGGTAAAACAATCATTGTAATATGGAGTACAATGCCCTTGAGCCGGAATATAGCTCAAGCAACAGCCTGTCAATGAGAAAACATAAAATGAGCTCTGCTCAACTGAGTATCCCTTTCATTCATACTTTGATGATGAATAAAATATTGATTGATTGATTGAGTGAGTGATTAAACATTGAGCTGGCTACTGCATAGAACCTCTTAGTAAGATTTCAAAACAGCACTACCTCTCCCACCTCCATTTACAAGGTGATGGAATAATTGATTTAAAGTGCCATCCTGAGAAATCACCTCAATTGAATGACATGTGTGAATGATCACAGCCTTTCTCCACATCAGAGATATCCAGTCTGCAAATCTCACATTAGTGTGCTGTGACTTAGCATCCAGCAACCCAGGAGAAAAGGACCACAACAAAAAAAGCACACAAAAAAATGAGTTTGTCAACTTTGTTACAAAACCTGAAACACGCATAGGTTTTAAAGCAATGTTTATCGAATGTTGCTTCCTGTTTTACTGGAGAAAACCATTGCAACATCATTTTTAAACTTTGGAGAAGCAGGTCCTGTCAACTTGCTGACAGGGAGTGCTACACTTTGAGTTCAGGAGATGGCATCAACAGCACCTCTTTACTGAAACTGGATTTTTTGAACAGGCAGAGAATTTAGGGTTGTGAAATGATTTATAACTTAAAAAAAAGTAACTTAGGGATCTCAGTTTTGGCAAGAGGGTGATTGGGGCTATGTTGATCCATATTCTGAATTTACTGATGCCAGTAATTTGTGACCATAGTCCCTCTTTAAAGGTGGAAACCATATCAAGTGATACCACATGCTCTGGGAGAGGGCTCATATGCCCACTACCCATTCTGTGAAGTAGTTCTATTTATTTACCTTGAATTTTCCTCCTCCCAGTAACGTTGTGTGTCCCCTTGTTCTCTCATCAGATATTCTGAAAAGCTGTATTTAATCTGATGATGCTATCTCTGTCAGGTATCTGCAGACCATGATCATATCTCTTCTGAGTCTTCCCTTTACCATAGAAAATAGCCCCAGCTCTATTAGCTGGTCCACAGAGCAGTTGGGTTCCAAGCATTCAATCGTATTGGTCATGGTCCTCTGCAACGTTTCACTCCTGTCCCTTATCTTTCCTCAGATATGGAAACCAGAACTGCACGTACTTTACTTGAGATGTGACCTGCCCGAGGAAACATAGAAACTGTCTGCAGATAAGGACTTAGAAGGACATCATAATATGTCTTGATCTGCTTATGAGTTTTCTCTTGATGCATGCTATAATTCTGTTTGCTTTGTTACCTGTCACCTGACACTGGTCTCATTGTTCAGTTCAAAATGTTCAGTTGCTGTCAGTCACTAGACCCAGGTCTTTTTCTTGCTGAGTTTTAGTAATGTTGAATACTATTTAGGTCATTTTGCGCCTTCAAATTCCTGCATCTGTAGTGAATTTTCTTGCATTGTTTTAAAAAGTAAGACATCTGATTGACTGCAGAGATTCCAGCAGCCCTACACAAGGTGTGATCATATCACCCTGGTCCTCCATAAACTGCACTGGCTCCCGGTCAGGTGGAGGATTGTCTTCAAGATAGGGCTCCTGACCTATAAGACCCTACATGAAAGGGGACCTATCTGCAAGATCTCCTTGCCCCATACCCCGTGGAACTCTGTTCTGCTGGTGGAGGCCTCAGAGTTCCCAGGGCTAGGTTGTGGCATTCAGGGGATCGGCGCCTACCCTGTGGAACTCATTGCCTGCTTATTTGTAGGAGGCTCCCTTGGTAGAAGCCGTTAAAAAAGGGTCTGAAGACATATCTGTTCTAACAAGCTTTTACTGATTAATATATGTTATGTTTTTAACGTGGGATAGATAGTTTTATGGATTACTCCCAGTTAGCTTATGTTTGTGTGATTTTAAAAATTATGCTGAATTTATTGTACAGTACCTCGAGTCTCTGGAATGAGACACTTTAGAAATAAATTATCTATCTATCTATCTATCTATCTATCTGTCTATCTATCTATCTACCTATCTGTCTATCTACATCTTTTTAAAGCATCCATGTAGAGCGTGCAGATCAGCTGTAATATTCTCTATTTCAAGAAAATGTCATTGCTACATTTTAAACAGCTCTGAGCTGAAACATAGAAACATAGACTTTGACAGCAGGTAAGAACCGCTTGGCCCACCTAGTCTGCCCATGAAATTCCATTAAATTTCGCTGATCGTGATTGGTACCAGCGACAGCCACATCAGCTGATTCAGTTGTAAGAGAAGTGCATCAGTAAAAAATTGACAGTATTGTTTATAAAAGTGCTGACATTTATTTTTAAATGGAGCTCTCATTCATGCTTGTGCTGCTCAGGATTGATAGTTTCCTGGCCAGCATAACTGAAGCTGATGGCTTGCAGATACTATTGACTTTTATATGTCAACCAGGTGCATACGTAAGGATCTGGTTTCTGATGACCCCTCATTGCAAAAAAAAAACCAAAACTAGTGATTTAGTACTATTGCCCAACTCTGTGTGAAACCACACTCCCCACCCACAAGAAAGACTGGTTGCCATAACATCACTTTTTTCCCCCCAATGCACTCTGTGGCAACCACCTGCATGTTCAGAGACCTGGTTTCTAACATGTGCACATTGACAGGCAACCATGGAAACATAGACTTTGACGGCAGATAAGGACCACTTGGCCCACCCAGTCTGCCCATTTCCCTTTCTATTAGATAAGCTGCAGATCCTGGTTAACTAACAGCCTGTTCCTGCTTCTTCCTGACCCCCACCAGAATTGCCTTATGTCTGTCCCATTCATTCTTGAATTCCCACACTGTTTTTGACCACAAGACCTCCTCAGGAAGGCCATTCCATGCGTCCACCACCATCTCCATGAAAAAATACTTTCTCACATTGCCTCTGTGCCGTCCCCTCTCTATCTTTAAAGTATGCCTCCTTGTTCTTGCACATCTCTTTTTCTGAAAGATGCTCCCCTCTTGGACTTTGTTGATTCCCTTGAGGTACTTGAAAGTTTTTACCATGTGTCCCCTTTCTCTATCTCCTTTTATTGGGGGTATACATGTTAAGCGCCTTTAGTCGCTCTTTTTATGGCTTCTGGTGCAGACCCTGCATCATTTTAGTTGTCCTCCTCTGGACTGCCTCCATCCTATGTCCTTGCAGAGATAGGGTCTCCAGAACTGCATGCAGTACTCCAGATGGGGTCTCACCAACTGTCTGTACAGAGGAATAACAACTTCCTGTTTTCTACTGGCAATGCCTCTCCCTATACATCCCAGTATCCACCCTGCCCTCCTTACTGCCTTCTCACATTACTTGCTTACCTTTAGGTCATCTGATATGACTACTTCCAAGGCCCATTCCATTTTTGTTGTTGTTTGTACCTCCCCCATCTACTGGTGATGCCTCTCCCTATACATGGAAACCAAAAGCTTAAGATACGTTGTCATTAGCCAACCTTGTGTAAAACCTCAAACCCAGCCCAATACAGATCTGCTTGTTTTGATACTACGTTTTTAAAAAATTGTGCATTATTCACAATGGGGTATTCACATGACTCAGTGTCAGCCTGGCGCTTATTCAGTCTTCTGGTTCTGGCGGTAACACAGTGCCAGGTTATGACATTTAACAAGTTTGCATTCCATGTCCCATTCCTAAAGATGCATTCAGACATTCCCTCACACAACACTCAACAGAACAGAAAACAGTGGAAGAACTATTTTATAATTCTGACCTAGAAATGCAAGAAATAAATAATAATTATAAAAAAACACAAGGTACATTACTGTTATTGTTTATATCTGAGGGTTATGTTAATGGCTGGTTAATCACACCCGGGGACATGTGGCACTCAGCAGTGAATCTTGCAACAGCACACCTCCAGCATGTAATTAACAGGCCATTAACATACCCCTCAAACATGCAGTACCTTATTGCTTAATTGAGGGTCATCTGCCATCTTTTCACCCACTCTCCAGACTGTCTCGGTCCCACTGCATTTCATTAGTTTCTTTTTGTGGCAAACTTACTGTTTTAATCTGGGATCATTTGCAAACTTGGAAACCTAGTTGCTATTGCCCACCTTCAGTCTGGCATGATTAGGTCACTTACATAGAATTTTGTTGGTCTGGAGGGAAAGCATGCAACTAGAGGAGGAACAGTCATTTTCTTGTGCTTCTCCATACAGGACAACAGTTATTAGTACAGTATTAAAATATTTTACCTCAGACTTTTTAATACATCTGTGCTCTGGATCGGATCATCAGTCATTCGCTTCACCCAGGCATACATTTTTGTTAGTTTTTGCTATGGGGAAAATGCTGAGGAGAAGTGATAAAGAAGGGAGTGGGAGACTCCTGCTGTGGTGGTGGTGCTGGCTCACAATTTGACACTTCGAGATTGTTGTATATGGAGACAACTTTGCTAACAGTCCTACAAGCTATGCAGTCCTTGGACTGAAAGGTGGAGTCACATGATACAAAAGCAGACTCTTAACTCTTCAGTGACTCTGTTGGAAACCAAAGTGGACACCAACCTATCAGTGGTGCAAGGAGCAGTAACTACAGCTACTGTATAAAGGCCCAGACAGCCACTGTACTTAAGATACTGAGAACTTGGAAAACAAATGATGGGCATTGAATGTGCACCTCATGTGTTTTCCATAGGACAGTGAGTGCCCAAATCTGACCACTTTTGCTTCATCACTCCTTACAAGAATTCTGTCTCTGGATCCCTTGGTGCTCATATTTATAGCCTACTGCATCACTTCACGGAGACATCTGGATCAACTTAACATAGCACAGATTCTCCTCTTGTTCCATTTTCACACAGCAAGGGGCCTTATTCCTGGAATGAATCTGAACTTCATTAAATAATACTTTGAGCAAAATTACCTCATGAGGTAGTGTTAGCAAATGAGGCTCAGACAAGCACTTACTACCCGATTTCCCTGCCTTGTGGAACTAAATAGTGAGCATGACTTTGAAGAACAGTCCACTTTACTTTGTGAAAAAACACCCAGCTGGAAACAGTGTATGGGAAAGTGGCTTAATAGGTAGGACAGATTTACAGTAGATGCATTTTGGCAAATATCTTGTCTTCTTTCTGGATTTAAGCTTTATGAATGGAGAGTGGCACAAGATCATTGATGTTGTATGTGTGGAGGCTTGAGGTAACTGGGCAGTTCTCTTTCCCTCCAACTGTAGCAAAACACACCTCCGTTGATATGAGTTATCTTTTTAGAGACCTGGTTGAGGTTTGTAAGCTCCTGGAATCAGAGCTGAGTTTGGAGCTAAAGGTAAGGATAATGACTTGGAACCATATATGACAGAACTCATATTTGCATTTTTTTCAGTATGTATGATTGGATGTGCCTTATTATCTACTCACTATCACTATTCTTACTGTCTGCATTGAATTAAGGTTATTGATTTAATGTTTAGAGTTATGTTAAATATATGCTTCAATATTTGCTATTTTGAGCTACTCATTTGCTAATGTCATTGCATACTGTGTTTTATAGTTCACTGTGTGTACAGGGATGATTTGATGTGTTTTAGTTCCTTTTGATGGACTCATGGACCTTTACTAGACCAATAAAGGGTGAAACAATTTTCAACGTTATTGTGACATTTGTATTCTATACTCATCCTTTCCCACGTAGCTCTTCGAGGTTTATTATTTTATATCATTTTAGGAATGTTTTCATCCTACTGCTAGGAATACCCCGATATGTGTAACTATGAGCTATTGGGCTTGTCCTCGTATTGTAGTTCATACATTTCACCTTTTTTATATTTAAAGTTGCCAAAGGCTAAGCAAACATATTATTTTCAATCTTGAGCTCTCTCTGGGACATTGGCGGTTTGACAAGGCTCAGTCACTCACACAACTACAAAATGCAGCTTCCTTCTTTCTCTGTACTGCCCAACTGTCATGCAGTTATTAAACCATCCCACACCACATTTTAAACCAAAATGTACATTTTTCTATGCTTTTACAGTCATACACATTACTTGAAAGTCGTATTCCCACCCAACTGCTACTTCCTATTTACTCTCCAATCAGATAGCTTTCAAATGAAATCATAGCATAGCGCTAGCATATTGGTTGCTTTTTTCTGCTGTCAGTCATCATCTTCTCAAACCACCCACAGTAATGTTTCCACTTATGCCACTCAATGGCATTTTCAGTCCCCCATGTTACTGTCACTGATCTCCCTCTTACACAATCAAGAAAACATGGCTCTGTTGTTACAGCTGCTCTGGAAGCTTCCTCTCCTCTCCCACCTGCCTGAATAACAAAAAAAAAAGGCTTTTCTGATATAGCCATTCCCTCGGCTTTTACTCCACCTCCTGCCCACCCACATCACAAAAAAATGGATCCCTGGTATTACTGTTCTGGTAGCTCTCTCTCTCCCCCACCTGCCAGAATTACCAAAAATGTCACCTTTACTGCCACACCTGGGGCTCTCTTTCTCCATCTCCCAGTCACCTGCATCATACAAAATGGCACTAGTGCTCCTGTAGCTCTATCTCTCCTCCTCCCACCCACTCAGAAAAATAAAATCCAGCTCCGATGGTATAGCCACTCTCGCAGCTCTCTCCTTCTCCCACTCAGCTGAATCACAAAAAACATCTTAGCTGGTACGACTCACTTGGAGTTCTTCTGTATGCCCTCAACACAGTTTTAATGTGGTCATCTGGCTCATTCCCAAATGGACTTCCAAATAGTTGTGTAGAAAACTTTGGAAAAGACTCCCACAGCAGCCAAAAAGTTGTTCTGAGTTCTCTTGAAATTTATTCAATTACATCCATCATGTGGATAACAGCAACATCTCCTTCACATAGTAGACACAACGTGTCACTCCCATTATCCAGAGTTTTGTCTAGGGATGTGGTCCTACAAGTAAAAATTCATGTAATTGTTTTCAAAATTCAAAAATATTACTTAATCAATTGCAACAAGCCAGAGTCAAAGTGAGAAAATATGCCGGTCTTGCCTTATTTAGTGACAGTATAAAACCAAATTTCATTTATAGCACATAAGAATTTATATTGCATAAATACACTCGCCAAAGGAGATGCATATCACAGTTGGAGAAAAATTACAGAGGGACTACATTCCAAACTTAAGCCATGCTACATGCTGCAGCTACAAACTGTGCTCTGTGTGATGCACTGCGAGTACTCTCTTTAAGAGCTCCATATTTATAACATTAGATGTTGAAGAAAAATCCCACACTCTCCAACCCTGGCAATAAAGTCATTCTCACCATACAGAGTATCCAAAGTGCTTGATTTCATTAGGTGCAAATGTGTACAATCACTCCTGACGTGTTTCGGAACTTTCAGAGTTCGTTTCTCAAAGGATCTGATCCACAGCATGAATGGCACACATTTATACTAATCAATTACATCATCAGGAAGCATCCAACAAAGTGCAAAGTGCAAAAAACAAGTGCATGTGAGTTAAAAAACTAAAAACATATATACACAACTATTGCAGCGTAGGTACAAGGGAATAAATGAATGGTTAGATTATAATACCACTTCCACCAGTTAAAATATTTAAAGCAGAAAAATCAACATGAAGGTCCAGAAAGCAAAGTCCTGGTAATGTCCATTTATTCCAGTACTTAGTTATATCTAGAGGGAAAGCACATACATACAAAATAAATTAGAGAAAGCAAGGGGCTATTAATAATAACACAACACACATATAATGAGTTTCACATTTGAGGATGGGGTGGGGGTATGTCTTCTGAGGCTGCTGGTGTCTTGCATTGGGGTGTATATAAATCTGTTTCTGTTTCTCCTGTGGATTTCCCTCTTGCTGGTTCTCTGCCCAGTACTCTGCCCTTTCTTCTTCCCCAAGCCACCAATGCCAGACTCCAGCAGCCTCAGGAGACATACCCCCAACCCCATCCTAAAACCCACCAGTGCCTCCACCCCCACCAACAGACACCACAACAGCGCTTTCAGGATTATTACCCAGACGGCCAGCAGAACCAATATTCCAGTAGAAAACCATGGAGGAGGAATTACAGAAAATAATTATCCTGTCCAGAAGACATCTTAGTGCACTTGAGGAGGGCATTTTGAATAGAGGTGTATCCTTTGCACCTACTGCATTGATTGATAAATTTGGGGCATACTTGGATTTACAAAAATGTTGTCACAATCTGAGCCTCAAGTCTTTTTTTAACAAGAAACAGGGACAGGCTGCTACTACTGGGACTGGTGGCATGGGTGTGACCAACTCTACACCAGGCGAGACACTTACCACATGTAATGATACAAGACATTTTAGGGGACAGTCCACTTTCTACCCAGTACCAAGTTCAGCAATTCTCACATTTCAAAATATATGTGAGAATGAACTTAAGAACCTCTTTTCCAATCTTCCGCATGCTATATACAGTATGATAACCTGTCCAGAATGGAGAGACTGGCCCTGGAAAAACTTAAAAAGGACCAATCAATACTGATAAAACAATTAATCAATCAAAATCTTTATTTTGCTAGGTGGGACATCATTGAGACAAACTCATTTACAAGATGGACCTGGGGCAAAATAATTGCCAACAGGGTTAAGACATAACAGGTTGAGTGAAAATACATAACAATTACATAGTAATAATAACAACATAATAACATATAACCATCACATGTAACAAGATACGTCTACCAGAACATAGCAATAGGTTCAACAGGAGGTAGTGCCATTTAAATACAATTGCAGAGATACAGAAATATGGACATAAGGTAATGAGCTAAAGTTTATACAGTAAACATCATTGGAGGAGTCATAGTGAGTAGGAGTGGCAGTTCCTCTAGCATTAAAGTGCAATGAAGATCGAGATGTAAGAATCCTTTGATAAGTACTGTAGGCATGTACTGGCAAGTGGGGTGGGAAGGGGAGGGGAGTATAGGGAGTGGGGAGGGAAGGTCAGATGAGATAGGAGAGGGTGGACATGATGGCCTAGGAAGGAAGGACTGTTCTAAGGGAGGAACACGACAGATGCCACAGGCAATGTTTCGGGTTTAAGTCCAATATTTGAACAAAGACAGATCGTGATGTTGGGACTTTGATTTGGACAATGACAGAAGGGAGGACTCAAATGACGACTCAGGCAGTGGTTGAGGTTTAAGTCCAGAATTTAAAGCAGTAACAAATTGTGATGTTAAGAGCTTGACTTGAAGCAATGACAGACCTCGGAGAAGGTCCTCAGGAACAAGGATCTGAAGAGGGGAGAATGAGACAGGGGAAGTGAGCCTTAAGGTTTTCTGGATCTTATTCCAGAGCGTAGGAAGAGTGAAGCTTATTGAGGTGCTACCAAAGCGTGTTTTAACTTTAGGGCTAGCCAGAGATACATACATACATAGATAGTGTTGGCAGATAAGGGCCTATGGCCCACCCAGTCTGCCCATTTGAGCTTGTTAAGTTCAGTTTATGTTTTCCTAGACGTCTGTTGCCCCTTACCCCTGACCTCCAGAATTCCTTTATGTCTATCCCATGCATTCTTAAATCCCGTGATTGTTTCAGCCCCCACCACTTCCTCTGGCAGGGTGTTCCACTTGTCCACCACCTGTTCTGTGAAGAAATTTTTCCTCACATTTCCTCTGAATCGTCCTCCCTCCAACTTCATCCCATGCCCTCTAGTCCTGGAACATCTTTTTCACTTAAAAATAGTGTATTCCTGCACCCTGTTCCTCCCTGCAAGATACTTGTATGTCTCTATCATATCCCTCTCTCCTCCTCTCCTCCAGGAGTACATATTCAGTTCTTTCAACCTGTCCTCATAGGACTTGTGATGCAATCCATGCACCATCTTTGTTGCCCTCCTCTGAACCTTCTCTACCCTGTCTATGTCCTTATGTAGGTAAGGTCTCCAGAACTGTACACTGTACTCCAGGTGGGGCCTCACTAGTGTCTTGTATAGTGGAATTATGATCTCCCTTTTCCTGCTGGTGATGCCCCTGCCTATGCATCCCAGCTTCCTATTTGCTTTACCTGCTGCCTTGTCACACTGTTTCCCTACCTTGAGGTCATCAGAGATGATAACCCCAAGATCCTTTTCCTGCTTGGTGCATGCTATATCCTCATCCCTCAACTGATATATTGTGCCATGGTTTTTGTGCCCCATATGCATTATCTTGCACTTCTTTGCATTGAATTTCAACTGCCAAACCCCTGACCATTCTTCAAGTTTCTGCAGGTCCCTTCCCATTCTGTCTACACCGTCTGGTGTGTCTACTCTGTTACAGAGCTTTGTGTCATCAGCAAACAGTGAAATTCTGCCTTCTAGGTCCTGCGCAATATCACTGATGAAGATGTTGAATAGGACCAGTCCCAGCACTGATCCCTGTGGTACCCCACTGGTCACTCTTCCCTCTGTAGAGTGATAGCCATTTACCACCACCCTCTGTGTCCTGCCACCCAGCCAGTTACCTACCCACCACACTACTGTCCTGCCCACACCCAGATAAGATGGTAAGACTTCTGAGAGAATAGGCACTAGGGATGCAGGGAGTTAGGCAGCTTGTGAGGTACAGTACTGTGGAAATTTATGAATGATGGCCTTATATGTCCATAGAATAACATTATTTTGCCTCCTGCAGCTAAGAGAGCTCCAGCCTATAGAAGAATAGAGAATGCAGGGGTGTGTGTCATAAGAGGCATCCAAAATGAACCTAAGGGCTCTGTGGTATGGGGTATCAAGCTTGGAGAGAGCTGTGCAAGTACTATGGCCATAAAGGAAGTCCGCATAGTCTAGGAGAGGCAAGAAGGTAGCTTGGACTAGGAGTTTTCTAGCCTCCTGGGTTAGTGAGTGCTTGATCCTGAAGAAAATACCAAGCCTTTGAAGCAATTTCTTAGTGAGTTCTTCAATGTGATCAATGAAGGACAATTTGTAGTCAATCCAAACCCCCAGGTATTTAAATTGTTCCACAAACTCCAGGGCTTCTCCCAAAAGGGTGCTTATATGAGGAACCTTATTTGTTTTTTGTTTTTTGAGATGAGGGGCCAATGGAAAGAAAATCATGGCCTTAGTTTGTGGGCATTAAGCAGGAGTTTCAAGTTAAGTAGATGTTTTTGAAGGATGTCAAAATCGTTCTGGAGGTCCAAAATGGCTTGATTCGGAGTTGATCTGTCAATGTATAGCACTGTATCATCAGCAAAGAGATGGATACTAGATGACTTTAGGCCAGTGTCAATTCGATTAATATAAATGACAAAGAAAAGTGGACCAAATATGGATCCTTGGGGGACACCTCTAAGGAGTTTTTTTTTTTGGTGATAGGTCTCCTTCAGCCTTGACCTGCTGCTCTCTGTCCACAAGATAGTTTGCAAACCAACTTAGGGCCAGGTTGTCCACCCCAACTTTCTTCAGGGTCACCAGGAGCAAATCATGGTCCACCATGTCAAAAGTCTTGCTAAGGTCCAGAAACAAGGCACATATGTATTGTTTGTTATCAAGTGCAGATTGCCAGTCATTTATAACCTTAGCAAGGGCAGTGGAGGTACTATGCATGGGATGGAAACTGGATTGAATCGGGTTTAGTAGATTAAAACTTTCCAGATGAGATCTCAGCTGTTCATTTACTACCTTCTCCAATAGTTTAGACAAGGCTGGGAGCAAGGAGATTGGGCGGTAATTATTTAGGTCACGGAGGTCCCCTGATTTGAATAGAGGGATGACTTGGGCCATCTTCCAGACCTTGGGGGAGGGAGCCATGATTGAGAGACAAATTGAAAAGGTGGGTAATAGGTGGAGCCAAAATATAGTAGGCCAACTTTAGGAAGAAGGCTCAATCATATCCGCACCCGCACTTTTCTTAGTATCAAGTAGAAGAAGGAGATCCTCAACCTGTTTGGCGGTAACCGGATAGAAGGAGAAAGAGTGGTAAGGATCAATAGATTCTGGATCATGGCAAACAGATGACTGACTAAGGAGCTGTACCCTGATGGCATTTGCTGGTGAGGTATCAAAAGCCATCCCTGCTGTGGCAAAGTGATTGTTAAGGATGTCAAGGATCTCATTTTTCTCTGTAGTGTGGGTACCACCAGTCAAAATTTTGTGGGAAAGTGTGCCAGTGCTCTTATGGCCTTCTACCTCCCTTAAAGTTTTCCAAAACTTGGTGGCAGAGTTAGTGGATGCATTAAGTTCAGAGTGGAAATAACTAATTCAGTACAAGGATCAGTGCCTTCCATTCTAGAATTCAGGTAAGCTGCTAAGACATTGGGTGCATCTTATTGTGCACAAAGGTGGTGCAGTTGTGATTCAGGACACTGAAAACTATATATTTGAGGTAAATAGACAGTTATCAAATGCAGCTTTTTACAAGAGACTTGAGTCAGACCCCACCACCTTTTTCAAACATAAGGTTGATGAATATTTGCTGGAGGTTTTGAAAAGAGGTTGGATTGATGATAATGTCAAAAAATTCCTTACTGTCATAAATGTAAAAAAATGTCGATTTCCCTGTGAGGGCAACCATTTATATGCTTCCAAAGGTGCCCCAGGGAGGCCTATTGTGAGTGGAGTCGGGTCCCTCACAGAACCCCTCTCCCAGTATGTTGACCACTACCTGAGACCATTTGTGGCTGGTTTGGGGTCATATGTTAAAGATACAGGTGATATTTTAAAATCCTTAAGAGAGGTGGAGATTAGTGAGGAAACATACCTGATCACAATGGATATGGAGTCTTTATACTCCAACATTCCACAAGAAGATGCACCCAATGTCATAGAAACATAGAAGTTGGTGGCAAATAAGGACCACAAGGCCCATCCAGTCTGCCTGTTTCTTTTTCTACCTTATGAATGTGCCATCGGCCTTTGCTATGTCAATGGCCTATCTATACATACTCCTCTGTATTGCTCCCTTATGCCTATCTCATGCTTTTTTGAAGCCCTGCACTGTATTCATCTCCACCACTTCCTGAGGTAGGCCATTCCATGCATCCACCCCCCTTTCTGTGAAAAAGTACTTCCTCACATTACCCCTTAATTGGCCTCCCTCTAATCTCATGCTGTGTCCTCTTGTCCTGCTATTTTTCTTATATTGAAACTTGTTAGACTTTTTCACCTTGTTAATGCCCTTAAGGTGTTTAAATGTTTCGATCCTATCACCTCTCTCCCTCCTTTGCTCTAGGGTATACATATTGAGCTCCATTAATGTCCTCATATGTTTTCTGATGCAGTCCCTGCACCATTTTGGTTGCCCTTCTCTGGACTGCCTCAATTTGGTTAATGTCCTTGTGAAGGTGTGGCCTCCAGTACTGAACACAGTACTCCAGATGGGGCCTAACCAGTGTCTTGTAAAGAGGGATTATTACCTCCCTCTTACGACTTGTGATAACCCTACTAATACACCCCAACATCCCCCTTGCCTTACCTATTGCTTTAGTGGTCTGATTGGATGATTTCAGGTCATCAGTGATGATGATGCACAAGTCGTTTTCTTCCCTTGTGACTGCCAGCAACTCCTCTCTTAGCCTATAGGCGACTTCAGAGTTTCTCTTCCCTATGTGCATGATCTTGCACTTCTTTGCGTTAAACCCCAGTTGCCACTCTTCCGACCATTTTGCTAGTTTATCCAGATCTCTTCTCATTCTGCCCACCCCATCTGGATCATGTACTCTGTTGCAGATCTTGGTGTCATCTGCAAAGAGACAAACCTTACCCTCCAGTCTATCTGCAATGTCACTGATGAAGATATTGAAGAGGACTGGCCCCAGGACTGATCCCTGGAGTACCTCACTTGTGACTTGTATCTCTTCTGACTGTATACCATTTACCGACACTCTCTGTTTTCTGCTGGTCAACCAGTTTGGCACCCAGCTGACCAACTTATGACCCACCCCGAGCCTACCCAGCTTATTAATCAATCTTCTGTGTGGAACAGTATCAAAAGCTTTGCTGAAGTCAAGGTAGGTGACATCAGCTGCTCCCCCTTGGTCCACCACTGTGGTTACCCAGTCAAAGAAATCTATGAGATTAGTTTGACAGGACCTTACTTTTGTAAACCCATGCTGTCTTGGATCCTGTGCTCCTATGGATTCAAGGTGTTGCACTCTCCTTTCCTTAAGGAGTGCTTCCATAATCTTGCCCACTACTGAGGTAAGTCTGACTAGTCTGTAGTTCCCTGCCTCCTCTCTGCTACCACTGTTGTGGAGCAGAATCACATGCGCTCTTCTCCAGTCTTCTGTGACCTCTTCTGTGCTCAGAGACTCATTAAACAGTTCTGATAATGGCTCTGCTAGTTCCACCCTTAGCTCCTTTAGTACCCTGGAATGTATGCCATCAGGTCCCATTGCCTTGTCCACCCTGAGCTTATCAAGCTCTTGTAGGACCCTTTCTTTTGTGAAGGGACTAGTGCACACCTCCTTTCCCTCCATGGTGCTGAGCTGTGGGCCCTACCTTCTTTTCAGTAAATACTGAGCAGAAGTATCTATTTAGGATAGATGATTTTACATGGTCCTCCTCCTCCTCACATGCCCCCTTATCCCCTTTGATCTTAACAATACCCCCTCTGGACTTTCTCCTTTCACTAATGTATCTATAGAAAGTCTTGTCACCTTCTTTTACTGTTTGTGCTAGTGTTTCCTCGGTTTGGGCCTTTGCCTAGCTTGCTGCCTTCCCTGCGTCCCTTAGGGAAGTTTGGTATGCCTTCCTATCTTCATCCTGTTGCGTTCCCTTATATTTCCTGAAGGCCAGCCTTTTGGTTCCGACCTTTTCTGCTACTATTTTTGAGAAGCAAAATGGCTTTTGCACTTCCTTTTCTCTCTAACACAATGGGATGTTGCTTCAAGTATTGCATCCTTAATGCTTGCCCATTTGCCTTTAGCCCCTCACCTGTATTTCTTTTTACCAGGGCTAGCATAACTCTGCTGGCCATCTTATCAAAGTCAGCTCCTCTGAAGTCCCATATTTTTGCCTTGGAATGGGATGATTTAGTTCTAGTGGCCAAATTGAACCATACCATGTGATGGTCGCTGGCCCCCAGGTGGTTTGGGGTCTTATCAGCTTACCTGAATTCTAGAGTGGAAGGCACTGATCCTTGTACTGAATTACTTTTAAAATTATCTGAATTTGTCCTGAAATGTAATGCTTTTTCCTTTCTCTGCAAATACTACAGTACCTTCAGGTAAAGGGGACGGCTATGGGGGCTTCTTTTGGCCCCAGCCTAGAAAACTTGTAAATGGGACATTGGGAAGAAACCTTCATTAGGGATCCAGACAACAATTCCTTCTTCTGGCATATTGATGTATATCATTGTTTTATCAACAATGTTTTTATTATCTGGAAGGGAGAGATCACTGAGTTTGATGATTTTGTAGCCTATCTACATGGTACTAACCCCAATCTTTGGTTTTCATGTAGTGCTAGTAGAGAAAGTGTGCACTTTCTCAATTTATCCATTAGCAAAGGAGAAAATGACACTATACAAACTGATGTATACAGGAAACCTTGTGAAATGAATAACGTCTTAGGTACATTATACACAATATTCCAAAGGGTCAGTTTTCAAGAATGAGAAGAAATTGCAGTGACTTGCAGAAATATGAACAGGCTGCTAATGATTGGGAGAAGAGACTTATAGATAGAGGGTATCAGAGAAATGTAAAAACCTCCCATCTAGAAGTGGCCAATTCCCCCAGAGAGGCCACACTTAGGGACAAGATATGGGGAATACTGATTTGAACTTTATCACAACTTACTCTGTCCACACAAATAAGGTAGCAGAGATAATCAAAAGTAATTGGAACATATTAAAAGGTAACCCCAGCTTAAGAATGTATCATGAAAATCCTCCTAGAATGTCCTATAGATGAGCTGTTGAGCTGTCACACTTAAGGACCAGCTGTTCCACAGTAAATAAGCCCTACCCATGACCCAGACATGGCTGAAACCTGGAAATGGATGTTTCAAATGCCATAGGTGTACAGTCTACCCACATATTCACATTGGCAAAGAATTTACAAGTACTGTATCTAATAGAATCTACCAAATTTGAGATCTTATTAGTTGTAATACATGTGGTGTTATTTAGTTGGCTACATGTACATGTGGAGCCTTTTATGTGGGCAAAACAAAAAGAAGCCTTAAACTGAAGGTGGGTGAGCATGTGAGAGCCACATGTAACAATGACAGTACTTATGCTACAGCTCTCCATGTCTCCCAGTCTGCTAATAGTCAGGATCATGCTTTCTCATTTTTAGGCATAGAAAAAGTGTTGAAGAACCCAAGAGGTGGTGACTACAATAACTTTATTCTAGTAAGGGAGAGTTTCTGGATATATACACTCAAGGCCTTTAGAAATCCGGGTCTAAATGCAAGATTTGATATAGCCCCTTACCTTAGCAAAAGGAAATAATTGAGTTGTTCCATGAATTTGAACTGTTTGATTTTATTGTAACCTTTTTTCCTAGGGAAAGTGGGACACACCAACATTGGGTATATCATCTTTATGAATATAGGTTCATAGGTTCATAGATAGATTTAGATCCATGAGGTACAGGAGCCATATAAGGACCTGCCACTAACTCAGTGGGCATAACTCCATTTTTCTTCTCCTCCCATATACCTATCCAGTAAGTACTTAAAACTGAACAAGCTTCCAGCTTCTACCACTTGTTTGGGAAGACCATTCCAGACTTTCGCCACCCTCTGATTAAACCACTTCCCTCTTCTACTTGTTCTGTAATTCTCACCTCACAATTGCCTATCATGAACCCTTGTACCCAACCTCACATTTTCCTTCCAATTTAATCTGGCCACTTCATATAGCATACCACCATTCATTGATCTATACACATAGCATAAATCACCCCTTATCCTTCTATAGGCCATTGAATACAGTCCCAGGTTCATCAATCTGGATCCATAATCTGAGTCAGTCACCTCCTGAATCTTTCTAGTAAAACTCCTCTGCACTTGTTCCACCCTTTTTCCTCCCAGAACACTCTGTACTAAACAAAAAGGGGCCCCATGTTTGAGCACAGGTCTCGCCAAGGATCTGTACAGGGGCACCATAACCTTCTCTCTTCTACTTCTTATGTTTCGCAACAAGTTACCTATAATCCGATTTGCTTTACTTATACTAGCTTTATTATGCCTATCAAAATCTAATTTGTCAGTGATTATTACCTCAGGTCTTTCTCACTGTCTGTTACTATAATCATTTGTGAATTTAACTTATACTCTGCTCTACCATTATTCTGCCCAAAGTGCATAATCTTGCATTTGGGGATATTGAACTCCAGTTTATTTTTTTGAGCCCAGTTCCCCAAGTGTATCAATTGCTCCTGGAATGTGGCTACTGCATCTTTGTTGTTTACTATTGCCCCTATCTTAGCATCATCTGCATATTTGAGATCCAAACTCCTTCTAATACCTGCATGCTGGAAATTAGAACATTGAAAAGCTTAGACCCCAGCACAAATCCCTGAGGGACCCCACTGGTTACCTCCACCTCCGTTGACAGGTAGCCTCTGACCCGTACCCTTTGATGTTTATCACACAGCCATGCTGTTATCCACTTTCTGAGATATCCTTCGACTCCTATTTCTTGCAAAGTCCCAATCAGGACTCCGTGAGATACAAAATCAAATGCCTTTCTATAATCCAGATACTCAGCATCCACCGGTAGCCCAACATCCAGTACCAGGCTCACTGGCTCAAAGAAATGTAACAGATTTGTGGTACAAGATTTTCCACCTGAAAACCCATGCTGTATAATGTCCAGATATTTCAGGACTTTTAGATTATTTTCCAACAGTTCCTCTATAAAACCCTCCATCATTTTTCCAATAATAGAGGTTATACTTATCGGTCTATAGTTTTCAGGCCTAGTCCTGTCACCTGATTTAAAAATAGGAGTAATATTTGTTGTCCTCCACTCCTTAAGAGTCTCTCCCTCTCTCAATGACTTATTAAATAGAACTGTCAGGGGAACCGTCAGTTCTTCTGCAAGTTCTTTCAAGAATGCTGGATGGTATCCATCTGGTCCTGCAGATTTAAATTTATTTAATTTCAATAATTTCCCTTTCACTTGTTTTTCTGATATAGTTGGAAATTCTATTTCTCTTTCCTTGCCCATCACATCTATTTCTCTTACATGTACAGCAGTGTCCTTGGTATAGACAGTTTGAAAATAAGCACTCAACAAATTAGCCATCCACTGCTCATCATTCACTAATTTCTCTTGATCCTTTATACAAGTAATTTGATTATTATTACTCTTTCTTAAACTTCCCACATAACTGTAAAATTCTTTTCTACCATTCTCCTCCTTTAGAGCCAGATCCAGTTCAGCCTGTCCTTTTCCCCTTCTGATGCTTATCTTACACTTTTTAACTAAAGCTCTATATTTATCCAATCTGCTTGGTGAGGGTTTTGACTTATACTTCTTGTATGCCTTATTCTTTTTTTTTTCATTTGACTTTGAATTGCCTGTGTCATCCATTTAGGTACCCTACCTTTCTTATTATATTTTTTTGTTAATGGGACACACCTCTGTATACATCTCTGGAGTACTTCATCAATAACTTGCCAAGATTGTTCCATTGTTTTATCTTCCAACACCTTCCAGTCATAGGCTCCCAAAATGTGCCTAATCTTAGCATAATCTGCCTTTTTATAATTTCTTATAACTGTTTTCCCCTGGACACCATGGGATGTCTCCTTTATCTCTGCCCTTACCATATTATGGTCACTACTGCCCAATGGTTCGATTACTTCAACATTTCTTAATTCTCCATCCATATTAGTCAAAATCAGGTCTGGAAGGTTCAGTCCTCTAGTATTTTCATTCACCATTTGTTTAAGGCAGTTTAAATGACATATAATGTATGGTAGAATGCTGTTAGCCTTAGGGAAATCATCATTTCCTAAGGTTGTTATACCATCGATGTGACGTGGTAATGTTGTTAACCTATCGATGCTACATCACATCGATAGGTTAACAATGGGGTGTGCCTTTTTTTTACACTCAGGAACCGATGGATGCGCAGTGGTAAGGGAAGGACTGAACGGCCGCGGCGGTGACTCCGTTTTGAAAAGTAAGGAGCCGTTTTCCCTTTTTCTTTGGACTTTACACTATAAAAAACAATGTATGGTCCTTCTATCGGCAACCGGTTACTGTTAACCGTCTCGAGGTTGCCATGGCGAGGTAAACCTTTCGAGCTTCACTCTCGAGGTTCACACGGTCGCCCTAGCAACCTCTCGACGGTTAACAGACTGGTTACTGATAGAGGACCATACATTATCCTCTATATCTCAACACATTTTTATTCAGTTAAGCCCTCAGTCACCACTGACCTCCATAGTATCCGGGGGGGAAATTAAAATCTCCCATAATAATGGTGTTGCTTATCATCATCCCACTATCCAATAAATCAAGAAATGCTTCATTCTCTTGATCTGTAAAATTGGGTGACCTGTAACATATCCCTACCCTTATATTTATCTTTCCCATCCAGATGGATAACCATAATTGTTCTACATTGCTCCATACAAAGTTTTCAGGATCCAGGATTTTTGCTTTTAGATTTGAGGATACATACACTCCTATCCCTTCCCCCTTTTACCCACTCTAGGTTTATGAAAAAATCATAACCCTCAATATCATTTATCCAGTCATCTTCTCTCAGCCAGGTTTCTGTTATCCTGCAGATGTCTATGTCATCTCTTTTAAGAGTGTACCTCAGTTCATCTATCTTTTGTTTCACACTCCTTGCATTTACTAATAACAATTTTATTATATTCTTTCTTTTCATTCCATCTTCTAATTGCTTATGTTTCCCTTTATTTGCCTCCCCTACAGTCAGTTTAAATATTGATTCACATGTTTTCTGAAAGATGTCCCCAGGGCCCTTGATCCACTTCTACTTAGGTGTCTTCCATCCTTCGCAAAATAATGTATATTTAGTTCAAACTCCTCCCAGGTATTTATATATATTATATAGAGAATAAAGTATAGGGTGATGTGTGTAATGAGAGGTTTACACACCTGGTGGATTAGATGCTCATAAACCCGAGGCGAAGCTCGAGGGTTTATTTAACATCTAACCAAAAGTTGTAAACTTCAAGTTTAAACATCACCCATATTTTATTTATATAATTGCTGGTTTGCTTTTTCACCACAGCAATCATATAAAATGAATGCAGGTTCCGGAGCACTCCACAGTCCCATTTGCTCTCAATATGCAGTCGTTTTCGATTTTATTTTAAAACTTTTTTCAGTCAGCAGCGAGAAGATAAGTTTTCCCCATCCTGGTACATTTTCTGTTTTAAAATGTACTTACCACAGTGTCCGAATGGCAGTTGGGTCTCTGCAGAACAAACAAAACATGCGGCCGCGGTCTGAGAAGAGCTGCAGCGGGGCATGCGCAGAGTGAGAGAAACCGTGCGCGTGTTTGCTGTTATAAATGCTCCTTTATAATGGCAAATTATGCCATGGTTTCCCTATGGGAAAAAGGCAAGGCCAGTTATTATATTGTTCACAACACACCACCTCCTCATCCAATTGTTAATTCTTTTTATTTTCTGATTTATCCTAAAACCTGCTTTTGGTACCGGTAGTATTTCAGAAAACAACACATTTGCATTTATTTTCTGCACTGTTTTTTCAATATTCATTAACTGTAGGTATATTTGATCCTTCCTAGTTGTATACAGATCGTTTGTTCCTGCGTGTACTATGATTAATGGGATATCTGTACCTTTTTTAACCATTTTAGGAATTATAACGTTAATATCTGCGAGGGTGGCACCAGGTAGATACAAGCTTATTACTCTATCCTTTAGCCCTTTTGTTGTATAGGCATCAGTATATCTGACTATAGAGTCACCAAATAATATGTGTCCTCCCCCCCCTTCATGTTGTCATCAACATCCATCCTTGAATCCTGATCCGTCTATAGAGTATTTTTATTACTGATTCCCTCATCACCTGACCCTTCTCGATTTCCCTCCATAACAGCTTGCTCACTACTAGTTTCAGTTTGCTCTTCATTAAATACTTCCTCGCCACCTCCACTTTCTTCCTCTACTGATTCAGTATTACTCAGCACTGGTATTTGTTCGTTCATCATCTGTCCTTTTTGAGTAACATCTTACTCTGCTAACAGTTCAAAACTATTTTTTACTTCTAATTGGAAGGTCATTGCTCTCCTCCCGATTTTTTGGCTTTGGTATTTGTCTGCAATTCCCACTCATTGTCTACTTCCTCACCTCTGTCTCATTTCTTTTCACTTCTATTACTGTGTTCCCTCACCTGTGTGCTTTCCTTCCTGTTTTCCTGCATTTGGAAACATTTCAACTGCAGTTCCAACCCAAGAATTTTTATTTTCAGGTCTTTAATTTCACTACACTGTTGACACGTATATTTGGGTAAATCCACCTTTTCCCCAACACTGAATTTATTACAAGATTTACACCTCACCTCCAATTCACCAGACTTCAGGGCTATAATCATGTTCTCCATTGTTTTATTTATATTGTGATTGTTTTGATACACCTACCAGAGATGTGTAAAAGATTTTCTTTCTCAGGTTTCTCTCCCTGTCACACCTCTCAACCTCTCAGCATTAGAAGTCATAGCACTGGCCTTCAAAAATCATAGCAAAGGGTCAGAATGTGGAGCACTTTCTTATTTTAAACAATAATATGTCTACAGATAGTGGGCCCCATATAGTTAGTGATGAGAAATGTTTCTATCAACTTAGTTCAATGATTTAATAGTTTGTGTGTCCTGAAATGCCTCTAACATTATAAGGAACATCGGTAAACTTGTGAGGAGCAAGGGTAAATCTGAGTGTGAAAATAATAGCGCTATGCGGAATTCATAACACTTGAGAGGTATGCTCCCTGTATCCTTAAACTTGTTTGCTTGTACGTTTCTGCCGCCTATCTTTGGCCTTCCACCCCGATGCCCCAGCATGAACATGTGTTAAGATGCACTGAGATGGGCATGTCTCGGCGTGCATCTCCATGCACAATGCCGCACACTCGAGCTTGCGGCACATGCTCTAGCACCACAATATATGTGCCATGACCCGGAAATGGAAACTAAGATCACGATCACACGCAGCAGCCAGAACCAGTCCACAAACCCTTAAAATATGCACCAGGCTACTCTAAAGCAGACATTCAGCTGCTAGCCCACATTAGTGCCCCGATACTAAAATTACTGCAGCATTATACTGTCTCTGTAGTTTCTCCCCTCTCCTCCTGAACTACAGGTCACAGGAGTACTTCCTGCCCAGCCAGTATCTAGGTCATGCAATTTACAACTGCTTGTCTTAGAAGTATTCACAGAATACAGCATACGCCTCCACTGCCTCCCCCTGTCTCTTGGCTTTTGGCCAATGCACAGATTTAAAGGCAGCACAGGTTTCTCTGAATGAGCTCAGAACTGAGAAATGTGAAACTCATTATATATGTGTGTTGTTTTATTATTAATAGTTCCTTGCTTTTTCTAACTTGTTTTGTATATATGTGCTTTCCCTCTAGATATAACTAAGTACTGGAATTGATGGAAGTTACCAGGATTTTGCTTTCTGGACCTTCATGTTGATTTTTCTGCTTTAAATATTTTAACTGGTAGAAGTGGTAATATAATCTAACCATTCATTTATTCTCTTGTACCTATGCTGCAATGGTTGTGTACATATGTTATTATTTTTTACAACTGTGGGCAGAGCCTACAGGAGTATTGTATGTACAAAAGGAGTGATGTCATGTTTTCTGTCCGTGGAACTGACTGAAGGTGTAAATAGTCTCCTCCGCCTTACCCTCCTCCAAGCAATGTTTTCTGCCCTCAAATAAATACGCTTTCATGTTAATCAATGGTTGCAGGGTACTATTTTCTTTCTTAAATGGGTGGTACAAGAACTGGAACCTGAGTAGTGGGAGGCAGCATTAGTTTTTTGGGGGGAGTAAGATCCACTTCCGCCTCCACCCCAAACTTTTTTCTGATTCATGTAGGAGGGTCATGAGATAGCTCTAGCATTCTGTAACAAGATACATTAGTTTGGGACACAGACATGCCTTGTGCAGTGGAGAACAGTACAGAACAGAACAGAAGATATTTAATGCCTTCAAATTGGCTTAAAAACCCTTTGGAACAAATGATTATCAGAGCCACCTGGGGCCTCAGACGGAGACTTAGACATACATTCTAATTTAGCCACATGTTTTCTTAAACATCTAGCAAGAGATATACATTTTTAGTTTTAGTTTTCAGTACTGTTACAAGAGAATTTATTTACTTGAATAAAGGTCAAGGTTAACAAATAAATTCTACCTTTAGTTAGATTTGGTCTAATTCAGTCAAATGTGATTTTAAAAGCTATTCTGATCAGAGCTGACTTAAAAAAAGTCTTAAATAGTTTTTCTTTTCTCATGGACATTAGAAATAGGATGTCAGCTTTCACTCTATTAAACCTGTTTTTCTGTTTTTTTATAGCATCTTGCTAAGGCAATCTTCCCAGAATGCAATCTGTCATGGGGGGGTTGAAATAGTTTTAATCATGAAGCATTGGTGTTAGCAATGCATTTAGAAATACAATTTTTCATTGTTTTTACAGTTAAACATGCAGTTTCATGTCAGGGCACTTTTTTGGGGGGTTCAAATTATTTTAAACATGGGCACAGTACTTGGTAAATACAAACTTTTATGATAAAGTGTATTTTTTCTTTCAAGTTTGAGAAGTATGTATTATATATAAGTATAACTGTGCTGTAAATGGTTAAATATCTTCTGTTCTGTTCTGCACTGCACAGGCATGTCTGTGAGCTAGCTAACTGGGGTTTCTGTAAGATAGACAACAGCTACTAAACAGCTGTGTTGTAAATGGTTAAGTAGGCAGTGGTTCAAGGCTCTGAGCTACAAACCTGGAGACCTGGCTTTGACTCCCACAGCTCCCACTTGCATACTGTGTGATCCTGCACAAATCACTTAACTTCCTTGTGCTCCCAGATCACATCTGTAAACAAGCTTTCAGCTTAGTGTGTCTCTCCTGGTAAAAAAAAGCAAAACAAGCATTTGTCAATGCAGAATGTTTGCTTGCTGGCATTGGCATTGGTGGGATGTGCCTTTGGGTCATCAGGCATAATGGCCATGCCATTTCACCACACCCTACCCTGCAGACACCGATAAGTGTTACAGTGTGCCTTGGGGTCTTTGGCCCTTATGCTTACCCCATTCCATCAGGAAATATGGTGAGATGGGTGCAGTATAGGAGAATGGGGTGAACTTTGGGGCCAAAGAGTCCAAGGCACACCTCGATGCCTCTCACTGGCTGCAGGGTGTGGGTGGGGGTGGAATGGTATGGGCATTACAGGTGACAATCCCAAGTCACACCCATGATGCCTATCAGTCTGTACAGGGTGGGGCATTATGGTCGGAAACCCTAACACTTCAGGTGTTCATTGGTATTTTCACTCCAAATTTTCAACATGGGTTTTTTGTAACCCCCACCTTATGAACAGTGGTAATATCAGTTTGTTAGCCAAAAGCTGATTTTGCACAGTGACTATGGCATTTGGCACCTCAGGTGCGAAAACACATTTCGAACAGGATGTGAAAAATGACAGCAGTACTGTTCATGGAGAGGTGTAAAAATGACAATGTTGAAAATCTGCAGTGAAAATAGTAAAAAAACTGGTGAAGTCACGAGCGTGTGTAGAAACTGCACAAAGCACACCCTTAATGTAATTACTTTGGGGATTTTTTACAGCAGATTGTCAACACAGTCATTTTGGGACCTCCATTCATGAACAGCATCACTGTCATTTTCTTAATCTGTTCCGAACACAGCGACCACGCATTTCTGCGAAGGAAGTGTGAAAACACATTTTGGCCATGTTGTGAAAAATGACAGCTGTACTATTCATAAGGAAGTGTGGAAAAATGCCAGTGGTGAAAATCTGGGCTGAAAATATTACAAATTCATGAACTTACGAGGGTGCGTGGAAACAGTGCAATGGTCGCTCGTAACACAGTCATTTTATGGACTTTTGTCACCAAATTTTCAATATAGCCATTTTAAGACCTCTACTAATAAACAGTTCACTGCAGTTTTCTTAATCTGTCCCAAACATTAATTTTGCACACCGACTGCGCCATTGTGCGCTACATGCGTGGAAACATATTTTGGGGGAGATGTGAAAATGACAGCTGTACTGCTCATAAGGAGGTGTGGTAAAATGGCAATGTTGAAAATCTGGAGTGCAAATCTTAAAAATTGGCAGACTTATGAGCGTGCGTAGGAACTGCACAACACCCGCTCATAAAACATTCATTTTTGGGAATTTTTTTGGCAAATTTTCAACATAGCCATTTTAAGACCTCTGCTCATCAACAGTGTCACTGTGATTTTTTAATCTGTCCCAAACAATGATTTCACACACCGACTGCGCCATTGTGCGCTAAATGCTCTGAAAGACATTTTGGGTGAGATGTGAAAAATGACAGCTATTCTGCTCATAAGGAGGTGTGGTAAAATGACAATATTGAAAATATGGAATGCAAATATTAAAAATTTATGAACTTATGAGCGTGCGTAGGAACTGCGCAATGCACGCTCGTAAAATAGTCATTTTGAATTTTTCCCAAATTTTCAACATAAGGTTTTTGGGGGAGTACCTCATGAACTGTGACACTGTTGTTTTGTACATCAGTCCCGAAAGCTGGTTTCACACAGTGACCACAAAATCACCTTTCGGGACCAAATAACAAAATGACAGTGCAAGAATTCATGAGGTGGGGTCCTAAAAACCCCATGTCGAAAATTTGGTGAAAAAATTCCCAAAAATACCTGAGAAGTGCATCAAAGTTGAAAAAACCCTATTCAACCCATTATACAGCCTACCGGCATTTCCTCAGTTCGCGGTCGGCTTTGAAGAGTGCAGACATGTTCCCGGTCCACTGAAGATCATCGCGCCAGACTCCGGAGGTAAGTATGGGGTGAGGGGGGTATGAGGAGGCAGGGTGTGCTTGGGAGGGGGTCAGACTCAAGACAGTCAGCGAAGGACCTTGTTTTCTGTCTAGGTCTTTTCCTTTTAGGAAGACAACGTGGGACATTTGCCATGCTGGGTGGGCTCCCAGCGTGGCAGCTGGAAGGTTTTTTTGGGGGGGCCAGTGGAGCCAAAGGGGGATTGGGCATCCCCGTCAGCTGAGATTTTTGCCACACTGGGGTGGGCAGCGTGGCACATGGAAGTATGTTGGGGGGCAGCAGACAGATGTTTGCCATGCTGGGGTGGGCTCCCAGTGTGGCACTTCGAAGGCTGTTTGGGGGGGCCAGTGGAGCCGAGGGGGGATTGGGCATGGGCACCCCCATCGGCCTTACAGATTATTGCCATGTTGGGGTGGGCTCCTAAAACTCTGTTGGGGGGGAGCACAGTGTAGCCGACGGGGGAATTTGGTGCCCCCGTTGGCCATACTGTGGGAGGGGGAGGGCGTGAGCACGCTGAGGTGGGCTCCCACTGACTGAAGATGTAAATAGTCTCCTCCAAGTGGGCTCCCAGCGTGTTACTTGTTTATAGGGGGGGAGAGGAGCTGTCTATGACAGCTCTTGCACTGCAGTGCCGGCGATGTGACACTTTGCATACTCACCGACATCAGTATGCAAATTGCCACCTGCAGTGCTTTCTTTTCAACTGTATGCCACTGCATTTGCAAATGCTGTCATAGACAGCTATTACATTCATTGGCGCAGTGGGGCCACGCCTGCAAAAGGCAGCAGGGCATTGGAAGTAGGGAGGCACACCTACGAATTCTCGCATGGTGGCACTATGTTTCTTGCACATGCGTGCAAGCAAACATAAAAAGTGCCTAGAATTATTTTTTCAATATAGTTGAGTTTATATGTGGTAAGTAGGTAGGGTATGATGTTTTGAATGTGGCAGTAGGATTTTGCATGTGCACTGCTTTAAAATCATTTCACAGTATTTTATACTTCCTGAAAAAGATACTCCACATTTCTGTGGGGGCTGTGGGATTCAAACCAAGATCTCCAGATTTGCAGAGAAGAGCCTTAAACCACTGCCTCCCTAGTTATAGCAGTCATCTGTTTTATGGTTCATGATGTTGGTGTAGTAAGCATACTAACATGTAAAAATGCCAGCAGAATAGGCCTAGTGGGCTTTCGTGTCTGCTCCTTTGGTCAGTCCCCACCCTGGGAGCTGACCTTGCTGCCCCCCCACCCTCTCAGGCTTCTTCCTTCCCAGTCCAGGGGAGAGCTAGCTAACTGGGGTTTCTGTAAGACAACAGCCTCTAAATAGCCGTGTTGTAAATGGTTAAGTAGGCAGTGGTTTAAGGCTCTGAGCTACAAATCTGGAGATCTGGGTTTGACTCCCACAGCCCCTACTTGTATACTGTGTGACCTTGCACAAATCACTTAACTTCCTTGTGCTCTCAAGTCACACCTGTAAACAAACTTTCAGCTTAGTGTGTGTCTCCTGGTAAAAAAAAAAAAAGTGCCTAGAATTATTCTTTTAATATAGTTGGGTTTATATGTGGTAAGTAGGTAGGTTATGATGTACATAGAATCTGAAAAATTCATAACATGCTGTATTGTGATTCAATGAACTGATAAATGGGGATTTTGGTTTCTTTTACAAATTCATTTTTCCTGACCATGGATATACTAAAGTAAACATTTCTCAACAAAATGTTTTTAAATAAAGAGTTTAACTGACAGCATCAGAAGAAGAAGCATGTTGGCATTAAAAGCTTAGTGGTGTGGATGTAGAGGCACCAGTATTTAAGCATGACTTTGGTAGAGGATTAATTGTGACTGGGGGGGCGAGGGAGGGAGGGAGTCTTGATATTTGTAGCATAATGGTTTTCTGACACTTCAACCTTCAAAGGGTTAGACTATGCAGCCATCTGTACAGTATATCACTAAGCCATATGCAGTGTGGCATGGATAAAGCCCAGATCACCAGACCAGGACCAGTGCTGTAAAATCTGCACTGGGCACAGCTTGTGCAAATATTGCTGATCCAGTGGATAAAATAAATACGTGCAAATAAATAAATAAATACTCGGCTTTGCCTCGTGCTTCAACCCACCCCAGGAGTGATGTTATTACATGATAACACACATCCTGTCATGCCTTATTGCTTAAATATGCCCTTTCTCAATGTACTATTCTTTGATTCAGTTAGTATATGCAACAGCCTTCATGTGAACACTCTGGGCTTCTCTTTGATTCCTGATGTCTATTTGCTTTAGCTATTGTATATTGTTTGAACTGCGTTGGTCTTCTTGATGTGGTGCCTGTGTGCCTAAACTATGTAATCTATTTATTTACTGCTACCCATGTATCTCCAGTGAATGATTGTTATAACTGTCTGCTCTCCGAGCCATTGTTTTTGGACTTGTTAACCATACTGTCTTTGTATTAGTTTCGACGAGGTGCCTTTGTAAATGAGTCTCTGACTCAAAGGTTTGTAAATCTGATATTTTTGAAATAAATAAATAAACGTTTATGTTTCAGCCCATGAAACGCCCTTATCTAGTTAATGCCATCACAGTCATAATGGCTCTGCCAGATCTTGTTTAACTCACATGCACTTGTTTTTTGCACTTTGTTGGATGCTTCCTGATGATGTCATTGATTAGTATAAATGTGTGCCATTCATGCTGTGGATCAGATCCTTTGAGAAAGGAACTTTGAAAGTTCCAAAACACATCAGGAGTGATTGTGCACATTTGCACCTAATAAAAGCAAGCACTTTGGATACTCTGTGTGGATGAGAATGACTTTATTACTAGGGTTGGAGAGTGCAGGATTTTTCTTTGTGTTGCTGTGACTTGCTGTAATCCCTTGCACCCCCTCCATGTGCAAGCCTCTTTACTTTGTTTGCTGTGACATCAGATGTTGTTGATGCACAGACTGCACCTAGCCCCAAGGAACATTAGCCTGCCTCAAGGGCACATAATGAACAGGTTCAACCCCCCCATATATACATATATATCTCTCTCCCCCCTCTGCCTGCCTGAATCACAGAAAAATTTCTTCACTGGTGCACCTGCTCTTGTGGCTTTCTCTCCCCCTCCTGTCCACTCGAATCACATAAAAAAAAAAATCTTTGCTGGTACTGTCACTCCTATTGTTCTCTCTGTCCCTCCTGCCTACTGGAAAAAGAAACAATCTGGCTTCGTTAGTACTGCTGCTCCTGGGGCTCTCTTTTCCCCTCCTGCCTTCCTGAATCACAGAAAAGGCTCCATGGTACAGCTCCAGTGCAATTTTCTCTTCCCTTCTCATCTTTCCAAATCACAAACAAGCATTTGTCAATGCCGAATGTTGTCTTGTTGGCATTGGCATTGGTAGTGCAGGAGTTAGAAATGCATAATAGGAATGGTAGTGAAGTATTGAAGTGACACCAACCCCATCCCCACCCTTCAGAGACCGACAGGCATTGGGGTGTGCCTTTGAGTCATCAGCTATAACGCTCATGCCATTTTACCTCACCCTACCCTGCAGACACTGACAAGTGTCGTGGTGTGCTTTGGGGTCTTTGGACATTATATGTACCCCATTCAATAAGGAAATATGCTGAGGTGGGTGCAGTATAGGAGAATGGGGTGAACTTTGTGGCCGAACACTGCAAGGCATACCATGATGGCTGTCACTGGCTGCAGGTGGGGTGGAATGGCATGAGCATTACAGCCGATGACCCCAAGTCACACCCCTGACACCTGTCAGTCTCTACAGGGTGGGGTGCTACAGTTTGAAACCGTAACACCATAGGCATGTGTTGGTATTTTCACTCCAAATGTTCAACATGGACTTTTTGTGAGCCCACCTCATGAAGAGCGGCACTATCAGTTTGTTAGCTGAAAGGTGGTTTTGCACAGCGGCTATGCCATTTGGCGACACAGGGACAAAAACACATTTTAGGCTGTATGTGGAAAATGACAATTGTATTGTTCATAAGGACATGTAAAAAAAGGGCAACGTTGAAAATCTGGAGTGAAAATATGAAAAATGGGTGAAGTCATGAACATGCATAGAAACTGTGCAACACACGTCCGTAACCCAATTGTTTTGGGGATTTTTTTAAGCACATTTTTAACATAGGCATTTTGGGACCTCCCTTCATGAACAGTGGCACTGTGATTTTGTTAATGTATCCCAAATGTTGATTTCCCACAGTGACCACACCATAGGTGGGTACGAGTTCGAGGGACAGGCCCATTACTGAACTCGCCATCATTAATCTAATGATGGCAATTGTCAGTTGTTTTGTTAAACAATTTGTTTCTAGAAGCAATTCATCATTACAAGATTTATAAGCCCAACACATATCACCCCTGAAAAACCTATATTCCTGTGAGTAAAGTCCTAAATTCATAAGCCTATCCCCATAGTGAAGGTGTGCTAACTTAGTTACAGATTTAGTCATCCTATGCTGTATCGATTCATAGGTTTTAAAATCTCCAATTGCAATAGGGGAGCAAAATGGGGCACCATACTCCATATGTGTTCTCACCAAAGATGTACACAAGGGTACCAAGACCTCAGACTCCCAACTTTTTATATTTTTCACCACTGTGTGGCACAGGTGCAAAAACACATTTAGGGGAGGATGTGAAAAATGACAGCTGTACTGTTCATAAGGAGGTGTGAAAAAATGCCAGTGTTGAAAATCTGGCATGAAAATATTGCAAATTTGCGAAGTTACAAGGGTGCATGGAAAAAGTGCAAAGCACACTTGTAACACAGCCATTTTATGGAATTTCATCACCAAATTTTCAACATAGGCATTTTAGAAACTCTGCTCATGAACAGTGTCAGCGTCATTTCCTCAAACTGTCCCAAAAACTGATTTCGCACGGCGACCGTGCTATTCTGCGCCAGACATGTGAAAACACATTTTGGCCAGGATATGTAAAATGACAGCTGTACTGTTCATAAGGAGGTGTGGAAAAATGCCAATGTTGAAAATCTGGAGTGACAATATTACAGATTCGAAGCTATGGTGATGAACAAACTGCATAACGCACGGCGTAAACAGTAATGTTTTGGATTTTTTCCACCAAATTTGCAACGTAGGCTTTTTGAGAGCCCCCCTCATGAACAGTGGCACTGTCATTTCATTAATCAGTCCTGAAAAGTGATTCCACACAGTGACTTTGAAATCACCTTTCGGGACTGAATAATGCAATGACAGTGCCTGAATTCATGAGGAGGGGTCCCAATAACCCCATGTTGAAAATGTGGTGCCAAAATTCCCAAAAATGGCTGAGATATGCACCAAAGTTGAAAAAAAACTATTTATGCCATTATACAGCTTACCAGCATTTCTTCAGTTCGTGGTCGGCTTTGAAGAGTGCAGATGTGTTCCCGGTCCACAGAAGATCGTCACGCCACACTCTGGATGTAAATATGGGGTGAGGGGAGGTGTGGGGAGGCAAGGTGTGCAGAGGGTGATCGCGGGTTGTGGGAGGGAGCAGAGAGACGGCGAGGGACAGTTTTCTTTTATACAGTTTTTAAACAAACAAAAAAACATCACGGGATGGTTTTTTCTTTCTAGGGCATTTGGCATGCTGGGGTGGGCTCCCAGTGTGCCACCTAAGTGTTTTTTTGGAGGGGATGCTTTAGCTGATGGGGGATTGGGCACCCTCATCGGCACATACATACCAAAGAGGGGGGAACAAGAGCCGAAGGGGATTGGGCACCCCCCTCAGCACACAACAAAAGTGGGGGGGCATTATGCCAACAGGGAGTGGCCTCCCCATTGACAAAATAAAGATGAAGGGGGATTAAAGCTGACAGGGATTGGGGCCCACGTCAGCAAAGAAAGACTGTTTGGTGGGGCAGGCATGATTTCGAGGGGGATTGGGCACCCCCGACATACATTTTAAATGGCAGGAGTGGTCATTATGCTGACGGGAAGTGGGCTCCCCCATCGGCACTGTAACAGGTGGTGGCAGCAGCGGCAGTCAATGCCGCCATGTTGCGTGCATGTTGGGAGGCGTGTTGTGGTCCCACTGCAAGAGAGCTTCGGTCTCATTACAGCGGACCTTTTGTTAGATTTGGTGGCCATATTAGAGATGCATGATGTCAGTGCCTGCTGCTGACTTATTAGGGAATGAGGGATGCACCTACTGATACGTGCCCTGCATTCACCCAACAGTGACCGTGCCTCCAACTCTGCTACTACCTGCAATATGTTGGCTGTGCATGCGTGAGCCAACATAAATATGACTCCCCCACTGTGGCAGATTCTATGGTTCTCTCCTATTTCCTCCCACTGGAATAAGAAAAAAAAGACTCTTCTGCCACAACCAGGTATGAATCCTTCACACCACAGAAGTGTTCAGGGCAGCAAGCATATGGCCATCTGCAGGAGAAGAAATCCACAGACCTAGGAAGAAGTATGTGAGGACCAGCAGACCATCTACCAAACACACCAGGATCAAACTAGGGGAATGTGGTGTAACTTGCCAACAGAGATTCAGAGAGAGAGATACCCTATGGATGCATTATGGCAGTCACTCATTCAGGCACATGACTGAAGTCTGCCGAGAACTTCCTAGAGGGTTTATTCACATGCTGTAAACCTGAAGACTCAGCAGACTTAAGTTTGAAATCCACAACTGCCACTTGCATACTATGTGTCCCTAAGAAAGTCACTTAACTTCAGTTATGTGTGATAACAGCAGTCATAGAAACACATAAACATAGACTTTGATGGCAGATAAGGACCACTTGGCCCACCTAGTCTGCCCATTTCCCCTACCTACAGGATAAGCTGTACATTGGGATTGGTCTCAGTTCTCTAACAACGGCACCCCAAGAACATAATCTCAGATACTGTAAGATTCTTTCACTTAACACTTGATCACTAAATAATATCAAATTGGCTGAACTAGCAGTTAGATGTATTGATGAAGGAATTGATATAATAGCTGTGACAGAAACATGGTGGGATGTACATTCATCCTGGACCAAGCAAATGATAGGGTATAAACCGTACCATAAGGATCGCTCTGGAAAAGTTGGGGGTGGAATATGTATATATGTTAAATCAGAAATTCCATCACGTGAAATCCAATCTGACTCTACATCTGAAGCAGTTTGGGTTAATTTCCAACTTGAGGGACAACCCCAAATTATTCTGGGCAACTGTTATCGCCCTCCCTCAGCAGACCAGGAGTACACTACTCAATTACTAAAGGATATTAGACAGTATTCTGATATGGGTAATACCATCATATTGGGAGATTTCAATATGCCCAGTATTAATCGATATACTTTGCTGGCTTCCAATCAGCAGGATAAGTTAATGATTGCTACCCTTATTGATTTAGGATTAGAACAATTTATAACCCAACCAACTAGGGGGAATAATATCCTTGACTTACTTATTACCAACATAGAATGCAAAATATCTAATCTTGAGATAGAGGCCACACTTGGCAATAGTGATCACTCTTCAGTCCTGTTCAAATTACCTTATAAAATTAAGCCTCAGGTAAATTATTCAGTTTTTTAAAACTATAATAAGGCTAATTTTCTACTTATTAAAGCAACACTAGCAGAAATGAATTGGGATGATGCTCTACATAATCTCTCTACTGAAAAAGCTTGGGCTTTATTTAAAACTACATTATACAATTTAGAAGCCAAATATATTCCAAATAAAAAAAGGTATAATAAAAAAGGGAAACTCCCTGCATGGATGAATAATTCTATAATATTACAGATTAATAAAAGAAGACTGTTCAAGAAACTCAAATCTAGCAACATGTCTAATAAAGCAGGGATTTATACTCTTTACAAATCATCTGTAAAAACTCTAAAAAACATGATAAAAATTCAGGTTAGCCCATTCTAAAAATAACTTGGAGCAATTTTTCTCTTATATTAATAATACTAAATCAACCTCCAATTTAATTTATCCAATAGCAAGTAGTGAGTATACTCTCACAGTAGATAAAGATATCGCCTATCATTTCAATAACTATTTTTGCTCTGTTTTTTCAGACAAAACACCAGCTAAATTAACCTTCTCCTCAAGTGATGTACCCTTTTCAAAATATATTACACCAGAGGAAGTTTGTTCAGCAATATTGCATTTAAAGAAAGATACTAGTCCTGGACCTGACAACATTAATGCTACATTTCTGTTGGAAACTATGCATGAATTAGCCTATCCCTTATCACTTATTTTTAATAAATCATTATGTAGCAATCAAATTCCAAATGATTGGTTGCAAGCTACAGCTATTCCTATATTTAAGAAAGGTAACAAATTACTGGTTCAAAACTATCGACCAATTAGTTTAACATCTGTGATTTGTAAAGTTATGGAGAGAATCATTAAATTCTACATAGAAATGGAAATTGAACTAATAAATATTACTGACCAAACCCAGCATAGACTTCAGCATGGTCTCTCTTGTACATCCAACCTGATTATTTTTTATAATGATATAAGCTTGAATCTTGATTTGAACATCCCAATGGATGTAATCCTGCTGGACTTCAGCAAGGCTTTTGATAAAGTCCCCCATGATGAACTAGTAAACAAACTGTCCACATTCGGGTTCTCTGCATGTTTGGTTAAATGGATTAATAACCGGCTTTTAAATAGATCACAAAGAGTAAGAATCAATGGCTCTGTTTCTAATCTTGGATTAGTTACCAGTGGGGTGCCTCAGGGATCAGTATTGGGCCCCACATTGTTTAACATCTGTATAAGTGATATGAAGATTAATTCTGACAATACTTTATCTAAATTTGCCGATGATACTAAATTAGGGGGAAGAGTTGATAATCACAGGTATATGGAGGCTATGATTATGGACCTCAGAACAATAGAGGACTGGGCAGAATGCAATTCTATGCTTTTCAATATTGATAAGTGTACAGTACTGCACTTTGGAAGACATAATCCTGAACAAATCTATCTCCTTAACAACATTCACCTTTAAAAAAATCAGAGAATGAACTGTATCTAGGGGTAATAGTTAACAACAAACTCTCCTCGGCAAGTCATTGTACAAAAGTAACACAAATAGCAAATGGAATTATTACAAAAATAAAGCGTAGTTTTGTCACACGGACTGAACAATGTATCATCCCAATTTAACATACTTATGTAAGACCATATGTGGATTATGGATCCCCCTTCTGGAGTCCTTATCTAAAAGGGGATATTACAGGGATTGAGAGAGTGTAGAGGTGAGTTACCAGAATGGTTCCATGGCCTGCACCACTTGACTATAATAGAAGGTTAATAGAAACAGTACTACACTCTTTATATCAATGATGAATATGTGGTGATATGTTATACTTATATAAAATCAACTGAGCACATGAAACATCACGGATTAACTTTTTCAACCAGATGTATAGTACCAAGATACCACAATAGGCAACTTACTATTCCGAAAGCAAAAACTAATAAAAGGGATAACTACTACACAATAAGATCTCCAAAACTATGGAATGATCTCCCTCAGGAATTGGTTAATAGTGCTAATATAAGCCAGTTTAAATCTGGTATGGATGCATGGTTTATAGGAAATCGGTTTGGAGTATAATTATAATATCCCACAAGGTGGGGGACAATCTCGATTGGCCTTGGCCTACTTTTGTCCATAACAACCTAGTAATACCTAGTAATCCTATATAACCAACAACCTATTTCTTCCTGCCTCCCACAAATATTGCCTTATGCCTGTCCCATGCATTCTTGAATTCTCCCACAGTTTTAGACCCCACAACCTCCTCAGGAAGGCTGTTCCATGTATCCCCCAACCTCTCTGTGAAAAAATACTTCCTCACATTGCCCCTGAGCCATCCCCCCTCTATCTTCAAATTGTTTCCCCTTGTTCTTGCACATCTCTTTTTCTGAAAGATGCTACGCTCTTGGACTTTGTTGATTCCACTGAGCCTCTCATCTAATATTGCCTCGGCCTCCTCCTTTGGTTCCTGTTCCCAGCCACTGCCTGACCTCTTCTCCCCCTCCCTTCCCCCTCCTCCTCTAGTCAACCCCCCTGTCTTTTCTCCCTGGACTCCAGTTAGTTAGTTACCTCCTTACTTGGCCCTTTAATCCCACTGAGACATGCTGAACTCATCTGTGCTGTTGCTGCTCATACCCTGTCACTCTGAATCTCTTGATGTATTTAATCTGTTCTCCCTAACGATTGTTGTTGCCTGTTGTTGATTTGCCAGTGAATTGGAACCATCATGTATTTTCTTGTTATCTTGTATTTGTTGCACCCAGGTCCACCTCGAAAATGAGCTTGCTCAACGGTGATCGCCTGGTTAAATAAAGATTTTGATTGATTGATTGATTGACTTAAAAGTTTCTATCATGTCCCCCCTCTCCCTCCTTTCCTCAAGTGTATACATATTATGCTCCTTTAGTCTCTCCTCGTATGGCTTCTCTTGCAGACCTTGCACCATTTTAGTTGCCCTCCTCTGGACTGCCTCCATCCTGTCTATGTCCTTGTGGAGATGGGGTCTCCAGAACTGGATGCAGTACTCCAGATGGGGTCTCACCAACTGTCTGTACAGAGGAATAACAACTTCCTGCTTTCTGCTGGTGATGCCTCTCCCTATACATCCCAGTATCCCTCCAGCCCTCCCTGCTGCCTTCTCACATTGCTTGCTAACCTTAAGATCATCTGATATGATTACCCCCAGGTCCCTTTCCATTTTTATTGTTGTTACTACCTCCCCCCATTGTGTAATCTTCCCCTGGGTTTTTGTTTCCCAGGTGCATTATTTTGCACTTCTTTGCATTGAATCCAAGCTGCCATACTTCTGACCATTCATCCAACCTTGCCAAGTCCCCGCTCATCCTTTCCATGACTCCTTGTATATCAATCCTGTTGCAGATCTTTGTGTCATCTGCAAAGAGGCATACTTTTCCTTCCAGTCGCTCTGCAATGTCACTTATAAAGACATTAAAAAGGACTGGACCCAGTACTGAACCCTACGGTACCCCACTAGTAACCCCTCTTTTTTCAGAGTGGACTCCATTTACAATTACCTTCTGTGTCCTGTTGTCCAGCCAGTGTTTTACCCAGGCTACCACCCTGGTACCCACTCCCAGGCTGGTTAATTTGACTATTAATCTTTTGTGTGGGACTGTGTCAAATGCCTTGCTAAAGTCTAGGTAGACCATGTCCACAGCCCCTCCCTAGTCTACTACTTTGGTCACCCAGTCAAAAATATCAATTAGATTCATCTGACATGACCTTCCAGCTGTGAATCAATGCTGCCTTGGGTCCTGTGCCCCACTGGCCTCTAGGTACTCAACAATTCTTTCTTTCAGTTGCCCTAGGGTGAGTCTACATCACCAAAAATAAAGAATGGTGATGTACACTTGTGGTGACAACAACAATGGCGACGGCACTCTAATGTATGTGAAGTGCCTCAACTAAAGATTCTCAGCCCCACAGGGATTCTTGTTGGGGGTGCGTGTGTGTCAAACTAAAAAAAAAAATAACAAAAGCCGCCACTGCAAAATTTACCGCACTGCCTGGACCCTAACCCTGCACCCTCCCTACCATAGCCAGCCACCCTCACCAGTATACCACACGGCTAGCTTGGTAGCCTGCTGCCACACTGCCTCCCATGTACCTTCCCTCCTCTTCCTTCCCTTACATGGTGTGGTTCCCTTTGTCCTCCTTCACCCTTCCTCTTAGCCCCTTGCTACCCTGTCCAGTAGCCCAAAACACAGGTGCTGAAATTCAGTCACTGTTATTGCTGTCACTCAATCTCAGTCGCCCTGTTCACCGGATACCCTTAAGTTTAACCTCCATGTGTTCCTGGAATACACCTGGAAATGGGCTTCAGTTCAATGTGCCTTTTCCAGCTAAAAATTTTATAAAGAAAAAATAATAAAAAAGCTATGGTAGTGCTTTTCATTTCAGGGTGGCCTGATTTTTACCAGTCTTTTGTCCAAGTAAATGAACTTACTTGGTTATGGTTATTGCACTGGGACATTAGCTGGACTTCTGACACCTGCCTAATAGTTTTCTGGCTCTAACTGAAATGTACTTCAGCAACAATACTAATGAATACTGAGGAAGACCAACCTATTGTATATATACACTCTTCTCTAGGAAGTACTAAAAGATGAAATCCCCATTGTAAGTTAAATATCCACACCATAACAAATGAGGGCTATATGATTGATTGCTATGTGAAACCCTGTACTGGAGATCACATCCAGTTCAGTCTCCTTGGTATGGTTCATGGTACTCCCACTTTAGGGAGCCTAGCCCTATTCCCTTTCCTTTGGAGTTTGAGGGAACTTGCATGGCCAAGTGGGTGCATAATCTATAACCAACTGGGCAAAAAATGAGTTAGGAAGAGGTGCTTATAAATGGTCACCAAGCATTACTAATGACTGCATAACCTGAGGGCAGTGGGGTACAGCACAACATCAAGAAGGGCTTGTATTGTTCTAATGGTTGATAAGTCTTTCTCTTGTAGATTGTGCCCTATGTATCTCTGGATGTTTGCATTTTATAATGTAGTCAATATCCTTATTTGTTCACAATGGGTGTTATCCCACCATCACCCATAAGGCAGTAAGGATTTTTGGGTGCCCATTTCATCTCAAAAGAAGTGGAGAGTAGCTATGTGTAGGGAATAGGGCATGCCCCATTTGTAGCAGTTTCCTCTAGTCTCCTAGTAAGTTTTTCCTAACATGCTCAGGCATTGGTTTTCTATATTATGGTTATCTGTTTCTCAAATAATAGGTTTTGTAATGGGCTTGGTTCACGTTCAGAATGAGAAGTGCACAATATACTGTTTTGGTAAAGGTTAAGTTTATGGTAAGAGCATAGCAATAACTTAGTGCTGTCTCTTATATTCCATCAGTGACACACAGAGGGGAGGGAAGGCAAAGAGGCCAATAGACAGACCCTTCTAGATCTACTGTCATGAGATGGAATATGGGTAAACTGAATGTATTTAAGCTGATGTCCTGACATGCTGGGTGTGTGGAGAGGTAGATTTCTTGCATTGAAACTTCACTTATTAATTTTGTTTAGAAAGGCATTTTAAACCAATGAGAATTCCTTTTTTTTTTTTTTTTTTTATGTATGATCTGGGTGTCAATAGTTCGTGATTTACCAAACAACTGCCATAAGCTTCTGAGAAAAGACTTTGTTGTTCCGAAAGCTTAAGCACTGTTTTCTTTTGATATATCTATGTTGATTCAATAAAAGGTATCAAGCCATTTGTTTCTGGATCTGTTCTTACAAGGACCAATACGGCAACTAACTATTTCTGTGTGTTTTTGTTTAGAAATTATATACTGTATTTTTTTCTCTGTGTTCCTGTACTGCAATGCATCTAACTGAATGCTTAAGCACTGTTTTCTTTTGTTACATTTACATTGGTCTAATAAAACATATCAAACTATTTGTTTCTGGATCTAAACAAAAACACATCACATAAAGGGAAAAATTTAGGAAACAGTATACATCTACATGGAGCTACATCAAAGGGTGTATAAGGACAATGGTAATATATCAACACTGATGATATGAAATACGTGCAAAATGGAATTTTTCAGGTACCTTGGCAGAAGCAGTGTGCCAGACCAATACGATGTTTACATTACTTAAGGTTGAAAGCATGTACAGAGGGGCAGAGTCAAATATCTGGTGGTATGGAGTTCCATAGCCTTGAGGCTGCATAAGCAAAGGACAGCAGCGTGAGTTCTGACCTTTGGGATAGCCAGCAGGGCACTGTCATTTGGCCTCAGGGAGTAGCCGCTGTTCATCAGTTGGAGAAGTGAAGCAAGGGATGAGGGCTGTCCACATTGCATTATGCTACAGATCACACCTCCAAAACTATGATCTCATAGGAAAGACAGGAGAGGAGGGACGCCAACCCAGCTTGTCATAAAGGGAGCAGTGGTTAGTGAGCCAGGGAAAATGCTGATACAAAATGGCAGATATGGTTGTATGTAACATCCCATCTGAGGAGAGTAACTTTAGAAGCTATCAAACACACTGGGGCTTCATAGAGAAGCACGGTCGATGGCAAGGCATGCCTTTGGGGTTAGGTCATGGCCCCCTTTATAGGAGATGGCCAACATGGATTTTACAGACTTGCAGACACCTGTGACATGTGATGAGTAATCAAACAAGGGATCAAGTGTGACTCTAAGGGATGCAAATGAGGAGACAGTGGGGACCAAGGTACCATTACGATAAACTATGGATGGAGGGGACAGGCATGCTCTTAATTTGGGGGACATACAGAATAGCATAGATTGCATTTTAGTCATATTTAAAATCAGTTTGTTCTCAGACAACCAGGTGTGCACTGACTGTAGGTCAGTTGTTAAGTATTGACTCATTTGGTCAATATTTTGGAGCAGGTATACAGAACCAGATCATCAGCATAGAGAATGGAAGAACAGTGCATCAGGGTTTGAGTTATGGAGTTGATGTGTAAAGCAAACAGCAGCAGGCCTAGGATGGATCCTTGGGGAACGTGCACCAGAGCTGGGGCAGGGTCTGAAAAAGAGGACTCCAGGGTTTTAAATAATTGATCAACAGTTTTTTTCTTGGGACAATGATAACTGTACAGAAAGTATTTATATAGGTTTTCTAGAAGTGTTATGTTTGTTAAACACAGTGAGGCAAGTGCTATGCATTTTCACAATGTTTTAGCACTTTTATGAGAAAATGCTAATCAATTTTTGGACTTAAATAAAATCCTGGGACTCATATATGACTCTTTGGATTCTGTTTGCCAAGTAATTACAAAACCAGGGGAGAGCCATTTGTGAGATAACCAGATTGGCAAGTTTGCTGCTGAGTAAGGAATGATCAACCAGATCAAAAGCTTTAGGTTGCCATTTAATTATTACTTTCTATCATGCAACAATTCATTAACCTGTTGCATTACACAACTGATCATACCTAGGTTTCCCAGTTTATAAAGTAATCACCTATATAGGGCAATGTCAAATGATTTATCGAAGTCCAGATACATGGCATCTATGGATATACTCTAATCTAAAAAAATAACAAAAGGATCATCCAAGGCATATGAAAGGCATGCAAGAGAGAAATGTAGATTTAACATTTGAATTTTGCAAAGCTCAGTAAGTGCAACATCCTTATATGCCTTACATCATTCAGACAAAAATTCATACAATGATTAGGCCTCAATGATACAAGGATTGCATGAATGTGGCCCTTATCATTCAACTTTCCTTGCAAAACTCACGTGTGAAACTTGCATTTTTGTCTCCTGCATGCCTTGAATGATCCTTTCTTTTTAGGTGTTAATTGATAGTATGCAATGCTTCTTGCTGTCATTAGTTTTTTTTTTTTGGCAAATTGCAAAGATTGTTTCATTTAGTGTGTGAGAGTCCCCTGTGGTGAGGTCTGAGGAGTGACATGGTCTGCAGAATGTAGAGCCAGTAGAGATATTCCCTGTACAGCATACAACTCCCCACTCACAAGGATTTGCCTATATAATTATTTTTTTATGGAAATGTTTCACCAGGAAGGCACACCTAGTGGTAAGTTGCTCATCTCCCGCTGCAACCTGGGAGGAAGGGGTACAATAGGAGTGAAACATTAAACATTTAAGTTACAAGATCAGCATTAACATACAATTGTAAATAGGTGTTACAGGCAGCGTTACAACAGTGCTGCACATAATAGGTAGAAAGAGTGGACAATAATAAGTGCCGGGTTAATAAGTAAACAAGTGCTTACATGAAAGATAAGGGGAAAGGAGCGGGAGGGGTGAAGTGGGGGGAAGGGGAAGAGCTGTGTTCAAGTTACATGAGCAACTTTAACATGAAGTTGTAAGACAGGTGTTACAAACAGTGTTAAAACAATGTTGCGCATAATATGTAGAAAGAGTGGGCAATAATAAATGCCAAGTTAATAAGTAAGCAAGTGCTTATGTGAAAGAAAGGGGGAAAGGGGGAGGTGAGGTGGAGGGATGGTGGGGGAAAGGGAGTAGATGAGGGATACAAGCCCCTGGGGGATAGGAGAGGGACCCATGGAGAGCATTTGGGGTCCCTTACATTCTGTGAGAGATCAAGAGAGGCCAATAAGGGGCAACAATTTGAGAGGACGGGGAGGAGAGCTAGAAATCTGGGGGGAGGAAGGGGTGCACAGGGTAAAATGAAGGTAACGGTAGAGGGTTAGGGTTTATCCAGGGCTTAGAGGAGGGAATTAAGGAGGGACATGGCAGGAGCAGCTAGGAGCAAGGTATTTATTGAGGGCAGAGCTGATGGAGAAGGCAGAGGATGAGTGCTGGATTTGATACTTTGCACAGGGGTTTAGGCTTTAGAATGCATGCACATGCCTTGGGGAGACTAACAAAAATCAAACAATTTAGACAGCAGCCAATCAGGTGTTACTCTAGGAGGACATCAGCATTCATTCATTCCATAGTTCAAAGATAAGTGCAAGCTGCTCCACCATAGGACTAATCTTTACTACTGACTGGCACCCAAATCAGTTAAAGTATTGTTTTGGGTTCTATGGGGGGGGGGAAGGAAGTGTGGGCTAGTGGGTGTGTTGGGTGGATGTTGTATTATGGAATGGCAGGATTGGATTGTGCCAGTAAGGAGAGAAGTGGTCCTAGTGGCATTCCTATTTACTGCAGGTGTGGTGACATGATTTTTTATGACAGTTACCATATAGTATACTTGAACAAACTTTTATTCATACTCTTTGCTACTGCACTGCATAAATGATGGATATCGTGTCTCACTTCCTGACTACAATGACCTTGCCCTCCTCTGCCTTATCCCTTCCCTTTTCTGCTCCTACCCCGTCATCCTCTCTCCCCATCCTACCAACCTTCCCTCCATTCCCCCTCCGTCCATCCAACCTGCACTCCTCCCCTTTATCCTCCTTCCTTCCTATCCACCTTGATTTTCTCTTCTATCCCTTCCTTAACCTGGAGCTTCTCCATTGTGCTCTCCTCTCCTTCCCCTGTCCACCCCCACTGCTCTCCCTCCTGCTCAAAGGGGAGGAAATCCTACTCCATCCTTTTCTCTTTTTCCAGCTCCTTCTTCTGTCTGGTGATATGGAGTCCAACTGTAAACCTTCTCCCACCTACTCGGCCTCCCTAGCTACAAAAGACTTGAGCGTCTATCACCTCAGTGCTTGCAGTGTTCTTCCAAAACTCAATTTCCTGTCTGTCTGGATTACACAGTACTCTTCTGACATTCTCTGTATCTTGGAATCCTGGCTCTTCTCCAGGATTCCAGACTCTAGCCTGACACACTCTGACTATCATATCTTTGGACAGGACAAGGGAAAATATGGTAGTGGAGGTCGTAGTGTTTACATTATTTACACATTGAGATATCTGTACTAGGAGAGGGAGTGTGGTTTCTTGTTAAATGCAGCCACTCCTCCCATCCAAGGAGAATCTGATCAGCTATACCTGTACCTTGGGGGCACTGAATTCCACCAGTTGGGTGGACTAGAGACCAGCCTGGGGGTGGAGCTAGCAGAGCTTGGCAAGGATAAAAGTCAAAACAGACCTTGTTTGTTTAATTACACACTGAAAGATCTGCACTGGAAAAGGGAGTATGGTATCTTGTTACCTGCAGCCATTCACTCCCATCCAAGGAGAAGCTGATCAGTGGTATGGTAGGGCTGCTGAATTCTGCCAGTTGGGCAGACCGGAGAGCCACCGGGGGGGGATGGAGCTAGCACAGTCCAACAGGGTTAAAAGTCAAAACAGCACTTGGCTGTTTAATTACACACCAAGGGATCTTTACTGGGAGAGGGAGTGTGGTTTCTTGTCACCTGCAGGCGCTCCCTCCCATCCTAGGAGAAGCCAATCAACCGTAACTTGGGTCCTCTGGATTCCACCAATCAGACAGACCAGAGATCAGCTAGGGGGTAGAACTAGCAGAGCCCACCAGGGTTAAAAGTTGAATCCAACAACAGGAGGTCATCCCCACGCACAGTGAACATCGTGGGTGCCCAATCCAGGGTAAAGTCTCACCCTGTGGTAACAACAAAACAAACTCACAGTAAGTGTACTCCTGTGGTAACAATGAAACAACTCACAGTAAGAGCACTCCTCCTCCAGCAATAAAAAATGAGATGACTCCAAATGGCAAATAAAGTAGATTTATTCCAAACAACAGTAGCAACAGTACAAACATGCCCCAGCGTTTTGGTCTCACAACCTGTCTCAAGAGGTGGGGTTACAGAGAAACAAGTGTACTTAAATACACCCCTTCCTATGACATCACTACTATGTCATCAAAATTAAATACTTTAAAAACAAATAGCATTCATTTTTGCTTAATAACAGAATACTTAAATCATAGTAAATCCTTTGTTTCAAATCAGAAAAAAATATATCTATAATGAACTACATTCTTTATTTCTTGTTCTCAGTTATACTCGTATTATGAACCAGCAATGTAAATTTATTGTCATCGATTCAAATTAAAGTTGAAGTAGCCCTTGGCTCTTTAATTACACACTGTGGGATCTGTACTGGGAGAGGAAGTATGGTTTCTTGTTACCTGCAGCCACTCCCTCTCATCCAAGGAGAAATGGATTAGCCGTAAGATGGGGTTGCTGAATTCTGCCAATCAGGCAGACTGGAGACCAGCAAGAGAGCAGAGCTAGCAGAACTCACCAGAGTTAAAAGTTGAAATGTCTCTTTACTGTTTAATTGCACACCAAAGGATCTGTATTGGGAGAGGGAGCATATTTTCTTGTTACCTGCAGGTGCCCCCCCCATCCAAGGAGAAGCCAATCAGCCGTAACTTGGGGCCACTGAATCCCTGAGCCACCAGTCAGGCAGACCAGAGACCAGCCAGGGGGCGGAGCTAGCAGAGTCTGCCAGGGTTAAAAGTTGAAACAGCCCTTGGCTGTTTAATTACACACTGAGGGATCTGTACCAGAAGAGGGAGTGTGGTTTCTTGTTACCTGCAGCTGCTCCCTCCCATCCAAGGAGAAGCCAATCAGCTGTAAATTGGGGCCTCTGAATTCCGTGGACCAGAGACCAGCAGGGGAAGGAGCTAGCAGAACTGCCACCCACCATATAAGTCATTTCTGACAAGTGAACCTCTTGCTAAGAGTGAACACAAAGGATGGTAACTGGTATCTGCCAGGAGTCAGCCAAGGAGACCACCAACAGCCAGGAACCCTGCATGTCAGAACCCAGGTACACCTGTATTGTTTGGGGGGGTTGTCAGTAGGACTGTGGTTGAGGGTTCTGTTGTAGCTGAACTGTACTTGTCAAGGTCCCGGGTTTGTGTTGTAGCTGCATTGGGCTTGGTGTTTATGTTGTGTTTGGAGGTTGTGTTGTAGCTGAACTGTACATTTCAAGTTTTAGGGAACCTTGCAGCTAGGCTGTTATCTAAGTAGGAGGGTACTGTCTTAGCTGTACGAAAAAAAGTTTTAATGTTGTGATTATTGTTTAAAGCACACCTGCTTCTGTGTAGTGATTGTTGTTTATTGAATACTTGTATCTGTGACATACCTAGGGTAGTGTAATTATAGGGTTAGGACTTGTACATTGGTAACTCATGCTGTGTACAGCTTAGCCTTACTGGGTTCTGAGAAGTGAGGACAGGAGCCACAGGGAGAGCAAAAATAGGGAATGTGGGGAGTGGTGAAGAGCAGTGGTTGTGGGGTGGCAGTCATCAGGGGGACCTTCTGGAGACGGTGCTGCCCCATCTGCATGTGCCTCTCTGGGTTGGTAGAGAAGGTCTCTAGATGTGAAACTGCATTAGCTACAAGTCAGGAGGAGGTCATTAGTCTTAAGGCTGCACTACCTAAGAGTTGGGTAAACTTTTATCCCACCCAGGGGCTACCAAGTCCAACGCAGTAACCTCAGAGGAGGCCAGATAGGAGGAGTGGAGGTACTATGGTGGTCTTGAGGAGGGTGGGGGTAGTGGGATCCAGAAGGTTGGTGGATTGCAGGCACATTCCACAACTGCAAGTGGTACCAAATCAAAATTTCTATGATGCTCTGGCAGTGTGGAACTGCCAAGAGGAGGCACCTGTGGTAGTGGCCAGGGAGGATATAGGGTCCCTCCTAAGTGAAGGCCACAGGATTGATGGTACAGAACCCCAGAGAAGGAGGAAGCAACTCTGGGGGGACTCAGTTATTGGGGGACAGAACTGGGAATAGTAAAGGGGTTGGAGAGGATAGTAAGGTGCCTACCTGGTGCCACGGCATGGAGGGATGGGAAGCATGTCCTGTGGATCACTAGTACAGTAGGAAGGGATGAGGAGCTGGATGTCATTATCCACCTGGAGACAAATGTCCTGGCTAGGGACTGGACAGGAACAGTGCAGGGGGGACAGTTAGGGAACTGGGAAGAAGTCTAAGACAAATATCACACTCTGATAGTCAAATCACAACACTACTTCTGCCTGCAGAAGCACAGGCCACTACAGTCACAACTACAAGTCCATGATCCCAAATTAAAACAGTTCTTCTGTCTGCAGAAGCATACAGTCCTGCAGTGCCAGAGATTCTGCAGCCACAGATACAGATGCAGAGTAAAAGACAACTACACTGGCTTCTGACTGCAGATAGTATGTTGCGGAAACTCTGACATTCAGAGATATCGCTAGCTCGTAAAAGAGCTGGTGAGAAAAATCATGGCTCAAAACAAAAGGATTACTATTCTATGGCAGGTATCATGACAGCAGCTGAGATGTGTACACAGAGTGGAGTCAGACATGGTAGGACAGCAAGTTTCATCTGAGTGTCAGCATCTCAGTAAAAGCTTTATATCTATATATAGATATAAAACGGTATGGATTTGAAGACTAAGAGGCATGATTCACAAAGAGATGTGCTGGCGCAAATGAGATTGCTGAGCATCAAATAGGATGTGCCCACCAAATGGCGAGCGATTCACAAAGGAATGCACCATGGGATGTGCCATGAGCAACCCCACTGAGAACTGAGTGGAAAGGACAGGGTGCAAGTGGAGATGCGCCAGTGCATCTGGGATGCACACAACCACCAGGGGAGCAACACAATGAATACAGAGCAAGCCAGCAAGGCATGTGGGAGTAACAGGGGACAATGCAGTGGAACAAGGGAGAGAGGAACACAAGACCAATGGGACACACCAGAGAGGCCAAGAGCACAACAATGGCCAAAACAAGCACAAAACTGACACAGAGCACAAAGAACAACACACAGAGGCCCAGGCCACAGCCCACACAGGCCCATGGAAGGCACACAGAACAGGCACACTGTAGCCGGCATGGTGCCACACAACAGTGTGCAAATGTAAGCAGCAAGGTGGAGGCTACTGGACAAGGCCAACACCACAGGTGGCCAAGACTGTGGCCGTGCAGGGGGACACACAGGGTGACACCATGCCAAACAGTGGGCAGCACAACGTGCCACTACAGTGCCACACAGTCAGGCCAGATCCCCAACCACAGGACACCACACACAGGGCCACAGACCAATAGTACAGCAGTGCAATGTATGCAGGCCACAAGCAACGTGCACACACAGACCCAGGGACATGAGCAGCAGGACATGAGGCCCACAAACATGCTACAGGCAACAGTGGAGCCACACGGAGCAGGGTTGCTGGTAGGAGACCATACATGGCTGGGGGCACACAGGGCCATGGCAGCAAAGAGACAGTGAACAGCCCCTGACAGTACACAGTCCCAGGAATGTGGAACAGTGAATGACCACAGACACCATGTCAGAGATTCAAATGATTTATATAAATAACATAATGAACAGTTAACAATGTAAACACAAGAAGCAGCAGAAAGTATGTACACATATCAATACAAAAGTGATGAGTTGGGAGGGACTATATACATGAACAGGTGAGCAAAATGGGGGACGGGGCAGGGACAGCAGCATAGGTAGGGAGGGTGTGGGAAACAGAAGGCTATATACAACCGGGAAAGGCATGGAGAAGGAAGAGGGCTACAGGCATGGCTGTGCACCTCTACGCCCCAACCCCATGTGGCCACGTGCTGGTAGGAGACAGAGTACAGCCTCTATGGTGAGATTAAGGTGCCCCAGTGTCCTGTGGATAGGTCTGAGTGATCCCTGGATGGCCTGTTGAATCCTCTGGTCCAGGTCCCATTGCCAGTCCAAGGCACCTCCACCACCGGCTGCTGCATGACTATCCTGGGAACCTACAGCAAGGGCACAGAGAACACATGCTAAGGCCCATGGCAGACACACAACCCCCACAGAGTAGTAGCCCAACCCATCAGACAGACAATGCACACAAAAGGTCGCTACCTACCTACTCTCAGACGGCCACCATGTTGAGCTCCAGTTGCAGCCCCCTGATGCCTTGCCTCAGCGGCCTCTGCAGCCCGCCACCTGGCCTCCAGCCCTGCAAGACACAATAGACTGATACTGCCATGAGTACACATGCTATTGCACAAACCCACCCCCAACACCAGTGTGGACATGCAGTGTTGCTGTACACAGCCAGTGCAATGCTGCTGACTGGCCATGCAGTCCACAGCTGCACACAGCAGCCATGCCTGAACCCCCAAAGTGACCTGTCGTGGTTATGCACTGCACACGGTGGTCCTACCCCATGTACAACACAGTGTACCTGTCCAACACACAAACCACTGCAGAGATCCCATGCCATGTGGCATGCATGACAAGTCACCATAGGGCAGGTGCAGCCACAGCCATGTGTGCGTGTTGTGGAGTACCCATGTGAGTGTGTTGCTGTGATGTGACCCATCCCCACCCCGCATGCGCCTATGCTGCACACGTACGTGTGCAACCTGGTCGTGGAAGTGCCCCCCTGCATGCACACTTATGCAGCCGCTGAAGAAGGGCCCCTGTCCCTCTGGCCAAGGTAACCATAACGGTGCCTGCACTGTTCCCCAGCACGGGGAACCTCTGTGCACTGCACCAACTGCCGGGCAATGGTGGCCCACACCTGTGCCCTGGACACCTGTGGGTCCTCACTCCCAAAAAACTGCCCCTTCACATGCAGCACCAGGACCACCAGGTGGAGCAGCTTCACCTCGGACCAATTCATGGCCCTTGGTCAAGTCCTCCTTGCCCTTGGCATCCCCACAGTAGAAACAGCACACAGTTGCAATCACTGTATCCACAGCTAAAATGCAAAATGGCACCACATGCGCCACTAGGCCACGTGCATGCCACTGCGCACAGCGGTGTGAAGTGAGATTGGTCTGTCATGCTCCCACAGGTGCATGCACAATGTTATGGCGGGAATGTGGGGTCATGGGTCATGACCAGGTCGGATATACGCAATGCATAGCCATCCACCATGTTACGAGTGGCATGCGCTGTTGTGCATAGCACCTGTGATGCGCGGTAGCACAATGTCATGCAATGGCATGTAATGCGAGATCCGTGTACAACAACTGACGATTGTCATAATGTGCACCACGCAGGGGGATGTGCATCAATCAAGCAATCAATCAGTCTTTATTTTACCAGGCAAAACATCGTTGAGGAAAAACTCTTTTACAAGATGGACCTGGGACATAATGCAAATTACATATAATACAGAATAATAAGGCATTTTCATACGACAACAGAACATGAGTTGTAACAAGTTACCAGGTATGAACATAGTATACAAAAACAGTGAGGCAGGGAGCTACAATAAGAATTGATATATACATATACAATTAGTTCAAAATGTAAGTACAGCAGTGGGTAAGCAAAATGTACTGATATATGCAGTATGAGCAAATGTACAAGAAAACAACAAATAAAGCAAAACAAATGAGAAATAATGCAGGCTAAATCAGACAGTGGAGTAGATAATCATCAGAGGATACATAGTGAGATGTAGAGATGGAGGATAGAGGTGAGGGTTGCCAGGGCCAGAGGAACTTACACAGTCAGGTGACCCCAGAACCATTGCACGTACATGTCCCCTAGAAAATAGTCAGAGCAGAGGGAGACGCAGATGTATGGAGGAGTCGGTGATTCATTGCCGGAAGCAGTTACAGGACTCAGTAAAGGATCATTGGATACATTTTTTAAAGGCAGCTAAGGAACCAGGTATGATAAGCTGCAGAATCTTTTGAGCAGTGTTCCAGAGGACTGTAAGAGCATGGCTAATTGCCACTCTACCAAAGCTTTTCCTAACTTTGGGGAAAATAAGAGTAATTCTAGATTGGCTTCTCAACAGATAGTTACCAGGACTGCATAAAGGTAGGCAGTCCTTGATATACTGGAGCAGTTTATTGGAGATCGCCCTGAAGATCCATGCACAGACAGAATGCACCGCGCAATGTGCACCATACGCATGTCTGCGATGTGAGTTTCAGAACAGTCATGCAACTGCGGTGCTGTTCCATGGGTACAATGCACAGCGCATGTGAACCCCATTCAAGAAGATGCCCCGGAAGCACCATGCATGTGCGGGTAATGCGCCGTGTACAGATGCATCCAACTCAGCAGATGCACCATGCTGATTGAGATGAGCCGAGGGCAATTATGCAATTCACAGACAATGCTCCCAAATCAGCCTAATAACATATTCAAGAGCATCTCAGCTGTTTGGTATCTCATTAATACTGCCTCAGTCCTCATTTGCATGCTCTGAGCCATAAATGCTCCCAAAGCAGCCCACACTGAGAATAGGTGACTGAAAGGATTCACAGCCTTGACGATGAGTACAGTTTTATTTCTACATGTATTACAGCAGGTCTTGTGGACTGGGTAAGTACACTAGTCAACTGCTGCCTCGATTCAAGCACGACCCAGGGAGGGGAGATATAGATGACTGCCACAGGAACGTATTATAGAGTCATCCATTTGTGTACAAGACCAATATCAGTGTCGCCAATCCATATGACAAACCTGGCTGTGGACAGCCTGTCACTGGCCTGCCATGTGCAGGGACACCTGTTGGGTGACATAGTGTGCCACACACTGTCTCACAGGCCACATCAGTGGCTGGGGGGAGACAATGACTGCCAATGTGCCTGCCCCAACAGTGAGGTGTGCATAGTGTGAGTGATGGGCAGCCAGCTGCATGAGTAGCTGGATATGCATCACAGGTAGCAAGGCCTTGGCCTTGCAACTGTCCATGGTGAGCTTGCTGTACACACCGGACGCAGAACTGACTGCCACGACACACCGTGCACCCCGAGACAAGTGCAATGCCTGCAGGCCCTGTCTGACAGGTGCTGGTGTGGCCGAATGCACCCACTGTATGTTGGTAATGGGCACACGGGAATCTACATGAGCATGGCTAATGTCTGTCTGTACTGTCCCACAGAAACCAATATGTCAGGAGGCAACAGCGCTACCAGTCGAAGGTGGACAAAACTTTATGAAGAATGAGGAGCAGGCCCTCATCGAGTCATACCATCTAAGGCATGATGTACTGGTGGGCTGGAGTGGCAGCCATATGGAATGGGAGGAGGGCTGAGAGGAGGTGGCCCATCATGTGAACACCATAGGAACATACAACAGGACCCCCCTGGAGTGCAGGAAGCATCTGAACAATGGGAAATGGAGGGCAAAGGAGAAGGTGACCCACATAGAGGCCTCTCTGTGGTGGACAGGGAGTGGCCTGTAGGCAGATGTCCACCTGAGCCCCAGTGAGGAGCTACTTGTGGCAACCATTGCCAGATCCGCCATGCAGGGTGTCCCGGGTGGGGATTCTAGACTGGTGAAAGCCCATCACAGCACTATAAGTAGCCTTGCACATGACACATGTCTGGCCATGTGTGTGCCCTGTCTGCCATGCCTGTCCCATTGTGTTATGCTGTGTGACTGTGTACCCAGGGGATGTACCATGTGTGGCAGTGGCGCATGTGTGTGTCCCATGCCATGCTACGCTGTGCCTCACTGCCCATGCCCATGGTGGCGCATGTGATGTGCCGCTACCAGTCAGACTGGTGGGACACACACACACACACTGTTGGATGGGCCTGTCATACCATTGCCACACATGTTACTGTAACCCCAGTCTGGTATGCCGTTTCCATCTGACAGCAATACCAGGTGGGCTGGGTTCGGGGAGGTATATGTCACTCGGCACAAAGGCTAGGTTTAGCTACTCTGGACAGAGGCACCCAAGTAATTTTGAACACAGGAAGCAATAGCTGTAATGTCCAATACCAGAAGTGGGAGTCTAAAGTGTGGCATTTATTCACATCCAAACAGAATAAACAAAGCATAGATGGACCCCCACGGGGCTACACTCCTGGTAATGCAGATTAATGGAGACCAGAACACATCCTCAACACTTTAGCCCTCAGGCTCTGAAACACACTGGGCACACAGCCTGGACTTGTACGCTGCTTTGGGTTACACAGCATGAACTTGTACACTGCTCTGGGTTTTCCCCTGGCTCGGCTCCCTTGCCAGCCACTTGGACACCTTCCATATATCATGGAAACATTTTCTGGTGGCTCCCTAAACCACCTAAGAGCACCTCAGCTCCATCAGAGAATCTTCCTACTAAATCCCACGTCTGGGTACTTTCCTCAGGCACTGGCCAAGTACCTGAGAGAAAGCAACAGGTGTCTCAGAGCAAATCTGTAGAGGTGAATTTGGTTACTACTGATGGGGGTCTCCCTCCTCTCACTCCCACAATTCATACCTGGCCATTTTTCTGGACATAAACACCTCATCCTTTAACGCTTTGCTGTGTAGATTCTTGCTAAATGTATTTCACATTCCATCTACTTGCCTTGCTTCCCATTTGTGCTGGACTTGAACATACTTAAATTAAGTGGCATTGTCCATTACTCTAGACCCCCCACAGGTTAAGCAGTCCAATCCCCACATTCATTCTTTCTTTCCATTTGCGCTGGACTTGAACGTACTTATTAGGGGCTTTGCCCATTACTCTAGACCCCCCACTGAGTTAAGCAGTCCAATCCCCACATTCTTCCAACTGTACTTGGCTGTCCTTTCCTGACCCCACAGTAACAGTCTCTTTAGTTTCCTTCTGTTTCAGGTGAAAACACTTGGCCCTTTTTCACAGCAAACTCATCCTTTGGTTGCAGGTGCCCCACAGGCGTTTCCTTCTCAAGGAATCTTCCTCTCAGAGCTTCTGGTGCCTCAGCACAACTCAAACAGGCAGCTTCTTTCCCTTAGCCAGATCCAGGGGGGTTGTCCCTGGAAAACAGGCTGGCATCTTCCCCCCATCCCCGCAGAGATGGTGCTCTGAACCATTGAGAGCGGTCTCCACCACTTCAATTACCAGTTTCTGTGTTCCTCTTCAGGTGGAAACACACACCTTCTACAAAAGTAGCTCTGAAACAGAGCTTAAAGCTCTGAGAGCCTGCAGACACTCTGCTGCACTACAGTCTCTCCCTAAGACTGCATACAGACTGGCTTCAAATTCCCCAGCATTCTACTCTAACCTCCAACTGCAACATTCCAGTGTGGCTTATGCAGCTGTGACAGTTCTAAAATTATGTCATCCCTCAGTCTCAGCTGAGACTGAGAACAGAGTGAGACAGTGTGAAATCCATTTAACTGGAGTTTCACAAGCTGCCGTCCCTGTCTACCACTAGATCTTACTGGGATTCTAGTAACCCCAGGTAACAGGGGGGTTACATTACCATGTGGCCATGGCCTGTCATCACACAGTACCGGTCACAACAGGCACATGGCTGCAGCGGCGTTGTAGGCACTACACAGCTGGGCCAAGGACTGTCATGCGCAACCATGGCACTACACTGTGACACACTGTACATGTCTGTATGTTTGCATGTATGCATACCAATGTATATTCCAGTGCACTAACCATGTTCTCCCTTCTTTTCACAGCTCCATCATGCCTCACAGGTGTAGCTGTACAGGATGCCCTAGTGGGCAATGATGCAGGCCCATCACACAGGGCTGTGGTCACTGCATTGGATGGTGCCGTCCCTGGACCATCCACTGCACTGGCCCTACCTGAACCAGCCCCAGTGGTGGCGGGCCAATCAGATCCCTTGGCCAATGCTGCCAGGGTGGCCAGCGATGACACCACATGGCTGGAGGGTCTGCTGGGATTGTCTAATGATGATGACCCTGCAGATGCAGATGTAGCTGACACCCTCCTTGTGCTTGCATCTGGCATGCAGGGGGCATACAGCAAGGTCCCTGTGGATGATAACACCACACAGATACAGGGCGGCACGGCCGACAGTGGGACACGCAGCACACAGGTACCTGTGCAGGTGGCCCCTGATGCCACTGATGGCCCTACTGCATGTGGCATGGATGCAGTGGCTGTACAGCTGCCTGTGGCAGTGGGTGCTGTGCCCTCTGCATCTGGTCCAGGTATGGTGGCAGGGCCATCAAGGGCGTCTGGTCCAGGTGCTGTGGGACACACGCAGGCACCGTTGGAACATGACAACACCAGCCATGGACCTATAGTGGCTAAACATGGCCAAGGCTTACCCATGCCACAGCCTGCCGTGGTGTACCCACCACCCGTAGATGTCTCAAGGCAGGCTGTATCACCCCCCGCTCATCGGTGATGCCGCCGTGACCCATCACTCGCCAACAACTGGTAGAGTTATGTCCGCCTCCTGAGTGACACTGTGGAGGGGCAGTACTCAATGTGGAGTTCAGGAGACACAGGATGGTGATGACCCAGGAGCATGAGTCCAAGGCTGAATGGCATGTCCAGATGTTGACCGAGGCACGTCTTCTGCTGGTGGGCATGACTGCAGCATTGGAGCAGACTGCAGCCACTCTGGAGGCAATGTGTGCATCTGTTGCGCACTGTGGCCGTCGGGCATCCAGCCAGACACCCAGGAGTGCCTACCACACATCCAGGCAGTGGCATCAGGTGGATCCATTGCTGCTGATGTCATTGCCACACATTGCAATGCCCAGCATCCCCAGTCCAGACATGGCTCGTGAGGCCACCACACCAGTGAGCACTCATTCATGGTTTCATTGCAGTACTCCTACAGGGGTGTTGGATACACCCCCTGTGGCTGGTGGTGCTGCAGCTGCATTCACCAGTCATGGCAAAGACTGCCCATGTGTCCGTGGCAGCCATGGTGCCACCCTGTGACATCCATGTCCCCGTTCTGAAGGCAGCTGCACATTCCACCACTGTGTCCCACACACCTGGATGATGATGCATGGGGTGGCATGTGTGGCAGGCACCTGCCACAGTGCACCGCCATCATGGGCCTCCTGTGCAGTGCCACCTGCATGTCTGTGTGCACCACTATTGCGCCATGTGGCATGGGCGTGATGAGTGCTGTCAAGTGTCTGCTGCACCTGTTTGCCAGCTGCGATGCACACTGATCCATGCCATCTCTGGCACAGTCGTGGTGGCACATGTGTGTGTTGTCAGGTGTGTAGGTGTGTGTGTGTATGCGTGCACGTGTGTGCACCTATGTAGGGCTGTTTGTGTGCTGTTCTGTGTCTGCTGTGCAATGCATGACTCTGTGTCTGCCTGTTGTCACCATTGTGCACCTCCCAGATACATACCTTTGATACTCACCTGCGGTTCCCAAAATGCTCCTCCACCAGCGTGCTTCTGTACTGCCTCACCCATGCAGCCAGCCATGGGTCCTGGTGGCCCATTGGTGGTCCAGTGTTGGGGCCCTGTGGCACTGCATCATCCTCCCCACCCTCCTCCTCCTCCTCCCTGGAACTGTTGCCTTCACTGGCCTCAACAGGTGTTCCACGGTCAATGGCCATGTTGTGTAACATACAACAGGCCAAGAATATGCCACAGGCCTTCTCGGGGCTATACTCTAGGGCCCCACCCGACCGACACAGGCACTGAAAGCACATATTTCAACATGCCGAAGATGTGCTCGATGATGGTGCATGTAGCAGTGTGTGCCTCATTATAACACTCCTCTGCCTCTGCTCCAGGCCATTGGATGGGGGTGAGGAGCCAGTGCCTCAGTGGGTATGCGGCATCACCTGTGGGGGGGGGGTAAGGGTGGCTGTTAGCACAATGGTCACATGTGCAGCATGCCCCCACTCCCTGCTCCATTCCGCACTGGTGTGTGCGCCAAACATCCACCACTGCCTGTGCCTGTCCCTTCCCTGCATTCTTACACCTTAACTCCACCTGCTGTTGCTGGGTCTGCACCTGTTGTTGGCCCCAGGCCATCAATGCCATTGGGGTCACATATGCCATACCCACCATTGCTCTGACAGCATGCATTATGACACTGCACACTGTCTGCTTCTGTTGTGCATGTCCCTGCCACACATGCCCCCCATGGCACTGCACCACACATTCCACGCATTGCACGTGTGCCTCCCTGTACCTGCTGGTGTCTGCCTGTGTCCCATTGTACACCTCCACTGTCCAACAGCTGCTGCACCTTATGCGTATTGTGCATGGTGCTATCTGCACACCTTCCCCCCATCCTGAGCCTTGGTGGCCTGTTATGCGGCTGGTTGCCATGTCCTACGCACCTACTAGATGGCCACTTGGTATGTCCCCTGCCTGGAATCTCTGGCAGAGGGCCGACTGCTGCCATATGAAGGCATCATGTGTGCTCCCAGGGTGTGGCACAGACATTGCTGATGTGCCCTGTGCCACTGCACACCACCTGGCAGTTGACTGAGTGGTATCCCTTGCAGTTGATGTAGGTAATGGCATCATCGCCAGGGTGGTGCATGGATTGCCACATGGGTGCAGTCAATGGCCCCTATGATGCCTGGCATGCATGCCACCCTGTAGAACCGCTGAATGACTTCTGTCCTCTCTGCCTGTGCGCTTGCAAAATGGATATATTCCGAAGCATGTGATAGCAGTGCAGTGAAGAATCGTGTGAGGAGGTGGAAAGTGGAGGCCTGTGATATGCCAGTGGTGTTCCCAGTAGGCCTCTGGAAGGTTCCCATGGTGAGCAAGTACATTACTGTTGTCACCTTGGTCTCCACCGATATGGCGTGATTGCATGCAGTGGGTGCCTGCATTTCCTCATGGCACAGCTCACAGAGCTGCCTCAGAATGGCCCTGTTCGGGCGGTATTGGCCTACTGTCTCCACATCTGTCAGTTGCTCGAAGGACAGCCTGGCACAATACTGCCATGGGGCAGGCCACCTATGGTGCCTTCCGCCTCCCCGTCTTCTCATCCTCCTTAGTACTCCAACCATTACGAATGTTGCTGCATCCATGCTGGTGGTGTGCTGTCTCTTCCTCTCTGTTTGCCACTGTGCTGGTACCTGCTGTTCTGCCACTGACCTTCTGGTGGTTTGCACTTAAGTCTGCTTCTTTTATACTTATCTTTTCATGGCACATTTGGTACTTGCACTGGATTTGCTCTCTTGTTGCACCTTCATTTTGCACTTTGAATCACTTTGCGCTGTAAATGCATGCGCACGCCCCCTCTAGATGCACCGCATAACATTATTATTGATTTATTAGAATTCTGGTAACCGGGTAAGTCCGCTAAGACCATGCAGTCTCTTTTTCAGTGATGACCCAGGTGACAATGGTGAACACAGTAAATAGATAAATGCAATAATAATATACAGGATACAGAGAGATTTAACAATGTTGCAAAAATTATTACAGTGAAAAGCCAGGTAAGTAATTTAAAACAGATCAGGCATTAGGCATATATAAATAAACAGGATAACTAATATTATACAATATACACATAGCAGGAACACGAGAACAGGTGGATTACAGGATACATCTATCAGAGTAACAGACTAGGCATTGACGATGCTATGAGGGTTATTTAAAGCAACTGCAGAGGAGGGGGTTAGTAGGAAAGAGGTAAGCTCTTTTTTGAAGGAGAGCATTATTATGCGTCTACAGTGAAGCTGGTTCAGTGCGATGTATCTGGGATGTGCCAGCGCATCCGCCCTGTTTGTGAATCATTTCAGGGCACATTTTTGGATTGTGCTGGCACATCTCACTTGTGCCCGGCTCATCTCTTTTGTGAATTTTGCCCTAAAACTTTCAGATTTGATAGGATTTGGTCCAAAGATAATTCTTTGCTAATTATTTTTTTCTCTAACTTTACCATTTTTGAGATATTGTATTTGCAAAAATGTGTTCTGTTTTTGGGTATGCACAGTAGCGGAATAGAAGGTTGTATAGATAAGTGAAGTTTTGCAAAAGTATTTTTTTATGTTTTCATAAGATAAAAGTAGGTTTTGTAAGGTAAAACATTAGCTTTTGTGAGAGTCAGCAGTTCAGAAACCATAAAAATTAATGTTTGCATGCTGAAAACAGAACACTGAGGTGGAGGGATGATTGATGGTTTGAGTAGTCAACATAGTGGGGTTGAAGAGTTCCATGTCATAACAGTGACTGCGAAAAGACAATCACCATTAGGGCGAATGTAGATAGCTGAAAATCAATTTCAGTGATGTACACCACTGGCGCACAGCAAAGGGCACCGGGGACTTAGGTTTTTCTTTGTTATGTGTGGAGGCTGTGCCTCATTTCTACTAAAGATTCTCAACTCCAGGGGTGCATGTCAGGTGGGGTGCAAAACCTTAAAAATGTGGGCAGGGTGCAACAAAATGTACATGTGCCCGGACCCGAACCCAACACCCTCAGAACCCCAGCCCACCACCCACCCACCACGCCACAGGGCCAGCTCAGCAGCCCACCACAGCACCACGCCTCACAAAACCTCCATCCCCTTCCACCCCTCACTCAGCATGCTCTCTCCCCCCATGCATGTGTACATGTAGCAACATCCTGTCGCTATATGCGTGACCCCCCCATCCAGTTGCCAAAGCGCCCAATTGTGGTAGCCTATGTCACAGGTTACCGTGCTGAAGGAAGATTTACTGGTACTTTTTGTCTCTAAACATTGTGGGCCCAATTCAGAAAGGTCCAGGTAGATCAGCGCAAGCTGTGGCAAACAGAGCTTGCACTGATCAGCAGTGCACTAGGGACCTTGTACCTGCTTCACTGTCAGGAGGGGTCTCAGTGCCAAACTCTGCAGCTTGCTTGTTGCAGTGAGCCAAAGGTAAAGCCACATGGGAGATGTTTGCCACAAGCTGCGGCATGGTCAGACAGCATTGGCACCTAGTGCTGGAGACTCACCTGGAGGCTGGTGGGTTTGTGCACCAAGGGAAGAGGAGGACAGGTAGGGGACAGAAGGGTGGTAGGGAATGGCAACAGATCCTCAATGGGAACACTGCATGGCTGATAATGTGCCTGTGATTTCCTGGAAGGGTTATGCATACTGGGCACCATGGGGGTTGACCTTGAAGGCACTGCACCCTGGACATCTCCACGTGAGGGCATGTGATACTTCAAGTGGGTGGTGGCACAGGGGTCTGTCCCACATTGTGATGGCTCTAGGGGTGTCACACTAGCCGTTCAACCAGCTCTGGGCTAGTCTAACTGTCATGGCCTATGTACCCTGTGGGGGTGGGTTACTGAATCCCTCTGAAGGGGGATATTGCAGCTTGCATCTGGCACAAGCCCCCTAGAGCCATGGCACACCCCTGGACATAGTGCAGGGCTGGCGCAGGCCCTGTTTACCGCAAGTGGACCTGTTAGTGCCACCTTGCCTTGCTGAATTGTAGGCAGTGCAATTTTTGGTGCAGAGTGTCACTTGCATCAAATTTGATTGATGCGGACATCTTGCATCAAAAGTTTGGCTTTCTAAATTGGGCCCTGTCTTTTTTTTTGCTGGAAATATGATTTTTTTTAAACATCACAAGTGATGAAACCATAAATATTTGTATGGTTTTGTAACTATGGGTTATGCTTTCATCATTTATTTCTAATTTTGTGGCAATTTGAAATCCCTGTAAATGATTGCACAGTAACAGTTTCAAAGTGAGGTAAATTTCACTGCTGTATCGTGCACGTTTGATGGTTTAAGATGCGTAGTGGATTATTTGATGTGTTCTATAGAAAAATGGCCCTTATTTTAACTAAAAATTAAGCTTTCCTGAAGCATGAATAACCTATGAAAATTGTTTTGTGAGTGTTTTGGAAAGACAGTCTAGGAATTTTCTTTGAGATCATGGCTGTAACTTGTGTATTTGACAGTTTAAGTTGGAAGGGTGATTCCCTCCAATGTGTTTTGTCAAAAACAGCCCACGTTTTAACTAGAAATAAAAATTTGCTGAGTCACAACAAGTAACAAAACCAAGAACAGATTTGTGATTTCATGAGATAGGTTTTGTGACATATGGAAATTGTTTTATGAGTTTTTGTTTTGCTTTGTGAGTGTTTTTGAAAGAAACTGTGGGAAAGTATTGCATTTTGGATCTACAACGCCGATGCAGCAGCCCCCACAGTGACATCCTTGACACTGTCAGAAACCCGTCAACACCCCCAACACCCTTGCATCCCTGCAATGACTGGCAACAACGCAACGCCCAATGTAGGAGGGGCTGTGTAGCCCCCCATGCAGGGGACTGTGCTCCCCGTACTCCCCTACTTTAGATATCTTACTTCACGTCACACAGACAGTGAGTTAGATAAATATCCCCATCGCCGCAAAGTCCATCAGAGTGAAATCTCCATTGCTGCCAATATAGATGCAATTGGAGTTTTGCTGTGGGGGGGGTTGCTGTGTTGGTGTCGCTGCAGAGAGTGCATACCTTTTATTTCATTGCTGTAACCTCTGTGTTCAACAGTTTAAGTTGTGTGAGAATTCTTTTTGAACTGTTTGTGTCAAAAATGGCTATTATTTTAACCAAAAATTGAAATCTGCTGCAGCGCAAGTGACAAAACCAAAAACCGGGCTAATATATCTTGGAGTAAGTTGCTATATGGAAATTGTTTTGTGAGTGTTTTATTTTGGTTTTGTGAGTACTCTTAAAACTTCTAATATGATGGTCCGACCAATAACAGTTGGTCGGACCATCATATTATAAGGTTCAGGTTCGAGGTACCCCCCCCCATAGTCCTGCTCCTACAGAGATGGTCCGGTACTGCACTTTAGGGGGTTTGACCCCAGATGGTCTTATGGAGGTACTGAACTTCTCAGGTTTGATGAGTGTATGCGAGGAGCCAGGGAAACTGGTACTAGCCTATAATAGGGCAGTGGCTGGGGCCCTTGACTCCTTAGGTCCTATCCGTGTTCGCCCCCTCTCCCTTCGCCAGAAGTCACCATGGTTTAATGTGACTTTGAAGGAGATGGGGCGAGGAGGTCAAAGGCTGGAGCAGCGTTGGCAGAAATCCGGTCTGGAGGATGACAAACTTAGATTGATGGTCCATTAAAAAGACCATCAATCGGCAATCTCCTGTAAGAAGGCAGAGTCCTTGTCCAAGGAGATTGCCACAGCAAAGAATCGACCAGCTCAGCTCTTCCGGACTGTTGACAGGTTGTGCAATCCAGTCTGTCTTCAGTCACGGGGAGCTTTTTCATAGATTAGATGTGATGAGTTTGCTCAGTTCTTTGCTGATAAGTTTGCCATCATCAGATCGGAGATCCAATCAACACTCTCTAATGCACCTTGCAGTGATGGGCAAGAGGTTGCAAACACTCAGCCTGTGTGGTCTGACTTCGGCCAGTTGGCAATTGTGGATATTGTGCAGGTCATCCAAGAACTGTGCCCCACTTACTGTAATTTGGATCCAGAGCAACACACCTCCTAGTGGGGTGTGTTGAAATCATTGGCCTGGTCCTTGCTAGGATAGTTTGATGTTCACTGGAGACTGGGGTGTTTCTGGACCTCCTGAAGGAAGCAGTAGTAGTACCACTCCTTAAGAAATCTTCTCTAGATCCGGACTGCCTAACAAACTACAGACCTGTCTCTAATCTGCCTTTCATTGCAGTATAACAAGTCAGAACAGGGCGATATTTACAAAACTGGGTCAGGAAAAGCCTGCGCAAACAAGAAGGCCTTGAGGAGTGCCTTGAACACCTCCACCAAGGGGCCCTCCCTTGTAGATGGAGGGAGCAAATTCCACAGGATGGGGCCAGTGATACTAAAAACTCTGTCGTCAGCAGTTTTTAACCTCATCCTGGGAATCACAAGGAGGCCCCTCAAGGAGGAATGAAGGGAGTGGACTGAGTAGCAGGCATAAGAAGGTCCACCAGGTAACCAAGGCCCAGGCCATGTAAGGCCTTAAAGGTGAGCAAGCCCATCGGATCCTCCACCTGACTGGCAGCCAGTGCAGTTCACGCAGCATATGGCAATACTTTGACTGCCCCATCAACAACCTGGCAGCTGCATTCTGCACTAGCTGAAGCCATCAGAGGATAACTTCCGAGACCCCGAGGTAGAGCGTGTTACAGAAATCAAGCCTCAATGTCACAAAGGCATGTCTTAAGGTAGGGAGATCCAGGGGTGGAACCAGGGGCTTAATCCTTGTGATATTCCTCAGATGGTAGAAATTGGTATGGACCACAGTCATAATAAACTACTTACTGACAGACTATTCATGTTATTTATTTATTTAGCTTTTGCTTACTGGGTGGGGCACACTAGGCAGACATTTGCCTATTTTCAAATATGACCCAGGAGAAATGCAACACATCACAGTATACAGATTAAGACATGGTGACATTTGAATTACAAAGAAAACAATACACAACAGTACAAATTTAACAAACATGGCAATAGGAGAGCAGCATAGCGATAATGGTACAGATAAATAATACATAGAAAAGGCAACTTATCGTAATATACAATAGCCAGTACAGCCTAGGATTGGTAAGTAGCAGAGTTGAGCAGAGCATGTGTATGGGGGGAGGGGGAAGGGTAGGGTGAGGGAAGGGGTAAGAGGGACAAGGAAAAAGTTGGAAGGGAGAAGGGCGGGAAAGAAAAGGGTGATGACAGATTGACTAGGGACATGTACATATAGAATGGTCAATAAGGAGGGAGTGAAGCTGTATTTTGAAAGTGCTTGGTTTGAGGTAGGAGTGCAGGTCAGCCGGGAAACTGTTCCACTGTTCTGGAGCAGCAAAGGAGAAGGCCATGGAACCGTACTTGGAGCGTGATCTTGGCATTGTTAGTTGCTCAGTGTCAGAGAATCTAAGGACATAGCTGTGCAACCAAGGAACTAAGAGGAAGGCTAGTGAGTGAGGTTTCTGCATGGTGATAATGTTATGAACCAATTTGCCTAGTGAGTAGTCAAGCAGGGCTGTAGGGGAGGACCACCCAAGTTTGCTGCAGAGGGAGCAATGATGGGTGAGTTAGTTGCAGGATAGTTAATTGCAGAATAGGTCAAATTTACAAATATTATTGTAACATATCATCCACTTGCGACACATTGTATTAGAGTATTGGGCATACACGGGTAGTCCGCAGGACAGTCTGGGAGGAAGAAGGCTGCCAGCAACTGCAATGTGTGCCGATGTGTGCTGAGGGGGAGAGATTGTTTCTAGCCTGGTAGGCTATACTTAGGCCAGAGCAGACTCCTTTACAAACTTAGAGACTGTGAGACAAGAAGTCTAGGGTGGGATCCAGTGTCATTCCTAGATACTTGAACATGGTGACTGTATCCAGAGTGGTGCTATTCTCAGCTGTCACCTTCAAGGGGGTGGGCAGATTTTTTTTAGTTTATGAGGAGTTCCAAAAAGCATGGCTTGGGACTTGAACTAGTTCATTAGAAGTTTTTTGTTCCTGAGCCAGGACTGTATGGTGGTAAGATTCAATGCAAGGTCACGGCTAATGTTGGTTATGTCAAGGGAGTGGCAGAAGAACCCTAGGTCATCCGCATAAAGGATGGGAGTTGTTTTGCTAAAACAGTGTGAGTGTGTAATATGAGTTGATATGAAGTGAGAACAGCAGGGAGCCTAGGATGTATCCCTGCAGGACACCCAGAGAGGTGGGAAGATACTCAGAGTGGGTGGAGCCATTGGAGAAACAGCTGGAGAACCATGGTAGTTCACTATCTGACACTTCTAAAGACCTACGTTTGTTAAGTAGTATGGAGTGATTTACTATCAAAGGCCTTCATTAAACCCACAAAGACAGTGCCTGTGAGGTTACCATGATCTGATGCAGAGTAAATCGCATTAGTCAGGGTGAGTAGTGCTGTAATGGTGCTGTGATTCTTATAAAAGCCATGTTATGCAGGGCATAGAAAATTATGCTTTTCAAGATATGTTGTCAGTTGTGTAGCTACTATTTTTTCTAATAATTTGCTGAGTACAGGCAGTATTGCTATTGGCCGGTAGTTTGATAGTGACTTGGGGTTTCTCTTTTTCAGTATGGGTATGATGTTGCCGTTTTTCCAGCTTAACGGTACTGCCCCTGCGTTGAGTGAAAGATTGAGTATGTGAGTAAGGGGGGTTCCCATGATGCCATTTTCAAGAGTTTGGGATCAAGACTGTTGGGGCTACTGGATTTGGATTCTGGTATTGTGCGAAGTAGTTTTTGGACCTCTGTATTGGTTACAGTTTTAAAATAGAAAGGGAGTGGGAGGTAGGAAATGACTCTGATGTACGGGCTACGGGGCTGGTGAGAGAGTTTAACACATAAGTGACCACTGAGAGATCAGAGAATTGTTGGTTGAAATAACTGGATATATTGTTAGGTTGTTGCAATTAAATTTGATTAATTTCAAAATCTGAAGTGGTGCTAGGATTAGAATACTCCAGGGATCCTTTAAGCCCTTTCCAGTATCTGCTGGTGTTTTGTGTGAGACTGTTAGCTTCTCTCTGTAATATTTGCTCTTATTTTGCCTACTGGCTTGCATTTTATTTATTTCTTAGGTGCCTGTAGTTATTCCAGTCATCACTAGAGTTAGAGGTTTTGAAGATGACCCAGCTTTTGTCTGTCTCTGTTAGTACAGCCAGCAAGAGGTGGGTGAGCCACTTAGTTTTTTGGCCTCTGACATGCCTTGTGATGGGTGGGGTGTATTTGTTTTGCAGTTCAAGTAGGGTTGTGCTAAAGTTATGAAGTGCCTGGTCCACATCATCAGTAGCCCACAGAGGGGGCCCAGTCAATTTTCGCTACATCAGATTTGTAATTTGGTTGAGGAGTGAATAGTTCCTGCAATGTATGATCCTGGGAGGGGTATGCTCAATGTTAATCTGCCAGGTGCAGTAGACCGGGGAGTGATCAGTGATGGAGTCAAGAAGAACTCTAGCTGAGGAGATTTTATCCATAATGGGTACAAGGATTCAATCATTTAAGGTGGCTGTTTGAGCTCTACTTGACAGTCTAGTGGGCTGCGTGATTATTTGAGAGAGCATTAGTTTATTCTATTTATTATTTATTTATTGAATTTGTTGACCCGGTAGGTCCACTGAGACTAGATGTCCCTTTTTCCGGAGCGACCGGGGGGGGTGGGGATACAGATGGTAACCAACTGAAATTGAACCAGATTAAGCTGTTGGTGATATTTTTAGTGAATTGGGGAAATTTGGCCAGGACACCAGGGAAATTCCCCTACTCACCAGTAGGGGGATCCTCTGACCGTTGAAAGATTGGCTGGCTCAGTTAGTGAGCAAACTACAATGGAGCAGGTCATGCGGCAGGTCAGAGAGCTGGTCTCCTCCCTGACTGTGGATCAATCTGAGACAGATATTTTTTTTGAAGCGGCCACTGTTTTGGGTGTGTTGGAAGATTCTGGAATGAAGGATATCGAGATACCACTACTGCAAGAACATAAACCCGGAGAAATAGAAGGTGCGACTCCAGCACCTGTTCAAAAGTCTACTTACGCTAAAACTGATGCTCACAGTGCTAAGGACCTCCAAGTTCTCATCGCAGAAGAGGAGGAAAAATGTTGTGTGAAGAAGCAGGAGCTTTCGGCAGCACTTGTAGCTGCAATGTCCAATAATGGAAACGAGACTGCTTTGACTACACCTAGCAACCAGGCATCACTGTGTACTGTCACCCGGGAAACATCCAAAGAAATGCAGGGTCTCGTAAATACCCAAATAGGTACTGTTTTTTCAACTAATTTTTCAGATGATCACCAAGCTAGTTTTTTCCTTTGCTGCACGTACAGAGCAGTGTGCAAAAAAACTAATTAGTAAACCCTCTGAAAGGCAACACATTTATTGGGCTGAACAGGTTGACGTGGCAGATGCCTCATGGCCAGTGGAGCACTCCCTGAGGTCAGCCGGGTGGATGCAGTTACCCGATACGGGACAGTGGGTTTGGGGATTTTTCACCCATAACAATTCCGGGGTCAGAATAGATAAACATGGTTCGGCAATAAATATCTCTTGCCCTGAGGTTACGATGCCCTCTGTGCTTAAACCCCAGTCTCAGTCTTGTGGGGCTCAGCTCCCTGAGGCACCAGTGATAGGCCTTGAGCCGCAAGAGTCACCTCTTGCACTCCCCCCAGAACTTCATTTGACACAGAATCCAGTTTTAAACCTGGAAACCAGTACTTCCAACACAAATACCCCCAGTATGGAAGATGGTATGCACGCTCCTAGGATTACTTTGACTTTGCCCATGGAACATCTGGAGGACCACACACCCATGGATGGTCATGAGGACCCTTCACCTACTTTTACTAACTCTGAACAGTCTTGGTGGAATCCCTGCTCATACACTTCCTTTCTTCAAACACCCTCCTATGTTGCTAAGAGACACAGTGCAGTTTGATTGATATACAAAGGGGGACTGGAGACATTCCCTGACAGAAAATATGTTGCCAGGGTTCTCTTAAAAGATAATTTGCAATTCTCATTGTAGTCAAGCCACAGGTCAGAAAGTATAGAGAAAACCCAGGAGCAGTTGTAAAATTCCACAAAACTGTTTATTTGTAGTTGCAGTAACATAAAATAAACCTGTTCAGAATAACTATGTACAGAAGCAAAAATAAAACATTTCTTGTAAAAATCTCTCTTGCAGCTCAGGTTAGCTGTTTTTATAACTCTTTTCAACCCCCATCCTTTGCAAGCATCCTGTCCTTTGTAAATTTCAGGAGCTGCTAGAACATTGAGAACTTTCTGAGGTCCCCACAGCAACTGCAAAAGGCTCAGGCGTTTGCACCCAGGTAACCTCTAGCTTTTTAGAGTTATCTCAAATTATAAATATATACATTTCAACAGCAACATTAAATATTTTCTAAACAAAAAAAGATCCCCAAATCAGCTACATTTCCAGACAGTGATTCTCATATATTTTATATTAGCTGATATAGATATGCAAGGGAGAAAAAACAGATAGCAAGAGAAAACAGAGAGACAGTGAGAGGCAAAGGATTGCGAGACTGTTCGGGTTGATCAAGTCCGAAGTCTCACAGGAAAATTTGGTTGCGCAATCAGAGAGAGAAGAGATAAAAGGAAAGAATACAGATCCCTGCATTTACACACTTTCTCCAAAAGAAATGGAACAGGGTCCTATTCTACCCTGTCACATTCTTCCTCTGAACTATATGCTTTGATACATTTTTAGTGGAACCGAATTTTGATGTTTTAAATTGAACAGAGGTTTGGAAAAATTCTGGGATAAGTATAATATGGTAAAATGCTCCCTGTTGTGGTCACCATTTGAGATTTTGCCTTTGACTAGACCTATCCATAAAACAGTTACTGTTCTCTTTAGAAATGAAGGGATGAGTGTCACAGACTTGTTTTTTTGTTTAAACAGAGATGTACTGTCTTGGGCCATCCAGAGCTGTCTTTGATGCAGAAGATATCTTGACAGGGGGTTGGAGAATATGGATAATTCTGAACTCCACTGATGTGGGATTGCAGCATCTGCCAAACTGTGTCTTTTTGGGTAGAGATAGGGGAGTTTTGTTCTGTCCTGGCCAACTGAAAACCTGTTATAAGTGTGGGAGGCCAGGCCACATTAGCAGCGCATGTGATCACCTGCACTGTACAGTATGCAATACCTTTGGGAACATCAGTGGCCAATGCAAGAACAAAGCTGTATGTAACTTATGTGGGAAACAGGCCATTCTTATTCTACCTGCCCAGAAGCTGCACATAGGCAAGCTACCCAGCATGATTTGGAAGAGCAAAGATTGCTGATAGCACTTGCACAAAGGTCTCATGCTGTGCACCCAAGCCTGCCCCCCCCGCTACTGAACCTCTACAGGCCCCTCATACATGGCCTGCAAAAGATCAGGATGTCGTGGCATCAGTTGACATTGACCCTCCCTCCCAGGTAGAAGACAGCGAGGATAACATTTATGAGGAACCTACCATTGTAGTAGAAATAACTGACCCCTCTCCTAGTCAAATAGATGTAGAAACAATGCCGCCTCCTCCCAGGAGCAAGTCTCCACCTCTAGGGTCAGGAGGCAAAGGAATTATGGTAGTCAGCCTGCCACAAAAGTCCTTAAGATGTCCATTTCCCCAGCCTCCAATCATTTTCATATCCTGCGACTTGCCCAGGATCTGTCAGACACAGAATCAGAAGGTTCACAAACCAGCTCAGAGTTGCCAGGGGGGCACTTTGATACTGAATTTCATGTGGGAGTGATCCCTCCTGCAAACCCCAACCTACAGGGTACTAAAAAGGGGAAAAAGTGCAAGTGTAAGCATCCTTGAGGTTGCTCTTAATCAGCATGGAATGTCTGTTTCACTAACTTTCTGCTCACTTAACGTGAACAGTATTAAGAATAGGATGCGGCAGGCTGCTGTTTTTTCTTACTTACAATCCAATGATGGAAATGTTTTCTTCTTACAGGATACCAGACTTCGTACAGTGGCTGAGCTGTCCTATGCTATGAAATGGTAGCATACAGGTGTATCTTATTGGTCTTTAGGTCTGGACATATGTTCAGGGGTAGCTATTCTTTTTCATAACACTGCAGTAAGGGTTTTGAAATTAATTGACTTGGTTCCTGGATGTGCCTTGATGTTAGACATTGTATATAATGGTGTTTGTTTTAGGCTACTTAACATCTATGCTTCTCAGATGAAGGCAGAAAGAGTGGAATTGTTTCAAGTGATACAGCCTTATTTACATACCTCACATCATGTTGTTTGAGGAGATAATTTTAATTGTGAATTATCCACTAAAGATAGGCGTAAGGGAACGACCACTAAGACATTTTTTTGTGATATGTCTTGCTTACAAAACATTCTACATGCTGCAAATTTAAGTGATGCATATGCTCAGTTCCATAGGAAGACTGATCCCACATACCCTAGAGGTACATTGGCCACTCAGATAGATTTTTTCTTCACTAGTAAAAATCTACCTTTGAGATCAGCCATGGTGACCCCGGTTGAATTTTCAGACCATTGTGCGCTTCTTGTTTCAGTGGGATCACACACTACCTTGACCCTCAGGAGGGGCACATGGAAACTGAACTCTTCCCTCTTGGAACATGAGGAAATTTTGCAATGTTTACAGTATTTAATTATAACCTGGAAATCCTTATATGATATGTACGAGGACACCCCGCAATGGTGGATAGACACCAAAATGGATCTCACACAATTGCTGAAATCCATAGGGAAATCTTTCCAGGATGAAGATTATTTTGCTTACTTGCAGTACAGGAAGCAATTACAGCAAATTATGACATTGGCACAGACCACCAAACATGATGTTTCTGCACAAATTAGGTCCATTAAGGACTGCATGAAACAATACCACTCAAAACAAGCAAGAGCTCTAAAGCTGCAGCAAGAATATGGCACACGGGAAATTTGCAACAGTGTGCCCCTTTCTAAGTTGTAAAGAGGGAGTGAAGAAAAAAGGTTTTGAAACTATTACAGGACAGGACAATCTTTTAAAAATATCCTCACATGACAAAATGGTAGAAGTCATGAATTACACTAGGACCCTGTTTCAGGAAGAACCTGTTTGTACAGATGACATAACCACGTATTTACAACAAATTGAGACTCCAAACTGCCCCCCCTCAATCCTCCAACAATTGATAGAACCCAGTTGCCCCACATAAGTACTCTGTGCCATTGCTTCCTTACAGTTGGGTAAAGCCCCTGGTAGAGATGGGTTGACACCTGAACTCTATAAGGTGTTGAGTTCTGATATGTCCAAAGAATTAGCAGATGTCTATAATACCTTATTATTTGATTCCAACCTTCACTAGATATGGCGGGTAGTATTCTTATTTTCTTGCACAAAAAAGGAGAGAAACAGGATCTCTTTAATTGGAGACCTATTAGCCTCTTAAATGTTGATCTCAAAATATTGATGAAAATACTGAACAAGCGCCTCCTAGTGGCAGCACAAGTCCTCATAATACCTGCACAATCCTGTGCCATAGCTGGAAGGGCTATTATGGACCAACTTCTATTTTTGAGGGACTTATTCGACAGGGAGCATGGACCCAGTCAGCATGGGCTTGTTCTCTTGTTGGACCAAAAATGTGCTTTTGATTCTGTAAATCATACATTTTTATGGCTTACTCTTCCTCATTATGGCATACCAGACAGTTTTATTAATTGGCTACAAAAAATCTATAAAAATGCTGCTGTGTCCCCATTAGTAAATGGGCATCTGAGGCAACTTCTCACAGTAAAGAAAAGGGGTAAAACAAGGCTGCCCGATCAGCCCTCTGTTATATATCTTTAGTATAGACCCTTTATTATGATCCCTAAATGCAATAATACCACCTATTAACACTAGTGGAACCATGGCCCCATTCCCGGCTCTGTCCTATGCGGATGACATCTGCATATGCACATCAACTGCAGACTCGGCAAAGTATGCAATACAAATCTATGAGAATTATGGGATGCTTTCTGGAACTTCCCTGAATTTAAACTCAAATGTGTAGGTAGGGAGCTGGGACTTAGTCCCCCCTCCCATACATCCATTGCAGGAATTGGATTCACCAGTGCCCCCATTAACAGTTTAGGTATAGTTTTTGGAACTCTGACTCCAGACTTATATAGTTGGACACAGAAATCGAGAAAGGTACAATTATCGTTAAAAATTAGAACAAGTGGCAGCTCTGTAAAACTAAATGCATTTACTTAATTAAGACGTATTTGTTACCTCTATTAGCATTCCTTAGTAACATCCCCTCCCCCCTCAAACAATGGGAAGCAACTGTTTTTAGTATTTTGTTTCAGGCAGTTTGGGGCAGATGCCTAGATCCTATTAAAAGAAATATCCTACATTTACCTATACCAAGGGATGGACTCAATATGGTGAACCCTTTAATGTTCTTCTATTGTCAATTTTTATTTACAAACTTCTCACCATAGATGCATCAAAACAAACCCACATGTAGCCCCATATCTTAGAGAAGTATTTGTTAAATTGAAATCTTGGCGTATTTCTAGTACATGGCTTCTCTCTAAAACAAAAAAAAAATGTGTCTATCATACAGTTATTGATACACATTTTACTGAAGTTACTACTTTCCCAAAGTGCCCTGATTTGTATCAACAGGCTTTACAGGGACTTATTGCTGATAAAAGGATTCCCCCTAAATTGCATGACATTAATTGGCTATGCTGTCATGAAAAGCTCAATGTAAAAGATAATTAAAAACATAAATGGCTAGATGAAAGGAATTGTTCATGGTTTGGGTGTATTCATAAACTCGAAGCTATGCATCACTTATATTTCTCATGCTCATATATTCTGTCCTTTTGGCCTTACGTGGCCAGTGCTTGGAATAAGAAAGCTTTTTTGGCTATGTCTTATGAGGCACTGATCTATGTTTTTTAACCCTCCTTATGGAACAAGTGGGATAGTGGTACTCTAAATGTACTGTTTGCCAGTTTTAAATGGTTTATATGGCATAGCAGAAGCGTTTTCACTCTGCAGCAAAAACATTTTTCGCATATTGAACTTTTACAGAAGATCACCACTGAACTCCAAATATATACAGGAATGAGTCTAGATTGCATGATAGAAGGTTATTATTGCAGAAATGGAGGAATTTGCCATGGATCACAGATAATGATGCGCCTGTAACCTAGACTTATATGAATGTGTTTTCTTTTTCCTACATATTTCGTGTATTATGTTTGTGGTGGTTCTTTTTTAATTTTACTTCTCCTCTTTGTGTTATATAATTTTGGATTGTACATTTTGTTTTCCTTGTTTCCTTTTGTGATATCTGTATGACTTACAATAAAAACAAATTCTCCTACTCTTTATGAGGAGTGCCTTGGGATCTTTAACGTCCACCTAAACAACCACCAGAACAGGCAGATGGGGCCTTGGTTTAATGTCTCATCCAAAAGATGGCACCTCAGGAGTGCAGCACCCCCCCATGCTGCACTGCCATGTCAGTATTAGGATTTAACCCAAGTGCCTGATGTGGGGATAGAACCCACAGCCTTCTGATCTTCCAGCCTCAGAGGTGAGTGTGCAACCTGCTGAGCCACTGACACTGATTTGTCTCTATATGTGATTTGTGTGTATTTGACTGTATATTTAGCAATATATCAACAGAGTAATTTATCCGATTGAGCCAATGGATGTTAAGGGCCCACATATTCAAAGGAGAAGTGCTGCCCAAAATGAAGATGCACAGTGCCTCTCAGAAAATGCGTGGAAGTGTGATATTCGAAAGGGAGAGATGCGCTGTGCATTTCCAAATGCACGATCACACAGAACTAATGTATGTGGCACAAAAAACCGGGAGCGGGTACATTAATATGTCACTCATCCATATATTCAGCCAAACTGTTTGGCACATTTGCTGCGCATCCCAGAAGTGTGCCGTGCAAAGTTAGGCAGACAAAAGGATGTCCTAAATCAGCCAGCCACCCACAGTAAGGCCGCAGAACTGCAGACAGGGACATCCTTAGACAGCCTTTGGAGGTGCACAAGGACATGCTTCAGGCACCCATACACAACAGTCATGCCAGGACAGAAGTACCCAAAGCCACAGGTGCCAGAACACCATGGGCACTGCCCAGAGAGCCATTCCCCACATCACACCCAGGACATAGACACCCAGCTGCCACATGCCAGTGCTGTCGGGTGCCCCCCAGCATACCAGTGGAGCAGATGGCCACACTGCCGCATATGTACCAGGGGCTACGGCCCACACCCATGTGGTCTGCAGGGTGCCACCTGGTGGTGGCATGCAACCAGAGTGATGTCTGGAGCAACGGAGCCCAGGTAGCCTGATGGTTTGAGTGGCATCCTGGCATGGGCCAGCGACTGACCTATGACACACACTCATGGTGGTAAATGCACACAGGTGGACCCCCCCACTTGGGTACCTGGTCACTCTCTACACACTGCCATTTTTTGCAGTTATCACTGTGTTCCTCTCATATGGGGGGGGTGAGGCACTGCAGATGACTGTATGCTGCATACAAAGTTGGTGTATCACATGCATGTGGTATAGTGATCAGACTGTGTAACCCTTTGCCCTCCCCTGTTGTTTGTCCAGGTGGGCCCCTGTGGTCACTATCCAGGTGGACCCTCTGTACCCCAGTCCAACCCTGTACATAGCTATAGGTAATAGCACTGTACCCAGGCCAATGCAGTCCACCCATCCACCCACACACAAACATTCCATCACACCTGCCTGCTAGGCTGCAGTGCCTCCTGTTCACCTTTGTGGGGTGGTGGGGCAGCCCTCCAAAGCTTGAACTGTGCATGCCTGGGGTATGCAAATGGCCTGAATACATTCCAGTAATGAGTTGCACATGTGGGGAATGGGCTCGGAATATGCAATGAGGCCATTTGCACATTCCGACTGAATATTGCAATTTTGCACAATGTACATGTAGTTGCTTATTGCTCATTTTCCCATGCTCCAAATAGGGCTCAGGTAACCTGCCACACTGCGCATCTCCCACTGTGCGATCATGCATGTTCAGGATATTTCGCTGGACATGTGTGATCGCATTCCACAGCGCATCTTCTGAGTATACCATTATCTTGTGCCAGTGTATCTCAGTTATGTGGTGCAGCCACTTGCGCAATGCAGCCTGGGACTTTTGAATATGGGGCCCAAAATCTCCTAGAATGACAAAGTCACTGTTCCTAACTAATGGTCCCAAAGAGTTCATTAGGCAGGAGAGCTTACTTAGGATGTTTGGTGGATGGGGATACACACATAGGAAGTGCAGTTTTTTAAATTACCTAATGTAAGAGTTCTGGCACAGAACTCAAAGGAGGCTGCCTGTTGAGGGGAAGGGGGTTGAGAGACTAGAGAAACTGAGGTGTGTTTTTAAAAAAAATCATGGTCCTGCCACGACGTTTGGGGGGAGAGGGTGCTATCACTTCTAGTGAAGCTGTATCCAGGCAACTCGCATAGTGTTTCAGACAGGTTTCAGATATGCATACCATATCTGGTATTACAAGTATAGGCACAAAATATACACGTTATTACAACATTATTATTTTATGTGACAACCATCTTACTACAATACAGCTATAAGAAAATGTCTAAATAATCTACTTTGTGTCTGTCCTTATATAATACATGAAAAATCTGATAGCAAAATCCCATAATGTCATGAAATATTATCATCATGATGTCTATTGAGCTTATAAAGACCACTTGCCCTTTAGGCTCAGGGCTTTATGTGCTCATTAGGCCCCTCGATGATAATGTTTCCTTGGTCTATATCTACATCTAAACCTTCACCTACACATATCTCTACCTCTACATCTACATCTACACCTACACCTACATCTACACCTACACCTTCACCTACACCTACACCTACATCTACACCTACGCCTACATCTAAATCTACATCTACACCTACATCTACATCCACAGCAACACCTACTCCTACAACTACATCTGTATCTGTATCTGTATTAATATTTAAACCTTCACCTACACCTACACATACCTCTACCTCTACATCTGCATCTACATCTACCTCTACATCTACACCTACACCTACACCTACACCTAGATCTTTGTCTATATCTATATCTATATCTAAACCTTCACCTACACATACCTCTACCTCTACACCTACACCTACATCTACATCTACACCTACACCTACATCTACACCTATACCTACATGTACACCTACACCTACACCTACATGTACACCTACAACTACATCTACACCTACACCTACACCTATATCTACACCTACGCTTACATCTAAATCTACATCTACATCTACATCTACATCCACAGCTACACCTACTCCTACATCTACATCTGTATCTGTATTAATATTTAAACCTTCACCTACACCTACACATACTGTACCTCTACATCTGCATCTACATCTACACCTGCACCTACAACTACATCTACACCTACACCTACATCTACACCTACACCTACACCTTCACCTTCACCTACACCCCTACACCTACATCTAGATCTTTATCTATATCTATATCTAAACCTCCACCTACATATACACATACCTCTACCTCTACCTCTACACCTACATCTACACCTGCAGCTACGCCTACAACTACACCTACACCTACATTTACACCTACATCAACATCTACACCTATATCTACTTCTACATCTACATCTGTATCTGTATCTGTATGCAAACCTACATCTACATCTGTATCTGTATCTATATCTATATCTATACCTATATCTATATTTATATCTAAGCCTTCACCTACACCTGCACATACCTCTACATCTACATCTACTTCTACACCTACACCTACACCTACACCTACATCTACACCTACACCTATATCTACTCCTACATCTACATCTAGATCTTTATCTATATCTGCACCTACCTCTACATTTACATCTACACCTACATCTATACCTACATCTATACTTTTCCAACACACTTGTGCTGTAAGATTTCTCATCCCTTCAAAATGCTCCTTATGCAAGAGTGGGGTGTATGTCACTTCCCTGCTTTTTCTGTGTTCCTTGCTATCAAAATCTGATGAAATTATGATCACTATCGTTCAGTATGCTTCTTACATCCACTTCTCTGACCAGGTCATTCATGTTGCTAACAACGAGATCCAGCATTGCTCAATTCTTAGGGATCCTGTTAACACCTTGTATTAGGTAACTCTGCTCAATAAGATCTATAAATTACCATGGTTACCCAGTTGGTGCCCCCGACAGGATGCTAGTGCTTAAAGCAGCAGTACAACCACATTGAGCAAAGAAATTTACACTTCTTGTTTAGGTGAAACATTACAGACATCTTCCACTTTCATTTTCTTGTAATTTGTTTTCTATTAATTCCAGAATATAAGTATTTCTTAGTTTTTTCCTCAAGAAAAAAGATGGCTATACCCCATTTTCCCCTTTTCTATTTGCTCTGTACCTGGAGCCATTAGTGCACGCTATCAGAAATAATCCTAAAATATATGGACTTTCTCTAGGAGACAAACAGCAACAACTTATGCTGCACACAGATGGCTTGATTATATACCTTACCCTTCCACACACATCCCTACCTCCCTTGTGGGAAACACTTCTGTTATATGGCAAGCTTTCTGGCTGCAAACTGAATACCACTAAAATCTAATGCTAATGCTCTTAAGTCCTTCTATGGCCCTTCTGATACTCACACCATGTACCCCTTTCGACGGACTCTTCTGATTCTGAAATATCTTGGAATGCACCTGACACCTCATCTTCCCTATTTATTGCAGGCCAGTGATACTCCTGTAGCTAATCAGCAACTTCTTGACTTGGACAGATGAAAACGTATCCCCCTGTCTCACGACAGTTTGACGCAGTCGATATAAATATTCTTCCTAGACTCCTTTACGTTTTTCAAACCATCCCTCTTGCCCCCCGCCAGCTCGGACTTTCTGAGATAGGGAAAACTGAGCTCACATTTTATCTGGGAGGGGAAACACCCCAGAAAATGATTCCCAAGAATACAGACGTTGACACTTCAACTTCTTTTTGATAGCTGCAAACCATGACCTTTTTAAAATTTCAGTCTCACACCTGGGCTGCAGACATGAGCCCAACATTATTCCTTTCTCTTCTCCCACAAACCTTTGCATCTCACTCTCCTACCCATCTTATTTTTTAGCTATATTCTACCCTGCATCAGGTGCAGTATGTGTCTGTAATGTATGCCAAGCAGAAATGACACAGTGGTAGGGCAACCACTCGCCACACTGACCACCCAGGTTCAGGAATAACCCCAGGATGTTGGTGGGCCAGTGGGGGAGGATGCTGTCTTCTTGGGTGGGAGGGTGGAGACCAATCCTGACTGCATGAGTATCAGCTGGGGTGCCCAGGTAGTGCAAACCTGTTGGATACAGCACTGGGAAGAGGGACACATTGTGGTGTGTCATGGTGTATGCATATCCATTGCACAGTATGCAATCTGCACATTCACAGTTAGACATCTTGGGAGGGAGAAACAGTGGAAATACTCCCACTACAGCAGAATAGATCTCTCCTGTCACCACAGTCAGCACATCCAAAGAGGGTATGACTGCCTCTTGACGGCTCTATCCATGAAGGGGTCAGTACGGGGAGCTTCCTGAGGTCCAGGTCAATGTCAGAGTTGGCTGCCTGTCAGGCTAATGGGGGATGAGGCAGGGCTGTTCGGAAGAAAGGCACTAATTTAAAGAACAGAAACAGCATTGTGAAGTCAACAAGAGATAAATTAAGAAAAAACAACTGATAGGGTGCAGCATAAAAGGCACCTAGAAAAGCAGATCTGATAGGTATGATAATATGTTTATTAACTGTTTCTGGAAGCTAGCTTTTTGGGAAAGTGTTTTTTTTTTTTTTTGCAGTGCTGAATATAATGCCAGTTGAAAAAATATTTCAAAACACATTTTTCTTAAAGATATAGTGCCATTTCATTTTTTCTTGGTAGTCAAGTTTTCCCTCTGACTTTGTTTAAACTTAATAATTGAGATGTATTGTTCCAAGATTATGGCAGGAGCTCTTCAGCTTCACCCATGGGAAACAGGGGTATAAAACCATGTGTAAGACATTGGTCAATAGAGCCACAGTAAAGATGGACTCTTCTCCAGAACAGTGCACTGTGGGTGAGTCTACTTTGCTGACACACAAATTGTATCTGACCAATGGATAAACAGCTGGCTTTACTTTACAATTTCATTAATCACATAATTTTCTTGAGCACTAAATTCAACACCCAAAAATGTGTCAAGAAAACAAACTTTATAAGTTTTGAAACTGGTGAGAGTCACAAACTTATAAATCATCAGTGCTGAATCAGTCACATTTTTTAATTAAAAACTCGATGATTTACAGTATATTAATATGAGCTCACCAGCATCTCTTCATTTTACCAGAGTGTAATTTCTCACATTCTTAGGGTGACAGAACTGCTGAGTTTTGCTTCATGGTTCTTTGTCACCTACAGTATGTACACGTTAGGCACGACTCTTATAAAGTGAAGAGACATACAGGTGAGCTCATATTAGTAAACGTGAAAGTGTAACTACTGAAAAGATTCTTCTTTTTCAGTTAGTTTAGATGGTTACAACTAAAACATTATTTACGCTATGATTAGCAATCTCATACGCAGGCATGTATGTATGTATGTATATACTGTATGTATGCAGGTATGTATATATGTACTATATGTATGCATGCATGTTTGTGTGTTTGTGTGGGGTCTTTCTGTCTGTCTGTATCATCCGTCTGTCTGTCTGTCTATCTATCTATTTACACTGTATGTGTCTATCTGTAACACCCATGGCTTGATGTGCATTTGTTGGGAGATACAGGCTTTTCTCTGGTGTGTGCTAATGCATAAGGCCAAAGGCTGAGTGCAACTCAGCACACAGAAACGTTTCTATATCTCCCAATGAATGCAGTATCCTGGAGTGCATTATTCCACTTAAAAATGGCCTGGTAGTAAAACTTTTGACTATGAAAATGCAGGACCATAAGTTGTGAGTACATAGATACATACATAGATACATAGACAGTGTCGGCAGATAAGGGCCTATGGCCCACCCAGTCTGCCCATTTAAGTTTGTAAGTTCAGTTTATGTTTTCCAGGAAGTCTGTTGCCCCTTACCCCTGACCTCCAGAATTCCTTTATGTCTATCCCATGCATTCTTAAATCCCGTGATTGTTTCAGCCCCCACCACTTCCTCTGGCAGGGTGTTCCACTTGTCCACCACCCGTTCTGTGAAGAAATATTTGCAGTATTTGTAGTATATGTGGTGGCCATGTGCAGTAGCACATGCACATTAGTGTTGAGGAGTGTTGAGTGTTAAACTGCAATTTTTGCACCTTAATAACTAGTTGGTGGTTGACAAAATTGCACATGGTTTGGCATGCCTGGTCCAGAAGGTAAGTTCTCAAGACATGGGAAGTTTCATGGCAGGAGCTTAACTGGATTCCAAAATCTGGAAATGTCAAAAATACATAAAATGCACTATTTTGGGACTTTTTTTTCTCATCTACAGTCAAGACAGTATGGAAGTTTGTTCCGAAACATTCAGAACTGAAGAAGCGTGTGCTAAGGGCATGTCTTTTGAAGGTTTTGTGAAAAAACTATGAATCAGTTCCACAATTATAAGGTTTTGAGATTGGCTTCTGAGCATGCTCAGTGGGGTTTTTGAGATAACTCTCTGAAACTACCCAAAAATTCTTCTTTTGCGAGCATATTTAAGTAAAAAGCTAAATGTGTTTGGGTCATGAGAACAATTTTTTAAGTCATGACAGCCACCATCTATTTTTTTTCTGGGCATAAAAAAATATGAAAATATATAAAAATGAGTTATTTAAAAAAACAACACATGAATCTTGCTAAATGGGGCCCGCTAAGGTCGATTCTGGTGTTTTTTTCTTAAATGGGCCAGAAATACTTATTTTGGACTTTAAGTTCTTTGACTTAGCCTACTGAGTTGGCCAATTCTTGTGTTGCAAGCCAAAAATTCACATCGCACAATAAAGTGCGACCCTAGAATTTTTCGTGTGCACCTAAAATGGAATCCTTGAGTCGCACCCAGAAATTCCATTTTTTGTGCACGCAAAGCATTTTTTGTGTCTCACTTACTTTTACTCTTGAATTATTAATGGGCAGACTAGATGGACCTTGTAGTTCTTATCTGCTGACAATTTCTATGTTTCTGTGTTACTCATAGCTTGGCCGTTTTACAATATTTAGTCCTAAATTTTGAATGTACTGTTTACATGACCCTACTGCTTGGACAAGGATGTGGGAATTTTCAAATTCAGGTTGAAAGGTGATTTTGCAGTCACTCTGTGAAACCACCTTTCAGGCTAGATTTAACAAATTATAGCCATGAAGTCCATGACATGGGATCAAAATGTCAAAAAAAAAAAGTTATGAAGAAAGTGTGTGCGCAAGGCTGGCCTTTAGTGCAGCTGCTAGAGTTTTGTGATCCTTTGCTGGTGAGCTGAGGTTGAGAGCAAGCTCAGTGAGCCAGCTGGATTTGCCAAGGCTGGGGGATGGCGCTGCCATGTGGCACCACCAGTAACCTGGGGAGGGTTAGTGCAGTGTTGGCTGCATGGACAATAAGTAACTATATAGTAAAGAATAGTCTTCTCTTTGTATAGGGTCCAGATGGTCCTGTATGTCTACACCCATAGCTGCACAGAAACACAGGGACAGATGGTCCAGCACTTCTGCTGCCAGAAGGACTCTTGACCCTGTGTGTCTGCATCTGTAGCCACCCAAGGGCCCCGCTCTTCCACAGACCCCAGACAGCCCCACATATTCTTTGCATCCATAGCCACACGTAGCCTGGAGGGCTCTGTACTTACATAGCTTGACAGACTCTGCCTTTGGTACAGGGCCCAGAGGGGGCATTTGCATCTGTAGCCACATGGAAGTGCAGTCCTGGAGGGTTCAGCACTTCTGCAGTCAGAGAGACTCTGCCCCTGGCATAGGGCCCTCAGGGTCTTGCACATATGCATCTGTTGCCACACAGAAGTGCAGAACACAGAGGCCAAGCACTTTTGCAGACAGAGGGACTTTTCGTTTGGTGCCTGAAGGACCCTGCACATCTGCATCTGTAGCTGCACAGGAGCACAGGGCTCAGAGACCCTGCCATTCCGCAGCTTCTGCTTACAATTTCATTGTCACAGAAAGAAGGGAAATTCATTGCAAAAGACTGCTAATGCAGAGATTAGGGTTCCCAAAAAGTCAAAGCACACAAAGTAGTTAAATTAAAACATTAGGGTTTGGAGTCTCAGGAGTTTGGGGAATTGGTGGTGTGTTGCTCATTGGGGTTGTCAACCATAATACCCACACCCTCTCCTGAGAAAGCAAAGTTATACATGATCTCTTGCTTTTTGCAGGGACCCCAGGGCCCTGGGTGAAGAAAGCTAGGACTGATTATGTTGGCCACATAAGGCAAGCCATACTTCTCCACTTCTAAACAGTATATGACTATGAGGCATAAGCTTGGAATTGTGTATCTTGTGCTGGAGCAGGAGGCTAGGGACTGAGGGGAGGGGTGTGGGCATTAGGGTTGACAACACCAAGGAACACCATACCACCGATTTGTCAAGACTACTGAGACTTCAAACCGTAATGTGCTTTGAATTTATAGGTACCCTAATCTCTGCATTAAAGGAAAACTACACCTAAAATTTGAAAAAATATATGCTGTGCAGAGTGTTTTAATTTGTATGTGAAGTTCTAGTGTTTCCTTCCCTCTTACTGGTATTAGGAGTTTTTCCTAAATTAGCCTGCTAGCTTTAGGGTAGTTTTACGACCCCTGGAGATCTCCATATCAAATAGCTTTATTGTATTCTTTGTCCTACAATGCACCTTGTTTCATGTGATGGTGGTGTAGCAGAGCCCATAAATCCAGCAGAAAGCATTGCATTACAATCAGTTCACAACAATAGAGATGGCTATATTTTAAAATCTGTAGAATTCAGCTAGGTGACCACCCTCATCCTAAAGGTTTTACTGTCCTGAAAAACTTTGCTGCTGGTAATTTTTGTGCAGCTTGTAAAGCTTCCAAGATATTTAGTTTGTTTGGCATGTGTGTGCTGAATGTTGGGTCTCTCTTACATCACAGTCACATGAGACAAGATGCACTGTGGGAACAAGAAATACAATTACGCTATCAGGTATGAAGATCCCCAGGGGTCGTAAAACTAGCATAAAGCTAGCAGGCTAATTTGGGAAAAACTCCTAATACCCGTCAGAGGGAAGGAAACACTAGAACTTCACACACAAATTAAAACACTCTGCACAACATATATTTTTTCAAGTTTTGGGTGTAGTTTTCCTTTAATGCAGTTTTTTGCAATTAACATATATGTTATGTATCTATGTAGGATACACTGTATATGATATGGAATGGAACTAATTACACACATCATTTGCTTGATTGCATAACTGCCTCTTTATGCCAAAGAGATTTACTAATACATGGTGATCTAAATCTATACTGGGACAGGGTAAATGCATAGAAACACAGAATCAGATGGTGGACAACTTGGCCCATCCAGTCTTCCCATTTCTCCCTACTTACATTATTACCATAGACTGCTTGATCTAAAGCTCTTTCTCCTTGCTCTCTTCTTTTCCTCTATGATTACCTTGTGCCTATCCCATGCATTCTTGAACCCTACCACTGCTTTTGCCCCCATCACCTCCACTGGAAGACTATTACAGGAATCCACTACTCTCACTCTGAAGAAGTAGTTCCTTGCATATCTCCTGAATCTACCCCCCCAGCTTCATAGCATGTCCTGTAGTTCCTATACACTTTTTCTTCTGCAAAATACTTCCCTGCACTACCTTTTTTTTCACCCTGTGAGGTATTTAAGGATTTCTGTCATATCCCCCATCTGTTCCAGTGTGTACACATTGAGGGCCTTTAGTCTCTCTTCTTAGGGCTTTTGTGCGGACTCTGCATCTTTTAGTTTCCCTCCTCTGGACTGCCTCCATCCTGTTTATGTCTGTCTGGAGATGTGGTCTCCAGAACCAAACACAATACTCTAGTTAGAGTCTTACCAGCAATCTATATAGAGGCAACACCACCTCCATTTTTCTGCCAGTGATACCCCTTCCTGTGCACCCCAGCATACGACTGGCCCTCCCTACTGCCTTGTTGCATTGCCTGGCCACTGTTAGGTCATCCAATATAATTACCCCAGGTCTCTTTCCTGTTTGGTGGTCGTCAGTACCACTCCACCTATTTTGTACTCCAGCCCTGGGTTTCTGTGCCCCAAGTGCATTATTTTGCACTTTTTGCTTTGAAACCCAGGTGCCCTACCCTTGACAACTCTCTTGTTTTTTCAGGTCTCTGCACATCTTTTCCACCCCCGGAGTGTCGACCCCTCCCCCAGAGCATCCAAAGTATTGCAGATTTTGGTGTTATCCACGCAAAGGCAGGCCTTCCCTTCCAGCTCCTCTGTAATATCACTTATAAAGATGTTAAGGAGCACTGGTCCTAGCACTGATCCCTGAGGCACCAATTTCTTATCCAGTTTGCCACCTTTGGATCCACTCCTAAGCTACCCAGGTTGCTTGCTAGTCTTCTATATGGAACCGCATTGAAAGCCTTATTGAAATATAGCTACACCACAAAAAACACTCCACCCTGATCTAAATCCTTTGTCACCCAGTCAAAGAAATCTATCAGATTCGTTTGACATGATATCTTCCCAAGAAACCATGCTGCCTCAGGTCTTGTAACCCACTAGATTCAAGCTATTCTATAATTCTTTCCTTCAGCAGTGATTCCGTTAATTTTTCCACCACTGATGTCAGGCTGACTGGCCTATTAATTGCCAATCTCTTCACTGCTACCACTTTTGTGTAGTGGGACTAAATCCACCCTCCTCCAGTCCTCTGGAACCATTCATGTTTCCAGTGAGCTGTTAAATAGAACTGTCAGGTGTGTAGTCAGTATTTCCCTAAGCTCCCTCAATACTCTTGGACACCTCATCTGGTCCATTGCTTTGTCCACCTTAAGATTAGCAAGTCCCTTCAGTACTTTCACCTCCAAAAAAGGACTAGTGTCTACCTCCCTCCCTCTAAAGCTTTTGTTGCTTTTTTGTGGCCCCTCCTCTTTTCCTTTTTCTGTGAACACTGAACAAGAGTATTTGTTCAGTGTGTCTGCCTTTTCCTGGTCTCCCTCTGCACAGTTCTCCCCTTACCTTTTTAACTTTACAATCCCACTCCTGGTCTTCCTTTTTTCACTTACAGACCTAAAAAATGTCTTGTCCCCTTTCGTTACCTCCTGGGCTATTCTCTCCTACGTTTGTGCCTTTGTGCACCTTACTGCTTTCCCTGCTTTCTTCTTTTTCCTCTGATGTACCTCTCAATCCTCCTTCTCCTTCTGTGTTCCTTATATCTTCTGAATACTACCCTTTTAGCTTTTACCTTTTCAGCCGCCTCTTACGAGAACCATAGCAGTCTCTTTTTCCTCTTGCTCGCTTGTTTGACACAGATGTTTGTTGCCTTTGCAGTGGTCTCTTATCTTCCCCCACTGTGACTCTACCCCACACAGGCCACCCCCACCAGGTCATCCCTGAGGCATTCATCCATCTTTATAAAATCTGCCCTCTCGAAGTCCAGGACCCTCGCCCTTGTGTGGTTTGATTTCACAGCCATCCTTATATTGAACCACAACATACAGTGATCACTGGTACTCAAATGGTCTCTCACCTTGGCATCTGTAACACTGTCCCTGTTAGTAAGTACCAGGTCCAGAACTGCCCTATCATGAGTGGGTTCATTGACTAGTTGCCTGAGGAACACCACCCTGCAGAGAGTCCAGGATGTCCCTGCTTCTAGCTGAAGTCACTGCTGGGAGGCTCCAATCTATAACTGGCAAGTTGAAGTCCCTAGCAGCACTTCTCCCTTTTCTGCCATCTTGCCAATGGCTTCCACCAGTACCTTATCTAATTCCTCCCCCTATGCTGGAGGTCAGTAGATCACTCCAGTGTGGATAGTGACTCTATTTTCTATCTTCAGGGTGACCTACAGTACCTCGGCCTCCCCCTGTATTCTCTGTATCTCTGTCGCTTTTATGCTTTCCCTCACATAAAGCACCACACCCCCTCCTCTCCTTCCCACCCGGTCCTTCCTGAACAGTGTATGGCCCAGAATGATCATGTCCTAGCCATGGTTTTCAGTGCACCGTGACTCAAGTAATGGCCATCATATCCAGGACGGCCTCTGCCATGATGGCCTGTAGGTCCAGAATCTTATTTCCTAGACTTCTAACATTCACACACATAGCCTTCCAGATATTTTTTCCATTTTGTTTGTTGCCCCTTGTTTTTCTTTTTGCCCTCCCTCCTTCCCACCCCTCTTTTTAATGCTGCCATTCAGTGGCATCATCACACTGTTTGGGGGGATGCTATAGCCCCCTAATGTAAGTTAAAGCCCCTCCCCCAATCATTTTTCCCATCAAAGAATGACGGCTTCACTGCTGAGAAAAAAAGAAGCTGTGATTTTCCTTAAAGATGCAGTGCTTCACAGCACCACCACATGGAGTGCACTTCCATTTTTTTCCTTCAGACTTTGCTCACAAAGTCTAATGGAGAAAAATGAGATCTGAGTCTCACGAGCATATGGGTGGTTACTCTCAGTCCAAGAGCTGATGGAGAGGGTATTAGGGATTGGGATGCCATGGGAACACTCAGAGCTTGGGGTGGGGATTTATTTGTCACCATAACCTGGCAGGTTAATTTGATGATGATTGACAGTGAGTGCTGGGGGGCAGGTTCATGTTCTGCTTAGTTCAGCATGAGGGTTGGTGAGGGTGGGCATCTGCCTTGCCTTGTGGGAGGGGGAAACACATAGGCCAGGGAGTGATTGCTAAGGCGGGGGGGTTCATGGTGACTGCCTCCACCTTAATTTCTGTCTGCCCTGGCAACAGCATTGCTTTTGCGTGCGCAGCTGAGCCAATCAGTGTACAAATACGTGGTGTGTTTTTTAGATGCACATGTGGTACACAATCCAAAAGGCCATGCAGCAAGAGAGACTGATGCAGTTGTTGGTGATTAGTTGCTGAAGAAAGAGTAGGACGGTCCTCTGTGTTTAAGTTGCAGAGTTGTAGTTGTGCTTGTTCTGTCTTACTTAACTAGACTCCACTGATAAATCAAAGGCTCTCACCAAGACACAGCTGGAGCTGAGAGCTCAAAAATAAATAAATACCAGCACTTTATCTAAGAAGTGCATTACCCTCTGAAACAGAGGGTTGTGTTGTGGAATTTTGGCAAGCAAGCTGAGACATCCTGTGATGGTGTACTGCTGTCTGAGCTGTAACCGTTGTTTTTTTATTTTCTCGATACAGGGTGAATTAGGGCAGGCAAGTTGGCTGTGATCTAAGCTAATCAATCTTCATTTATTTTTTGATAAAAAGCTGTTTTTCTTATACCACACTCAATACTTGACATAGGTTTCAGCCCTGCTGTATGCTAGGTGCAGTTCTATCTGATAAAAGAGCATTTTTCCTATAGTGTACTGAGCGAGTTCTTGGCATCATTTTAGCCTTGAGTGTTAGCCTTAGGCTCAGTCTGTCTGCTAAGAGACCATTTTTTCTTGTAACATATTCTGTACATGTCACAATTTCATCCCTGCATGCCAGACCCTGTTTGTCTGATAAAAGAAAAAGTAGCACCAAAAGACCTCTCTATGGTGACTGAGTGAAGCCACGGTGTATGCTGTCAGACATGTGCAGAGAAAAACTGTCTCAAACACTCTGCTCCAGAAATTAACAGGAAGTCAGCAGTTCTTCTAACCATATAACTTTATTAAAGCAGAAAATAATAAAAACGCACCCCACACATACACCCACAGAAATTCAGTGCTTCAGACCTCACTGGCTGTTTCTCAAGAAGTAAATAACATACAGGTGTGTTGTGAATAAATACCCACAACAGGTATCACCTGACAGGTGATCACCTGACCCATTTAAAATTTGAATTCAGGTTACCAACATTAATATAAAACATTCCAGAAATGCATTATATATAGATATGTTTAAACCAACATTTAGAAAAGAATCTACATCAGGACATTGTGTGATTTCACTCCACTACCAGTCAAAGCAAAAAAGGAGAAAGCAGGATCTAAGGGGAGACAGAGAGGGGAAGGAGGAGCAAGGTAAAAGACAGTAACGTAAATTGTATGTACCACATGGTATTTTTATAAATACATCTGTTGTCTTATACTGCTTGCAAAAATACTAGCCATTGTTTTTGACTAGTCATCGTTTTGTTACTATAATGTTACTAGACAAAATGGTAGCCTTTTTTTCTATGACATTAGGTAAGGTCATAGTTGAAAACTTTCATTCAAACCAGGTGGGGAATGCACCTGTAGTGCATATTGCCAGTATTTTCTTTCTGCAGCAACCATTTGTTCAGATTTCCCACTCTTGGACCTAATGTTACCTTTTCTAGTTCCTCAAATTTAAACTTGTGTGATAAACCTTCTCTCTTGATGTGCATACAGTATATGGAGAATAATGCCTGATGTACAGGTGAGAACCATGGTATAATCACCTCAAGTGGTTGCTAGGGCATCTGTAAACCTCAAGAGCACAGCTCAAGAGGTTTACAATTGCCCTAGCAACCATGAGAGATGATTACACCATGGTTATCACCTGTACATCAGGCATTGTCATTTATAGTGTATGGGACTCGACATGAGAAGTTACCCCCCCTCCCCGAAAGCTTGTAATTTAGCCTTACCTTATTAATGAATCTGCACTACAGCCACATGATTGTGTAGGAAAACAATTTATTAGGATACATGGACTGAATGACAGTGGGCCAACATAGCACCAGAGTTAAAATCTCTATAACATATGGTAAGTGCCTATTAACCACCATAATCAGCAGTCACACAGCTTTGTTATGCACTGTTTAGAATTTTAAAAGTTGTTAACCACACTTCAGAACTTCCAAACAGTGGTATAACAAAAAAGAATGCACCAGAATTCCATAATTCTCACACATAGAATGCAAACAGTGTTTTTGACCATACACTATAAAGATGATGGCTGAGGGGTGGATAACACGCTGAAATCACCTCTTGTGGTTGCTAGGGCTACAATAAACCTCTCGAGCTGTGCTCTCGAGGTTTAACGAGTTGCCCTAGCAACCACTCGAGATGATTACAGCATGGTTATCACCCGATCCTCAGCCATTATCCTCCATATCAGACATAGAGATTGCTAGACTCAGTAACAGTAAACTGAGACAAGAATGATCAGGGGTTTGGCAGTTGAAATTCAATGCAAAGAAGAGCAAGATAATGCATATGGGGCACAAAAACCTTGGCACAATATATCAGTTGGGGGGTGAGGATATAGCATGCACCAAGCAGGAAAGGGATCTTGGGGTTGTCATCTCTGATGACCTCAAAGTAGGGAAACAGTGTGACAAGGCAGCAGGTAAAGCAAATAGGATGCTGGGATGTATAGGCAGGGGCATCACCAGCAGGAAAAGGGAGGTCATAATTCCGCTATACAAGACACTAGTGAGGCCCCACCTGGTACAGTGTACAGTTCTGGAGACCATACCTACGTAAGGACATAGACAGGGTAGAGAAGGTTCAGAGGAGGGCAACAAAGATGGTGCATGGATTGCATCACAGTCCTATGAAGACAGGTTGAAGGAACTGAACATGTACTCCCTGGAGGAGAGGAGGGAGATAGGGGTTATGAAGAGACATACAAGTATCTTACAGGGAGGAACAGGGTGCAGGAAAACACTATTTTTAAGCGAAAAGATGTTCCAGGACAAGAGGGCATGGGTTGAAGTTGGAGGGAGGACGATTCAGAGGAAACATGAGAAAGAATTTCTTCACAGAACGGGTGGTGGACAAGTGGAACACCCTGCCAGAGGAAGTGGTGGGGGCTGAAACAATCACGGGATTTAAGAATGCATGGGATAAACATAAAGGAATTCTGGAGGTCAGGGGTAAGGGGCAACAGACTTCTAGAAAAACAAACTGAACTTACAAGCTCAAATGGGCAGACTGGGTGGGCCATAGGCCCTTATCTGCCGACACTGTCTATGTATCTATGTATCTATGAATGTTATTTGAATACTGTACTGAGGCTAACAATCACATTCTGGGTGTGTAGAATACTGAATAACACTGCCATTCCGTTTTGTAAACCCACTGCTATGACATAGATGAAATAGGTTTATAAGGTTCTGACATCACAAAAGTGGGATTTCAAGGTTTTAATCTGTTTGATTTCAGTGGGTAATTAAGGCTGCCCATACATTATATTAGCCTGGGCATTATTATGGTGCTTCTCCAAATGTCTATTATTAATTGCACTTAGATGTTATGCTATTCATTATTTAAAAGATCTCACAGTTTTTCTAACATAAAAGCCCCCATACACACATTCAGCCATGTACAGTATACAACTGATGTTGCGGTACATGTGACTAGTTGTCTGATCTCAAACTGTGAGTTGTTGTTTGGGACTTGAAAATTGTTTCTTTTTGCTTACTACATGTGTACAGAAATTGTAATTGCCACATGGAAAGCATCCAATTGGAAAGGTATTATTTTTTGATACATATGGGCCCAGATATTCAGAAATGTGCCAGAGGCTGGCACAAGACCTGTGCAGTGCAACCCCAGTGCACCAAGATGCAATGAGCGTGATAGTCAAAGGTTGCACAAGGTGGCATGCGCCTGCACAACACGGCTGAATATCACACAGATGCACCACAGTGCAGCCAAGGGTGTGTCAGGGAGCAACCCAACATGCACAATAGTGCAACCAGGGATGTGCAAGGGGCTTAGGTGCATGTGCCAAGACACATATGGATCTGCCACAGGCACAGCAAGGAACAAGCCAGTGGGGTGGAAGGTGCTGCCGCCAGGGTGACGTGGGTGCCAGGAGTGAGGCACGACCAACACATGACAGAACACCGCCCAAGGTGAACAGGAATGCAGCTGTCCCCTGCCCACGTGCACAACAGCAGTGAATGTAGGTAGGGTGGCACCAATGGCCATAGGTGGACAACCACTGGCCACCCCCCGCTGGATGGCATGTGCCATGCCACCCGGTCCACAGCCGGTAACACCCAGGCAAACGGCACACAACACACATGCCACACAACCAGAACAGCCAGCCCACGGCTGCCCCAGGGCACAACCACAGACCGGTGGGTGAACACCACCTTGCACAGGCTCCAGGACCCCTCAGGTGCACCACACATCCACCATGCACACCACTACAGCATGGCTCCACACGCCAGCCACAAAGCAGACCCAGACACAGATGGGTAACCATAAATATCTGTATTATATAAAGGTAACTAAGATCTATGGAACATATATACATTAAACAGGGGTACTGGGTTCAAGGAATGGGGAACCTACAGTATGTACAAAGCAGGCCTAAGCCAGGGAAGGGAGGTAAGGGGATGGGGGTCAGGGCCAGACAAAGGGACAGGGGAGGTAAAGGGAAGGGGGGACAGGGATGGAACAGGGGTCATGGGCCAACAGGCCCTATGGGCGGCCTTGCCCCACCACTGCTTGGTGCTGTCTCTGGCGGAGCATCCTCTGCAGCAGCCATGCAATCTCCAGCGTTGCCATGGATACCACAAGGATCCTCCTCAGGAGGCGGCTGTTGGGTGCCTGACGCTGGACACCTAAGACAAAGGAGGGAACATGGGATCAGTGCATGTCCAGAACACCCCAGCCCACCCACTGTGCGCAGCAGACAGTGGTGACACACGCCTCTGGTGTGGCACCCTGGCCACCCGCAGTGGGTGTGCCCACATGTGCCGCCAACCTGGCATACCACAGCTATGCAGAATGCTGCACACCATTACCACCCATGAGCAAGCTGCCACCAATGTGGCAGGCAGGTGTCATGGTACAGCGGCAGGACTGCAGTGGAAGAGCTGGCTGCCGGATGCACCCACAGCCAACCTGTGGCAGCCACACAGGTGTGAAATAGCCACAGCACAGTGCAACACACACCACGGGCAGTACACAGCTGCAATGGCTAAGCACACAGGGGACTGTGGCCCACCCCCACTCCCGCTGCCTACCCTGCACAACACTGTAGTATGGAACTGCACCTACCTGCATGCTGCTGTGCACCACACACCGGACTGGCTGCATCACCCCTGTGGCCTGCAACCTGTGGAATGGATCCTGAGGTGGCCCGCCGTGGCCCACCCACTGTGCCTGCTGCTCTGGCCCTCCTCCTGTCTTCAAGGTCTAGGATGAAAACATAGATATGTATACATCAGTACCCAGCAACACCATATGCCCCCCCCCATACAATGTGCACCCCAGCCCAACTCAGCCATGGTGCGCTGGCACAGCGCACACAGGATGCATCGCCACAGGCCACAGGGCACGCAGCTCCAGCATCACCCCACTCAGCATGGCATGTCACCCTGCCAGCCCTAAAACACACTGGACAGGCACAGACACAGGCGGTGCACACTTACCTGGCCGTGACATGGCCCCCTTTCAGACTTGTGCCTGCAGCGATCATAGCTGCTCAGGGTCCCTCCACTGTATGTCGCCATAGTGGTGGCGACACTGCCCACCAGTGCGCTGCACACCGGTGACCTGCTCCAACTCATCAGCCACTTCCTGCCAGACCTCAGTCCTAGGCCTGGCATGGGGCACCTGGCTGAACAGGCAGCCTGTGTAGGGCTCCACCAGGGCCACGAGGTTCACTAGTTTGATTTGGTTCCAATTGGGAGCCTGTGCAGTGTTGCAGTGCGGTATAGCGGTACTGCAGCTCTGCTGAACAAAATGGCACCCTATAGCGCACAAGCTCCACATGCTCAGGATGCACGCCTCACATGGAGATGCGCTGCCCACGGCAATTGTGCATCCCCGGGGGATGCGTGATACGTGCATGGCCACACTGGCACATGGTGCAGAGGTCCCTGAGGGGCAAAGGGCAGGGCTGGGGTCAGGGGTCAGCATGTGCACTGTGTGCACTATTAGGACCACTTTGCATGGTGTGCAACAGGGGCATGGGGCACCATGGCCTACAGGCCAATGGCACCCAGGCGCTATGGGGCTAATGGTGCCCGGGTCCCATTCACCCCATGGTGCCTGAGCACCATTCACCCCATGGCACCCGAGCACCATTAGCCCAATGGCACCCAAGCGCCATTCGCCCTATGGTGCCCAGGCACCATAGGCTGAATAGCGCCCGAGTGCCACATGCCCAATCATGGCCGAGCGCTGTATCGCCTATTGCGCTGTGAGCATATGCTGCACAGGTGGCGTAGGCACCAGCCATGCGTGCATGCATACCAAGGTTGCACTGCGCATATCACAGCATTGCTCCATGACTTGTGCCAGCGCAAGTCCATTGCGCAAGGTGCAACATCACGATATTCAGCCGGCATATGCAGATTAGCTCATCAGCCTATCCGCGGAGCATTGGGGCATTTGCATCTCATTTCAGTTGCACATCTGCTCATTTGCATGCGATGCGCTATAAAGGCGCTGCGAGACAGCACAGGACATGGACCGGTATTGCAACCCCCTGAGGTAAGTTGCACCGCTCAGGAGACCGACAGCACAGTGGAATGAGAAGGAGGATTGGACTTCAGCAGACACTGACCACATGTCATTGCCCACAAGTAGCAGAATGACTGATTGTGAGGATGGTGAGGAGCATGGGCCTTCACGCAAGCACAGACCCAACTTTACTAAGGCAGAGGCGGATGCCCTGTTTGAGGTGTACCTCAACAGGGAGCCGCTGCTGAGTGGCATGACTGGCACACCACAGGCCAAGGCCGCAGCCTGGGTGGAGGTGGTGGAGGCCGTGACTCAGCAGGGTAGCCACCAGCAGTCAGCACAGGAGTGTAAGAAAAAGGTTGGCACTGACAGGTGCAGGATCAAAGAAAAGGTGTCAGCCATCCAGGCCACACGTGTGGCCATGGACGGTGGTCAGGCCCACATGCCACAGCTGACGCTGCAGAAGAAGATGGTGGTGGCCAACTTGCGGTGCAGCGCCATCAAGGGGGTGCCCGGTGGTGGCTTCCAGACTGGTGGGAGCCCATCACTACATGGTAGGTACAGCAGCGTCAGGGGTGAGGGGGCAGTGGCCGGGGGGCGGCCTGTGCAACAGCGGCATTAATGCAACTGTATTCCCTTTCAGCACCAGAGCGCCAGCATGCAGAGGCAAAGGCAGTGGTGTCAGCCGTGGGGGCAAGCCCAGCCCTGGAGGACCGGCCTTCCACCTCCACCAGTGTCCGGGGGCCTGATCAGCTGCAGCACACCACCACTGTTCAGCTGGATGTCCTGGGCATGGTGGTGGATGTGGCCCTGGCTGTGTTCCAGCTGGATGCCAGCCATGACGTTCAGTGTGCAGAGACACAGATTGGGGCCGGGTCTGACACCGATGATGATGAGACCATTGTCCTGAACAGCGGTGGTGTCATTGAGGAGGAGACACCCATACCAATCACCCTCCCTGGCAGTGCCACCAGTGCCCTGGTTGTCCGCCCGCCTGCCACTGCTCCCTGTGTCGCCGTGGGCATCAGCATCATGGCGCCAGCGGATGGTGGTGGCAGTGGTGGTGCAGCCACACAGGCACTACACAGTGCACAGCGGCCAGAGGGGCGGCAGCAGCAGATGACTGGGGATGTTGGGGGGCTGGGAGCAGTGCCCACCAATGGTGCACCAGTGACTGAGCAACCCCAAGGGGACCCCGCTGTGCAGCGCCCACCTGAGCGGGGGGCTGGGCAGCATGGTTGCACGCCACCCGTGGGCAGCACAACAATCAGGCAACCCGGGCGCGACCCTGCCAAGCACATCCTTTTGCTGTGGGCCTGTGGAACAACAGGTGCTGCTCGTGGCAGGGGTGCATGCACTCCACGCCAAGATGCACTTGGCTGCAGAGCAGTGTAACAGGGGCTTTGCACAGCGCCTGGCAAACAACAATCGACAGCGAGAGGACATGATTGCAGCCCTCGATCACCTTACCACCGTGGTCACAGTCGGCCTAGCCCCGCTGGCCGCCATGGTGTGTGGCTGGTTGTCGCAGACCCCGCTGAGTGCATTGTTCACCCCTTGGTCATGGCGTTGAGTTTTGGCTGGGAAACCCCTTGGTTTCGATGCCGGGATCCGCTGTGGGTATTCTGGGAATGGCCGCCTCAGACCCCTGTGAAGTCACGGTCGCGTACCTGCAGTACCACCCCTGGGGACTGTCGCAGACACTTCCTGTGGCCGTTACGCAGCCTGGGTCTGCTGGGTGGCCTTGGTGGGGCCGCCCACGTGTCCACGGCAGCCGTGTGACCACGCAGTGGTCCTGATGTGCCCACTTCCCTGTCTGCAGTCCACTGCTGCTGCCCTGTGTGCACATAGGTGTGGTGTGTGCGTCTGCGTGTCATGGACATGGCATCCATGGATGGCGCCACACACTGACCGTGTGTGCACCTGCCTGGCCGCTGGCCTGTGTGGTGTGTGCATGATAATGGCATCACAGTGCCGGATGCTCCTGTGCACCAGTGCTCTGCATCTGATACATGCCTAGTGCCAGCACCTGGGCGTGTGCCTTCGGGCACCAGTGTGTGTGAGTGGGTGGGTGAGTGTGTGGATGTGTGTGGGTGTGGTGGTGTGGTATGTTGTGCTGTGCTGTGCTGCATGTTGCCATGGGGTCCAGCCTCATGCCCAGTCATGCCCCCCGGCTAGCTGTTCATGCCACAGGGCTAGCCCACACGTGCCTGTGCGCTGTGCCACAGTTGGCATTCTGTGCATTGGGACATGTTCACCTACCTGCATGCTCTGTAGTGCTCCTCTGCAATTGTATCCTGGTGCTGCTGGGCCATCCTATTCAGCCTGGGATCCCTTCGCCGGGGGGGGGCTGCCCACCACCACATGGCCCGGTGGCCACACCGCCCACACTGCTGTTCCCCTCTTCGACCTTGATAGCAATCCCATGGTCAGTGGCCATGTTTTACAGTATACAACAGGCCAGGAATAGGCCACAGGCCTTTGAGGGGCTGTACTGTAGGGCACCGCCAGACCTGTTCAGACAATGGAACCATGCCTTCAGCAGCCCAAACACATGCTTGATGATGTTCCATGTGCTGCCGTGAGCCTCATTGAATCTCTCCTCTGCAGGGGTCAACGGGCGCTGGTAAGGGGTGAGCAGCCAAGGCAGAGTGGGTAGCCACTGTCACCTGTGTGGAGGGAGATATGGTTAGCCTGATGGACTATGTTGCTGCACCACCCGTCCTTCCCAGCTGCACCCTACGGTGCCCCTGCCCTGGTGGCTCCCACCCCTTGCTCTGTTGTGCCAGGCTGCCTGTGATGCCAACATACTCACCTACTAGGTGGCCAGTGGGGATGTCCCCACTCTCAAACCTGTGGCACAATGTTGAGCTGTGCCAGATGAAGACATCATGTGCTCCTCCTGGGTGTGTGACATAGACACTGATTATGCGCCCCCTGGCATCGCACACCACCTGGCAGTTGACACTGGGGTAGCCCTTTCTGTTGATGTAGGCTACCCCCTTCTGGCCAGGTGGCATCCAGATGCCAACATGGGTGCAGTCAATGGTCCCTAGCACACCAGGCATACGTGCTACTCTGTGGAACTCCTGCATGTTCGTAGTACGCTCTGCCTGTGTGCTGGGGAAGTGGATGTATTCTGCAGCATGTGGTAGCAGTGCATTGAGGAATTGTGTGAGGAGCCATGACATGGCTGACTGAGTTATGCCTGTGGTGTCCCCTGTTGATCTCTGGAAGGTGCCCGTGGTGAGCAGGCACATGACAGCTGTTACTTTCATTTCCACCATCAGGGCATGGCTCCGTCTAGTGGGTGCCTGCATCTCCTCACTGCACAGCTCACAGAGCTGCCTGAGAATCATCCGGTTCAGGTGATACCGGCTCACAATCTCTGCATCAGTGTACTGTTCGAATAGTGGTGTGGGCACGGTACCACCTGTTCCGGGCGTACCGACGACGGGCCCTTCCATGGCCGCACCGCCCTGCCTTCTGCCTCCCCACACCCCTCACTACTGCCTCCATCTGGAAGATGGCACTGGCCATGGCCCCTATATTTCTGTCCCCCCTGTGCTGCTGAGTCCTCTGGCCCTCCTGGCTGTGTGCTGCTGTGTGGACAGCTCTGCTGGGCCCATGCCTGGGTGTCCTGTCCCCAGCTGGTGGCCTGTTGGCTGTGGCATCTGCTTCCCACCCCTCTGGGTTCCTGTGCTGCCCCTCCTGTGCTTGGTGTCACAGGCACACACGTACACCATTACCTCCCTGCCTGTCTCACCCACTCACACACACACTCACTCTCTCACACAGTTTCACACCCTCACTGCCTCTGTCCCTCTCTTTCACCCCTACTGTGGTTATGGCTGGCCTCTCTGTCACCCTCTCTCCTGCTCCCCTCTGGTGCAATTGTCCTTCATCTACTTGCTCCCTGTCTTTATAGGCTCAAGTGTGCTCTGCACAACTGCCATTTGCTCCATGCTTGTGCCATTTGTCTGGTGCTGAATATCGCACTGTGCTGCATATTCATGGCTACGCCCCCTGCACTTGCACATGCATACATTCCCATTGTACATTGGCACATGGCTACTTGCGCTGTGCAGTTGCTGTCATGAATATCGCTTCCGCACATGTTCAAGAGAGTTGTGCAGCGTTAACCCTGTTGCGCACTGCAGAATCGCTTTGAATATCCCATCCACTGTGTTTTATGGTGGCCAAGTACCAGTGACTCAACTAACTTTTTCCTCTTCTGTACCATTCTGGGACCCACAGTGGTAACGGATTCTAATTGTCTATCTGCTTGGAAAACGTACCAGTGTTTATCCACAATGTTTTTGATAGCATGTGCCTGTGGGGAGAATGTGGTTACAAAATGTTGTCTCTTGTCCCTAATATTCCCAGCATCCATGTTTTCATTCCCTAGATGTCTTTCCATGTTTCTAGCCCTGGCTTCCACTTTGGCAATAGACTGGGGGCTCTAACACCTCTGTGCAAATCTCTCCCCTAACTCTTTGGCACTTTTGTCAAAATCACTGTTTTGTGAACAATTCCTCCTCACTTGAATGTATTGGCTAATTGGAATATTTTCAATCAATGGGCATGGGTGACAACTAGTGAAGTGTCAAACAGAAATTTTATCTGCTGATTTTCTGTACAGATCTGTTTGCAGCCTATGGTCCTGATCCACAAAAATCTGAAGATCTAGATAATTGATTTCTTGTTCATTGACGATTCCAGTAAATTTTAAGTTTGGATTATTGTTCTGTAAGTACTCTACAAACTCCTGCAACTGTTGTTCTGTCCTCTTCCAGATTGGGAATATGTCATCAATAAAGTGCCTATACAAGTGTATAAGGCTAAAAAAAGGGTTCTCTAACTCCGAATGTATGACCTTGTCCTCCCACTTTCCCAGATAGGTATTCGCATAGCTGGGGCAAAAACTTCCCTCATTGTTGTACCGTTTATCTGTTGATAATGTCTACCCATGAAGGTAAGGTAAATTTTATTTTTCTAGGTGCCCAATCCAGGAAGCTCTGGGCGCCATACACAACAGTGCAACTATCCAATAAAACAGTAAAATTATCAGCAATAAATAACAAAACATGTAACTAAATAAACAAGGTCTAAATTAAAACCATAGTGAAAACAGGCTATCCCAGAGCTAAGATCTAATATACAGTATCTAATATACAGTGTCTGGGAAGGCCTGATTAAACAGATGGGTCTTGAGGTGGCATCCTGTACAAATGGTGGAAGTGAATTCCATAGGATGGGGCCGGCGACACTAAATGCTCTATCGCCGGCAGTTTTCAACCTCATCCTGGGAATCACTAGGAGGCCCCTTGAGGAGGAGCGGAGAGAGCGTGTCGAGGAAGTGGGTGACAGAAGATCAGACAGGTAACCAGGGCCCAGTCCATATAGGGCCTTTGCTTACCTTAAAGAGGATCCTCCACCTGACTGGCAGCCAGTGCGGTTCACACAGCACCGGAGTGATGTGGCAGTACTTTGACTGCCCCATCAGCAACCTGGCAGCTGCATTCTGCACTAGCTGCAGCCTGCAGAGGATACCTCCTGAGACCTTGAGGTAGAGTGCATTACAGTAGTCAAGCCTTGACGTCACAACGGCATGTATCATGGTGGAGAGGTCCAGGGCATAACTAGGGGCTTGATCCTGGCAATATTCCTAAGATGATAAAAGCTGGTCTGGACAACGGACAATGCCTGGGCTTCAAATGTCAGTCCGCTGTCAAAGGTCACACCAAGATCTTGCACCCTAGAGGAGGCCTTCTAAGGCACAGATCCCAGGAATAAACCTGTTTCTACACCTGAGTCCATCCTATCACGCCATCTGTTCGACCTCATAACCAGCACCTCTGTCTTATTGGGGTTCAGTCACAACCAGCTGGAGGCCATCCAGTCATTGATTTCAGCAAGACATGCATTTAGCACTTCCACTACATTTGATGTTCCGGGGCAAAGGAAAAATACAGCTGGGTATCATCTGCATAGAAATGAAAACCCAGACTGTACTTCCTAATGAGCACTCCCAGAGGCAGCATGTACATGGTAAACGACATTGGTGACAAGAACGAACACTGAGGAACTCCACATGACAGGGGGCTAGGGGAGGATGAGGACTTCCCCATCCCTATCCGTTGCCTCTTATTCATGAGAAAGGACTCAAACCAGCAGATGACAGTGCTGGTGAGCTCACAGAATTCTCTCAGGTGGTCAAGCAGCACACAGTGATCTACCATGTCAAAAGCTGAGGAGAGGTCGAGGAGAAAGAGAATTGTCCCCGCTCCTCGATCTCTAGCCCTAAGGAGGTCATTATGCACCCAAATGTGGTTTCCATGCTATGCCTCACACAGAATCCCGACTGGAGAGGCTCATACAAATCAAAGGCCACAAGGTGTTCCTCAAACTGAAGCACCACAACCTTCTCAACAACCTTCCCCAGAAATGGGAGGTTGGAGGTTGGATGGTAATTCGCCTTGACATCAGGGTCTAAAGATGGTTTCTTCAGAAGTGGTCTAACCAGTGCCTCCTTCAAGGCATCAGGGAAGACCCCTTTCAAGCGAGAGCACCAGACAATCAAGGCAAACACCGGGCCAATGGTGTCAACACATCTCATTAAGAAACCAGGTCTAGATCACAATATGAGTGCCTCAATCTGAGAACAATCCAAGTGACCTCAATTGCCTCCACTGGTTTAAACTCCCCCCAACCAGACGGAGTGCTCTCTGGATGCCTAAGGCAACTACCGTTGGCCATGTTATGGCTCACTGGTGGTACACCCAGCCAGATGGTGGACATCCTGTTTGAGAAGAAGCAATCAAACTCTTCCCATAAGGTGTCAGAAAAGGCTTTTTTCAGCTGTAGACAGGCTGGGTTTAGAAGCCTGTCCACAGTCTGAAAGAGCATAGTTGGTTGGTTGATTCTTCCCTGCAGCAATCTCCCTGGACAGGAACACTGCCTTCCTATGGGTGATTGCCCCCTGATACTCACCATAATGGGAGCGCAGGGCCAGTCTGTCCACCTCCGATCCAGACCTCTGCCAGCAGTGGTCTAACCTCCGACCCACAATCTTCATCACCTTGAGCTCCCCAACAAACCATGAGGATCACCTGTACCCCCTTTGCAAGCACTGCCCACACTAGATAGATCGGCTTCTGCCAGAAATACCTCCAGGGTCAAACCCCTCAAAGGGCGGTAGCTTACTATCTCTGCAGGGGAGGGTTTTCACCGTGTAATGATCAGGCCTCATGACCCGATCAGCCTTCAGGTTCATAACTTCAAGCCCCAGTGAAAAAAACAGATGCAGCATGTGGCCACCCTGGTGGGTTACAGAGGAAACTTCCTGCAACAAGCCCAGAGATGACATTGTCTGGAGGAGGTTATAACCTAGCCTAGAAGATTCATTGTCAGCCCAAACATTGAAGTCCCCCAGAATTAAACATCTGGGGGACTCCAGCATTTCACTGATGATGAAATTGACTACCTCCTGCAGGAATTCACCAGCCACCCCAGGGGGATGGTAAATCAGGAGAATCCTGCAGCCTATGCCTGGAACCCCATGCACAGCCACACATTTAAAAGATGTCAGCTTTCCCATTGGGTGCACAGTGAAGCCAAGTTCAGATCTAAAGCAGATAGCTACTCCCCCACCCCTGCGTTCCACTCTGGGGCAGTGCACTACCATATACCCAAGGGAGACGACAGCCCCTAAAACTGAACCAGCATCGTCACCCACCCAGGTCTTGGTGATGCATGCCAGATCGACCATGGAAATCTAGCCCGCTATAATTGTGGTCTTGTTCCTGATTGATCTGGCATTGCAAAGCACTGCCCTCAGGGGATTGGTGGATAGTGCTGCCCTTCTGGTTATCAGCCCACTCAGTCTGGTGGGAGCCCTGGGGATGGGAACCAAACATGTCTGGCCTCTCCCTAGGTTCCATCAACACCCAAGGCGCCTTCTGCACCTGATGACCTCAGTCCTACCCCATTCACAAGACACGGGGCACCCCACTACACCCGATCAATGCGGACCCTCTTAATTTCAAGCTTCCGACAGCAGTGGGATGTAGTGCAGGAGACTGGGAGGTCAGTAAAGAGCCACCAATCGAGAAGGTGGACCACCCCGTACACAATCCTAGCCTGCCCCTGACCCACAGACCTCTGCAGACACATACTGTTCCACCAGGTAGCCCCTGTACACCACTAGTAAAACCCTAATCTAATACAGTACTAACCCCTAACCAGCCTCACACATACGCACTCAGAAACATACACTAATACAGCAAACAATCCTGCACTCACCATCCATAAATCACGAAACTGCTCACAATATTGCTCAAAAAGTGTAAATTTATTATGCCTATGCCAGTAAAAATACACACATCACATGATGTGTGTATTTTTACTGGCACAGACATAATAAATTTGTGATTTATGGATGGTGAGTGCAGGATTTTTTTCAATCTGAATGCTGTGGTTCAATCCATGCACCCCACCCCAGTGCGACTTCTCTTTGTTTTCTCCACTAAGATAGCAAACCCTAAACCACACACACCACTCACACATATTAACAAACTAAAACCCTAACCTGCCACCCAAACAACCCCCTCCACCCACAACCAAGAGAGTAGGAAGCCTGATTAATAAACTTTAACAAGTCCAGGAGAGCAGACTGCAGCTCACATAAAGGATCCTAATGATCGGGGATCACAAATGTTTATTGTTGAAGAGATAACAGACATTTATGCCAGATTCCACTGCCAAACCACTTTAAGGCAGGGGTCCTCTCACTGCCCCAGTCTCTTTATAGTATGGTATTCCAGCAGGAACTGTTCAGAATGCAACCACAAGAAATAAACCTAATGGTGCCCCAGAACCACTCTCGCCAGCTACTGGGGCTCCAAGAAAGTTACCAGTGTGTAGAGATCTTTGGCCTCTTAACCGATAGATCCACAGGGGCAGTCAGTCCAAATCCTAGGTAGCATTACCTCTGCCTCGCTTCAGCCAGCCACTCCAGTCCATGTGGCAACCCAGTAGCCCTGTGATGCTCCGTGGAACGACCAAGGCAGTTCAGTTTCAAATGCAATCCTTTGCCCTGGGCTCACTAATGTGGAAGCACCCTCAGTGACCTGTACCCCATGAATGCAGTTCTGCTGGACTGAGAGACTGGGACAACATCGATGGCCCTCTCATTCAGTGGAAAAGAAGCACCAGCAAAGTGCACAGTCCTCAGTAACAGATGGCTGCAGAACAGAAAACCGTGAAAAGTCCTGCCTTCCAACCAATGGAGCTGGCGGGGGAGGGGTTTCCTCAGGAGTCAGCCCTTCTGATAATTAAGAAAGCACCTTCCAGTGAGGTGCTATGCTGGACTTGAATCAAAGGCCGAGATGAGCAGAAGTGGAACCCAGGAAAATGACAACACACTGGCAACCAGAAATCCCGGGAAGCAATTCGGAAAGGAGGGTGAGCTGCAAGACTTTCTTAAAAACCAAAAAGCTTACTACCCGAACTTCCTCACTTCACAACCCTACTTATGCTAAGGACTCTATCTAACACTCTGAGTAAGCGGACTAAAATTTTGGATCTCTTGGTCAATTTAAGAAGACCTGAGAGGCCGCCCCATCACTGCAGTGGTTGGATTTCCGCTTCTGACGCCAGCGATATGGGTTTGGGAATGGACCCATGTGCTGGAGGGCCAGCCAGGGAGAGAGGCTCGAGCATCAGATGACTGCTTGCCTTCTCTTGGGGGGAGGGCAGGGAAGTGACCTGGCACTTGCTGACACCTGGTGCAGGCTGGGGTATGGCAATGCGCTGGGTCCCAAATAACTAATGGGGCATGGTGAAGATTGGCACACACCTTGACATTTGTGGCATGCCACACTCCCGGGGAGCAAATGGGAAAAGAGCCCCATGGCCGACCAGCTGATGGTCACCAGCTCCCGCTGCCATGAGACCCCAAGCAGCCCACAGACCACCTTAGCAGCACCCGGGCCAAGAATTGCGCTGGCTGCCCCACCAGTGCCTTCCCCCTTGGAGGAGAGGGACCCATCCAGTGAAGGGTTTCATCTGGGTTACCTGGGGGGGGCTGCAATGTAGGGTGATGGGTGGCTGCATGGGGGCAGTGTGGCAAGTGAGGGGCATAGGAAGGTCCAAAGGAGAGGTCGGCCTGAAGCTGGGGGAGCAAAAAAAAAAAAGAAGATCCGAGAATGCACACACCAAATTTGCAAGTCACTCTACAGAACATTTTTTAAATGGGCATAAAAACAGTAACAGGAGGGGACTGCTCTCTCATAGAGAGCCTGGCAAGCTGCAGCATAGCACTGCCGCCATGAAGGTAAAACAATTATACTGGAGTACCTTTTCTGTGAGTGCAAGTATCCGCCATATTTGTTCTGTACGTGTCTGTGTTCTAAAATGTAAAGCTTCTTCCAGAGCTCTAACCCTGCCCTCATGTGGGATATTTGTGTAGAGCACATGCACATCTAAGGTAACTAGTTTCCAGTTGGGTGATTTTCTCGCATTTTCCAGTATTTCTAACATATGGGAGGTATCCCTGACGTAGAATGGAAAGGAAGTGGTGACCTATTGGATTTGGGAGTCTACATTTTGTGCCAGAGGCTCTTTGAGGGAGCCAATACTGGACACAACTGGTCTCCTAGGGGACTCCTAATGTTTTTATGAATTTCTGTCAAACAATAGAATAGAATGTTGTCCTGACAGGAAATTCTGTCAAACTGTCAAAAATTCATACGTTTCTGGTGTAATGAAACCCTGGATCAAAACCTCATATAAGTAATCATCAATATCTATTTTATATTGCATGGTCAAGACTGTATCCATGTCTTGATAAAATTCCCTGTCGGCTAGTGGTACCAGGTCAAAATAGCCCACAATGAAGAGCGCTACAGGAACCACACTGTGTGAAGTGCAAAAGATTAAGAGCGACAGGGGTAGAATAGCGGTAGGGAATTGCCACTACCCCTGTCACTCTGCACTTTACCTGGAAGGGATCAACTAGCCGTGTGATGGGGAGCCTGGCTGAGCCACTCCCATGGTGGAGTGGCTAGGGCACTAACATACAGCGAAGCAGGAGACCTGGGTCTGTGGTTCAGATCCGGCTAGGTCTCCTCCTGCTGAAACTTTTATTTTTTAAAAAAATAACTTTTACCCCCTCCCTATTTTCACCTTATCCCCCAAGTCCACGACCCCCTGGAGTGGATTATTTTGAATCTGGGGGCTGTGGGGGGGGGTGCAAAGCCCCCCACATTGCATGGTGTGTGGGGTGGAGCCCCCTCACAAAAACAAAAAAGTCCCATTGTATTTAATGTGGCTACGCCTTTTCTGTCAGGTTGCTGTTTGTTTGTTTTATTTATTTATTCTGATAGGACCATGGGCCAAATAAAGATCCATTTTCATGGGCGATCAGTGTACAAATAACAATTACGTACAATATAAATACATACAACTTAAAAAAAGACAGATATATATAAATATATCACAACATTATCATTCAATAACATTTACACTTACATTCTGTTAAAATATACTCTTTCAACTTATGCCTAAAAGAACAAAGGGGAAGGTTCAGTCAAAAAACTGATTGTATTGTGTTAAGAAAAGTAGGTAACATATAGGATAGTGTCTTTTGTCCAAGGGAAGTGTGCATTTTTGGAATACAAAGAGAAAAATTAACTGTTGACTGTGTATTTACCCGCAAGTTCGTCTTTTTAAAGATTAGAGAAAAACAATCAGGGACTCTATTAAGTATCACCTTTTTTGTCAAATACCCAATTGAAGTTTATATCTACCATCCAAAGGAAACCAGCCCACTTGCTCTAAAAGATTACAATGATGGACCCTTTGTGGGGATTCCACTACAAATCTAGCAACTGAATTAAGTAACACTTTTACCTTAGATAACAATCCCTCCCTTGCAGAATAGTAAAACCAAACCCCTAAATCAATTAACGGTAGTAAAAACTTTGAGCCAACAGAAGATGTGTAGTATCAGTGAGTAACGGAGATAACCTATATAAAGCCCCTAGTCACTAGTGAGTCACCTTTAACATATGGAGAATATGAGGTTCATAAGAAAGATTCTCATCCATCAATAAATGCAGGTACTTAAATTGTTTAACTTGTTCAATCAAATACCAGAAACAGTATACAATGACAATATAGGATTCAATTTCAATCTTGTTTAGTATTTGCAAAAAACATGGATTTAGTTTTTTTCTCATTTAAAACCAATCCATGAGCTCTGAACCAATTCTGTACCTCCAAAAAATCATCAACTAAATCTTTCTGTACATTTTCAAAAAGAGGGCCACTTGTGAGGATCACTGCATCATCAGCATATAAAAAAAATGAGATCTGGTACAAACAGAAGGTAAGGTATTAAGAAAAAGACTAAACAAAAGAGGACCCAAATTAGAACCTTGGGGAACACCAAGTGAAGCCTTAGAAGGAGAAGAAAGTTGATCACTAACCCTTGTGACCTGTGTGCGATCAGCCAGGTAATTACCTAGCCAGTCCCCAACATCCTTAGAAATTCTGAAATTAACTAAAGAAAACAAAAGAGGATGATCGACCAAATCAAATGCCTTGGTAAGTTCCATGAACACGACCCCAGTAAAGTGGCCCTTATCAAGGACCTCATGCACCGTGCTCATGAACCCCACCAAGATAGTCATGGTACTATGTCCTGGCCTAAAGCCATGCTATGCAGATGTTAAAACAATATATTTAGACAAGTATTCCATAATGTGGTCAAAAATAACCCTTTGCAATACTTTTGAGAGAGGAGCAAATAAAGAAATGGACGATAGTTAGATTTATCAGAAACATCACCCACTTTAAAAATAGGAACAATAGTAGAATCTTTCCAAATCTTAGGAAAACTAGACCTACATAAAGATAAATTAAAAATAGCAGAAAGGGGAAAACAAAGAAGATCAGCAGTGGTCCTTGTCACCAACTCGCTCAGCTGGTCAGCCCTCTACTCCCAAAGTGCCAACCTCTGAGAGTATGATTTGTGGACAGTGAACAGAACAAGGTAACCTTCTTGCCCGTTTTGTGGGTTCAAGTCACTTTAGTCTCAAGCTCTGGAGGGATTCGAACTGATAACCTCCTGTTAGCGTACCCGGTTATTAGGCTCAGATAATTCTGTCTTCGGGGGGCCAGATATCTTTGCCTATGGGCACCCAACCAGGTCTTTCAAATGAACCCTTAGAACGCTATGCAAGACTTTAGAGAACTCTATCCATTTCCCAGTTTGGTATATCAATAAGCTTAAAATACAGTGTCACTTATAACCACTCTAAGCTCTGCTTAAATAAAAAGAAATGTCAAGGCACTCCAAGCAGTTTCCATTGTAAAATATATCTTTACTTTAAAATATCAAAACAGAACAATAAATACAGAACAAATATATCCCAAACACATACAATCTTAAAAACAGAACAGGTTTTTAAAGGAACAAACTAAGCTGTCTTGTCCACATAATACTTCTCTCCTACAGTGCTGATGTTGTCCTTCTTCTCTTAGTCAGAATATTGTCTTGTGTGTCTCTGTCAATGTTCTCTCAGCAATTAAACACAGTTCTGAGCCGGCCTTCTCATGAGGTCACTAACTCCGCCTTGGTGTATCAAAATCTATATTTTACAATACAGGATGTCCAAATAGAATATTTAAAAAAACATAATGGGTGACCTCACTGACTTTCCTCTCCACAGGTTAACCAGACAAAACTGGTTTGTGCTCTGCTACATTTGATCTAAGTCACTGTGTTCAAAGCAAAAGTGTATTTGCCTCTTTAATCCCATCTGGGCCTTGGAATCTACACCTCAAAGGTCTCTCTGATGTAATTCAGGGGCTTCCTGGGACTGTATATTTGGCCTTCCAAATTCATCTGGGTCCTATTTGGTCCAGCCATCAACCTCTTTGATGAAATGAGCTGGTTCCTGGAAGGTTATTCATAACCCATGCATGCTCTTTCCATATGACACCTAGAGCAAAATCAAAGGATTTTCCTGGGGATGCCATGAATGGCTAATTTCATTTCCTGGGATCAAAGCAAATTTAACATGCTAATTGAACCTCAGATCTCTGTAGTTTAAATACCTCCAGTCCTTTGAACTTATCCTTGTGTTTTTTGGATGTGTCAGTTATGCAAGACTGGGGGTCTTCTGACTGCTCTTCCCATCACATATTTTATATGTAATAAAAAACAATTAGATACAGCACTCAGAGCTGGCTGTCTACGTCACAGTCCTCACAAGTCAAAAGTCTATACCGTCCTTACCCACAGACGGACGTCTGTTGTACCTGATGTTGTTTGGGATGCCACTGTTTTCCTTGTGGCATTTATTGCCACACTGTTATTGTTTGAGGCGACATGACCCCATACCTTGGCTAGTTGTCCCAGCAGTTCTCTCTCGTAATGGACCTTGTCCATGATAATTCTGGAGCCCCCTTATCAGCTTGCTTTATTACTATGCTGTTGTCACACCATTCAAAATCAATAGCCAGTTGTTCCTCCCTGGTACAATTATAGAACCTAGGTTGCGGTTCTGACACAACCTCTGAATATCTACTTCACATAAGTGTTCAACTACTGTGCTGCAGGGTAATATGCTGGCATAAAGGTGGATCTTTTCTTTAATATGCTAGCCCCCGATTCCCCCGTATACCATGCCACTGTCTCCCTGTGTCTGTGTGGGCTCACTGTTATCTGTACTAAACATAGCTTTTAGCATCAAACTCCTTGTGAATTTATGTAAATCAATAACAGTGTGAAATTCATTAATTGCATGGGTCGGTACAAATGTAAGTCCCTTTTGCAGCACTTTCAGTTCACTATCTGTTAAAATATAGGCACTAATATTGACCACATTTATAGCTACAGTCTCAATTATTGCTGCAGTTACCTTCGGATTTATTGCCTCATGCCTCAGGGGTCATCCTCTGTTGCTTCCTCATTCTCCTCTTGCCCTGTCTTGTCCACCGTAGTTGTATTGCTGCTGTTGAAAATGCACTACTTTGGGGCTCCTCCATGGCATTTCCCTGTAGTTGCTCCAGGTTTGCTGAACCTGTAGTGCTGCAGCAGGTTGGGGTGGGGGCTGTTGCTCCCCCCACCTGGATAAAAAAGGTGACTCGGCATTGATGTCTTCAGAGGCACTTCCTGACATGTATGTGTCCCTGTTATTGGTAGTGTGTTCATTAATATCTGGAATCACTGTATTTCCATTGTTGTTCTGTTTCCATAGAATGGAGCAAGGTTGCTTCCTGTTTTTATGGCTCCAGTCAAATACCCACTCCTGCTCATAGTCTCTCTGGTCTCTGATGAATTTTCTGTCTTTGAGCTTTTGGATTTTCATGTTTCATGAACACCTAAGGACAGGAGCTGTTCACTGCGCCCTTGCCCCAAATTAAAACCGGGAGCCCTGCCGCCTGCTGGTACCCTAAACCGCCTAAATTGTAACCTGCCGTTAGGTCACCCTAAGCCCGTTGGGACTTTGGATTGCTCCTCTGCGCTCCCAGTGCTTGAGGGTCACTCCAAGCCCGATGGGGCTAAGGATCGCTCCTCCGTGATCCCCTGAGCTGCTGTGGATGCACCTCTGTAGCCTAAGGGACCCGCCTCTCAAACCGCTTCACCAGCGGTTTCCACCGTAAATTGCGTATTGCACCTCCAAGTAGCCAGATGACTGGGACCGCCCACCGTGCCCAAGCCCAGTTGCTGTACCAGGAGCCCGGGCGCAAGTTGGTACCTAGAATCGCTAAAGCCGTATTTTATCGATAAATCCTTCCAAGCCCCCCGGGGCTTAGGATCGCTCCTCCCAGCTCCCAGCACTGCCACTGACCCACCTCGATAGTCTATGAAACCCGCCTCTGTACCTCCAAGTAGCAGGGTGATGGGGACCGCCCACCGTGCTCAAGCCCAGTTGCAGGACCAGGAGCCCGGCCGCAAGTTGATACCTTGAGCCGCTAAAGCCGAATCTATCGATAAATCCTTCCAAGCCCTCTGGAGTTTAGGATCGCTCCTCCCTGCTCCCAGCACTACCGCTGACCCACCTCAATGGTCCCTGAAACCTGCCTCTGGAACTGCTGGCCAAGCGGTGTCCAGGGGAAGACTGCGCTCTCGCCCTCTATGCACCCTAGTTGTAGGGCCGCCCGCCGCACTCACACCCAGAAACAGTACCAGGAGCCTGGACGCTTGTGAGTACCTTGTGCTGCTAAAGCCATAACAGCGGTAATTTTCCCTTCAAGCCAATTTCTGGACTTAGGATTCTCTCCTCCTCCGACCCAGTGCTGCCATAGAACCACCGCCGCAGCCTAAAGGGACCTGCCCATGGAACCGATCACCTCTCAACTAACGCTATAGACTGCACCTTGCCCCTCCCAGGAAGCCTGCTGTTTCAGGGGCTGCCTGCCACGCTCACACCCAAGAAGCAGAACCATGAGCCCGGTCACTTGCTGGCACCTTGAGCCGCCAAAGCTGTAATCACTGTTGGGTCCTTTCCCTCTTAGCCCTTGTGGCCTCAGATTGCCCCTCCCCTAGCATCTCACCATACTCACCCACTTACTTATCCCCCAATGTGCTTGTCTGCACTTCTTATTCTGCCTGGTTAACATTGACTAACCCTATCTCTGATACTGTTAACCACACTGCTTGTTATATACCACACTGAACAATGCTGTATGTATGTACTGACCAGTGATATCTTACCTAGATCAGTGCCACTGCTATCTCAGCCACATAACCTCTGCTCTACTGTCTAAACATTGTATTGCCTTGCTTATTGTATTGTCTATGTTAAAACACACACAGTATGTATTGTCTTGTACTCTCCCAGGTCGTGCCTGAAAATAGTCACTAGCTGGTTAGTGCACTTACCCGGTTAAAAAAAACTAAATAAATAATGTTGTGGAATTTGATTGTTTCTGCTAATAGGATACGATAATTGGCATGTTCTGCCGATGAGGTAAAGAGGTTAGCAACTGTTTCTCTTTGTATAAGCTCCTCTTTCACTTGTTGCTCCACTTCACTGGTGTCTGCCAGAATTAACATCTGTATGTTATTTACTTCTTGACAAAGATCCAGTGCGGCTTGAAACATTGAAGTTCTGTGGGTGTACAGTAGTAGCCACAGACGTGGTCAGATATTTCCAGATATTTCACAAAATTTCTAGAGTTTCTCTCTGCTGCCCTTACTGTGGAAATGCAGAAAACATGCAAGTTCTCTAAAAATATCACAGAAATGTCAGGAAATATCTACCTATGTCTTTGCCTGTGACTCTATGTGTGGGGTGTGTTTTTATTATTATTCTATTTTAATAAAGTTATATAGTTGGAAGAACTGCTGACTTCCTGTTGATTTCTTGAGCAGAGTGTTCGAAACCAGCTTTCCTCTACAAATGATTGCCTGATAAAAGAGCATTTTTTTTTATGCCACACTCAATGTTTTCAGCCCTGTGTGTTAGCTCAGTCTGTTTGATAAAAGAAGTAGAACAACAGGTGCTGTGGTCTTATGACTAGGACGGGGTATGAGTCTGGGGCCACCACCTGTCACGAACCCACTCCTGGGGTCAGGTCCACTGGGTTCACAGTGCCCACCCCTTTAAGTGCGATTCATGATAGGAGACAAACAGGGATATCCTCCTGTTTGCTTTGAGTCAGGGCCCAATATCAGTCTAGAGTCTAGGGGTCAGATATGAACCCTTTCTTGGCTATTACACGCAGGCTGGATACCCAGGATATCATTACACTTTATTTGGGGTAGCAGTGTAACATCTGATCTGGCCTTCTCCCTACAGGGCATGCAACAGCTTGGTTCACAACCCCCTGCCCACTCAACTGAGACTCTAGTATTTTCCCTTAACCTGCCGGATTACTACAGAGATTCATCACAGTTTGACTGCATACAATGACACTCTAAGCATATAACAGTTGTATTAGATTATTAATACTGTTCCACCATTCACACACAAAATGAACAAGTCTCAGGCAGCATTTTAAGGAAAAACAAAGTTTACTAAAACAAAAAAAAATAGTAACTAAATAGAGTACACTAAAACAGAACATATATAAATTCTGGTTACAGTCAGAGAAATAAAACTGGACAATTATACAGGAACAAAGCACCTTGCAACTGATTAACTAAATTCTACCTTAGTTTCAGTTGGCAAACTGGTTTAGGCTTTAGTTACCAATCTTTGCAGAAGTGTCTCTTAGGAGTCCAGAAACTGAAGTGGCAGTCCTCTCAGCCAGGCTTAACAATATGTAAGCAATAAGGCACGAAGGAGTGTGTGTAAACCATATTTTACAGCACGGCCAGGGGCATAGTAAGGTACGAGACTGAAGGCTGAGTGACTTCAGCTACTGGCCGTGCTGTAAAATATGGTTTACACACACCCCTGTGTGCCTTATTGCGTTTATAAAATTGGCTCCTTTTTTTTCACTTTTGACTATTGGGAAAAGTATGTTTATATGTAGAAAAAATAGATTTACTTGTGTGCATTTGTGATAAAATAGTCCTTCTGCCCACTGCAAGTGATGTCATCGATGATATCATTGTATTATTGCCTACTGTCTTCTTCCTGTTTTTTTTTCTCTGTTGTTCTCCACGTTCAAGATATGAAATGTTTGTCATGGAACATTTACCACGGAATACATGGATTCAAAGTTCTGCTCAGTTCCACTGGCAGAATGTTTCTCTCCCAACACACTGTACATAAGCAATAAGGCATGAAGAGGTGTGTGTAAACCATGTTTTACAGCATGGCCAGGGGCGTTCTCTGTTGTTCACATTCAAGATATGGAATGTTTATCATGGAATGTTTACCATGGATACATGGATTCAAAATTCTGCTCAGTTCCACTGGCAGAATGTTTCTCTCCCAACACACTGTACACACAGGGTGGGATATTCAAAGCTGCGCAACTGAGTTGCGCCTGCACAAGAGTGGAAATGCGCCAAAGAGCGATATTCAGTGGGAGACAATACGCAGCACAAATCGCAGTGTGCCAATGCACAACCCTAATGAATGCATGCGCAAATGCAGGGGGCGTAGCCATGAATAAGCAGCACAGTGCAGTATTCAACATCAATCCGATGACGCAAGCGCGGAGCAACAGGGACATGTATGGAGCAAACTTGAGCCCATAAAAAGATGCAGCAAGCAACGGAAGGAGGCTTGCACCCTGGGGAGCAGGGGGGAGAGAGACAGAGAGAGAGAGAGAGACAGTGGCCAGGCAGGACAGCAGCAGGGGTGCAAGACAGGCACAGAGGCAGGAGGTGCAACAGGCCGTGGGACTGGGCGTGTGACCCTGAAAGTGCCTGTGTGTGTGAGCAGCTCAGTGTGTGTGTGTGTGTGTGTGTGTGCGTGGTGTGTGTGTGTGTGTGTGTGTGTGTGAGATATCAGTGGGGCAGCAATGGCAGTGTGAGCCTGTGAGCCCGGACAGAGGAGTGGCAGTGGGAGTACCTGGATGGGTTGGAGGAGGAGGAGGCCACAACCAACAGAATGCCAACAGGGAACCCCTAACACAGGTGTGTATCCAATGCAGGGGCACATGCAACAGCACACAGCAGAGATTGCCCAGGGTGACAGCTGCACGTGGGGGGGCAAGACAAGCCCGGCCATCGCCAGTGCAATCTTCCAGATGGAGGCAGTAATGAGGGGTGTGAGGAGGCAGGAGGCAGAGCGGCATGGCTGTGGAAGGGCCTGGCAGTGGTACACCCTGAAAAGGTGGTACCATGCCCGCACAACCTTTGAACAGTACAGTGACACCGAGATTGTGGGCCCGGTACCACCTGAACCAGGCAATCCTGAGGCAGCTCTGTGAGCTGTGCAGTGATGAGATGCAGGCACCCACAAGACGGAGCCATGCCCTGTCGGTGGAGACCAAGGTCACGGCTGTCATGTGCCTGCTCACCACGGGTACCTTCCAGAGACCAACAGGGGACACCACGGGCATAACCCAGTCAGCCGCATCATGGCTCCTTACACACATCCTCAACGCACTGCTGCCACATGCTGCAGAATACATCCATATCCCCAGCGCATAGGCAGAGTGTACAGCGAGCATGCAAGAGTTCCACAGGGTGGCACATATGCCTGGCATGCTAGGGGCCATCGACTGCACCCATGTAGGCATCTGCTCACCACCTGGTCTGGAGGGGGTGGACTACATCAATAGGAAGGGCTACCCTGGTGTCAACTGCCAGGTGGTGTGCGATATGCGAGGGGGTGCATAATCAATGTCTGTGCCACACGCCCTGGTGGAGCACATGATGCCTTCATCTGGCACCAGTCAGTACTGTGCCACAGGTTCAAGAGTGGGGACATCCCCACCGGCCACCTAGCAGGTGAGTATGCAGCTGGAATGGGCAGCCAGGCACAACAGTGCCGGGTGTGGGGGGATGCTAGGCCGGGGCCATCAGAGGGTGTAACTGGGTAGGCGGGGGGGCAGCCACACAGACCACCATGCTAACCACACATGTCTCCACACAGGTGACAGCGGATACCCACTCAGGCCCTGGCTGCTCACCCCACACAGGTGCCCATCGACCCCAGCGCAGGAGCAATACAATGAGGCACACGCCAGCAAACAGAACATCATCGAGCATGTGTTTGGGCTGCTGAAGGCACGGTTCCATTGCCTGGACAGGTCTGGCAGTGCCCTACAGTACAGCCCCTTGAAGGCCTGTGGCTTATTCCTGGCCTACTGTATGCTATACAACATGGCCACTGACCGTGGAATAGCTGTCGAGGTCAAACAGGGGAACAGCAGTAGGGACAACGTGGATGCCGGGCCAGGTGGTGGTGGGAAGCCACCTCCCCATTGACAGGAATCCTGGCTGCACAGGATGACCCAGCAGTACCAGGACACAATTGCAGAGGAGCACTACGGTGCATGCAGGTAGGTGAACATGACCACACACATGACCCAGGGACCATGGCACAGTATACAGTCATGCAAGGCCGGACCCCATGACAGACATGGCCTGAGGGTAGCGTGGACGGGCATGGGACTGGACTCCATGGAAGCACCCTGGACAGTACTGTAGACCCCACCCGCACACCCCCACACACCCCCCACAGACACATGCACGTACACACCCAGAGGCCACCAATGGGCATGTGTCAGATGCTGAACACCAGTGCACAGTAGTGGCTGGTGTTGTGTTGGCATCATCATGCACATGCCACAGTGGCTAGCGGCTGGGTGGGTGTGCACAAGGCGGGCGTGTGGCATGGACCATGGATGGCATGACCCTGATATGAACACGCACACGCTACACCAAGGTGCACACAGGACTGCAGCAGACAGCGGACAGGGAGGGTGGCCGATCAGGACTGCAGTGCAGTTGCACGGCTGCCACAGACACGTGACCAGCCCCGCTGAGACCACCCAGCAGAATGCAGGCTGTGAAATGGCCACAGGGGGTGTCACTGATGGTCCCCCAGGTGTGTTACTGTGGTAACTCAACCGGTCCCTTGCAGATGTCAGCGGGCTCCCAAACAGGCCTGCTCCAGGCATGCCCGGAATGCCCACTGTGGATCCCGGCATCGACACTGATGGGGTCGCATGATGCCGGGACTGAGGGGTGGATATTGCACTCTGTGGGGTCTGTGGCAGACGTCCATGCACCAGGGTGGCCAGTGGTGCTAGGCCAGCTGTGACCGTAGTGGTAAACTGATCCAGGGCTGCAGTTATGTCCTCCCGCATGCATGTGGTCTTGGCCAGGAGCTGCTCTTAGTCCCAGCCATGCCTCCCTGTGGACTGGCACAGTTCTGTGCAGAGTGCATGCACCCCTGCCACGACCAGCATCTGTTGCTCCATGGAGGCCCTGAGCAGATGGGTGTGCTTCATCAAGAGGTCAGCGCCTGGGGGTATGAGCATTCCGCCGACCCATGGGTGTTGCGTGACCCTGCAACACAGCCCCCCGCACTGGTGGGGGCTGCACAGTGGGGCCCCCTTGGGGCTGATCACTCTGCGGTGCAACGGCAGTGGCCACTGCACCCGTCCCCCCCAGCCCCGTCCTGCTGCCGCTGCTGCCCCTCCAGCCGCTGCATGCATAATGGTGCTGGGGCAGCTACACCACCACCACCACCCTCTTCAGACTGCGCTGCACCATTGGTGCCCAATGCCTCGCTGGGTGTTGCAGCCGGTGGGCAGACAACTGCCACCAGGGCACCATCTGCACTGCTGTGTCGGATGCGTGGCATGGGTGCCTCCCCCCTGATTGGCAACACCACTGTCAAGGATAACAGTCACATCGTCATCGGTCCCGGACCCCACCCCGATCTGTGTCTCAGCATACTGGATGCCATGGCTGGCATCCTGCTGAAACACTGCCAGGGCCTCGTCCACAACCAGGCCACAGGCATCCGGTTGGACAGTGGGGATGGGCTGTCTGTGGTCTGGACCCCGGACACCGGTGGAGGTGGATGGATGGTCCTCCAGGTCCAGGACTGCACCCATGGTGGTAACTCCCACCCCTGCCGCTGTCTGCAGGTGCGCCAGAGCTGTAAAGGAACACAGTCGCATTTGTGCCACTGGCACACACCCCTGTCCCCCCAACCCCTGCCCCCTTCCCCAGGTGCTGCTGTACCTACCATGCAGTGATGGGCTGCCCCCCCATCTTGAATCTTCCACCGGGCACACCCTCGATGGTTCTGCACTGCATGGATGCCGACACCAGCTCCTCCTGCGGCGTCAACTGTGGCACATCAGGCTGTTCACCGCCCACGGCAGCACATGTGGCCTGGGTGGTGGCCACCTTATCCTTGATCCTCCTCTGGTCCATGCCTACCTTTTTCTTGCACTCCTGTGCTGTCCTCTGATGGCTGCCCTGATAGTTGACAGCCCTGGCCACTCCCTCCCATGCAGCCACCCTGGCCTGTGGGGTGCCTGTTGAGCCACACAGGAGGGGCTTCTGGTCCAGGTAGGTGTCGAAGAGGGCATCACTCTCTGCCCTCGTGAAGTTGGGCCTGCGCTTCCGTGCAGGCCCCTGCTCCTCAACCTCTTCATGTTCTGACATGCTTATTCCTGTGGGTATGAACATGTGGTTGGCGATGGCTGCAACACACAACCCCCTCCCAATCCACTGTCCCAACAGGCCCACAGCCTGGTGGCTTACCTCTGCAGGATGCAGTACGTCTGGTGCCTGTGCAGTCCCATGCATGATTGAGCAAAGTAAATCACATGCAGACGAGGGATGCGCACCGTAATAAGATGCACATGTCTCCATTGGCGCTGTGGATATGCTGATCAGCCCTTCTGCATATTCCAGCTGAATATCGTGAAGTTGTGCCATGCGCATTGGTGTTGCGCATGCCCAAGTCATGGCACAACTGTATGACATGTGCAGTAGGCTTGGCGGTGCGCATGCATGCACTGATGTCGCATATGTCGGTGGTGCATCCCACGTACACTGCACTATTTGCGGTACAGTGCTCTGCCACCATTGGGCATGTGGCACTCATGCGCTATGTGCCCTATGGCGCCCGTGAGTGACTGGCCCCATGGAATGTGGGGCACATGCCTCTGTGCGCACCATGCATGGTGTTCCCACTGTGCTGTTACAGCAAGGTGTGCGTATGACCTATGACCTCACGTGTGCCCTTTGACCCTCCGGGTGACCTGCAGCACCTGCCAGAGCTGCCCCAGCTGTATCACGTGGCACCAGGGAATGCATGATTTGGAATGGCAGCGCATCACCATGCGAGTCGTGAACCCACAGCACGTGTGGCTTGTGCGCTACTGGGCGCCATTTTGAGTTCCCAATACCTGGATAGAGCATGCCACACCATGGCACTGTGAGGGCTCCCAACTAGAGCCAGGTGGAACTTGTCAATCTTGTGGTCCTGGTTGAGCCACATGTGGGTTGTCTCATTGGCCAGGTGCCCCTGAATCAGCCACATACGAAGGTGTGGCAGGAGGTGGCTGAGGGGATGGAGGAGGCCACTGGGGCACAGTGGAGGGGGAAGAAGTGCCATCACCACTATGGGGACTTGAGGAGGAGGGATCCTGACAGGCTTCGGGTACTAAAGGCATGCATCCAGAGGGGTGCCGTGCCACGTCCAGGTGAGTGCACTACATCCATGTCTGTGCCATTCCAGTGTTCTGTGGGGGCCAGCAGGGTGTCACATCATGCTGCGGGGGGGCTGTGGTCGCACACTTTGTTGGCCGTGGCAGCGCACCGCCACTGTGCAGGGCCAGGGGGATTGCTGTGCTGGGGGGGACTGTGGGGTGTTGCCAGGTACTGATGTGTTCTTCTCAATGTCTCCCTACTAGGCCCTGAGGATGGGTGCCGTGCATGGCTGGCAGGCACTGCTGGTGGATGGGGGCAGGCCAATGCAGAAGCACAGCCACAGGGTGCAGGCCACATGGGCAGTGCGGCAAGACAGGTGCTGGTTGCACCACAGCAAGCAGGTAGGCACTCTTCCTTGGTCCGTTGTTGTGCAGGTGGGGGTGGGCCACAGCCCCCTGTGCACATGGCCATTCCAGCTGTGCAGCGCCGGCAGGGTCCATTGCACCATGCTGTGGCTATCGCACAGGTGTGTGGCTGCTGCAGGTGGGCTGTGGGTGCACCCGTGTTCCAGCCCTGCCACTGCCACCCCGCCACTATGCCCTGTTGCCTGGCCACCATGGTTGTGGTGTGCGTCACGTAGGTGGTGTTGGTGTGCATTGCCCCGTATGGCCCTGGATTGTTGGGATGGCAGCTCATGTGGTCACACACGCTGTGGGTGACTGTGTGCTGTCTCAGGGGTGCATGTCACCACTGTCCACCTCGCATGGTGGGTGGGCTACAGTCATATAGACATACATTGATACCATGTCCCCTCCTTTGTTCAAGGTGGCCAGTGGGATGCTGTGAACACATGGCTACTACGGCGGATTCTGTGGGTCGCCACAGCCACACTCCAGGTGGTGCAACTCATTCATCAGGCCCTGTGTAGGCCACAGAGAAGACGGTGCACCAGGCACCAATAGGGCAGGGATGCCTATCGGGCCCGTTGGCCTGCACCCACTTCCCTTCCCTTCCCTGTCTCCCCTCCCTTTCCCTCCCTTGTACGCTTACCCAACCATGTCCCCAGTCCCCCTGCCTCCCGTCCTCAACCTACCTTTCTGTTTGTGGCCACCTCATTCCTTGTTCCCTGTTAATCTGTACATAGCTGTTGTTACATGGTTTTAATACACTTTTGTACTGTTAGCCATCTGTGTCTGTGTCTACTTTGCAGCTGGCATGTGGAGCCATGCTGCAGTGGTGTCCATGGTGGCTGAGTGGTACATCTGGGGTTGACTGGAGCTTGTGCTGGGTAGTCTGTGCCCAGTGACATGTGGGTGTGCCCTGGGGCATACATGTGCACTCTGTATGTGTTGTGTGACATGTGTATTTTGTGCTGTTGGCATGTGTATTGCCAGCAGGGTTCCAGGTGGTGTGTCCCATGCCTTCCTGAGGGTGTTGCCGGCGGCTGATTGCTGGTGGACATTGGTGCCACTCAGCCTCTGAGCACCACTGTGGTGCACATGGTTGGGGGCCTGTAGCCATGTGTCTGCCATGCCTCCCACCTGGCATCCTCTGCACCCTGGTGGTGGTCTGTCCTGCTCTAGTGGCATGCTCCCTGCTGTGACTGTTGTCCTGTGTCCTGACCCATGCACTTCTGGCCCTTGCGCAGCCCTGGTTGTGCTATGCCGCATGCTGGTTTTCTCCCTGGCACAGCCCTGGTTGCGCTATGGTGCATCCCTGTGATATTCAGTCATGTTGTGCTGGTGCTTGCTGTCATGTGCAACCTTTGAATTTCGCATTCGGTGCACACTGGCACAATGTACTTGCACTGCACAGCTGTTGCGCCTGCCTCTGGCGCATTTCTGAATATCCGGGCCATAGACAACAAAGGCCTTTGTTACGGGCACAGACTCAGTTATCTCACTGTCAGGGCAAGAAAAAGAGAGTTCCCTGATAAGCAGTTAAAGGGGAACTGTCAGCCTTGACCCTCGTTTTTGTGGAGAATTCCATCAGTGTGCCTCTATGCACACACTGATCACCTATGATGCACAGAATAGCCATAGATGTACTTTAGAGCACTATTCTTACCAGTATTCATTATTTTTAAGAACTTCCACTTTCCTTCGGTACCCCATTCACCCAGAAGCATAAGGCAATCAAGAGAGCATGTCTGACACTGAGCACTGGCACGGAAACCAATTTTTACACATACCCAGGCTGACAAGCTATATACAGCATGTATCTTCTATTGCTGTAGAGACCTGCCCATTTTTACATAAAACCGAGGGCTGAGAAAGTTAGAAAAAAGCTTTTAAAAGCAGTCGCTACTAAATTCTACCTTAGTTTCAGTTGGCAAACTGGTTCAGGCTTTAGTTACCAATCTTTGCAGAAGTGTCTCTTAGGAGTCCCAGAAACTGAAGTGGCAGTCCTCTCAGCCAGGCTAACAATATCAGAGAGGAAAGAATGTTCCACCCAGCTTGTAAGGTCACAGCTCTGTGATGATGTGCGCTGTGAGTCACTCTCATTCCTGCATAATTAATTAGTAACATGCAATTGCACAAGGCCAAATGTTTCGGCTTACTGCACTTTTGAAATCTGCAGTTTCAGCAATATTTCAATAAACAGAGTCTGTTTTCTCAGTAGGGAAGCACAGAGCATGGTTTATGGCAGGTTAGAATTAACCCCTTTGATATTTCAGAAATATATCCTGAAAGCCACTTTACATATTTGGTTGAAATTTCACATATGTCTATCAGAAACATCTTCCCTCTTGGTGCTCATAAAATGCAGCATTTTATCACTGTTTTCCTGGGTTCCTAACAGTGGCTTCTGAGAACCTGGTTTAATGACATTCACAAAGATATTGGCAGATCTGTGTTAGTTTCCTTCAAGCCAGCTGCTTCCTTAGGTCAGAGAGAGGACAGAATTTTTTTTTAAAAGTCCAGCCTGTCATAACATCCCATGAGGCTCTGCTGTCACTGCCACATTTCATAAGCAGAATTCCATAAAAAATTATCTCTCTCTCTCTCTCTCTCTCTCTCTCTCTCTCTATATATATATATATATATATATATATATATATCTCAACATTATGTACAAATAAGAACTGGCAGATGGCTATTATTGCCATACCACCCAAAACAGACAAGCTTAAAGCAGAGAGACTCAAACTCCAGAGCCAGAAGTTGTAACCCCAGTGAAGGTTCAACACACACTATTGCTTGAGCAAAATAAAAAGTATTGCCAGCAAATGCCAAAGTCAAATGCAGAATTACAAAGATAAGCCAAAGGACAAATTAGCCATGCAGTCAGGTGCCCCAGCTCTTCACCACATAAGGGCTTCATCAGGGGGTGGCTACCTGGTGTTGGTCACACCTTTATATACAAAAGTTCATATGACATCACAACCACATTGATAAATGAAACATGATGCACAATTACATGAAATGAAGTACAATACAACATAGTAAAAAGAATGTTTTGTTGGTAAGCAAAATAGTGCTTCTGATCAAATAAACATTGCCCCTATAAAATTTTCAGATTTCAGTTTCATGGTTAATAAATACTATCTCAATAAAGAAAACTATCTCAGAGAAAAATGATCAGAAAAAGGGGTGACTACACAAGTACTAAACAAGCATTAGTGCGTGTTGGACCTTCACTGGAGTTACAACTCCTAGCTGTGGAGTGCAAGTCTCCCTGTCTTAAGCTTCTCTGTTTTGGGTGGTAGCACAGCAGCTGTTGTTCTACTTCTGTTACCTTACATCAGTGCTGTGACCTGGGTGCTGTTTGGAGCACAAACAGCTAGAGGTGAAGGAACTGGTGTTAACAAGCCGCTGTGCTGTGAATTGGAATGGACTGTAGACAAAGTAACTCACAAAGCAACTTATGCCATGAGGACTTATGAGTTCTGATGGGCATACTGATGGGGATATTGAGGAGTCTTAGCCTGTATGTCTTACTGTGATGGATGACATTTCCACGAGGAAGGCTTCAGCTAAACAGCATCTGGCAGTGACGGGCAACATCTCAGAGGAAGGTAAGCTTGTTCTCAACTTTAAAAAGACAACTATTTATGGAAATAAACTTAACCTATAATCTTAGTAGTTTAGAACAGTACTTGGACAAAAATATTGCACAGAGGGGGTGCTCAGAATAACCATAACACCATCCGGAGGTTTTGACGATTATGAACCACAAACTGAGTGAGAGGAGGTGGTGCAAAACTGTGCATTAACCTTTGCTTAATTGATCATCTAGAATGACAGTATCAAACACGAAAAACTCTGAAAGGAAATAGCAGAGACCAAAAGAAACTCTTAAGAAATTTATGAATCAGGGCTGGCCCAGTGGAACGGAGGGCTGAGGCATCGATGCCTTACCTCCTGCCACGTCGGTGACCCGTGTTCATGGTGTGAGCAGGTCACTAGAGGTCAACCGGGGAGGGAGAGGATTGAGTGTCCAGAGGACAGCACTCCTTTCCTGATGAGGGTAACCTGGCAGTCCTGCCAAATGACTGCCCCCAGGTGGAGGCCTGATGACAGAACAGGTCAGGGATGCCAAGGAAGGACGGGTGCTGTGGAGCTCCGCAGTGTGCATACGCCTCCATGTATGATGCTGATGTGTTGCACCCCAGCAACGGGGAGGGAAAAAAACAGGAAAAAGGTGGCTACCAGCGATATGATACCGGTCCTCTGTGGGCTCCACACTTGGCCAGCTGGGTACCTATGTTCTGTTGAGGTAAGCCCTGGTGGGCCAGTAGAAGGGGGTTGGTTGCTATGTGGAGGAGCACAAACAGAATATGAAAAAAGAAATTTATGAATCATACTGAATTTGGGAAGCTGGATAAGGCACTACAAGCAAAATTAAAGAATCACAAGACAGATGCCATTAAAAGAGGAGATGTAATTGGTCCCGGTTTCAAAAGGAGAGGTTTATATCAAGAGGCAGATCACACTTAAAACATCACCCCCATGGTAGATTCCAAACAAATAAAAGCAGTACAAAAGCCACTGGCAAGGATCAGCACTCAGATTCAGTAATAGGACAGGGAGGTGCCAGTTAACTATTCCAACCCTGTAATTTCTTCTTAAGCTTGTATCCCTCTTCTTGCCTTTCTCTTTCCTTTTAAGTGAACATTCCGGCTGTACCCAGTTATAAGCCTATCTGTTGTAAAGGCCCTCTCGCTCAAATGTTGATGTACATATGTATATTTTTCTTCTTTGTATAATATTGCATTATGTTTTACCATGTTACTGTACTATGATTTTTGTATGACCAGGTCCATCTTGCAAATGAGCCCTGCTCAATGGTGCCCACCTGGATAAACAATAAAGATTCTGATTGATTGATTGATTGAGGTGACACCTCGACCTCCCATGGTCAGCAAGCTGTTAGCTTTTTGGAGGCAAATATATTACAGAGGAACTCAGGTCAGAAGACAAAATCGGAGGAGAAAAAAGACATGGAGGGGGAAGAGGGGCGGGAGGAGATCCCGCAACAAGACCCAAAACACAGAGTGGCAAATAATTAACTTATCTACATTTGAACTAATTATAAATAAAGTTCCCCTTATAGCCTGAGACAGTGTGGGCATCAGGGTGGTGTAGGGACAGATGGAGAATAGTGGTGGGTACCCCTCCTTGTAGTGTGCCCCCCCAATCTCCAGATAGGACTGTAAAAAAAAAGAGAAGGTTCTTCTGGTTTTCCCTGCTGCCAGGTCCTGTGCAGACCCCACCCCCCGAGCAGGCAGCATGAGCAGTGGTCACCCACATGCTGGGACTGCTGTCACTGCTCAGCATGTGACTTATGGTTTGAAATCAAGCTGGTGGTGGATGGCTGGATTTGGGGTTCCAGAACCAGAACCCTGAGTCCCTGTTTTAAAAAAAAGTACTGTTTTTTAGAGAGATGATGTGGGACTGTGGAGAAGAGAGGACACAGAGAGCGCAGCAACAGGAAGGCTTACCTGGAGGGTAAAGCTGTCCCTGGGACTTGTCTATGTGCCTTTGCTGCCTTTGGTCACCAGTTTTGCTGTTCACTGTGTGGTCAACAGTACTGCTGGGCTGGCCAAAGAGGAAGAAGAGTCAACAATCTCAGTGTGGGCGCCATTCTGCCACATTTTTTATTTTTTTGATATATTAAAAGTATAGCAGTTCCTCATTGGTGGCATTCCAAGAGCTGCATCTTGTGAGGGGAGCGTTGGGCATCTGCAGCACCTGCCAGGTCCCCTGCCACCCCAGTCATCCACTGCACCACCTGCAATTCCATCCACAGGTCCCTCCCTCTTACAGCACCTCCCACCTCCTGCGGCAGTATTCTTCACCCTGGGCTGGGGCAGTGAGTCAGTGGCAGCACATGCTTCAAGGTGCTGACCACCTGGATTTTAAAAAAAGGAAAGCAGGTTTATTGTTTAAGCACACCTAGGGTGCTTCCCAAAATGGCTGAGAGCTGAGAGGGTGGGTCAAGGGACCCAGTATTTAAATGAATAAGTATTTAGTGGGCATAGCGATGCCCAAAGGAGGGCTAGGGCACAGGAAGCCCTGAATTATATTTAAATATTTATGAAAAGGCAGGGCCAATGGTAGAAAGGCCCCAACAGTGGCAAATAGTTGTTTAAAAGGGCAGCTCCTGAGGGAGCCATATTTAAAAGGGCAACAGTTTGCAAAAGGGTTAAGAGGGGCCCAGTAAGATAAAACCCTCAGATTAAAAGGGGGCCCAGCAAAGGTAGGCCCATAGCCAATGGGGGCCTAGCAAGGAAGGCCCATAGATTAAACAGAGGCCCAGCAAGAAAGGCCCACAGTTAAAAGGGACCCAGCAAGGAAAGCCCATAGATTAAATAGGAGCCCAGCTAGGGGACCCCGTAACTAAAGGGGGGTCTAGCAAGAGAAGCCCGATAATTCAAAGAGCACAACAAGGCAAACAAGGAGTTGGCTAGTAGCCCGAGATAGGTGGGCATGAGGCAATAGGGCATTTGCACCATAAGTCTGGAACTATCTATCAATCAATCAATCAAGTCTTTATTTAACCAGGCGTTCATCGTTGAGCAGAAGCTCATTTGCAAGATGGACCTGGGTGGAGCATGAACAATTGTATATACAGGTCAACACAGGTATTTACAAGGCAATACAGATAATACTCTTTACAGAGAGGAAGAAAAAGAAGTTCATATGTACATAGAATTATACAGATATTGTACAGATTACACGGTATTTACATACATAGAAGTGTCTATAGGAAGATAAAGCAGGTTATCTAAGGTTGCAGGAGGAAGTAACGGAAGAAAAAATAAAATAAAAATATACACCAGGTAGAGGTGAAGGTAGGGGAAGAGAGGGAGGGAAGTAGGGGAGAAAGGCTAGGAGGGCAGGTGCACAGAAAGGAGTTGGTAAAGCTGGATGTAGAGAAGGTGGATGGAGAAAAGGAGTATGTGTGAGCCCGAGTTGAATGCTATAGCATGAGGGCATGGTAGGATGTCACAACCCAGGGTAGTGAGCTCCTATCCGAGGTTGGGAAAGGAAGAATAAGGGGATGGATGGGCCTAGTGTTGATAAGACAGGGGATAAGAGAGAACAATTAGGCTGGTGAGGAGCAAGCTGGGGGTCAGTACTTAAAATTGGGTCTAGGCGTGGCTATATACCAGTGCAGACACCGTACTGGGTCTGAGTGGGTGAAGCAGTTACATACTTCTCTGATTGTACGAAATAAAGCATCTTGAAAGCATTTATACCGATTAGAGTGCTTAATTTGAGGGTTTTGTAGATCGTTCCATAAGGTAGGTAGCACGAAGCTTATGGCTGCCCTGCGAGGCGGGATTTTGCTTTTGGGTACTTTAAGTGTAATAGCTGAGTAACTTCTTAACGCTGTGATTTCCAATATATACTCAGGGGAAGACAGCAGGAGATATAGTAAGGCAGCTTATTAGAGATGGCTCTATAGGTCCAGAGAGCGCTTTCTGTGGCACCTGAACTTTAGTGATGTCCATCCCACTGCCGCATATAGGTGCAGTGATGTGTCAAGGGGAGTCCCGTTATAAACCTCAGTGCTCGATGGTAGAGTGTGTCCAGTTTAGCCATGTAAGAGTTGGAGCATTGGCTGTAGAGGAAGTCAGCGTAATCAACCAATGATAGGAAAATGGATTGGACCAGTTGTTTCTTGGCATCTCTGGTGAGAATTGGCTGATTCTAAAAACAGTCCAAGCCTTTGCCGGAGTCGCTTTAGCAAGTCCTCGATATGTTCAATGAAGGAGAGTCTTTGGTCTATCCAAACTCCCAGATACTTGAATTTTGTAACAAATTCTAGTTTTTCACCTAGAACTGTGGTAATTTGGGGAACTGTCCCACTGGACACAGGGTTTGCTGTACGGATAAAAGGAGAGAGGACCATCGCTTTAGTTTTTTTGGCATTAAGGAGTAGCTTTTTTTGGAGGAGTTGGCTTTGCAAAAGGTTGAATTCTGACTGTAGGTCATTACAGGCAGCTTCAGGTGTTGGGCGACTCACGTAGAGAACTGTATCATCTGCAAACAGATGGATATTGGCTTCTTTTATACAGTAGTCGATGTTATTAATGTAGATTGCAAAAAGTAAGGGCCCTAATATAGAACCTTGAGGTACCCCTCTTTGCAGAGTTTTTAAGGGAAACAGGCCTCCTTCAGCTTTAACTTGTTGAAGGCGCCTGTAAGATAGTCAGTGAACCAGCAGAGAGGAGGGTCCACACCTATGGTTTGAAAGGCAGGAGAGGGAGCAGACTATGGTCGACGGTGTCGAAAGCCTTGCTTAGATCAAGGAAAACAGCACAAATAAAGTTTTTGCTCTCAAGATTACGCTGCCAGTCGTTAGTAACTTTGGCGAGGGCTGAGATAGTGCTATGTTTAGCTCTGAATCCAGACTGCATAGGATTTAGAGTTCCCTAGACTCAAGGTGAGTCCTCAGCTGTGCATTTACAATTTTCTCTAGGAGCTTGGACAGGACCGAAGGAGGGAAATTGGCCTGTAGTTATTGAGATCGCCACGGTCACCTGATTTGAACAGTGGTATGACATGTGCTGTCTTCCATATAGGTGGTAAGGTGCCCTGAGACAGGGATAAGTTAAAAGGTGGGTGACGGGTATTGCTAGTACGTGGTAGGCAATTTTTAGGAAGTAAGGGTCAAGGGAGTCGGCCCCAGCACTTTTTCTAGTATCCAACTGAAGCAAGAGGTCCTCTACCTCTTTCAGTGTGGCAGGTTGAAGTGAGAAAGGCGGCGAAGCTATCGGAGTTTCAGGCAGTTGGCTGGCAGTCTGGGAGCGAAGTATGCTTGAGGGGGAGTTATCAAATGCCATGCCTGCAGTAGCAAAGTGGTTATTGAATGCGTCAAGTATATCCATCTTTTCGGTTATAGTCAAGTTGCCAGAGGTGTGATTTACTACTGGCAACTACCCAAAACTGTACCTGAACTGTGTTTATTGCCTACCACTACCTGAAACTGTACCTGAACTGTGTTTACTGTCTATTACCACCTGAACTGTGTTACTGCCCACTATTGCCACAAAGATATTTGTTTGCCTTTGCAACCTATCAATTGCCCCTAGAACTGGTCAAGTGCCCTTGGAATTGGTCAATTGCCCCAAAGCTATTTGTTTGTCTTTGCAACCAGTCAGTTGCCCCTAGAACTGGTTGATTGCCCCTGGAACTGGTCTGTTGCCCCTGGAATTGGTCAATTGCCCCAAAAAGATTTGTTTGCCTTGGCAGTTGGTCAATTGCCCCTGGAACTGGTCAATTGCCCCCAAACTGTTGTGTGCATGCAGTTGCCCCAGGTTGCAGTTGCACCATAGTGTGCCAGTATCTTGTACAAAATGAATTCTGGAATCAGTCTTCAGCAGCCTTAGAAGGGTGTTCAACAAGTGATTTCCTGAATCAGTCTTCAGTAGCCTTAGAAGGGAGTTCAGCAAGTGAATTCCTCAATCAGTCTTCAGCAGCCTTGGAAGGGCGCTAAGCAAGTAAACTCCAGAATCAGTCTGTAGCAGGATCTTCTGAAGAGCCTCATCCACAGCTGTGCTGCTGCAATGTCATATCTGTTGTTTTCTGCTAGTAACAGTTTTCATCCAGGCCCTGTGCAGAGTTGCGCATCCATTTTATTGTTTTCTTCTTCATCTCAGCTCTTCAACATCTTCTGTTTCCATCCCCTAACCATTTGTTGTATTACACTTATCCTTAGCTTGTCCTGCCTGGGTGCCCAGAAATCCATCGTTCGTCTGGCTTCCCAAGATATCTTTATCCTGAGTTCTTGTTTTCCGTGGGGTCCTCCCAACATTTCCTGTATCTGGTATTGGGTCCCAGCAGTCCACAAGAGGGCTGTGGCTGGGTGGTTTCTTGCATCTGGTGTCAAGTCCCAGCAGTCCACAAGAGGGCTGTGGCTGAGTGGCTTCTGCATCCATTGTCTTATCTTGGCTATCCGTCAGAGGACTGTGGCTGGATCCTTGTGCTTGTTCTTCATTGATACATTCTGACAGCCCATCAGCAGGTTTTGTGCTAAAATGTTCTTATGTTGGTTCTTTGTTTTCAGAAACCCAGGTGAGGGGGTGCAGCTGATGGACCCATGGCCTGTTTAAAAAGGCTCTCCATATCCCTTTAGTCCCACAGAAATTTCCATAGCCATGCCGGCCAGTAAGCCTGTTTGTTCCCCTTTCAGGATCTTCCCTGTTTTCTTTTCCTTCTATAACCAATCGACCATCATATGGACAGAGATTTTTATAGGCATGCATGAATTGCAAATTGTATCATTTTTAGAGTCTTGCTATAGCATACTGTAATAGTTCCTGTGTCTGGAGTACTCCGGGGTAGTCACTTGGATAGAGGTGTACCTCATGGTGGGGAAGAGTTACCTGTACAGTATTTACAGTACTTTTACAGTTTAGATGCTCATATGGCTTTTAAGTTATGGTACATTTACAGTTCAGAGGCTCGTATAGCTCTTGAGTTACAGTACCTTCACATGTTAGAGTTTTCCTCTTATAGGAATTTTAGTGTTTAGTCTAGCCCTTTTCCCTGTGACTGTGCCTTCCTTTCCCCCTGGTTATAAATAAATATGGTGAAACATCTGAATCTCATTCATGACTCTTGCCTCTCTTTGTCAAGTGATACCATTCACCTTCCTAGAACATGAAGTGTCCTCCCACCATTCCACCTGTTGGGAGCGATACTGGTGATAGTAATTAATGTGCAATTTACCTGTGTCATCACAACACATCTGCTGTAGTCACCCTTTTGCTATACTTGGACTACAGCATACCACCACACCACCACATATCTGCCGGCATTTTTGTATGATGTTAATGAGAGGAATTTGAGGGACATGAGAAAACGTTTGTTTTAATCCAAATCCATTTTTTTGTCCACAATCACCCAACCCTTGCATAAATGCATATAAGAAAACAGTACTACATGAGGTTTAAAAAATTCTAAAGAACAAAAATAGCAAATACAGGAATAATTTGTCTCATGATGAATGCATAGCACTGAATGAATTAAAGTCAAGGAATGATTTGGTCCTTAAATCCACAGATAAGGGCAATAACTTAATTATGGATAGTGATTTTTACAGAACCAAGGTTATGGATTTACTTTCACATAGACAGAACTACAAATTACTAGGGTCAGATCCACTTTCTAAATATCAGCTAGAATTCATCACTCTATTAGAAAGAGCCAGATCCAACAATGACATCACAGAAGAGGGATATTTATTTTTACTTCTGAAATTTCCCATTACATGTACACTATACATTCTACTGAAAATCCATAAAAGCATTAGTGATCCACCAAAAAGACGTATTGTTTCTGGGGTCAGGTCCTTAACTAACAATCTATGTGAGTTTTGGGATTTTTTCATAAAACATAGTGGCCCAGATATTCAAAAGGGTTGTGCATGGCGCAACACTGTTGCGCCATGCACAACCCACTGATGCGCCCTGGCGAGATATTCAAAAGGGAAAGTGCACCACACAAATCCCGATGCGCCGGAGTGCATCAGTAATGTATGCAGGCACAGGTGGGGGTGTGCCCATGCATAACCTGCACAGCCCGATATTCAGCCTGGGATGTGCAGAGTCACGCATGTGCAACCCCTACCTGCGCCTGCACAAAGTTATGCCACAAAAAAAATGAACAAGTGATGGCCACCCACAGGTGAGCTGCCATGTTGCAGGGTGCAACACAGCAGCTGCCACCTGTGGGTGGCCACCCGTGTTCCTGCTGCACCTGGCAGCACCCCCCCATGCCCCATGGTGGGCATCTGTACTCGAACGCCCCCAAGTCCAATATCCCCGGTGGTCCAGTGGACCCCTATGTGCCCGATCTGGGTATCAGTACAGTCCCCAAGTCCAATATCCCTGGTGGTCCAGTGGACTGCACTGAGCCAATCGCGGGCATCATTGCTTCATCAAAGACCCCCACTACCCTGGTGATCTAGTGTACCCCCCACCTGCCATGGCCCCACCGCCCGCTGCCCCCTGTCAGCGGCGGCACCCCACCTGCCGCCCGCGCCTGCCGACTGACAGCTCGGTAGGGCTGCCGCCCATTGCTTCACAGCATGAGCCAATGGGCATGTAGCCTCATACCATACTACTCAGTCCAGATATGCCAGATGAATTCATTCCACATATCTGGACTTAAATACTGACTATGAGGCTGCATACCGTGGCTCATGCTAACTGCGTACCAGCTGTCAGTCAGTGGTGGCAGGCGTGAATGATACTGCTACCCCCCGGCTGATGGTGAGGGCGGGCGGTGAGGCTCAGTGAGCGGTGAGGCTAGACCACCCAGGGGTAGTGAAGTCTTTGATGATGCTGATGCCAGCGATTGGCTCAGTGCGAACTCCATCAGACAATGAACTGGAAGACATCGGATGCCGAATTGAGCACAATAGTCACTGAACCACCGAGATAATGGACGTTTTTGTTTATATTACAGGGAATGCCTGTGATCGGGCTGCAGGGGGTGTCAGTCTCCAACAGCTGCTGCCTGGCAGGGCACCAGGTGCAAGTCGTCGGGGATTGGCGCACCTGCATGCTAATGGCATGCAAATGGGGTTGTAATGAGATGCAAATGGCCCCCGTGCGCCTTGCATAAATTATGGCCCCATTTGCATGTCCCCATTTGAATATCGCAGGTGCTGTGCATGGCACAATGGCACTTGCTCCAGCACATCTCCATGCTCCACTCTGCCCACTTGTTCTGGCGCAATGCCATTGTGCCATGCACAGTGTGGGTGGCCAGGGTGTGATATTCAAAGCTGCTGCGCCATAGCACAGCTCCGTTGAATATCGCCCAGGCCACTCCCCTGCGCAACAAAGTTGAGCTGCGCCCGGGCTTGTGCCACAGCCTGACGCAGTTTGAATATCCGGGCCAGTGTATCTTGTTTAACGTCCTATATGAGAGACTCCATGCATGTGATGGAACAACTGAAACACTTTTGTTGGGTAGAAGGTATGCAATGGCTAATGATCAATACTGAGTCATTGTATACATCAATTAGACATGATGATGATGATCTGGGGGGCATGCAGACACTTTTTATTGGAGGACCCATTGAAAGAGCACATGCCTCTAAATTTGATTCTTGAGTGGCTGGAGTTTGTCTTGAAACACAACTACTTTGAATTTGACTCCAAGTTCTACTTGCAAAAATGTGGGACTGTGATGGGGCACCAAGGCTCCCTCGTATGCAAATTTATTCTTAGGCTCCTGGGAGGAACAAGAACTTTTTAATATGAACTCAAACCCATACATTAATTACATTGTTAAATGGACCTGATTCATTGATGATGTACTTTCCATCCGGTTGGGAATGGAATTGGAAGCAGGAGAATTTATACAGTGGTTAAACCACAAAGATAGGAACTTACATTTTACATATAAATGTAATTCCAGTGAGATTAAATCTTTGGATATTACACTGTTAAGAGGACCTAATGATCAAATTGTTACTACGGGCTATAGAAAGCCTACTGCAAAAAATAATTTGCTCCTGACAACCAACTCACACTCTAAGTCTTTGAAGGATTCGATTCCTTATGGTCAGTTTTTAAGATTAAAGTGAAATTGCAGTTACCATGATACATTTTTAACACAAGCAGAGGAATTAAAAACACGATTCATGGATAGAGGTTATGATCCAGCTATTTTGGATCAGGCATTTCACCAAGTGGATACACTCAATAGGGAGGACCTACTGAAACCCAGGAACAGAATTCAGGATGAACATTGATGGGTTAACTTCATTACCAGATTCAGTCCTTTGGAATGACAATTGGGTAACGTTGTAACCAAATACTGGCCCATCCTAGTAAGTGACACAGCAGTGGCACAACACGTAGGGGAAAGACCAATGATATCCTTCAGGAAAGAAAAAAAAAACATTAAAGATGAGCTGGTTCATAGACAGTTTTCAAAAATTACACCAGAAGTCAAAAATAGAGGTGGGCAAAGTTGACAAAATTTGCTCATCAAAACATTTCTTGAATATCGCTCAATTCGCAGAGCACAATTTGCAAAATCTGGCAATTCACAGAGCGGGAGGGTCATCCCTGACATGTGGAATTTCCACACAAAACCTCTTAAATTTTAAATCCCTGGTGTCCAATGGTAATGCCCCCCCCGCTGCCTCCCTGGCACACTGCCCTGGTGTCTAGTGGTTCCCCTGCCACAGCCAATTGCCATCCATGACCACAAACAATATAAAAAAATATATTTTTTCATTAAATCCCTAATCTATCCCAACCCTTCCCTGGTGTCTAGTGCCTCCCCCGCCACTGATCTCCGGCCACAATAATCCACACTGGCTGCCTGGCACCCTCTTCTAGTGGAAGCCAGTCCAGGGTCTTGTAAAGAGTACAATGGTGGGTCCTCCTTGGGAGCCGGTGACAAAATGGATAGTGCTGTTGTAGCAGGAACTAAGTTTGTTGAAGAATTGAAAGGCAGCAGGTAGAGCGTAGATGATGGACCCATACAGCAGAATAGGTAAGAGGAGGGAGCAGACCAGGTGAAGTCATGACTCAGGGATAAGGAACTGCTGGGTCCAGTAAAGCAAACCCAACCTCTGGTGGAATTTGTTAATAACATAGGAGACATGGTTGCTGAAGGACAGGTGTGGGTCCAGAAAGATGCCCAGGTGTTTAAATTCAGTTACTTGATCGATGCTCACCCCAAGGTTATCAGTAAGGGTTAGATGAGGGAAGGAAGGCTTTTGTAGACCAGAAAATACTATGAATTCTTTTTTTTTTTTTTAGAATTAAGGACCATGTCTTTATCAGTGAACCAACTGTGAAGTTTGTAAAAGTCAGTTTGTAGTTGTGTCATCATCACATCTGGGTCTTTGTTGCTACTATAGAGCACTGCATCATTGGCATAAAGGACCAGTTTGTTGCAGGAGCAGATCTCAGGGAGGTTATTAATGATGAGTGTGAAAAGAAGGCCCAGGATAGAGCCCTGGGGGACCCCATACTTAATAGGGCATGCAGGGGAGAAGTGGCCATCAATGGAGGTTATTTGAATTCTATTGGAAAGATAATTCTCAAACCATTTGACAGCATTACTAGACAGTTGCACATCTGTCAAGGTGAGCAGGAGGAGATTGTGGTCAACCAGAAAGAACGCTTTTGTCAAGTCCACAAAAACAGAGCCAATGTACATCCTGTTATCAATGGCTCCATAGATGTCTGTGGTGAACTTGACAAGGGCAGTCTATGTGCTCTGAGAGTCCCTGAACCCATGTTGGGCATGCGCGAAAATGTTGCGCTTGTTAAGGAAGGAGGTGACTTGTGAGTTAAACACCTTCTTTAGAATCTTAGAGAGAGGGGCAAGGAGAGAGATGAGTCTATAATTGTGTACCTCGGTCCTGGATCCAGATTTAAACAGGGGGTTTGACAGTGGCAGTTTTCCAGATGTGAGGGAAACTGCTGGAGCAGAGTGATAGATTTAAGATATTTGTGATAGGGATGGCAAGAGGGACAATAGTGAGTTTGAAAATTTTGTAGTCAATCCCATCTGCAGCTTTGCAGGGGTGTGGATTGTTAGGATAAGTTTGATGGTTTCAGAGGGTTTGAGAGCTTTGAAGTAGAACTTTGGCAGAAAGTTGAGTTGAGGTTGGGTGGGCAGAAGCAGGGTAGTATCAGCAAAGCCTGTATGAAGGTAATTAGAGCAGGGTTTGTATTTGTCCAGGTCCCCCCAAAATGTTTTTGTATATGTCTGTGACCTCAGCTGGGTTACTGGTTAGCTGATCGCCAAGAACCAGGTTGGTTGGTTCATTATTCCTGACCCTCCCTAGGAGGTTGTCCAGGGTACCCCACAGTTGCATGGGGTTAGAATTTTCCCCGAGTTGCTTATTCTGTAGAAAATCTACATTGGCTGACCTAATGACCGATTTATATTTATTATGTAGAGTTTTATAAAGTGAGAGTTGGGCGTGGTCTCCCTACGATCTGTGGTTTTTCCAAGCCTTGTCCCTTTCCCTCATAAGCTTAAGTATGGTTGGGGTGATCAATTCACTGGTGTGCCCTCGGACTTGAGTTTTCTTAAGAGGAGTGAAATTTTCACAGCTTCCTGAGAAAATGTCTGTGAAGTGACGCAATACCTCATCAATATCATGCAGCATTGAGGTGAAGGACCAGTCTACTTGTTTGAGGGCATGCCTAATGTCTGTGAGAGCATTGTCATCTAGCCGCCTAGTGAAGATGAAATTGGGGTGTTGCTTGTTAAGGTGGGTGTACCAGTGACAGAAGACAACACAATGATCACTTATGCTATCGGGTAGCATCCTGGTGTTAAGGATTCAGGTAGGGTTAAAACAATTATCCAGTCAATGAGTGACTAGGCACCAGTTCTAAAGTTGGTCCTGGTGCAGTGTGAGATAAGTTGGTGGAGCCCAAGATCAGAGATGACAGATTTGGCAGGGTCAGATAGACCAGAATCCCAGTTGATGTTGAAATCCCCCATGAGGAACCACTCCCCGTTTGGAGATTGGGAATCTTTAATTCCAAGAAGCGCATCAAGGTCACCCTGTGGGGTACCTGGGGGGGGGGAGGGAGATAGCGGTGGTGATAGTTTGGGTTTTGTTGACGCACTGACTAAGATGTATACAGATGGTCTCTAGTTTTGAAAAAGAAACACTAGGATGGAATTTGTGGTAGGAAGACATTTTGGAGATGTAGAACATGCAGCCCCTCTCCCTTTTCTGCCTGTCCTGTCCTTTCTCAACACAGGAAACATTGTCTGAAAGCCAAGTTTCAGAGAGAGCTATGATATCGTAATTGTTTCCTTTGACCCAGGCCTGAAAAGCATCTTTCTTGTCTGGGAGGATCTGGATATTTAGATGGACTAGGCTGATGTATTTGTTACCTTTGCCATGATTTTCAAGGGTATTAGTGGCAGAACTGTGTTGTACATGATGGTTGAACATATTTCAGATGGCTAGAAGATGTAGAAAGGTTAGGGTGCTGTGGAGAGTAAGAGAGCCATGGGGTAGGGCTTAGCTGATGTTGCTCTACTTCTATTTGTCTGCTGGATCAGTAACCTGTGACAGTAGTAAGGGATCAGCTTTAAGTAGCAGTGCAGCAATGGTCCTGTAGTGACTGACAGTGAGAGGGAGAAGCCTAGCATAGCAAATCTGTGTAGGGCCCCTAGTGGCTGTGAATTATGAGGAGCAAATGTGAAATCAGGGAGATAGCCAATCAGCGTTCCCGCCTGCAGCTATATAAGAAAATGCCCAGACAGGGCAAGAGGGTGGGTGGGGTGCACAGTGGTGTCAGGAATCAGTCTTAGCAGTAAGATTCACTGGAGACCTGTTGCATAAAATTTTTAAAAGAAAGAAAAGCACTCAGCATATAAAAAAAACAAACACTTGCAGGGTTTTGTTAACCGGAGCAAAAGCTAACTCCTGGTAGAGTTATGGTACAGGTTAGAGATCCCCTGAAGAAGAGGAGAGAGAGCAACACCTCCATGGCTGGCAGCCTGACTGAGCTCATTCATTGACAGCTCATGGTCATTTTCATCAGTTTCAGAGTTGTAGAGAAGGGGAAGGGACTGCTCTGGTCTCCTGCAGGGGTGGTGGGATGGGGGAATGGCATTGTAGACCTCCAGCACTTGTACAAGCACATGCTCATTCATTGAGCTCAGTTGGGCTGTTGGCTTTGGAGGGGAGTGGAAGGCTATGCTGGTGGCCAGCTCATGGTCAGGGCTGGGGGGGAGCAGGGTGGGGGCACTACCTGATAGGGTGAGGGGGTCCACTAGACACCAGGGCTTAAACAAAACATTTTTTTAAAATTAAAACAGTATTGTGGATGTGGGTGGTAATCGGTGGGGGGACCACTAGACACCTGGATAGGCAGGCCAGGGTGGATTTATTGTGGCCAGCGATTGGTGGTGGTGATGGGGCAGTAGACACCAGGGAAGGGTAGGGATAGATTAGGGATTTAATGAAAAAATATATATATTTTTTTTATATTTTGGCCAGAGATTGGTGGTGGTGGTGGGGGGACCACTAGACACCAGGGAGGGAAGTCAGGCTGCTGGCTGGGGGGGATGTGACTTCACCTTATTTGGTTTTTTTTTAGGTGCAATTTGCATTTAAAACCCCAAAAAGCAAGGCAAAGTTACAAATGGCGAATTCAGGGTAACTTGAAAAAATTCTGCAAAGTGCTCCACAGTTGTGAATTTGGCGACTTCGCCACATATTCACCTGTGGAGAAAAACTTTGCTACATCTCTAGTCAGGACACGCTACCCACAAAACCACATGGTATGCACTGGTGTGGTAACTGTAATGTATGCGTGCACTGTCAACAGGGGAAAGGTTTTACAGCCTCCACTAACCATAGAAAGCTGTTAATAAAACAGTTTATTTCATGTGTAACTACATATACAGTGTATGCGCTATGGTGTGAATGCAGCAGACTATATATGGGTAGGACAATACATCCTTTGAAAACACAAATCCCTGAACACATTAGAGACATACAAAATGTACCATTGGACAGTCCAGTAGAGGAACATTTTCTGTTATATCATAACAGTGACCCCAAATCATTAAAATTCACAGAAGTGGCTGTCCCAATGGTGCTGAGGGCTGAGGCGCTGGACGTCTTACCTCATGGCATGCCGGCTACCCGGGTTCATGAATGAGCTCGGATCATTGGAGGTCGGCAGCGGGGGGGGAGGGCGGAGCTGGATTGAGCTGCTGACAGGCAGGTTGTCCTCTGCAGGGAGGTGACATGGCTTCCCTTGGCCAATGGGGACCCCTAGTGGAGGCTAGGAGTGGTACGGGCATGAGGTGGCCAGGCGCTAGGCCAAGAGGGTGAGGGAAAGGGGTCATAACTGGGGCCTTAGGTACATGCGCGCCTCCACATGCATGCAATCCTACTCCTGGGGATGCTGGATGAAAACTAGAGGCAGAAAAATGCTGGCAGCAGCAGGATGATGACCGACACCCTGCAGTCTCCACTCCTGGGCTGGGTACAAGGTAAGCACTGGCTATTCCTGGTGATGGGGCTGGGGGGGCCGGTCGGATGGGGGTGACTGACCGGTGGAGTATAAATAGGAGTAAAAAAAAAAATTCACAGGTCTGGAACAGGTGAGGATAGGTCGCAGGGGTGGGGACAGAATGAACAGGTTATCCCAGAGGGAAAGTTTCTGGATTTTTAACTTGAATGCATTAACACCTGAGGGTCTGAATCAGGATTGGGACTTAAACACTATCTGTGAAGAATGCTGTTTATTTTGAATACTGATGATACAATCTGTTATGGTTTTCCCTTTGTTTCCCCTTCCCCCATGCATGATTGCATACAACCATACTATATCCAGCTACTTAGGTACTGTTTCATAAAGACAGAAGTAATACTAAGGGTGGGTGGGGGGTGGCAATGTATTTATCAAGTCTTATTAATGTAGAGAATATTGAACTCATACAGTGGCCCAGTATTGAGGCACTAAGGGTCAAAATATTCCCCATCTCAGCACCATGTATTAATATGGGAGAAGTTTACAGGTCCCCAGCAATTATACACGATGATGATATTCATCTGTTAGACTTTGTGGAGAAGATATCTTCCACAAATAACACCCTACTTGTGGGTGACTTTAATCTCCCTGGTATAAACTGGAAGAATATGCACACTCTATCTCCTGTGGAAAACAAATATCTGCAATTATTTCTATTGGTAAATATGGAACAAATAGTCAACACTAGCACCAGGGGCAAGAATATACTAGATTTAGTATTACACAACATGGGAAACCAAATCTCTAATTGTTCAGTGCTTCATCCATTGGGCTCCAGTGATCATTCTATTGTGCATTTTACTTTTAGAAAAAATTTAGGACAAGACCATGGTAATACAACACTTTATAACTTTAAAAAAGCAGACTTTCTGGGCACGACATCAGATTTGGCATCCTGGGACTGGCAATATTCCTTTTTGGATCATTCACTTCCTGAAATTTGTCAAATTCTGATCAGCCAGTTAACTTTACTTTCTAACAAATATATCCCAATTATTAAAGAAAACTGATAAAACTAACTTGAAAAGGCCATGGATGAATGAATCTGTTAAGAGACATATTAAATATAAAAACAGAGCCTACAAAAGAGCTAAGTCATGTGGAACCAAGCAAAGTTGGGATACCTTTAAATTCCAGTTAAAGGTGACTAAATATAGTATCAGAAAGGCTAAAAGGGATTTCGAGGTACGACTGGCTAGTAATGTGGGGGATAATTATAAATATTTTTATAAATATATTAATAACATAAGGGGTGGCACTCCCACTATTGGCCCGCTAAAAATATTTCTGGAGACTTAGTATTGGACAAGACACACATGGGTACTATGTGCAACAAGCAATTTTCATCAGTTTTTAACACCAAAACTGAATCTACAAAGAAACACAATGACCATATCTTGAGTGGGTACTTTACAATAGATGCCAGTACTGTACTAAAACTGCTTCAAAATTTGGACCCCTACAAATCAGCAGGGCCAGATGGTCTACACCCCCGCATCCTTAGAGAACTAGCAATCCCTCTATCTGGTCCTGTTACTGCCTTATTTAACAAACCTATACAAGATGGCAAGGTTATCAATGTCTGGAGACAGGCAACTGTGGTTCCAATCTTTAAAAAGGGCTCCAGGCAAGAAGTGTCAAACTATAGACCCAGCAGCTTGACATCCATATTGGATAAAATATTAGAAGGAATTATAAAGGAACATCAATGTAAGAAAATAGAACCTGATCCTACTCAGCATGGTTTTGTCAAGGCCAGATCATGCCAGACTAACCTGTTGAACATCTATAATGGAGTGAGCAGGGCATTGGACAGGGGCGAGGCAGTGGATGTCATTTTTCTGGATTTCTCCAAGGCCTTCGATAAGGTCCCTCATGGCCAGCTTATCGAGGACATGATAAATCTTGGTATAGGAAGGAATATATCGAGATGGGTGGAATCATGACTCAAAGGCCGTACTCAGAGAGTGTGCATTAAGGGCTTTTTCTCAGATTGGGATATTGTGACTAGCGGTGTACCACAGGGTTCGGTTCTGGGCCCATGTCTGTTCAATTTATGCATAGCATCATTAAAAACTATGACTGATGTTTGGTTAACAAAGTTTGCTGATGATACACGTATAGGTTACCCCATTATTAATACTGGTGATATTAATACCCTCCAGTATGCCCTAAATGAGTTGCAGGAGTGGGCCACCCTGAAGAAATTGCCCTTTAATACAGATAAATGCATTGTAATGCACCTTGGAAGAAAAAACATTCAATCCAAATACCTTCTTTGTGGAAAAACCCTAAAATCAGTTAGTGATGAGTGCGATCTAGGTATTAGAATTTCCAGTGATCTCAGCTCTAAACTCCATTGCCATGCTGTTATTAAAAAGGCAGGTGGGTGTTACACTGCATAAATAAACATATCAGCAGTAAAAGTAGTGATGTCTTGTTCCCATTATACTCATCATTGGTGAGGCCCCATCTGGAGTATTGTGCCCAATTTTGGGCACCCGGGGACAAAGGCACTATAAAATCAATGGAGAAAATTCAACAGAGAGCAACCCAAAACATTTTTGAAGTCAGAAACTTGGATTACCATACTGTTATGTTCTAACATTTAATCTGGTCTTGTTCAATAAACTCACACTGCAACAGGAATAGAACAGCTTTCATTTTTATTCAGGAGCCTCTCTCTCTCAACAACAACACTCTCTGTGTGCTCTCTTTCTAGCTTACACATATCGGAATACTGCCCTCAGGTGGCAGAAGTAACGCAATGCATTACCATTTCACATGCATAACATTTCCTCCCCACTAAATTATATTGTTACCAAATAAACAAGCATTAGCATTATTCGCTATTATTAAGATAGTTCATACTATGCTAGAGGTAGGGGATAGACTGCCCCAGGCCTCGAACCAGTCAAGGGGATCATTCTGCCCCAATAATCTGATCTGGCTCTCTAACTACACAAAACATTTATTTGTTTTAAATGTCTCACAGGTTCAAACGATCTGGAGGTTTTGAAATTCGGGATGGATAATGTCTCTCGTGAGCAACCCTTGGCTGCCCTGTCTGGTACCTCCCTCCGATCCTCGGTTGGTGGTTGTACAGCCTCACCATTGCTCCTCTCCACCTCCTCCTTTACATCTTCAGAAGGTGTTGAGACTTCCGTAGTGGGGCTTCTGTAAGCTACGGCAGATGGAATCCACATTTCCCATGGGTTTTCTTCCCTGGAGGTGTCCCCATCTGTGTGCTGCTGAAGATCTAGGAGCTGTTCAGCATGACGTTTCCATTTTACTCCAGATTCAACATCAACTGTATACGACACTGGACCCATCTGAGATGTCACCACACCAGAGGTCCACTTTTTCCCCTTCTGGTAATCTCGAACAAGCACTTCTTGACCAACAATGAACTGCCTGTCCTTTGAACGAGCTTGCCAGCGTAGTATTTAGATTCTTGGTTCTTCAAAACCTCTGATGCCGATCTGGCTTAAGCAAATCAAGACGGAGCGAAGCTTACGCTGAAAACAACATTGCTGGAGATTCCTTTGTTGTAGCATGGGGTGTATTTGGTATGCCAACAGGAAGTTATCCAACTTGTGTTGTAAGGTCAAAGACCCCCCCGTCGATTTCAGAGCATTCTTCATGGTTTGTACAAAACGCTCCACTAGACCATTAGTCGAGGGGTGATATGGGGCACTACGAATATGCCTCACACCATTGGACTTCAAAAATGCTGCAAAGTCACTAGAAATAAATTGTGGTCCATTGTCACTGACCAGCTGTTCAGGAATCCCGTAATGGCTAAATAGTCCTCGCAGAATGGTCTTACTGGTAGTAGTAGTGTCCATGACTTGAATTTCGGGCCACTTTGAGTGGGCATCTTCAACAATTAAGTACATGTGTCCCTCCCATGGCCCCGCAAAATCTACATGAATGTGCTGCCACGGTGCACCTGGCCACATCCAGGGATGTAGAGGTGAGGGACACGGCATTTTCTGAACATTTTGACAAGTAGTGCATGTTTTTGCTTGTTGCTCAATTTGCAAATCAATCCCTGGCCACCAAATATAGCTTCTAGCTAAAGCCTTCATTCTCACTACGCCTGGGTGTCCCACATGTAGCTCATCCAGAACACAAATACATAGTTTTGAAGGGACAATCACCCGGACACCCCACATCAAGCAACCTTGCTGTACTGAAAGCTCATTATGTCTGACGTAGAATGGTGATAACTCACCGTGAATGTTCTGGTTCACAGTAAAAGTCCCTTTTGTTACTAAGTCCAAGACTTGAGACAACACAGGATCAGCTTTTGTCTCCTTTTTAATTTCAGAACTTGTGATGGGTAGTTTCTCAAGCTGACTGATGTAGAAGACATTGACAGTGTCCACCTTGTCACTGTGGGCTACCTGCAGAGGCAATCTTGAGAGCCCATCAGCATTGCCATGAAGAGCCACCTTCTTGTATTCAATGCGGTAGTTGTGAGCTGATAACAAGAGAGCCCAACGTTGCATTCTGGCTGCTGCCATGGAAGGAATACCTTTGTGGGGGCTGAAATGGTCATGAGGGGATGGTGATCAGTGAGGAGTGTGAATTCCCGACCATAGAGGTATTGGTGGAATTTGAGAACTCCGAACACTATTGCCAAAGCTTCTCTCTCAATTTGGGCATAGTTTTGTTCAGCTTTGCTGAGAGTTCTGGATGCAAAGGCAATTGGCTTTTCATCCCCATTCGGTAGAACATGTAAAAGAACTGCTCCCACCCCATAAGGTGAGGCATCACACGCCAGTCTGATGCTCAGCTGTGGATTATAGTGAATGAGCACATCTTGAGAAACAAGTTGCTTTTTAGCCTTCTTAAACACGCTCTCGCAGTCCTTGGTCCAACACCAGGACTTCCCTTTGCACAGCAAGCCATTTAGTGGGTTGAGAATCATAGCCAGATTAGGAATAAACCTGCCATAATAATTTAACAGGCCCAAGAACGACCATAACTGGCTCACATTTTCCAGTGCTGGGACGTCCACAATCGCTTTTTCTTTCTCAGGCGATTTGTGTAAACCCGCGCTGCATCTATGGTATGGCCCAAGTACTCCATGAAGTCTTGAAACTAATTTCTCCTTCTGGACACACAAGCCAAAATCTTCCAATCGCTGCAGGACTGCATCCAGGTTCTTCAGGTGCTCTGCATCATTCCTTCCAGTCACCAGTATATCATCCAGGTAACAGTGAACATTTGGAAGATCTGTAAACCTGATCCATAGCTCGCTGAAATATGGCTGGAGCTGATGCAATGCCAAAAGGTAGCGATTATAGCAGAAGAGACCCTTTTGGGTGGTTATTGTGAGATATTTCCTTGAGTTTTCATCTACTCTCATTTGCAGATAAGCATGTGACAAATCCAGCGTACTGAAGCGTTGGCCCTATGCCAGGGATGCAAACAAGTCTTCGATGCGTGGAATCGGATACTGTTCCACACACAGAACTGGATTTATGGTTATTTTAAAGTCTCCACATATTCGCACAGACCTGTTTTTCTTTACCACTGGCACTACTGGCGTTGCCCAGTCACTACACTGTACAGTTGACAAGACTCCAGCTTCGGTTAGGTGAGTTAATTCAGCCTCCACTTTCGGTCTGAGTGCATAAGGTACTGGGCGAGGTTGACAAAACTTTGGTTTGTGCTGTGGCTTCAAAAACACTCTTGCCTCAATGTCCTCCATTGTGCCTAGCTCCCCTTTGAATAAAGGAGCATGTTTTTGCAACACTGCTTCTAAAGTGTTGGGGTCACCAGTATTGACAGTCCTTATCTCCTGCCAGTTGAAGCGTATTTTCTTCAGCCATTCTCACCCTAAGAGTGAAGGGTAGTTACCTTTAACCACATACAAAGGCAGTAGTGCCGTTTGCCCATTTATTTTCACCTGCATCTTGATGACACCTTCAGGTGAAATTGTCACCAGTGTATGTCTTCAGTACAACGTCAGTCGCTTGCAGGGTAGATGACTCAACATAGTTTCATACTTGTCTGTAGAAATCAATGAAACTGCAGCCCTGTCCCAATTCCATTTTCAGTGGTTTCCTTCAATTTCAGGTGTTACACAGATGGTTGCCATTTCCCTTTAAGAGTCAACGCGTGCAATGCTAATTCAGTATCAGTGTCATCACTGCACGCTCCCTGTGTTTCCACGTGATGTACTTTCTCTTTCTACATTTCGCAAATTGCTTCCCTTTGCTTCCATTGATTTCCCCTCCTTTCTTTTTCCCTCTGCACACTCGCCCAATGTGGCCTTTCTTCCCACAGTTATGACATGTCTGTTCTTTAAACCAGCAGTCCTTATCACTGAAATTAGCCTTCCCACAGCGACCACATTTATTAGGCTTCCTGGGAGAAGAGAAGGATAAAGCATTTACTTTCAGGGACTCACTTAGGTGCTGAGCCTCCCGTGCAGCTGTTTCCATTGATACAGCGATCTCGATCGCTTTCTTGTATGTCAGTCCCGCCTCCATTAAAAGACGCTTCTGTGTCGCTTCACTTTTCAAACCGCAACAAATCTGTCCCAGAGGGCATCATCTAAATGGGTGCCAAACTCGCAATGCTCAGCTAATTTCTTTAGAACAGCCACATACTGCGCAACAGACTCACCCTCTGCTTGATTTCATTTGTGAAAGCGAAATCTCTCAGCAATCACCAGAGGCTTAGGAGAGAAATGTGTCTGTAAGACCTCCACAATACTGGCAAAAGTTTTCTCCCCGGGCTTTTCTGGTGCTATAAGACTTCTCAGCAAACTGTACGTTGTGCTGCCCATGACACTCAGTAACACAGCCACTTGTTTTTCATCACTTATATCATTTGCTGTTATAAAATGTCCAAATCTCTCAATATAAGTTGTCCACTGTTCCACATTTTCATCAAAGGCATCAATATGTCCTATAGTCACGGCCATCTTTATGAGTTTCTCGCAGATTCACTCGTGGGTCCAAAAGTTACGTCTCAGGAAAAACTTAACAGTTGTAGTTCGTTCTGGTAAGGTACCGGAGAGTAACTAAACACCGCGTCGCCAATTATGTTATGTTCTAACATTTAATCTGGTCTTGTTCAATAAACTCACACTGCAACAGGAATAGAACAGCTTTCATTTTTATTCAGGAGCCTCTCTCTCTCTCAACAACAACACCCTCTGTGTGCTCTCTTTCTAGCTTACACATATCGGAATACTGCCCTCAAATGGCAGAAGTAACGCAATGCATTACCATTTCACATACATAACACATACTAGACTTGAAAAACTTGGGTTGTTTACACTGGAATATCACAGAATGAGGGGCGATTTATGTGTGGTATTTAAAGCAGCACATGACGAAAACTTGTGGGAGTTATTAGGACTTGAATTAAGGGATAACATTTATTTAACCAGGGCACATCCACTGCAACTAAAAGTCGAACAGAGTAAAACAAAAAAAAGAAGTAGTTGGTTCACAATAAGAGTTTGCAAAATCTGGAATAGTTTACCTGTGGAAATAGTATCATGTGAAAATATTGATACTTTTAAAAATTACTTGGACACCTATTTGAAACAAAAATGCATAGTAGGATATAATTAATACTGGTGAGCATTATGGACCACGGTCTTCTTGCTCTGTATAACCTACAATACCTATGACACTTGGGATGCTTTTCTTCAAAGAAGCTCCTGCTCACTTATACCATGTTGCAAATAGAAATCATTAATTTCATACTTTTCTGTTTTTTTCTTTTCTTTTCTTTTCTTTTCACAGTCAGAGAATTATGGAGAGCACAGGATATCCTGCCTACCACCTACAATTACGCTGTTGTGGAGTGGCTTGAGTGAGTGGATTTGCTTCTGACTCCAACATTGTAAACAATATCTATTTTTTTAATTCTATTTGACTTTATTGAATGTAATTCCATAAATTTAGATTTAAATGATTCATTTAAAGCAGAATTCTAGCTAATATTGCCTTCCAGCACTTGATTAGTGCTTGTGTATACCCCCTTTTTTTCTGAGATGTTTTTTCTCTAAGATTGTTTTCTTTATTGAGATGGTATTCATTAACCATGAAATTAAAATTTGAAAATTGTATAGGGGTAATGTTTATTTGATCACAAGCACTATTTTGCTTACCAACAAAACATTATTTTTACTATGTTACGTTGTGCTTAATTTCATGTAATTGTGCATCATGTTTCATTTGTCAGTGTGGTTGTGATGTCATATGAACTTTTGTATTTAAAGGTGTGTCCATCACCATGTAGCCACCATCTGATGAAGCCTTCATGTGGTGAAGTGCCAGGGCACCTGACTGCATGGTTCATTTGTCCTTTGGCTTATCTTTGTAACTCTGCATTTGACTTTGACATTTGCTGGCAATACATTTTATTTTGCTCAAGCAATATTGCATGTTGGACCTTCACTGGAGTTACAACTTCTGGTTCTGGAGTGTGAGTCTCTGTGTTAAGCTTGTCTGATTTTTGCCTTTTTGCCTAGTCTAAACATTTTTCCTACAGCGTACTCATTACTTGGTATAGTTTCAGCCCTGTGTGTTAGGCTATGTCTGTCTGATAAAAGAGCATTTTTCATATACTGTATTCTGTACTTGGCACAGTTTCATCTGTGCGTGCCAGACCCTATTTGACTGATTAAAGAGCATTTTTATTATACCACGCTCTTTACTTGTCATACTTTGAGCCCTGTGTGTCAGGCTCAGTCTGTCTGATAAAGGAAAGTAAATTGAGGTAGCTGCGAGCCCAGCTGGAGAGGGTGCTTTTAGGCTAGATATATACCCCTGTTAGAAGGCTGTAAGCCGAGGTGCTAGGGGTTGCCTGCGCAATCTCACTGCATTACTGCTTTGTTTGATAAATAAAAAAACTTTGATTTGAAATATCTTCTTCTGTGTGTGACTTCTAAAAAGTTCACTGGGAGTGCTTTCCACTGTTGCTGTCTAATAAAGGAGCATTTTTCCTACAGCGTACTCATTCCTTGGAATAGTTTCAGCCCTGTGTGTTAGGCATCGTCTGTCTAATAAAAGAGCATTTTTCTTATAGCGTACTAAGTACTTGGCATAGTTTCAGCCCTGTGTGTTAGGCTTAGTCTGTCTAATAAAAGAGCATTTTTCTTATAATGTATTCCATACTTGCCACATTTTCATCCCTGTGTGTTAGGAATAGGCTCAGTCTGTCTGATAAAACAGCATTTTTCTTATAACATAATCCATACTTGGCACAGTTTAAGTCCTACGAGCCAGATCCTGTTTGCTTGATACAAGAGCATTTTCTCATAATGTACTCGGTACTTGGCAAATACACATTCATCACTTGTGAAAAATGAGCATCCGTGACTTTTTCTGATGGAAATTAAAAAATCTGAATAAAGAAACCAGCTGTCTAGACACAAATGCAGATCAGCAACTGGCGCAATCATCAAGATGTAAAGTACAAGTACCAGGAGATGTATATGAAGTGAACACATCGTCTCTGGGAACATCTCAGGATGCAGCATCAGTAGTCAGATTTAAGCTTGCTATTGTTGTACCTAGTGATCTAGGAACCAAAGAAACTGGTTCTATTCAGCCAAAGCTGTCTAATTTTTGGATTTTGGAATGCAGAAGCATTCATTTTCAAGCAGCTGGCATGTATCATTTACATAGCTTGAATATAGTGCCAGCAATGATGCCATATTTTGCTTTGCCTGCCAAATGTTTTCGAGTTGCACCAGGTCAGGCAGACGCAGCCTTCGCACCCAGAGGCATTAACAATTGGAAGAAGGCAACAGACAAGTTGAGGGAACATCAACAAACAACAATACACATAGGAGCAATGGAGGCCTGGTCTACTTATGTGAAATCTAAAGAATGAGGCAATAGTATACAGCTAATGGATTCAGCAGTGATTGCAGATATAAAAAACATAGAGAGCACCTGAGAAGAATAATGGAAATTGTTTTGTTTTTTTGTCAGACTGGGAATTGCCTTTAGAGGCCACAGAGAGTGTGAAGGGAGCTCAAACAGAGGTAACTTTTTAAAGCCTTTTAATCTTCTAAAAAAGTTAGATCCTGAATTGGAAAATCTGCAAATTCAGATGCTGGGAAATGCCACCTATCTCTCACCACTCAGTCAAAATCAGATGACAGAACGCTGAGCAAAATTAATGAGAGAAAATTTTAAATGAGGTAAAGGAAGTGAAGCATTTTGCAATGCTTGCTGATATCACTTGCAGAGAGTAAATGAGTATTTGCCTTTGTTATGTCCACCAAGGTTCCCCTGTAGAGAAATTTCTGTGCATCCATCAAGTAACAAAATTAGATGCCCAGAGTCTGACCTCCATGAGAATTCTGTGACTTGCGTAGCTCAAGCTTATGATTGTGCATCTCTTATGAGTGGCAACTTAAATAGAGTCAAGGAACTATTTGTCAGAATTATCTGAATTCTATATATGTTCATTGCTATGTGCATATTCTAAATTTGGTCCTTGTAGATGCCCGTTCTTTACTTTTTCCTGTACGAAAATTATTTAACATGCTTCAAGAGATGCACCTGTACTTTTCAAAATCTGTACTGCCTCATCAGAGGTTCTTAACTGTTCAAAAGGAGCTTGGTTTGAATAGAATTCTTGAGGTACCAGGGTTAAGTTCTTCCAGGTGGGCTTGTCAAAAACGAGCAACAAAGGCAGCAGAAACCTATCCAGCTCTTCTAGAATATCTATCAGAATGTGAAGAAGGAGAAACTGCAAATGCCAGAGGACTCCACAGCTAGCTTCTAGAGTTCAGCAATATTCTGCTCCTTAAAATGTGTGACAAGCTATTGACAGTGGCTGATGGAACAAATAACTTACTTCAGATGCAAACTTTGGCCTTTGGATGTGCTGTGATTGCTGTATCTGCTCTGAGAGGCACAATTGCAGATTTTTGTACTAAAGAGAACTTTTTAGTTCTATATAGGGAAACGGAAACTATGGCAGAAAAATATGAGGCATACACACCTGAAAACACTCCACAGAAGCAAAGTAAACTACAGTGCCTTGTTCATAGGTGGAATTTGTTACCACTTCATCAACTGGTACCGAACAAAGTGCATCACATTTTATTTGTTTATTTATTGAAATGTTTCACCAGGAAGGCACACTGAGGAACAAGTTACTTGTCTCCCGGTGTGACCTGGGGGGAAGGAGTACAACTGTAATGAGATATTATACATTCAAGTAGCAAGATCAACATTAACATACAGTTATAAGGCAGGTGTTGCAAATAGTGTTGCGCATAACATGTAGAAAGAATGGACAATAATAAGTGCTGGGTTTATAAGTAAGCAAGCGCTTACATGAAAGAAGAGGAGAATGGGGAAGAAGGGGTGAGGTGGGGGAGGGGGAAGAGTCATGCTCCTGGAGACCCCTTCAGGATGCGAGAAACCCTGCAAGGGGACCGGGGGACCAGAGAGAAGGGACAGGGCAGTGTCCCAGAGACACTACTTTAAGATGGTGGGGGAAGGGAGTAGATGAGAGATACAAGTCCCTTAGGGGGCAGAAGAGGGACCCATGGAGAGCATTCAGGGTCCTTTACATTCTGTGAGAGATCAACAGAGGCCAGTAAGGGGGAGCAATTAGGGAGAAGGGGAGAAGGGCTAGAGGGGGTGGGTGTGAACAGGGTAAAATGAAGGTGAGAGTAGAGAAGTAGGGTTTGTCTAGGGCTTAGAGGAGGGAATTAGGGAGGGAAATGGCAGGAGCAGCTAGGTGCAATATAATTAATAAGGGTAGAGCTGATGGAGTAGGTTGAGAATGAGTGCCGGAATTGGTGAGGCGGGAATTCCCAGATTTTTGGAAGATGGTGAGAGTAACTGGATTTGCCAATTTGGGTGGATCTGAGGGGGACAACCAGGGTACAGGAGTCAGTTGATCTAAGGGAATAGGAGGGTGGGGGGCAATTATAAAGGAGGAGGTGAGGTAGAAAGGGAGCTCACCCAACCAGTGCTTGAAGGCAAATTTAGCACAGTGGGAGAGTCGCCTACTTGTAAGAGAGTGGAAGGATAGGGCACAATAAAGATCGCAGTATTGGGTGTGAGGGGGGCATCCAGGGCAAAGTGGCAGAAGGAATTGAAGAGGGTGTCCAGTCCACATGAACAGAAAATGTGTGCATTTTTATTTTATTTATTTATTTATGGTCTAGGATTAACACCTTTTTGAGAACAAGCTTATTACATAGGTTCCACATCAGAGTTATACAACAGAGAAGCAATGTGTTGAGAAGGTCATCTACAATACATTTACAGTATATACTTCTATGCATATGACACAAGCTGGTAAAGCAAAGATGTAACGGTGTAGGCAGGGACTATACAACCCAAATTAGCAAAAAAAAAAACAACACAGTATTGACAGGACAATGGAGGTAGGGGATAAGAGAAGACAGACATTCACTACTGGGGGGGAATGCATCAGCTCAGTATGCTTAATCCTTGTGGATAGGGATGTGGTAGGAAAGCAGGACAGTAAGGAGTAGGTAGGGCCAGGGGAGTGCTCCGGCTGAAAGTCCTTAGAGTGGGAAGGGCAAGGTATTCTGGAAGGATTAGAGGGGGATCAAGAGGAGGGTGAGGAAGAGGAGCAGACAAGAGCAGTGTGTGACATATGACAAAAGGGGCAAGGTGTGGGCAGAAGTGAGGTAAGAACCCGAAACCATAAGTACAAAATGCTGTGCATGTTAGACTCACTCACATTTCTGGACTACAACATATTAAGGCCACTTGGAGAGATGTATAACGCTCTCATTCTGGAAGATGAACTAGTAGTAGCAAGAAATTTCATTTTATGGCTTCTAGAAAATGAACGTACACAAGATATGACCAGTCTTTATATAATACTTCCAGAAATTGTGTATTTGACACTGTATAAATCCGTGTGGATTGCTTTAACAATCCCAGTTACTACATATATATGTTAGTGCTCCTTCAGCGCCTTGAGTCGCATTAAGACATATCTGAGCCACAAGACTGAAAATGACAGATTGAGTTCACTTAGAATTCTCAATATTCGGATTGAAGAAAGCACAAAACTTGACACTGATAAAGTGATTGACGAATTTGCATTCATGACAAATAGGAAGATTGAGCTGCTTCTCTCAAAATCAGAAAGATAATAAACTAGTAAAAGCTGTACGACACTCTCATAGTTTGCTCCATTCATTTTAAGTTCATAAAGGATGCTTTAAAGTTTCCAGCACATCTCTGGGATAATGGTGTCTGTCTGTTTTCCTCTAGGGTACTGTAATCTTTCCAGCAGATCTGCTGGGATAATGATGTCTGTCTGTTTTCCTGTGGGGTCCTCTAACCTTCCCAGCAGATCTGCTGGGATAATGGTGTCTCTCTGTCTGTTGTTCTCAGGGGTCCTGCGAGCTTCTCATCACAACAGATATGCTGGGATAATAGTGTAACCCCTAGATGGCGCTATCTCAGGGGCTACTACCCCTGCCTGATTTGCCACTAACAGGTTGAGGGGCCTGGATCCAATGGCGGGTGCCTCCACCCAGAGGTCAGGGTTTGCAATAATTAAACTAACTTGGTCACAGCCCTCTGGGACACTGCAACCCTCCTTTCTTCCCACTAGTGGCCCACACAATATATCAGAATTACCTTCACAGTATACACTTACCCCCAGGACTGGTTCCGGCACTGGGACCTCCTGTGAAATGAGATACAATGCAACAATCACAGTACAGTACTTTAACATAGACAAATACCTCAGGCAGTATAACTTTGCTGGAACAAGCAGCTCTGATTTAGTTAGGGGATATAACAAGGACAGGGAAATCAGGTTAATTGCTTATCACTCTAATCATCTACCTATGGCTCTGTGCACAGGCCTATCCCTATCAGTTACTGTCCCTGGGTACCCAAGCCCTAGTGGCTAGTCCAAACCGTGGCAGCTGGTAGGGGCCCTTTCACACAGAGAAAAGGAAAATTAAACAGTCAGCAGTACAGTAATTCCATTTGGATTTAATGTAGCAATTCAACAGGGAGCGACCCTGAATTAGTACTCACGACCTCCAAATAAGATAGGGTCCTTCAATATCAGCAGGGCTACTCTTGAGCTCCAAGAGACTCTTCACACATTTATATGGTAAAAAAAAGAAAGTACTATACCAGGCAGGCTTCTCTATCCCGATCGCAATTACTGCACAATACCGGGAGAACACACAGCAGATTCAGTTCCTGTCAGACCGAGTGTAATTCAACAATTTCTCCAGTCTTCTACAGGGTGAGCCTGGTTTCTACTCTTCAGAGATCCTTTGATTCTTTTCACAGGACGGATTCAGTCCTAACAAGCAGTTACACAAGCTGCAGACGGAACTCTGGGCCTTACACACGTTTTTGACTAAAACTGCACACTGAAAAAGCACAGGGCTCTTCCTTCTTCACTGCAAAGCTCAACTGAAACTCCAACCGACAAAACTGGGCACTTTGAGTTCCTCCCAGTTCTTGACTGGATTGGCTGTCACTCACAATAGACTGCTGCTGTTGGTCCAAAAAGGCGCTGAAGTCTAAACTACATCTCCCAGAGTCACTGCCCATACAATCCTCTTGTGGCTGGCTCAGATTATGAGTCAAGTTCTGATTCGTCCAAGGCACCATTTTAGAGCTAGCTTACCCACACTGATTGGTCCAGTTCAGCAGTTCAAAACCAGAATGGGAACTAGGCAGACACTGTTCTGACTGCAAAAGAAAGCAGGTTAGACAAACTGTAATTTCATTATCACTCTAAATGGTTTCCGCAAACAGTTACATCTTTCAGATAGGTTCCCTTTGCACCCTAGTGACTGCAAAAATGGAGTGAATTGGCAGCAGTTTGAGTGGTACTCAATCAAAGAAACACAGTCCCCATACAAACTAATTATGTCTGCAAGCAGACAGCTCTTAAAGAGACAGTACCAGAGGTTCTAAAAACACTCACTGATAAATGGCTTAAACGCCAAACACCATTCAGGCTTGGAGCATTCAAGCAAGCTCCTGGAAGTCTTTTGGGAACCCCCATTTGCAGGGGGGTTACAATAGTGTATCACTGTTTTGCTCTGGGGTTCTTAATCTTCCCAGCTGGGATAATAGTGTCTATCTGTTGTCCCCTGGGGGTCCTGTAACCTTCCCTGCAGATCTGCTGGGATAATGGTGTCTATCTGTTTTCCACTAGGGTCCTGTAATCTTCCTAACAGATCTGCTGGGATAATGGTGTCTGTCTGTTTTCCTCTGGGACCCTGTAACCTTCTCAATAGACCTGCTGAAATAATGGTGTTTCTCTGTCTGTAGTTCTCTGGGGTCCTGTAAGCTTCCCATCCCAACAGATCTGCTGGGATAATAGTGTGTGTCTGTTTTCCTCTGGGGTCCTTAACCTTCCCAGCAGATCTGCTGGGATAATATTGTCTATCTGTTGTCTCCTGGGGTCCTGCAACCTTCTCAGCAGAACTTCTGGGATAATGATGTTTATCTGTTTTCCTCTGGAGTCCTGTAAACTTCCCAACACCTGCTGAGATAATGGAGTCTTTCTGTCTGTTGTTCTCAGGGGTCCTATGAGCTTCTCATCACAACATATTTGCTGGGATAATAGTGTATCTCTGTTTTCCTCTGGGGTTCTTAACCTTCCCAGCTGGTGTAACCACCCAGTCCCTGGGGTTACTAGAATCCTATCAGTATTACTGTTAGGAAGGCAGCAGGCAGCTGGTGGGGAGTTCATTAGGGGCTCCTTACAAAATGACATCATTGTTTACTCAGCTAGCCTGAGGAAGGAATGATTAGGTCATTTAGAACTCTCGCAACAGCATAAGCCACACTGTGTGGATAGCTGCTCTGGGGGGCTTAGAATGCTCAGGGTTGTTCAGCTAGTAGTGGAGTGAGGAGGTGAGAGTGGCAGAAGGACTACCAGTGGGCTCTGAAAGAGGGCCCAGGATTTCTCACCATAGTCAAGTGTCATTTCCAGCTTCCAGTTGAAGTGGTGGAGACAAGACTACAGCAGGATTTCTTAATTTGTACTCCCTGTGAAGTGGCAGGATCTGCTTATTCTCTGTGGACTCAATGGGAAATCCTTTGAATGTTCTGAAGTGTTTTCAGCTGCCTTGGTATAGGACCTGAAATAGACTGTGTGGACTGGCTATCCAGAAGAGTGCCTTTCCTTTTCCTTTTGGTTGTTTCATGCCCTGTGGACAGAACAAGTTTCTGTGAGTACTATCAAGGAGAATAGATCTCCACATGTTCTTAGGGGAGTCGGTAGTCTGGGGTGCGTGTGCCCATAGATAAGGCTGGATAGCACCTGTCAGTGCCCCTAGTCTCACCAGTGTGAGTGAAGAAAGTTAAACTGTGGACCCCAGCGAGTGTAGTTTATTTTCTCTTTGTCACCCCAGTGTTGTGACAAGTAAAGTATGGGACCTCTAGTATTTCAGTGTAACCTTCCCAGCAGATCTGCTGGGATAATGGTGTCTATCTGTTGTTCTCCAGGGTCCTGTAAGCTTCCCATCCCAATAGATCTGCTGGGATATTAGTGTTTGTTTTTCTCTGGGGTTCTAAACCTTCCCAGCAGATCTCCTGAGATAATTTTGTGTCTCTGTCCATTGTCCTTGGTGATCCAGTAACCAGATCTTTCGACATGCAAAAAATACAGGTAATAACCAGGTTTTTCAAACACTTCTTTCACCATTAAATGCAGGAAAAGCCACCATTTCAAGATACAAATTTCAAAATGTTACAGCAGAGTATGCCCCTGGACTCCTCCTAGCTTTGTTAAGATTGTAACTGTAGGGCATTAGCCCCACCTCCCCAACTTTATACCTCTGGTGACACCCCTGCTGCCATTCCTTTCTCCCTTTATGGCTATCACCTTCCTTCCTTTATGAATTTGCACCTTGGGGGATTTCCCTTTCCTTGAGTTCTCTTTACTCTTTATTTCAGTCTGTCGGGGGGGGGCAGTTTTTGAGTCCTCAATTCCTTCCGCCACCCACCTTGGCTAGTTCAAACATTCATTGAAGTAACATTTAAACCATCCATTGAGGGTTCCCCTCCCCGATGTTTGCAGGCCATCTCCCATGAACAGGCCCTTATCCTCCCATTTGGGTCCCCAGTGTAGCTGAACCCTTCCACTCTGCCCCATTCCTTCAGCCATGAGTTGAAGTTTCTGCTGCGGAGATCATTCTCCTATTCCCCTGTCATAGACAGGCAGCACCTCAGTGAAAGCCACTGAGTGAGCTACCTATCTAAGACCCTTCATCAGCTCCCTAAACTCCCCCCTGCACTATCCCAGTCCTGTCCCTGGTCAGGTCATTAGTCCCCAGGTGGACAATGACATCCAGCTCTCCCTCTCATCCTGCTGCCCTAGCGATCCTCAGGATCCACTTCCCATCTCTCCAGGCTATGGCACTGCGTAGGCACCTAACCTGCCTCTCCCCCCTTCCTATTCACAAATCAATCCCCCTTACAATTGAGTCCCCCACCAGAAGTTACTTCCTCCTCCTTTGGTGTCCTTTACCACCCTCTATGAGGTCTCCACTATCGATGGCCCCCACATCCCCCCTGGTCACTACCACAGGTGCCTTCTCCCAGCAGTTCCACCACACCTGAGCAGCATAGGAAGTACATAGTGGTGCCAGTTGAGGAATATGCCTCTGTCCCACCACCCCCACCCTTCCAGAGCCCACCATAGTTCAGCTGTTCCTCCTCCCTGGCATTCTGTGAGGTAACGATGGTAGAGTTGGCGGCCCCCTGGATGGGAGGAAGAGGTCCACTGAATCCTAGCCAACTCAGCCTGGAGTCTAGTGACCTCCTCCCTCAACCTAGAGAGGTGTGTTCATAGGCAGCAGCACCCCAGTCTCCAGGAGTTCTCTCTGAAACCTGTCACCCCACAGGCACTGCACTGCACCAGTCTCAAAATTCTCAACTTCTGTTCTCCCTGTGTTACCTGGAAATACTTTTATATCTTTAACCCAATAGGGTGTTTCTACTTTTCCCCTTTTTTTGTCTGTTTCTATTTGTGTTCCCTGGGCATTCTTTACTGTAAATCTTTATATACTCCTACCCTAGACTGGTGTTGCTCATATTCCCAGTTTTGGCCTACAGTACATTTGACCTTGTGTCCTTCCCAGCAGTGACTGTAGCACAGTACTGAAAAGGTGCCTTACCTTAGTCAACTGGCAGAGTCCCCCACTTTTCTGCTTCCTTTGGCTGATGCCTACTACACCAGTCACCTGTTGCACTCATTCACTGTTCCACTCAGTCCCAGTGAGTGAGGGGCCGCAAATCTATCCTCATATGATGTAGTTGTCTCATAATTGAACCTACCTCTCCAACAAGGATTAGTAATACAGATTTGAAACATACAGTACCATCATACTGTAGACTGAGTTCTGACAAATAGGGAAGACAGGATACCTAGGTCTGGACTTTCAGCTTATTGTATCAGTGATCTTCACCCACATTTTTTTAAACCTCTTTATTCAGCATTTGGCACTTCTTACATTGCCAAGTACAAACATACATTGATATTCATTGCAGGCTAAAGGACCAGCAATATTCGAAAGCATAAGAGCATACTATATGAGCAAAAGTGTATATTGTACGTAGTATTTTGTTTAAGTGCTTCCATGAAATATAATGTCATGTACTACGTGTATATACTCTGCTTACTCTGTACTTGCTCCTTGTTGACTTGAGTTTGTAATAACCTCCAGAGTTATGTGTGAAAGTAGCCATTTATTTGTCTAGTGCACTTACCTGGGTAACAAAAACTAACTAACTGAATAAATAAATAAACCATTGAATCAGAAGTGATTCTCAAAGCCATGTAATTACAATGCCTTACCTCCATACAATGCATACTGTAAGAAGGCCCCTGAATGCTATTATTATGACTGTAAATATTTTTTAAACTTAATGTAACCAGGCCGGCCCGGTGGCGCTGAGGGTTGAGGTGCTGGACGCCACACCTCGTGCCATGCAGGCGACCATGGTTTGGGACTGAGCCCGGACCACCGGGGGTCAGCAGGGGAGAGAGAGGATCAAGCATCCAAGGGACTGCTCTCCTCTCCTCTCTCGGGGAAGGATCCAGGCGTAGCCTGGTGAAGCAGCGGCCCCAGGTAGAGACCAGTGGCACTGCTGTGCACAGGGGCTTACAGGCTTGGGGCAGACGTCGGGCTGCTGCTTTCCGGATGTGAGTGGGATCACTCACATCGCGGGCTGGGTGGCATTGCATGTCCCACTTCGGGGGTGTAACATTACTAAAATACCCCTCCGGCCCGGATAGGTGACTGCCCTTCCAGAGCCTTGCCACCACACGCCCAATCCTGGAGACCCGCCACCACCCCTTTGATCTCCTCGGGACCCTATGTCCCTCCGGGGGTGCCTGGGGAGAAAGTAATGACCTTGAAGATGGCAGGGTTCACAGTGGGCATTAGAGCAGCACTGGCCAGTGGAGAGGCCTGAGAGAGTTCTGGAGTTGGCGGAGATAAACAGAGTTGGAAAAAAAAAAAAAACAGCTTAATGTAACCCCTAGGCAGCACTGCTCCAAGGGCTACTACCCCTTCCTTGCCTGACCACAACAAGGTTGAGGGACCTGGGTTCCCAAAATTAACTTTAACTGGTTCTCACCCAAGATATTACATTGCACAGTGCCTCCACCCAGAGTATAGCTTTAAGTGAGCTAGCTTTAACATGGTACAACCCTCTGGGATGCTGTACCCACCCACATTTACCATAAGCCACCCCATACATGATCAGATAACATTTCCCCACATTTAATACCTTTTACCATTTAGTAGCTGGATACTAATAATATGCTTATGGCACAGGTTTCTGCAAAACAATAGTAAACAGTTTATTTACATGGGGAGGGACTTAGGATGGGTGAAAAGAGGAATAGAGGTTATGCATTTACAATATTCACATTTTGTATGAGTGGTTTGAATTTTGCTTGTATCTATATTAAACAGTCACATTTTAAATCACACATAAATCACATTTCCCACCAACCTCTAGAGTAACCAGAGCCCCGGCTATTTGACTAACTGCAATAAATTAGATGACACAAATATTCATTAAAACCCACACTGGTGCCAGTTCCCAACATTTGGTACAAGACCCTACAATCCCAACACCAACCTGGCTACTCAGTACCCAAAGTCCATAAATGATGTAGGCCTGAAAGACGGTGCAGCTGTACGTTGGCCAGCTAGTTTGAAGATTAAGGATTATACTTGAGCTTGACATGTTACACACTTGAACTATTTACAGTTTCCTCAATGGTGCAGAGGAGGCCCTGCGTTTACTCACAGAAAGCCTTCTGTAAGCAGGTTGAGGTTCAGTGCTCTTAGCAAGCGGGCACAATCCCTGAAGGTTAAACTGTAGGCAAGCCAACAGCCAGTGCCCCTCGTCTGACTGCAGAGATTTTAAAACTTGATGATGGAATCAACATTTTAACATTCTGAAGATGGAGCCCCTCTTCTGGGCCAAAAACAAATGCAGTGTAACCAGGCCGGTTACATTACATTTAACGCATTTATATTTCTTAAACATGCAGCACATTTACTTGTTCAAAACTTGTCCTCTCCGAGGACATCTTCTAGCACATTTGTATTTGCCAGAGTTGCATCCAGCACATTTATATTCTTTAAATCTGCATTTAGCACATTTATAACTCGGTCCTTTAACCATGGGTTAGCGGGGCCACCATGGTCCCTTGCAGCGTTAGCTTTTACGGTGGGTATTTGTTCCCTAAGGCTAGGGTGACCTGGTTCCTCATGTTCCATATCAGACCAGTATACATTCACAATACTGTACTTTTGATTTGACAATTCAAAACAGTTACTACGGTTCTTTCATACATAAATCTCAATGTCTCGGTCCCATGTGCCCTTGCTACAGTTTACAGCTTCCGTAGGACGTCACAATGATAAACAAAATCTTTCTGGCTATTGCTGCCCTTAACAGTTCCAAATGGACAAATATTGGACCTCCCAGACAAAGTCAGAATGAGCCCTGGCTTTAAGTACTTTTCTTTCAGTGCTGTAGGCACTTAGCAATTCAAACACATTTCAGACACATTTATATAATTTTTCTCAGGTCACATAGCAGCTGTCCACCCTTTCTAGGCTTTGGTTAAACTTAGGGTGCAGACAGTAAGCAGTTCCACACAGTTCTCAGTTTTCTAGGGCTTTGCTACCCGATTAAGCTTTCTTTCTAGTTGCACTTGCAGGCACAATTTTACTTACTCAGGCATCCTCATGGAAATGGCATTCCTTCGTCCGAGGTTCCAGAAGACGTCAGCACTCTTACTACTGAGGCTGGTTTAACTCTCTCACAGTTGGCTTGGCCTCAAGTTGCAGGACCCATGTTTTTCCTAAATGTGGAAAGGATTTGTCAAGCCCCTGGAGGACATTCTGGCAACACCCAGGCTAGCAAGTTCTGCTTTAGTCTAACACTGATTTATTTTCTGGCAAAGAAGAAACCCCCTCTCCCCCTGTGGAGAAGCTTACACTGGATCACTAGGCTCATTTGGATTGCTGAGGGCCTGAGCCACTACCCCTGTGGGAGGCTCCCGCTCAAATCTGAAAAATCGGCTGAAACACTGTCTTTTATGGAACTCACCTGAGGCTCCCTATTGGCTGAGGCTCTTGGTTGCTTTGGTTCTGATTGGCTGGAAGGCTTGTCAATCACAAAAATGAATTATTCATTACCCTCCCTCGACACACAATTGTTTTTCTGTTTTGGTGCCTGAATATAATCCTTGCAATTCCCCATGAGCACTTGGAAGTTTCCCATGAGCTTTGACAAAAGTCCCACAAGTCTTGGCTTAAAAATCATAACTTTCTGATTGGCTGTTGCTGCTCAGTGATGGCTGCTGAACACATAGTCTCTCAAGCAGATTTAACACAGTTCCAAATAAAGGCTGCCTTGGTGCAGCCAGAATAATTATTTAATTTGCCCACTTGCCCCACAGTTCAATAGCCACATGTGTCCTTTTAGTCACTGCCCAGCATTACTTGTTTGCATCAGTCCATAGCCTGTTGCTGCTGCCAATATTTACCATCCCTCATTCGCAGCAGGCAGGCTGTCTGTCTGAGTCCCAACCTGTTCTGGTGCAGCCAGTTTAATTGGTTATCTATTTAAACATTTCCCCTTTAAAGATCTTCCCCAAATGTCCAAACGGCAACTGCTGCTGTTATATCTATTTTACAGATTGTTTCGATGCACCACCCACCGAGAAATAACAATTTTCCCTGACAGCAGACAGACCCTCATTAATATTCATAAGGATCAGGGCTCTCGCTCATTAGTATTTGTGAGCCCTGATCACTAACACTTTGTAGATCTTTTTATTTATTTTGAAGAATGGGCTCTCTTTGCCCTTGTTTTGGTCACCGGTCCCCACTCTGGTCAATGCAGGGACTGGGACCACTGAACACTCTCCCGCTCGACTGCAAATCGAGCAGTCAGGGGATCAAGGGCACAGCCCTGTGCATGTGTGATATCCGTGCCACTGGAGTGCCGAAATGAACAGCAAGGAGGCGCATCTGAAATTTCTTGAGCCCGAAGGCTAAATTCACACAGGGGCTATAAAGGGGACACAAAGGCACCAGAAGGATCGGGGGATACGCAAAAAAACTGGCAGGCATTCAAGAGGCACTTGAAGGAGGAATGGAACGGGAGAAACAGGCACAAGGTAAGCCCCCAAATTGGGGGGGGAGGCATTGCATTAAAGTTTATTAAACTTTTTGTTTCATTTAATTTTATTTTATACTGAAAGGATTGTGAGCAAAATGCCCATTTTCACAAGCATCCAGTTTCAAAACATACAGAGGTTGCAGGCATTCACTTCCTTCTTATATCTCATCACTTCTCAACAGGGCCCAGGGTCCTGATGCACTTAGAATGCACAACACAATCATGCTTGACATCCCGAGGCACTGCAAAAAAATATGGAAAAATTGCCCTCAATTGGGCAGCCCCATCAGCATGGAATGCCCTCCAAAAATTATTAGAATTACCTGTTCTTGTTGGTCCATCACATTTTCTCTTTCTCTTAAAGGGAAAGGGGAACATTGTTTAACCAGGAGTAGCACACTAAGCCGAAGCTTGTTTCCAGATGCGACCTGAGAGCACAAGGAAGCTACGTGACTTGCTCAGGATCACACAGTGTGCACCTAGGTGACTGTGGGATTCAAACCCAGGTCTCCAGCTCAGAGCTGTAACCCACTGCGCTATATTGCCTCCTAAATTAAGAGAATTTCTCTTAAAGCAATATTGTATTGACACATGTAATTGCCATTAATTAAGTTTCCTGCCTTGTATTCATAGAATCCTTATATTGTATGCATTTATGCACTATCCTTGTTTTTACACTGTATTTCAATCTGTATGTGCTATGTTTTTATTGCTGTCCTACCTTGGACATCTTTGTAAATGAGCTTTGCTCAATAGAATCTTTCCTGGTAAAACAAATAAATTAAATGAAATTTACAAGTAGTATAACAGCAATAAAATCAATTAAAACAATCACAGTTTGATTTATCAGCTAAGTAACCTTTAAATTACTTTCTAAAGGCAGAGACTATAGTACAATTTACAATAGAGCTAGGCAGTTTATTATGTGATTTAGTATCCTTAAAAGCAAGGGAGCTGTGATCAAAAGCAGAATGAAAAAGAGGAACTTGAAAGGAAAATCTACTGTGAAGACTAGTCGAAGAAGCATTAGACAGTTTGGGAAATAACTTGGTAATACAATCAGAAGATGTAATTATATTTTGTGCAAGAAAAACAATGACGAAAAATGTAATTGAGCAACAAAAGAAAGGCAGTTAAGGGACCTATAAAGGTTACACTGATGTGTCCTTCTTGGGAGGCCAGAGGCAAAATGGATAATGTTTTCTAGAATAGTATACCTTACTGAGAAAAATGTAATATAATACATGAAATACTAATACACTACACATAACACAAAACAATATGAGATAACAAATGTGGATGGGGCTAACCGTCCCCCGAACAATTGGAGATGGAATAGTGACAGAATACATACTAATGCTTTAGCAGGTGAGGTAATGCAGTTTTAGGTAGTCTATCAGTCCCATCTGGGAGATAATAAATCTTGGGCTACGGCTAGGGTGTGTAGGTTGCTCATTCTGGTGATGGGCTGGGAGTTGTGGGGGAGGGCTTCCAAGGCACCCCACCTTTTTTGAATAGGCCTGGGGTGTGGTGCATGTGGTTGATCATCTTTTTCATGTGCAGGGCCTCAAGCATAGCATTGTGCCACTCTCCATGAGTGGGGACCTTTTTGTCCATCCAGTGCTTTAGGATCAATTTTTTGGCCATAGCCGATATGAGGACAATGTGGTATTTGCTGACTCCTAGGACAGAGTCTAACCCGAGACCCAGTAAACAGGACTTTGAGGTGAAGGCCAGGTCCAGCCCCAACATCAGGTCTAGACATTGTTGGATCGAGTCCCACAGGGGTCTGGCCTTGGGTTAGTCCCATAGGATGTGCTTGAGGGAACCTCTGCCTTGTTTGCAGTGGGACCAGGGGTCTGTTTTTAGTTTGCCCATTCTGTGGAACTTGATGGGGATATAGCAGGTTCATTTTGAATTGCATGAGTCTTAGACCACCAAATTTCAAGAATCTGTACATGTTTCTCCACAGAGTTGTTCTGCTGTCTGGGGAGGCTAGGTCTGGGAATTCAGATTGCCAATATGTGCAGCGGGCTGTGTTTTGGTTTGTGGTGATGGCCAGTAGCTTCTTGTATAGAAGTGACAAGGCATGCCTCTTTTCTGCAGTGTCACAGAGTGCATCCCATTTTGAGTTATTTTCAAAGTCCCATAATTTAGGGTTGAGTCGGGGGTTTGTGTCCAGCAGACTGTGGAGTTGACCACAGACTTTAATTGAGGTGCCGATGGGTGAGTTCCTCAGTTCCAATGGAAGGGTCCAGAGGGGTGTGCTTGTGAGGGCTCTAAGGTTGAGCCCTGCTCTGCGGCATAAGCCAGCTTCCATGTGCTTCCACTCAGGCAGGTGTCTGTCTGTTCCAGGTTGACTTTCATGCCTTCTCCATCATAGAAAATGGGAGGCATGGGCTGAAAGATAGTAAAGCCTGAAGTCTGGGAGTTGCAGACCCCCCACCTCTTTGATGGGAGTAAGCTTATGGCAAGCTTTGCATGGCGCTTTACCATTCCAAAGGAAATGGGTGAGGGTCGATGGTAGTTGCGCGAACCACATCATTGTTAGGGGGCACTCTGCCATGCTTATAGAATATAGCAGCCTAGGAAGGATGTTCATTTTAATCATGTTGCTGTGTGCCCACAGGGTTAAGGGGAGAGAGGCCCAGTGGGCCAGGTCTTATTTGATGCTGGATCAGAGTTTGTCGAGGTTTTTGGTTTGCATTACTTTTTGATTCTGTGAGATTGTAATTCCTAAGTATTTCATGGTGTTTGGGCACCAGGTGCTGCCCCATTGCATTGTTTCTGATTTGAATTTGTGGCAGTTGAGTGGCATAATGCAGGATTTTGAAATGTTAAGCTTGCACCCCCAATTTTACCGAACTCTTGCAATAGGTTTGGGGGGGGTATGAAGTGGACGGGGTCTTCCAGGTGGAGGAGGATGTCATCTGCATATGTAGAGATTTTTATAACGCTGGTCCCTTACCTTCACCCCTTTGATGCGTTTGTCTAGTATGGGTCCTCTCATTTGGGGTTCTATGTAAAGGTTGAACAAGAGTGGAGAGAGGAGTCAGCCTTGTCTGGTGCCCACCTGTAGGTCAAATGATGATGACAGGATTCCATTGCATAGGATTTCGGCTGAAGGGTGGGAGTACAGTAGTTTGACACATTTTATGAATGAGTCAGGGAGTCCAAATTCTGCCAGGATTTCAAACAAGAAGGCCAGGAGACTCTGTCAAAGGTCTTTTCTGCTTCTAGGGAGAGTAGGGCTATTGGGGTTGATGAATTTTTGGAGGCTACAAAGATGTGGGTTAGTTTTCTCAGGTGATCTGACGCGAGTCTTCCTTTCACGAAGCCCACTTGCTGCGGGCCTATCAGACCTCCCATCACCATGCTTAGTCTTGTGGCGAGGATTTTGACCAGGATTTTCAGGTCAATGTTGAGGAATGCAGTGGGCCTGTAGTGGCCCATCTTTGTCAGGTCCTTGCCAGGTTTGGGCAGCAATATGATAATGACTTCCTGAAGGAGTGGGTCAAGGTGGCCTGATTCATTCGCCGCATTAAATAGGTGTGTCCTAGGGCCTGTGAGGTCCTGTGCCAGAGTTTTGTAAAAGTTGGGGGAGAAGCCATTTGGGCTGGGTGCCTTTTCCAGGGCTAAGAAGGAAATGGCTTGGAACACTTTGTGTTCTGACACTGGTGCGCCAAGGTTGTTTTGGGCCTCTAGTGTGGCCTCAGGTAGCCTGGCTTCTTGTAGGAAGCATGTGATTTCTTTTGGAGGCTCCTGGGCCCCTTTGGCATAGAGGGATTTATCAAAATCACGAAATCCCAAAAGTATCTCTCGTGAGTGTGTGAATAACATAGAAACATAGAATTTGATGGCAGATAAGGACTGTCAAGCCCATCTAGTCTGCCCATTTTTCCTACCCAGTGCTTAAACCACATTCCCTACCTGACTTGCAGCTTCCCCTTTCTTCTCTACTGTTAGTGTTCCTTTATGTTTGTCCCATGCATTTTTGAATTCCCCCACCATTTTTGCCCCCACTGCCTCCACCGGAAGGCTGTTCCATGTCTCCACCACCCTTTCTCATATTACCCCGCAGTCTACCCCCTATAGTCTCATATCATGTCCCCTTGTTCCTAAACCTCCTCTTCTCTGAAAGATGCTACCCTCTTGTGCCTTATTGATACCCTTGAGGTACTTGAAAGTCTCTAGCATATCTCCCCTCTCTCCTCTCCTCCACTGAATACATATTGAGGTCTTTCAGTCTTTCTTCATATGGCTTCTGATGCAGCCCCTGCACCATTTTAGTTGCCCTTCTCTGTACTGCTTCCATTCTATCTATGTCTTTCCTGAGATGCAGCCTCCAGAACTGGACACATTACTCCAGATGAGGTTTCACCCCACCAATTATCTGTACAGTGGCATCACCACCTCCTTTTTTCTGCTGGTGATTCCTCTCCCTGTGCACCCTAGCACCCCTCTTACTTTCACTACAGCCTTCTCAAATTGTCTGGTCACCTTTAGGTCATCAGATATAATCACCCCCAGGTCCCTTTCCTGTTTGCTGGCCATCAGAACCTCTCCTCCCATCCTGAATTCCTCCCCTGGATTTCTGTGCCCCAAATGCATGATCTTGCATTTCTTTGCATTGAATCTCAGCTGCCACACTCTTGACCACTCCTCCAGCTTTCTTAGGTCCCTTTTCATTTTCTCCACCCCCCCCCGGAGTGTCCACCCTGTTGTAGATCTTAGTGTCATCTGCAAAGAGGCATAACTTCCCTTCTAGCCCCTCTGCAATGTTCACTTATGAAGACATTAAAGACGACTGGTTCCAAAACCAATCCCTGTGTCATCCCACTGGTCACCCCTCTCTCTTCAGACTGAGTTCCATTCACCACCACCCTCTTTGTCCTTCTGCTCAACCAATTTCTGACCCATTTTACCACCCTGGTCCCCACTCCCAGGCTACCCAGCTCATTTACAAGCCTCCTATGTGGGACAGTGTCGAAGGCCTTGCTGAAATCCAGGTAGGCCACATCTACTGCCCCTTCCTGATCAACTTACCTGGTCACCCAGTCAAAGAAATCTATCAGATTTGTTTGACAAGACCTTCCGGCTGTGAACCCATGCTGCCTCGGATCCTATATCCCGCACTCCTCTACATATGTCACAATTCTTTCTTTCAGTAATGATTCCATCAATTTCCCCACTACCAAGGTCAGGCTGACTGGCCTGTAGTTGCTGGCCTCCTCCCTGCTCCTACTTTTTGGAGAGGGACTCTCCAGCATAGCCTTGAGGTTATAGTAACGAGCTCTGAATGAGCTTGATACATCCAGCAGACCTGGATCTGACTCCCACAACCTCCATTTGCATACTGTGTGACTCTGAGCAAGTCGCTTAACCACCAAATGCTCCCGGATCACCCCTGAAAACAGGCACTTGTGCCTAGTGGGCCCTACTCGGTTACCAAAGACTTTAAAAAAAAAAAAATTTGCACGCCTCTAGTCCTCCGGAACTACACCTGTTTCTATTGATTTGTTGAACAGAGCTATCAGAGGTGTTGCCAGCTCCCTTCTGAGTTCTTTTAATATTCTGGGGTGTATTCTGTCCGGACCCATTGCCTTGTCTACTTTCAGTTTTGCTAGCTCCTTTAGGAATCTCTCCTCCGTAAACAGACTGGTGTCCACCTCCTTTCCCTTGGTGCTTCTATCCCCTAGCTGTGATCCCTCTGCTTCCCCCTTCTTCTGTAAACACTGAACAAAAATATTTGTTCAGGATTTCTGCCTTTTCTGGGTCCCCTTCCGCACTCACCCCTCCTTCCCCTTTTAGTCTCACAATCCCTGCTCTGGACTTTTTTCTTTCACTGATATACAGTACAGTACCTAAAAAAGGTCTTATCCCCTCTCTTTGTTGCCTGCACTATTCTTTTCTCTGTCTGTGGCTTTGCACTCCTGACTGCTTTTCCTGCGTCTCTTAGTTTATCCAGATACAGTCTCTTGTCTTCCTCCCTCTGTGTTTCCTTGTACCTCTTGAAAGCTAACCTTTTTTCTTTCACCTTTCTGACCACTTCTTTAGAGAACCATAGTGTTTTTTTCTTTCTCTTTACTTACTTGCCTAACATAAAGGCTTGTTGCTTCTGCTATGGCCCCTTTAAAATGTGCCTACAGTTCCTCTACACATCATCTTCCCCCTACCCTACCAGGGCTGTCCTGAGACATTCCCCAAACTTTGTAAAGTTGGCCCGTCTGAAATCCAGGACCTGTGCTTTCCTGTGGTTCGACTCCTCTACTGTCCTCACATTGAACCACCCTGTACAGTGATCGCTGGACCTCAGGTGGCTACCCGCTACTACATCTGTGACTCTGTCCCCATTGGTAAGCATCAAGTCTAATATTGCTTCTTCTTGTTTAGGCTCTACTAGAAGTTGTCTGAGGCTTGCCCCTTGTAGGGTGTCTAGAATGGCTGTACTCCTTGCTGTGGCTACAGCATGAGTGCTCCTATTGACATTCAGCAACTGAAGTCTCCTACCAGCAGTACTTCCCCTTTAGCTCTCATTTTGTGGATGACATCCACCAGGACCCTGTCCATCTCTTCCCCTTGTGCAGGTTGTCTGTAGATCACCCCAGTACGAATGGCGGTGCTGTTTCCCATTTCCAGAGTCACCCACAGTGCCTCTGCCCATTCCTTCATTCCTTGAACCTCAGTATCCTGACTTCCATCCCTAACATAGATAGCCACTTCCCCTCTCTTCTTTTCCACCCTATCTCTTCGAAATAGTGTATACCCTGGTATAGCCATGTCCCAGTCACAATTTCCCATACACCATGTCTCGGTGTTAACAACAATGTCCAGATCTGCCACTGCCAGTAAGGCAGTTTGCTGGACATGTTCCGAATGGAGAGGACAGCCCTCCTCTGCTCTTGTTGTTTGAGTCTAAGGGCTAGCAGTTTTCTGGCTTTCTCCTCTTGGTCTACATATTGGGTTTTGGCTCTAAGTATGGCAAAGTCTGCCTGTTCTCGCAGAAGCTCTCCATATTTGTCCCTAACTGCATTGAGCTGTAATTGGGTGTTAGAGCTGGGTGAGCCTGCGACTTTCCGTTCGAGGTCCCTAATTGTGACTAGGAGGTTTGCACCCTCTGCTTACCTCTTTTTCTTCCTGGAGGCAGCTAGGTGGATGAGTTCTTCTTTGAGAGTGCACTTGAATGCTCCCCAGAGGAGTCCCTGGGTGGGTACTGAGTGGTCATTTTCATTGAAGTAGTGTTTTAGGGTTTCTTTTAGTCTTTTTTTTTTCCCCATAAGCATTTTTTAACCCCAGAGCCCTGGCAGGCAGCTTTGACCCTCCAAACGGAGGGACTCTTTCTCTGATCCCGCTGCTCACTTACTAGGTGGCCCCCAGTAGTTCCTCTGCGGATTGCCCCCTGCGGCAGGGCCAGGAAGAGGTTGCTGGCTTCTCCCCTCCACCCGGAGATCCAATCCAGAATCCAGGGGGCTGCTCCTGGGAGCTGTGGACCATCATCAAGCCTGCCTGGCTCACTTTTTCCTTTTTCACCAGGCCCCCCTTCCTTCCGATGCAGAGACATTGGCTTCTAGCCTCCCGACTCATACTGCCCTCCAGCCACCGCCAGAGGGCAATCAGCGAGTGGCACTACTAGTCTCCTCCAGAGAGAGGAGAGCAGTCCTCTGGATGCTTAATCTTCTCTCCTCCCTGCCAACCCCCAGTGGCCCAGGCTCGTTCCCAAACCCAGGTCACTGGTGTGGCGCGTGGTGCGGCATCCAGCTCCTCAACCCTCAGTGCCACTGTGCTGGCCTAATCTTTTAGTCTTTTAAGTCATTCTGTGCCCTCTAGTAGATTGTTGTTAACTCTCCAAACTCTGTTGTGGGCAAGTCGATCTAGGGGTAGGAAGGATAGGGTAACTGGCGCATGGTCTGAGACAACTTTTGGGCAAATTTCACAGACAGATGTCACCTTCAGGATGCTCTGGTTTATCATGAACAGGTCAAGCCTGGAATATGAGTCATGCAGGGTGGACCAAAATGTGAATTCTCATGACATGGGATGTAGGACCCTCCATGTGTCCACCAGAATCAGGGATGACATCAGTTCCTGGAGGGAGTGTTGTGCAAGTGAGAAGCCTATATATTTGGGCTTTGATTTAACCAAACTTTTTTCTGGACAAGGTTCCAGTCCCTGGCTACAATAGTTGGTAGAGGTGGCATTGTGGATAAGATGGAGAGCAGTGAGGTGAAGAACTGTGGTTCGTCAGTGTTCGGGCCATAAATTGCTGCCAGTATGACTTCCTGGTGGTCGAGTTGGCGCTGGACCACTACATATCTGCCTTCTGGGTCAATATGTTCCACGGTTGGGATGAATTGTGTGTTCCTATGTATGAGTTTGGCCACCCCCACCTTTCTGTTGCTATTTACAATGGCAAAGACCTGGCCCACCCATTTTCTCCTCTATAGGAGGGCTTGCTTGATTGACATATGTTATTTCCTGGAGGAAGACGATTTGTGATTTCTGGGATTTAAGGTGTCTGAGGACCTGGTGCCTCTTTTCCTTTGTTTGGGCCCCCCGATTTTCCATGTGGTACAGACATAGGGTTTGATCATTATGGAAGTTTTAAGGGGTTGTTGGGGTGTTTGTCAGGTAGTTGGGGGTGAGATGGGATTGTGGTCATCACAGGTTAATCATTTCCCATGGTAAGAGGATGATGGTTCCCCTACTTATGTCAGTGGGAAGTGGGCCAGCCTGGCAGGGGGATAAGCAATCTGTAAGAGTAGCATCAGATTTAGACTGCTATTCTCATGCGAACACAACATAGGCATGCATTCTAGCCTACTTCTAAGCAAGCTACAATAAACTATACTAATGACTATACACATTACACTAGGACAGGGAAAAGCTTCACTAATGCCCACCACCCAGCTGTGAAAGTGCTGGGGTTTACGTGGGGAGAGGCAAGGTTTCAGAACAGTTGGTCCATAATGGGCTCCCATGAGGACCACTCCCTCTCTCCACAGTTCATTCCTGGATCTATACTCTGTTACTACATGTTGGTATGGTCATTAAATTTGTAGGCACCCTCACCTTTTTATATTGCCGTTGGAGTGTGGTGCGTTATATTGTCAGACCCCCACCTTGCCCCCAACCCCCAGCTCTGTTCCCCTCCTAACCCAGGATGAGGGTTCTCTAAGTGTGTGGGGTTATGCTTTCATCAGTTGTGGTTGGAGGCACATTGGGTGCATACCCATGGTGCTGCCAGCTGGCCACCTGCTTGTGCCCTGGAATGGCTGGGAGGCTTTTACTTAGGGCATGTTTCCGCTATTGTCTGAGCCCATGGGCCATTTGGGGTGCTGGTGTGGTCAGCAGTTTGACACCTTTTAACTGTATGCTCAGCTGTGCTCTGTAACCCGTTGTCTGTCTGCCCCCTTTGTTTTGGGATGCACTGTTCTCTGTGCAAGTGTTGTCAGGTCCCTCCAAGTGGGTGTGTCCCCTTGCTGTAATTGGTGCTAGTCGTGTTTCAGTCCTGAGCCCCTCTGTTGGTCCTACCGATGTCTGTAGCCACTACTTGGCAAGGTGTATCTGAAGGATTCCCAGCTGCCTGTTCTGTTTGGCATCCATTGATTTCACACTAGTTTTCTATTCCCCTTCCTTCCCTCACTTGGCTCAGCATCCTATATTTTTGAGTCCACTGCATCCATTTCCAGAGCCCCATGGAGTTTCTGTGCTGTTCTAAGAGTGGCTGAGATGGGGAAGGGCGACCTCTGTAGGGGTCCCTCCGGGATGGAATGTATGTACATGTTGGCCCTGTTTCCCCTACGGCGGTTCCTGTGTCCAGCATTGGGGCGTGCCTGGGGATGGAGTCAATGCCTTTCCTGGTTTCACCAGGGCTATCCTTCACTGAGATGCTTTGCACTGTCATTGTATGTGGAAAGTGCCAGCTGCTCTGAAGTGCTTCCACTAAGTCGGTTCGTCAGTTTTGTTGTTGAAATCCCTGACAGTGACAGACGAAATGCTGACAGGCAAAATTTCACCTGTCAAACATTCAGTGTGTTTTTTTGCTGGGGCTTTGCACCTCGCACCCCCCCGATTGTAATATAACAAACTCCTAGTCGGAGTTGACTCAGAAGGGGCAAAACACTGGAAAAACAGTGAAATTTCGACTTCAGGTCCATTATAGCGACAATCTCGAATTCGTTCGAGGTTGTCGCTATAATGGTCTTCGACGTCAAAATTTCACTGTTTTGCAGGTATATGCTCTGATGCGATATGAGCTGGAGATAAGGAGAGTTTTGTCACCTTTCCTTCTGAGCTGTGGGAGGAAGGAACCTTGGGATCTTAGATGCTATATCCTCTGGGAATGGAGTTAGCAGGAGGTAGTACCATAAATAAGGGATCAAAGCATGTAGGCTTGTCTTTATTAAACAGCAAGTGGGTGTCTGCCTTGTTTGTTCAGCTTACTTGTGGGCTTATGTAAAAGCACAACTTTTATAGATTGCCCCCCTAATTGGTTTTACATCAAATGGTAGCTTAGCCTTGAGATGGAGGGGAGGGGGGATGTGTGGTATGATGTTCTGTCGCTTCTGGATCTTACCTTGTCCTGGGGTCTTGCAGTGGGCTTTGCTAATATTTTGGTCAGGCTTGTGCAGCTACTGCATTGAGATGCAGTGGTCCATGGCCCTCAGTTGTAGTTGCCCACCGCAGCCTAACCCACTTAGTACCTCAAAGCAGTTTTATGTCTGGCATGTGTAGCTTAACCTGAGTCAATCATTATTTTTTTTTAAAACAGTCAGACCAGCTAGGTTGAGCAAAGTTTCATCTGAGAGACAGCTGTGTGGGCATGTATCCTCTGATTGATGTGCTCAGGATCCACCTCCAGTCATCAGGTACATTGTTCGGCATTCTTTGTTCTGGGTGGAGGTGTCAGAGGTGGATGGGACAAGTCCAGCTGTGTTGAGCAGAATTCCTATGAGTTAGGTTGTGCTGAGAGAGTTCGGGAGCCTCGGTGGTTGCTGACACGTAACATCGGATTTCGTGGGTGTGCTTGACGTGATGCAGGGTCAACTGGAGAGGTCTGTAATGAGGGGACAACTGTGCGGCTGGCCATAAGCCAGGGTGATTAGGTAAGATTTCAGGTCATGGAATGCGCTTTCCTGGTGATGATCTTTTGGAGCGGATATTCCTCATGTGGGCAAGAGGGGATGTGTTCTGCTCATCTGCTTCTGCTGGCAAGATGTGTCAATGGCCAAAGATTTATTGCTGTCCTAGAGAACAAATGCTAGGGGATCTTCAGCGGGAAAGTTTGTGGAAGGGAAGGCAGTTATAGCTGCATCAGTTGATGTGTAGTTCTGATGTGGTGTTCCTAGTCGACATGTTTCCCCTGAGCCTGCATTTAGTTTTGGAAGCCCTCCACCCAGTTTGAAGTGTCCCTGAGTATGTTAGGTCATGCCCTACCCCCATCACTGGGGGTAACCTTAGTCTGTAGTTTGTCAGGCACTGGGGGTGCTGTTGGTGGTACGGGAGAGGGTGGATGGGAGGACATCTGGTTTGGGTGCAAATATAAGTGGAATAAATTATATTAGGCACTTACAGTGGAGATGTGTGTTGTTTCTTTGGGTTCTGCATTGGGTTAGTTATTCTTTCTTGCTGTGTTTCCCTTTTGGTGGCTTTATGGGTGAGGGAAATATTGTTAGGTGGTAGTTCAGAAGTTCCTTGCCTGCCACTTCAGAATTAGGGAATTCCTGTGAACCACTGGGCAATGTTACTATCAGTCAGGCAGGGTACAGCACAAAGAATGGGATCTGTGCTCTGTGAAGTGACTTTTTAATTTCTTGCTAAGCTTTTTGTTTTTCTCATGCTGCAGGGGTCACATCGCTGTAGATATGGAATCTCTGCCCATTCCAGGTCAATGCTCCTTTTAGTCTGGCTTGTGTTTGGATGTGCTATTTTATGAAAAAGGGTTGGCATCAGAAGATAATGAGCCTTGGGTTATCTCCTTGGCTGGCTGGTGGTTGGAGGGATCTGTGAGCAGAGTCCAGCATGTAGGTTGTGCTAGCATCTGGTAGACCTGCTACGTCTAGCAGCAGTTTTTTAACAAAATCCATTAGATTCACACTCTCTGCTTGTTCTGCAAAGCCCACAATCATCAGGTTGTTTTTTTTATGAATGGCTCTCTTGTTCTTCCAGTTTGTCCTTAAGCTTGTGGAGTTTTTTCTGCATGATGAGCAGCTCTTTATGGTCTTTGAATTGCTGGTCTTCTGTTGAACTGATGCAGGCTTCTGCATCTGAGACTCGTGTGTTGAGAGTGTCCAGTGCTGGTTTGACTGCTTTGAGGTCCATGACAAGGTCGCATAGTGTCAGTTTAACAGTAGCCAGTTCAGAGAAGAATTTGTTCAGTTTATCCAATTTGTCTGAGAGTAGTTCATTGAGGCAGGTGGTCAGAGGTAATTTCATGGGCGAATTGGGCTTCTGCCATTTCGATGGCTGGCTTGTCTGATGCAGGGTGGGATGAATTGTGATGTCCATTTGCTGCAGTTCTGCTGGATCCATGAGGTTTGTTGTGCAGATTTCATTTCCTGGTATATTCCCCTAACAAATTCTCACTTTTTAGTTAGTCTGTTGTGGCATCTTAACAGGTAAAAAGCCACCTTTTGTTGCAGCGAACTGGGAGCTCAGAGAGAAACTGCCATTTAGTGTGAACTCTTCATGTGACCCTCCAAAATGGATAATGTTATAGTAAATGAAATTGAGTTTAGAAAAAAATCTTATCAGTGGTATATAAGCAGATTATAGAGCAATAATCAATGAGTGAAAAAAGAAAACTGTGAGTCAGTAAATGTCTAGTCTCTAATGTTAGGAACCAATTCATGCAATATAACATGTCCAATCTCTGGTGAAGTTTGGCAATCAGATTGGAAATATGCTGCTCAAAAGAAAGATGACTATCTAGGATTATGCCAAGATATTTGAAGTCAGACACCTTTTTGATCATATTCCCATCATTATTGATAAGAGTAAAATTTGTGGTGATAGCTTTTCTAGGACTTGAAAAGATCATATGTTTTGTTTTTGTGGAGTTAAGTACTTGTTTGTGGTTATGAAATCAAGCGTGTTATTTACCAAAATTATTCTGCAATTCTTTTTCTAAGGTTGGAATGTCGTTACCAGTACAAAAAAGGACAGCATCATGGGCATATAAAATTAGTTCTGTAGAATGACAGATGTCAGGAAGGGAATTAATAAAATGTAAAAATAAAAGAGGGTAAAGAGTGGAGCTCTGGAGGACTCCACAGCTTATTGGACATTCATAAGAATAGAAGCCATTGATCCATATTTTTTGTAACCTTTTCTGTATATAAGTATCAATCCAGATAACAATATCATCAGAAAAGTTGACTTTTGACAGCATTCTTAGAAAAATTAAATGGTCCACCAAGTCAAACACCTTGGTGATGTCCACAAAGGGTGAGGCAACACATTTTCCCTCATCTATAGAATTATAGGTTTGACTTGTGAACATCACCAAGATTGTATTGGTGTTGTGTTAGGGTCTAAAACCATGCTGAGATGATGACCAGAGGCACTAGTTCTCCAGATATTCAGAAATTTGGTCAGCCACAATTGTTTCCAGTATTTTAGAGATGGGGCTAAAAGGGATGTGGGCCGATAATTATTAACATTTGTCCTGGATTCTGATTTATATATGGGCCTGACAGTAGCACAAGTCCATATAGAGGGAAAAGCTCCAAAACATAAAGAATAATTAAATAATTTAGTCAAAGGTAGAACAATTGAAAAGCGAGCACTTTTTAAATTATGATAATCTATATTATCAGGTCCAATAAAGGGTCTAGGGTCCATCTTAGACTAATGTCACTAGAGGAGAGAAAATGAAAATAAAATATAGGTGCACAACTGGCAAGTGAGCAGGAAAAAGGAGGTTCCATAACAGGGTCAGAGTTATCATTTAGAATCTTATGAGGGTCAGAAGTGGGCGCTCTGTAGTTATCAAGATTGCTAAAGTGCGAATTAAAAATATCAGCAATCATATGAGGGTCACTAATAACAGAACCATCAATTTCAAGAGAAAATTTATCAGCAATTTTATCCCCTCCCATTAAAGTATTTGGAGTACTCCAGATTAATTTAGAGTTGCCCCATATGTATTGTTTTTTTTAAAGCAATTAATTTTGACTTCTCTGACTGCAGCCTTGCATTTATTGACAAACTTTTAAACTCTTGTAAATAAACATGGGATCTAGTCTTTCTGTATTTAGTTCAGATTTTATTTTTAGACCTAATTAATTTTAGCAAATCAGGCATAATCCATTCATTGCTCAGTCCCCAGACTCTCAGATTTTTAAGGGTAATAGTTTATCACAGATTGCAACAAACTGTTTACAAAATAGTTCAAATGCCTCATCAATATTGATTATTTTGTCCAGAAATGACCAATCCACTGACTTTATTTCATCAGGAAATTTTTTAATATCTAAATTTTTTAAGCAGCGAAACATGTTCACTGACCTATACAGCCAGTATAATGTTATCCTTGTGCAACTGTGTTAGTTTGGTTTTTGGCCTTTCGCACCCTCTATTCCAGAGGAATTACCACCCTGTAGGGTTATGAAAGGCAAGGAACCCTTGGAGAGTGTTCCACCCCTAGAGGTGTCACAGGACGATTCCCATGACTAAAGGTACCTTAGAAATCCACAAAAGAAATGTATAATCATCCTCAAAGAAGGAGGAAATACGAAGAATATGAGCAAGCAGTAATTGTGACATAGGAGCAGTAACTGTCATGTAGTAGTAGAGAAGCATAGGCAGTTTGATAATGCAATGAGATGCTCAGTTGGATAATGTAATGACTGCCCAGGTTTGTGTAGCATGATACTGATGGTTTGCATGGAGATTAGGGGATCCCCTAAGGAGAGAGGGAATGGCAGGACATCCTCCACCTCCATCCAACAGCAGAACCTACCTAAAAAAATTAGGGGAAACAACTATGCTAACTAAGTGTTATGACCTGAGGCAATGGAGGAGAGAAAAAAACCCTATGAGGAGGAAATCTTTGGGGATCCAAGGCCTAGGTTGCCTTTCCTCCAGGCTTGGGATAGTTTAGTGATGGCTCTGCAGCTGCAATTTGGAAAACCCAATTAAAGGGAGGTGGAAAATATTCCAATTTGGAGGAAGGCTCTCACTCAAATCCTCTAGCGGGAACGCCGTGGAAGGTTGTGAGAAAACTCTGCAACAATACGTGCATCCAAGGTGCAGGAGGAGAGCAACTACTGCTGAGGCATTCACCTGGCCTACCTGCCACAAACTCACACCAGGTGAACTATAGGTAGTTGTAGGGAGAATGTGGTGAAGGTGCCTTGCTAGGGAAACCACTAAAGTCAATGGCTAACCATTATAGTGGAACACTAGAGCCAAAGGAGATCATCGTAACCACCCTTCACCGCTAGTCTTAAATTCTACACCAGGAGCTGCTGTCATGTAGCTGGCAGCTAAAGCCAAGCCCGGGGTGAGGATATTCCCAACTATGGACCAAGTGAGAAGGATCCCGCCCCAAGTTGGACACTCTCGAGATGCGGACTAAATGCAGAGCGAGACCATCAGCTGTAGGAACCCTGTGCCAGATAGAATGGCTGGTGTGCCCCAGATATTGATTGAGAGCTGAAAAGCTGGTGAGCTGAATGAGCATGGCCTGCTAAGATTGTAATGAGCATTGAGTGCTGAGACCTTGCAAGATCGAATGCAGATTGAGTGCAGCTGATTGAGAGAGGCTGAAGCCGAGGGGATGGCAGTAGGCATGAAGCAATGGTTTGCGTAAGAGGAGCAGTGCTGGCGTGAAGCGCGTGACCCTGCACGTAGGTCAGCAAGGTAGTAGTGATAGGTGGGCCTGCACGGAGGTCTGCATAACATACTGTATAGCAATTAAACAGCACTAAATTGGGGCAAGCCAGCCAGACATGAATAGTCAAATCAAGGTGACAAATACTCTGTGACCTGGATATTCAGACTGCGCCGGGCAGGGGCACAAGCCGAGGCGCAGCACAACTGGGCTGCACCAGGGCATGGACCAGGTGATATACGTTCTGAAGAGAAATCAGAGTATATTCAATGGTGCTGCGCCATGGCACAGCAACGTTGAATAAGACACTGAAGGTGCATGCACTGCGCCAGCGCAAGTGACAGAATGGGAACAGGGAATGCGCCAGTGCAAGTGCAGTTGTGCTAGGCACATCAACTGCAATATTCAGTACTGGGCATGCAAATGAGGCCATTATGCATGCAAGGTGCAAATGGGGCCATTTGCATGTCATTATGGCCCCATTTGCAGGTGGTGCGCCAATCCCCGGTGACTTGCGCCTGGCGCCTGCCAGGCTGCAGGCATCGGGGACTGATGCCTTGCAGTCCCATGGTGGTCCCCTGCTCCCGTACACCCGTTCACAGGCATAAGCATTTTTAAAAGCCCTGGTGGTCCAGTGGAATTCCCCCCCCCCATCGCCTGATCGCGGGCATATGCATATTTAAAATCCCTGGTGATCCAGTGAAAAGCCCCCCATCGCCTGATCGTGGGCATCAGTAACAGTAAAATCCCTGGTGGTCCAGTGGAAAGCCCCCCCATCGCCCGATTGCGGGCATATGCATCTTAAAATCCCTGGTAGTCCAGTGAAATCCCCCCACACCCACTGGGGTCTCCCGCCACCCAGCACCCCTCCTGTCATCGGTAGGGCAGCACTCCAGCCGGCATCGCCGACCATCAGCATACAGTACAGTCTGTCACGCTTGTCCACTGCATGGACGCATGCAGACCATACTGCATTACACAGGTTCGACATGTGAAATGAACACTGCTCATTCACATATTGGGCCTGTGTAGCACTCATGGTCTGGACGCCCATTGGTCCATGCAGTGGACCAACAGGTGTACAGGCCGTATTGTAAGCTGTCATTCGGTGGTGGCCGGGTGGCATGCGGACAGGGTGCTGCCGCCCGCCAATGACGGGGAGTGCTGGGTGATGGGGGACCCCAGTGGGTGGTGGGGATGGGGGTTCCACTGGACCACCAGGGATTTAGCATGCATATGCCCCGCAATTGGGTGATGAGAGGGCTTTCCACTGGACCACCAGGGATTTTAAAACTGCTTATGCCCATGATTGAGCAATGGGAGGGGGTTCCACTGGACCACCAGGGATTTTAAAATTGCTTATGCCTGCGATGGGGTGGGGGGGCCGCACAATGCTCCCAGGGCAGGGGGCTTGTGGACAGAGTTCTGTGTGGGCCGGTGGCCACCCATGGCTGGCAGCTGCTGTGTTGTGCCCTGCAATACGGCAGCTCACCTATGGGTGGCCAGGACTTGTTCCTGGTTTACCAGGCACATCTTTGTGCCCCATGAGCGGGGCAAGGTGGTTGTGGCATGCTCGCCACACATCCCGGCTGAATATCGATGTGCCGTGACATGCATGGGCATGCCCCCACACTTGCATCAAGATATTACTGATGTGCCCTGGCACATCGTAAAGTCATGTGACAGCAACTTGCCCCCTGAATACTGTCATCATGCTGGGTGCATTGGGTGGTTTACAAGAGACATGCATCCCTGTTGCACCATGCGCAACCTTTTGAATATCCAGGCCTGAGGATTTTCAGCGAGCAGGCAAGATTTAATAACAAAGTATTAATAGCCTCAGCAGAGATTAGTTATTGACCCCAGAGTTGTAACTGCAATAAAACATGAAGACAATGCTTTGAAAGCAGGTGTAGCAAGGCAGTGCAATGAAGCTGCAAGTAGAATAAGAGCAGAAATGAGCAGCACAGCTAGGGTCAGAGTAAACTGTGCCAGGAGAAAAGAATTGAGTATGCAACATGGAGCAGCTATGGTTGAGCTGAAACACAAAGATAATGATTGCAGTTGCATTGCAGTAGTTTGAGCGTGGTGAGCTCAGTGTAAAAACACAAGCACTGGGTACAATAGTAATTAAAGTAAACAGCAGCAGTGGCTGCAGTTGTAGGTAACTGAAAGCAGTTGCATGAGCTCTGAGTAGCAGTATGCTAGGAGCTTAGAAACAAAGCCCCCCAAAAAAGACAAAACCAAAACACAGCAAAACAGAAAACAGGGAAAGGCCCAAAAACAAGAGACACAAGACACAGGGAAGCACACAGCCGGAGGAAAGATACAAACCAGAAGCAGGAAAACAAACACCGAAGTCCAGCAGAGAGACACAGAAACAGCAGGTGGGGGGGTAGGCCCCAGCCAGCTCAGAGAACAAACCAACAGAGCCTCCGGCTGCAAAGAAAAAATGCTTCACAATGAGGCTGAGAGGAACTGCTTACATAGCTCAGGAAGTGGGCGTGGCTGCCTGCTTGGCCACTGAACTCCAGGCAAAGCCTTTTCAATTATGCTTGGGAATTTTTTTGCCAATTTTAGCTGACCAGTTACAAAAGACCGCACAGTGATCACTTAGGGAGTAGAGTAAGACTCCCGAAGAGATGATATGTGAGGGATTATTGACCATGATCCAATTAAGAATGGCCTTGTACCCAGATCTATAATTTGTGTGGGTAGTGTTTGTAATAATTTGAAAAAGACCTAAACCAGATATTAATTCTCTGGCATTGTCAGCATTTCTTGAACCCCAATTTAAAGCCAAGTCAGCCATGATTATCCATTTGGGAGTGGAGGAAAATGAATGGTGACTTTGTAAGAACATTTCAAATCCAAATTTAGAATGTTCAGGTGGAACATAAATATTATTAATGGTCAGATTTTTATTATTCTGAAGGATAATGTTGATTGAAAGAAACTCAAAAGATGGATTATCAAGGTGAAAAACCAATTCAGAGGCCGTGAGCTGATCAGACACATAGAAAAAAGAAAGTCTCCACCTCTTCTTCCTTTTCTGTCTTTACTAAAAATAGAGTATCTACTAAGGGCTATCTCATCATGAGAAATTTTATCTGAAAGACAAGTTTCCGTTAAAGAAATGATGTCAAATTTGTTTTCCACCACCCAACATTCAAACTGATCTTTCTTGTCCAAAAGACTCTGAATATTTATGTGAACCATGAGTAAGGATGGAGAGGTAGACTTGGAGGAACCCATATCCTCACTGATACTAAAATAAGGACCTGGGCTGGGTGAACAGTACTAGAAAGAAGAAACAGGGACAGAATAGTACGTCAATGTCTTGGCCCAGTAACAAAGTTCTTCCCAGCATTATTTGGAGACTTAGATATAACTTATTTTTTCCAGACCAATATCATTTATAAGTGTAAATCTTGTATGAAACAAGAGATGCATACATGGGTTAGCACTTATAATGAAAGTATTCTGGTGGAAGCCCACCCAAATATACAAACACAGAGCCCAAAAAAACAGAATTTTATGGGTTTATTTATTTTATTTATTTATTTTTGATAACTACTGTAGGAAAGATACACTAAGTGAAAATAGCTACCATGTGATAAGAGCGCCAACAAAAACATTGCTCAACACAACAGTGAGTACATATCGCCAAGAGTCAAAAGAGTGAGCTGCTTAATGCTGACCTCCACAATCCACGATTTGCTCTCAGCAACTCTATGGGGCTAAACTATACTTGACATTTGCAGGGGTCTGTGATCCCCTCTCCCCTCTTTGTGGGGGGCAAACCCCCTGCACCCCCATCTTTAATATAATCAACTCCAGTAGGGGGCATGAGAATAGGGAAAGGGGCAACTCGGGAGGCAAGTCCCCCGTACTCCTCATCTTTAATATAATCAACTCTGGGGAGGGTCATGACAATGGGGGAAAGGGGAATCTCGGGAAGGGGGCTAAAGTCATTGCAAAAAACCCCAAAACATGGCCAGTCCCAAACCCAGGTCCATCAGAGACACAGGCTGTGTCTCTCTAACCACTACACCAGATGGCCAGCTCGGGACTGGCTTGCCTAACATACCCCTGTATACTGCATAACTCCTCCTCCCTACACACGCACTCTTGCTATCCTTCCCATGGGCTATTAAGTAGACATAGCCCATTTTACAATCACCTTTTTGATGTCACCCAAATTAATTTGCTTTTACTGATTCGACCATAGTCACGGTGAAAATATGCTTATTTTCAGGCACAACCTGGTATAGTTACAATAGCTGTCATGAGCAAAAGAAATGCAGAAAACTACAGCTGTTCAGATCGTGCTTTTGTGGATCTAATTATCCTCTGTCAGATAGTGCTGGTATCCAACCTAGGATCCGGCCAGTGGATCCAAGGTTGAATCCATCAACCTTAGATAGTTGGATCCAATGGTCGGATCCCTGGATACAATGATTGGATCCATCAGATCCAGGTCGGAGCCATCAGATACCTTGGATACTTATAGTGGACCCTAGGAGGTCAGATCCTTGGTTGGATGTCTGTGCCATCCGAGGCTATCCAATATCAGACTAACATGATGGTATCCGATGGTATATAACCTGGCAGCATACTATCTGAGCAACACTACAGAAAACATTATCAAATGACAAAGCAGTAGACAAGCAGGAACAGATGACAAGTCTTTACAGCTGAGCAGAATTTACATTAGCACTTAGAATTAAGTAGTGCAATGAGAGCAGCATGAACATCATAATGGCAATAGAAAAAAATACAATACACAGTATAAATGAGAAAAACAGAGGGCCGTACCAGTATGCATTGATTAAACATTTGCAGCAACCTAACGTTATCCAGCAATGGGAAGGAAATTGCGCAGTGCTAGAACGAGCTGGGTCCAATAGTTTGGATGGAATTAGGGTCAAAAGCAAGGGCTGATAGGGCATAGAGAGACTTCCAGAGCCTTGCAGAACAGTGACTGACTGGAGGGAGCAGCATACATTAGGAGGAAGGGCATTCCAAAAAACTGGGGGCATAGGCTGCAAAAGCCAGTTTTGCCAAGGCCTGTGGGAAAAATCTCTGCTCAAGAAGAGGCTGACAGTCAGCTGACTTCAGTGAGTAGAAAGGAAGAGGGTGCTTCATCTAGGTGGCTAGGGAAGACGGGGAGCCAGTCCTTAGAAGTTTGTTGATGAAACTGCCTAATGCAAAAAAAAAAAAAAAACCAGCCAACAGGAGAGGTCCAGACTAGATCAGAGTAAAGGTGTCAGTGGTGGGTAAGTCTAGGGGTGGTCAAGACAAAGTGACATATATTGTTATATGTTATGTCCAATTTTGAGAGGATAGTTTTATTTGTTTCTTGGAAAGAAAAGAGGCCATAAGTGAGTCTGGGAATGAGAACTCCCGACCTATGGCGAGCAGCAGGGGATATGCAGTGTCTGACCCTGAAAGCCATGTCCAGTTTAGAATTCACTAATTTGCAGATTTAGGTAACTGGGGAAGTCAAGGGAGGGGTCCAGTAAGACTCATAGGTACTTTAAATTGCCTTTTTCTTCCAGTGGTTACCCATTAGCACAGGTACGGGGGGGGGGGGTTAGAGGACATTGCAAACAGTTTTGGTTTTGAGCTGAAAAGCAAGACTTTTGTCTTTTTGCTGTTTAAGGTCAAGTTGTTTGTCATGAACCAAAACTGAACTTGAGGTAAGGAGTCAGAGAAGAATTTGCTGGTACTGGGACAGTATCAGCACTATGGTAGATGACAGGATTATGGCATCGCTACCTCAGTCTGCAGCTGAGAGTAACATCACAGAGTGCTACTGTACAAGATCTTTCTGTAGCCATTCCTTCTGCACCTATATTATGTCACTGCCTGTGTACTCTAAGGTATTCCCAGTTCCAGGCCCCCTCTTTTTATGTCAGTCCATATGTGCTCCCTTTTCTTAGGGGATGATATCCTGACTGGATGCTACTGTATGTGTTGGACAGAGCATCCACTTACTTTGCATTTGAGAATTAGAGTTTTGAAGCTGAGCTGTTAATTTCTCCATCATATATACTTACAGAATCGTATTTTCCCACTGAGTAATGGTGGGAGGGTCTGGCTGCAGCCAATGTCTGGAAATATTTTTTTTGCCACTGTTCATCAAATATAAATAGTTGTAGTTTTTTTATGTGTGAGGGGTATAACAATAATAACGTGACCTGCGGGTGGAGCTTGCCATAGTTCTGAATGAAGGCACTGATCTTGATCTCTGTATCAGTTCAAAACAGTGAATATTTAGGGTATGCCTATGAAGCATGCATGTGGGTTGTGAGTTTGTGCCCATTTCACCATCAAAAGTCAGATGTATGTGTCTGGGTGTATTTAGCAGTTATCTGATGTATTCTAAAAAATGGTATCACTGTTTTTTAGCCACATTACATTCAGGTATAGGACCCAGTAATTTTATGTTGTCAGTTCCACACAGTTGACCAGTCTCCTTCTAAGGAGAGCTCAGCCTCCCATATTTGTTTAGTGGTATCTGCAGTGACCTCTGTGGCATAGGCAAGGGCTTGATAATATTGTGAGATAAAGTGGGTTGGTCTTAAGTCCCTGTAAGCTTCTTTTATTAATCTGCTCACGGGTGGAAGTGATGCGTAATCTACTTCCAATCTTAGTAGTGCATTTAGGTAGTGGTGCACATGCAAATATCTGTACAAACTGGCTTGCATTAGGGGAAATTCTTTCTTTAACTGTTCACAGCTTTGAAAGGCTTCTTCTACATAGAATTTATAAGCCTAAAAAAGTTCCAAGTATAGCTATTTGTTGTATCTGCTATCTAGACTTGCAGGTATGAAGACTGGGCTGTATGCTGGGATATGTAAGCAGTATGTGTTGTTTTATCCGACAGCTTAAACACTCTGTTGGGGAATCTCCAGGTTTGCGTCCCTTCAGAACCACTGCTCACACAGTACAGTGCACCTTGCTCAAGGTCACATGACCCATTCCTTTCTGTCACAGCTGAGAACACCTTAGTTTAGAAATAGGATATGGTAATTTTAGCCTTCTCCTCAGGGGCAGCAATACATTTGTTGTCAGTTATAAACTAGCTAACTGTACCCCAAAAGATGAAGTCACAAAAACATGAAATATGTAAAAATATGATTTTTAGTATTTCAAGATAATTAGATGGATAATGCAGGATATTACAACACTATAGGGAACATTAATTCTACAGAAATGGAAAGAAACTTGTTTTGAGCAATAGGTTACAACCAGAATAACTGTAACTCTCTGTCTCTCTAACAAAGTAGATTAACTTTCTACAAGACACTTAGAAACAGGGCAGACATGAATTTTTAGATGGCAGTTTGTTCGTGGTCCCAAGCCTAACTGATTCTGTTAGGCCCTTTCAGACCTAAAACCCTGTAGTGACACCCCCATGACACATTATCCAGTATATATATCCCTCTGACATCACAAATTCAACATCTTTTGTCTGAAGCTGCAGTTGGGAACCAGCTTGTACTAGCCTGTTGGGTAATTACCATGAGCCCCTACAGGAATTTTTGTGTTAGCTAGCTGCTTCCTGACATCAAAGGCACTTCTAGTGCATATTTCAGAGGCTTGAAACTGGACAGCTTGAAGTAATACATTTGCAACCAGGCCCCATTTTGTCTGTGCCTCTTAGAGTCACTAATAAGAAAGCCTGGCTGTTTCCAGTATCTGCTAACTTCAAACTGTTATCCTTGCAGAGAAATACGTTACAGGTACCTAGCAAATTGTTACATTTCCCAAATTCCTAATTTGTGTAATGGCACATTTTGTAGGAGATCAGTGCCTGTGGTTTAGGTGTGAGAACCCTGCTGATTAAAAGAGAAAAAGATGTTCAGGAACAAGGGGCATGATAGGAAGTTGGAGGGGGTAGACTCAGGAGTAAAGAAATGAAGTAATTCTTCATGGAACAGGTGGTGGACGCATGAAAGCCTCCTGGCAGAGGAGGTGAGGGAATTCATGAATGCATGAGATAGACACAAGGGAACCCTAGTGTGGGGGAAAGAGAGGGCAAGCTGGAGACCAAGGGATGCCAGAATATAGCAATAGGTAGTGATCATGGGCAGACTAGAAGGCCAAATGATCTTTATCTGCCATCAATTTCTATGTTGATTAACACCACTTCCATTTTTCTCTCATTAATTTTAAATCATGACACATTACTTGAAGTATACCTACAGTACCAGGGCTGGGAAAGAAACCATCGGGTTATGTAAATACAGCATAATATTGACTGCATACAATGATATTCTGTTATCCAGTCCCCACACCCGGATGTCCTCCACATCGGGGTGCACTGAAACTATGGCGGCAAGGAGTTCAATGCTTAAGGCAAACAATATTGAGGATAGTTCTGTCTGATACTTCTGAAAATCTTGAACAATGCTGATGCTGTAGCATTAATTTTAACTTGGGCAGGGGGGTGGGGTCTGTCATGCTCCTTTCATACTAACATACTAAAATGCCAGTAGAGTAGGCCTCACGATCTATCGAGTCTGCTCGAGAGTCTGTACCCTTAGTGGGCACCGATGTCCCCCTCCTGCCCCCCATCACACTCCTCCAGAGTAAACTGCTTCACAACCCTACAACACAGACAATGTAGATTTCGACAAGGGCTGTGGTGGGATTTGTACCAAATCCCTTGTGTTTTAAGGTTGGCCCATAAAGCCTCACTGCACTGGATGTTCAACCTGTTGGCTATCTCTCAGGGGGAAGGGGAGTGTTAACAAACAACACCTGAGCCGAATAAATGGAGAAGTGTGAACAAGCAGAAGGAGGTTTCTGTTTCGGTGAGATACAAGTAGAGACAGCAAGAGACTGAACTGCAAGAAGTTTCCTATTAAGCTGAATACAAGCTGTTTGTTTCTTTTTCCTGTTAACAAAAGTAAAGCAGATTTTATTTAATTTAAACTGGTGTCTGCAGTGTTTTATATGAGAATGTTCCTTAGAAGCCACTTGGTATGCTACCCTATCGCACTTGGTCGACTTTAGCGGTGGGATCAAACTCATCCTTGTCTAAATAGGGGTAAGATGGACTCTGATAGACTACTGAAATGTTTGGCAGAACAGCAGGCATAACAGGCTTAGATGCAAAGGGATTGGGTGGCTCAACATGTGCAACAGCAGACTCGAGACCAGCAGCAGGTACAACAGATCCAAATGTAAAGAGACTGTGTGACCCAGCAAGCACAATTGCAGGTGCTGAGAGACCAGCAGCGGCAGGAGTTTATGAAGCAGGTGCTGCACAGACAAAAAAACTGAGCCGTAGCTCTAGGTCACAGGGGAATCCAGTCGCTGTAGGACATGACTCCATGCTAACAACAAGCATTTGTCAATGCCGAATGTTTGCTTGTTGGTATTAGCATTGGAAATGCAGGAGTTAGACAGATGCAAAGTAGGAATGGCAGTGAAGTATTAAACTTCACGCCAACCCCACCTCCAACCTGCAGAGATGGACAGGCATTGGGGTATGCATTTGGGTTGTCGCCCATAACATTCATGCCATTTCATCTCATCCTATTCTGCAGACACTGACAAGTGTTGAGGTGTGCCTTGGGGTGTTCGGCTTTATAGCCACCCCACTCCATAAGGACATACGTTGAAATGGGTGCAATGTAGGAGAATGGAGTGAACTCTGGGGCTGAAGAATCCAAGGCACACCTCAATGCCTGTCACTGGCTGAAGGGTGTGGGGGGGGTGGAACGACATGAGCATTACAGTCAGCAATCGAAAGGCACACCCCTGCTGCCTGTCAGTCTGTATAGGGTGGGACGTTATGGTTAGAACCCCTAATGTTTGTTGGTATTTGCACTAAAAATTTTCAACATGGCCTTTTTGTGACCCCCACCTCATGAAAGCATTTGGGACCTCTTCTCATGTACAATGGCACTGTGATTTTGTCAATGTGTCCCTAACTTTGAGCTCCCACAGCAACCGTGCCATTGTGCGCCAGATGTACGAAAACACAGATCGGGCAGGATGTGAAGAATGACAGCTGCACCATTCATAGGGAGTTGTGAAGAGATGGCAATGTTGAAAATCGGTAGTGAAAATATTAAAACTGCTCAAACTTCCGAGCGTACGTGGAAATTGTGCAATACATGTGAGTAACACAGTCATTTAATGGAGTTATTTCACCAAATTTTCAACATAGGCATTTTGTGACCTCTGCTCATGAACTCTGTGACTATGATTTTCTTAATTTGTCCTGAACATTGATTTCCCACAGCAACTGGGCTATTCTGTGCCAGATGTGATAATGCATATTTTGGGCAGGATGTAAAAAATGACAGCTGTACTGTTCATAAGGAGGTGTGCAAAAATGCCAATGCTGAAAATCTGGAGTGAAAGTACTACAAATTTGCAAAGTTATGAAGGTGCGTGGAAACTGCACAATGCATGCTTGAAACACACTAGTGAGGCCCCACCTGGAGTACAGTGTACAGTTCTGGAGCCCTTACCTACGTAAGGACATAGACAGGGTAGAGAAGGTTCAGAGGAGGGCAACAAAGATGGTACATGGATTGCATCACAAGTCCTATGAGGACAGGTTGAAGGATCTGAACATGTACTCCCTGGAGGACAGGAGGGAGAGAGGGGATATGATAGAGACCTACAAGTATCTTACAGGGAGGAACAGGGTGCAGAAATACACTATTTTAAGCGAAAAAGATGTTCCAGGACTAGAGGGCATGGGATGAAGTTGGAGGGAGGACGATTCAGAGGAAACTTGAGGAAGAATTTCTTCACAGAACGATTGGTGGACAAGTAGAACACCCTGCCAGAGGAAGTGGTGGGGGCTGAAACAATCACGGGATTTAAGAATGCATGGGATAGACATAAAGGAATTCTGGAGGTCAGGGGTAAGGGGCAACAGACTTCTAGGAAAACATAAACTGAACTTACAAGCTCAAATGGGCAGACTGGGTGGGCATAGGCCCTTATCAGCCGACACTGTCTATGTATCTATGTATCTATGTAGTTATTTTATGGACATTTGTCACCAGATTTTCAACTTAGGCATTTTAGGACCTCTGCTCATGAATAGCGTCACTGTGATTTTACATATGAACATACATACGAACATACAAATCTGCCAGCAGAACAGACAAATTGGTCTATCTAAGTCTGCCCGAGTGTGCAGCTAGCATCATAGACTGCAGCTGCCCCAGCCTCCTCCCCCTCAGTTCCTCCCCTGCTTGTCCCAGCCCCCGCCCCTGACTCTTCCTCTTGCCTTATGGCACTCCTTCTTAAAGCTATTAACTGTCCCACACATTACCACCCCTTCTGGCAGTGCATTCCAATTAGACACCACCCTCTCAGTGAAGTAGTGCCTCCTCATTTCCCTCTTGAAACATCCCCCTTCCAACCTTAGTCCATGCCCCCTCATCTCTGTTCCACTCCTCAGTTTAAACACCCCCTTGGTGCTAGGTTTATTTACCCCCCTCAGGTATTTAAACGCTTCAGTCATATCCCACCATCCCTCCTCTCCTCCAGTGTGTACATGTTCAGCTCATTCAGCCTAACTTCACATTCCTTTCCTTCCATCCCCTTTAACATTTTTGTTGCCCTCCTTTGCACCCCCTCCAGTAACTTTATACCTCTCCTCAGGTATGGCCTCTAGTATTGCACACAGTACTCCAGGTGCGGTCTGACCAATGATCTGTAGAGAGATAGGATGACATGCCTGTGTCTCGATGAAAACCCCCTTGCGATGCACTCCAGCATCCTGTTTTCCTTCACTGCTGCTCTCCTGCACTGGGCTGAGTTGTTCATGCTCCCAGTTACCAACACCCCTAGGTTCTTCTCCTTCTCTGTGATCCCCAACCTCCCCCAACCAATAGTTCCTCTTCTGGTTCTTAGCCTCGAAGTGCATCACCTTACACTTCTTTGCATTGAATCCTAGCTGTCACTCCACTGACCATGTTTCTAGTTTGGTTAGGTCCCCCTGCAGTTTTTTCCATCCATCCTCTTTGTCCTTCACTGCCCCCAATTTGGTATCATCTGCGAACAGACTATCCCTGCTCCTCACTCCGTGCTACATCGGAGATAAAGAGCCCGAATAGCACCAGGCCCAGCACTGACCCCTGTGGCACCCCACTTTTCACTGCTGTAGGTGCCGAGAGCTCCCCCACCAGCAGCACCCTCTGCACCCTCCCCTGTAACCAGTTCTCTATCCATTTAGTTAGCTTTTTTCCCACCCCCACTGTTGTCACCTTCCCCACAGTCTCCCATGAGGCACTGTATCAAAGGCCTTACTGAAGTCCAAGTACAGGACATGTATTGCATGGCCCCTGTCCAACTCCCTTGTCACACAGTCATAATACACTATTAGGCTGGTTTGACAAGACCTCCCTGAGATGAACCTGTGTTGCCACCCATCTTGGAGGCCATTACTCTCTAGGAATGCCACCAGCGTCTGCTTCAGTATCACCTCCATAAGCTTACCCACTATGGACGTGAGACTGAGTGCCTGATAATTTCTTGGCTCCTTCCTAGGCCCACTCTTGTGTATGGGCATCACATGGGCCACACTCCAGTCCTGGGGCACACACCCTGTTTCCAGGGAGGTGTTGAACAGATCTGCTAGTGTCTCAGCCAGCAGTTCCGCCATCTCCCTCAGCACTCTGGGGTGGATGCCATCAGGACCTGGTGCCTTGTCCACCCTTACTGCCCTCAGCCCCTCTAGCACCCTAGTCCCTGTGATCACTTTGTCCATCACCTCCTCCCCCTTTCCCCACCCTCCCAGCCCATGCTGGTAGTGGACCATCCCTCTCCTTAGTGAAAATGGAGCAGAAGTCCTCATTTAGAATTTCCACTTGCTCCTCCCCCTTTTCCACCCAATCTGCCCCCCCTTATCCTCACAATATGTTCCTTGCATGTCCTCTTTTCCCTGACATACCAAAAAAAGTCCTATTCCCCTTCCTTTATGCCCTGTGCTAACCTTAATTCCCTGGAGGCCTTAGATTTTTCACCCTACTGGCCACCTCCCTTGACCAACTCCCATAAGTCTCCTTATCCTCTCCCTTCTCTGTTCTCCTGTACTTCCGGTATGAAGCCCTCTATGCCCTCACCCCTTGCAGCACTTTCTTGTTCAGCCAGCAGGCTTTCTTGGCTCTGCTCTTCTTACCCCCGGCCCTGGTGCAGGCTACTGCGGCCTCTGTTAGCATAGTCTTTATGACTCCCCACTTTTGCTCTGCATCCATCCATGGCCTGATATCCTGGAGTCTTCCTCACAGTATTGCTCCCTTCCTCCCAAAGTCCACCCTACTAAAGTCCACCACCTTAGTGCCTGTGCCTCCTGTCTCCCTGCCCAGTGCGAGAACCAGCCACACTATTTGGTGGTCGCTACCCGCTAGTGGGTCCTCCACCCTTATCTCCCTCACCACCTCCCCATTTGCCAGTACTAGGTCCAGAGTGCTACCAAGCCTTGTAGGCCCACTTCCCAATTGCGTCAGAAGGCCATCCTGGAATGCATCAAGGAGCACCTGCTCCCTGGTACTGCTAGTAATTTTGTTCCCCAGGCTTCTTGTGTTGAGAGAGACCACCTTCCACCCAGCAGTGTCCACCTTCCCCTCTGAGAGGAGCGCCTGAAGTTTTGTAATTTTGTTCCCCAGGTTTCTTGCGTTGAGAGAAACCACCTTCCGCCGATATCCCTCCTTCTCCTCACTCTTCTCCTTGGCCTGTGTCCCTCCTCCTGGTAGTCCACACCCTTTCTCCTCGTTATTCTTACTGGGTGGTGGTGCCTTCTGTATTACACTCAGACCATTCTGCCCGCTGCCTCCCAGGGTTACTACGCCTCTGCCTTTACCTATATCTAGGGGGGTGAGCTCATTAGGCTCCCCTGTCCTGACCTTTCTACCAACCTCAGTCTTTTGACCACCCCCCCACTAGTTTAAATCCACCTTAGTAGAGATATTCCCCTCTAATCCCACCTTTAATACTTCCCTGCCCTCCCTGCTCAAGTGTAGCCTGTCCACCACGTACAAGTCACTATTCCCTAGACCCTACCCCAGTTAGTCACTAACCCATAATTTTTGGTGTGGCACCAATCCCACAGCCACTCGTTGAGCTCCTTGATCCTACCCTTCCTCCCCTTGCTTGCACATGGTACCGGGAATACTTCCGAGAATGTCACTGACTCCCCCAACCCCTCACACTGCCTGCTCAACTCGTAGAACCTCCCCATCACTATTTCCACAGTCTCCCCCGCCGAGTCATTAGCACCCACATGCAACACTAAATGAGGTTTCTTCCTCCCCCTTGCTGCACATTTGAGCAGTGCCTGCCCTGCCCTCCTGCAGTCAACCCAGGATAGCTTCAACCCAAATATGGCTGTGCCTTTCCCCCCTTCTGCCCCATCTCACCCCTTTCAGTATAGAATCCCCCAGGATGAGTACCCCCGTCCCTTATCCCTTTCCTTCTAATGCCCCTTCCACCACCCCCAGTATTTATTCTTCCTGCCCTTACCCCTGCCAGCTGCACCCTCTGTAACTTCTGTATCTGCACCCCTACTTCTGCCTCACCCATTTTCTCTGCCTTATTCCTCCCGCTCCTTGAACCCCTTCCCAGCCTGACTACTTCCTACTGGGCTTCCCATGTCGACCTACCCTCCTCCCTGCTGATTTCCAACCCCCTCTCCTATCCCCGTTGTTGATTTAGAGCCCCCATTCCCTTCGACCTCAGTAGTGATGCCCCTCCCATCCTTCCCCTTTCCATAGCCTTCTCTCCTCCAGTCACCCCCTCCTTCCTTACTAGCCCCCTTCTACCCTTTCGTCCTCGCTATCTCTTCCTTTGCCTGTTGCCATCCCTCTCGTGCCCCACTTGTCCTCACCCCTTCAGTATGTTCCTGCTCCCCCTCTCTCTACCATAGCAGAGGCTCGAATCTATTCCTAGTTGTTACCCCTCCTACATCTCTTCGCCCTATCGGTTTCCCCCTCCTAATTGTTCCCCTCTGTGTTCCCCTGATCCCTCCCTGCCTGCAGCCATCTGCTCTCTCTCTCCCCGGTACTCCTTGTGGTCTCTTCCTCCCCCATCAGGAGGCCCCCCCTCGCCTCAGGCACCACCTCCCTTCTCCTCTCTTTTCTGCTAGTGTCTCTGATACTGGGGCCGGTTTCAGTCCCTAGTTGTTCTTCCCTGTCCCCCTTGCCATCCCCTATCCCCCCAGCCAGGATGCTACCATACTCACCTGCCCTGCCACTTAGACTCCTCCCTAACCTCCACAGTTCCTCCCTCAAACTAGCCAGTTGTCTACAGACCATACACCCCCCCATCCTCCAAGCCCAGTCCAAGATCATGGCGGAACCACACCCTGTACACCCCACCACCCTTCCAAAGATGCCCGCCCTATTGACATGTGGCACCTGCCCCATTTTGCCCCCCATCTTATGTTATGGGCTCTTATTCCCAGTTTCTGTACCCTACAACAACTGTTAGGGCCTTATTTGCTCAAATTCCTGTTTCCCCCTACACTAGTCCCCCTACTGCCCCCTTGCCGACCAGGTTAATTCAGTCTCAAATCTCATCCATTAGATACTGTATTACTGTAGCAATCTTAAAGCCTCCTTGTCCATTTTTCACCCCTCAGCTACCATACTTTTTGTTCTCAGCCCTCATAGTTTCACTTAGCCCAGTTAGAAATCGTATGGCACTCCAAATATTACTCAGCTCGTTAGAGAAATAAACCGAACAAATAAATCTGTATAATTACAGCAATCCTAACAGTATAGCTCAGCACTTAGCTCAGTCAGAGAAATAAACAGAACAACTAAATCTGTATTATTACAGCAATCCTAAAAGTATCCAATCATTGCTTTGTCTCTACCCCAGAGACCCTGTTGTAATAGAGGACCACACGGGACCCTTCACAGGTGGATGGGCAACTCTAAAGTCCCAACAGAGCTCCATTGAGCTCACTCACTCCCCCTCTCTCACTCGCTCATTCTGTTTCTCCCAGCGCTGCAGGCTGCCCTTTTGTACTGGGCTCCTGCCTGCGTTGGCGCTTTTTCTGTCCACAAAGAAATCTTCAGCAGTCCCAACAGAGCTCCGCTGAGCTCGCTCAGTCCCCTCTCTCTCACTCGCTCGTTCTGTTTCTACCGGCACTGCAGGCTGTCCTTTTGTACTGGGCTCCTGCATCGGCACATTTTTCTGCCCACAAAGAAATCTGCAGCAGTCCCGACAGAGCTCCGTTGAGCTTACTCACTCCCCCTCTCTCACTCGCTCATTCTGTTTCTCCTGGCACTGCAGGCTGTCCTTTTGTACTGGGCTCCTGCCTGCTTCTGCCCACAAAGAAATCCACAGCAGTCCTGACAGAGCTCCATTGAGCTCGCTCACTCCTCCTCTCTCACTCGCTAGTTCTCAATCTGTTCCAAACACTAATTTCCCACTGCGACCATGCTGTTCTGCGCCAGAAGTGTGAAAACACATTTCAGCCAGGATGTGAAAAATGATAACTGTACTGTTCATAAGGAGGTGTGAACAAATGCCAGTGTTGTAAATCTGGTATGAAAATATTGCAAATTTGCGAAGTTACAACGGTGCATGGAAACTGCGCAACACATGTTTGTAACACAGTCATTTTATGGACTTTCATCACCAAATTTTCAACATAGGCATTTTAGGACCTCTGCTCATGAACAGTGTTACTGTAATTTTCTTAATCTGTTCCAAAAACTGATTTCCCACAGCAACTGTGCTATTCTGTGCCAGAAGTGCGAAAACACATTTACGCCAGGATGTGTAAAATGACAGCTGAACTGTTCATAAGGAGGTGTGGAAAAATGCCAATGTTGAAGTCTGGAGTGAAAATATTACAAATTCGGCGAGTTACCACAGGTGTGCGTTGAAACTGTGCACGTAAAAAAGAGTAATTTTTTGGATTTTTTCACCAAATTTGCAGCATAGGCTTTCTGAGAGCCCACCTCATGAACAGTGGCACTGTCATTTCATTAATCAGTCCCGAAAGGTGATTCCGTGCAGTGACCATGAAATCACCTTTCAGGGCCGAATAACGCGATGACAGTGACTGAATTCATGAGGAGGGGTCCCAATAACCCCATCTTAAAAATGTGGTACCAAACTTCCCAAAAATGCCGGAGATATGCACCAAAGTTGAAAAAACCTATTTATGCCATTATACAGCTTACCGGCATTTATTCAGTTCGCGGTCGCCTTTAAAGAGTGCAGGCATGTTCCCAGTGCACCGAAGATCGTCATGCCAGGCTCTGGAGGTAAGTATGGGGTGAGGGGGGTGTGAGGAGATGGGGGTACGCAGAGGGTGGGCGCGGGTTGTGGCAGGGAAACCGGACACGTCGAGGGACTGTTTTCTTGTTTTACAGGTAAACAAAACAAATGACAATCTGTGATTGTTTCTTCTTCGCAGGCGTGTTTGTGTACACGTGGTGGGCTCCCAGTGTGCCATCTGCATTTACTGGGGAGGATAGCTGAAGCCGACAGGATTGGGCCGCCATAGGCACAGAAATGGGTGGGGGGGTGCATGATATCCTGGGGGATTGGGCACCCCCTCGGCACACAACAGAAATCAGGGGTGGGGACATTATGCCGATGGGGAGTGGGCTCCCCATCAGCAAATTGAACTGGGAAGGGGGATTGAAGCTGATGGGGACTGGGCCCCCCATCAACAAAGAAAGATTGTTGGGGGCACATGATGCCGAGGGGGACTGGGTACCCCCTTGGCACACAACAGAAATTTGGAGGCGGGGACATTATGCCGACAGGGAGTGGGCTCCCCGTCAGCAAATTAAGTGGGTTGGGGGCATGCCGACAGGAGGATTGGGCACCCCCATCAGCTCTGAGGTGGCCGCATAGAGCTGCCTGTTCCTGGTAATGTTACACCAGGCAAGGTACCGCCCTGCAATGATGGGTTTCTCCCTCATTGCAGCTGAATTGCTGATGCTGCAATGATGAGGTGGCCCCTCATTGCAGTGGCCAAATTGTTTCAAGTTGGTGGCACTTCTGCAGAACCAGTGTCATTAGGACACTGAGCCTGCATTGGGTGCACAGCACCAAGCCCACAAATGCAGTGCTGGCATTGGTCACCACACTGCCGCACCTCCACAACCCACTTCTCTCCTAAGCTGCCGCATAATGTTTCTTGTGCATGCGCACAAGCAAACATAAAAATGGTTCCTGAGAATGACCCTGAGGCCTACCTTCTGACTTTTAAGAGTTGCCAGTACTACTGCCTAGCCACAAGAAAGTGGGGCTACTCACATTGTACCATACCTGACTGGCGATGGCCACGCTGCATACAAAAGCCTAAATGATGCTGTCAGAGACTATGATCAGGTAAAGGTGGCTATCTTAGATTGAGCTAGAATAACCAAAGAGAGTTACTGACAGAACTTTCACACCCTGGGTTTCAAGGTTGGAATACAACTGAGAGTGCTGGCACAAAAATGACAAGACTTGGCTTCTCAGTGGGTAAAACCAGAGGTATGCACTAAAGAAGAGATCATGGATTTGACTGTACTAGAGCTGTACCAGAACATTTTACCACATTGTGTCCATGACTGGGTAAGTCAACATGAACAGACCACTCTTGCTGCAGCAGTGAAAATCATGGAGCATTACCTGCAATCTGAAACACCAGAGGTCGCTAAGAAAAAGGGACCCCATGATGAACTTCAGGTGTGATCTGAGGAGAAGATACCCACAAAAGAGGTGCCAAAGGACTTTGGGGCGATGGGAACAAATGTGCTGGTATAGGTAAGTGTTTAAGTGGTGAAATATTGCCTACTTCTCCACTTCAAGTAAGCAATAAGACATGACAGGGTGTGCATTAGACAGTTCTAATGCATGGCTAGGGGGCATAGTAAGGCACAAGACCACAGACCGAGTGCGTTCAGTTCCCCTAGCTGTGCGTTACAACTGTCTAACGCACATCCTGGAGTGGATTATTGTGCTTATAAAATGGGTCTGTGTATTGTACATGGGGTTTCCAGTTTTAGCCATGCATTAGACACTTCTAATGCACAGCTATCAATCAGTCAGATTGCTTGAAATCCTTTGCCCATTTTATAAAAAAGTATAACCCCCGAGCCTGGTGTAATTCCCCAAGTCCTAAGATCGCACTCTCTGATGACACAGATGGGGGGGGGGGCAGGTCATAGACCTGATAGCAACATAGTATGTTTTCATTGTGCTAAAGTGGGGCATATCAGTAAGTATTGTGACCACAGAGAGACTGCAATTCTGTGGAATGCATAGCTACCACACACACACACACACACACACACACACCCACACACACATATGTGAGTCCAAAAACCAGTATACAATACCAGTGCAAGTCAGAACAAATCAGTTACAGCTCTGGTGGATTTGGGTTGTGGGCAGACACTGGTTAAAGAATCTGTGCTAGGACCCAACCTGGGTCAGTGGGGAGATCCCATAAATATTGCCTGCGTGCACGGGGATACTCCTAAATATCCTGTGGCCCCAATGTGGTTAAAAATAGGCAGCTGGGCAGGGATAATAAAGGTGGGACCTTACCCCAGTCAGTAGTCTTGCACCAAGACTAGGAAGGGTTTCAAACCCTCCTGCAGAGTTCATGCCCCCAAGAGGCCAAATAAACAGAGGGAGTACAACATGTATTTCCCTTTATTGATGCTGAACTATTTGGCCCAGAAGGGAAACCTAAGACATCCTAGGCTCAGAAACAGAGGAAGTAAAAGGAAGGGGCCCCTTTATCTGTGGTTGTAGTGGTTAGGGACCGCAAGGGCCTGGGTTCAAGGAAGGTCCAAGGTGATTCAGATGAAGACACAGCATCCGCATCTACAGGAGGTCACAAGATCCTTCTGGAGGTCAGATCAGACCTTTTTTAAAACCCAGCCAACATAACTTCTACACAAAGGGCTGATGGGGTTCTCAGGAATGCCTACCTGAACTTAGTTGTGGTAAATGGTAAAGTGATAGATAAAGTACAATGTTTTCCAAGGTTTGAACTGAAATATGATATTTTGTACCGGGTACAGCCTGAGAAACAAATTGGGACATTATGTTACCAGTTAGTGGTTTCCAAGTCTGCAGGAAGGGAGGTGTTGAGGTTGGCCCATACTATGCCTGTTGCGGGTAATTTGGTGCTGGGAGAAAGCCGAGGCATGCATACTTGTCCAGTTCTTCTGGCTAGGTACTTGAAAAGAAGTAGCATACTTTTGTGCTCCTGCTCTGAGTGTCAGTTGGTAGCCCCCAGAAGTATCAAAAGGGCCCCTTTGACCCTATTTCCATAATAGACACCCTGTTTGAAAGAACGGGGGTTGATATTTATTTTATTTTAAATTTTGGTAAGCGGGAAAGGCACATTGAGCCGAAGCTCATTTCCAGGTGCGACCTGGGGGAAGAGGAAAATTGGAACAAAACCGCAGCAGTTACAATGAAATGAATCAACATCAGCAGTTTTAAAGTGGAAATACCGTGGAGACATAAAAGTACAAAAGTAGTGGAATGAATATCTAGGGGTATAAAGGTAACTTTAGTAGAAATAGTGTCAAGTAAAGATTTCCAAAAAGTGCTGGGGGTAAGATCAGGAGGGTAAGTTAGTGAGGCTGAGGCTCATGGGTGTGGGAGAGGGAGTGGAGGGGTGAGTAGGAGCAAATAAGTAAAGGGTGGGACAGCTGTGGGGGTAGAGGAGGGGTAGGGCAGCAGGGGGGAGAGAGAAGGGGAGAGGAGGGGTGGGGCAACAGGCAGGAGAGAGTAGGGGTTAGGGGGCTGGAGGGAGAGACAGGAGCAAGTGGGGAGGAGGTTCACTTTAGTAAACATTTTAGGGATAGTAGGGATGGTGCATGGTGAATAAGAGGACGGAGCCAGTTCCATAAGGAGGGGAGACGATAAGAGAAGGCTGCTAGACTGGCACTGGAGTGAGGGAGGGAGGGAGGAGGGAATTGAGAAGGAATGAGATTCTCTAGAATGAAAGGGATAGGAAGAGGCAGCAGCGGGGAGAGTAGATAGGATAGACAGGAGGGAGGGAGGAGGAGGCAAATCAGTATTTTCCAATGAGGGCGGAGCAGTGGGAAAGATATTACAAAGTTTACTAGGTTTACTAGGTAAGTGAAGACAAAAGGAAGCTATGAAGCCTATCTTGATTGTCCCCCACATTTGTGGTAAATTACACTTTGTTGTAGTTTTTGGAGAGCCAGTGATCTACACCCTTTTTAAAGGATTCAAAGGTGTTACAGTCTACTAGCTCTTGTGATAGCTGCTTCCAGAGCCTTGGTGTTCTTACCGAGAAGAAATGAAGCCTCCTGTTTGTTTTTGCTTTACACACCATTAGTTGTTGATTGTGAAGTCTAGGTACTATTTTTCTTTGTGTTTTAACAATACCATATTTGTCCATCAGAGAGGGTGATTTGAGAATTTTATATAAGAATGGAAGATCACCTCTGGAGCGCCTAAACTCCAGTGAATGTAGGCCTGTTTTTTGAAGCCTCTCTGGATATGGTAGTGATGCTAAATGGGACACCATTTTTGTTGCCCTTCTCTGAACTCTTTCAATCACTTGAATGTCCCTGACTATGTATGGACTCCTCACTGGTGACCCATAATCTGTATATGGTCTGATGTATACTTTAAGCAATGGGATAATACATTCCTCTGTCTTAGATAGAAACGTATGGTTAATGCACCTACTCTAAGTAGTGAATTAACGGTTTTAGCTACATGATTACAGTGATTGGAGAAGGATAATTGTCATCTATCAGGATGCCCAAATCTCTTTCACATATTGAAGATTTAATGATAATATTGTATAGTGTATAAATTTGTTTGGGATTATTGTAACCTAAGTGGAGAACAGAACATTTGTCTGTATTGAATGTCATTTTGTTTTTCTGTGCCCAATGCTCTAATACTGAGAGGTCGTTTACTAATAAGTCCATATTATAATCGGAATCCACCCTACCACCTAATTTTGTATCATCTGCAAATTTCCAAAGTATGTTCCTGGAGCTAATCTGCATGTCTGAGATGACAATATTGAATAGTACTGGGCCCAGAACTGATCCCTGCGGCACACCACTGGTCACAGTCATATTATTAGAATAGGCATCATTGATCCTAACATGCTGCATCCTGTTGGTTAACCAGAAATTGATCCATTTTATTATGTTACAAGAAAAACCTAGGTCTGATAGCTTAGCTAGGAGAATATTGTGAGTAACCTTATCAAAAGCTTTGCTATAATCCAGGAGGATGACATCCATGGAAATCTTATTGTCTAGTTCTTGGCTGACAGTATTGTAAAAGGCTATTAAATTGGTAGTGCAAGAAAAGCCTTGCTTGAACCCATGTTGTGAGTGGTTGATAATGCCTAGAGTTTGCATTTCTGCCTCTAATATGCCTTTAATAACTTTTTCCATTACTTTACATGGGATGGAAGTAAGGCTGATGGGGCCGTAATTACTCACTATGGAACGGTTACCCTTTTTATGTTGATTGCACGCATGTGCAAGAAACATGTTGCATCAGCTTTCTCCACAAGCAGGTTGTGGAGGCGTGGCACTGTTGTGCCCAATGCCCCCACAGCCTGCAAAGGCTTGTCCCCCGTCCCCCAATGCCATGGCATGCTGCTGCTGACACTAGTTCAGCCAGTGTGCCACAACTTTCTAAAAATCAGCCGCTGCAATCAGGAGCCACCTCATCATTGCAGCATCAGCCATCGCTGCAATGAGGGAGTGACCCGTCATTGCAGGCGGGATTAGGATCCGTGATATTGTTTGTGAACATGGCGGCAGCTTGCCGGGTATTCACAGACAATATTACCCCATGTTTATTTGCCGATGGGGAGCCCACACCGTCGGCATAATGTAACCCCCATTTACTGTCTGCCGACAGGTGCCCAATCCCTGTTGGCGAAAGAATCCCCTTTTGTTGTTTGCCGGTCAGGGTGCCCTATCCCGCCGGCGAAAATACTTCCGCTCTTTTGTTGTTTGCCAATGGGGGTGCCCAATCCCCCATCGGCTACAGCTGCCCCCTTCCCAAAAACAAGACTCGGGTGGCATGCTGGGAGCCCACCCCAGCGTGCCACATGCCCCTTTAAAGTTGAAAACGGTCCCGCGACGTTTTCTTGTTTTTTTTTTTACCTGAAAAACAGGAAACGGTCCCTCGTAGTCTCCCTGCACCCCTCCCGCACCCACACACTGCTCACCCTGCCTCCCCACTCCCCCTCACCCCATCCTTATCTCTGGAGCTTGGCACGACGATCTTCGTTGGACCGGGAACACGTCTGCAGTCTTCAAAGCTGACCGCGAACTGAGGAAATGCCGGTAAGCTGTATAATGGAATGAATAGGGTTCTTTCAACTTTGGTACATATCTCGGGCATTTTTGGGAATTTTTTCACCAAATATTCAACATGGGGTTTTTGGGACCCCTTCTCATGAATTCTTGAACTATCATGGCGTTAATCAGCACTGAAAGGTGGTTTCGCAGTCACTGTGTGGAATCATCCTTTGGGGCAGTGTCAATGTTCATGAGGTGGGCTCTCAAAAAGCCTATGTTGCAAATTTGGTGGAAAAAAATTCAAAAAATGACTGTTTTACGAGCGTGTGTTGCGCAGTTGCTACGTACGCTAGTAACTTCGCAAATTGACAATATTTTCATGCCAGATTTTCAACATTGGCATTTTGTCACACCTCCTTGTGAGCAGTACAGCTGTCATTGTTCACATCCTGGCCAAAATGTGTTTTCGCACTTCCAGCGCAGAATAGCGCGGTTGCTGTGGGAAATCAGTGTTCGGGACAGATTAAGAAAATGACAGTGATACTGTTCATGAGTAGAGGTCCTATAATACCTATGTTGAAAATTTGGTAATGATACTCCATAAAATGACTGTGTTACGAGCATGCGTTGCGCAGTTGGCACGCATGCTCGTAACTTCGCGAATTTATAATATTTTCACTTCAGATTTTCAACATTGCCATTTTCCCAGACCTACTTATGAGCAGTGCAGCTGTTATTTTTCCCATCCTGGCCGAAATGTGTTTTCGCACTTCCGGTGCAGAAAAGAGCGGTCACTGTGGGAAATCACTGTTCGGGACAGATTAAGAAAATGACAATGATACTGTTCATGAGCAGAGGTCCTAAAATGCCTATGTTGAAAATTTGGTGATGATAGCCCATCAATTGACTGTGTTACAAGTGTGCGTTGTGCACTTTCCATGCATCCTTATAACGTCACAGATTTGTAATATTGTCACACCAGATTTTCAACAGTGCCATTTTTCACACCTCCTTGTAAGCAGTACAGTTTTCATTTTTCACATCCTGACCGAAATGTGTTTTCACAGTTCTGGTGCAGAATAACTTGGTCACTGTGGGAAGTCAGTGTTCCGGACAGATTAAGAAAATGACAGTGGCACTGTTCATGAGCAGAGGTCCTAAAATCCCTATGTTGAAATTTGGTGATGAAACTCCATAACATGACTGTGTTACAAGCGTGCGTTGAACTGTTTTCACACACCCTTGTAACTCCGCAAATTTGTAATACTATCACGCCACATTTTCAACAGTGCCATTTTTTCATAACTCCTTATGAACACTGCAGCTGTCATTTTTCACATTGTGGCTAAAATATGTTTTTGCACTCCTGCCGGACAATACACGGTCACTCTGGGAAATCAGTGTTTGGGACAGATTAAGATCGACCGAGTGACAGAGGGGAGTGACCGAGCTCAACTGAGCTCTGTCAGGACTGCTGAAGATTTGTTTGTGGACAGACAAAGGCCTCAACACAAGAACCCAGTACAAAAGGGCAGCCTGCAGCACTGGGAGAAACAGAACGAGAGAGCGAGTGAGGGAGAGGGAGTGAGCAAACTCACCGGAGCGCTGTCAGGACTGCTGCAGATTTCTTTGTGGGCAGAAAAAGGCGTCAGTACAGGCAGGGGCCCAGTACAAAAGGCCAGCCTGCAGTGGTGGGAGAAACAATACAAGTGAGTGAGACAAGGGGACTTAGTGAGCTCAATGGAGCTCTATCAGGACTGCTGGGATTTCTTTGTGGGCAGAAAAAGGCACCAATGCAGGCAGGAGCCCCGTACAAAAGGGCAGCTTGCAGTGCCAGGACAAACAGAATGAGCGATGAGAGGGGGAGACTGAGCGACCTCAACGGAGCTCTGTCAGGACAGCTGCAGATTTCTTTGTGGACAGACAAAGGCACCAATGCAGGCAGGAGCCCCGTACAAAAGGGCAGCTTGCAGTGCCAGGACAAACAGAATGAGCGATGAGAGAGGGAGACTGAGTGACCTCAATGGAGCTCTGTCGGGACAGCTGCAGATTTCTTTGTGGACTGACAAAGGTGCCAATGCAGCCAGCAGCCCCATACAAAAGCGCAGTCTGCAGCGCCAAGAGAAACAGATCGAGCAAGTGACAGAGCGGTAGTGAGCGAGCTCAACGGAGCTCTAGTGTGACTGCTGCAGATTTCTTTATGGGCAGAAAATGTGGCAACACAGGCAGGAGCCCAGTACAAAAGGCTGGCTTGCAGCGCCGGCAGCAACGGAATGCAAGAGTGACAGAGGGGGAGTGAGCGAGCTCAGTGGAGCTGTGTCAGGACTGCTTCAGATTTCTTTCTGGCCAGAAAAAGCCATCAATGCAGGCAGGAGCCCAGTACAAAGGGAGCCTGCAGTGCCAGGAGACACAGAACGAGCGAGTGAGGGAGGGGGAGTCAATGAGCTCAACGGGACTCTGTTGGGACTGCTGCAGATTTGTTTGTGGGCAGAAAAAGGCAGCAATGCATGCAGGGGCCCAGTACAAAAGGGCAGCCTGCAGTGGCAGAAAACCAGAATGAGCAAGTGAGTGAGCTCAACAGAGCTGTATTGTAACTGCTGCAAATTTCTTTGTGGGCATAAGAAGGCAGCAATGCAGGCAGGAGCCCAGTAGTAAAGGGCAGCCTGCAGCACTAGCAGAACAGAATGAGCGAGTGAGAGAAGGGGAGTGAGCGAGCTCAACGCAGCTTTGTTGAGACTGCTGCAGATTTCTTTGTGGGCAGAAAAAGGTGCCAACAGAGGCAGGAGCCCAGTACAAAAGGGCAGCCTGCGGCGCCAGGCAAACCAGACTGAGTGAGTGAGACAGGGGGAGCGAGCAACCTCAACGGAGCTCTGTCAGGACAGCTATGGATTTCTTTGTGGGTAGAAAAAGCCACCAAAACAGGCAGGAGCCCAGTACAAAAGGGCAGCCTGCAGCACCAGGAGAAACAGAATGAGTGAGTGAGAGAGGGGGGGAAGTGAGCCACCTAAATGGAGCTCTGTTGGGACACCTGCGGATTTCTTCTGCAGTAGAACAAGGTGCCAACGCAGGCAGCAGCCCAGTACAAAAGAGCAGCCTGCAGCACCGGGACAAACAGACTGAGACAGTGACAGAGGGCCACTGGGCGAGCTCAACAGACCAACGCAATCAACATTCGGCATTGACAAATGCTTGTTAAGTATAGGCACGACTGTAGCAGTTATCCAATCAAATGGAATGGATCGTTCCGCTAATGTTTTATTAAAAATAATGGAAAGTGGTGTGGCAATATTTTCAGTTGTTTCAACTAAAAATCTAGGATTAATTAAGTCTGGTCCACAGCTAGTATTTGGTTTTAAATTTTTCAACAAGGAAACTACTTCAGAAATAGTTATGGTGTGGTTATTTTCAGTAGAACTTGATATGATAGTTTTTGTATTAATTATGACTGTATGATTTGAGAATATTGATGCAAAATAGGTGTTAAATGTGTCAGCTGTCTCTCTATCAGATGTAATGGTGTTTGTGCTCTTGGTCAATGACCCAATTTGTCTGTTACTGCCTTTTTTACTATTGAGATAAGAAAATAGGGATTTGTGATTATCTTTGGAATGGGCTATGCGGAACGCGAGGTTGTGTTTTGCCTTCCTGATAGTCCTCTTTAGTTCTTTAACGGCAGTTCTGTATTATCCCAGTAAGAGTTCTTGTGTGTCTGTTGTGCATTTTTTTAAACAAGTAAATAGTTTTTTCTTCTGTTTGATTTTCCTACGAATATCATTATTTAACCACAAAGGAATTTTACCTTTACTGTTATATTTTGTCCAGGCTGGAATATAAGCTTTTTCTAGGTCTATTATCTTGTTTTTAACAAACACCCAAGAGTCTTCCAGGGTTAAAGGTGATAAAATTGTTTCCCATGGGGTATTTTTTAGGCTGTTGTTTATTGCCTCAAAGTTGGCTTTGTGGTAGTTATATACCTGAGCATTATTAACTATTATGCTAGATTCATACTGTAGATCAAATACAATGGTATGGTGGTCATTATTCCCTAGTGGGTCTGATATTGAAAGATTTAAGACTTTTTCCTCAATATTGGTAATCACAAGGTCTAATATATTGCATCCTCTAGTGGGTTCTTGAACAATTTGCTCAAGCCCTAATTCATTTACTGTTGAAATAAAGGTTTTTTCAACTGCTGTTGTGCCGTTAGTAGTAAACCAATTTATGGACAGCATGTTAAAGTCTCCCAGGATCAGGATATCGCCTTTATTCGTCATGTGGCTGATGTCCTGTATTAATGTGTTTGTATATTCTGAATCAGAGGATGGTGGGCAATAACATGTGCCCAAGATTAGTTGTGGGCATCCCTGAAACTGAATGGCTACCCATATACTTTCCGCTGGTGAAGTATTTGGGTATTCATGTGAATGAATTGTGTCTTTAATATAAAGACATACACCACCTCCTTTTTTATGAAATCTATCTTTTTGGTATAATTTAAAGCCCGGTATGTCTTTCATCCAGGTTGAATCTGGGTTCCATCATGTCTCTGTTACTGAAATGATGTCAATATCCAGTAAGTGAATTTTGGTTTCAAGCTCGGAGATTTTTAACAAGTTTAAGGACCTTGCATTAAGAGATAATATTTTGCAAACCTTAGATGTTGGAGGCTTATTTGCTAGAGTCTTGGGTATCACCCCAAACTCTCCCCTTGATGTCAGTTTAAACAGCTGCTAATGTGTGAGAGAATTCTCCTGCCTAAGATGGAACTACCTCTCCTGCTCAAGTGGAGCCCATCCCAACAGAAGAGAGAAGGGTTGTCTACAAAATTTTCCCAATGCACAAGGCATTTTATTTCCTGTGACAAATACCATTTCCTCAGCCACTCATTGTAGGATTTAATTCTGATAGTAACATATTCAGTAGCTCTTGGTACTGGCAAAACCTCTGAAAAACATATTTCACAACCCATTTCGGTCAGGATGTTGTTAAGGCAGATGGTATTTCACTTCATTTGGTTTAGGTGGCATCTATTGATATCATTTGTACCACTGTGTATTATTACCAGGGGGTTTACACCAGAATGTTTCAGTATGTTTGGAGTTATCAAGGTTATATTGGATATATCTGCTCCCCTGAAGCTGGAGCAGGTGCGTTTACTTTTATCTGGATTACACACTGTCCTGTCAATGTGCTTAATAATGGAGTCCCCTAATACAAATACCTGCCTGGGAGAATTCACCTTGCTAGTTGTTGTTGTTTCAAGGTTAGGTGTAGTCGACTCTAGGTGGACTGGGCTTTTGTTGTTGGATTTCACCTCCATCTGCGTGAGTGTAGATACAGAGGTAGAGATATTTTTTTGCTGGTGGTCATAAGAAGAGAGGGTACCTAATGAGTCTGGGTCCACAGTATCATCGTCTGGTGTTAGGACCTCAAACTTGTTATGTGTCTGCACCACTGGGGCACTATTGAACATGTGGTCACCCCTGCACTTTGTTTTACCTTTGGGGACCTGTGACCATGTTTCATCCTCTGGGTTGGGTACAGGTGCTAATACTGAAGTGGCTACTGAATTTGTTGGTTCTAGTACTGTATTAGTGCCACTACAGGGATAGTAAAGAGATGCCATTTCGTCAATGTATGACTCTAATGAGTAAGTCTGGGTCAGAGGTGCTTTTAGTGTGCAGAATGTTTAATTTGTCCTGTAATACCCTGTGCAACAGATATCTATCACATACAAAATTCTCAATTTGTGGCCCAATGGCGTACCTTTGACAACTACCACACAGATTTTCGTGGGTCCCCATATTATGTTATGTTTGGCCACACACTTTCACTTAATATACTCGTGGTCTACCTCAGGCCCTTCCTAGCATCTATAGTATTTGCTATTGTTGTGAAAGATATATAAACAGTTGTAATTTGTCTGACCTATCTCCCTGCCGACCCAGCTGACACAGCAGACATGTGTTGAGACGCACGCGTCTCCACGCGCAAATAAGTACGCTTGCTCCGCTTACTGGAGCTGTGCTTTATAAGGAGTGGAGGCAACAGGAAGTAGTGTGTCACTTCCTGCTGACCTCTCACCCCAACACAGAATGTTTTAAAATTCAAAACAGTTTGTTTTAAATTCAACACAGTTGCCACCTCATGTGGTGGTCTTAATATGCTGTTTCTGCACTTCCCCTGCAAAAAAGCCAACTAGCAATGAAGGTGCTGTAACTGGGATGTAGCTAGGTCCTCCACCTTCCCACACTGCCTTTGGGCAAGCAGCTAAGCACCTTTTGAGACAGAATGTCTCACTTGTTTCCAAGGCAACCTGAGCCCAAACACAAACCTCTCTCCAGAGGCACGTACTGTTCCAATTAAAGTTTAAAATGCTGCAAAGTTAAAAGAACAAGCCAGAGTCAGACAAAATGTAGGAAATAGTGCAGACTCCTGTGCACTCTGTTTATCTCCCCTAATAAAAAGTACATTTGGGTGTCATTATATATTGGTAATATTGGATTACACCACCCATTACCCTTAGGATATTTCTTTACATTCCACTACAGCCTGATCAGTGGCAAAAATAATCGATATGTGTTTTCCTGAATTGGACTGCCAAAGGAGATTCTAACTGACCAAGGCTGACCAAGGCACCAACTTTATATCAAAACTTATGAGGGCTATAAGTGCTACTGGATCCACTTTGTAAGGCCCTAGTTTAGAAAGCAGAGGTGGCCTATGGAGGAGAAGGGGACTACTTGAATCGCATGAGGGTGTGGGATCCAACTAGTGTGAGTGGGACGCCGCAAGCACCCCAGGTGAGTATGGCTGATTGCCTATGGGAGTCTGGATTAGAAAATGAATTGCTCTGCATTTAGGAATACTGGTCCATCACAGCTGGTGTTACGTCTTTGTACTATATGTTCTTCACTTTTGTTAATGCATATGAGTTCTGTTGATTCATTCATTTATGTATTTATTTATTTATGTAGTGTAACCCCCCCCTACAAATGGGGGTTCCCGAAAAGTCTTCCTCGAGCTTGCCTAAATGCTCACTGCCAGGCTGGTGTCCTGCGTTTTAGCAGTTTAAATGTGATTGCCAGAGAGTGCCTGTATAGCCTCTGTGTACTGTCTCTTTAAGAGCTGCCTGGATTGCAGTCATAAGTAATCTGAGAGGTAGCTCTGTTGAAAGATGTAACTATTTGCTGAAAATCATTTAGAGTGATTATGATAATGTAGTTTGTCTAACCTGCCTTCTTTGCAGCAAGGACTGTTTTGTGTATCTCCACTCTCTTAGTCCTGGACTGCGAATTGGACCAATCAGTACTAGTGGGATTTAAAATGAAGCCAGACTACAGGAGCTGTCTGGAGTGAAAATCTGTAGGAACTGTAGTTTTGGCTTTTTGCGCCTTTTTTCACCTAAAGGGGGAGCCTTTGTTGTAACTTACAGGAGGATCAGCCAGCCGAACCTTTTGGATCTTGGAGAATTTCCCAGGTTGCTGCAGCTGGTTTCAGTTTTGAGCTGAGAAGTTAAGAAGTAACAGCTGAAGTGATTTTGAGCAGCAGTTCTGTGTAGTTTTGCATGGGAGAACTGTGAAAGGGCTGAGGTTTGGCCTGCCTGTCTGCCTGCTGTCCCTGAGAGGGAAAATAGAGTTTATTCGGACTGAATCCGAGTTGTGAGGACTATTTAAGCCACTGGACTGTGACCAGACTTTAACCTGAAGAAGACTGAAGATTTGCTGAATGCGAATGGCCTGTCAGGATTTCCAGCTACTTTTGAATCCCCGGTTTGTGAAGAGGCTTTGAGATCGTGACCGGAGAGTGGTTTGCCTGGTACAGTAGAATTTCCTTACATGTAAATGTGCTGTGTATTGAAAGTGGGTCGTGATTTGGTTCCCCACTGTGTGAACTGTGTTCTGCCTGCTGGAAGCTTTATCCAGCCTAATCGGACTGAATCCGCATTCATCTCCATTCGACCTGGGCCATGCCATGCTGGCCCTGCCAGACTACCCCACTGCACAAAGAAAGCCACCGACGAGAGACCTGCCTGGAGATCAGCCCCCTGCTCCACGCTTGAACAGGAACGACACCTCGGTGAATTGTGTGGGCCCTGCTTCTCCTTGCACTCCAGATTAACCACCTGCTGTCTCGATTTTTGTCCAGCCTGTGTCCAATCTTGGGTATCGTGAGTAATCATATGGGTAGCTCCCTGCAATAACAGCCTAATCTGAAAGTGTGTCATCTGATTGTCTTGTTGTTTTCTTTTCACGAACTGAGCCCTCCGGCTCTGGATTACAAATAGTGTGTGTTGTGCATGTTGTTTTCTTCCATCACAGGGCCCCAACCAGCTGCAACGTTCCTGGCTAGCCCACCATTCTCAATCTGGGTACCCAGAGTGTGTGACTGTTTCTGGACATTGAAGTGCATGCATAACTGTTGGATTGATAGAGCCTTTAAGCAAATTAACCTAATTACTCCTCTCCCTTGTTCAAGCCCCTTAAGTAAATCACATCTAACTCCTTTTTGCATTTACCCTGACTGTGGTTCCAGTTTGTGCAAGAGTACTGTACTGCTGTTATTTGCTGTGAATAACCTTGTTTTATAAGGGGTCCCTAGGGCCGGGCCAGAGAAAAGCCCTGGTGGTAAGTGCAAACAGTGTGGGTACTTGTGTGGTGTATCAGGGGTATTGTGAAAGTGATTATTGTGTATTGTTCTGGCCACTAGTAAGGAAAGAGGGGGGTAAACAGTGTCCTGGAGGGCTGTGCTCAGGTTAGCTTGACCACTACCAACCCTGACCTCTGGGTGGAGGCATCCATTTCAGAACTCAGGTCCCTTAACCTGCTACTAACCAAGCAGGCAGGGGTAGTAGCCCTTGGGATAGTGCCACCTATGGGTTACTGTAGCACAGAAGGAATCTAATTGGAACCTTCCTGTAAAACAGGAATTTACCTTCTCATGTGGTGTTAATGCTGGCATTGCAGGAGGGGGCTCTACCCCTTTTCATCTTGTCTGTTATGATTAGTTTCGGTCTTGCCAATATTGATATGTGTAAATCTGTTGTGATGTTTGTCTGCTGTTTGTATTATGACAAATATGATTAATAAAAAGATGAGATAAAAAAAACTTATGAGGGAGGTGTGTGCTTTATTGGATGTTAAGTCCATCCGGACATCAGTGTATCACCCACAGATTGATGGCTTAGTGTAACATTTTAATAAATTGTTAAAAAGCATACTGTCTAAATTGATAACTGTGGGGAAAAAAGCTGGGATGAATTGTTACCCTATTTAAAGTTTGCCATTTGGGAGGTGCTACAATTGTTCACTGGGTTATTGCCCTTTGAATTGTTGTATGGGCAACAGCCTCGAGGGATGCTGGATCTCATAAAACAGATGTGAGAAGAATGAGCATATAGTCTGCCTGACGTGCCCTGATATGTATACAAATGAGAGGAAGATTGGACATGGTTGGCAGATTTGACAAAGAAAATGTTACACAAGCACTGCAAACCCATTTGGAGCAGTATAGCCAAGGGGCCAGCCTATGGGAGTTCAAGTCTGGTGACGGAGTACTCCTTGCCTAGCTCTGCTAGTAAACACCTAGCTAACTGGCAGGGACCATATGAGGTCCTCAGAAAGATGGAGTCAGTTGATTACGAAGTCTTACAACCAGACAGAAAAAAAAAGAAAAACAAATTTACCATATTAGTTTGTTGAAACCCTGGAAAGACAGGGAGGTATTGCTCATTGACCCAGAAGATTTTAAAGGGGCCCCAAGTTTGGCGATGGATGAGGACATTGGTGATGGAACCCTGGACTTAGGACTTAACTTGTGAAGAAACTGAGTGCCATGCCAGTGGATGAGCAGCTCAACCAGATCCAAAAGAAAGAAGCCCAGAGGCTAGTAGAGAATTTTGGGGATGTATTCTCCCTGAAACCAGCACAAACCCATGTGATCCCAGCACCACATAGACACAGATCAGGTGTCCAGATCCACCAACAACCTTACAGACTACCAGAAAGAATCCGCCAGAGGAAATCCAGTCTATGTCGTAGTCAAAAGTGATTGAGGAATCCCAGAGTGAATGGTCTAGCCATATTGTGCTAGTCTCAAAACCAGACGGGGACACTCAGTTTTGTATAGACTTCTGAAAAGTTAATGCTGCATCCAAGTTTGATGCATGCTCTGTGCTAAGGGTAGACAAGCCTTTGGACCGACTGGAGAAGGCTCGTTATGTTAGTACCCTGAACCTGTCCAAGGGGTACTGACAAATACCGCTAACCCCCGGCCCCCGTGAAAAAATGTCCTTTGCCACCCAATTTGGCCTATTTCTGTTTACTTGCTTCCCTTTGAATTGCAAGGAGCATTCCATAGAATGATGGATCACATCCTTCATCCCCATGGGCTGTGTGCAGCAGTGTACCTGGATGATGTTGTTATATTTAGCCCTGATTGGTACAGGCACCTACAAGATGTGGCCGTGGTGCTTCAGTCATTCAGGGAGGCAGGTCTCTCAGTAAGTCCTGCAAAATGCTCGCTAGGGCAGCAGGAGACAAAATACATAGAAACATAGAATTTGATGGCAGATAAGGACCGATTGGCCCACTCAGTCTGCCCATTTCCCTACCTAATGGATAAGCTGCAGCTCCTTGTTAACCAACAGCCTATTTCTTCCTAACCCCCCCACTAGAATTGCCTTATGCCTGTCCCATGCATTCTTGAATTCCCCCACTGTTTTTGACTCCACTACCTCTTCAGGAAGGCTGTTCCATGTATCCACAACCTTCTCCATGAAAAAATACTTCCTCACATTACCTCTGAGCCATCTCCCCTCTATCTTCAAATTGTGCCCCCTTGTTCTTGCACATCTCTTTTTCGGAAAGATGCTACTCTCTTGGTCTTTGTTAATTCCCTTAAGGTACTTGAAAGTTTCTATCATGTCCCCCCCTCTCCCTCCTCTCCTTGAGGGTATACATATTAAGGTTCTTTAATCTCTCTTCATATGTCTTCTGGTGTAGACCCTGCACCATTTTAGTTGCCCTCCGCTAGACAGCCTCCATCCTGTCTATGTCCTTGCAGAGATGGGGTCTCCAGAACTGCACTCAGTACTCCAGATGGGCTATCACCAACTGTCTGTACAGAGGGATAACAACTTCCTGTTTTCTACTGGTGATGCCTATCCCTATGCATCCCAGTATCCCGCCAGCCCTCTTTACTGCCTTCTTACGTTGTTTAACCACCTTAAGGTCATCTGATATGATTACACCCAGGTCCCTTTCCATTTTTGTTGTTGTTAGTATCTCACCCCCATTGTGTACTCTTCCCCTGGGTTTTTGTTTCCCAGGTACATTACTTTGCACTTCTTTGCATTGAATCTAAGCTGCCATACCTTTGACCATTCCTTCAACCTTGAGAAGTCCCTTTGCATCCTTTCCACCCCACATTCTGTATTGACCGTGTTGCAGATTTTTGTGTCCTCTGCAAAGACACATACTTTTCCTTCAGTCCATCTGCAATGTCACTTATAAAGCGTTAAAGGGACAGGTTCAGGACTGAACCCTCGGTGCTCATGGCTATTTGCCCTATTCAGAGTGGACTCCATTTATTATTACCCTCTGCATCCTGTTGTCCAGCCAACAGGATGCAGAGAGTATGTGGTTGGGAAGGCTACATACGACCAGTTATCGACAAAGTAAAAGACCCAGCTGACTGCCCCATCCCAACTACTAAGAAGCAGGTTAGATCCTTTCTTGGACTTGCAGTGTATTACCACTGGTTCATTTCAGAATTCTAAACTCTTACTGTGAGGACCATTGGGGGCTGAAAATCTCGAGTTCCCCTGACATTTGACTTATATGCGTTTTTCAGTTTCCAGCTACAATTTGAAGGTTCTTTGGTTGTTTATGCTCAGTTTGTGATCAGTCTGAACCTGTGGACCTGGACTGGATGATTGTGACATTTTATTTATTTAATTAGTGATTTTAATATATAGTTTTGGGGTTGGGTTTGAGTTTGTTTTGTTAGTAGCATATTTGGGTTTTAGTTTATGATAATTTGGTCACAGATCTTGTTTTGTCCCCCCCCCACCCCACCTCCTTTTTAAGTGAGAGTTGAGGGATTTATATTTTATTTAAGTATTATTAATTGATTCTTGTTTTTTGTGTATATTTAGTTATATTAAGTGATTTGGGTTGTTTTATTATTTTGTTTTACTTTTTATTTTGCAGTTTGTGTAGTTTTATCGGGGTCATCAAGATATGCTGGAGGCCTGCCCCCACGGTCGTGCGCTACTCATCCTCTGCCCTTCGCTCCCTCCACCCCTTCATCTCCCCCCTGCTGCAGTTTACAACCTACCAGCACTGTAGAGCACTGGGTATTGCCTGCTGGGGGGGGAAGGGGGGTTGGGGGTGTGAATGGTGCAGGGTGAATGAGCAGGGCCACCGTATCAGGGTCGTAAAATCCAGAAGATGCCCTGGGGCGAAATGGAATCCAGATCATGGCTCACAATGTCTGGCCTCCATACCCAAGTGCACTACTAATTTCGGTGGGCAGGTGGTTCGGGTGGCCCTGGATGCTTGTCCAACTCGAGTGGTGTTATGCAATGCCAGGTCCATTAAAAACAAGACTACAATTATTGCAGATCTTGTTGAAAGAGTGGACCTGGCTTGTGTCACTGAAACCTGTCTGGATGAGAATTCTGGCCCTATATTGGAGGCTTCAACTCCAGTTGGGTACTTGGTGATCCACCGCTCAAGAATGGATTGCGGGGGCGGTGGCCTGTTTCAAGATGGAACTGGGCCTCACGAGTGTACCAGTTGAGGAGATTGAGTCATTTGAGTGTACTGTGGTAGCAGGTGTAGGTTGTAGGCTCACCCTCATCTTCTGTCCACCCCTAGATGAGAAGTGGTTCCTTCAGGAAGTGGAGGACTTCGTGATCGACATGGCATTTGAGTCACCCAGGCTGATGGTCCTGGGTGACTTTAACGCCTGGGTCAATGATGAACTCTCACAATTTGGACAGCACTTTCTCCAGTTGATGACATCTCTGGGCCTCATACAGATTGTTTCCACTGCTCCCATAAACATGGTCACTCTCTTGACTTAGTCTTCCTCCTGGGGATTGAAGCCTCAGATCTGGGGGTGGAACCAGTCAGATGGTCAGATCATTAAACCATGGGGTTCAGTTTCTATGCCCCCCTTTGTAGGCCTACCCCTGTGGAGATGGTCAGGTACTGCCCTTTACGAGTCCATCTTCTTCCAAGTTGTGTAACTGGGTGTGCTTTGAAACAACTGAGAAGCTGCATGGGATATACTATATTGGACTAGATATCTGCAACAAATCTCTCTTGCTTACATCTGAGGGAAATTTTCCTTACTTTTACATTGGTATTGCTTTGTGTTTAATTATTTTAGTTTTTAATTCAGGAAGGGGGTTTTCAAAACTGCTTATCTTGTGAGCATCTTCAGAAGGGGTTGAAATAACTGCATATTTGATTTTCCTTTGTGCTAACAAACCACCAGGCTGTTTTGGGGCTGGGGAGGTTTACCTGTGTCTGACTTGGATGTCTGGATTTTCTCTGTTTGATTAGCAGGGTATTTTCTCTGTCAAATTGTTGTGTAGGGCATCTTGCTGACAGTAAGGCACTCATCGCATGTGTGGATCAGAGCTTTTAGCTGATTGTTTTGTGAGGGCACAGTTTATGGCCCAACCTTCCCACCCTCACCCCACCCACCCTGGAAATAGTTCCTTTATACCTGGGGTTCTGACATCATTTCCTCAAGAGTGCAAGGTATATCACTGTCATATCCTCTCTAGCACACTGCACTGACAATATAAGCATACACATTGTATAATATATATATTTCTATATAACAAACCAATCACACACACAAACACACACACAAAAAGTAGATAAACATGTGGGGAGTAGTGCAATATAATGGCTGTGGGCAGCAGTCTTCCAGGAGTCTTTCTGGAGTCTGAGATGCTGCCCTATTTGCAGACAACTCTCTGCCCTGAGGGAGAAAGTTGCCCGTCTTCAGGCCACACTGGACAGTAGTAAGGGAACCTTCCCCCAGGCCACACTGGACAGTAGGAAGGAAACCTCCCCCATCCAGGGAACACCAGAGCCACCACCACTACCTCAGAGGTTGTGAAGAAAGCACAGCAGTTGGACCACAGTGGGCTCAGGGAGGGTGAGGATGGTGGAACAGAGGCACACCCAGTCAGTTGCTCCACCCACAATCCATACACCATTCTGGGGAGCATAGCTCCCTATGGATGCACCCACAGAGAGACTGATGACAACTGTCACAAGGAGGCCCACAGGAAGGAGGCAGAGGACACCACAGGAAGGAAGCAGCTCTGGTGGGGACTCAATTATTAGGGGATAGAACTGGGGGAGCAGGGAAAACTGAAGTAAGGTGCCTGCCTGGTGCCATGGCTTGAGGGACAGGCGCATCCTCAGGATCACAGAACAGCTGCAGGGAGTCTGAGCTGGATGTCATTGTCCACCTAAGGACAAATGACTTGGCTCATCATGAGATTAGAGCAGTGCAGGAGGACTTTGTAGAGTTGGGGAGGGACCTAAAACAAGTAGCACACACAGTATCCTTCTCAGAGGTGCTGCCTGTCAATGGCATGGGGGAGGCGAGGGTAATTTGCACCATGCAGTTTAATGAATGGTTGAAAAAATGGTGTGGAGCACAGGGGTTTGGCTTCACTGGGGACTGGGGTTCCACCTGGAGGGACACCAGCCTATACTGGCAGGATGGTCTGCATCTGTCCTGGAAGGGAACAAGTCTTTTGAGCAATCAGTTTAAATGCTCCATTGGCAAGCTTTTAAACTAGTCAAAGGGAGGCAGTGATAAGCAGCAGGAAAATCCCAGCCTCTCCCTACAAAACAAGGGCACGAAATGAGAAAAGACCGAGGTAGAAAGGTCAGTGGGGATGCTGTAACAGAAGGTAAAGCCATCAAAAATGGAGAGCAATGAGTACCAATGCCCGTAGTCTGGGTAACAAGCTCCTGAATCAGTGGCCTTGATGGAGGAGAACATCTGGATATCGTGGCAGTCACAGAAACATGGTACACACAAAACCATGACTGGGACGTAAACATACCAGGATACACTATCTACAGGAGGGACAGGGAGGGTAAAGAGGAAGGAGGAGTAGCTCTTTACATAAGGGAAGGAATAAAAGCAACAGAACAAAAGGGTAAACAGGGAGGAGAAGAAGCACTGTGGGTAAATTTGGAGACAAGCAATGGCATCATAATCCACACAGGGTTAGTATAGACCCCTTCTCAGGGGAGGAAATGGACAAAGAAATGATAGAAGGTATACTTAGAATGGCAGAAAAAGGGAGATATTGCTGATGGGTGATCTGAATATGCCAGATGTTAACTGGAGTGCAGTTGCAGCAGCCACTTCAAGAGTGTGGTTATTCTAGATGCCCTACAGGGCCATACCTTAGACAACTAGTATTGGAGCCCACTCGAGAGGAGCAATCTTAGACCTGGTTCTCTCAAATGGAGATGGAGAGAGGATCACAGATGTAGAAGTGGGTAGCCATCTGGGAACTAGCGACCATCAAACAGTATGGTTCACAATAAACACAGCAATAGAGTCAAGCCATACAAAGGCAAAAGTACTGGACTTTAGAGGGCTGATTCTTACAAAATGGCTGAGTGTCACGGAATGCACTAGCAAATGGACAGGAAGGAGGGTGGAAGAACAATGGGAATAATAAAACTGCCATCACAGAGGTAACAAGCCTTTGTGTGAAGCAAATAAACAAAACAAAACAATGTAAGAAACCACTATGGTTCTCAAAGGAAGTGGCAGTGAAGGTTCAAGAGAAAAGAAAGCATTCAGGAAGTACAAGGAATCGTGAAAGGAGCAGGACAGAGAACTGTATCAGTTAAAGCAAAAGGAAGCTGGGAAGACAGTCAGAACAGCAAAGGCCCAAACTGAGGAAAAGATAGCCAACTCAGTTAAGAATGGGATAAAACCTTTATAGGTACATCAGGAGCGAAGGAAGACCAAGGAGGATAGTGAGACTTAATAAAGGGGAGGGGGGGTGGACAGAGGGTGACTGTGAAAAGGCAGAGATACTAAACAAATATTTTTGCTCAGTATTTATGTAACCCCTAGATGGCGCTATCCCAGGGGCTACTACCCCTGCCTGATTTGCCACTAACAGGTTGAGGGGCCTGGATCCGATGGCGGGTGCCTCCACCCAGAGGTCAGGGTTTGCAATAGTTAAACTAACTTGGTCACAGCCCTCTGGGACACTGCAACCCCCCTTTCTTCCCACTAGTGGCCCACACAGTATATCAGAATTACCTTCACAGTATACACTTACCCCCAGGTCTGGTTCAGGCACTGGGACCCCTTGTAAAATAAAAAGATACAGTGCAACAATCACAGTACAATACTTTAACATAGACAAATACCTCAGGCAGTATAACTTTGCTGAAACAAGCAGCTCTGATTTATTTAGGGGGATGTAACAAGGACAGGGGGAAATCAGGTTAATTAGCTTATAACTTTACTCATCTACCTATGGCTCTGTGCACAGGCCTATCCCTACCAGTTACTGTCCCTGGGTACCCAAGCCCTAGTGGCTAGTCCAAACCGTGGCAGCTGGTAGGGGCCCTTTCACAAGAGAACAGAAAATTAAACAGTCAGCAGTACAGTAATTCCATTTGGATTTAATGTGGCAATTCAACAGGGAGCGACCCTGAATTAGTACTCACGACCTCCAAACAAGATAGGGTCCTTCAACATCAGCAGGGCTACTCTTGAGCTCCACGAGACTCCTCACACATTTATATGACAAACTGCAACAGGCAAAAGTCCTTTAATGGCAGCAGGATTCACTTGAGCCACAACCTCTTCACACATTTATATGGTAAACAGTAACAGGCAAAAGTCCTTTAATGGCAGCAGATTCACTTGAGCTACACAAGCCTCCTCACACATTTATATGGTAAAAAGAAAGTACTATACCAGGCAGGCTGCTTCTATCCCCGGATCGTGAATTACTGCACAATACCCGGGAGAACACACAGCAGATTCAGTTCCCGAAGACCTAGTGCAATTCAGCAATTTCTCCAGTCTTCTGCAGGGTAAGCATGGTTTCTACTCTTCAGATATCCTTTGATTCTCTTCACAGGACCAGATTCAGCCCTAACAAGCAGTTACACAAGCTGCAGACCGGAACTCTGGGCCTTACGTTTCCCGACTAAAACTGCACACTGAAAAGCACAGGGCTCCTTCCCTCTTCACTGCCAGAGCTCAACTGAAACTCCAGCAGACAAAACCGCGCACTTCCTTTGAGTTCCTCCCAGTTCTTGGCTGGATTGGCTGTCACTCACAATAGACTGCCCTGTTGGTCCAAAAAGGCTCAAGTCTAAACTACATCTCCCAGAGTCACTGCCCATACAGTCCTCTTGTGGCTGGCTCAGATTATGAGTCCAAGTTCTGATTGCTCAAGGCACCATTTTAGAGCTACCTTAACCCACACTGATTGGTCCAGTTCAGCAGTTCAAAACTAGAATGGGGAACTAGGCAAACACAGTTCTGACTGCAAAGAAAGCAGGTTAGACAAACTGTATTTTCATTATTACTCTAAATGATTTCTGGCAAACAGTTACATCTTTCAGATAGGTTCCCTTTGCACTCTAGTGACTGCAAAATGGAGTGAATTAGCAGCAGCAGGTGGTACTCAAGCAGAGAAGCACACAGTCCCCATACAAACTAATTATGTCTGCAAGCAGACAGCTCTTAAAGAGACAGTACCAGGGCTCTAAAACACTCACTGATAAATGGAACAAAGCCAAACACCATTCAGGCTTGGAGCATTCAAGCAAGCTCCTGAAGTCTTTTGGGAACCCCCATTTGCAGGGGTTACACCCTTCCTGTCTTGGAAAGCTTGACCAAGGCCAAGCAAGTACCCATAAGTTTCAACTGCAACCATATACATTTGCATTAGGCTCACACATGTAATCATCAGTCATTATATCATTTTACCAAGAACACTTTTCTGAAACATTGCAGTACATCACTCTTTACACAGTATTACACACACACTGTACCATAACTCAAGTTATTACCTCTTGTACATGAAACCTGAAGAGAGGGGGCCCTTTCCTATCAGTTACCTTGGGACTGGACGGGGCAAGGGCACCATACTTAGAGGGCAACACAAGTAACTTGGAGTTAGCACTGACGCTCAGTTTGGGCAATGAGCCGGGGACACATACACCTTTATGGACAACATTGAGAGGCAAGTCCACAGGCCTCCCAAGGGAATCATAACTGAGGTGCACCACAGGCTTTACAGTTCGACCAGTCTTTCTAGGGAACTGTTACAGTCTCTGCACTCTGAGCCTCATTTTCAGCATTGTCCTCACTTGTCAGGGAGTCTCCATGGGTAGAGAGGCTTGAACTTGGGGCACCTTCAGCTCCAGGAGTTACAGTTTCTGAGTCCACAACATTTGCTCGCATGGAGAGCTTGACACTGGCAGTGGACTGTCAGGGCACTCAAAATACTCTTCTTGTTCTGGTGTATCACCAGTCTGCCCTCAATCCATCATTTTCTCCCCTGAAAGCTCAAACAGTTCAACCATGCACAATGATTCCATTTCATCTGATCTGATGCTTTGCACTTCACTTTCTGGGAGCATTGGCTCCAGGACGAAGCTGGGGCTTAGACAGTCCAGAAGGCCCAGCTTCATCTCCAGTATTGACTAGGGATTGCCTCAAACAATTGACTCAGTTCAGAAGAAGGATAGTATTCAAAGTCACTCACTTTCTTCTGATATGGACTGACAGTCATGCTCAACTGGGACTTGTGGAGGGGAACACTTTAACTCTGCTTCTGTAGGTGCAGACTTTCTTGATCTTTTCTTAGCAGCAGCTCTAGTCACTGGTCCAGAGGGGCATCTTCTGGGGGTTCAGACTCAATCAAGATTTGTCAATGGGCAGTAAATGATTTCATGCATTGTTTTACATCTTTTGAATTATTCTCAGGCCTTACTTTGTACACTGGCAGATCATCTAGCTTGCCCACTGCAATGTGAGGGAGATGGTGCCATCTGTCAGCAATCTTTGTTTTGCCATGCAGTCCCAGATTTCTTAGCAATACCCGATCTCCTCCTGGAGTTCCTGTGCTTTCACCTTTTATCATACCTTTCTTTGTTGGCCAGATTTCTTTTGGCAGCCATGGTTTGAGCCAGTTGGCACATGAGTTAGCTGGGCCTTTAACTTTGCACATACTGTAAATAGTTGTCAGCTTGAACCCCATCAGGAGAGACCCCAAACACACATCTACCGCAGTCGAGCTTCTTCCAAACAACAGGCGGAGCGGAGAACCAGTGGCATCACTTTGGTGCAGTTATAAGCATGTACCAGGGTGCTAATTTGTTGGCTCCATCTAGGCTTGTCCTTGGGTGTAGGGTGCTAACATATCTAGTAAAGTCTGCGGTTGAAACGCTCAGGCTGTGGTCCCCTGAGGGGTGGTAAGGAGTGGTTCTGGACTTCGCACTGCCACAGAGAAGCATCTCTTTGATGAGACGACTCCAAAGTCTCTCCTTGATCAGAATGGATTCTTTGTGGAGCTCCATAGTGAACAAAAGTTTTCTACAAGTACTTTGGCCACAGTGGATGCTTTCTGGTCTTTGGTGGGGAAAGCTTGGGCATATCTCGTGAAATGGTCAGTGACCACCAGCACATTACTGATGTTTCTTTGATCTGACTCCAAACTCAATCAATGCAGACCAGCTCCATGGGGCACTGGTGGTGATGTTAACAAGGGGCCCTCTGTGGCAAAGCTTTCTCTGTAAGCAGCGACCACAAGTTCGAATGTCTTGCTCACATCAGCCCCCATCTTAGGCCAATAGAATCTGGATCTCACCAAGTCAAGTGTTCTGTCTATACCAAGGTGCCCCAGTGGTTGTGCAAGGACTCAGTACTGAGTCTCGAAAGGCAGTGGGCAGCACTAGTTGTTGTTTGTCTACTTGTCCCCTCTGTCTACTGTTTCTCTGTACAACAGTTTATTGATCAGTTTCAACTTAGGACCTTCTTTGTATAACAGTGCAGTTCTCAAATCAGTGGAGCGCAATTTGGACACATCTTTTCCTGCACAGAGGGCCTCCAAAGCCGACTTGATCATGGGATCGCGGGATTGAGCCCGCCGAATACTGTCTTTGTCCAGCTGAGGCAGTGCACCAATGTCTATTGCAGAAAAGTGGCAATAAGCAGCAGGTATGCAATTCTCAGAGGGTCCCAAGCAATCCACATGCAGTCCACTGCGTCCGTGGACATTTGTTCCTCCCTGTCAAACTTCCGGCACAGTGCCGAATGTCAGGTTCTGCCAATCTGACCCAATCATTCTGGGGAACAGGCCTCCGGAGAGACATCAGCATCTATGTGATTCAGACCTGCTCGGTACTCGAGAGCATAGTCATATGTAGATAATGCAGAAAGCCACCTATGGCCAGTGGCATCCAACTTAGCTGAGGTCTGCACATAGGTCAAAGGATTATTGTCAGTTTTACTAGTATTTTAGCCCCATACAAGTACTCATGGAATTGGTCAACAATAGCCCACTTCAAAGCTAGGAACTCTAACTTATGTACAGGATAGTTCTTTCGGATGGGGCCAGGCTTCTACTGGCAAAGGCCACTGGTCTCAGGCCATTCTCGTGCTCTTGGTACAACACAGCCCCCAACCCTTGCAAGCTAGCATCAGTGTGCAGGACGTAAGGTTTTCTTGGATCGGCATAGGCCAGCACTGGAGCAAGGGTAAGTTGTTATATGATCTCATGAAAAGCAGTCTCACAATCAGGAGTCCAGCAGGCCCCAAATACTTCACTCGGACGAAAATACACTCTTTCAGTCTTGAGGGACGCTGACTTTTGGTATTTTTTGTGGGTTGGGGATACCTTGAGTAAGGTTAAGTAAAGGGTGGATCACTCTTAATAGTCCTTGATGAATGAAGATAACCACAGAATCCCAGGAATCTTGCAGTTCTTTAGATTTTTGGGCTGTGGCCAGGTGGTCAAGGCCTCAACTTACTTGGTGGTCTGTATTCCTCGGTGGATACTATGTGTCCCACATACTTTACTGATGTTTGAAAGAATTGACACTTATCAATGGACAGTTAAGGCCAAAGTCCTCCAATCGGTCCAATACCTTAAATAATCTGCTCATGTTCCTCCAGTGAGCTGCCAAACACAATAACATCATCTAGGTATACCAGGCACTCTAGTAAGTTCATGTCCCCCACTGCACGCCCATCAATCGTTGAAAAGTGGCAGGGCACCTGAAATCCCTGAGGCATCCTCATGAATTCATAGAAGCCAAGCAGACAGAAAAAGGCTGTCTTCTCACGGTCCTCTGGGAGCCATCGGGATCTGGTAGTACCCACTGCGGAGATCCACACAGAGAACCACTTGTCTTCGCTTAGGCAGTCCAAAGCATCCCGAATGCACGGATACTGTACTGACTCAGGGATAATCCGCCGTTTAAGGTGCGATAATCCACACTAATGCCTTACTGTCCCATTCTTTTTCCTCACTACCACAATAGGAAGCATAAGGCTTCTGGATTCTTGTATTACACCAGCAGCTAACATCTCTGCAGATGCCGTCTCACATCATCTATGTCAGCAGGTCAGGCGTCGAGACTTCACGAAATGGTCATGCATGCGCCGGATATTGTGCTCAGCCTCGCACGATCCTACATCCATCTCTTTAAAGAAAACACCTGGTCTCCTCTGGGCAAGCTTTCTCACTGATCCTCACTTTCCATTCAGCTGGCAGCGGGAGTCGCTGAAATCAAACAAGTCAGGCATTACTCTGTCATTCTTTCTTGAACTCTTGCTGCTGGGTAGCACTGCAATGTCTGCACAATGCACATTAGCCAGGATGCAACCTCTATTTACTCAATGTCTCTTTCAGACACATTATGAACCTGGACCATTCCCTTCTGCATAAGCATGGGCTCTAGCGAGCAAAATACTAGGCTTGACCAGCAGTCCCTCTGGCATTTTCCATCGCCTGGTGCATCCAACATTAATATTTTATTCTTAACATCCTTTCTGATAACGGACCTCTCCCTGTAAGGTACACTGGGCATTTGGCACCAGGATCAGAGACTCAGGATCCTTCTTCCATACAATTCTGACGGTCCTCTGGTTCTATTTTTTCAGCATCTCTCTGTGCCTTATAGACCTTCTTAATTAAAGCCGAACTCTTAAAGCTCTACTAGTCTTTGACCCCTGTTTTTCATACACAACTGTGCCAGCCTTGAACATATGAGCATTTGTTCCAATCAACAAAGGACACTTCCTTACAGTCCAGTGGGGGACACACTAAGGCTAGGGTCTCTACTTGTTCGGCCACTCCAGCCATGGAGGTGGGGAAAGACAGCCAAATTCGGATATACCCGGAATAGGGTAGGCCTTCTCACTTAACCCCCATACATGCAGTCCTTCTAATGGTTGTAAGGCACATCTGACAAATACTTCGATACCAATCCTGGAACATAATTGTCACTTGGGAGCCACTGTCTAATACAGCTCTTGTAGACACCCATTCACCTTTACAGTGGTCTCCATGGAGGGACCCACTATTCTGGACCAGTCTGGAGGCGGTGGCGGGGCCTGGGCAACTGACCTTGCCACAAAAGGCGTGGGTTAGCACTTTTGGTGCCCTCACTGGGATCATTTTGTGCACCTCTTAACCACTGATTTGTTCTCGAAGCTCTCCTTGTAGCCTATATGCAACTTTGTCAGTGTCTTTTGGGGACCGCATTCCCTTTTCATGTGCCCATCTTTCCCATAATTATAGCAAACATACTTTCTGGAGTTTGAGCTGGCCGGCGCCACACTGGGAGCCAGGGCAGGGGTACTACTAACTGGAAACTTGGTGCCATCTCTGTCAGCGCGTGATAAGCATTGGAGACATCTCATCAGTTTCTCCACTTCCATGGTCAAGGAATTGAGTTTTGAGCTGTTATCAGCAGGAGATACATGGGTGGGTACCCCACCCCATGCAGATGCAGTCGGATATAGGTCGGGGCCCGTACTTGCAGCGTGGCCTTCATAAAGGGACTGTTTTGAATTCCGGATCTCTCAACAGTTCTCCATTGTGGCATATCTTTTTCCTTGTCAGAGCACTCATTGACTGCCAACCTCTGCCCCTGAACTTCACTTGAGGGGCACCCTCAGTCACTCGGTGTGCTGCAGCTATTGGTGCATGTCCTCCCGAGGTCGCCTTTTCTCAACTCCTCGATTTCTCTCATTAACTCATCATGGGAGGGTGGGATTCCAGTCGATTCGCCAGGCGTAACTCGAAGCAACAGCAGTTCTGAGAAGGGGGCAGACTTAAGGATCCTGTCCAGCCTGGTTCGGTCCAGTTCAATTGCTGGCAAACTACCCTTTCTGAGGCATTCTTGCAACAATTTTTCCAGCCAAGATAATACACAGACAACAACTCCCTTGGTACTGTTGTGCATTTCTTACTCTCCACCATAGGTCCTCATCAGAATCTGGGCTCATACACATTCTCCAAGGCCTCAAGATAGGTCTGTGCAGTCACTTCAAGGGTTACTCTGGCCCGTTTGCTTGCGGATGGTAGCCAGGGCAGGACTGGAGGCCTCTCACTAACCCTCTTTCACTTTTACGGCTTCGAGCATTGCCACTCAGCAAGGGCAACATAGTCTATCCAGGTCTCCCAGTCATCCTCCCTTGGGGGTGGGGAGTGTGCCAGAGAAGATCCTCAACCTTCGGTAAGAGTCGTGACTAATGGCAGGTGCAGAAATAGGAGTCTGCATTGGTTCAGCCACCATTACGGGTACTGGGCGGAGAGGGTGTTGGGGAGGAACACCCCAGGTGGCAAGAATAGTTTCTTCAAGTCCTCCACAGTTTTCCTTCCCCAGCAACCATTTAGCAAATTTCTCCTCAAAAGTTTCAGATAGTGGTGGGGCTCATTCCCCAGGTCTTTACTGTCCTTAGTTATCACTCTCCAAGCAGTGAGGGCTCCTCTGGGGTAATGGTCTGTGGCACTTTGGAGCTATCTATGGATCCTTAAACTCTACTAGGGCCAGGAAAGTGTGGGTGAGCAGATTAGCATGCCGACCCACCACCACAGGGTTTGTAAACCTTCCACCTTGGAAAGTACTCCTGTACAGTGTCCGTATTGATACTCAGGGATGTCCAGGATAAGCATAGCATTTGGGATCGATCTCCTCCCCAGTACACACTCCACCAGCCGGTGCACAGCCACTTTTCTGGGTACCCATTTATTTATTTTTTCTTAACAGTGGTTTGTAAATATGGCCACTAGAGGACACACAATCCCAGCGGTGAGCCTCAAGATGTAACCCCAGATGGCGCTATCCCAGGGCTACTACCCTGCCTGATTTGCCACTAACAGGTTGAGGGGCCTGGATCCGATGGTGGGTGCCCCACCCAGAGGTCAGGGTTTGCAATAGTTAAACTAACTTGGTCACAGCCTCTGGGACACTGCAACCCCCTTTCTTCCCACTAGTGGCCCCACAGTATATCAGGATTACCTTCACAGTATACACTACCCCAGGTCTGGTTCAGGCACTGGGACCCCTGTAAAATAAAAAGATACAGTGCAACAATCACAGTACAATGCTTTAACATAGACAAATACCTCAGGCAGTATAACTTTGCTGAAACAAGCAGCTCTGATTTGGCTGGGGATATAACAGGACGGGGAAATCAGGTTAATTAGCTTATCACTTTACTCATCTACCTATGGCTCCGTGCACAGGCCTATCCCCTACCAGTTACTGTCCCTAGGTACCCAAGCCCTAGTGGCTAGTCCAAACGGGTGGCAGATGGTAGGGGCCCTTTCACACAGAGAAAAGAAAAATTAGTAAAACAGTCAGCAGTACAGTAATTCCATTTGGATTTAATGTGGCAATTCAACAGGGAGCGACCCTGAATTAGTACTCACAGACCTCCAAACAAGATAGGGTCCTTCAACGTCAGCAGGGCTACTCTTGAGCTCCACGAGACTCTCACACATTTATATGACAAACTGCAACAGGCAAAAGTCCTTTAATGGCAGCAGGATTCACTTGAGCTACACAAGTCTCCTCCACATTTATATGGTAAAAAGAAAGTACTATACCAGGCAGGCTGCTTCTCTATCCCGATCGCAATTACTGCACAATACCGGAGAACACACAGCAATTCAGTTCCTGACAGACCGAGTGCAATTCAGCAATTTCTCCAGTCTTCTACAGGTGTAGCATGGTTTCTACTCTTCAGATATCCTTTGATTCTCTTCACAGGACGATTCAGCCCTAACAAGCAGTTACACAAGCTGCAGACCGGAACTCTGGGCCTTCACACGCTTCCGACTAAAACTGCACACTGAAAAGCACAGGGCTCCTTCCCTCTTCACTGCCAGAGCTCAACTGAAACTCCAGCAGACAAAACCGGGCACTTCCTTTGAGTTCCTCCCAGTTCTTGGCTGGATTGGCTGTCACTCACAATAGACTGCCCCTGTTGGTCCAAAAAGGTGCCGAAGTCTAAACTACATCTCCCAGAGTCACTGCCCATACAATCCTCTTGTGGCTGGCTCAGATTATGAGTCCAAGTTCTAATTCGTCCAAGGCACCATTTTAGAGCTACCTTAACCCACACTGAGTGGTCCAGTTCAGCAGTTCAAAACTAGAATGGGGAACTAGGCAAACACAGTTCTGACTGCAAAGAAAGCAGGTTAGACAAACTGTATTTTCATTATTACTCTAAATGATTTCTGGCAGTTACATCTTTCAGATAGGTTCCCTTTGCACTCCTAGTGACTGCAAAAATGGAGTGAATTGGCAGCAGCTCGAGTGGTACTCAAGCAGAGAAGCACACAGTCCCACCATACAAACTAATTATGTCTGCAAGCAGACAGCTCTTAAAGAGACAGTACCAGAGGCTCTAAAAACACTCACTGATAAATGGCTTAAACGCCAAACACCATTCAGGCTTGGAGCATTCAAGCAAGCTCCTGGAAGTCTTTTGGGAACCCCCATTTGCAGGGGGTTACATTTACAAATGAGGAAGGGAAGGTACCTAAAACAAACAGTAGAAACACTCTGGATACAGAAGTTGATACCATCCCATTTACAGAAGAAAGGGTTATGAAAGAACTCTTAAAACTGAAGGTGGACAAAGCAATGGGGCCTGATGGGATTCATCCCAGAATTCTAAAAGAACTAAGGGTAGAACTAGTGACACCACTGACTACCCTCTTTAAAAAATCATGGGAGGATGGGGTGGTACCCGAGGACTGGAGGAGGGCAGATGTGATTCCCCTTCACAAAAGTGGGAGCAAGGCAGAAGCAGGAAACTACAGACCTGTTAGTTTAACCTCAGTGATAGGGAAAATGATGGAATCACTTCTGAAGGAAAGAATTGTCGAGTATCTAGAGGCCAGAGGGCACAGGATCCTAGGCAGCATGGATTCTGGCGGGATGGTCATGCCAGGCAGAATCTAATAGATTTCTTTGACTGGGTGACCAAAGTAGTAGATCAGGGAGGGGCTATGGACATGGCCTACCTAGACTTTAGCAAGGCATTTGACACAGTCCCACACAAAAGATTAATATACAAGTTAGCCAGCCTGGGAGTGGGTCCCAAGATGACAGCCTGGATACAGAATTGGCTGGAGAATAGGACACAGAGAGTAATAGTAAATGGAGTCCACTCAGAAGAAAGGGGGGAGTTACTAGTGGGGTACCGCAGGGTCCAGTATTAAGACTGGTTCTCTTCAATGTCTTTATAAGCGACATTGCAGAGGGACTGGAAGAAAAAGTATGTCTCTTTGCAGATGACACAAAGATCTGCAACAGAGTTGATGCACAAGGTGGGGTGGAAAGGATGAGAAGGGACTTGTCAAGGTTAGCGGAATGGTCAAATGTATGGCAGCTTAGATTCAATGCTAAGAAGTGCAAGATAATGCACCTGGGAAACAAAAACCCAGGGGAAGAGTACACAATGGGGGGTGAGATACTAACAACAACAAAATGGAAAGGGACCTGGGGGTAGTCATATCAGATGACCTAAAGGTGGGCAAGCAATGTGAGAGGGCAGCAAGGAGGGCTGGGGGGATACTGGGATGCATAGGGAGAGGCATCTCCAGTAGAAAACAGGAAGTTATTATCCCTCTGTACAGACAGCTGGTCAGACCCCATCTGGAGTACTGCGTGCAGTTCTGGAGACCCAATCTCCGCAAAGACATAGACAGGATGGAAGCTGTCCAGAGGAGGGCAACTAAAATGGTGCAGGGTCTGCACTGGGAGACATATGAAGAGAGACTAAAGGAACTTAATATGTATAGCTTCGAGGAATGGAGGGAGAGGGGGGACATGATAGAAACGTTCAAGTACCTCAAGGGAATCAACAAAGTCCAAGAGGGTAGCATCTTTCAAAAAAGAAGTGTGCAAGAACAAGGGCACAATTTGAAGATAGAGGGGCGGCTCAGAGGTAATTTAAGGAAGTATTTTTTCACAGAGAGGGTTGTGGATGCATGGAACGCCTTCGGAGGAAGGTTGTGGAGTCAAAAACAGTGGTAGAATTCAAGCATGCATGGGACAGTCATAAGGCCATTCTAGGGGGTGGGGGTAGGAAGAAGTAGGCTGCTGGTTAACTAGGATCTGCAGCTTATCCAGTAGGTAGGGAAAAGAGCAGACTGGGTGGGCCAAGCGGTCCTTATCTGCTGTCAAATTCTATGTTTCTATGTTTCTACGTAAGCTCTGAAGGTCTGGTGGCAGTGCTTGACTTATTGGTCCTTCCATCGACAAACCATGACCGAGAAGCCCTAGTAATGGCCTATAACAAGGCCATTTCTGTGGCCCTGGATGTCATTGTTCCTGTCCGAGTTTGTCCTCTTTCCATTCGCCCTTGATCCCCTTGGTTTGATGGGACTCTGAAGGAGATGCGGTGACTAGGACAAAGATTAGAGCATTGCTGGCAGAGATCCACCCTGGGTGCCGACCACCTTAGATTGATGGACCATTATCAAGCCTATCAATCCACAATCATCCATAAGATGGCAGAGTTCCTGCCCGAGGAGATTGCAGCCACTCAGAATTAACCAGCTCAGCTTTTTCAAACCGTGGACAGAGTGTGCAACGCAGCCTGTCTACAGGTTCAAAAAGCATTTTCGCAAGTACAGTGTGATGAGCTTTACTCGATTCTTTGTGACTGTGGTGGCTGACATCAGGACAGAACTCCGACTGGCACACTCTATGGGCGTTGCTTTGGATCGGTGCTTGGATGCTGCCCCTCAGTTTTCCTGTAGTACCTTCAACCTGTCGGAGTTCGTGGATGTCATGCGGATTGTCCAGGGTATGAGCCTATGTGCTTTAGCTTGGACCCAGGACCAACTACCCCTGATTATGGGTTGTAGTGACATCATTGGTCCAGTCCTAGCACGGATAGTCTGGTACTCCTTGGAAACAGGTGAGTTTCCTAGCTCCCTGAAGGAGGCGGTGGTGACACCCCTCCTGAAGAAATCTTCTTTGGACCCAAGCTGCCATGCAAACTACAGATCAGTCTCAAACCTTCCCTTCCCTTTCTATGGAAGGTGATTGAGAAAGTAGTGGCCATACAACTGGAGAACCACTTGACCATCCATGATATCTATGAACATCTCCAATCTGTTTTTTGAAAGTGGCACAGTACTGAGATGGCACTGGTTCGGGTGCTCAATGATCTCCTGATGGCAAGAGATTGGAAAAACTGCTCCATCTTGGTTCTTCTAGATCTCTCATCAGCATTTGACATTGTGAATCGTGGGGTTCTGCTCGGTCACCTGAGGTTCATCTGTGGCCTATCAGGTACGGTCCTCAGGTGGTTTACATCTTTCCTCACCGGAAGAACTCGGAGGGTGGTTTTGGGGATTTACTCCTCTGACCCAGTTCCTCTGTCATGTGGGGTTCCTCAGGGATCGGTGTTGTCCCCCATATTATTCGCAGTGTACATGCTACCCCTCAGAGACATTGTAAGAAGGTATGGGCTGAGGTTTCACTGCTATGCTGATGATACCCAGCTCTACCTCTCTTTTGCACCTGACCAGGATAGAGCTCTTTCAGTATTCAATAACTGCCTCACAGAAATCCAGGATTGGATGAATTTGAGCTGGTTGAGGTTGAACTTGGAAAAACTGAGGTGCTGGTTGTGGACCCGAGGCGCCAGATAGGAGGGCTGGGGGTGGGTCTACCCTTGGGACTTTTTCTCGGGGGTTTATCACTCCCGACCTCTGAATGGGTGTGAAACCTGGAGGTAATTTTTGATGAAGGGCTGACTCTGTGTTCGCAGGTGTCGGCTGTTGTCAAATCCTCTTTTTACCATCTGAGGATTATCTCCAGAGTTAAGCATCTTGTTCCGTCTGGTGATCTCCCCATGCTAGTCCACGCTTTTGTGTCCTCGTACCTGGATTATTGCAATTCCCTTTACCTAGGGCTACCTGGGGTGGATATCCACCGCTTGTAGCTGGTGCAGAATGCTGCGGCCCAGTTATTGATGGGAACCCCTCAGTCCTGTCATATTTCTCCAGTGCTGCATGAACTGCACTGGCTGCTGGTACAGTGGCGGATCACCTTTAAAGTTGGACTTTTGACTTATAAAGCCCTACACAGACAGTGGCCGGACTACCTGAAAGAGCTTCTGGTTCCTTTTGCCCTGGGTGATCTCTCCGCTCGGCTAATAAGGTGTTGTTAGAGATTCCAAGGGTTTTCTTAAAATCTTCTGGGGCCCAGGCATTCATGCATGCAGCCCCTACCCTTTGGAATTCTCTAGCTTGTCAGCTTGTCAGCTGTGGGAGCGCGCAACTGTGGAGGGATTTAAAAGGCTCTCAAAACCTATTTATGGAACCAAGCATATGGCGAATGACCCAAATACTGTTTATTGGTTTTATCTGCATCTTGTAATATTTATAATATGTGAATGTATGATTTATTTTGTTTTAACTGTTTGTGAGGCAGCTTGGTTGCTGAAAGGTGCCATATAAATTAAATAATTATTATTATTATTACTATCCCACTAATTGACCTGACCAATAAAATTGCCATGAATAAGGTTCATTGTCCACCTCAGTGTCAGACAGCATTTCAGGCTATCAAAAATCTTCTGTGTGACAGGCCAATCATACAGAGTCCAGATTTCAACCATCCCTTCATTGTATACAGATGCCTCTGAAGTGGGTCTGGGGGCAGTGTTATCACAAGACTTTGAGAACATGATTCATCCCATCCTATAGCTCTCTCTTGAAAACTTTTTCTTCAGGAACAGCGCTATGCCATGCTGGAAAAAGAGTGTCTGGCAGTTAGCTGGGCAGTGGTGGCCCTACACAACTACCTGTTAGGACAGCAGTTCAGTCTTGTCACTGACCATGCCCCCCTTAAATGGTTACATGCTGTGTGGAATACCAATGCCCAGGTCACCAGATGGTATCTGGCACTGCAGCTTTTCTCGTTTGATGTGCGCCACTGGGCAGGTACTTTGCATGGCAATGCAGATTTGTTTCTTGGGAGGGTGCATCTTTGATGGTCCATATCGAGTGTTCCATGGGCATGACTCTGAGGGGGAGGGTACATGATGGACTGTATGTCTGTCACACTCCTTTCACCCATAAACCACTTCACAACCCTACAACACAGACAATGCAGGTTTTGACAGGAGCTGTGGTGGGATTTGTACTAAATCCCTTTTGTTTTAAAGTTGGCCCTTTAAGGCCTCCCTGCACTGGATGGTTCACCTGTTAGCTATCTTTCAGGAGGAGGAGGATTCTTAACAAGCAATATCTGAGCCCAATTAAGGGAGAAGGGTGAACAAGCAGTAGGAGGTTTGGAAGATGTTTATGTCAAGCTGAATACAAACTGTTAATTTATTTTTCCTGTTAACGAAATTAAAGTAGATTTCATTTAATTTCAGCTGGTGTCTGAAGTGTTCTCTTTGACAGTGTTCCCCAGAAGCCCCCCAGCTTGCTTCCCTGTCACTGACAGGTAAATAGCTCCTGAATCCAGTACAAAAATGTATCCCCAAAATTTAATTTACCTAACATGGCATATAAATGTAACCCCTTGTTACCCGGGGTTACTAGAATCCCAGTAAGACCTAGTGGTAGGCAGGGAAGGCAGCTTGTGAAACTCCAGTTAAATGGGTTTCACACTGTCTCACTCTGTTCTCAGTCTCAGCTGAGACTGAGGGATGACATCAACAATAGAACTTTCACAGCTGCATAAGCCACATTGGAATCTGCAGCAGAGGGAGTTAGATAGAACGTTGGGAGTTTTCAAAGGGTAGAATTTCAGTTCGCCTTCAAGTAAGAAGGAAGCAGTGTCCAGTTTGTCTTGAGCAAGTAAGGTGTGCTCAAGTGGTGGAGACCGCTGTTCGGGTCTCAGTGCCCCTCCCTCTGGGTGGGGGATGTAAAGATCCCCATGCAGATTCCTGGGGCAGTCCCCTTAATTCTGCCAAGAGGAAGAAAAGCTGCCTGTTCAGTTCAGCCTTTGTTTTGGAAAGTTGGAAGATTTGTGATTCGCCTGTGGGGCACCTGCAACTAAAGGGTGAGAGTTTGCTCTAACATGAGAGGGGAAAAATGTGTTTCTTCAACCTGGGACATGTGAGGAAATCTAGGAATTGAGCTACATTTTGGGAAGCCTATAGGACTAGGCCAAACAAGTGGAGTAGTGTCAAATGCTAGAGTGTTGTGTGATTTCAAGTAAATTGTAGAGGGGATGCGACAGTTCATCTACCATTTAATCTACATTCAGAAGTTTCAGTTTTCCAGAGAAATGGCCGGGTATGGGCTGTGGGAGCTGGAGGTGGGCAAACCTGCCATCTTTAGTAACCAGGTCCACCTCTACGGATTTCTGCTGTGGTTGCTACTTTGCATCATGCACTTGGCCAGTGATGGGGGAAGTACCCAGATGTGGGGTTGCAAAAGGGAAAATCTCTCTAGGAGTCACAGACTCTAAGTGGTGTGGGGAGCCACAACAAGTGTAAAGAAGAATTCTCTTTGTGAGATGGGAGTCATAACAAGAAAGGAAGAAATCTCTCTAGGAGTCGCAGACTCTAAGTGGTGTGGGGAGCCACGACAGGATAATCGGTTCATTCTTCCAATGGACCGTGGATCAAGTGGCCAGCGGGGGAGCCGGGCCAGTCGGGCTGTGTATCCAAAGCGCGTGAAAGTCTGGGCTGTGTGCCTGGTGGGTCCAGAGCCTGAAAACTGTATAATTGGTTTATTCTTCCAGTGGACTGTGTTGTAGTCTCTAATCTGCATTACCAGTAAATGTAGCCTCATGGGGGTCCATCTATGCTTTGTTTTGTTCAGCTAGTTTGTAAATAAAAGCCACATTGAAGAATCCCATTCCTGGTTCTGGACATTACAGTTATTGCTTCCTGTGTTCGGATTTACTTGGGTGCCCCTGTGCAGAGTAGTCAGACCTAGGTCTCCCTGTGCCGAGTAACCTCATCCTCCCCGAACCCAGGTCCCCACCAGGTACTGCTGTCAGCTTCAACAGCATACCACCTGTCGTTTTGGCAAAAAGGCAGGGGTGAGGGGTTACAAAAATGGAGGCACCACTTTGGATTTGTTCTGGGAGGAAGGTGCTTGGGCAAGGGGGCTAGCGTTTTGGCTATCTGGCAGTGGGTAGCCCAAAAAGCTGAAGCAATTTCCCTAGTGTGTGTTGCTGCGTGCTGTGAATCTTGTGCTGCTGTTTAAAAATGCCAACTGTTTACCAAGGAGCTGTAAAGCCAAAGAGTGTGCCCTTGTCCTGCATCAAAATTGTTTACAGCGTTTTTGCCTGCTTTAAAAATAAACTGTGGTAAAGAAAAGTGTGGAAGACTAGGGGTAGCAACAGAAAAATTGTGCCCTGGACGTTTGAAATGCTTTTAAAGTGAACTATTGTGAAGAAAAGTATGGAAGACTAGGGATAGCAACAGGAAAATTGTGCCCTGGACATTTGAAATGCTTTTAAAATGAACTGTTGTGAAGAAAAGTGTGGAAGACTAGGGGTAGCAACAGGAAAATTGTGCCCTGGACGTTTGAAATGCTTTTGTTATTAAAACATCTTTATTGTTTTCAGCAAAGTCTCATCAAAAACATAACCTAGTAGGCAGAGTTAAAGGTACGAATTATTGTAACATTTAACAGCTAGATTTTAACTCACACATTAAATTCACAACTTAAACCCCTCCCTCCCCCCTTCCCTACCAAGGCTACACACATAAACAGACCCTAATTTGTCGTCCCTGAGGTAGTCTGATCGTCAGGTTTCCACACCATTAGGAGCGCTTCTAATGAACTCCAAAGTGACGTATATATTTTCAGTCTACCTCGCATACAAGCAATATGCCTTTCTAGCTGCAGTGTCAGAATGCACTCTCTGTACCACTCCATCAAGGAAGAGATTTGTCACTAGCCAATGCCTCAAAATTATCAATTTAGCAGCGCTGATCAGAGTGGCATTTGGGCCTTTTAATCTTAGAGATACCTACTGGGAAAGACTCATCAGACATACCTCAGGGGTGAACATGGTTTTTAAGCCAAGGATAGGGTCTAATAGGTTATTAATGGACCGCCAAAAGGCCTGTGTGGAGGGGCATAACCAGACCATATGGTACAAGGTACCATCGTCCTTCCTGCATTTGCCACAGAGGGGCGTATCCTTTGCCCCATAATTATGTAACTGGGCTGGAGTTAGGTACATATTATGCATTATATTAAAATGTACCATTCTCAGCCTATCTTGCTTTATGTATTTATACATATTTATACATTGTAAGCCAAAGCTTCTTCAAAGACTAGAGTACCTCAGTATTCCCAACTCCTCGTCCAGTAAAAACACACCCCTGACGGAAGTCTGAAGTCCCACTCCTGGAGTGTTTTGTATATCTTGGAGACTGGGTGCGGCTGAGAAGCTAAACATAAAAGTGTATTAAGATCTTTTTCCCCGTGGTCGACGAGTGCTACCCAAGAAAAGAAAGAGGTTAGGGCCTTGCTGACTTGCAACCACTTAAATAATTCCTGATGCGTAACTCCTAAAGATCTCATCAGGGCAGAGGTCTCCCATTCACCCAAAGGTCCGAGACCCTAAGGTGACTTACCTGGGGCCAAAATGTAGGTGACAATGTCACACCCTTTAAATGCTTTTAAAATGAACTGTTGTGAAGGAAAGTGTGGAAGACTAGGGGTAACAAAAGGAAAATTATGCCCTGGACATTGGAAATGCTTTCTGAGTGAATTGAGAGACTGCAGAGTAAATGGCTATGTTATATGGCTGAAATGGGCTCCCGCCGTGGAGTCAGTCTAAAAAAAAAGTTGCATTCTGCAGTTTAAATTTGCCTGCTCGATGATCGCCGTGAGGAGAAGAGCCCTCGCGAGGAAGAAGAGGCTCATTTGCATGGCGTCGTGTGGTTGGTCAGGCTGCAATCAGTCCCGCCCCTCAGCCAGCTCTACAGAGACTGCCCCAGCATTCGAGAGGGAGTGAGAGTGGAGTGCGTGTACTGGCAGTGGAGGAGCGTCGCGGAGAGTTCAAAGCGTTGTAAACAGTTCAAAAATAGACTTTTTTGCTTAAAATCGGGCTCAACCCGCTAATCGATCGTCAGAATTGAAAGTTTGGTGTTTAAAACCACGATCGCTAGGATTGCCCGCCTGTTTGTATACTGAGGCCTTCAAGAACTGGCTGCAGGCCGTTTTTCCCCATCGCAGCGAGCTGCTACTGATAACAGTAAATAAACATTCAAGAAACTGCTCAAACAGTGATTTTCAGCTTATGCCATATAAAATGTGTCTGCAGCAGTGTAGTCGCTTTGCAAGTAACGACTGTGTAAAGTCCGCCAGTGCAAGTCTGTTAAGCCATTGACTGTGTGCATAGTAATGAAATTAGCCTCAGTTTAAAGTTTGCAGCCAGAGAGAGACTGAGTTGTAGCAATATGCAACACTAGTAAAAGCAGGCAATCCTGTGCTAAAAACCTGAAGCATTTAAGGGACTGTGAGTAAAATAAACGATACCAGCTTGTGAAAAGTCCAAGGAAAATCCTGTAAATGTGTTTAAAGCCAGATCAGAGCAAGTTGTGCAGTTTGAGTAAAAGTTATCAGTAGCTTGTGTAAATCGGGTGTGCAGTGGCTTGACCCAGATTCTAAATGTTGATGCACAGAAGTGCTGCCGCCGCCATTAAAGGGTGGGGTAGTAAAGTAAACACAGCAGCAGAGGAGCCATTTTACAGCTACAGAGTGTGTTCAATAAAGTGGGACTTTCAGTTACAGTGAACTTTTGTTTATTTTTCTGCAGTTATGGCCTCAGGACCAGCTCGTTACCTGGATCATGCCCGGGTTGCAGTAACAGCAGCAGTAAATAGACTGAGAGATATTGAAAAGTGGTGCTATGGAGGGCAACTGCCTCCTGATGTGGTGATTCCTAATTATCCAGTGCGTGTATGCCAAATATGCTTGAGTGCTGGAAGGGACGTCTTCATGATTCCTCACTGCGCTGGATGCCTACAAAAATATGGCTTGTATAAAGCGCCTCCAATTCGTTTAGCCCCCAAATGGACAAAAATTCAGGAATCTGCAGTTGGCAAAACACAGCACCAGGCGGAGCCTGTGGAGCAAGGCCCCTCGGGGGAGTGTGGCCCAAAGCTAGAGGGTGCAGAGTTAGAGGCAAAACCAGAAGTTGAAGTTTTGGATGCTGGATCCCAGAAAGAAAGTTTGGATAAAGCATCAATAGACCCCTGAGTGGGGGGGGCCTAGCTCAAGTCTCTTAGGTGAAGATGAGATGCGGGAGGCCTTTGAATGGGAGGTGCCAACCTCCGTGCCTAGTGATGAGTGGATAGTCTCAGGGGTGAGAACGACTGCTCACTCCTGGGCTCAGATCCTCAGTGAAGAGGAAGATGAGGGGGAACCTATGTGGCCTTGTGAAAAAGGAACGGGTACACAGCCTCTAGATCTTGCCTCGCAGGAATGTATGGAAGAAAGTGGTGATGCCACTGCCCTGGCTTTACAGGAGGAAGAAGTCAGGGATCCGTTTCTAATTTCCTTAAGGATGCATAGCTGGCAGAACCAGGACTGGCCACCCCCAAGCCAGGCCAGCGGTCTCAGATTGACCAAAGCAAGTAAAGAGGAGAGACTGGTTCGTAGAAAGGCAAATGAAATCTATGGTATGACCTTTCCTACCTTTCCTCAAAAAGTCTGGGAAGAGATTGAGAACTGCAGGAAATCCTGGATCTGGGATGAAGCAATGAAAAGTGTGCATCCTGGGGCCAACCAGCATGTAAAGAATAGACTTCCACGAAAAGTATACCCAGTGGAAGAGAGGCAGGACACTGTTTATGGACAGAGTGAGAGTGGTGGACGGAGAGGGACATGAAATCTCCCACTGTGAGAATTATGTGTGCCCAGACAGGGTAATAATTCAAGCCCCTGATCCCCGGTACTATTGGCCTCAGTGCAAGGACCTCCCAGCAAATGTGCCCGTGCCTACAAAATGGAGAGCCAAGCAGTGGTAGTCAATACTGCCACACCAGACTGTGAAGTGATTTATTGATCCACCAATATGAATATCCAGGACTCAGGTGTCCCACATTCATCAGTCTACAGTGTACTGTCCTGTCCAGCAACCATCAACTGGCCCACCAGATGACTTCAGATCCAGAGAGGACACCAGCCCAGCTGTTTCCTGTTCATCGCCTGGTAATCGGATGACGTCGGACCAGCTGTTTTCTTTTTGTTCCTGTTCTAAGGTTCCGTCTCCAGAGATGACATCAACCCAGCTGTTTCCAGATGTGTCCTCCTGTGGTTCCCGGAAGATGTCCGCCCAGCTGTATCTGAAGAAATGCTGCCAGGGAGAGTCTTCGGCAGAGGTGCAGGTTGGTGCCAAGTATTGTACTACAAGTGGCTGGTAAGTTCGAACTTTTCTATCTTTATGACATTGCAGTACACACCCTACAATACAGACTTCAAAATGTGTGAATTGTCCGCAAAGACTCTCCCCTTCGGGACTTTGGCCTGTTAGAACTGTGCTTCACTGGGCTCCGGCCCAGGAGAGACTCTTTATTGGACTAGCCTTCGGGCATTGTGGTCATTAGTTGGGACTTTTAGGGCACTCCATCCCCCCAAATGTGTATTGTAAATAATGTCATTGTTTTCTAATGTAAATACTGTTTTTCTACCTTTTTTTCTAAAAAAAAAATCGTTTTGGGATTCTGCAGTGTTTTGATGGTAGGGGTTTAGGTAGACTATATATGCAGATTAGGAGCGTGTGTTTTGTCTTTCTTTGTCTTACAGGTGTTCCTGGGAAGACAGAAGAGAAGACAAGAAGAGGAGGAGGGGCTCATCGGAGTTCCTCGTAAGTGCTTTATTGTGTAGAAATTTAAAGTACTGTGATGTTATTGTTATGGTTATTGCTGTATTAACCCTTTCCTTCCACAGGTGTAGTTGTGGGGGTAGGGAGGAGGCAGTAATTTGGTATTTTAATGGTGTGTGTGGTTGCAGGTTACCCAAGGTTGGGGAGGTCCCCGGGTTGTTTTTGTTTTTATTTTGTAATATTATATTAGAGGCAGATAGGTTTTCCCTAGAGGGTTAGGGGGGATAGACAGGCTGTGGTCCTGAATGGCCATTGGGACTGCAGTGCTGATCTATCAGGACTATCCTCTGGATAGTTCTACCAGAGCCACTAGGTGTCCATAGTAAGTGGATAGTGTAGAGGCTGACATGTCAGCTACAGGCCTCTAGGACCCTAGTGTTACCTGCCTGTGCTTGCACATGGTAGGGGGGGCCTGATCACCCCCCTCCGCAGGTAGCACATAGGGTGGGATGGCCTAAGGCCAGATACATAATGACTGTGGACAGTCATTTTCCTGGTCAAGGGCTAGTGTAACCCCTTGTTACCCGGGGTTACTAGAATCCCAGTAAGACCTAGTGGTAGGCAGGGAAGGCAGCTTGTGAAACTCCAGTTAAATGGGTTTCACACTGTGTCACTCTGTTCTCAGTCTCAGCTGAGACTGAGGGATGACATCACCAATAGAACTTTCGCAGCTGCATAAGCCACATTGGAATCTGCAGCAGAGGGAGTTAGATAGAACGTTGGGAGCTTTCAAAGGGTAGAGTTCAGTTCCAGTTTGCCTTCAAGTAAGAAGGAAGCAGTGTCCAGTTTGTCTTGAGCAAGTAAGGTGTGCTCAAGTGGTGGAGACCACTGTTCGGGTCTCAGTGCCCCTCCCTCCGGGGGGGAGGGATGTAAAGATCCCCATGCAGATTCCTGGGGCAATCCCTGTAATTCTGCCAAGAGGAAGAAAAGCTGCCTGTTCAGTTCAGCCTTTGTTTTGGAAAGTTGGAAGATTTGTGATTCGCCTGTGGGGCACCTGCAACTGAAGGGTGAGTGTTTGCTCTAACATGAGAGGGGAAAAATGTGTTTCTTCAACCTGGGACATGTGAGGAAATCTAGGAATTGAGCTACATTTTGGGAAGCCTATAGGACTAGGCCAAATAAGTGGAGTAGTGTCAAATGCTAGAGTGTTGTGTGATTTCAAGTAAATTGTAGAGGGGATGCGACAGTTCATCTACCATTTAATCTACTTTCAGAAGTTTCAATTTTCCAGAGAAATGGCCGGGTATGGGCTGTGGGAGCTGGAGGTGGGCAAACCTGCCATCTCACCTCTACGGATTTCTGCTGTGGTTGCTACTTTGCCTCATGCACTTGGCCAGTGATGGGGGAAGTACCCAGATATGGGGTTGCAAAAGGGAAAATCTCTCTAGGAGTCGCAGACTCTAAGTGGTGTGGGGAGCCACAACAAGTGTAAAGAAGAATTCTCTTTGTGAGATGGGGAGTCATAACAAGTAAGTAAGAAATCTCTCTAGAAGTCACAGACTCTAAGTGGCGTGGGGAGCCACGACAGGATAATTGGTTCATTCTTCCAATGGATCATGGATCAAGTGGCCAGCGGGGGAGCCGGGCCAGTCGGGCTGTGTACCCAAAGTGCGTGCAAGTCCGGGCTGTGTGCCTGGTGGGTCCAGAGCCTGAAAACAGTATAATTGGTTCATTCTTCCAATGGACCGCGTTGTAGTCTCTAATCTGCATTACCAGTAAATGTAGCCTCATGGGGGGTCCATCTATGCTTTGTTTTGTTCAGCTAATTTGTGAATAAAAGCCACACTGAAGAATCCCATTCCTGGTTCTGGACATTACAGTTATTGCTTCCTGTGTTCGGATTTACTTGGGTGCCCCTGTGCAGAGTAGTCAAATCTAGGTCCCCCTGTGCCGAGTAACCTCATCCTCCCCAAACCCAGGTCCCCACCAGGTACTGCTGTCAGCTTCAACAGCATACCACCTGTCATTTTGGCAAAAAGGCAGGGGTGAGGGGTTACATAAAAATTGTAACTCCCTTTACCCGCTCCCCAGGTCGTACTGGGAGACGAGCAATTTGTTGTTCAGTGTACCTTACCTGGTAAAACTTTTCAATAAATAAATAATAAAAAATAAAAAGTTCCAGTGTAACCAATAAAACACCTTTTCTGTGTGGATACAAATAGCAGTCTGTTGAGTTTTAGCTTGGCCTCCCACATGTACTGTATAATATTAAGGCATCATCTAATATTATCTGACAGGTGCCAGAAGGGAATGAAGCCTGTTTCGTCTGAGTGAACTAATGTATTCAGGAAAGCACTAACTCTACTTGTCAGAATTTTCAAGCTGACATTCAGTAAAGATACAGGCTGAAAGGAATCCCACTTGTCTGCTGTTTTACCAGGCTTTGGGATAACAGAAATAAATGCCTCTGCCAAGACTCCAGAAAATCCCTCAGTTCCTCCTCTCCATTAAAAACATGAATCAAAATTGTTTGCTAAGGATGACCAAAATGATTTACAAAAGTCTGTGTTAAACCTGACCAGACCTGGGGACTTTCTAGACTTCATATGCTTTATAACCTGCTTTAACCTCCTCCTGGGTTATTGACCTCTGATTCCGCTTGTTCCTCCATGAAACTGTGGGTAGGTCTAACCAGGTCAGGAACTCCTGTATCTGATCCTGCCCTCCCCCCAGCTCTGCAGAACCATGATGTAGGGTTTCATAATAGTCCCAAAAATACATGCAATTTTCTGAGGAGTAACCCCTATCTCCGTCCCAGCCAGCTAAAGGACAAAAAATTACCTACCCTAGTTTCCTGTTCAAAATACATTTGATTTGTAATATATCAAAGCTTACCCTCCACCATTCAGTCCATCAAATCTGCAATTCCTGTCTAACCACCTTTAGCTGTGTGTCCTATCTGTGGGATGAGCCTTATGAATCTGTTCCATCTCCTTCAATTGCTTCTCCAAATGATCCTGAATCTCCTTGGCCAGCTTTTTCTTCTTAGAGGTATATGCAATAATCATCCTTCATAAGATTGCTTTCAAAGTGTCACAGAGCCATTTTAGTTTAGTCTTGAACCATGATGATCCGCTAAATACCCTTCTTTCGCTTCCTCCACCGTCATCTTAAATTCCAGGTCATTTATCAGGGAGATATTCCTCCTCTAGCAGGTAGTTTTGGTCCAATCCCTCAGTTCTAGTTTGAAAGTCTCCACCACATGGTGTGTGCTGACCATCAAGTGACCCATGGCATACATCCCTGGGATGTATGCCATGGGTCCAGATGGCATACATCCCAGGGTTCTAAAGGAACTGAGGACTGCGCTGGCAACTCCTCTGGCAGCCCTGTTCAGTGAGTCCTTAGACACTGGAGTGGTCCCAGAGGACTGGAGAAGGGCAAATGTTGTCCCTCTTCACAAGAGCAGTAGTAAAGAAGAAGTAGGGAACTACAGGCCAATTAGTCTAACCTCTGTGGTCAGAAAGATAATGGAGGCACTCCTTAAGGAAAGAATAGTGGAACACCTGGAAGCAAATGGACTGGTGGATCCAGGCAACATGGGTTCTCTGCAGGATGATCCTGTCAAACTAATCTGATAGATTTCTTTGATTGGGTGACAAAGGCAGTAGACTGGGGGGGTAGATATTGCCTACCTTGATTTCAACAAAGCCTTTCGTATGGTGTCACCTAGGAGACTGGTCAACAAGCTAGGCAGCCTGGGGTTGGGACACAAGGTGGTGAACTGGATTGGAAACTGGTTACGGGACAGAAAACAGAGGGTAGTGGTGAATGGAATCCAATCAGGTGAAAGGGAGGTGACCGGTGGGGTACCTCAGAGGTCAGTTCTGGGGCCAGTCCTCTTCAATGTCTTCATCAGTGACATTGCAGAAGGATGGGCTGGAAGGAAAGGTTTTCCTGTTTGTGGATGACACCAAGATCTGCAACAGGGTGGATCTTCTGGAGGGGGTGGAAAGGATGAGAAAAGACCTGCAACTGCTGCAGAGATGGTCAGGGGCATGTCAGATAAGGTTTAATGCAAAGAAGTGCAAAGTCATGCATGTGGGGAGCAGGAACCCTGGGGCGAGCTACAGGTTGTGGGGGAGCTGCTGGCAGTAACTAAGGAGGAAAGGGACTTGGGGTCATAATCACAGATGACTTGAAGGCTGCTTGGCAGATGGCAAAGGCAGTGGGAAAGGCCAGTGGCATGTTGGGGTGTACTGGAAGGGGAATCACAAGCTGAAGGAGGGAGGTAATAGTTCCACTGTACAAGACCCTGGTGAGATCTCACCTTGAATACTGTGTACAGTTCTGGAGACCACACCTTCAAAAGGACATTGACAAAATAGAGATGGTGCAGGGGAGGGTGACCAAAATGGTGAAGGGATTACTTCACAAGTCTTATGAGGAGAGAGTGAGGAACCTCAATTTGTAAAAGCTGGAACAAAGGATGGAGAGAGGTGATATGATAGAAACATTCAAATACCTCAAGGGCATTAACAATAGGGTTGTCAGAACCCTCTGAAGTTCTGGGTTCTAGTTCTAGTCTAGAACTTTTGAAAAAGTTCTAGTGTTCTAATCTTTTTTAGAACTTTTTAGAACTCGAACCCTATTTTTTGTTGTGCTGCCAGTAACGAAGATAGTAATAAAATACATGTAAAGGAAAAACTGTTCAAAATAAGGGGGAGAGAAATTATCTTGTGTGACATTGATAGGAATACAACTAGGTTTATCTATAGTTTCTTCTGTCTGCTAAAGTCAGCAACTTAATACGTAACAGGCCCACCCACCCACCCATATGTTAAAAGTTTTCCTGCTGCAGCTGCATCATAGTTCCTTAGTGAAAGAAAGAGGCACATTAGCCATTTATGTACTCAGCTATATATATTCATCGTCATGAATTAGGAGAAAAATAACTGATATTACCTAATTTCAGCTATTTGCTGCTTTCTGTTTTAAATGAGTGAATCAAAAGTTGCTATGTTTAAAAGAAAGCTTTTATAACAAAGTCAAGCCAAGTACTACAGTAGCAACATGTGGAACTGTTACAAAACATATTATGTCATAACATATTCAGTCAAGACATTGGAATAAAAAAATATTTGCAGAAACCACAAGAAGGCTGCTCCAATCCTAAGTTGTGCCTGTGTGAAAAGTTGAGCACCAAGAACAAAGACATCACAATCACTTCCAAATATATTATTGTGTATTTTTTACTGATAGAACATCAGTTACAGAACACATGTAGGACAGTCATTTAAACAGACAAAAGGTCCTTTTGTCTGTTTAAACTGTTTTGTCCTGCATGTATGCTTCTGTACTGTGATGCTATCAGTTAAAACGCACAATACAGTATATTTTTGGAGGTGTTGGTGCTGTGTCTTTTTGTTCTTAATAAAAAAAATATGCCAGTCATTGTTGCTGGCAAAATGCATGCAATTTTCTAAGGTAATGCATACATATACCAACATTTTGTTGGCAAATTGAAGTAATACATACAAAAATTCTAAGATGATGCATTTTGCAGCTGATACTTCAATAAAATCTGTATTTCAGTCACATAAATAAAACAGTGGTTTCCTCACCACATACTAAGGAACATTTATGTAGCTGCAGCAGTTGGCATGTGATGTTTAAGGGACAGTGTCTGTCAACCCCATTATGTATCAAATTATCACTACTTATAAAGCAAAACACTATGATACGTCACATTCTGTGAAAACTGCTGATGCAGATTTTCTTTATTTCTGATTCCTTTATTCTTTTTTAAAGGGACAGGACAATTGTGCTAGGTGGCAGCAGTTTGCAATGTATTTAATAAGAATATATATTATGTGTACAGTAGGTTCGGTCTGTCATCATTTTTTCCTCACCATCCCCAGCTGATCACGAATCTGTAAATGAAAGAACTAAAACAACACCCACCTTTCACCCCATCACCCATTCCACTTTTCTTCCACCACCCTCATCTGTGCAGTAGCACCCATGCCACTTTACACCCATGTTAAAACCAACCCACAACCCTCACCCATGTACTAGCATCCATTTTTCGTTATGGCTAACATTTCTGTAATTGAAAAAATAATAAACAGCTACCAATTAGAACTCATTGTTTTGTCCTCTTTAAAATTGAAAAATAGACCGCTCCTGTCCCAGCCCATGCTGATGCACCACAAAGTCACAGAAGGTAAATCCAAAATATATGTTTGCACTTTAACTATAAATAATATGATACAGAAAGGATTGACGGACATGTCCCTTTTATGCCAAATTTGGGCCTGTTCCCACTGATGTTAAAATTGCCCTGTATATAAAACTTGTTGACTTTAGTTTAGACCCTAGCTACAAAGCAGTTTGCCATGAAATGGTGAAAGTTTTGGGGGGTATATAGTCCAAGGTAGTAGATCGAGAAAGGAGAGAGACGACAACCAAAGCCATCACAGTCTGTAAAAGTTTCCTTTTTGGTGCAGAGAGACTCCGTCCCACACAGTATTTTTACCAGCCACCACCATCTGAGTTGTTATCATCACCATCAACATCCACAACATCAATCACTTCAGGATCAGTTTGTATACTCTTGTAGGGATACGAAAATCTTGACTTATTAACTTTAATAAAAGTTAACGTGTGTACATTTTCTGGCAGCAACCTATTTCTGGTGTCTGTCACAATATTGCCAGCTGTACTAAACATGCGTTCTGAAGAGACACTTGTTGCAGGACAACCAAGATATTTGCAGGCTTTATCATACAGCTCTGTCCAAATTGACTTTTTTGATCTCCAGTATTCAAAAGGGCATGCATCAATAGGAATAGGCAGTTCTTGCAGGTAACTGTCTACCATGTTGGACAGAGACCGCTCAGAAGAGGAATCAGCAGAAGCAGCTGGTATGGCAGCAATTTGGGAAAGGTTTTGCCACAGATTTAGCTTGCTACTAAGGGCTGAAGAAGTGGCAGTTGTGGAACAACTACTGTTAATGTTTGGTGACTTTTCCAGTTCTGTATCCTTTGTGAAGATGAACCTACATGTTGTGGTGATGACAACCTGATGGTACTGTGCGTGTCTGTGTTTGACTCCTGTGAGTGCTGCAGCTCATCTAGCAACATACATTTGTACTGCTCTATATCATCTGTTTTGGAAGATGTATAGCCTTGAACCTACGATCTAAGAGAGTTGCAAGGATGTAGTGTCTTGATTTCATCATTGCAACTAATTTGTCATTGGTTTTGAGCGCTGCTCATTCTCTTTCTGAGATTCCCATGATATAGGCGACATGTTGTCTGCGCTTCAGATCTGTCTTTTCTATTTGTAGATTTAGAACACTAAGATGATGTGAAATGAGCATTATGAGTGGGATAACCTGACTCACAGATGCACCTTCAGAAGACATGTCCCTTGTAGCTGTCTCAAAGGAGCTAGGATACAGCACACTGTATCCATTAATTTCCACTGCAGCACAGACAGCATAATGCCATCTCCAATAATGTAACTGGAGCAGTACTCATGTACAGCTTGCTTTTGCTCAAGAGGCTGCAGCATATAAAGCGTTGAGTTCCAACAAGTGGAAACATTTTGAATCAGCTTTTGCTGGGGCAGCTTGTGTTTTGCAGTTCGGACAATGTCCGTGATAGCCTTGGTTGAATGTGAAAAGTGAGTCACAATTTTTTGCTAACAGCAATCATACCATCCACTTGTGTTTCGCTGCTGAGAAATCCGTGACAATTAAGTTTAAGCAATGTGCAAAGCAAGAAGCATGCAGAAATCCTCCATCCTGTATTGCTTTTAAGATGTTGGCTCCATTGTCACTTACTATGAAGCCACATTTAGACCGTGAGAATAAACCCATTTGTCAAGGAGGTCATTTAGTTCCTGCAAGATATTTGCAGCAGTATGACTTTGCCCAAACTTCTTTATATGCACAGCGCCATCTTTTGGGGTGTCTTTGTTTTGAAGAAGCACAAGAAAACGTGACCCAATGGCGGTAAGGGACATGTAATCTATGTTTTGAGTGCTGGTCCACATATCTGTTGGTAATGAATAACCCCACCCTCTGCAGTTTTAAGTGCAAGCATCACTGTCGCTTTTAAAGCCTGATAAATGTTTGGTATTTCAACATAGGAAAAGTACCTGATGAGGAACATTGTAACGAAGATTCTGCTAATGTCATGAGCTCCTAAAATCCTCATGATCTACCAAAGAGTATGGGAGAAGGCTCCGCTAACAGTTCACCAATTCGTGATTAAGAGGAAGGGTCTTTGGATGATTTCTAGTAAAGGTATTCTTCCTTTCAAATGCCTGAGACAGTGTTAGCTGTTTGCAACATGTCCCTGTGGTTTATTATACACCGTGTTCGATGGGCAGATGGACGCAGAGATGGTGGACTAGGACTTATACATTCAGTGCCATCACTGGATGTGCAACTGGTACTAATGGTGCTGGCATTGGTGGTAACAGTGATCCTAGGGCTGGCAGTGGTTCTGCCGCATCAAGTTCAGACAATTCAGTATCCATTTCAGATTCCTGATCCTGACCCTTCTCACGTGCGGTCTGGAAGATGGAGGACATGGGTTTTGGTTTTGGATGATCAAGCAAAACCGAATGCTTTTTCAGATGGCGTTTAAGAACTGTAGTGCCAAGGCATGACACAACTTTACCACGGCTTACACTCTGTTTACACAGGGAACAAATTGCTCTGCATGGATCAGTTTTACTGACTGAGAAATAATTCCACACCTCAGATGTGACAGATTTTGTTCGAGTGCTAGGAAGATAGCTAAAGACTGTTTGTGTCTTTTCACCTGTCCTAACAGAACCTGGGACATGCTCCTTGGTGCTAGAAGAGTGGACAGAAGACTCTGATGGATTTTCATTGCTGGCCAACACAGAAGTGGTGGATTCAATGGATATGTCCTTTTCATTGCCAACAGTGCTGGATGTATTTGCAAGTGCACTACCTGATTCATTGTCAGCAGACTTGCTCATTTCACTTTGTTGAGGAAGTAATGATTTGTCACGAGACACAACAGTGTGGGACTGAGACAAAGAGCTACTGTCTGAGTCAGAGAGGGACTCACTGTCACTTGCATTATTGCTGCTAGTCACAGGGATCTTAACGGCATGAATGGCATACCTTATGGTGCCTCTCCGTGTGACCCCAGCAGCTGTACAGGTTTTCTTAAAAGGTCCCCCTTTACCACACTTCACTGTTGCTTTTTTGCTGTTTGTTGAATTTTTATCACGTGAAACATTTTGGTTATTTCTGTTAGCACCAGGATTACCACTACCACCAACACCTGCTCCAACACCAGCATTAAATGCTTCATCTATGTTGGTGTCAGCCATAATAGACAGTAAGTACCAGTACTACCAGTCCAGTATACTGCAGTGAACACACCAACACCCAAACAATTCCTGTGTAACAAAGCAATGTGATCTGTAATCGCTGGCTACAACTCCAAAATTTTATTTTGGTTGTGTGACACTGTGATACGTGGACTGAAAGTAATTGAAGAATATGACAGTTTGCAACCAAAGGATCCCAGGTTCAAGGCTTACAGAATGATTGGGCTGCTGGGCATAGGCATACACATAGCAATCAAAGGGCACACAGCAGCAGGGTGATGGGCTGACCACAGGAGACGGAGTCACATACGCAACCCAGGGAATGATAATTATATTTCTACGTTTCTGTCATGTAAGGTTAATGCCACCACACAACTGGCCACTGGGCTTCTCTCTGTAACACACACACTGGGTAGGGTACAGTGCAGTCAAGGGGCACACAGCAGCAGGGTGATGGGCTGACCACAGGAGATGGAGTCACATACGCAAACCAGGGAATGAGAATTATATTTCTACGTTTCTGTCATGTAAGGTTAATGCCACCACACAACTGGCGACTGGGCTTCTCTCTGTAACACACACTGGGTAGGGTACAGTACAGTGCAGTCAAGGGGCACACACTGGGCTTCTCTCTGTGACACACACACTAGGGTTACTTCAGAAAGATTTATTTGCCTTTTTTTGCCCCCCTACGTTTCTGTCATGTAAGGTTAATGCCACCACACAACTGGCCACTGGGCTTCTCTCTGTAACACACACTGGGTAGGGTACAGTACAGTGCAGTCAAGGGGCACACACTGGGCTTCTCTCTGTGACACACACACTAGGGTTACTTCAGAAAGATTTATTTGCCTTTTTTTGGCCCCCTACGTTTCTGTCATGTAAGGTTAATGCCACCACACAACTGGCCACTGGGCTTCTCTCTGTAACACACACTGGGTAGGGTACAGTACAGTGCAGTCAAGGGGCACACACTGGGCTTCTCTCTGTGACACACACACTAGGGTTCAGAAAGATTTATTTGCCTTTTTTTGGCCCCCTTGTATGCTTGTTGCTGGCAGCTGCTGAGTGTGCAGTGTGCTGCAGTTTCAAATAATCACATTTCACATTCACAAAGGTTCTTATAATCTTCAGTCTTCTTCTTTTTTTTAGTCTCTCTCCAGTCCTCCTCCAGTCCTCCTGATATTGGTCTCATCAATCCTCCCTATTCCCCAGTCCCTTCCCCAATCTTGATTAATCCCTCCCGATTCCCTCCTTCTGTCCTGAACCGGCCCCTAGTCCCACTCCCAGTCTCCCCGATTTTTAGCTTTTTCTTGTTCTCGGTCTCACAGGAGAGAAGTGGCCACGACTGGACAAGAGTAGCCAGACGCGCTAACCGCTTTGCTACAGTTTGCTGGTGCCTCCTGCTGCTGCCTCTGTCTGCGATGATCCTCAGTCAAATGGCGCTCCTCCTCATGGCGCATCTCTTTAAATACCCCCACAGATCCCGCTGCTCGCGTTGCTTACTCGACCCCACGTCGTCTCGCGTCTCACGGTGATTCGAACCCTTTTGCGAACCGTTTAGTGTTCGAGTTCTAAGTTAGAACTCGAACACCAGGGTTCGAGGAGGGTTCGAATCTTTGCCGAACCTGTTCTGACAACCCTAATTAACAAGGTGAAAAAGGACAACATACAGTAGTCCAGATTAATAGTAGTGCCAGGACAAGAGGACATGACATGAGACTGAGGGTTGCTGCATAAGGGAAATGTCAGGAAGTTCTTTTTTACAGAAAGGGTGGTGGATGCATGGAACAACCTGCCCCAGGAGGTGGTAGCAGCCTGTACAGTGGCAGGCTTCAAACATGCATGGGACAGAAACAAAGGAATAATGGAGATAGGATGAAAAAGCTAAAGCCAATGACCAGATAGGGTCACTGGGCGCTTTGTTAGGCAGCTTAAACAGACAGGCTGAATGAGCCTAATGGTCCATATCTGCTGACAGTCTCTATGTATCTATGTATTACAGGCCTTATAAATATAAAAATTCACCTTATTACCTAGAAAAAATCAGTACGGTAATATGACTTGTGCATGTTGAAATAAAGTGTGTAATCCCTAACCCTGGGATGGAGCTCCCTCCCAATGTCCATAAAAGCTGTTTCCCCATACCTATCCTAACTGCCTACCACATCTGCTTATCTGTAGATGAGTGTCCCTAAGACCCATCCAACTGTGGATGTACCTCACAATTGCAATCACCCCTACTAGTATGATGCCTTCTGGAAGAGGGTCCACTCTCTGGGAAGCATGCTGAAAAAAAGATGGGGTATCTTGACTGGGGGCATAAATATTCATTAAAAATCATGCTCTCCCAAAGCAGCTCCTGACACCACCACTAAGCGGACGTTCTCTGCTGTGTCTGATGACAGTATCTCAAATGGGACATTTTTTCTAAATAAAATAGCAATGCCTGCCCTCTAGCAAGAAGAATGAGAGGCTGCATCCATGTGACCTACATATGCTCTACTTAATTGTTTGTGTTGTTTAGCTGAGAGTCTAGTTTCTTGTAGGTAACCAATATCCCAGTTTGTTTAGTTGTACTAAACTCTTGGTTCTTTTTACTACTGAGTTCAGTCCCTGAACATTTAGGGAACCATTCATTAGTGAATCCATTTACCCATTTTAACAGAGGATCAGCATGGTCATAACCCCCTACCTCAGGCTCTGTAATATAGAGAAGGTCATTCAAAGGAAAAAGCCTTGCAACCTCCCAAGTGCGTGCAAATCTATCCAGACCACAGTGTGCAAAAAATAGCATTCCAACTTTATTTAATTGCTTAAAAATCCACACTGTGCATACCAAGTATCAAGGTGGCACTGTATCTTGGGAGGGTTGCGAGGCTTTTTTCTTTGCCTGAACTTTTAGCCTTACACAACCTCAGCTGGTGGGCGACCTCTATTTTGTTTTAAGTAATATAGAGAAGAACCTGTGACTCACAAAGCAAAAACCCTTGATCCACTGATGTACAAGTAAAAAACTGTGTTTAACCGTGTAAACATAAGAAATAGTAAGAACTGGCACATAAAATGCAATTAACAAAGAACATGGAATAACACTGTATGAAAAAACAATCATTGTGGTTAAACATAATTTGTACTTCCAACTGAGAAGTACCCTCGATGACATGAGTGAAGCACTGGGGCTTTGGATGAGCTAAGTGCTTGTTTTTATCCTTGTGCTTCACTAGCATTTTGCTCCTTAAATAAATACTTTTTGCAGTAAGGTTACGGCTTCCGGATCTTTCTTGTGTGAAGCACTGCCTATTTTGCGAGTGTTTTTCTCTAAACTACAGGGGTTCTGTTCTGAGTCCTAATGAATTCTCTGTTTTGAGCTCTAATAATTCCCACTTGGTCACTTCTCCCACTGAGTGTAGGACAACAGCATGCCATCCCAGGGCAGTTGCCCTGCTGTTGCGGGACTCAAGGCTACAGTGTGGCCTTACTTTGCTTGTACCACAGCCTCCTAGCTAGTATTGCTACTCTTACTGGCCGCCCTTCCCCTTCCTATGGTCCCCCTGGAACCAAGACTCTACCCAGCAGAGGATGACTTTATCTTATCTAACCTGATAGTTGCTAAGCAGTTGTGTCTATGCCCTATCTGGGGACTGAAACCCAAGACCCTTTTCCATACTACCCACCTGTTCAAGCGCTCCATCCTTGAGCCCAAGTCCAGTAGGAAATGAATACTGCCTTGCCTTGTTTTAATTCTGGTGTTACTTATTTTACTGGCTGGAGATATTGAACCTAATCCTGGGCCCCTTGCTAAATTACCTTCCTTCCAGTGTGCTCCCCCACCATGGCAAACCACTAAGGGCATAAAAATTGCCCATCAGAATGTCCATAGCCTCCTGCCTAATCTCACCCGGGGTTATCTTCATTGATCTCTCAAAAGTCTTCAATCTGGTTGACCACACCCCCTCGTGTTCCTCACTCCAGTTCCTTGGCCTCTCCCCTCCTGTCCTAGCATGGTTCTCCAACTACCTGCTTGGAAGGCAGAAACTTATTAAATTTAACAAGGCCCTCTCAGATCCCACACCTGTTATTTCTGGAGTTCCCCAAGGGTCTGTCCTAAAGCCCATTCTTTTTTCCCTTTTTATCAATGATTTACCCCTGGTCCCAGCTCATGGCTGTTCCACCCTTTATACAGATGACCTTGTGATCCTGACCAGCTCCCCGGACATCAATGTCATTAACTCCCAGCTCAGTGCTGACTTTGACCTCATTCAGTCCTGGCTAAAGGCCCATAAGCTAACCATTAATCTAAAAAAATACAGGCAATGCTCTTCGCATCCCTGGCCAAATCCAGAGCATGTCCGGCACCTCTGAGAATCACTGGAGCCAATGTGATTGCCAGAAAGTGCCTATATACCCTCTGTGTACTGTCTCTTTAAGATCTGCCTGCATTGCAGTCATAATTAATCTAAAAGGGAGCTCTGTTAGAAGATGTGCTTGTTTGCTGATCATTTGTTAGAGTAGTAATAATATTGCAGTTTGTTCTAACCTGCCTTCTTTGCAGGATGGACAGTTCTGTATGTTCCCATCATCTTGGTCTTGGACTGCTGAAATGGGCCAATCGGTACATTTGGGACTCTAAAATGGAGCCTGCCTACAGGGACTTGGTAGGGTCAAAACTTGTAGGAATTGTAGTTTTTGGCTTTTTGCACCTAAAATAACCTGGAGGAGGGGCCCTTGTTGTGATTGACAGATAGATCAGCCAACTAAACCGTTTGGATTTTGGGGAAAGTCCCAAACTGCTTGCAGAGTCTGTTAGATCTAAGTTGTGAAGTGAAGAAGTAACAGCTCGAGGTAGTTCGAGCAGCAATCCATAGTGGATTCGCGTGGGAGAACTGTGGAAAGACCTGCGTTTTGGCCTGCATTCTTGCCTGCTGTCCCTGAGAGGGAACTTGTGCCTTTTTCAGATTGAATCTGAATTTGGAGAGCGAAGTAAACCACTGAATTGTGACCAGTCTCCTACATGAAGAAAACTGAAGATTGGCTGAATGCGATCAGCCTGTCTGGACTTCCAGTCACCTCTGAACTCCCGGATTGTGCAGAGACTCTGTAATTGCGACTGGAGAACCTTTTGCCTGGTACAGTGGAATTTCCTTACACGTGAATGTGTTGTGTGCTTATAGTGGGTCGTGATTTGGTTCCCCACTGTGGTTTGAATTGCATTCTGCTTGGTGGAAGCTGCATTAGAATTTCCTTAATTGTAAATGTGCTGTGTGCTGCTAGTGGATCCCGATTTGGTTCCTCACTGTGGTTTGAACTGTATTCTGCTTGCTGAAAGCTGCATCCAGACCCACGGACTGAATCCAAAATCATCCTCATTGGGCCTGGGCCTTGCCACATTGGCCCAGCCCAGCTACTCACTGCACAGAGAAAGCCATCGACGAGACATCTGCCTGGGGATCAGCCCCCTGCTCAACACTTGAACAGGAATGACGCTTCAGTGATTTGTGTGGGACCCACTTCTCCGGGCACTCCAGCTCAACAACCTGCAGTCTCAATTTCGTCCTGACTGTGTCTAGTACTGGGTATCATGAGTAAACATCAGGGTAGCTCCCTGCAACAACAGCTAAATCTAAAGTGTTGTCATCTGATTGTCTTGTTGCTTTTTCTTTCACAAACTGAGCCATCTGGCTCCGGATTACAAGTAGTGTGTGTTGTGCATGTTGCTTTCTTCCATCACAGGGCCTCAACAAGCTGCAACGTACCTGGCTAGCCCACCATTTTCCTACCTGGGTACCCAGAGTGTATGACTGTGTGGGGACTTAAAGCACATGCATAACTGGTTGATTAATATAGCCTTTAAGCTAATCAACCTGATTACGCCACTTCCTTGTTCAAGTCCCCTGAATAAATAAGATCTGACTTTTTTGCTGCATTTTACCTGACTGTGGTTCCAGTTTGTGCCAAGAGTACTGTACTGTTGCTATTTACTGTGCATAACCTTGTTTTACAGGTGGTCCCCAGGGTCAAGCCAGAGGACCAGCCCTGGTGGTAAGTGCAAACAGTGTGGGTACTGGTATGGTGTACAAGGGGTACTGTGAAAGTGATTATCGTATATTGCTCAGGCCACTATAAGGGAAAGAGGGGGGTTACAGTGTCTCGGAGGGCTGTGCCCAGGTTAGTTTGATCACTACCAACCCTGACCTTCGGGTGAAGGCACCCGTTTCAGAACTCAGGCCCCTAAACCTGCTACTAGCCACGCAGGCAAGGGTAGTAGCCCTTGGGATAGCGCCACCTAGGGGTTACACTTACATGAGTGGGGTCATGACCTTTGCAATGGAGACAAATAGGTTTTCACACCAGGCAAAACAATGCAGAACACCCTCATTTGTATTTAAATTAGGATGAAATGAGGAGGATGCAAGAGAGGGAGTCATTGTTTATGCCCACAAACTACACAGGTATACAGAAAATAGGTTGAGGGGACTTTCCCTTTAAATACCATGCTTGTAAAACATTGCAATAAAATTATCCCTACTGTCCAGCCTGTAGTACTGTGTCTTGCCAATAGATGGTGCCAACGCACCATGTTCAGGGGCACTTCAGAACCTCCACCCCAGATATCACACAGGAATTGGCTTTTGATCTTGTTCTTGTCCATTCTCTAATGTGTCTTGTTTAAAGGATTCCTGTTAAAGCCATTAACCACCAGTAGATCCTCTAGAACTGCTTAGTGCTGCATATGTAAAGCAGTTTAACTGAAGCAACCTTACAAAATAAACAGACCATTGTAAAAATTTCTTTTGAAATGCCATTGTGTAATGCCCTGGCAATGATCACCTAAAACAAGTAACTCCTGAATTAAGTATGAGCCCCTTCAAACCTCCATCCCATCATGTCGCAGTAGACATTTTTTTTCTCTTTATTGTTCCCACCAGCATGACCAGAAGCAGCCCACAAAACCCTAGAATGGCTAACGGAACTGCAGTGCTTCAGGATAGTGAAAATGGTTATGGTTTGGGAGGGATTTTTCTTTATGTATTTTATTTACTTATTTATTAGCTTTTGGTGACCGGGTAAGTGCATTAGACAGCCTATTTTCAAGTACAACCCGGGAGAGTACAGAATATTGTCATACAAACAGAGTCAGGTAGGATACATACAGTTTTTGATAGCTTACAACATATCCACACAGGGATAGTCAGGGAATTATACATACAGCAGAGACCATCCACACAGGGATGAAAACGGACAGGCAAGACAAACCAGGCGACTAGCACTTGTAGTTCAGAAAACCAGTATTTCTAGGCTGTAAAAAAACAGGAATAGTGCTAGGCGTTATTAGGTGCAGTCACAGGTATCAAGTGCATGAAAGTAAGAGAAAAGTGCAGTTTTGAGGGAAGAGTGAGATTGAGGGCACTTGAAACTAGGAGGGAGGGAGTTCCAGAATTTGGGGGCGAAACGAGAGAATGCTTGCTCCCCCATTTTTGTAGAGCAGTGTGGGACTGAGAGCAGGGGGGAGTTAGAAGACCTCGGAGGATGGGAGTGAAGCACCGGGGTGAGCATAGCCCCGAGACAGTCAGGGTGGAGTGGGGATTTCTGGTCATGGAGTCAATGAAACAACCCAGAGAGTAGGAGCGAAGGGATTTGGGAGAAAGCCAGTGCAGGGAGGAGTATAGGAGGCAGTGGTGAGTAAGGCGGGGGGTAGATAGGGCAAATCTACAAATGTTGTTGTAAGTGGTGTCCCATTTAAGGAGATTACCTACATTAATGTGGAAATGGATAGGAAGAGTGTACTGTAGCCTGGGGACCAAGACACCTCTAGCCACAGAAATCCTGGCAGCAGGGGTTAGGGAGTGACACACGGTAGGCAGCACCGATTTTAATGTTAATGGATCTGCATATCTCAATAATGTGTGAGGAGAAATCAAGTATGGGATCCAGTGTCACTCCAAGGTATTTGAAAGAGTCCATGGCCAGGACTACTGATCCATCGCAGCAGTGCACTCAGAGCTTGGGGACTCAGCATAGACATTTCTAGAGGATCTGAAGAACATAGCCTGAGTCTTTGGTAGATTTAGGATTAGGAGGTTAGAAGAGAGCCAGGATTGAGTCTGTTGGAACGCGAATGACAGATGAGCATTAATGTCAGGGAAAGATCGAGAGGCAGTGTAGAGCACCAGGTTGTCAGCATACGTGATTGAGTGACAGTGGGGAAAGGAAGTAGGACTATCATTAACGAAGATGGAGAAGAGCAAGGGTCCCAAGATGGATCCTTGCAGGACACCACTGAAGATAGGAGCCAGAGATGAAAGAACCTTACAAAAGGAAATAGATTGTGAGCAGTCAGTAAGGTAGCTGGCAAACCAGGATGAGGTGGATCCAGAGACCCCAAGTGAATGCAGTTTGTTCGAGAGCAGAGGTGACTGACCAGATCATAGCTTTGGTGAGATCAATGAACACAGAACCCATAAGAAGGCCTTTATCCATGTTGGACTTGACATCACTGGTAAATAGGGTGAGAGCAGTAGTGGTACTATGACCAGCCCTGAATCCGTACTGAGCGGGGGACCGAAGATTGAAATTTAGTAAGTGAGCAGAGATCTGCCAGTTAATAGGTTTCTCCAGTATCTTGCTGCGGGTAGGCAGTAGTGCAATGGGACGATAGTTGGATAGGTTTTTAGGGTCACCTTTTTTGAAAATGGGAATGATCCTGGCAGTCTACTAGGCCAAAGGCACCATGGAGGTGTTGATGGAAAAGTTAAAAAGACGAGTAACAGGGGTAGCTAGAAGAGGGGCAACAAGTCTTAAGATCCTGGGTTCAAGACCATCTGGCCCAGCACTGCTATGAGAGGAAATGGTTTATAGTAGTCTCAGAACCTCCTGACATGTGATGGGGTAAGCATTAGGGAAGGAGGTGCATCAAGGGGAATTGGAGGAGGGGACTTGGGGCCACAAGATGAAGGAGAGGGGATATTAGGAACCTTGGTGAAGAGGGTGTTGAAGGCATTGGCAATAGTGCGGTAGTTATTGCAAAGGGTATCGTTAATTAGCATATCTCTGGGAGGCTGTGGCTTGGTATTCCCCAAGATCTCATTGATCTGTGCCCAGTATTTCTTTGGGTTGGGGGCTGAGGAGTGAAAGAGTTCACGGTAGTAGCTGCCCTTGGCAGCCCAAATCTTCTTCTTACAGGTATTGCACAAGGCACAGTACTCACCAAAGTTGACCTGAATAGAGGAGGATTTCTATTTTGACCAAAGTTTGTCACACAGCTTGAGCAGTTGTAGGAGAAGCCGCTTCAGCCACTTGGTCACCTTCCCTCTACACTTGGAGAATGGAATGTGCTTGTTCAGTAAGGCTAGTAAACTCTCATTGAAATAATCGGTAGCCAGGTTGATGTCATTTGTAGGGAATGGGGAGACCAATCAGCCTGCTTTAGATCATGTAAGAACACAGCTAGGACAAGTCTGGAAAAGTTAGCAAAAGATAACACTTTGGGAGGATATGAGGGAGGAGATGTACCCCTCACACAGTAGACTGGGCAGTGGTCCCTGATTGAGTCAGGTAAGGCCCCAGCAGTAGAGCAACAGTCCTTACAGTTTGTGAGGATCCAGTCTATCAGAGTACTGTTGGGACTGTCCTGTGAGATCCTAGTAGGAGACGAGATGAGTTGAAAGAAGTTGGCCTTGCTGATAGTAGAGGCAAGGGAAGAGGAGTTAGGACCGAGCCAGTCGAGGTTAAAATCACCCAGACAGATCACCTTGTTGTTCTTGTTCATTGCAGGAATCAGCTCAGTAAGCTCCTCAAGACCAAGCTTGTTGTTTCTGGGACGTAAGTATACTCCGAAGATGTGCAGTTTCTTGGCACCACCCAGGCGTAGGAGTGAGTGTAAAACCTCACTATTATTCAGAGGTATGGTGTGCTGGAGAGAAATGTTCAGGTGGGACTTGTAGTACAACGCCAAGCCTCCACGTCTTTTGGGGGAGGTCTGTTGGCCAGGAACATGTTATAGCCTGGTAGTGCTCAGTTAAGGTCTGAGACAGTGGGTTTCAACCAGCTTTCAGATAGAACAAGGATATCAAGTTTATTGACCTGAGCCCAGGCCTCCAGTTCAGGGAGACTGGCAATAAGACTATGGATATTTAGACTGGCAAAAGTCAAGCCTGTGGCCTGGGGCAGTAGATGATTAATGCTGGGATAAGCATGGTTAGGACAGACCAAAGGGCCAGGGTTGGATTCAATGTCCCCAGCTAGGGCCAGGGATAATGCGATAACCCATAGAATAGCAGGCATAGAGGCATGAGAGACATTCGCAGGGGAGGTAATATTACTGTGTACAATGTGTCTGAGTAGTAACCCTATGAGTTTGTAGCTAAGGTACGCTGGTGGAATTGGCATAGGCGAACTTTTGGCCATCATGTTAGAGTAGGTGAAGTTACAGTGGCGCACCTCAGTCTGGAATGTGGGTGTCCCAGTAAAGAGGGATTCGGCATTGAGTGCAAGTAGGGCAGCAAATGTAAATGGAAGATGGCACATAGCAAATCTGGCCATCCTAGCGGGAGAGTCGGAGCAGGGCTGGTAACATTATTAAGGAGTAGGTAGAGCAGGAGAAAAAGGTGAAATCTGAGGAGTGAAGAAGGTCAAGGTTTAGAAGGGTTAGGACAGGGATAGATCCCCGGAAAGGGTAGGACTCAAGATCAGGGCAGGATGAGCAACCAGAGCTCTTGATGAAGCAGAATCCTGGCAATGACCAGTTGGTCGAGAATCACAACAGTGTAATGAAGCAGAACACTGCCAGGAATAATATGAGTTATACAGATTTGAGAGCGGGTGCCATCTGTGACAACCCACCTCTCCCTCTGGGCTGAAACAGCTTTTAGAGAGGTGTCTGTCCTCAGGTATTCACTGCCACCAGCCGGACTCTCTTCTGGCACCTCCTTCAAGCTTACAAACTTGAATAATCAAGTGTGCAATTGCACAAGTTAAAGTCTGGTTGTGTGTCTTTCTTGGGTGGCGGATGCTATACAGAGTTCATTGTCTTTCAGCCTCTTATATATTCTCCTGGGAACAGGTAATGCCTATTCCCCCTTTGAATGCACTAACCATCTAACATGTATGTATTTGATTGTCCCAATCAGACTGAACACCTATCAGTGACCAATTATATTCCCTTTTAACCTTAAGTTTATATTTGAATGAACCAATCCATTCGAACTGGCCTGTGTTTATGGCTAGGTCTGTGTGTGTGTAGAGATGTCCACTCGAGAGTTATGACCCAGTTCTTATCTATCAGCTAGGGAGGGCAGAGAATTCCAGCTTGTGGATGCTGCTGGACAGTGGATTTTAGCCTGTGTGTGTTTTTTTTCCAAACTGCTAAAAACAAAAAAAACAGCTAGAGAATCCAAACCATTAACTCTTTCCTTCCCATTTCTGTCACATCTCCCCCCCCCCCCCCACCCAGATAATGAAGGTGTGTCCCTTGGGCCACCCCAAGTGACACAGCTGTTCATGCAACTACTGGGAAGTGCCCAAAGTATCCAGCCATGCCATTAGCCCTGTCTAGATAGCCCATCTGCATTTGCATTTTGTTTGCCACTGCGATGCTGGATGGTCATGTTGTATGCCTGCAGTACCATACTCCAATATAGTAGTTTTCTATTTTGCCCACTTGGCCTATAAAGCCATATCAGGGGATTATGATCTGTGACCACTGTAAATGCTCTCCTATATAGGTAAGGCTGCAGCTTCCGAAGGGCCCACACTATTCCCAAGCATTTCTTCTCAATTGTGGCATATGCCTCCTCTCTAGGCAAAAGCCTCTGGCTGAGGTACACAACCGGGTGCTCCTACCCCTGCTGGGTAACTTGGCTCAGCACAGCCCCCAGCCCGTGATCTGAGGCATCCACATGGACCATAAACTTTAAACTATAATTGGGGCTGGCCAATACAGCTGAGCCGCTTAAGGCCTTCTTTAGCTCCTGTAAAGCGACCTCACAGCCTTCTGACCACTTCACTGTATCTGGCTTTCCCCTTCTTGGTTAGGTCTGTCAGAGGCTTAGCCAGATCGCTATAGTGAGGAACAAACCTCTGGTAGTACTCTGCTGCCCCTAGAAATGCCCTGACCTGTTTCTTTGTGGTAGGAGTAGGTCAGGCCAGGGTGGCATCAACCTTGGCAGGTTCCGGGCGGATGTGTCCACTACCCACCCGGTGCCCAAGGTAGGACACTTTTGCCATACCTATCTGGCACTTTTCCACCTTGACTGTCAGAGCTGCATTCCTTAACCCGTGGAACTCATCCCGTACATTCTTGATGTGCTCATCCCAGGTCTGGCTGTATATGGCTATATCACTCGTATAAGCCAATGCAAACTCACCTACCCCAGACAGAATGCGATCCATAAGCCGTTGAAAGGTTGCAGGTGCATTCTTCATTCCAAATGGCATTACCTTGAATTCATATAAACCAATGGAGTAACAAAAGCTGATCTCTCCCTGGCTGCAGGGGTCAGAGGTACCTGCCAATAGCCCTTTGTTAGGTCTATTTTGGTCAAATACTTGGCTCCCCCCACTTGCTCCTGGGTCTCATCTGTTCTGGGCATGGGATAGGCATCAGACTTCGTGCAGCTATTCAGCCTCCGGTAATCAATGCAGAATCGTGTGATACCATCCCTTTTGGGGATCAGTACCACGGGTGATGCACAGGGGCTACTAGATTCCTGGATTACTCCAAGTTCCAGCATCTCCTTGAGCTCCTCTTTCACAGTCTGCTTCATGTGCTCAGGTACCCTGTAGGGGGACTGTTTCAGGTGAACCTGGGTCCCTGTATCCACATGGTGCTCTGCCATCATGGTGTACCCCGGTTTCCCTGTGAACATGTCCTCAGATTCTTTCAGCACACCCCTAATTACTTGCACCTGGGCTGGTGTCAGCTGTTCCGAGAGGGTATGGTTGTCCACAGAGGATGCAACCCTGGCTCCCCAAGCAAGTTCACCAGTGGATCCATCTCAGTTTCTTCCTCTGGGGCACTGCATATAGCGAGGACCAATTCCTCCCTTTCATGGTAGAGCTTCAGCATGTTAACATGATACACCTTTCGTCTGCATCTCCTGTCTGGTAGCTCTATCATGTAATTGACATCACTAACCTTTTGGACAATGAAGAATGGCCCCTCCCATGCTGCCTGTAGTTTATTCTGTCAGACAGGGATGATTGCCATCACTCGCTGTCCCACCTCATATTCTCTGGCTCGGGCTCCGCGGTCATACCAGACTTTCTGAAGCTGTTGTGCAGTGGCAAAGTGCTTCTGAGCAAACCCCATGAGCTCCTTAAGGCGGGTCCTGAAGTTCAGGACATACTCCACAACAGATTCCCCTTGGGAGGCACGGTCACCCTCCCATTCATCCTGAATCAAATCTAGGGGCCTCTGCACCCTATGACCAAATAGGAGCTCGAAAGGTGAGAACCCTGTGGACTCCTGTGGGACTTCCCTGTATGCACATAGGAGATGAGGCAAATATTTGTCCCAGTCCCTCTTATGCTGGTCAGCAAAAGTCCTTAGCATGGTCTTAAGAGTTTAATTAAATCGCTCCACTAGACCATTAGCTTGGGGATGGTATGGGGAGGTTTTGAACTGCTTTACTCCACACTTCTCCCACAAACTACTCATTAATCCTGACATAAAATTGACACCCCGGTCTGACAGTATCTGCTGGGGAAAGCCCAACCGGCTAAATATTCCCAACAGTGCATCTGCCACTGGTTCTGCCTCAAAGGATGTTAGAGCCACTGCCTCTGGGTATCTTGTGGCATAGTTGACAACTACCAGGATATACTGCTTGCCAGTGTGACTTGGGGTGCTCAGCTGCCCCATTATGTCCACAGCTACCCTACTGAAGTGTTCAATAATGGGCAGGGGCACCAAAGCTGCCTTGGCCTTGTCCCCCATTTTCCCCACTGGCTGGCACTGTGGACAAGTCCTTCAATAATTTGCCACATCCTTGCCAATACCAGGCCAGAAGAAATTGTTGGTCAGCTGCTTTTTCATGCACCTCACCCCCAAGTGCCCTGAAAAAGGGATATCATGGGTGAGGGCCAAAAGCTGCTGATGGTGAACCTTAGGGATTGCTGGCTGCTGGAGTACCTCAAAGTTTAGCCCTTCCTCTGTTGTACATTCTCTGTACAACAGCCCATTGTCCCAGTAAATGGACTCTTTACCCCCCTGAGAACGCTCAGCCCTATGAACTATTTCTCTCAGTTTTTGCAAGGTAGGGTCAGTTCGCTGTGCAGCACTCAGCTGCCCTCGTCTGACCCTTCCCAGTGCCCCATCAGAAAGAAGTCCTGTAGGCTCCTTTATTTATGACTGGGGTTCTGGACTGCTGCTTCTAGCCAGCCTCTCCCCTGTGCTAGACACTTCCTCAGCTGCTGAGGGTGTGGCTGGACCACCCAGAGTCACCCCCTCTTCACCCTCAGAAGCTTGCCCTTGTGCCTAACTATGAGTTACAACACACACCAGTTTTTTCCTGCGGTCCAAATCCTTCCCCACAATCATATTTACAGGTAGGTCCTCTACAACCTGTATTCATAAAAAATATAGGATGCCCTTGTTTTCTATTCTATATGACTGGACTATCTTACTGTATGGCTTAAAATATCAGACAATATATTAATAAATCAGTAAGACATAAGTTCATAAATTCATAAAAAACTTTTGTAGTCTTTTATTCTTCTTTTAACTTTGCACCAAACTTTGTTCAACCGGCTACAGTTTCGTAGTTTCACACCACTTCTTCAGGCCAATGTTTTTGATACAGTGCTTTTTCTAAACATAAACAAAGAATCATATAGTATCTCATAATTACAATCCTTAGATTCTTAAACATTCTTATATATTCCTTTTATATCCAGTAATTCATATTGTCCACCATTACAACATTCAAATTCCTAATTTTATAACTTAAATGTGGCTTATATCATTAGTTTAAAGGAACTGACTTATAAATTAATTGTGTTCTTATTAGAACAACCTTTTCCAATCCACATGTTACCATACCTGTTACTGTTTTTTATCCTTGTCACTGCTGGAATCCCATGATTCTTTCAAAAATCAACCTTAACAGTTCTAATAAAAAATAAACTTTGTTTTAATATTATTATTAAACATCTTTATATTATTCAATATGTATAGATTTTTTACTTAAAGACTTACTTATTAATCTTGACTTTCATTTTATGGTCACTTTCTGTTCAATTCTCATATGTTTATAACCTTTATATAGAACAATATATTTTTAGTTCATCTATAAGACTAATCAACTTCTTTTAAATTCTCAAAATGATTTTATTAACTCTCTCAGAATCATTGTTTACTTTTACCTTAAAGATTCAAAACTCCAATCCATTACATATCCTTGTAGCCCTATTTTTTGGTCTTCTCTGTGCTTCTAAAAAGAATACATACACTTTTAGTTCATTATGGGATTCCTTTATATCGAGTGTGTTGTATTGCCTGTAAGTTATCTGTAAAATCTTTACCTGTTTTGTTACTCACTTCTTCGTTTCCTTTTTATTTCATTTTCTGTCTCAAAATGCGCTAAAAAGAATATCATACTTCAATTTAGTACTATTTTGCTTTTTAAACTTGAATCAAGGTTTTTAAACCTCTAAACGCCGCTTTTACCTTGTCACAAACGTGACTTTTCTAGACTTATTAATCTATAAAAAAAAATAAATAAATTGGAGACAAAACTTTACCAAAAAGAGACTGATAGAAACACATAGCTACATTATGCAAGTTATCATGATCCAAAACTAAAACAAAGTATCTTCAAATCACAAATAATTAGAGCAAAAAGAAACAGCACCACAGAAGAAGTATTCAGTGAAGAAACTGAGCAAATGAAGAAAAGATTTCAACAAAGAAGATATAAAAAATGGAATATAGAAAAATCAGTTTCAAAAGTAAAACAAATACCAAGGGAGTCATTATTTAAAAAGGAAGAAAGAAATCAAAATAAGGATAGAATAGTGTAGAATAAAGGACTACAAAAGTTTTTTATGAATTTATGGACTTGTGTCTTACTGATTTATTAATATACAAGGTCCTCTACATCCCCCACATCCTTTTCTCCATGGCCCCCTTCCCAGCTCCGGAAGACTCTGGCCACTGGTAATTGGACTGGTGGCCCTGTGAATGCCCGGACCCTGGAGTTTTCTCCAGGCACCATCTGCTCTGCCCGAATGAGATCCTACCTTATCAGGGAGATGTCAGTGCCTGTGTCCCACAGTCCCTGTGTTACTATTCCATTAACTGTAATGGGATGCAGATTCTCATCAGAGAAGACTGGTTCTTCAGACTGGACACACCCTACAAACACACCAGTACTCTTTTGATCACCCCACCCCCATACCTCTGCCCCTTAACCAGTTTTTGAGGGCAGTTACAGTATATCTCAAGTGTCCCACTTGATTGTAAATATGACATTTCTTGGGTCCTGTCTCTTGAGTCCCCTTAAAACCAGAGGGTTCTGCTTTGGGCTCAGGTGCAGGCTGGTTTCCTTTGGGCTGCCCACCATGGGATCCCTTATAACCATGTGCTGCCCCCCACCATAAGACTTATGCTGTGTGTATGGCCAGCTAGACAGATACATGTCAGCATTTGTTGCCACCTCCATTGAGGAGGCGCATACCCGGTCTAGGAGCCATACACGCATGTCCTCAGGTACAATTTTAAGGAATTGTTCTCTCACCAATACATCTTTGATTAGTTCTACAGTGGTTGCTTTAGCCCCCTCCACACACCTATCAAGGTAAGTACACAGCTGAACCTGTAGTTCTGCATAACTGTCTTCTGGGTTTTTCTTTAACTCCCTAAATTTCCTTCTATAAGCCTCAGGAGTTAATTCAAAATGTTTCAACAACACTGTTTTAACTTTATCATAATCAGCATAGTTTTCATTTCTCAGTTTAGCAAATGCATGCAAAGCTCTCTCCGTAAGTAAGGGTGTGAGATAAGTTGACCTGGTAGCCTTAGTCAATTTTAATTGGTCACATACTCTCTCAGATGACCTTAAAAACAAATCCAGGTCATCTCCCTCTTTAAATTGAGGGAACAATTTAGAATTAATTTTGGCTTCATGTGGCAAACTCACTCCACCATTACTCATGGTTTGCTGGCTACGCAGGGTCATCATCTCCTTCTCATGCTGTTGTTTTTTTCTCTTTCTTCACATTCTTTCTCTCTGTCTGCCAGTCTTTTTTCTTCCAGTTCTTTCTCTGCTTCCAGTCTTTTTTCTTCCAGTTCTTTCTCTTCTTCCAGTCTTTTTGTTTCTGCATCCAACCTTCTTGCTTCTGCTTCAGCATCCAGTCTTTTTGCTTCCAGTGCCTTGTCTTGCAGCAACAGCTGCAGTCACAGTGCCTCAAGCTGGTTTGGGGGGTCTGCTGCGTCAGTTCCTGACTCACCCCCAGTGACTGTCTGCTTCAGGTCATGTGCCATGAGGGTAGCTATGAGGTCTGCCTTTTTCTTGTGTTTTAGACCTTCAAGCTGAATCCCCCTTTCCTGGTACCTTTCAGAAATCTGTGGCACAGTAAGTCAGTCATACTCCATGGAGCTCATTCCATACTGCTATGCTATACTGTGCTAACTAGAAACAAAATAAAACTGTTGTACAAATGTATTCTCTTATATATCCTGTTTTGCAATGCTAAGGTAACTGTTCCACTGGCAAACTCTGTATCCCAGTGTGCTACACAGTCCGCTGTCATCACCCCACCACTGCCAAGCAATATGTGACAACCCACCTCTCCCTCTGGGCTGGAACAGCTTTTAGAGAGGTGTCTGTCCTCAGGTATTTGCTGCCACCAGCTGGACTCTCTTCTGGCACCTCCTTCAAGCTTAAAAACTTGAATAATCAAGTGTGCAATTGCACAAGTTGAAGTCTCGTAGTGTGTCTCTCTCGGGTGGCAGATGCTACACAGAGTTTACCTCAGCCAGTGGAAACCAAATATTACCTTAGAAAAATGACATCACAGTCACAACTGTTGAGCAAATAAATAGCTTTTTACTAAACAGAAAGTGCACTGAGCATTTACAGGATATATATTTACAGTACAAGAGAATAACACTCATACAGGAAAAGTAAACAAATGTTTTAAAATAAGAGATAGCAAAAGAAGAAGGCTATTACTGAAATATGCTAGTACTAAACTTACCCTTCCCTATCCTTTCAAGAGGCCACTGTGCCCTATGCTAACTGCCAGCTCCCACAGACCTAGCTAGAAGGGTAGGCTCTAATCTTGCATTCTCCCTCCAGCTTCAAAGTAAGAAGAACACACTTCATTGTCTTTCAGCCTGTTATATATTCTCCTGGGAATAGGTAATGCCTATTCCCCCTTTGAATGCACCCACCATCTAACATGTATGTATTTGATTGTCCCAATCAGACTGAACACCTATCAGTGACCAATTATATTCCCATTTAACCTTAAGTTTATATTTGAATGAACCAATCCATTCGAACTGGCCTGTGTGTGTGTGTAGAGATGTCCACTCAAAATTTATGACCCAGCTCTTATCTATCAGCTAGGGAGGACAGAGAATTCCAGCTTGTGGATGCTGCTGGACAGTGGATTTTAGCCTGTGTGTGTTTTTTTCCCAAACTGCTAAAAAAAAAAAAAAAAAAACAGCTAGAGAATCCAAACCATTAACTCTTTCCTTCCCATTTCTGTCACACCATCTATCAGCGAAATGGGATAACCTGCAGATGAGAAACTCGGCACTTAGAAAAACAAACGTGATATCCAATGCCTATATAAAGCAAGACAGCTAAAGGTGGGAGGGTACTGGGAAGGCGGGTGTGGAGCAGGTGCATGGCAGCTGCAGGGAATCAATTTGGAGTCTGAAGAAAGGAGATTTAATTTAATTTAAAATGGGCTCTGGCAAAGATTCCAGCAATTAATTGCAAAAAATAAATTATTTCACAGCCCTGAACAGTTCTGATTAAAGGTTAGCTTGGGTAAGCTTTAAAATGTCTCCGACAGATGTAATTAAAATCGGAGTGAGAGCACCACTGGTTAGCTCACGCAGCCCTACTGAGTAACTTAATTCAGTTTCCAAGCGGAGTTCCCTAGAATGGACTTAAATTGCCCAGCAGCACATTAATTAAGGTAAAAGTTTACACTGCCTGGCTGCACAGAAATACAAGAAAATGGCAGCAGATGAAAAATACAGTGGAAGGCGCAGCTGAAGGGGCAAACAGAAATGGCACCAAAGTCAAATCCAGTGCAGAAGCCAGGAGACTTCTCTGTCTGCACTTGTTCCATACCTGTAACATGGCAGGCGATCCCCAGGCAGCTCTGTGGGTAGGCTGCCCCTGAGGGTTTTCGTCAGAGTTGTAACATGGCAGGAGGTCCCCAAGCAGCTCTGTGGGCAGGCTGCCCCGAGGGTTTTCAGCAGGGCTGTAACACGGCAGGCGATCCCCAGGCAGCTCTGTGGGTAGGCTGCCCCTGAGGGTTTTCGTCAGAGTTGTAACATGGCAGGAGGTCCCCAAGCAGCTCTGTGGGCAGGCTGCCCCGAGGGTTTTCAGCAGGGCTGTAACACAGCGGGTGGTCCCCAAGCAGCTGTGTGGGCAGGCTGCCTCAAGGGTTTTCAGCAGAGCTGTAACACAGTGGGCGGTCCCCAAGCAGCTTCATGGGCAGGCTGCCCAAGGGTTTTTGGCAGAGCTGTACCACGGTGGGCGGTCCCCAAGCAGCTCAGTGGGCAGGCTGCCCCGAGGGTTTTCAACAGAGCTGTAACACGGCGGGCAGTCCCCAAGCAGCTCCGTGGGCAGGCTGCCCTGATTATGTTCTTAGGCCGATCAAAGCTGTTGTGCCAGTAATTTTAAAGCAGATGCATTAATTTGAAAATGGTTTAGGTTTAGGAAGGATTTTTATTTATTTATTTTGAATCTGATAACTGGATAAGTGCAATGGACATAGAAATGCCTATTTTCAGGCAGAACCCAGGAGAGAACAAATGAAAACAGTCAGAATACAAAATGCAGTGTGGTACAGGACAAACAGTACAACTCATTATATTAGTCAAAACATTCCAGGAATAATACAATCAAGATATGAGTAGCATACATTGTAAAACAGTATATACATTGCAAAACAGTAAAGAGATGTGCAAGATTTTTAAATTTTTAGACAAAATAATACATTGAAAAGATACAAATATAATTATAAATAAGGTGGAGTGGCACATATATTGGGTGAGCTACCTAGGTGCTCAGGTGTGTGACAGAAGAAAAATCAGAAAGTGTATGGAGCAGTCAGCATGCAGATGTTATAAGGTGAGAATGTAGCAACCATTTGAAATTGTCATGAGTTGGAGAAAGCCTGATACCTAGTGGTAGAGAGTTCCAGAATTGGGGTGCAGCATGGGAAAAGGTTCGGGTCCCCATTAACGTTTTGCATCTAGGGACACTTAGAAGAGTTTGGTCCCCTGATCAAAGGTTATAATAAGGGTTTGACAGTGTCAGCACTGTAGCAAAAGAGGAGAGAATGCCAGAACGAGTTATACCATCAATCAGTGTGCCTAGGGATAGAGATCGGTGGGCTGAATGGGAGGGCCAATTTAAGTCACTGAGTAAAAATACTGCGAAGTCTGAAAAAGCTATAGGGACCTAGTAGGTGTACAATGGCTATTGTACAATTAGTGATTTAAAGGAAGTGGTTAAAAAATGCCTGAAGTAAAAATCAAACGTGACTCAAGAACTTACTTTTTAGATGTTAAGCTGTACAGCTCTCAACCTGGTTCTGACAAAAAAATTTATTTACACATCCCCTGGTTATAAAGCTTTGAAGGTTTAGGGAAAAAATGTGTTTAATCAGCAGATCACTTACGATTAGGCCAAGTTTGAGCTTTACTGTGGACAGAGCCTTCACAATGACAAACCAGTTGTCTGCTTGTCTGCTTTAAGCAATGTTAAAGATTGCAGAGTGGAGGAGGAGGTAAAGGCAATGCAAATGTGATACAAATGCAATACTCTGTGGTCTAAGATAAAAATCTATTCAAAAGCAAGCCATTAGATAAAAACAGCAGACCACAAGCCATAAGATGCCCAGCTGAGGTGCAGGTCGAGTAAAACTGATGTAAATGAGGTAACTGATGTAACAGATTGCGTATACAGATACAGGTAAAGGCGTGCTTTTTATGTGGAGTGCTCACATGTCAAAAATTAGCATATGGCATGAAAAATAAAAGATTTTTCTTTTTATAAAAACACAATAAACACATAAATAGGAAATATCTGTTCTAGAATAGGTCTAAAAATATATCACCCAAGTTCAATGAGGAAGGTTTAAAAAATAGAAAGGTAAGATAAACAATCGTCCCTTGTAGTTTCCTTTGCAGTAATGTTAAGGTTTTGTCTCAAGAAGTTGCTGAGTAGCACAAACTGGAAAGGGGAACCCCCCTCTACACTCTGGCAGGATACTTCACTTTGTAATTGGTGCGATGTCTCCCTCTCTCCTACAGCCATTCCGAAGACCTTCTTTTCTGTTCACACTCCAGCTCCATGTCGGGAGCACCTGACCCCCCGGGCCACCCACAGGCCTTCCTCCTGTGGTCAGAAAGAGAACAGGGAAGGAACAGCACACGACAGGAGCCAACAATAAGATTGTCTGGAAAGGAGACTAGCTAAAGAGATAACGGTGGTACACCTTTTGTAAATTTTTATCAGGCAAAGTCTCCCTGCTTGAAAACAGAAATGAAGGTGCATCTCAGGTGATTTCCCGGGTGCTGATACAATAAGGAAGGCAAATCCCAAAAAACTGACATATACAAAATCTTGTAGCACTTGCGGTCTCACTCAAACTTCAGGGTGAAATAAAGCAGACTAAACGGCAGCAGTCCAAGTTCAAACAGCAGTTTAATGACTGAAGAAAAACTGCAACCCTAGCACCTCTGCCCTACAATCAGGCCTTCAATTGAGGTAAATCCATTATTTACAGGTGCTACCTTTATTCTGGTAGCTTAAAGAGATACACACACATAGTATAAATAACCTAACTTCTATAAAATAATATTCATCACAAAATCTATCTATCTATAATTAATGGGGGGAACAAACTCATTATTTCTTACACAATGAATACAGTGTTCAATATCAAATGTTTCCTCATTAAAAACTACATTGTTACATCACGTTTAGTGATAGAAAAAACACAAATCAGTTATTTTACATTAAACTTTTTAAACATTATATTTTATTATACTACTATAAATAGTAGTATAATTTAACCAAGTAGCACTATGCGTGCCATTGTGTCTTAACTCACTTTAAAGGCTTAAAAGGGTATAGGGCAAAGGTAAGAGAAGGAAAGGGAAAAAAGGGGGGGAAGGGAAATGAAAGGGGGAGAGAAAAAAAGAGGGGGAAGAAGGAATGAAAAAAGAAAAAAGAGAGACAACTGCATATGGGGTACTGTCCTCAAAGCCTTAACATGGTAGTTGTTGTAGAGAATGACATGCTTTGCGACAATGGACTTGTCATAATCCAATAATAACCTACATATTAAATCCAAGATCACTAAAATTATTTCCATTGTTCCAAAATACAAGGATACACAAATCTACAATGAGGTGAGGGAAGGGAGAGAGGGGAGGGGGACAGGACTGAGCAGCACCATAAAAACAAATGGATCTTATACAAGGCAAACATGCAGTGTGGTTTACATAATTCAGTGCAAAAAGTGCACATGTAACGCTTAGGTGGCGCTACTCCTAAGGTTGCTACTCCTGCCTTGTGGGCCCGCACAAGGATGAGGGGCCTAGGTTCTTAAAATTACTTTAAAACTGGTCCTTTTCCAAGATGTTACAATGACACAGTGTGCCCACCCAGAGTTTAGCTTTAAGTGGGCTAGCTTTAACCTGGTACAACTCCCTGGGATGCTGCACCCACCCACTGTAATCATTTGCCACCCCTAAACATGACCTGATAAACATTTTCCCAAATTTCAATACCTGTCACATTTAGAGACTTGATCCTATTAATATGCTCGCACCACAGAGATTCTGCAAAACAGCAACAACCAATTTATTACAGGAATGGGGAAAGAAGGAATAGGAGGTTATGCTGTATCAATAGCTACAATATATACAAAACAAACCAGGTATTTAGATTTGTGCTGGTTAAAATTCTCCAGCTGGGTAGATACACTGCTTGTTAAACCATACAGTGTACCAACATTCAAAACAATCAGAGCCCTGGCTATCTGACTAACTGCATAACATCAGATGACACCAAAATTTTATTCCGCCCACACTGGTACCAGTAGCCACATTAGGCAGGGGGCCCTGCAATCCCCACCTTAAATCTGGGTAGCCAGTTTCCAAACTCCATTTAGGGTGCAGGCCTGATGGACATGCAGCTGTATGTTGGCTGGCTAAATAAGAAGGATTTGAAGCTTGAAGTTGAAGGCATTAAGCACTTGAACTATGTGCAGTCATTTGAAGGGGTGCAGGAGAGGGCCTGCATTTTGTAGGCTGAACAATATCAGAGTAACCAGCCGGTTACGTTGGTTTTGAATTCGATTATTGTACCCTGAACATCCAGCTCATATTGAGATTCCTGGCACATTCAGTACATTTATAATTTCAAACACATTCAGCACATTTATAGAAGCCCTAAATCCTTCAACCAAGGGCCAGCCTGGCCACCATGGTCATTTCTTGCTTGACTCTGAGGGTACTTATTCCCTAAGGCTAGGGTGACCTAGTTCTCACATTTCGTATCTGCACAAATTGCTTGATCAATACCATTTCACTACTTGGGTGACTTGAGTATTTAAAGCAGTCATTGCATCTTAAAACTTTCAGTGACTCAGTTCCACGTGGCAAATGCCTGATGTTTACAGCTCTGCAGGACATCTTGACCGATTCGATTATCAATTACATACTGGACCTTCCAGGCAAAGTTAGGCCAAGCACTGGTTCTAAGTGCTCCTCTTCCAGTTCTGTAGGCTCCATAGCAAATAAACACATGTCATCACAGCACTGAGGCAAACGCAGCGCTCTCACCGCTGGCTTGACATCAAGTTGCAGGTCCACATTCTTCCCTGATGCGAGAGGGATGGGCTAGCACCTGGAGGACATTTCTCTGGCAACCCCCAGGCTAGTAGGTTCTGTTTTAACTAAATTAACTTTTACTTGCAAAGAAGACAAAAAACCCTCCTGGGTGGCGGGACTTACACTGGATCACCAGGCCCAGTTGCATTGTTGGGGCCTGAGCCCCCACCCCTGTGGGGGGCTCCCACTCAAATCTGGAAGTCTGCTGAAAACAGTCTTTTATGGGGCTCTCCTGAGGTTCCCTATTGGCTGGAGCTATTAGTTGCTTTGCCTCTGATTGGCTGGAAGGCTTGTCAATCAGACAAATGAATTATTCATTAAGCCTCCTCGATGCACAGTTGAATTGCTGTTTTGGTGCCTGAATTAAGTCCCTGCAGTTTTCCCATGAGCACTAGGAGGTTTCCTATGAGCTCTGGCAAAAGATCCCACAAGTTCTGGCTTAACAGTCTAGCTTTCTGATTGGCTGTGGCTGCTCTGTAATGGCTGTTGAACACACAGTCCCTTAAAGAGAATTAACACAGTCCCAAACAAAGTCCTGGTGCAGCCAGAATAATGATTTAATTTGCCCAAATGCCCCACAGGTCAGTAGCCACATGTGTGTCTTTACAGTCACTGCCCAACTTTTGCAATTATCTCAGTACATTTGCCTGTTGCTGCTGCCAATATTTTAAATCCGCCAATAGCAGCAGGTGGGCTGTCACTCTGAGTCCCAATATATCTGGTGCAGCCAGGCTTTAAGCATTTATTTATTTATTTTTATATTGTTTAATATTTCGAACAAAACCTTTGCACTAATAACTCTTTACATAGGTTCCATGTTAAGATTTGAAAACAACATAGTTTACAGACTTGGTAGGCAGTCAGGTATCACAAAGCAGGTGAACAGACAGGTGCAAGAGATTTGAGCAATACAGTGGTGAGGAAAACACATGTGACAATCGTAAGCAAATTAACATGAGCTGGTACTGGTTACATTTGAGAATAGGAGACAAAATTATTCCAAACATTTTATAATGTACTGTAAGTAACAACAACAACGAGTATCAACCCAAGAGGCCTCGTCATGTGGAGAGAAAGTGCAAGAAGTTGAAGGAGTTGGGGGGAGGAAAGAGAGATGGGAAAAGGTTTGGTAGAAGGTGAGGAGGTTGAGGGCATAAAAAAGAGTAGGGAGCATGAAAAGGAGGGAAGAAGGAAGGGTGGGAAGGAGGGTAGGGAGAGGATGAGGAGGTGTGAGGTGGGGGGCGGCCAAAACAGAACAATGATGGATACAAGATTTAGGCCAAGTAAGTGCTGAAGAGGCACACAGCAGTGGTTGGTACATCAAGTAGAAGCAATCACAATTATTACTGGTTACAAGGCGCTGCTGGAGTTTGAGTTTAAAGGATACCAGCTTGCAGGAGGAAGATATTTCACTGGGTAGAGAGTTGTGCCAGAGCGGGGCCCTATGGGCAAAAGACATTTGCCCAATTGAAGTCCAGTAATGTGGGATCTTAAAGATCTGGTTCTCAGAGTTTCTGGTTTGCCGGTGACAGTCATGTGGGGTAAGGAGCTTATGAACCCCAGGTGGCATAAGTCCTAGGTGAACGTTTTTTTGCAACTTGACAGGTTTGGTACTTTATTTGGTTATTGAACTGGAGACAATTTGCTTGTGAGTGAAGCTCACAGGTGTGAGTGAGACACACAGATCCCTTGAGAATATGACAGGCTTTATTAAGAGCCATTTTAATTCTACATAGGGAGGTATCCATTGCAGACCCATAAATTACTAGCCCATTGTCTATCAGGAAGACAACTGAGCTGTGAATAGCTAGCTTCAGAGCATCTGGAGTCAGGCAGTGTTTATGCCTGTATGGCAGGCCAATTTGTGTGTTTACAGCTTTTGCAATGTTGTCAATGTGATTAGCATGGGTCAAGGAGCTATCCCTTGTAATTCCCAGGTATCTGAATTGCTGGACCAGCTCTACTGGGGAGCCCTTGGCATTAGTGATGGACAGGGAGTATGTTCTATGCCTACTGAGCAAACTGGAGAAAAGCAACACTTTAGTTTTTTTGTAGTTCATAATTAGTTTATTGTCACCAAAGCATTTCTCTGCATTGGTAAAGCTGTGCTGTAACTGGTTCTCAAGGAGTGTAGGGTCAGAATTGCTGGAGAAAATTACAGCGTCATTAGCGTATAGTAAAATGCAACCATTGGAGGCTTTAGGGAGTTTGTTAAGGAATATAGTGAACAGTAGTGGCCCCAGGATGGACCCCTGAGGGACACCCGAGCGGACAAGTCTTTAATCTGAGTGGTTGTCACCTATTTTCACCCATTGAGATCGGCAAGAGAGATAGGTGCTAAATCAAGTGGCGGTATTGTCGGAGAGTCCAGTGTCGGTTAACTGGTAAACCAGGAGAGTATGATTAACTGTATCAAAGGCTTTGGTTAAATCAATAAAAACCACACCAGCTAGGTGACCTTTGTCAAGGGTGTAATGGAGGAAACCAGTGAACTCTAATAATGCTGTGGTGGTACTATGCCCGGGTCTAAAGCCATGTTGTTGAGGGTCTGTAATTATCAGGGTGTGCCTAATCCCCCATTTTAAAAACAATGGTTACTGTGGCAGCTTTAAACTTATATGAGAATTTGGAGTACCAGAGAGATAAGTTAATTATCCATGTAAGAGGTGCCAGGATGTCATCAAGGGTAAGGGCAACAAATTTGAGGTCGAGGTTGTCCCCACTAACTCTTGATTTGTGAGAACTTTATGGAGGTATTTTCACACCTCAGCTTCAGATACTACTTTGAAATAGAAAGGTGGGTAGTCGATAGCTAGAGCGGGTAACCTGTGTCTAAAATCATAAGTAGTGGGGGTTAAAAAGTTGGGCAGGAGGACACTGCCAGGGCTGGAAAATGCATTATTAAATGTGTTTGCAATGGTTTGGGGATCTTCAATATTGGGCATGGTAGGGGCAGATTTGGAAGACTTCCCTAGGAGCTCATTAAGATTAGCCCAAAACTTTCTTCCATCATTCCATGAGTGAGAGAGGGTGTCTGTAAAGTATTGACTTTTGGCAGAACATACTGCTCTGGCGCACACATTTTGTGCTCTTTTGCAGTTCTGGACATCGGTTTGGTTCCCTGTGGCCCAGGCCCTGTGCCTTAGTGGATCCCTGTTTTTTGTGAGTTCAGAGAGGTGAGCTGTGAACCAAGGAATAGAGAGTGCCTTTGATTTTTCGCTTCCTAAGAGGAGCATGCTTATCACAGATAGTATTAAACTGGTTGATGAAAAGATGGAGTGCTTCGTTTATGTCATAAGTGGAGTATAGTTTAGTCCAGTCTTGGTGACGAAGATCTGATTTGAGCTGCTTGAGGTGACCTTGCAGGAGAACCCGAGTTGTGACATTTCTGGCAGGTGGCTTGGAGAATTTAGATGACCAGCTACATATAACCAGAGAGTGGTCACTGAGAGTGTTGGGCAACACTATAGTTTCAAGGATTATGGAACTGTTCAAGGCAGTTTGAGAAAACCAGGTTGAGTAGGGTACAAGACCCAGTTCTATAGTTCTTCCTGGTGGGGGATGTAACAAGCTGGGGGAAGTGGATGGCAGACGTGGCATCCTTGAAGAAATTAGCATCAGTGGAGAGCCAGTTTGTGTTGAAATCAGCCAAGAGGATTATTTTGGAGCTGAGGTTCAGGCTGTTTAAACAGTCCAGGAGGGAGACTAGGCCTCCTCTGTTTTGTTTAGGTGGAATGTAGGCTGAGAGAACTGTGAGGGATTTATCATATGCACCAGGATGCAGTTTTAGTGCTAGTACCTGGACATTGTCAACGGTGTTGGGTAGGGAGAGAACAAAGCCCTGTAAGGTGTCCTTTAGAGAGATGACACAGCCACCCCCCCATTCTGTCAATCAATTCTGCCTGAAAACCGTGTAGCCCGGCAGCATTATGGCAATGTCCATGATCTTGGGGGAGAGCCAGGTCTCCACAACTGAGATAATGTCTGGGTTGTGCTCCGTGACCAAGGCCTGGAGGTTGTCAAATTTTGCAAGAAGGCTATATATGTTAACAGACACAAGGGTGAGCACACTGATTTTGGATGAGGTTGAGGATTGTGTGCGGGGTGGGCCAGGGCTGGGGTGAATGTTCCTAGAAAGCAGCAGTAGTGACAGCATCATCCTGCCAAGACAGGTCTTTAATAGAGACTTTTCTTTTAGCACTTTTGAAGGTGGAATGAGTAGTGTGCCAACACTGAAAGAGTGTGAGGCTTGGGAAAAATGCCAGCAGGGGCAGCGGAGCACCTAGGGAGTGGAGAGGGAACAATCAATGAAGGGTAGGTAAAAATTCATGAAGATGAAGGAAAGCCTGGTTCCCACAGATGGTAGATGTGGTAGTGCTGTAGGGGAGATATACAGTCTTAAGGGATGAAAAGAGGGTAGGTGCAGCCACATTGACATAATCAGGTCCTAATATGGGTAGCAGCAATAGAAGAGCAAAGTTGAGGAGCAAGGAATAGGAGATAGGAAATAGAAGCCATGTCCCAATGGCAAAGGTAAGGTGGTTGCTATGGGCAGAGGCTCGCCAGGTTGACTGCAGGGATGGGAAAGAGGTGGGGAGCAGGAGAGATCAAGAATCATTGCTAAAGGCAGGGAGGGGGAGGCTGGGAATCAGGAAGCTTGAGAACGTAGACCTTTAAAAGAAGAAAAGTAACTGGGTAGTGCTAGCCAATAGGAGAAAGGTAGGAGTGTGGGTGGAGAGAAATGGGGTCAAAGCGTATTTAAAGAGTGCTGACGGGGCAGGGGTGGGCGGTTCAAACAGGAATTGTAGGAAAACCAGTCTAGCAGAAAAGTCGGCAGCGAGTGGGCTGCTGAGATTCTCCTTGCTCTAGATCTGGCCAATGGGGAGCTCAGGCTGCAGCTACCAGCCAAACAGAGATGCTGTGCTGCTTCAGTGGCCAATCAGGAGGCAGTGACTGACTCCGAGGAGCCGTTGGCTCCAAATATGGGATGGAGCATACCTGAGTCGGCGTCTAGAGGCGGAAAGGTCTGTGGGGTGAGTGGCTGGCAAACAGTGCCACAGCCAGCTGAGCAGCAGCAGTCCAGCAAGGGGAGCACCCAATCAAAGGCCTCTGTCTGAGGAGAGAGAGAGAGAAAGGGAGAGTGCAATTAAAGGGTGAAAAAGTTAAGTGGTGGGTGGAGAGTAGACAGGGAGGCGAGACAGGGGACAAAAGAAACATTAACAGAGGGCAGGGGTTAAGTGGGGCTGAAGACAGAGAGGCAGTAGGGGGTTAGGTTGCAGCAAAAGGGGAGAGGAGAAGAAATGTCCAAGACAAATAACTCTGAGTGGCGTCCAGTGGGGGCAGTAGAGGCAGAAGCGTGGGAAAGAGAAAGCAATGAGCTGATGAATTTTTGTTGGAAAGAGGGAGGGAGGGAGGGCTGAGAGAAATCAGAGGAATTAGGAGCAGTTAGGCTAAAGGCGAAATGCTAGCAGGGCAGCAGGAGTGGTGAAAAGAGGTCAGAAGCAAACAGCAATAATCAGAACAATAACACATATAACCAGCTAAGTACAAATGCAGCTTAAACCCCCAACTAAGCAGAAATGCAAAAAGTTAATAGCAATTAATTCAAGATTCAAAATTCAAACAGTAAATTGTAGGAAAAGCTGACTACCAGAAAAGCTGGCAGTCAGCTGGCTGCTCAGATTCTCCTTGCTCAAGATTCTGCCAATGTGAAGCTCAGGCTGCAGCTGCCAGCCAATCAGAGATGCTGTGCTGCTTCAGTGGCCAATCAGGAGGCATTGGCTGACTCCGAAGAGCCATCTGTACCAACTGCAGGAAGGAGCATACCTGAGTCGACGTCTGGAAGTGAAGAGGTCTGTGGGGGTGAGTGGCTCGCAAATGATGCCACAGCTAGCCGAGCAGGAGTAGTCCAGTGAGAAGAGCACCCAGTCAGGGGCCTCTGTCTGAGTTGGTCTCTGGAGGTGGAGAGGTCCGTGGGGTGAGCGGCTGGCAAGCAGTCCTACAGTCAGCTGAGCAGGAGCAGGCCAGTGAAGGGAGTGCCTGGTCTGGGGCCTCCGTCTGAGTTGACATATGGAGGTGGGGTGAGTGGCTGGCAAATGGTGCCACAGCCAGCTGAGTAGGAGCGGTCCAGTGAGGGGAACATCCAATCAGGGGCCTCCATCTGAATCGGTGTCTAGAGGTGGAGAGGTCCATCGGGTGAGAGGCTGGCAAACAGTTCCAGAGCCAGCTGAGCACGAGTGGTCCATGGAGGGGTGCGCCTGGTCAAGAACTTCCATTTGAGTAGGCACCTGGAGGTGCTGAGGTCCGTTGGGTGAGCAGATGGCAAATGGTGCCACAGTTAGCCAAGCAGGAGCGGTACAGAGAGGAGAGCGCACGGTCTGGAACCTCCATCTGAGGAGAAAGACTTTTCCCAGAACCCTCACAGAAGTTACATCATTTATTTACACTTTTTCTTTACTCTGTCTTTCGGCAGCTGCCAAAACACTGCTGCCCTGAGAGCAGAAGCACTCTCATGAATATGTGTAAGATTCAAGGCTCTGGCTCATTAATATTCATGAGCCCTGATCCTGACACTCTGTAGAGCTTCTTTATTATTTAAGTAAACGGACTCTCCTGGCCCTTGCTGTGGTCACTGGGTCCCACTTAGCAGATGGGGACAGTGGGGCCGCTACACACTCTCTCCTGCGCAACCGCAAATAACTCAGTCGAGAGATCAAAGGTGCCGCATTGCGTGTGCACGATCTCAGTGACACCAGAGGTGCCACTTGAGCAACAGGGAGGTGCAGCTGGAGACTTGAGCCCCACACAGCTGGATTTTACACTGCAGCAATTCTCTTGGGGCACCAGGGCCACTAAAGGACCTGGGGGACCCAAATTCCTGGAGGCACTTGAAGGAGGAGAGCAAACAGGAGCTACGTGCATAAGGTAAGCCCCCAAACTGGTAGGGGGGGATACACTTTCCCCTGCCAGTGAATCTTGGCATCTGTGCCAAGAATGTGCCGAGCCTGGCACACTTAAATAACATCAAAGCATATATTTTTTTTTAAACGTTTAGACATTTCAACATTCTACCTAAGCACATGGTGTAAAGCATCCTAACCTAGACAAATACATACTATTTTAAGTAGCAAAATAATTTTTACACAATGGTGAGCATAAATCAGATGTTGCATATCCTGAGGGTCCTTACAGTACAAGATTTTACAATTTAAATTAGATTTAGAAGCGTAGAAACATAGACTTTGACGGGAGATAAGGACTACTTGGCCCACCCAGTCTGCCATTTCCCTACCTATTGGATAAGCTGCAGATCCTAGTTAACCAATAGCCTACTTTTTCCTACCCCCCAACCAGAATTGCCTTATGTCCATCCCATGCATTCTTGAATTCAAAAAATCCAAAGGAAACACCACGATGCAGCAGCTATAGGCCTGTGCAGCACTACCGGAGGTGGCTTACCTCCACAAATAACAAATTATCCAGTAGGTAGGGCACACACTGGGTATGTCTTGCTACCTGAAAATAAAGGATTGTCCATTCTTGAATACCCCCACTGTTTTTGACCCCATTACCTCCTCAGGAAGGCCATTTCATGAGTTCATCACCCTCTCCATGAAAAAATATTTCCTCACGTTGCTCCTGAGCCGTCCCCCTCTATCTTCAAATTGTGCCCCTTGTTCTTGCATATCTCTTTTTATGAAAAATGCTACCCTCTTGGACTTTGTTGATTCCCTTGAGGTGCTTGAAAGTTTCTATCATGTCCCCCCACTCCCTCCTTTCCTCGAGGCTATACATATTAAGATCCTTTAGTCTCTCTTCACATGGCTTCTGGTGCAGACCCTGCACCATTTTAGTTTCCCTCTTCTGGACTGCCTCCATCCTGTCTATGTCTTTATGGAGATGGCATCTTCAGATGTGTACACAGTACTTCAGATGGGGTCTCACCAACTCTTTGTACAGAGGGATTATAACTTCCTCGTATCCCCCCATCCTTCCTTACTGCCTTCTCACATTGCGTGCCTACCTTTAGGTCATCTGATATGACTATCCCCCGATCCCTTTCCATTTTTGTTGTTGTTAGTACCCTTCCCCCATTGTGTACTCTTCCCCTGGGTTTTTGTTTCCCACGTACATCACTTTGCACTTCTTTGCATTGAATCTATGCTGCCATACTTCTGACCATTCCTCCAACCTTGTCAAGCCCCTTCTCATCCTTTCTATCCCTTGTTGTGTATCAACCCTGTTGCAGATCTTTGTGTCATCTGCAAAGAGGCATACTTTTCCCTTCAGTCCCTCTGCAATGTCACTTATAAAGACATTAAAAAGGACCGGCCCCAGTATTGAACTCTGCGGTACCCCGCTAGTAACTCCCCTTTCTTCGGAGTGGACTCTGTTTACTATTACTCTCTGTGTCCTGTTGTCCAGCCAATGTTTTACCCAGGCTACCACCCTGGGACCCACTCCTAGGCTGGCTAATTTGTTTATAAATCTTTTGTGTGGGACTGTGTCAAATGCCTTGCTAAAATTTAGATAGGCCTGTCTACGGCCCCTCCCTGGTATACTACTTTGGTCATCCGGTCAAAGAAATCTATTAGATTCATTTGACATGACCTTCCCACTGTGAATACATGCTGCCTTGGGTCCTGTGCCCTGCTGGCCTCTAGGTACTCAACAATTCTTTCTTTCAGAAGTGATTCCATCATTTTCCTTACCACTGAAGTCAGTCTAACAGGTCAGTAGTTTCCTGCCTCTGCTTTGCTCCCACTTTTGTGAAGGGGAATCACATCTGCCCTCCTCCAGTCCTCAGGTACCACACCATCCTCTCATGATTTGTTAAAAAGGGTAGTCAGTGGTGTCACTAGTTCTCCCCTTAGTTCTTTTAGAATTCTGGGGTGAATCCAATCAGGCCCCATTGCTTTGTCTACCTTCAATTTTAGGAGTTCTTTCAGAACTCTTTCTTCTGTGAATGGAATGGTATCGACTCCCCTATCCAGAGTGCTTCTACTGATTGGATTAGGTACCTCCTCCTCCTCTTCTCTTGTGAATACTGAGCAGAAGTATTAGTTCAGTATCCCTGCTTTTTCACTGTCACCCTCTGCCCACCCATCTTCCCCTTTTTTAAGCCTCACTATCCCTCCCTTTGTCTTTCTTCACTTCCTAATGTACCTACAAAAGGTTTTATTCCCCTTCTTAACTGAGTTGGCTATCTTTTCTTCAGTTTGGGCCTTTGCTATTCTAACAGCCTTCCCTGCTTCCTTCTGCTTTAACTGGTACAGTTCTCTGTCCTGCTCCTTCTGTGCTTCCTTATATTTCCTGAATACTATCTTTTTCTCCCTATCCTTCCCTGCCACCTCTTTTGAGAACCATAGTGTTTTTTTCCTTCATTTTGATTTGTTTATTTGCTTCACACAACGGTTTGTTGCCTCTGTGATGGCAGTTCTGATGTTTCCCCATTGTTCCTCTACCTGTCCTTCTCACCTGTTTGCTAGTGCTTTTCTGAGCCACTCTCCCATTTTGCCAAAGTCAGCCCTCATAAAGTCTAGTACCCTCACTTTTGTGTGACTTGACTCTATGGCTGTTTATTGTGAACCACATTGTTTGGTGGTCACTTGTTCCCACATGGCTACCCACTTCTAAATCTGAGATCCTCTCTCTGTCCCTGTTTGAGAGTACCAGGTCTAAGATTGCTCCCTCGTGAGTGAGTTCCAGCACTAGCTGTCTAAGGCATGCCCCCTGTAGGGCATTTAGAATGACCCTGCTCTTAGATGTGACTGCGGCAAAGGTGCTTCAGTTAACATTTGGCATATTCAGGTCACCCATCAACAATATCTCCCCTTTCTATGCAATCCTAATGATGCCTTCTATCATTTTCTTGTCCATTTCTTCCCCCTGAGACGGGGCTCTGTATACAACCCCCATGCGGATTGTGGTGCCATTTCCTGTCTCCAGGGTGACCCACAGTGCCTCCTCTTCTCCCTGTTTACCCTTTAGTTCCCTTGTTTTGATCCCTTCCCTTATGTAGAACGCTACTCCTCCTCCTCTTTTACCCCCCGTCCCTCCTGTAGATTGTGTACCCTGGTATGTTGACATCCCATTTAGGTGCAATTCCACTTTTGGCCACTAGGCGGCATGAACTCCCCACTGACAGTCACTGAACCAGCAGTAGCCAAGCCTAGAGCAAGATCTGGCCCCAAAAGACATTTTAAACAGCTAGCTAGATGGCAGCCATTTTAAGGGTCTCCATACATATAAACTGGGGGGGGTCCATATTGGGCATGACATGGCATAACAGAAGATCCCAGCAGTGCCTCAAAGACGTAACCCCTAGGCGGCGCTACTCCTAAGGTTACTAGCCCTGCCTTGTGGGTACGTACAAGAATAAGGGGCCTGGGTTCCCCAAATTGCTTTAAAACTGGTTCTTTTCCAAGATATTACAATGACATGGTACGTCCACCCAGAGTTTAGCTCTAATTAAGTGGGCTGGCTTTAACCGGGTACAACCCTCTGGGATGCTGTACCCACCCACTGTAGTCATTTGCCACCCTAACACATGATCTGATAACTAAATTACTTTATTTTTTACTGGCAATGAAGACAAAAAAAAAACTCCTTGGTAGAGGGGCTTGAACTGGATTACCAGGCCCAGTTGCATTGCTGAGGGCCTGAGCCCCAACCTCTGTGGGGGGCTCCCACTTCAATCTGGAAATCTGCTGAAAACACAGTCTTTTCTGGGGCTGTCCTGAGGCTCCCTATTGGCTGGAGCTATTGGTCGCTTTGGCCCTGACTGGCTTGCAGGCTTGTCAATCAGAAAAATTAATTACTCATTAATGCTTCTCAATGCACAGTTGCATTGCTGTTTTGGCACCTGAATTAAGTGCCTGCAGTTTCCCCATGAGCACTAGGAGGTTTCCCATGAGCTCTAGGAAAAGATCCCACAAGTCCTGGTTTAACAATCTAGCTTTCTGATTGGCTGTGACTGCTCTGTGATGGCTGCTGACCACACAGTTCGTTAAAGAGAATTAACACAGTCCCAAACAAAGTCCTTGTGCAGCCAGAATAATTATTTAATTTGCCCAAATGCCCCACAGTTCAGTAGCCACATGTGTGTCTTTACAGTTGCTGCCCAACTTTTGCAGTTATCTCAGTACATTTGCCTGTCGCTGCTACCATTATTTTAAACCCGCTGATTGCAGCAGGCAGGCTGTTACTCTGAGTCCCAATATATCTGGTGCAGCCAGGCAGTAAGCATTAATTTATCTATTTAGTTTAAACGTTTCTCAGAACCCTCACAGCAGTTACAGCATTCATTTACACTTTTTCTTTACTCATTGTTTTGGCAGCCGCCAAACACTGCTGCCCTGAAGGCAGAAGCACCCTCATGAATATTTAAAGAAACTGTGGCTCTGGCTCAATAATATTCATAACCCCGATCCTAAAACTCCGTGGAGCTTCTTTGTTATTTAAGTAAACAGGCTCTCCTGGCCCTTGCTGTGGTCACTGGGTCCCACTTAATTGATGAGGACACCGGGACCACTGTGCACTCTCCTGCTCGACTGCAAATAACTTGGTCAGGAGACCAAAGGTGCCACACTGCACATGTATGATCTCTGTGGCACCAGAGGTGGTGCTCGAGTAGCAGGGAGGTGTGGCTGGAGACTTGAGCCCTGCAGGGCTGGATTTTACAAAGGGGCAGTTCTCTTGGGGCACCAGAGGTACTAAAGGACGTGAGTGACCAAAAAAAATAGCAGGCATTCCTGGAGGCACTTGGCGGAGGAGAGCAAACAGGAGCTACATGCATAAGGTAAGCCCCCAAATTGGTAGGGGGGGTTACACTCTCCCCTGCCAGTGAATCCTGGCATCCAAGCCAAGTGTGTGCCAAGCCTGGCACACTTAAGTAACATCAAAGCATATTTTTTTAAAACATTTAGACAGTTCAACATTCTTCCTAAGCACATGGTATAAAGCATCATAACCTAGACAAATGCATACTATTCTAAGCAGCAAAACAATTTTTAACAATAGTGAGCATAAATCAGATTTTGCATACCCTGGGGACCCTTACAGTACAAGATTTTACAATTTAAATTAGATTTGGGTGCAAGTCCACTTTTGGCCACTAGGGGTGTGCACTCCTCATAAACAGTTACTGAGCCAGCAGTAACCAAGTCTAGAGCAAGATTTGGCTCCAAAAGACATTTTAAACATCTAGCTAGATGGCAGTTATTTTAAGGGTCTTCAAACATATAAACTTGTGGGGGGTCCATGCTGGGCATGAGATGGTGAACCAGAAGATTCCAGTAGTGCCTCCAAGATGTATCCCCTAGTCGGCGCTACTTTATTTATTTAAATTTTGGTAACCGGGTTGGCCCACTGAAACATTTACAGTTGCTTTTTCAGGGCCGACCCGAGATTAGTTACATGTGCCTAGAGGGGAAAAGAAAACCAATGCTTTTGATTGTACTACAGTATATCGTATATAGTACATTGATCATGTATACAGTACGTGTCGCTGAGATAGACATTACTACAGTTGATATAGGTGAGTTTACGTACGAACAACCTTGTTAGTTACACACATTCATGAATATATAGTAGATGTAAGTGCAGTTCAGTACATTATGTCCTTCCTTGCTGTTCATCCCTCCCTTTTTGTTTGTATTTACGTAAAGCATCCCCCTTTAGCAGAGGTGCCTTTATGGGTTGCGGCACCTGCAATGAGACCCACTGCTTAGGTGTAGTTTTAACCCTTTCTTGTAGCCCTCAAGAGAGGTGCAGTCCTGGAGCTCTCTCGGGAGATAGTTCCAGAGTTTGGGGAGGGTTATTCTAGGTGACCGTTGTCCCATAGTTGATCTGGCTCTTGGGGGATCTAGCAGCTTGCATTCAGTCAACCTGAGATCCCTCCAGTTTGCTTGTGGGGCTAGTAGATTTCTCAGGCTTGGTGGGGCATCAGGTTGCTGCAATTTGAAAGCTAAGCACAGGGAAGGATAGGCGAGTCTCACTTCAAGGGGTGGCCAGTTTAACACTTGTAGTACCTCGCAGTGGTGCTCCATTCTTTGAGCCCCGGTGGTGAAACAGCTGATTCTGTGGTACAGCATACTCAGACGTGCATGTTCTGTTGCCCTCAGTCCTTGAAGCATTGTCGCACCATAGAACAGGATGGGAATGATAGTCCTGTTGCTGACCGCAATCCTGGTTTCTTTAATCAGGTAGGAGCTTAGTCTATACAGAAGCCCAAGTTTTTGGTTTACTATTGTTGTTAGGTATTCTATGTGTTTCCTGAAAGAGATTTCCTGGTCAGTGAACATTCCCAAATACTTGATATTGTCCATCACTTTGATCCCTGTTCCCTTTGTGGTAGAGCATGAGAAAAGATTAGCCCAGCGTGGGCCAAGCTTTTTGGGGCCAAACAGCATGGCTTTGGTCTTTTTGAAGTTTAGGACTAGCCTGTTTGCCTGGAACCAGTCTTCTAGCATTGAGAAATCTTGTTGCAGCTCCAAGTTTAGTAATTCCAGGTCCTTGCCGGTTCTGTACAGTACTGCGTCGTCCGCATACTGTATAGCGTGACCTTTGCTCCACCACAGTGAAGGGATAGGTTGTTGATGAATAAGGAGAATAACAGAGGGCCTAGGACAGAACCCTATGGAACTCCGTCTGACACTGGACGCTCATCTGATTTAGCACCGTTCCACCGCACCATTTATGTCTTGCTATGGCGGTAACTGGAAAGCCATTTTAGGGCTAGTGTGTTAAACTCTAGGCCACCCAGTTGTCCTAGGAGCTGCTTGTGGTTGACTAGGTCAAATGCCTTCATTAGATCAATGAAGACTGCTCCAAGGAATTTGTTTTGGTCCAGAGCTTTGTGCACATCAGTGATGAAGCTTACCAGTGCCGTATTAGTGCCGTGTCTCTTTCTGAAACTATGCTGTTGGTCTGTTTGTAGGTTGTGCATTTCCAGGTACTCATTGACCTGTTTGTAGACCACCTTCTCAAGTAATATGTAACTAACGAACCATGCACAAGGCAAGCGTGGTGCTTAACAGCTAAATCAATTGCCAGTACACAAAAAGCTGAAGCACACACAAGCCCCCAATAATGATAAGATCCAGAGCATACGAAATAAAATGATCTTTTATTACAACCACTTGACGCATTTCGGACACAAGTCCTTTATCAAAAGCTAAAACACAAAACACCTCACAACATTTTATACCCAGCTCACCACTACAATACTGTGACGAAATTCAGTCATTGGTACATCAATTAAACCATATGGTCCTTAATATTAACTCTTAAAATTCTGAGATAAAGTAGAAAGTACAATATCACATCAATCATAATGAAACTACTAATGAGACTAAAATCAAAAAGAATAATTTATCTACTCTCTAAATAAGGTTTCAATTCCAAATTTGCATTTAAACCTGGCTTCTTATAAGCTTGTGAACGTAGAATCCAGTCATTCTCCTTTTTTAAAATTTTATTGCGGTAATTACCACCCCGCAATCCATGTAAAACATTTTCTATAACAGTGTCAGTGGCTCAGCAGGTAGCACACTCGCCTCTGAGGCCGGGAGATCAGAGAGCTGTGGGTTCAGTTCCCACATCTGGCACTTGGGTTAATATTCCAGTACTGACACTGTAGTGCAGCATGAGAGGGGTGCTGCACTTCTGAGGTGCCGTCTTTCGGATGAGACGTTAAACCGAGGTCCCATCTGCCTGGATTGGTGGTAGTTCAGGTGGATGTTAAAGATCCCATGGCACTTATCGAAAAGAGGGGAATTTCCCCGGTGTCCTTGCCAAATTTCCCTCATTCACTAAAAATACCACCAACAGCTTAATCTGGTTCAAGGTCAGTTGGCATTCATCTGCATCCCCCTTCCCCGGGTCGTGCCTGAAAATAGGCAGGATTTGTCTAGTGCACTTACCCGGTCAACAAAAACTAAATAAATAAATATTCCTAGGAATTTAAATTCATGTACATTCGTGCTCTCTTTGTTGTCATAAATATGTGCTGCTGTTGCATAAGTCAAATCTTGTTTAAGTATTGCTCGGACATGCTCCAGAACTCTAATCTTAAAAGCTCTTTCTGTCTTACCCACATAAAATGCTCCACATTTACATTGTGCTAAATAAATAACACCCTGAGTATTACAGGTAATCAATTGTCTGATTTCAAAAACCTTCAACGTTATATTACTAACTCTAAAATCCTTTTCTTTCACAATGTGAATACACGCGCTACAAGTTCTACACTGTACACATCCCATATAGTTTTCTAACCAATTATTGGTGTGTTTCACTTTAGGTATAAAATGACTACTGACTAAAGTGTCTTTTAATGTTGGGGCATGTCTAAAGGTTAAAATTGGAGTCTGGGCTGACACACCACGTAGACCTGGTTCAGCTGTAAGAACTTGACAGTGTCTTTTAATAAATTTTCCAACCTCTCGACTTTGAGAACTATACGTAGTGACAAAATAAAATCTTAAGTTATTTTCTGATGTCTCGTTTCTGTCCAATAAAAAATCTTTTCTATCGATTGCAGCAGCAGCCTGGTATCCCTTATCAATAATAGCTGTCGTATAGCCCCTGTTTCTAAGTCGATTTTTTAAAAATGTAGCTTCTTTTTCATAATCAGACTCTTTGCTACAATTACGTTTTAAACGAAGGAACTGTCCTTTAGGGATATTTTCTTTAGTGTGTGATGGGTGGCAACTTGTTGCAAGAAGTAGAGTATTACCATCTGTAGGTTTTCTATATAGATTAGTACTCACTCTACCATCTGTTTCACAACTAATCTGTACATCCAGATAATTTACTGATTCCGTACTCACTTTATATGAGAATTTCAAATGTGGGTTAGTACTATGAAAAAAATCCACAAATTCTTCCAACATCTTGACATTACCTTTCCAAATCAGTATAATGTCATCAATAAAACGTTTCCATAACAAGACATTATAAAAAAAGGATTTTGGTTATTATTAAAAATAACGTCATTTTCCCACTGACCTACATACAAGCTAGCCACTGATGGTGCACAGGTAGCCCCCACTGCTGTTTCCTCATCTGTTTTCTCTTTAGAAGCATTCAAAAAACTGAGATCCGACGCTGTGTGGGAGTATAAATCATGTATTGATGATACTATAGATGAAGCCTTTAAAAAGGGCACTATAACTGATTCGATTAGGAAGTTCCTTAAAGTTGAATTTCCAGTTAGACCCACCTTCTATGTTTTACCTAAAGTGCACAAAGATAGTTTAAATCCCCCTGGTCGTCCGATAGTCAGTGGCCTTGGGAGTCTAACAGAACCCCTATCACAGTTTGTTGACTCTGTCTTGGTTGATTATGTAAAAAAATTATGTTCCTATATTAAAGACACTAAAGACGTGTTAAGAGTGTTAGAAGTAACAACAATAGGTGATGATTGTTTGTTAGTTACACTCGACATTGAAGCGCTTTATACCAATGTCCCACATGATGGAGCAATGGATTCTGTGGCATATTTTTTGAATGCTTCTAAAGAGAAAACAGACGAGGAAATTGTTTTCCTTTTAAAATTACTCGAACATGTTTTGACAAAAAATATTTTGGTTTTCGAAGGTACTATTTTTAGACAAACAAAGGGAACAACAATGGGGGCTACCTGTGCACCATCAGTGGCTAGCTGTATGTAGGTCAGTGGGAAAATGACGTTATTTTTAATAATAACCAAAATCCTTTTTTTTATAATGTCTTGTTATGGAAATGTTTTATTGATGACATTATACTGATTTGGAAAGGTAATGTCAAGATGTTGGAAGAATTTGTGGATTTTTTACATAGTACTAACCCACATTTGAAATTCTCATATAAAGTGAGTACGGAATCAGTAAATTATCTGGATGTACAGATTAGTCGTGAAACAGATGGTAGAGTGAGTACTAATCTATATAGAAAACCTACAGATGGTAATACTCTACTTCTTGCAACAAGTTGCCACCCATCACACACTAAAGAAAATATCCCTAAAGATCAGTTCTTTCGTTTAAAACGTAATTGTAGCAAAGAGTCTGATTATGAAAAAGAAGCTACATTTTTTTTAAAAATCGACTTAGGAACAGGGGCTATACGACAGCTATTATTGATAAGGGATACCAGGCTGCTGCTGCAATCGATAGAAAAGATTTGTTATTGGACAGAAATGAGACATCAGAAAATAACTTAAGATTTTATTTTGTCACTATGTATAGTTCTCAAAGTTGGGAGGTTGGAAAAATTATTAAAAGACACTGGCAAGTTCTTACAGCTGAACCAGGTCTACATGGTGTGTCAGCCCAGACTCCAATTTTAACCTTTAGACATGTCCCAACATCAAAAGACACTTTAGTCAGTAGTCATTTTATACCTAAAGTGAAACACACCAATAATTGGTTAGAAAACTATATGGGATGTGTACAGTGTAGAAATTGTAGCGCGTGTATTCACATTGTGAAAGAAAAGGATTTTAGAGTTAGTAATATACCGTTGAAGGTTTTTGAAATCAGACAATTGATTACCTGTAATACTCAGGGTGTTATTTATTTAGCACAATGTAAACGTGGAGCATTTTATGTGGGTAAGACAGAAAGAGCTTTTAAGATTAGAGTTCTGGAGCATGTCCAAGCAATACTTAAACAAGATTTGACTTATGCAACAGCAGCACATATTTATGACAACAAAGAGAGCATGAATGTACATGAATTTAAATTCCTAGGAATAGAAAAGGTTTTACATGGATTGCGGGGTGGTAATTACCACAATAAAATTTTAAAAAAGGAGAATGACTGGATTCTACGTTTACAAGCTTATAAGAAGCCAGGTTTAAATGCACATTTGGAATTGAAACCTTATTTAGAGAGTAGATAAATTATTCTTTTTGATTTTAGTCTCATTAGTAGTTTCATTATGATTGATGTGATATTGTACTTTCTACTTTATCTCAGAATTTTAGAGTTAATATTAAGGACCATATGGTTTAATTGATGTACCAATGACTGAATTTCAGTCACAGTATTGTAGTGGTGAGCTGGGTATAAAATGTTGTGAGGTGTTTTGTGTTTTAGCTTTTGATAAAGGACTTGTGTCCGAAACGCGTCAAGTGGTTGTAATAAAAGATCATTTTATTTCGTATGCTCTGGATCTTATCATTATTGGGGGCTTGTGTGTGCTTCAGCTTTTTGTGTACTGGCACCTTCTCAAGTAACTTGCTACCACTCCTAAGGTTACTACCCCTGCCTTGTGGGCATGTACAAGGATGAGGGGCCTGGGTTCCCAAATTTTTTTTAAAACTGATTCTTTTCCAAGATATCACAATGACACGGTGACTCCACCCAGAGTTTAGATTTAGTTAAGTGGACTAGTTTTAACCTGGTACAACTCCCTGGGATGCTGTACCCACCCACTTTCATAGGATTCATAGGATTTTACAGAGCTGATATACTTTTGTCCTTACAGCTCACTTTTTAGTAGTTTCCTAGCATTCCTAGGTAGTTGTTATCTAACTTATGTTTAAATGCATTTGTTGTTCTACTTGCCACTACCTCCAGTGGCAGTTTGTTCCATTTTTGTACTACCCATTGGTTGAACCGACTAGCGGTGCATGCTGATCGAGTATACATAGCCTCCAATTGTAGTGGATGGGACCTAGTTATATAGGTGTTATTGCTAGCTTCTAGACCTATGCTTTCCCAGAAGTTGTTGTCCATCCAGGCCTTATGAACCAAATGCATGTCCCCCCCTGACTCTCCTACTTTCCAAGTAGAACATGTTCAGTTCTGTCAATTGTGTTCTGTAGTCTTTGTCTGACATGTTGGCTATTGATCTGGTGGCCCTCTTCTGGATTTTACCTAGCAATGCAACATCCCCTATTTTGTGTGGTGACCAGACCTGGGCACCGTATTCCAGTGCTGGTCTTACCAATGCAGAGTACATTGGGATGATGACCTCTTTGTCCCTCGATTTAATGTGCCTCAATATACAATTCAATATCTGGTTACCCTTTTTATCTATGTTCCTGCAGTGGGGTGAGAAGGACATATCATTGATGATTGTGATACCTAGATTTTTTTATTCCACTGAAGATGTCAATGGATGATTCCCCAATGAATACGTAGCACTTTGGTTTCTGGATCCAAGTGCTTAATCTCGCATTTGTCCAAATTTAGCGTTAATTTTGAACTTGCAGTCCAGTATACTAGATTGTCTAAAGTTGCTTGTAAAGATTTGGTATCCTTATCACTACCCACTTCTGCTCCTAACCTGCAGTCATCTGCAGATTTGAGCAGCCAGTCATTTGGAGTGTAGTTTTGCAAGGTGGAGATGTAAAGGTTAAACAAGCATGGCCCCAATATTGACCCCTGGGACTGTAGTCATTTGCCACCCCAACACATAATCTGATAAAGATTTTCCCAAATTTCAATACCTGTCACAGAGACTTGATCCTAATAATATGGTCACACCACAGAGATTCTACAAAACAACAACAACCAATTTATTTACAGGGGGACAGGGCATAGGAATGGGAAAAGAAGAAATAAAGATTATGCTGTATCAAGATCTACAATATTTACAGGCAAACCAGGTGTTTAGATTTGTGCTGGCGAAAACCCTCCAGCTGGATATACGCTGCATGCTAAATCATATAGTGTATTACCATTCAAAATAACCAGAGCCCTAGCTCTCTGATGAACTGATGACACCAAAATATTATTCTGCCCAGACTGGTACCATTCCACACATTAGGCAGGGGGCCCCGCAGTCCCCACCTTAAATCTGGGTACCCAGTTTCCAGAGTCCATTTAGGGTGCAGGGCTGATGGATGGTGCAGCTGTACATTGGCTGGCTAAATTAAGAAGGATTTAAAGCTTGAACTTGAAGGCATAAAGAACCTGAACTATGTGCAGTCATTTGAAAGGATGCAGGGGAGGGCCTGCATTTTGTAGGCTGAACAATATCAGAGTAACCAGCCGGTTACATTGGTTTTGAATCAGATTATTCTGCCCTGAACATCCAGCTCACATTGAGATTCCTGACACATTCAGCACATTTACAGTTTTAATCACATTCAGCATATTAATTGTTTCAATCACATTCATTTCATTTACAGTATAATTTCAGATACAATCAGCACATTTATAGAAGCAGTAAATCCTTCAACCAGGAGCCAGCATTACCACCATGGTCCTTTTTTGCTTGAATCTGAGGGTACTTATTCTCTAAGTCTGCAGTAATCCGGTTCTCACATTTCGTATCTGGACAAATTGCTTGATTAATACCATTTCACTACTTGGGTGACTTGAGTATTTAAAGCAGTCATTGCAGCGCAAAACTTTCAATGTCTCAGTCCCACATATCAAATGACTGATGTTTACAGCTCCACTGGACATCTTTACCGATTATTCAATTAAGTGCTGGACCTTCCAGGCAAAATTAGGACAAGCCCCCGTTCTGAGTGCTCCCCTTCCAGTCATATAGGCTCCATAGCAAATAAACATGTCATCACATTTATGTTTACATACATTTAGATCCACCAACGCTAGATAAGATTAAGCACAGCAGATGCCAAGTGTAGACCACATGAACAGGTTTAAACAGCAATTAGTCTCTAAGACATTGGCAGCCCCAATAAGTATTTGTTGTCTTCTTGCACTGGGGGTGCAAGACTACTCATTCAGGCTCCTCACGGTATGGATGTCCATCATAAAGGCTCCTGAAGTCTTCAGTTCTCTCACCACTGAGGCAGATTCAGTGCTTTCACTGCAGATTTGACATCAAGTTTCAGGTCCACGTCGTTCCCCTACGTGGGAGGGATGGGCTAGCACCTTGGAGGACATTTCTCTGGCAATTCCCAGGCTTGCAGGTTCTGCTTTAACTAAATTGCTTTAACTTTTGATGCATTTGACAGTCCCACACAAAAGATTAATAAACAAGTTAGCCAGCCTTGGAGTGGGTCCCAAGGTGGTAGCCTGGGTAAAAAATTGAATGGACAACAGGATGCAGAGGGTAATAGTAAATGGAGTCCATGCAGAAGAAAGGGGAGTTATTAGCAGGGTACTGCAGGGTTTAGTACTGGGACCAGTCCTCTTTAATGTCTTTCTAAGTGACATTGCGCAGGGACTGGAAGGATAAGTATGTCTTTTTGCCGACGACAGAAAGATCTGCAACAGGGTTGATACACAAGGTGGGGTGGAAAGGATGAGAAGTGACTTGGCAAGGCTGGGGGAATGGTCAAAGGTATGGCCACTTAGATTCAGTGCAATGAAGTGCAAAATAATGCACCTGGGAAACAAAAACCCAGGGGAAGAGTACACAATAGGGAGGGTGGGATACTAACAAAAACAAAAATAGAAAGGGACCTGGGAGTAGTAAATCAGATGACCTAAAGGTGGGAAAGCAGTGTGAAAAGGCAGTGAGGAGGGCTGGGGGATACTGGGAAGCATAGGGAGAGGTATCAACAGTAGAAAACAGGAAGTTGTTATCCCTCTGTACAGACAGTTAGTGAGACCCCATCTGGAGTACTGCATGCAGTTCTGGAGACCCCATCTCTGCAAGGACATAGACAGTATGGAGGCAGTCCAGAGGAGGGCAACTAAAATGGTGCAGGGTCTGCACTAGAAGCCATACGAAGAGAAACTAAAGGAACTTAGTATGTATACCCTCAAGGAAAGGAGAGAGATGGGGGACATGATAGAAACTTTCAAGTACCTCAAGGGAATCAACAAAGTCCAAGAGGGTAGCATCTTTCAGAAAAAGAGATGTGCAAGAACAAGGGGGCACAATTTGAAGATAGAGAGGGGACGGCTCAGAGGTAATGTGAGGAAGCATTTTTTCACAGAGAGGGTTGTGGATGCATCAAATGGCCTTCCTGAGGAGGTCGTGGAGTCAAAAACAGTGGAGGAATTGAAGAATGCATGAGGCAGGCATAAGGCAATTCTGGGGGGGAGTAGGAGAAAGTAGGTTGTTGGTTAACTAGGATCTGCAGCTTATCCATTAGGTAGGGAAATGGGAAGTCTGGGTGGGCCAAGCGGTCCTTATCTGCCATCAAAGTCTATGTTTCCATGTTTTTACTGGCAAAGAAGACAAAAAAAACCTCCTGGGTGGTGGGGCTTGCACTGGATCACCAGGCCCTTTTGCATTACTGGGGGCCTGAGCCTCAACCTCTGTGGGGGGCTCCTGCTCGAATCTGGAAATCTGATGAAAACATAGTCTTTTATGGGGCTACCCTGAGGCTTCCTATTGGCTGGTGCTATTGGTTGCTTTGCCCCTGATTGGCTGGAAGGCTTGTCAATCAGAAAAATGAATTATTCATAAGTCTCCTGAATGCACAGTTGGATTGCTGTTTTGGTGCCTGAATTAAGTCCCTGCAGTTTACCCATGAGCACTAAGAGGTTTTCCATGAGCTTTTCCAAAACATTCCATAAGTCCTGGCTGAACAATCTAGCTTTCAGATTGGCTGTAGTTGCTCTGTAATTGCTGCTGAACATACGGGGCCAGATATTCAAAAGGGTTGCGCCATGCGCAATAGGGTTGCGCCTGCGCAAGTCCAAACTTGCTCCATTCTGCGATATTCAGCAGGAGGCAGTTGCGCCACAGAAAACATGCTGAGCAACAGCGCAGTGCAAATGAATGCATGCTGAACTGGAGGGGGAGGAACCATGCATAAACTGCACAGCCCGATATTCAGCGGGCTGTGCAGAGTATCTCAGTACAACCCCAACCTGCGCCTGCAGGACTTTGAGCCAAAAAAGGCTTAAGTCGAGGGCCACCCACAGGTGAGCTGCTGTATTGCAGGGTGCAACACAGCAGCTGCCACCTGGCTTCCTAACCCAGTCTCTGTGCCCCCCAGCCTGATCGCGGCGCAGATATACTCCCACCAGCCCGATCGCGGGCATCAATTTGCTCCCCTCTTCCCGTTCCTTATCCTGGTGGTCAGTGGACGAAATGCCCGATCACAGGCGATATGTGTATAAAAACCACCCCGAACATAGCCCTGGTGGCTGATTCCCCACCCTACCCACCCACGGCCACCACCCGCTCCCCTCCGGCGGCGGCGGGCGGCAGCATCCACCGCCTGCGACCCGCCCCCCACCGACTGACTGCCCGGTAGGGCTACGCATGTGGTGCAGAGCAAAGGCCAATGGGCATGCCTTATACTGTACATGACAGTCAGATTTGCACCAATGGGCGTGCAGCCCTACCGGGCAGTCAGTCGGCCAGGCGGCGGGCGGCAAGCGAGGTGGGATAGTGCCGGCTGCCGAAGCGAAGTGGTGGGGCTTCGTGGGTGGTAGAGTGGGAGACACTAGCCACCAGGGCTATGTTCGGGGTGGTTTTAATCACATACCGCCCGTGATCAGGCATTTCGATCCACTGGACCACCAGGGATGTACGGAGGTGGTTTTATCACACATACCGCCCACGATCGGGCATTTCGGTCCCACTGGACCACCAGGGATGTGTACGGGAGGGGGTGGGAATTATACATACCGCCCGCGATCGGGCATTTCGGTCCACTGGACCACCAGGGATATGTCAGGGAGGAGGTGGGGAGCCACATTGATGCCACGATTGGGCTGGTGGGGGTACACTATGCCTGTGATCGGGCTGGGGGCATGGTCCCGGCGGCTGCTGCCTGGCAGGGCGCCAGGCGCAGAGTCCTCGGGGATCGGCGCACCACATGCTAATGGCATGCAAATGGAACATAATCACATGCAAATGGCCCCCCTGTGCCTTGCATGAATTATAGCCATTTGCATGTCACCTTTGAATGCTCGTGATTTTGCGCGTAGGCGCAATGGTACTAGCTACACGCGGTTGGATGCTCCACTCTGTCAACTTGCGGTGGCGCAAGTTCCACTGCACCATGCACAGTGGCTGTGGCTGGGGGGGTGATATTCAAAGGAGTTGCTCAATAGGGCAACTCCTTTGAATATCGCCCAGGACACACCCCAGCGCAACTATTTTGTGCAGCTCAAGGGCTTGCGCCTATGAATGGCGCAGTTTGAATATCCAGCCCACAGTTCCTTAAACAGAATTAACACAGTCCCAAACAAAGTCCTGGTACAGCCAGAATAATTATTTAATTTGTGCAAATGCCCCACAGTTCAGTAACCACATGTATGTACTTGCAGTCGCTGCCCAGCTTTTGCAATTATCTCAGTCCGTTTGCCTGTTGCTACTCCCAATATTTTAAACCCACTGAATGTAGCAAGCAGGCTATCACCCTAAGTCCCAATATATCTGGTGTAGCCAGGCTTTAAGCATGTATTTATTTATTTACTTTAACTTTTCCCAGAACCCTCACAGCAGTTATAAACTTATATCATTCATTTACACTTTTTCTTTACTCTTTCTTTTGGCAGCCACCGAAACAGTGCTGCCCTGAGGGCAGAAGCACCCACATGAATATTTAAAGGAATTAGAGCTGTGGCTCATTAATATTCATGAGTCCTGATCCTGACACTCTGTGGAGCTTCTTTATTATTTAAATGAACAGGCTCTCCTGATCCTTGCTGTGGTCACCGGGTACCACTTAGCAGATGGGGACACCGGGACCGCTGCACACTCTTCCGCTCGACTGCAAATAACTCGGTCGAGAGAGCAAAGGCACCATATTGTATGTGTGCAATCTCCATGGCACCAGCCATTCGAGCAGCACGGAGGTGTGGCAGGAGACTTGAGCCCCACAGGGCTGGATTTTACACAGGGGCAATTCTCTTGGGGCACATGGGATACTAAAGGACCCCCCAAAAATAGGAGGCATTCCTGGAGACACTTGGAGGAGGACAGCAAACAGGAGCTACATGAATACAGTAACCCTCCAAATTGGTAGGGTGGTTACACTCTCCCCTACCAGCAAATCTTGGCGTTAACACCAAGAGTGTGCCAAGCCTGGCACACTTAAGTAACATTAAAACATATTTCTTCTAAAACATTTAGACATTTCAACATTCTACCTAAGCACATGGTGTAAAGCATCACAACCTAGACAAATGCATACTATTCTAAGCAGCAAAATAATTTTTACACAATAGTGAGCATAAATCAGATGTTGCATACCCTGGGGACCCTTACAGTATGCACTTTTACAATTTAAATTAGATTTGGGCACAATTCCAGTTTTGGCCATGAGGAGGCATGCACTTCCCACTAACAGTTACTGAGCCAGCAGTAACCAAGCCTAGAGCAAGATTAGGCCCCAAAAGATATTTTAAACAGCTAGCTAGATGACAGCCATTTTAAGGGTCTCCATACATATAAACTTGGTGGGGGGAGGGGTCCCTGCTGGGCATGACAGGGTGTAATAGAAGATTTCAGCAGTGCCTCCAAGATGTAACCCCTAGATGGTGCTTCTCCTATGGTTATTACCCCTGCCTTGTGGGCCCATACAAGGAAGAGGCACCTGGGTTCCCAAAATTGCTTTAAAACTGGTTCTTTTCCAAGATATTACAATGACGCTGTGTTTCCACCCAGAGTTTAGCTTTAATTAAGTAGGCTAGCTTTAACCTGGTACAACCCTCTGGGATGTTGTACCCACCCCACTGTAGTCATTTGTCACCCCAACACATGACCAGATAAACATTTCCCCAAATTTCAATACCTGTTACATTTAGAGACTTGATCCTAATAATATGTTCACACCACAGAGATTCTGCAAAACAACAATAATCAATTTATTTTCAAGGGGGCAGGGTATAGGAATGGGGAAAGAAGGAAGGAATAGAGGTTATGCTGTATCAGTATCTACAATATTTACAGGCACATTTAAGGTAAGCCCCTAAATTGGTAAGGAGGTTGCACTCTACCCTTCCAGCGAATCTTGGTGTCCACGCCAAGTGTGTGCCAAGCCTGGCACACTTAAGTAACATCAACGTATATTTTTTTAAAACATTTAGACATTTCAACATTTCAACATTCTTCCTAAGCACATGGTGTAAAGCATCCTAGCCTAGACAAAAGCATACTATTCTAAGCAGCGAAATAATTTTTACACAATAGTGAGCATAAATCAGATGTTGCATACCCTGGGGACTCTTACAGTACAAGATTTTACAATTTATTTTATTTATTTCCATTATTCAGACATAACCTTTGAGCAAAATGCTCTTTTTCAAAGGTTCCACATCATGACAGGAGGACAACACAGAAAGGTAGTTATAGAGTATGGGTGCACAAGTACAGAGACAAAAAATACAAGAAATAACAGCAACTGGTCTGACTTTTTACAATTGTAAGCTATCTCATATGAGGTGAGAGCATGCAAGCAATAATACCAGACAGGGTGTGACAGGCAGCTAGACAAATCAGGGTATAATGAAATTGCCATGGCCAGAGGGGCCTTATAGCCCGAAGGACCGTATGTGCCCATTCTGCCCACCCTGAAGGGTATTGCACTTAAAAATGGGCACTGAGAAAACAAAATTGCTTAATAAAAAATGTTATAAGAATATTAGTTTAAATTTAGTTTTGTAATAAAATAGTTCCTCCGCCTATATTACAATGTGTCTTTTTTTGTGAACACACACACACACAGCACACCCTCAGTCCAGCTTCTTTGTAGACCTCAGTTGAATTTCCCTCCCGCAAACACACAGAAAGACATAAAGGATGTGATGCTTTTTTCTGTATGCTGGTATGTCTGTTGCCCCCTCCCCCCTGGGAAAATTGTTAAAAAGTCAGTCATGACAGGTTATGACAGTGGATATACTTAGAGGGAAAGCTAAGCCTGCATAAAGCGGGTGAAAGCACTAGTATCTACCCCCACAATTCTTGCCCCTTCCTACTCTGTCTGCTTCCTCACGCTGATGAGTAGTTTTTTTAAATGAGGTTGTAACCTGTAACCCCTTCCTACACAGTCACGCTCTCTAGAGGTGGTGTCCATGAGAGCAGAGATGTGGTGCCGCATGTAGCATTATTTAAAAACTTTAAATGCACCCATTTGCTCTTTGGCTGGAGTGACATATCTACATCACAGTCAGAATGGGGAGTTCTCCACTGCTGTTACCTAGGGAGAGACCCGACAGGATGTGCCCAGCAATCCCGAGAGGTTTCATGACTGGGGAGCCCCGAAGAGCACAGAGAATATCGGTCAACTGAAAATAACTCCCTGTCGTGAGGTAATAAGCTGATTTACTTCTTATTTCATTTGCTCACTAGATAGGGTGCTGTAGATGGAGTCGCTCTACTGGCTAGCGGACTTTATGAGAGCAAGAGGGGATTGGAGGTTGGGAGTGTTGATACTGCTGAAATTGAGTCGCGTTTTGTTAAACAAATGGTATTTGTGATCTCTACGGTGGTGAGAAGTGGAAAAGCTGAGGGTGGGTTCATGGAGACAATTTATGTGACAGACCTGGTTGCTCGCCAACAGACAGTTGGGGCGGGGGGCGGCCAGCTAAGTAGCTTGATCATGTGGAAAACGTTACATTTTGTCTACATTGCATTTTAAGATTTTTACTTTATGACAGGGCAGCTGCTAAGTTTGTCATCTGCTAAGCGACAGAAACAAATGGCGGACATTTGGAATGCAAGTGAGGGGTTTCATCCAACTGGAGAGCAGGCTGGGAACCAACAGCCAGGTGATGGGGCAGGCTAGACTGGCCTTTTTAATAGGTGGGCATCTATTGTCTGATAGATGCCCGCCTAGAGAAGTGTTTAAGCGAATCAGATGGCTCAAATAACTTTGCACATTTTCTAAATTGCAGTTAGTACAGCCCAAGGTACATGGTGAGTGCTGTCGGTTTAAGAAACTAATTTAGCAGGATGTAAGGCATTGTTGTTATTTCATATAAAGTCAGAGGGGGAGAGACTCAACGTAGGCTTTCACACCCTGTATGTTAATGCAGTCAAGAGGAGGCTTTGTTGTTAATTCTAGTCAAGGGTTAGGGTGGGATGGGGGGATTTCTGTGCAGGACTGACCTTGAAGGAACATACTAGAGAACAATGTGAGGGAGGACCGTACACAGAATAAGCTGGGAGAAGACAGGTGCTTTGAGACCAATCACATTTGTGCAGGGTCAGTGGCAGGTGAGGGACTTAAAACAGAGTGCTGAGTAAAGGACAGTAGATAGAAGGCTCTTCGACAGGCTGTGGCTATGAGTAGCTCAAGTTCGAAGGCTGGCAAGTGGTAGGAGGAAGTAGGAATTTAAATTCAGTGTTACTGGGCAGCAGGGTAACAAACTGGAGAATGCAGCCCAGGACCAGGCTGACTCCAAGCTACTGTGTGATAGTGCTACAGGTTACTTGCAGCTACAGACCTCAGCCTTGGCCAGGCAACATCTTAGTTCCACCTTGAAGACGGGGAGGTTGTTAATGAGTAAAGGGTGTGCTGGGATCTCATTTAGCCAAGAAGGAGCCCTGTATGCAAAGGACCATTGGCCAAGCACCGTTTTTCTGAGGGAGATGGCAAGTGGGCAATGAGTCTGCCCTGTAGTGCAGTACCCAGATCTACCTCACTGGAGCAGTTCTTTGAAGGACAATGGAACTTTACCTAGGAGAGATTTCATGCCAAGCAGGCACATTTGGTATTTGATTCTGCTGGCAAGACTAAGCCAGTTAGTGCGCTCATAGAGGGAGCAGGTGTGTAGGAGATTATCAGCTCCTAGAGCCTGCCTGAAGGTCTTGTTGAGGGCCGTGCTTACTCATTTTAGTGCAGTGTTGGATGCCGACCCATGAACCAAGAGTCCGCAGTCAATAACAGACAATTTAAAATTAGATTTGGGCGCAATTCCATTTTTGGCCACGAGGGGGCATGCACTCCTCATGAACAGTTACTGAACCAGCAGTAACCGAGCCTAGAGCAAGACTTTGCCCCAAAAGACATTTTAAACAACTAGCTAGATGGCAGTCATTTTAAGGGTCTCCATACATATAAACTTGGGGGGGGGGGGGTCCATGCTGGGCATGACATGGCGTAACAGAAGATTCCAGCAGTGACTCCAAGATGTAACCCCTAGGTGATGTGATTCCTAAGGTTACTATCCCTGCCTTGTGGGCACATACAAGGTTCCCAAAATTGCTTTAAAACTGGTTCTTTTCCAAGATATTACAATGACACGGTGCCTCCACCTAGAGTTTAATTTTAGTTAAGTAGGCTAGCTCTAACCTGGTACACCCTCCTGGGATGATGTATCCACCCACTGTAGTCATTTGCCACCCCAACACATGACCCAATAAGCATTGCCCCAAATTTCAATACCTGTCACATTTTTTTTTTTTATTTAGTTGTTTAACCAGGTATAGCAGACTAAGCTGAAAGCTTTTTTACAGGAGCGACCTGGGAGCACAAGGAGGTTAAGTGACTTGCTCAGGGTCACACAGTATGCAAGTGGAAGCTGTGGGATTCAAACCCAGGTCTGGTCTGCTGGATGTCACCAAATTTGCAGCTCAGAGCCTTAGACCACTGCGCTATACTGCCTTATTAGACTTGATCCTAATAATATGCTCACACCACAGAGATTCTGCAAAGCAACAACAACTGATTTATTTACTGGGGGACAGGGCTTAGAAATGGGGAAAGAAGGAATAGAGGTTATGCAAGCGTTCAACCTTAACACATGTTTACTAGCCCAGGACATAGTGCAGATAGCCTCAGACTAGTGCAGATGCCTCCCTACCTGTCCGTTTGGGCTAGTGCAGTTTTCATCCGATGATCCTGTTCAGTTCTCCTGTTCTGAGTGCTAGCAGTGTAACTCTGCAAAAGTGTACCGAGCCCCTGGAGCCCTGATCAGTCACAAGTCAGCCAAACTACTGGAGGGAGACCTGAAAGACCAGTACTTCCAGAGTTTCCTTGCGGGGGGCCGGGGGTTCTCTAAGAGGGTAGTCTATTGGCCAGCAAAGTTTTCACTGCATTGTATGGTGGCATTCTATTGGCCAGCCCTGTATTTTGGAACTGGCAGGGAGGGGGAGGTGGTGACTGTGGGAACTGCTCCTGGAGCTCCGAGAGGCTGATGTCACAGGGAGGTCCCCAAAGAATGCTTTAGCAGCAGGCGGGAGTAGAGGCAGGAATTCAGATGAGCGCAGTGATGACTCTATGTATGGGCAGGTACAGCACAAGGCTGAGGACATGATTGGTCCTTTTTGTGAGTTTGCAGTGGTCATGGGCAGCAAGCGGGGGTCGGGTTGGGCTTTATTGCTCAGCAATGGGGGATATAAGCAGCGCATTTTGAAGAGGAAAAGCATGGAAGATTTGAAAACCAACCGGAAGTGTTGAAGAGAAGTGTTACGGCATGGTGTTCGGCGGCGTGGTGTTTGGTGGCATGGTGTTCGGCATCTCAGAGGAGTGTGCAGCTCAGCATTGAAGATTTGCTGTTGTTGAGGGTTACGTCTTTCAGAATTGTTTGGAGTGTGGTTCAAGGCAGTGGACAGAGTCAGACTTGTGGGACTTCGGAAGGAACAGTGGTGGTCACGATGCTACCCTCAGGTAGGAAGATTCCAAGGCTGTGTGGGGGCAGGGGGTGTCTGTGCCTTTTTCTGAGTCTGCTATCTATATTCAGAAAACATTACAAACCTGGGTTTCCTCTGTTTGCTGTTAAATCTTACAACTTACTTGCACTTAAGTAAATATGACCCAGTAACTGCAAAAGGGGGGGGGTACAGAGTGCAACATTCTTCAGTGTTTTCTGTGTTCTCTGTTCTGTTGTCCATACATTGCCTATTTATTTGCTTATTTGCCTCATTGCTTGCAAAAATGTGTGTGGGTGAGGGGTGGGGGGAATGTCTGTGCCTTCTTCTGAGTTTTGCTGGCTGTGGGCTGAAAAATGTTCAGTGGCTTACCCCTTACTGTGTGCTTTATTCAAGCTGTGTTTCCTCAGTTAACCAGTTTACTGCTGAATTGGACTTGCAAGTGCATGAAGACCCAGTATCTGCAAAGGGAGGGGCAGGGCTGAGTACACACTGTAAAGACTGTGTCTAAGTTAAGAGTGTAAGTGTCCCTTTAGAGATTTTTCATGGATGTGCAGTTTAGACGAAATGAAAGGTTTAGACCTCAGCTCAACATGCGAAATGACATAATGCAGCATCCTCATGTGGCAGTCCTTGAAAGGGACATTATTGGGGGGTGGGGGGGTACAAGTTTTCTGTAGGGAGCAGATTTTTCTATATTTATTTCAGTCACTGAATGCTTATCTTTTGAAAGAACTGGTCATTTTGTGTGTTTTCATCATTATATAAATGTAAATAAAGTTTTATCTGTGCTGCTTTCATCATTTATTCATTGTGTTGTGGGTCAGAAGCACATGGTAACTTTGAGTGCAGACTAGTGCAAATCACTGCATACTAGTGCAATTTTAGACTGACTTGTCTTGCTGGCTAGTGCCAAAAAAACTTAGGGTCAACCCCTGAGTTATGCTGTATCAATAATTACAATATTTACTGTACAAACAAACCAGATGTTTAGATTTGTGCTGGTGAAAACCCTCCAGCTGGGTAGATATTCTGCATGTTAAACTATATAGTGTAGCAACATTCAAAATGACCAGAGCACTGGCTATCTGACAAACTGCATAAAATCAGATTGCACAAAAATATTATTCTGCCCACACTGGTACCAGTCCCCACAGTAGGTAGGAGCCCCATAATCCCTACCTTAAATCTGGGTACCCAGTTTCCAGAGTCCATTTAGGGTGCAGGACTGATGGATGGTGCAGCTGTACATTCTTCAACTAAACTAAGAAGGATTTAAAGCTTGGACTTGAAGGCATTAAGCACCTGAACTATGTGTAGTCATTTGAAAGGGTGCAGGGGAGGGTCTGCATTTTGTAGGCTGAACAATGTCAGAGTAACCAGCCGGTTACATGGGTTTTGAATTAGATTATTCTGCCCTGAACAACCAGCTCATATTGAGATTCCTGGCACATTCAGTGCATTTATAAATTCAAACACATTCAGCACATTTATAGAAGCGGTAAATCCTTCAGCCGGGGGCCAGCATGGCCACCATGGTCCCTTCTTGCTTGAATCTGAGGGTACTTATTCCCGAAGGCTAGGGTAACCCGGTTCTCATATTTCGTATCTGGACAAATTGCTTGATTAATACCATTTCAGTACTTGGGTGACTTGAATATTTAAAGCAGTCATTGCAGCTCAAAACTTTCAATGTCTCAGTACCCCGTGGCAAATGTCTGATGTTTACAGCTCAATAGGACATGCTTACCAAATATCAATTAAGTACTGGACTTTCCAGGCAAAATTAGGATGAGCCCTGGTTCTGAGTTCTCCCCTTCCAGTCCTGTAGGCTCCATAGCAAATAAACATGTCATCACGTTTTTATTTAAACGCATTTAGATCCACCTGTGCTGGGCACGATTGAGTGCAGCAGATGCCAAGTGCAGACCACACAAACAGGTTTGAACAGCAATCAGTCTGTAAGGCATTGGCAGCCACAGTAAGCATTTCTTTCCTTCTTGCATGGGGGGGGTACAAGAGTACTCATTCAGGCTCCTCATGGTATGGATCTCCATCATAAAGGCTCCTGAAGTCTTCAATTCTCTCACCACTGAAGCACACTCAGCGCTCTCACCACAGACTTGACATCAAGTTGCAGGTCCACATTCTTTCCCGGCGTGGGAGGGATGGGCTAGCACCTGGAGGACATTTCTCTGGCAAGTCACAGGGTAGCAGGTTTTTCTTTAACTAATTTACTTTAACTTTTGCAGGCAGACTTCTGGTTCCGCTCTGGAGAAAGAAAGCAGCTAAACGAGGAGCTCCTGACTGACTCTGTAACCAAACCTCCAAACACCTACAAAAAATATTCTGCAACCATACCAAATGTCAGACGGAGGTTCCCAGAGGGAGAGGGGCTCACAAAATCAACCCCAAAGTTCGTGAACTGAAAGAGGTGGCAGCGAATCTAAATCTACCTCTCCGACCCACAGGGGCAATTTGCCACACAAGCAGGTCTCCAGACGTTGACTTGACACCCTACTCAGGGAACTTAAAGAGATGAAGGCCGAAAACAGAAGCACGTTCTCTAATTTGAACCAAAACCTTTCCCATGTAGAGAGGAGTCCAGGAGGCAGAGGATCGAATCTTCCAATCCGAAGATAGTTTGCTTCACCTGGGTCGGACAGTCTACGCACTATGCGGGTATACGATATACACAGAACAAAAGTGCATAGATCTTGAGAGTCACTCGAAGCGAGATAACATATGCCTTTATGATTTAAAAGAAAGCACAGAAACAGGTGCCATGACAGACTTACTTGTGGACCTACTGAGAGACATACTCGATCTTCCTCAGGGCTACAAATTGAAAATTGAAACTGGCCCATAGAGCACTGGCCCCAAAGCCCAAGGATCCCAAGGCATGGCCTCGCTCAATAATAGTCAAGTTCCACAGCTACCGAACGAAGGAAGACATCCTAAGGAGAGTGTGGCAGAAAAGGGAGGTGAAGTATTTGGATTCAAGACTGTTCTTTGACCATGACTACCCCGTAATTCAGAGGCAACATCTGGAATATAGCAGTATGATAAAAATTCTCCATTCCAGTCAAATTTGGATCCAGACTCCATACCCAGCCCACCTCTGGGTATTTTGGAAGGAGGGCACTGAAATTTATGACACTCCCCAAGTGGCGAAGGAAGCAATGGTTAAAAGGGGCTTTAATCTACAGGACCAGCAACGCATTCCTCCCCAGAAAAGAAAAGGGTCTAACAATGACTGGCAGCTGGCAACTCTGCGAAAGTCCAAGATATCAACCACCAACTCTACTTCTGAGACCATCCAGCAGCTTAAAAATCTGCTCACAAAACTCCCCGGTTTTTCCGAAGAAGACTTAGCTGACATGGAGGACTGAAAGCAACATCTGGGCTCTCACCTCACGAGTCACAAGGTGGTAAGTACTTGCATAGGCCTGTAGTTACACCAGGCCCTGATTTACCTACGTGAACTGCCATCCCTGACAATCTCGGTGGAAACGTAGATTTGTCTTCCCACTTGGGCTGTTGTCTCCCTAGGTGTAGCACAAAAAAAACTTGCAGAGGACTGGAAGGGAATGGAGAGGGCAATATCTGTATCACCACCTGTTTTCTCTCTCTCAAACAATCCTCCTCAAAAAGAACATTGGAATTTAAGATCTGAATGGCAAAGTAAATGTATTGTACACTTGCAAGGACATGAATTGAGGGAAACCTAGGATGTTTTTTTTTTTTCCTCTTATTTGGAATCCAGACCATGTCTACATCAGAAGTGCTGTGCCTGGGTTTTTGAGGGGTGGGTGGGGGTGATTGGACTGATGGGGAGAGGGATTGAGACCATTGATGGGAAGATAATGCAGAGAAGCCTAATTCAAACAGCACTGCATATCATATTCCATCTATTCTGAACCCTGAGGTTAAGAGATGGGATTCCCCCTTGACAACCCCTATTTTCTCCGATAGTACTTGTATCAGGAGACACCCATGGACTCCCCGAGTCTCGGTGCTGGAGCAGGACCAGGGGCTTCCCCCGGCACCTTTCTTTAAGATCTGTTATATCTTACTTCCTCTTCAACTATAACTCCTCCATGCATTAGATACGTCCCTGCCATCTATCTATACTTATACCTATTAGCGTCTCCCTCAATAAATAGTCTGCAGTGAGGGACAGGATGAGGGATTTTCTCTCGGTCCAAGTCCCTATACGATGGACCTCAACTATGCTTACTGTAAAACAAAGTTAGACCAGGGCTTGTCCTTTTTCTCCTTTGGGATAACTCTTTATGGAGCTGACTGAAATATCAGCTCAGGAAGGCAGCACCCCTAACCGGGGGTGCCGAAGTGTAACCCTCCACCTACCAATAACACCAGGGTGGGTTCAGAGGACACTATGGATAAGTGACCTCCGACCTTGGAAGCAACTGAACAAACCTTGTATAAAGTTTGCCCAGTTGGCACAAAGTTTACTGTTCTTGTAAATGCCAGCAGCATTTTTTTTTTTTACTAAAACAGTGTTATTTAAGTGTGGTTTGCGAGCAGTAAAGGGAGACCCTGTACCCCACTATTTTAAGTGTTTGCCAGGTTCACTCGAGCGGAACCTACTTAAAAATTCCCATGGGTTATACAGTATGCTGTTATAATATATATGGACTGTCTAGTCCAGTAAAAAGGTCTAAAGTACTATCCTACCTCAAGAAATCTGGAGCAGATATTTCTCTCCTTCAGGAGACCCACCTCTCTCCAGTAGAGCATAAAAAGTAAGAAACAATGGGCTACTCCCACGTGGTGACATCTTCCTTTAGGAAAGGCTGGAGAAAAGGAATGGCTATCCTGATACCCTCTAGAGTTCCCTTCGAGTGTACTGCTACATTTTCTGATAAAGATGGTAAATATGCACTTCTAACGGGTAAATTAAATGGGACACTGGTAACAATAGCCTCTGTTTATTTCCCCCCAAATACCAATTTCTGCACCTATAGATCTTTCTTACTTCTGTTGTCACAATGGGCTGAGGGGTGGTTATAAGGGGTGGAGCCTTGAATATAGGCTTTGCTAGGAATACTAGGCAGGGCATGACACTTAAGTGACAGGATAGGAGGGTGGTGAAAGATGTTGCAGCCCTGTTAAAGGATTTGGGTTTCATGGACTCTGGGAAATTCCTTAATGGAAGTACCAAACGTACTTTTTTCTGTCAAGCCCATTCCTCTTACTGCACCCTACATTACATTTACCTCTTCCAAGAACACCTCAGCTATGCACAGAAAGCATGGGTGGGTGACGTTATTCTTTCTGACCATGCCCCCATATTTCTCAAGATCAGCCTCAGAGAATTCTAGAGAAATACTTTTTGGTGACTAAACCTCTCCCTTTTAAGGGATAAAGAACATATCCAACAACTTGAGGACACTATTGCGCAGGCAATCATAGATAATGATGCCCCAACTATAAGTCCCTCAATACTATGGGACACTATAAAGGCAATCTATAGGGGCAAGGGTATAGAAATTTCTTCCAGAAATAAAAAGAAAAGAAATCAGAAAAGACAAGATTTAACAACCCTAATTAGGGAAATGGAAGATCAACAGAAATCACAATATTCTCCGCGACTTGCAAAGGAACTCAGATCTCTTAGAAAAGAACTGAATTATTTTCTTGATTATTATGTGGAACAAAAACTACTGTTTGTATGGCAGAAATATTATGATGGGGGCCCAAGGTCCCTCAAACTCCTGGCAAGTCGACTTAGAGCTCAGAGGGACAAGGTAACAATAAGTACTATATGGGATGATAAAACAGGTCAACTCCAATACTTTCTTAGAGAGATATTGGAAACTTTCTTAGAATATTGTAAACAGCTCTACCCCTGTTCCCAACAGCCATCCCAGCAGGAAATATCCTCTTTTATGGAGAAAACAGATCTTCCTAACCTCCACCAAAACCATATTAAAGAGTTAATGTCCCCCATTAACAACTTAGAAATCCAAAGCCAAATCAGTTCCCTCGAAACAGAGAAATGTCCAGGCATCGACTGTCTCCTGGGAGAATTTTACAAAGCTTTTATACCAGAGTTAACCCCCATCCTCCTAAAATTATTTCTATATGTATCCTTCCCTAGCGGCATAGTACCCCTCCAGGAATTACACCATTATTTCTGTAATCCACAAACCAGATAAAGACCCCATACATTGCTCCTCCTACCATCCCATATCTGTATTAAATACCGACTATAAATTGATGGCAGCAGTCCTCGCTGACCGGGTAAAACAATTCTCCTCCTCCCTGATCCATCAGGACCAATGTGGCTTTATACCTGAACATCAAGCGTCTGATAATATTAGACGTAGTACATACCTAATTGACCTTATCCAAAAACAAAACACCCCAGCACTTTTTATAAGTCTAGATGCTGAAAAAAGCATTCAATAAGGTCTCTTGGTCCTTTCTTAAACAGGTACTTATAAAATTTGGCTTCCCCGAACAATTTATAGAAACGATATTTAAATTTTACCGCAAACTCCAAGGCTTAATTAGGTTAAATGGTCATATTTCCAAAAGTTTCCCACTGCAAAGGGGAACACGCCAGGGCTGCCCCCTTTCCCTCCTTTTTATTTGCCCTCTATAGTGAGCCCCTAGCCCAACTAATTCGACAAACCCCAGAAATCCAAGGTATAACTATAACAGGAATGTAACATAACTTGCCTTATTTGCAGACAATGTATCAATCTACATGACCAACCCAAACACCTCCCTACCAGCCCTTTTCTATCTTCTGTCCCTATTCTCTACATTGTCTGGATATGTTTTAAATACTATAAAAACTGAGGCATTAGCAATTAATTACACTCCCCAATCTGATATGCAACATCTATACCCCTTTAAGTGGAATCTTCCCATTATAAAATACCTGAGGGTTAGGATCCCAGTATATCTTTCTTTGTTATTTAAGCTAAACTACTCCCCTCTAATAACAACCCTAAAAACTGACATGAGACGCTGGCGTGCACTTTCTCTCTCTGTTTACGCCCGAACGCAGGCCTTAAAAATAAACGCACTGCCTAGACGCCTTTACTTTTTTCAATCCATACCCTGTATGATAACAAAACAGGAGCTTCTACATTGGCAAAAATTATTTATATCCTTTGTCTGGCAGAATAGAAAACCCTGGCTCAGAAGACAAGTTATATTCCTGCCTAAGGCAGTAGGAGGCGTGGAACTTCCAAATCTAGCTTACTACTGGCAAGACTCTCAAATGCTGTTAGCATTACTATGGGGGAATTTTACATATAAGACCCACTGGAAAAAAACTGACCTCACTAGACCCACGAAGTACCCCCTACCACTCTCCTTATTCAACCCTTCCTACTTAAAAATAATAACCCCAAGACTTCCTGAAGTGGTAACTCCCATCCTAGAGGGCTGGAGCCGGGGAACTTGCAGAAGAAGGGTAAGTTCTCATTTTTGGAAATATACCTGGTTTTCTTCAAACCCAGATTTTATACCGGCCAAGGTTGGTCCTTGGCATGCCCTGCAGGTCTCCAGAGACTTTGTAGCTCCCCTGGCAACTATTGAGACAAGACCCCATTGTATCTTTCGAGGAGGCTAGAATCAGATTCCGGTGGCGAGCTAGTGATCAACTTCACTATTATCAAATTAAGGACTATATTCTCCTAAATGAGAGGAGACTATCAGCCCGCTTTTAGCTATTGGAGGATAACTGGCCCTTTGTGGCTATCTGGTCCTCCCAAGCAGGAGAACATGCCATATCTCTCATATTCAAATCTGTGATAGGCCAACAAGCACATGAAGCTGAGAGACTCAAAACAAGCTGGGAAAAGGACCTCCAATTGGCAATACGCCAGGAGTCCTGGCCCAGAATATGGCAGAGTACATGGTCCACTATCTCCTCTCCTACATCGAGAGAATTCACTGGAAAGTCAGGCCTTGGTTTTTCTTAGTTCCCCATGTCCTAGCTAGAAGAAACCCCTCCCTCTCTTCGTCATGCTGGAGGAAGTGTGGGTCCCCAACTGCCTTCTAAACCCATGTATTCTATAATTGCCTAGCCTTAGAATCCTTCTGGCATGAGATCACTCAACATATAAGAAACATCTTGACTTAACAGAGTCCCTGACCCCAATTAACTTGCTCTTGGGACTCCCCCCTGCTTCATTGAAGAGGAGAAAAGCCAAATATCTGAGGTCTGTATTTCTGACAGCAACCTACAAAACAATAACCAAGAAATGGTTGCAAGAGGCCTCTCTTACAGTAGCTGAATGGAAAACTATTATCTCACACATAGAGGGATATGAACAAATGACCTTCAATCTACAAAACAGACAAGAGGCATTTAACAGATGGGCAAGGTGGGATATGTACCAGGCTTCTCTCCCATCTTGATGTAGGTGAATTACTTTTCTCTGAGTGGTTATTTACTTAAGTAACACTCTGAGGGTTCCCCCTAGCTGCTAATAAGTGTAAACCTAAAATAATCATACCTAGTAAACCTTTGTTGTACACTACCATCATTTGTAATAGTAAAGATACAAAAACTTTGGCTGGCTATTCAATTTGTGTTTAGTTATAACTAACTTTTAATGTTTATGAAGATTTACTTTTTTGTATTTCCCTTTTTATTAACTGCAGTCTTCCTTCTAATGGATATAAGGAAACAGAAATCTCCAACCTGTATTTGATTTTAATATGTCTTACATCAAATGATTAATACTGTATATGGTATGGGACTTTTATAGTAGTAGACAGTCTTATGAAGGAAATCAAATGCTGTTCTGTTTGTACCTTTATTTTATTATTAACAATACATTGTACAGTTCATTACCAAGAATGTAATTCCACTTGTAACAGTTACAGTTGTATGAGAAAAATTATTTTCATATAAAGAAGTATAAAAAAAAATAACTTTTGCAGGCAAAGAAGACAAAAAAAAAAAACTCCTGGGTGGAGGGGCTTGCACTGGATCACTAGGTCCAGTTGCATTGCTGGGGACCTGAGCCCCGAACTCTGTGGAGGGCTCCTGCTCAAATCTGGGAATCTGCTGAAAACACAGTCTTTCATGTGGCTGTCCTGAGGCCCCCTATTGGCTGCTTTGCCCCGACTGGCTGGAATGCTTGTCAATCAGAAAAACAAATTATTCATTAAGCCTCCTCGATGCACAGTTGGATGGCTGTTTTGGTGCCTGAATTAAGTCCCTGCAGTTTACCCATGAGCACTAGGAGGTTTCCCATGAGCTCTGGCAAAAGATCCCACACGTCCTGGCTTAACAATCTAGCTTTCTGATTGGCTGTGGCTGCTCTGTAATGGCTGCTGAACACACAGTTCCTTAAACAGAATTAACACAGTCCCAAACAAAGTTTCAATGCAGCCAGAATAACCATTTAATTTGCCCAAATGCCCCACAGTTCTGAAGTCACATGTGTGTCCTTGCAGTCACTACCCAGCTTTTGCAATTATCTCAGCCCATTTGCCTGTCACTGCTGCCAATGTTTTAAACCTGCCGACTGCAGCAGGCAGGCTGTCACTCTAAGACCCAATATATCTGGTGCAGCCAGGTGTTAAGCATTTATTTATTTATTTATTTGAAACTTTTCCCAGAACCCTCACAGCAGTTGCACAATTTATTTACACGTTTTCTTTACTCTTTCTTTCAGCAGCCACCAAAACACTGCTTTCCTGAGAGCAGAAGCACTCGCATGAATATTTAAAGGAACCGTGGCTCTGACTCATTAATATTCATGAGCCCTGATCCTGACACTCTGTGGAGCTTCTTTATTATTTAAGTAAATGGGATCTCCTGGCTCTTGTTGTGGTCACCAGTTCCCACTTAACTGATGGGGACACCAGGACCGCTGGACACTCTCCTGCTTGACCACAAATAACGTGGTCGGGAGATCAAAGGCGCCACACTGTGCATGTGTGATCTCTGTGGCACCGGAGGTGCTGCTCGAACAGCAGGAAGGCGTGGCTGGAGACTTGAGCCCTGCAGAGCTGGATTTTACACTGGGGCAATTCTTTTGGGGGTACCAGGGGCACTAAAGGACCTGAGGGACCAAAAAAAAAATAGGAGGCATTCCTGGAGATGCTTGGAGGAGGAGAGCAAACAAGATCTATGGGCATAAGGTAAGCCCCCAAATTGGTATGGGGGGGGGGTTACACACAAAAATATGCTATACATGGTAAACAAGGCAACCCCTGTAAAGCACAATGTACCCCCATTGGCACAATATTAAGCCAGATTATCAGTACACCAGTAGGACAGCATTTTTCCCCAATAAGACCATTCCCTCTCATTCCTGTCTGTTCTAATACTAAAAGGTAACTGGCAAAACACACAGTACAGAAGGACATAAGAATTAAAATATATCAAATAATTGAACTTGAACTGTAATGGGTACAACTGGGATACTGGATTTATGACACACTGGAAAACTTTAATACTGTATATATGTTTTTTTCTATTTTTTTCCTGTGGCCCCACCCCTCACCCTGCACTTTTTATATCTCAGGTCATTACTATCCCATGTTCCTGTCAGGATACCTTTCAGATTAACATTTCAAGGCATCCATTTAGTCTCTTTTATGAATATCTTATCACTTCCTGCTAAACATCCACCACGGCTATAGACCTGTTCCTATTCATTGTCTACCCACCCTTCTAGTCCTTTTATGTCTTCGCACTATCCGTTCATAAATTCTTTTGAAACAATGCATTGTAGTGTATACAACTTCTGCTTCTTTTGCTTAGTTTTCTATTGTGCCTGACAAAGGCACCTGTTGGGGTCCAAAAGCTTGTGCACTAAACCATCTATGTACATATACATTGCTCCAATAAAAGGTATCAAGCTATCCAGAAGTCCTGTTTTCCATAGATCAATACTGCTAAAATCTCTGTTTATTGAATTTAAACAAACTGTACAACATGAGGATTGACTTAAATACAGGGGGCTCTTTTTTCAAACTGGCCCTTAGATCGATGAATGCTGCAGCAAACAGTTTGCACTGAATCCCAGTGTTTCTGGGACCCTGTACCAGATTTTGGTAGGGGAGGGGCCCCGGTGCCAAACTCTCCACAGTTGCTGCAACCTCCCTGTGCATCAAGTAAATTGTGCACAGGAGGGGTTTGTCAGAGGGTGCTGCATGCGGTCATGGATTAACTATCCCACAGCACACCCAGTGTGTAGCAGAGGGGCAGGCAGGTGTCCCAGGTAGCAGACATGGGCTACCATGTCTGGGTGGGGACAACAACAGGATGGCAGATGGGGAGGGGTGTACAGTGATGAGACCCATGAAACACACATAGATGCTGATGAGTGCTTACCTGTAGCAAGCCCTGTCCTATCAGCTCCTGCATTGGCGGACCACAGGCACAGTTGCCAGATGGCATGAAAGATGGTGTCTGGTCATGGGCAGCCTCTACAACAAGATGGTAGCCATGAGTTTGCCCATGTTGGAGTGAACATGGTCAATGACCCATTGGACGGAAGAGGAGGTGTAGTGGTTACAGCAGACATTGGATTTTTACAGGGTGAAAAAGCCTGAGATGGAATAAAAGTGGACAAGTTGTCTCCTCACTATCCTATAAAAGACCTTGGAAAGGAATGGTAGGAGGGGAGTAGTTGGAGGGAGCATCTGCAGGACCACCTTTGTGGATGGTGATGACTAACACATAGTCTGGACGTGCGGTAGTCAGCGTACACGACAGGGGACAGAGTGCAAACATATGTATGGTGTGGGCAGTACTTGGTCGCAAGTCTTTGGTCCACTGCTTTTGTGTTTCTCAAGGATGCCTACTAGTTCAAGCACCAGACAAGCCCATGCTGCTGCCTAGCACTGTCTGCAAGAGTGGCGCATGGGCTGTTAGGCTAGCTTTTGGCTGGGTTTAAGCCCTAGTGGGTCTGACCAACTTCCAGAATCCTGAAGACAGGGATTCTACAGCTTCATCTGCTGCAAGCCCCCTACTGCCCTAGCACACAGGGTCCCAGTTTGCCGTAGTCAGCATATACAAATCAGGAAATCCACAACTTTTAAGGCAGAGTGCCCATTGCATCAATTCCCTTTGATGTGGGCACCATGCTCCAATTTTGTTGCTTTGAAAATCGAGTGCATGGAGTCAAGGAAAGTACAAAATGAGACGAGAAATCAGAAAATCTGCTACTTTAAGTTACAAGTGTATATATTAGATAATTCAAGAGTAATCTGTGCAGCAATCCCCTCAATGGTCAAATCTGGGTTGTAACTGAATACAATATCAGGGAAGCCCCAAAATATTGCTGATCCTTTGACACCCCAAATTAGGAGTGTTGGCCCTGATGGGCTAGTCCATACAGTTGAATGCCAGATTACTCTCCTATCCATTCAGAACTTTTTATCCATGCCCGACGTTTCAGATGTTTTATTAACCACACAGACAATTCCCTCTGTTTGCAAACTCAAAACGGTCACACCTGTGTTTAAAGGGACAATCAATCCGTGATTGGATATAATGTTTATTTGTATTTTTTCTCCACTAAGCCAATTTCTGGAAAAAATTGTCTCTGCTCATGTTAATGAGTACTCCAACAAGTATAACTTACTGTATTTGAGAAAAAACAGCATGACTTTAGGCAAGGATATTGTACCAGTACTCGACAAAAATGTTATTAAAAATATAATAAACAAAATTATATTAAAGTCATATGAGCTATTACGCTCATTTACACTCCCATAATTGGCATGTTTATCGTATACAGTTACATTATAATAAATGCAGTGCAGTAGTTGGTGAGAACATACACAAACACATAATCATATTATGCATTATATAAGCATACTTCAGTACTATCTAATGCATAAATAAAAGAACAAAGCTAGAGAAAATCAAGACATTAATGACAGTAAATGGCAGGTAATTAACTTTTGCAGCCACAGGCCTTTTAGTCCCTCAACACTAGCTAGTGTAGGACATTATTAAGGGACATGGGGTCTCCAAACTTGCAGATGCAGGGATAATGGTAAGGGAGTTCCAGAACTGTGGGACATTAACCAAAAAGTTATCCCTGCCGTTAATGGTGAGGGCACATGGGATGACAAATTTGATACCCCCTGCAGACCCAGTTCCATCTTGATCTCCTTGACTTGCAGGAGGTCAGATATATAATTCTGGACTTTATTTCTGCATCAATGTTATTAATTAATAGGGAGGACTGGAGTGGGCCCGAACCAACCCCACTGTGGGACCCCATTTTCGACAGGCTTAAGGTCTGATTTTGTCCCACAAAAATATATCATCTGTTTCCTTTCCCCTAGATAGCTGGCAAGCCATCTAGTTACCTTACCTTGAAAATGCACCCCCACCCAGTCTGTCCAGTAGTAAGGAGGGCATGGTTGATCATGACAAAGACCCTGGAGAGGTCTACAAACACAGCCCCAACCATGCATCCCCTGTTTATGGCAATCCAGATGTCATTTGCCACTTACAGGATTACAGTGATAGAGCTGTGGTCAGCTCTAAATCATGACTTTTTTTTTTTTTGCAGTTTAACCAGGGGAGGCACACTAAGTTGATAGCTTGGTTACAGGTGCAACCTGGGAGCACAGAAAAGTTAAGTGACTTGCTTAGGGTCATATAGTGTGCACATGGGGGCTGTGGGATTCAAACCCAGGCCTCCAGATTTACAGGGCAGAGCCTTAGCTCACTGCACTATACTGCCTGTTTTATGTTCAGCAAATTTCTTTTTATCTAAATAACTAGTCATTTGTCTAACCACTAACCTCTCCAGAACCTTCGACATGATCAGTAGTAGTGAGATAAGCCTATAGTTTGACAGAACATTTATGGCCCATCCCCAAAGACAGGTGAAACTTTTGCTATCTTCTACCCACCTGGAAAAGTGCTTGTTACAATGCGAAAATTAAAGTATATTACTGTCTGAGGTGCACCGTGAAAGCATTTACTGGACCATCTGCCAGAAATTATTAAAAGCATTACTAATTACTTTAGCATTATTACTGATGCTACTTCCAACTTCAAAAGACAGGGTAATTCACTATTTGTGTTACCAGTTAGTTTCTTAAATGTTTTCCAGAAATTATGGAGTCACTAGCCCCTTCAAATTTCTTTTCAAAGAACTGATTTTTAACCCTCCTCACCTCTTTATTATGATTATTTTAATAGTTCTAAGTTTGTTCCAGGCTGCAATGTTATTTAGCGAACTAGCATTTTCCCAGAAGGCAGGGCAATTCACTACTTGTATTACCATTTAGTTTCTTAAAGGGACACTGTCAACCTGTTTTTCATCATATTATTTCTAGTTAAAAACTTACATTTTATGATTGCCTACCTTCTCTAAAATTCATTGATGTTACTGTTTGTTTTGCCTGTCTCCTTGTTTAGTAGAACTGAAATGCATGTTAATGTATATTCATAAACAACCATGTTTTGTTTGCAATCCTTAATCTATTCTTACTACATACTTACTGAGCATTAGAAACACACCCAAACAGTGCAGTCACTCATGAGGCAGTAGCCACATAAACTCCCATTGCATCATGAGAGGCTAGACTGTGTTGTGGGTGTTCCCAAGTCCAGGCACAATGCAGTTAGAGCTGATCAAGGAATGTAAGTAAACCTGTGTTGGTGTGGTAACACCAGTATGGCGGGCAGTCGGTTTTTTACTTTTTTAAAGAAAATAGGAGTCAGAATCAAACTAACAGCTATGTCGGCAATATTTACAGAACATTCACAATCATAAAATGTGTTTTTTTAAACTAGGGCCACTTTGAGACCTAAGGGGTTGACAGTGTTCCTTTAAGTGTTTTCCAGAAATTATTGACTCACTGTCCCCTTCAAGTTTCTTTTTAAAGACCTGATTTTTAACCCTCCTTACCTCTTTATCATAATTATTTTAATAGCTCAAAATGTGTTTGTTGCAATGTTATTTAGTGACCTAGCATTTCCCACAACTTGTCACATTGCTTCTGCTATACAACTGTAACTATTCTTTGTTATATCATGGGGACCTAGCATGCTTACTTTTCCTGCATTTAATAAGGGTGTGTCTATTACAGACCTAGCTAAATTCGGTCTGGAAATATTTCCAAGTCCCATCAATGGAGGGAATCATCTCTCACCTGTCTAAGTATCCACATCCCCTATAAAAGAATGATAGTCAAACCTTCTAAAATGTCTGAAATAAAAGTATGGTCCTGTTTTTCAACCATTTTCTCTTCATTGTATGGAAAACACCTTGATGGTCTGAAAAACTATCTGGCAACACTCTTGAGTACAGAATTAAATCCAGTTGACATACTGTATACGAATATGGTCTAACACTGTGGATTTAGATGGGTTCAAGAAATTAATCTCAGCTCTGTCTAGAATCAGTTGTTCCAGGCCAATTTGTTTGGTTGCATTTCTTATTAAGTTTGTCTCTCCAACTTAATTCCAGGAGAAGTTGAAGTCACCAATACAAATAATATCATGTAAGTCTACGTAAAGGGAGCACATTTTCTAACTGCACTGTCCCATGTGCAGTAGATTATTCTTTGGAGGGTGGCCACAACTGGCCAGACACATTGGTCTGGAATATGACAGTTTTATCTCAGCTATCATTATTTCAAAGCCATCATATGAAACATTTAGAGGATGTAAGTCAGTCCAATGCTCTACATACAAAACTATGCCCCCTTCCCCGTTTGTTAATTCGGTCATTCCTGAACACTTGGTAGGCATTCCTTTTGACATGAAAGCTGTTGTAGTGCCTGGCCCTGCCACCACAGTGATGCATGGCCATTGGTATACCTCTGTACCCCTTCACCTATGGAGACATCAGTACAACATAAAGCAGTTATTACCTGCCACTAAGGGGTTCAAGGTTGCAAGTTCAGTGTATATAGCAGACGTATTCTCTGTCACTGACTAGAAGGAGCCGAGAGGTGCTGGATAGAAAAGGGTCAGCTCAGCATTGCCTTGTACTGCCTTGGTCAGTGAGGTACTGTTGGGAGGTCAGTATTTTGGGGGGCAGAATGGTCAGTTGTGGCGGGGTGCTGTAGGCGTGATGGAGGGGGTAGGATAGGGGTGGTCAGGTATAGGAGACACCCTGGGTTTAGACAGAACCTAGAGAGAGGCCAGACATGCTTGGTTTCCATCCCCAGAGGTCTCACCAGACTGAGTGGTCAGGCAGCTGGAGGGACTGCAACACCTACCAGTCCCCTTAGGGTAGTGCTTTGCAATGCTAGATCAATCAGGAACAAGACTGCAATTATGGTGGACTTGATGTCCTTGGTTGATCTGGCTTGCATTACAGAAATCTGGGTGAGTGATGATGCTGGGCTAATCCTGGAAGCAGCTGTCCCCACTGGGTATTCTGTAGTGCACTGCCTGAGGTGGGAATGCAGGGGCGGGAGAGTGTCCCTCTCTTTTAGATCCGACTTGGTCTTCACTGTGCACCCAGTAGGAGCTACCAGGTCCTTTGAATGTGTGGTAGTGTGTGGAGGTCTAGGTGCAGGTTGCAGGATTATCTTTGTTTACTGCCCTCCTGGGCTGGGGGGAGAATTCCTGCAGGAGTTGGCAGATTTTGCCACCTGTGAGGTATTGGAGTCCCCCAGGAGTTCGATCCTGTGGGATTTCAATGCTTGGGCCAACGATGAATCCTCTCGGCTAGGTTCCAACCTCCTCCAGATGATGTCATAACTGGGTCTGACAAAAGAAGTTACTTCTATTACCCATCATGGTGACAACATGTTAGACCTGGTGTTCTCGCTGAGGCTTGAGATAGATAATCTCAGGATTGATCAGGTCATTTGGTCTGATCATTGCATGGTGAAGTTCTCGTTTGGGCCCCCCCAGTGCCCTCCCCCTGTTGAGATGGTCAGCTACCATCCTTTGAGGGGATTGTCCCCGAAGGGACTCTTGGTGGTAGCAGATCTATCTAGTGTAGGGGTTGCATGTGTGAAGGGCATAAGTGAGGCAGTTGCCGCCTATGATAAGGCAGTGTCCAAAGCACTCAGTGCCCTCGCACCAGTTTGTGTATGACCCGGATATACTAGGAGTCTATACTAGGAGTTTTTGAGATGAACAGAAGGCGCTGACCCATAATGTCCACCTGCCACATCAGCAGGTTATTTGATGCCCAATGGAGTTAATATGTAATCATTCAACTTTTTTTTGAAGACAGGAAATGATTCAGCTTCAGCCACTTCTTTTGGTAACATGTTCCAGATTGGCATAATTCTTTGGGTAAAAAAGAATCTTCTATTCCTCCTTTTAGGGTACAGTAGTAGCCACAGACATGGTAAGATATTTTGCGAAATTGGCTGTGACTGTATGTCAGCATTAACTGGTGAACGTGGCTTCTCAGGTAGAAACCTCTTTGATTGTTAATTAGGCCTAAGTCTTCCATTAATTGTTTATCTCTTAAGATAAGATACATCTGTAATAGGTCCCCCCTCTCCCCCCTAGTTTGCCTAAGCTCTAATGAATATAACTTTAGTTCTGTTAACCTTTGTTCATAACTCATATATTGTAATTCATCTATGAGTATGATTACCTTCTTCCAGACACCCTTTAATCTTATAACATCTTTTCTCAGGTATGAGTTCCAAAGTGGAGAACAGTAATCCAAATGGGGTCTCACATATGCCTTAAACAGTGGTTGAATAGATGATCTGTTTCTAGATGTAAAAGATATTTTAATATATGGATCATGAATGTAATACTGTAGTAAAGTATACAAAAAAAGTTTTGGTAATATCATCACTCCCAAAGTGATAATACCACACTTCGAGAGTGATAATACTATCGTTCAGGTCCCGTAATAGTATCGTTCGGGACCTGAACGATAGTGTTACTAGTTAAGCTCAACAGCGCAAGCACACAACTCCCCAAATCAGTAAACCTCCCAAACGTTAATCAAACATTCATAGTCACAATGCAGCTAATCATTGGCTGCTTTCTGTCTGTTGGCAGTTAAAAAAAATACCACAAAAGGATTTATGTGGCAGATCCTGTGCTCCTCCGGAAAGCAAAAGGTGGGAGTGAAATAAAACTGTCCATGTCTATGTGTGGGCAGCAGGGGCAGGAGGGGGAGAGAGAAAGGCACAGACTGAGAGAAAGTGCAGCGGTCAGCTAGGACTCAGACAGTTCTTCACTGAACAGCTGACCGCCTGTAATAAAAGTGCACAGACAAAAAACAACTCGCATCCATATATTAAAATAATAAAGGATAGCTCACTGGGTATTATCGGTGAGTAATACCATCTCGAGGTTCTGGACATTATAACTTCTCTCGCTCTCGAGGTTCCTACATGTTCAAAACCTCTCGATGGTATTGCTCACTGGTAATACCCAGTGAGTTATCCATTATTCTCTTTTTAAGGAGTCCATCTGCTGTGCTGAGGCAACTTCTGCTGCTATTTTCGTGTTAACAGAATGATTTTTAATGTTATTTGTCATGTCCAAAATGAATATGGAAAATAAAACAGGACCTAGTACTGAGCCCTGTGGCACACCACTGGACACAGGTCCCTCTCCCGACAAGTGACCTTTGATTCTAACACACTGTGTTCTGTCAGATAGCCATGACACCACCCATTTTGCTATTGTGTTATTAAAACCCATTTGGAACATTTTCCTAATCAATATTAAGTGCGGGAATTTATTGAAGGCCTTAAATCGGTCTAAATATATGATGTCCACCAGAGTTCTCTTATCCAAGTGAGTACTAACTTTCACATAGAACACTAGGTTACTAGTGAGACAGGATCTATGTCTCTTAAACTAAAAAAAAAATACCACTAACAGCTTAATCTAGTTCAAGGTCAGTTGGCATTCATCTGTATCCCTCTCCTCTGGGTCGTGCCTGAAAATAGGCAGAATTTGTCTAGTGCACCTACCCGGTCAACAATAAATAAACCCATGTTGTGTATTGTCCTCCAGCATTTTTGTTTGGAATTCTTGCTCAAATCTATCTTTAATCAAGACTCCAAGATCTTTCCCAATATGCTGGTTAAACTTCAGGGTCTGTAATTTGCCATATTACCTCAATCGCCCTTTTTGAAGATTGGTGTGACAGTGGCAGATTTCCAGTCCTGCGGGATTTCACCTGAATTAATGGACATAATAAATATTTTGAATAATGAGTAGGGCTGGACGGACAGTTCCACGGGAGATATGCACCCCCGGATCGAACCCACAATCCACGGACCCAGATAAATACAGATGTAACCCCTAGGTGTCACTATCCCAAAGGCTACTACCCCTTCCTTCATGGCTAGTAGCAAGTTAAGGGGCCTGAGTTCTTAAACGAGCACCTCCACCTAGAGGTCAGGGTTGGTAGTGGTCAAACTAACTTGGGCACAGTCCTCCAGGACACTGTAACCCCCCTCTTTCCCTTCTAGTGGCCTGAGTAATATACGATAATCACTTTCACAGCACCCCTTGTTTACCATACTGGTACCCACACTGTTTGCACTTACCACCAGGGCTAGTTCCTCTGGCTTGACCCTGGGGACCGCCTGTAAAACAAGGTTATGCACAGTAAATAGCAACCGTACAGTACTCTTGGCACAAACTGGAACCACAGTCAGGTTAAATGCAGCAAAAAAAGTCCGATCTGATTTATTCAGGGAACTTGAACAGGGAAGGGGCGTAATCAAGTTGATTGGCTTAAAGGCTATATTAATCAAATGGTTATGCATGCGCGTTAAGTCCCCACACAGTCACACACTCTGGGTACCCAGGTAGGAAAATGGTGGGCTAGCCAGGAATGTTGCAGCTGGTTGGGGCCCTGTGATGGAAGAAAGCAACATGCACAACACACACTACTTGTAATCCAGAGCCGGAGGGCTCAGTTTGTGAAAGAAAAAGCAACAAAATAATCAGATGACAACACTTTAGATTTAGCTGTTGTTGCATGGAGCTACCCTGATGTTTACTCACGATACCCAATACTGGACACAGGCAGGACGAAATTGAGATGGCAGGTTGTTGAGCTGGAGTGCCCAGAGAAGCAGGGCCTACACGAATCACTGAGCCATCATTCCTGTTCAAGTGTTGAGCGGGGGTTGATCCCCAGGCAGGTCTCTCATCAATGGCTTGCTCTGTGGAGTGGGTAGTCGGGCTGGGCCAGTGTGACAAGGCCCAGGCCCAATGGAGATGATTTTGGATTCAGTCCATGGGGCTGGATGCGGATTCCAGCAAGCAGAATACAGTTCAAACCACAGTGGGGAACCAAATCACGACCCACTAGCAGCGCACAGCACATTTACACGTAAGAAAATTCTAATGCAGCTTCCAGCAAGCAGAATACAATTCAAACCACAGTGGGGAACCATATCACGACCCACTATAAGCACACAACACATTCACATGTAAGGAAATTCCACTGTACCAGGCAAAAGGCTCTCCGTTTGCAGTTACAGAGTCTCTACATAATCCGGGAGTTCAGAGGTGGCTGGAAGTCCAGACAGGTTGATCGCATTCAGCAAATCGTTGGTCTTCTTCAGGTAGGAGCCTGGTCACAATTTAGTGGCTTACTTCACTCTCCAAGTTCGGATTCAGTCCGAAAAAGGCACAGGTTCCCTCTCAGGGATGGCAGGCAGGCATGCAGGCCAAAACTCAGGCCTTTCCACAGTTCTCCCATGCGAATCCACTAAGGATTGCTGCTTGAACTACCTCGAGCTGTTACTTCTTCACTTCCCAACTTAAATCTAACTGAAACTGCAAGCAGTGTGGGACTTCCCCCAAGATCCAAAAGGTTAGTTTGGCTGATCTGTCTGTCAGTCACAACAAGGGCTCCCTCTCCAGGTTATTTTAGGCACCAAAAGCCCCAAACCGCACTTCCTACAAGTTTTGGCCCCACCAAGCCCCTGTAGGCAGGCTCCATTTTAGAGTCTCAAATGTACTGATTGGCCCATTCTGCAGTCCAGGACCAATATGATGGAAGCAAACAGAACTGTCCATGCTGCAAAGAAGACAAGTTAGAACAAACTGCAATATTATTACTACTCTAACAAATGATCAGCAAACAAGTACATTTTCTAACAGAGCTCCCTCTCAGATTAATTATGACTGCAATCCAGGCAGCTCTTAAAGAGACAGTATACAGAGGCTATACAGGCACTCTCTGGCAATCACATTTAAACTGCTAAAATGCAGGACACCAGCCTGGCAGTGAGCATTTACGCAAGCACAAGGAAGACTTTTTGGGAACCCCCATTTGTAGGGGGGGTTACACCCTTCCCTGCCTGGAGAAAACTTGGCATCCATGTCAAGTCTGTACCATCACAATATCAAAAATGCAATATAAATGAGACACATATATCATTAGCTTGTTACATCACTATATCTTTCAATATACTTCGCATTACTGCATCCATATTGACAATACTTATGCACGTTTCATACAGGTAATGCTGATTCCACTATGATTAACACATTAGTAACATCACAATACTGTTTCAAGTAATAACTTTTTGCACATTAAACAATGTAAGGGGGGCCCTTCCCTATCAGCTAACTTGGGGCCGGATGGGGCAGGGGCACCATGGTGAGAGGGAAAAAACAAGTCAGCTGGAATTGGCCATCAAGCTCAATTTGGGCAGTGAGCTTGGTGAGACGTAGACCCCTTTGGGAACCACATTGAGAGGCAAATCCACTGGCCTCCCAGGGGAATCATAACCAAAGCGTAGTACTGGCTTGACAGCTTGGCCAGTCTTTCTGGGGGGAGTAGCCACAGCCTCTGTACTTTCAGCACTAACTCTGGAGCTTTTGTCACTTGTGAGGGGTATCTCTGCATGGATGGGAATGTCTAAACTGGGAGCACTGTCAGCTCCTTGCTCCTTAGGCTCTGGTTCCACAACACTTTGCTCATTACTATCATCTGATGAGGGCCCAACTGGCTCATTTTGAGGAGGCTCTGGCACAATTAGGCTTTGCAGCACCGAAGGGGGGCTGTCAACACTCTCACATTGTTCTTCAAGTTCTGGCGTGTCACCAGAGAGACTCAGACAGTCAGCCCTTTCTTTGGGCAATTCATACAGTTCCACAAAACACGGAGAGTCTGCAAACTCAGACGTAATACTTTGCACTTCACTTTTTTAAGGGAGCATTGGCTCCAAAGATGAAGCTGGGGGATTAGGCGGTCCAGAAGGCCCAGTTTCATTCCCACAATTAATCATATGGTTACCTTGAAACAGCTGACTCAGTTCATAGGAGGGGAAAAAGGCATTGTCACACTCACTTTCGTCAGAGGTGGACTGACAGTCACTATCATTCTGGGCCTGCTGCGGGGGAAACCTTAAATCTGTAACTACTGGGGTAGGTTGACGCTGCCTATTTTTTGCAGCAGCATGAGTCACCGGCCCAGGGAAATCAATCTCTGATGGTTCAGCCTCAATTATAACTTGGCCGATAGGTAGCAAGTGGTTATGGTGAATGGTCTTGACAGCTTTGGAGTTATTCTCTGGGCACACCTTGTACACAGGTAAATCATTCAACTTTCCAACTACTACATGGGGAAGATGGTGCCAACTATCAGCAATTTTGTGCTTGCCATGCAATCCCAAATTGCGTAACAACATATGGTCTCCAGGCCGAAGCTCTTGAGCCTTTACTTTTTTATCATGCCACTTTGCTGGTGAGATTTCATTTGGCGACCATTGTCTAGGCCAGTTGATAGGCATAGTTCAATTGAGCTTTCAGTTTCTGTACATACTGTAGGTAATTCTCAGCTTGGACCCCATCTGGAGAGACCCCAAAGCAGATATCAAAGGGCAGTTGGGCCTCCCTCCTGAACATGAGGCGGTAGGGGGAGAACTCAGTAGCATAATTTTTTGTGCAATTGTATGCGTGGACCAAGGTGCTAATCTGCTGGCTCCACTTAGGCTTGTCTTTGGGATGGAGGGTGCCCAGCATGTCTAGAAGGGTGTGGTTAAAACGTTCTGGTTGAGGGTTCCCCCGAGGGTGATAAGGGGTGGTTCTTGACTTCCGCAACCCCAATAGAGAGAGAGAGCATTTCTTTGATTAGCTGACTTTCAAAATCTCTGCCTTGGTCGGAGTGGATCCGCTGAGGGGCACCATAGTGGATGAAGAAATTTTCCACTAGCACCTTGGCCACAGTAGAGGCCTGAAATGATCCATACCCACTAATACATTGCCAATATTCCACTGATCAGGTTCTAAACACAAAAAGTCTATGCAGACCAGTTCCATGGGTGTGCTGGTAGTAATATTGACAATGGGGGCAGCACTCATTGCCAGGGCTTTCCTTTGCAGGCAATGACTGCAGGTCTTTACATGGTGCTCAACATTGGCCCCCATCTTGGGCCAGTAGAATCGAGATCGTACCAAGTCAAAAGTTCTGTTAATACCAAGGTGCCCCATGTGATTGTGGAGGGACCTCAGTACCAAATCTTTAAAGGCTGTGGGCAGAACTAGTTGCTGCCTGTCTACTTGACCACCATGATCCACTCTCTCTCTGTACAACAACTGATTGAGTAGCTTCAACCTGGGGCCTTCTTTAAACAATAGAGCAGTTCGCAAGTCAGGGGAACGCAACTTGGACACATCTTTCCCCGCATGCAGGGCATGAAGTGAGGCCTGAATCATAGGATCTTGGAATTGAGCCCACTGAATGCTGTCATTGTCAAATTGAGGTAGTGCACTAATATCTAGAACAGGAAAGTGGCAATAGGCAGCCGGTATGCAGGTATCAGGAGGACCTAAGCAATCTACTAAACAGTCCGCTGTGTCCGTAGACGTCTGTTCATCACAGTCAAATTTTTTGGCACAAGGCTCAGATGTCAGGTTCTGACAGCCTGACCCAATCACTCTTGGAAACTGGCCTTCATGACAAGGCGTCAGCATCAATATGGTTCAGTCCTGGCCTGTATTCAACAGCATAATCATAGGTTGATAAGGCGGAAAGCCACCGGTGCTCAGTGGCATCTAACTTAGCTGAAGTCTGTACGTAGGTTAATGGGTTATTGTCGGTGTTGACCAGTATCTTTGCCCCATAGAGGTATTCATGAAACTGGTTGATGATGGCCCATTTTAGTGCAAGGAACTCCAGCTTGTGTACAGGGTAGTTTTGCTGCTACTGGTGAAGGCCACTGGTCTCAAACCATCCTCATGGGCTTGATACAGCACAGCTCCTAGACCCTGCAGACTGGCATCCGTATGCAGCACATAGGGCTTGGTGGGATCAGCACAGGCGAGGATGGGGGAGTGGGTGAGCTGGTATATGACTTTGTGAAAGGCTGCTTCACATTCGGGTGTCCAACGGTGCCCAAAACGTTCACCTGTGCAGAAGTACACTTTCTCTGGTTCTTTGACGGCCCCTTTTTTATATTTATGGTTGGTAGAAAAATAATCCTGGATAACATTCGAGAGCGGGCAAAACACCTTTGAATAGTCTCTTATGAACCTGCAGTAGTAGCCACAGAACCCCAGAAAATGTTGTAGTTCTTCCAAATTATGGGTCTGGGGCCAATTTGTCAGAGATTCAACCTTACTGGGATCAGTCTCTATCCCTTCTGCTGATACTATGTGCCCTACGTACTTCATGGAGGTTTGAAAAAACTGGTACTTGTCAGTGGACAGCTTGAGGCCGAAGGCTTCCAGTCGGTTTAGGACTTTAAACAGTCAAGTCTCATGCTCCTCTAATGTGCATCCAAACACAATGACATCGTCTAGGTACACTAGACATTCCAGCAAGTTCATATCTCCCACCACACTTTCCGTCAGTCGCTGAAAGGTGGCTGAGGTGCCTGAAATCCCCTGTGGCATTCTCAGGAATTTGTAGAACCCCAAAGGACAGATGAAGGCTATTTTCTCATGGTCCTCTGGGGCCATCGGGATCTGGTAGTATCCGCTGTGAAGATCCAGTACCGAAAACCATTTGCTCCCATTCAAACAATCCAGGGCATCTTGTATATGGGGCATGGTGTATTGATCGGGGATGGTCCGCCGGTTCAGAGTTCGATAATCAGCACACATCCTTACTGACCCATTCTTCTTACACACAACCACAATGGGAGAAGCATATGGGCTCCTGGATTCTTGTATCACACCAGCAGCGAGCATTTGCTGCAGGTGTCTCCTCATGTCACCTATGTCTGCAGGGGCAAGACGTCGGGATCTCTCTCGAAATGGCCATTCATCATGCAGGCATATGTGATGCTCTGCACCCTGGACAGACCCCATGTCCCATTCTTTTAATGAAAACACTTGGTCCCTCTGAGCGAGTTTCTTGCTGATTCTAGCCTTCCATTCAGCTGGCAATGGGGAGTCACCAAAGTCCAATAAGTTCGGGGTCACTCTCTCCTTCTCACCAGAGCACTTGTTGCTGGGCAATACGGCAGTGTCGGCACAGTGTACTGTAGCTAGGGTGCACCCTCTGTTCACCCGAGTCTCCCGATCTGACACATTCTGAATCTAGACCATCACTCATCGTGCATTGGCGTGGGCACGAGCAGGCAAGATACTGGATTTGACCAATAATCCCTCTGGCAACTTTCCATCTCCTGGTGCATCCAACATTAATATTTTGTTCTTTACTTTTCTCTTTAGGCGAACTTCTCCAGGGATTGTGCACTGGGCGTTGGGGGCCAATACCAAGGAGTCAGGTTCCTTTTTCTACACTATCCCCACTGGCTCATCTCGGTCCACTTCATCGGGTTTCTTTTGCTAGTCATAAGCCCTTTTTACTAAGACTGGAATTCTTAGGGTACATCCAGTCAACTGCCCTTGTTTCTCATGGCAGAGTTGTGCTAGTCTCCCAAACATGTGGGTGTTTGTTCCAATTAACAGGGGAACCCCATCATACAGTCCAGTGGGGGGAACACATTAGGGCCAGTGTCTCTACTTGCTCTTCTACGTCAGTGACGGTTGCAGGAAAAGACAACCAGAGGTGGGCATATCCTAGATATGGCTAAGTCTTGTCGCTCAGACCCCACACATGTAGACCTTCCAGGGATTGTAAGGGCACATCAGATAAGTGTTTGTCATACCAGTCCTGAAACACAATGGTCACTTGCGACCCACTGTCAAGCACAGCCCAAGTAGGAATACCATTCACAGCCACATTAGTCCCCATTGAAGGGCCCACTATCTTGGACCAGTCTGGAGGGACAGTAGCAGGGGCCTGTACAGATGACTTAGCCACAAAGAAGTTGGAGTTGGGATTTCCTGAGCCTTCACTGCGGTCATTTCCGGCACCCCTCAGCCATGGCTTCACTTTCCAGAGCTCCCCTTGAAGTCTGTATACAACCTTATCTAAGTCTTTTGGGGACTGGCATTCTTTCTTCATATGCTCCTCCTTCCCACAATTATGACAGAGTATGCTTTCTAGAATCGGGCGTGGCCAAGGTATCACATTGGGGGCTGAGGCGGGGGTACCACCGACAGAAAATCATCGTTCAACCTCTGTCTGGTGTGTGGTGAGCATGGGGAGATCCCTCAGTGGTTCCCTCACTTCCATAATCAATTCATCAATCTTTAAGCTGCTGTCAATGGGGCTGCCTGGGAGTGCACCCCCTCCCCCATAGTGGACACGCTCTGAGTGGGATTTGAGCCCATTGTATCTCTGGAATGGACTTGTAGGGAAACGGTAGCCCTCATTTCTCAGACCTCTCACAGTATCTCACCCCAGGGCGGAGCATCCTTGCTAGCCTCCCAGTGTTCAAATGGTACTGTATTTCACCCATGAGCATCACTCACATGTGCATCCTCGATCATCTGGGCAGCAGCAACAGCAGATAGAGGAGGGTCACCCCATGTGGCTGCCTCCTCTCAATCCTCTGAATTTCCTTCATCTGTCCGTCATAGGTAGGAGGTGCATCCAACCAAGCAGCAAGGCATAGCTGGAGCAGCAATAATTTAGAGAATGGGGCTGACTTGAGAAGTTGGTCCAACCTATTCCAATCTAACTGAGCTCGGGCCATGCCACCTTTCTTTAAGCATTCCTGTAGCACCGCTTCGAGTCGAGGCACATACATGGATAACAGCTCCCCTGGGTATTGCTGAGTGTTTTTGACCCTACCCCACAGGTCCTCATCTGAATCTGGACTCCCATACACATTTTCCAAAGCATTCAAAAAATCTTGAGTAGTTGCTTCTGGATTACTAGCCTGTGTAGCGTGGATAGTAAGTTGGGTGGGGCCTCTGAGGCTTTCAACCACCCTTCTCCTCTTCTCTGGTTCAGGGCATTACCATTCTTGGATTTGAGGGGCAACATAGTCTATCCAAGTCTCCTAATTTTCCTCCCCCTGGGGTGTGGGGAGGGTGCCTGAAAACATCCTCAGTCGGTGATACGAGTCATGACTAATGGTGGTTACAGATATAGGGGCCAGCATTGGCATGGGCACAGAAGGCGGGGCAGTAACAGGTGCTGGAGTGGGAGGGGGTGTTGGGGAAAGAACACCCCAGGAGGCAGGAATAGTTTCTTAAAGTCCTCTATGGTTTTCCCTTCCTCCAGCAACAACTTAGCAAATTTCTCCTCAAACGTCTCAGATAATGGTGAGAGCTCATCCTCCCCAGGGTCTTTACTGTCTTTTGTTATCACTCTCCAAGTGGCTAGTACCCCTTCTGAGGCAATAGTCTGTGGCACTTTAGAGCTGTCCACAAGGTCACTACACTCTACCAAGGCTATGAAAGTTTGGGCAAATAAATCAGCCTGTCGACCCACCACCACATGGTTTTTTAAACATTCAACTTTGGAGAGTGTTCCCTCTACAGTGTTCTTACTGGTACCCTGGGGAATATCCAGTATAAGCAGAGCATTTTGGGGTCGATCTCCTGCCCAGTACACACCCCACCAACTGGTGTACAGTCATTTCTACTGAGGTAGCCATTAATCTTTAACAATAATTCATACTTTTTGGCCACTAGAAGGCACAAAATCCCAGTGGTGAGCCTCCAAGATGTAACCCCTAGGTGGCGCTATCCCAAGGGCTACTACCCCTGCCTGTGCGGCTAGTAGCAGGTTAAGGGGCCTGAGTTCTGAAATGGGTGCCTCCAACCGGAGGTCAGGGTTGGTTGTGGTCAAACTAACCTAGGCACAGCCCTCCGGGACACTGTAACCCCCCTCTTTCCCTTCTAGTGGCCTGAGCAATATATGATAATCACTTTCACAGTACCCTTGTACACCATACCAGTACCCACACTGTTTGCACTTACCACCAGGGCTAGTTCCTCTGGCTCGACCCTGGGGACCACCTGTAAAACAAGGTTATGCACAGTAAATAGGAACCGTACAGTACTCTTGGCACAAATTGGAACCACAGTCAGGTGAAATGCAGCAAAAGTCAGATCTGATTTATTCAGAGGACTTGAACAAGGAAGGGGCATAATCAGGTTGATTGGCTTAAAGGCTATATTAATCAAACAGTTATGCATGCACGTTAAGTCCCCATACAGTCGCACACTCTGGGTACCCAGGTAGGAAAATGGTGGGCTAGCCAGGAACGTTGCAGCTGGTTGGTGCCCTGTGATGGAAGAAAGCAACATGCACAACACACACTACTTGTAATCCAGAGCCGGAGGGCTCAGTTTGTGAAAGAAAAAGCAACAAGACAATCAGAAGATAACATTTTAGATTTAGCTGTTGTTCCATGGAGCTACCCTGATGTTTACTGACGATACCCAATACTGGACACAGGCAGGACAAAATAGAGACTGCAGATTGTGGAGCTGGAGTGCCCAGAGAAGCGGGGCCTACACGAATCATCGAGGTGTCATTCCTGTTCAAGTGTTGAGCAGGGGCTGATCTTTTGTTTCATCGTACTTCTCCACTAGTGCTTCCAATGAGTCGATAGCAACATGCGATATTTGTAAACAGCCAATCAGCAGGGGTAAAAAGAAAGGAGCACTGGGAACTTCAGCACTGAAAAGGCACCTAGACAGATGTCATAACATTACTGAGAAGGTCACTTGTGAGTCTTGAAGAGAAAGTGACAGATAGCTCACTACACTCAGGGGTAACACCCATAGATGAAAGAAGTGGCAGCCCCTGCAGAATTACTCCTCCACTAGCACTTCCTGCCATTCAAAGGACTTCTCCGACTGTTACTGAAGTGACCATGTGTGCAAAAGCCCTTCTCCTTCAAGGAAACAGCTTACCATCTGAGAAACATATGAGCATAAAGCCAAATACGCCTTGGCTCACCCTGTTGCTGTTGCAATAACCACAAAAATTTCTGAAATGATAGCTGTTAATTTGCTACCATATAACGTGGTTGAACATATATGATTCAGGTGGCTGCTTGAGTACCTTGAACCTCGATATAGTATACCGTCATGGAAATACTTCTCAACAACGAGGAATCCAGATCTTTACCCCATCTCTGCAAGGACATAGACAGGATGGAGGTAGTCCAAAGGAGGGCAACTAAAATGGTGCAGGGTCTGCACCAGAAGCCATACGAAGAGAGACTAATGGAGCTTAATATGTATACCCTTGAGGAAAGGAGGGAGAGGGGGGCATGATAAAAACTTTAAAGTACCTGAATGGAATCAACAAGTCCAAGAGGGTAGCATCCTTCAGAAAAAGAGATGTGCAAGAACAAGAGGACACAATTTGAAGATAGAGGGGGGACAGTTCAGGGGCAATGTGAGGAAGTATTTTTTCACAGAGAGGGTGGTGGACACATGGAATGGACTTCCTGAGGAGGTTGTGGGGTCAAAAACAGTGGGGGGATTCAATAATGCATGGGACAAACAAGGCAATTCTGGTGGGGGTTAGGAAGAAGTAGGCTGTTGGTTAACTAGGATCTGCAGCTTATCCAATAGGTAGGGAAGTGGGTAGACTGAGTGGGCCAAACGGTCCTTATCTGCTGTCAAAGTCTATATTTCTGTGTTTTACGATGTATGTAAAAAATTGAGACGCGTGTTGTACAGTACTGTTGGGAGAGTGGTGCATCTCAGAACAGATATCTGGACAATTTGTTAGCCTGTACCCTTCATGTCTGTCACGGCACATTGAGCATGTTTCGATAATTCACATGAGAGTGGGGAGAGTGAAGCATCGCAGTTTGCTGTTCTAAGAATGTTTTATTTTCCACCTGAACATATCTCATAAAACATGAATGAAGAGCTCCAAAAACCAATACAGTAATGGCTCACTTCACAGGGTCTGACATTTGTTTTTATAGTTGCAGATAATGGGTCCAACATAAAGAAGGCCTTGGAGGAGGGGGACTTTGCTCACATCTGTTGCTTTGTGCATAGCTTAAATTTAATAGTTTGCTGTTTTCTCAATGACAAAAGGGAGATTAAGGCTCTTGTTAGCACTGGTAAAAGAATGTGCACTTATTTCAGTCACTCAAGCAAGGCCCATCACTTGCTTGAAAAGGTAGAGCAGGAGCACAGTTTACCTTTGCACAAACTGGTCCAAGACATTTCTAGTCGATGGAATTTGACATTTTATATGTTCCAAAGGCTGCTAGAACAAAAGAAAGCTGGGAGGCAGTACACCTTAGAAAATAAAATTGGTGATGCAGACGTCTACATTACTCCACCTTAGTGGGCTATGCTGGAGTTTCTAATTTTCCTGCTCCAACCATTTGAAGAAATCACCAGGGAGGTTAATACAGACACAGCAACTCTCAGCCAGGTGATACCCCTAATAAAAATTTTAAAAAATTCAGATTGACTCTGATTAGGGGAAAAGTTAAAGAAGCAAGACAGTTCCATGATCACACAGGCTGCCAGTGGTGCTGACACATGCAGATTGCCCCCCAGAATACAACAAGATCTAACGAGACGCATGATTAAAAAGCTGAGGAAGATGACAAACTGTAAAATGCTTCATTCTGAGTACTACATTAAAGCAACAATCTTGGACCCACGTTACAAATCAAAGCAACTACTGAGTGATGATGTTGACACTTGTTTCAAGAGAAACAAACAAGAAATAATTGACGAGGTGCATGCCGTCATGGAACAGAGTACAACAGCAGCACCACATTCAGAATCTTCTTCACGACACAGCAGCCCAGCATCAGATGGCCCATCCTCTGCTGTTGTGGCATTTTCTCCCTCATCCTCCTCAGCAACTGCAGCTGAATCTTCTTCTTCACCACCAGCCAAGCATAGCACTATCCCACAGTCACTTGGTTCAGCTTCATGTCTCTGGAGTCACTTAGAAGATGTAACTGTAACATCTTCTTCATCTGCCTCTTGTAATACAGCCTCAGCACAGACCATTGTTGAAATATACCTGGCAGAGCCCAATATCAGCTGGAATGCTGATCCTTTGAAATACGGGAAATCCAAACAAAATATGTGGCCTGCTTTAGTAAACATTGCAATGAAGTACATGAATTGCCATCCGACTAGCGTCTGTTCAGAATGATTGTTCAGTTCAGGTGATAACGTCATTACTGACACACAATCCTGTTTGACATCAAAAAAATGCTGAGTGCTTCATATTTCTCAAAGTCCTCAGTTTAATTTCAGATATGATACCTGAATAAAATATACACTAACTGCTCTGAGCAGGCCCTATGCACAAAATACTTTCAAGAAGGAAGCACCAAGTTTTCCCATCAATGAAAATGCCGACCTCTCCCACAGTGACGGCACAATACCACACAGGTATTGTGCCGCCTCTTGACTCCTTGTTTTCTGTGGGGGGCTGTGCCACCCACATCTCCCATGTGGGGGGCACTGCCCCCCGCACCCCCTGGACTCTAAGATCCCAACTCCAGGTCAGAGTTGGTCCGGGGAGGGGGCGGAACACTGGGGGATGGCAAAACAAGGAAAATGGACCATTACCGCAAATGTCGCCGTAATAGTCCTTTTCCTTGTTTTGCCATTGGGGTGTCGACGAAAAGGGGTGATACGTTTCAAGAATGTGTGCCTGTGGTGAAAATCTTTTGTGAATAGGGTCTACTACATGAGGTAGAAATTAATTGCAACAAGTCAGGTCAGGATGTACTAGCCCAGGCCACTATGATCACATAAGCAGCACAGAATAGAAAAAAAAAATTGCATGAGTGGGTTCAGAGTCTAAATACAGCAAACAACTGCATTTCATGTCACAGACTTCCTTGGTGGTATCTGGTACCACTATCTGACCTGGAAGGTAGGGTACTGCTGTCTACTACTACTACTACTACTATCAGTTTTTGCCCTTATGAGTCACAACTACAAATTATTTATCTTTTTTTGTCCTTATTCTAGTCCTACTCCTTAATATTTGTCACTTTTTTTGCCCTCAGCACCCAATCCTGAGTCCTGACAGCACTGTTTTAATTTTCATACAGTCATGGCTTAGCAGATGCCTGAAAGTTCAGAAACGGAATATTCTTGTATTTCTCACATCCAAAATATTTGGCTGCAAATACTTCACAGAACAAAATGCTACTAAATTGAAAATTCATATAATTTCTTTCTTGTTTGTGTGTGTGCGTGTTATGCTAGCCAGGTTACTATACATCTCACAGTTACTGGGTTGAGATTATTATATTACTATAGTTTATTTGTAATACTTAAATTATTTGGCAGTGGCTGGCAGCAAGCAATTGTGGAACTAGAAAGGATGTCATTGTGTTGTCTTGTGTTGTGTTGTATTGTGTGTATCAGGTCTTCAGGTGGCAGTGGTAAACTCTTTTATGACTGCACTTGACCAATGCAATGTGTGACTGGCTGCCTGCCTGGGTGGTGATCGCTATGTCTTTCATTTTTCTTCTTTAAGGATTCAGCATCCTTAGTATGTTGATCAGATTCAGTAGAAGTAGAATTAGTACTAGAAAACATTACCACCTCTTGGACCAGGTAGTGTACCATATACCACAGTACACTGAGGCATGCAAAGCAGTTGCATCATTCACATGGGTAGGGTGGATGGGCTCTCTTAGTGCTGCTTATTTGATCATTCATGTCCATTTCTTTGGCTTGTTCGATTCTGACAGGAACATCCATCAAAATAATACCCATACAGCACCATTAATAAACAAGCATTTGTCAATGGCGAATGTTGTCGCGCTTACATTGACAGTGGTAGAGCTAGAGATGCGAAGCGCTGTGATTTTGTTAATGTATCCCAAAAGGTGATTTTTGCACAGCGAGCACGCCATTGAGCGCCGCAGCTGCGGAAACACGTTTTGGGCTGGCTGTGAAAAATGGCAGCTGGACTGTTGATAAGGAGGTGTGCACAAATGCCAGTGGTGAAAATATGGCATGCAAATATTGCAGATTGACGAAGTTACAAGGGTGCGTGGAAACGGCGCAATGCACGTTTGCAACGCAGTCATTGTATGGACTTTCGGCACCAAATTTTCAACATAGGCATTTTAGGACCTCTGCTCATGAATAGTGTCACCGTCATTTCCTCAAACTGTCCCGAAAACTGATTTCACACAGCAACCGTGCAATTCTGCACCAGACGTGTGAAACACATTTCAGCCATCTGTACTGTTCATAAGGAGGTATGGAAAAATGCCAATGATGAACAGCTGCATTGAAACTATTACAAATTCACAAAGTCACGAGCGTGCGTGCAAACTGTGCAATGCACACTTGTAAAACACTAATTTTATTGACTTTCATCCCCAAATTTTCATCATAGGCATTTTAATACATCTGCTAATGAACAGTGTCACTGCCATTTCATAATGTGTCTTGAACACGGACTTTCCACAGCGACTGTGCTATTCTGCGCCGGAACTGCGAAAACAGATTTGGGTCAGGATGTGAAAAATGACAGCTGTACTGTTCATTAGGAGGTGCAGAACAATGGCACTGTTGAAAATCTGGAGTGAAAATATAAGTTTGCTAACTTGCAAGCGTGCGTGCAGACTGCGCAACGCACTCTCATAACACAGTCATTTTATGGAGTATTGTCCCCAGATTTTCAACACAGGCATTTTAGGACCTCTGCTCATGAACAGTGTCACTGTCATTTTCGTAATATGTCCCGAACACTGATTTCATACAGCAACCATGCTATTCTGCGCCAGAAGTACGAACACACATTTTAGCCAGGATGTGAAAGATGACAGCTGTACAGTTCACAAGAAGGTGTGGTAAAATGCCAGTGTTCAGAATCTGGCATTAAAATATTGTGAATTTACTAACTTACAAGCGTGCGTAGCAACTGCGCAACGCACGCTCGTGAAACAGTCATTTTTTTGATTTTTCCTACCAAATTTGCAACATAGGCTTTTTGGGAGCCCCCCTCATGAACAGTGGCACTGTCATTTCATTACTCTGTCCTAAAAGGTGATTCTGCACAGTGAATGTGAAATCACCTTTTGGGACCGAATAATGCCATGACAGTGCAAGAATTCATGAGGAGGGGTCCCAAAAACCCCATGTTGAAAATTTGGGGCCAGAATTCCCAAAAATGCCTGAGATATGCATCAAAGTTGAAAAAAACCTGTTTATTCCATTATACAGCTTAGTGGCATTTCCTCAGTTCACAGTCGGCTTTGAAGAGTGCAGACATGTTCCCGGTCCACCGAAGATCATCGCACTGGACTCCGCAGGTAAGTAGGGGGTGTGGGGAGGTAGGGTGCACAGAGGGTCGGTGCGGGTTGGGGCAGGGAGACTACAAGGGACTGTTTTCGGTTTACAGGTGACAAAAAAAACAAACATGTGGGACAATTTCTTTGTTTTAGGGGATTTGGCACACTGGGGTGGGCTCCCAGTGTGCCACCTAACTGTCTGTAGCTGACGGGGGATTGGGCACCCTCATTGGCACACAACACAGGGGAGGATTTTATGCCAATGGTATTGTGTACCCCCATCAGAACTCAAAGAAAGGGGGGGGCCGAGCCGAGGGATTGGGCACCTCGTGGGCATTTAACAATGGGGTGATTTATGCCGATGGAGAGTGGGATCCCTCATCAGCAGTACAGAGAGGCAGGGTTAACCAACAGGGGGATTGGACATCCCCGGAGTCGGCAGTTTGGTGGCCACTGTGCCGCCATGTTCATAATGTCGGCAAGCACGTCCAAGGAAGGTCCGCTGCGTCTGACGAGCTTTGCTCAGATTGCAGCGGACCTTTCCTTAGATGTGCTCACCACATTAGGTATGCATGGTGTGGTGCCAGCATGCAGGCTGATTGGGGAATGAGGGACGCACCTACTGGTGCGTGCCCTGCATTCGGCCAACAGTGACCGTGCCTCCAAAGCTGCACTACCGCAAGATGTTGGCTGCGCAAGCGCGCCAACATAAAAAATAAATCTTAGCTGCCTGACAGTGCCTGTAGTGCTTGGTAGTGCTATGAGATAGATATTTGCATTTGTCTGTCTCTCTCTCTGTCTCTCCCAGCACACTCATGTCATGGGCCCGAGCAGGATATGCCACCATTATAGGCCTGCCATGAAGGGGCTAGTAGTGACAGATTGCTTTTTTATTTAGCAGTTTTACTTTAATTTTTGCACAAATAGTCCATTAAATTATTTCCTTTGGGCCTCTGTGTCAAATATGAGCAGCTTTGGCCCTTTTATGCATTTTTTCACATTTTATTTCAAATATTGGTCGATAAATTAGAATTAATTAGAACTAATCAGGATAAATCAGAACTTCACTATGTTCTGGTTCTTGTTTAATAAGGGTCAGAACTTCACTGAGTTCTCCCAGCCCTAATAATGGGTCTATCAGTTATAGACCTAGTTCTTTTAATAGTCTTGGGTGCAGATTATCTGGTCCTGCAGATTTTTTTATTTTGATTTTATTTAATTTGTCCCATATTTCCTCCTATGTTATTTCTGGCAAGCTATCTGCTTGTCCACTCTTATTAATTGTCTTTTTAATCAAATTCCCATTTCCATAAATGAAGCAAAAGTATTCATTAAATTCTTGGGCCATTGTAGTTGGTTCTGTAACCTCTCTGTTTATTATTTTTTGGGAACCTGTGATTCTTTCAACACTTTTATTGTTGATGTAGGCATAAAAGCTTTTGCCACCATCCTTGATATGAGCCAAGCTGAACTCTCATTTCTTTTATTCATTTATAATGTTCTGTTTACATTTCCAGAGGATTTATTTATTTGTCGTTTTATTTGTACCTGTACTTACTGTAATCGCTATTCTCCCTTTTGAGTGCCCTGTGTGCCCTTCCTTTCTTAGCCAGACATTGTGTAATCCTAGCTGTGAACCACATAGGTGCCTTCCTTTTTTTTTTATTATAGAGGACTTTATTTGCTACATATTTATTTTCTTACTCACGTAATTTATTTTTAACTCTGGTCCATAACAGTTCAGGTGATTCTGAGTCATTGTCCCACTTCCACTGTTTAAGTTCTTGTTTTATTAGGCTAAAATTTGCTTGTTTATAATTTTTAACTATTGTAATACCTTCCAGTCTTTTATACCAGTATCCTATGTGAAGGTTATGATATTATGATCACTGTTTATTAGTGGCTCTTGGATTTCCAACTTAAGTACTGCCTCGGGTAAATCAGTTAGTACTAGATCTAAGATATTTGTGTTCTTTTTTTTTTCAGTTCAAATGTTATTGAAAAGTTTTAATATACAGAGAACAGACTCATATATAATACAGTGATGATTGTAGAGAGACATGAAAATTACTGTTCCCCCTATTATACCCTCCCCCCTACTTCCCTCTCCCCTTTTCCCAGCACAGCACCAGATATTGGGATAATATGTCTATCTTAGAGAGACTGAATATTATTGGTTACATGGCATCTAAGGTATAAAAAGGGTCCCAGATTTCTTTAAATTTGTCAAGCTTGTTGGTCAGGCTTGCTATAATGTTCTCTGTTTTAAGGTTGGCTAAAAGTTCGGTAAGTCATTCTCCATAAGAAAGTTCTTCCTGATCTACCCAGTGTCTCAACACCAGTTTTTTAACCGATATGTACATGAGTGCTATGTAATATTTATGTCTAAGGACTGAGATTTTTGAGTAGTCTCCCAGCAAACAGATTATAGGAGTAAACAGCTCCTCTTATCCTAAGAGAGGATCTACATTCTGTTTGATCTTGACCCATAGCGGGGGATACTTTATGGCAGGTCCAAAAAATATGATATAGAGTACCGTCCTCTTGGTGACAATGGTTGCAAAGGGAGGAGGGTGTTAAACCCAATTTAACTAATTTTTGTGGGGAGTAATATAAACTGTGCAGAATACACATTTGCAAGAGTCGGAGTCTATCCTGGGTAAGGAACCTGTGACAATTGTGCCATAGTATAGGCCATTCTATCCTACTATCTGGAAACAAGGTAGCCCAATAAGTTGTAAGACCAAAATAATCTGGGTACTTCCAGTTGAGAAGGATACCATAGATCTTGGAAACCATCTGCGGAAGGCCCATTAATGGGGATAATTATTTTTGGAAGGAGGAGGTCCAGTCTGTTCTGAAGGGGTGTTTCCCAACACTTTTATAAGGAGATGTTTAAGTTGAAACACTTTAAAAATCTGTGCATTGGGAATGTAGAATTTATGTAAGATGTCTATTGTAGATAACCATGTTCCCTGCTCTGTAACCAAACTTGCAAGCAGGCCCTCCCCTAAATGAGGTAGCCAAGGAGAGGATAGTACTTTACTACCTATCTTGAAATTGGGGTTACCCCAATTGATTGTGATAAGCCATGGTGTGTTTATATTTAAGAAAACTACAAAACTGAGAATAGAGCCTAAGTGAAGTTGCAGTTGGGGTATTTCTTAAATTAGTGGGCAGGTACTTTTCCCTTGTATATAGAAGTGTGGCTAGGGAAAGACCCGAGGAAAGAATCTGAGCTAATTCAATTTTCAGCCATACTGGGGAGTAGGCAAGGGGTACAGGTGAAATTCATCTAAGGTATCTATTGGCATTGCTTGCCCAAAAATAGAGGCTGATATGGGGTATTCGTAATCCACCTCTCGATTTAGGAGCAGCTGGTTTATAAAAAGACAGTCTAGGTGTTTTATTGAACCATATAAATTTAGTGAAAAGGCTGTGTACTTTCTTAAACCAGGACAGGGGCAGTCACATATTTAATAGACTAAGTGTGTAATAAATTTGTGGGAAAATATTCATTTTCAACAATTTAATCCTGCCCCAAATGGAAATTGGAAGAGAGGCCCATCAACTTAAGTCATGACTAATTGTAAGCAACAAAGAATCCAGATTGAGTTTTAAACATTTACCCGGGTTTTTTGTAAACTCTATACCTAGATATCTTAGTGAATCCTGTTTCCATTGAAGACCTAGTGCTGTTATATCTGATTTAAATATTTTGTGGTTAAGGGGGAAAGCTACGGTCTTGCCAGCATTCTGGATTTCCTGGATTTATGCTGGACAAAAGAAGTCACAAGGCCCATTGTGATTGTCCCCCTCAACAGAGGGTCATTGTAAATTATGAGTTAATTTAAGCCATTTATCTAACTCAGATTTGAATATATCTAGGGATGCAGAATTGATTATCTCTTGAGGAAGTATGTTCCATAATTTTGCAGCTCTTATACTGAAATAGTTGTCATGTCTTTTAGTGTTTGCTCAGTTTACTTTGAGCTGCTGATTATGCATCCTACCTACTATGCGTTTGTTAGCTAATGATAGCCCACATTGTTCCATTAATACCGGATTTTTGATAAGTTTATAAGTTAATATAATGTCACCTCTTTTTCTTCTTAAAGAAAGGGGATATAAACCTGTCTCACCAAGTCTAGTACTGTACGGTTTGTTAGTTAACTTTGGAATAATTTTTATAAGTCATCTCTGGACTTGTTCAAGGTGATTTATATCTCCTTTAAGATAAGGGTTCCAAAAGGGGAACCATAATCCAAATGTGGTTTGACATATGCCCTGTAAAGTGGTATTAGACATTGTTCAGATTCCTTTACAAAGGTTCTTCTTATTTGTTTAATGATTATATTAGATGTTCTTGCAATTTTATTACAATGAGTATTAGTTGATAGTTTATTATATATCAGGATACCCAAGTCCCTCTCACTAGATACTGATTTAAGACAGGTATTATTCAAAAAATAATTGTGCTTCAAATAGTTTTTTTCCAAAATGAAATACGGTACATTTAGTATGATTAAAGGTCATTAAATTTGCATTAGCCCATTGTTCAACATGTTCTAAATCATGTTGCAATGATTTCATGTTAGCTAATGAATCAACTGTACCCCCAAGTTTTATATCTTCTGCAAATTTTGAAATGATGTTATCCGAGGAAATATTCACGTCAGATATAAATACATTAAACAAAATGGGGCCCAGAACTGAGCCCACTTGTCACTTTTCCAGGGCTGGACAAAACACCATTAATTCTAACTCTCTGTGATCTGTTGAACAGCCAATGAGATATCCAATTAACTAAATAAGGTGAAAAGCCAAGGTTATGAAGTTTATTTATAAGTAATGTATGAGACACCTTATCAAAAGCTTTACTAAAATCAAGTAAAATAACATCTGATGGGATGTTTGTGTCAAGATTATTACTTATTTTGTTATAGAAAGAAACCAAATTAGTAGTACATGAATATCCTGATTTGAACCCATGCTGAGAAATATCCTGAATAGAGAGCAGCTGTATTTCCTTGTCAATTCTAGATTTAATTATGTGTTCTGATACTTTCCCAGTGATGAAAGTCAAACTAATTAGGCGATAGTTCTCAACATTTGCCTTATTTCCGTTTTTGTGAATCGGTGTCACAATAGCGTATCTCAACTCATCTGGATTTCATTTTCTAGTAATGATTTGTTAAAGAGTAAAGTAAGTGGAAAAGCTAGTGCAGATGATTTCTCAATCAGGAATCTTGGATGAATGTTATCAGGACCTAGACGTATAGATTTTTTGAGGGAAGATAGGGCACTTACAGTCTCTGTAATATTTAACGGTAATAAAGGAAGGTTCTTTGTATGTATAGTTACATTGGGGCAGTGTTATCAAAAACCAAGCAGAAGTATTTATTAAAAAGTTTAGCAGTTTCCTGCTCAGATTTAATCAGGTTACCATTTACCTGGAATAGTCCTATTGCCCTAGAATTACTTTTTTTTTACCATTAGTGTAAGAGTAAAGAGATTTGTAATTAGGTTTAAAATGAGCCAGATTAAATTCAAATTTCTGTTTTGCCTGCTTGATGGATTTCTTTAATGTTGATACAGCAAGTTTATATTTGTATCTGGTTGTAGAGTTGGAGTATTTTTTAAGTTTTCTAAAAAGATGCTCTTTCCTTTCAATCTGTTTATTAATAGATTTTGTAAACCAGACTGGAATTTTACCTTTCTTGTTATATTTAATTTTATTAAGAACATAGTGCTCTTCTAATTGGTGAATAATACTTAGAAATAATGCATAGGCTGTTTGATAGGCTTATTATTTCAATAATTCCTCCCAATTAAAATTGTTTATTATTGAGTTAATTTGTATAAAGTTAGCTTTATTGTAATCTTTATATATAATATTATGTTTGGGTTTAATGATTTTGGTACAAATACTGAATTGTACCGAATTATGATCGCTACTACCAATTGGAGATCCAATAGTTATATCAGAAAATTTGGTTTCAGTGTCTGTAATAATTAGATCCAAAATGTTAGTTCTCCTAGTTGGTTGGTGTACTAGTTGTTCCAACCCATGATCTATGACTAGTGACAGAAGTAATTTCTCTTGTTCAGTTTTTGCTGTGTATGTATCCCTGTCAATACCTGGCATGTTAAAATCTCCCATAATGAGACCTTCCCCTTTATGGGCTATATCTGAAATTAAGTTAATTATTTCAGAAGTGTGTTGTAGGTCAGCTGAGGGTGGTCTGTAACATACGCCCACAATGAGCTTAGGTTGTCCTTTAAACTGAACAGAAATCCAGAGAGATTCCGTATGTGTCTCTAATGTAATCTCATGTGATGGGATGTCTTTTCTGATATATAGACATACTCTCCCACCTACCCTATCTTTCTTATTCTTATAGTAAAGTTTAAAGTTGGGAATTTCTCTGCTCCATACTAAAGATGAATCCCACCATGTTTCAGTAACAGCAATAATACTTGGGTCTAAAAGGGAGCATTGAGCCTCTAATCCTAGCATATTCAAGGCGTTTACGGATCTAGCATTGAACAACATTATATTACAAGTCCTTCTTGATTCATACTTTGTGTCTTTATTAAGAGATTTAGAAACATGTCCAATCTCTCCCATGTAACCTAGTTTAAACAGTTATTTATTGCTGAGGCTAGGGCTTTCCCCAACAGAGCACTCCCCCTTCTGCTCAAGTACAAGCCATTCCAGCAGAATAGTGAGTCTCTGCCACAGAATGTTTCCAAATGGGGAATACATAAGATGTCTTGTTTAAGACATCACTTCCTCAACCATTCGTTTGTCTTTTTAATTTTGTAAGTCATCTCTTCCAATGCTCTTGGTACTGGAAGGATCTTCAAAAAGCACACGGTACAACCTTTATCTACCAATAAATTATTTAGGGCTACAAAGTCTTTCTTTAGCTGTAAGGGGCTGGTGCGATTTATGTCATTAGTCCCTGCATGGACAATTACCAAACGATTTTGTCCAGCACCATCAAGGATATTAGAAGCATGGAGGATAGTCTTCTATTGTATTAGATGTGTGCTTTCTTATATACTCAAATGTTAATAAAAAGATAAAGTGAAAAAAAAAAGAATATTAGAAGCCATTTATGTGATATTTGAGACCTTGGCACCCCTGAAGCTAGAGCAAGTTCGATTTACTTTATCAGGGTTACAAATTGCCCTGTTGAGGTGTTTTATGATACAGTCCCCTAGTACAAATACTTGTCACGGTGAAACTATAGTGGTTAAAGTAGCAGAGGTATCCATGGAAGAGTCTTGGGGATTTGAAGGGGGACTGTTTTAATGGAAGCAGAACAAGACTCTTCCTCCCTGTTTAGTGTTATACGCCAAGTAGAAGAAACCTTGGGTCGATTTAGGGTAATCTGACTGGAGGGAGCCGGATTTAAATCAATTAGGTCATATATAGGGGTTTCAGAATCGTTTGGGATTAATGTACAATATACATCAGCATCATCACTATTTAAATCATTATCCATAAGAAGGGAAAATGCTGAAAATTAGTTTTGGGTGGTAATACAAAATTGGTCTGTTCTTTGACCTTTTTTATGAGCCCTTGAGCCTTCTACTAGGGCCCAGTCATCACTGTCATCCACATCATCATCATCTCTACTCCTTTATCTAGTGTCAGATCCAATTATGTTATTTGTTAATTTACTAATTGGTTCAGGGGGGTCAGAGCGTGATGTATGTTCAATGTTTATTTCAGATTAAGCAATAGATGCTAAATGTGTAGTTCTAGAGAAGGGGGCTGTTTTACAAATAGTTTCTGTTTCTTGAGCAGAATTGTGTAATGCATTAAAGCATCGGTGCATATCAACCTGACTGCTTTCGATACACAGTAGCCTTGCTGCAAAGGATGCTATTTCCTCTTGCATTTGCTTATTTAATGTACATTTCATGCACACAAATATGGGGTCATAGTTTGTCACTGCTTGAACTAATAAGTACATGGAGCAGTCTGAACACTTGTTACCTATATCACCATTAAATGTCATAATGGGGCATGAAATGGAAACACAGGTGAATTCTAAGGCCTTAGGCTGTGGTATAATGGTTTATTCCATATTGCAGACTGGGTTAGGTATAATAATAGTAATAGTCCATACCTTATGTTCCACGGTAGTCACGTCAGGTTTACATACACCACCTCAACACTGCAGGGCTGTAGATATACACAGCAGTGACCCGGATGTGCTTTCCTGGGTCATGCAATAGCCCAAACTAATTACACTGAATAAGCTCTAAAAATAGTATATTGCCACTCATATGTGGCTAACTAATACAGTGAGAGAACATACAGTGTGTACAAATAAAGTTTAAAAGTCCCCCAAATGAGTTGTAGTTCCTAGTGCTATCATGGAACTACAGCTCCTCTTCCTATTTCACAACGTGGTACAGGGCTCAGGAGAACACAGTTATTCGTGCAAGAAATAGTTTTATCAGTGCTAGTTCTTACTCAAAATAGCTTTTCAAAGAGCAGCACAGCGAGTGCCTCTGAAAATACTGCTATTTGCCAGGAGACTGAATTCCTCAATAATTTCTAACATTGGGGGGATGGAAAGAGATGGGTGGGAAAGCTGAAGGAGCAAATCATCTGCATACGCCGAGACCTTAACTTCATGGGATTGGATGGGGATGCCCTGAATCTGTTGACAGTTAACCAGTCTATGGATCAGAGGTTCTAAATATATATTGAAAAGTAATGGGGAAAGGGGGCAGCCTTGCCCTGTTCCTGAATGTAGTGTGAAAGAGTTAGAGAACTGGGCATTAGCAGTTATACGAGCTGAGAGAGATCGGAACAGGGATTGAATTAATTGCTGGAATTGTAATGGGAAGCTGAAAGCATTGAGAGTCCTGAAGAGGTAATGTCAGTGTACCCTGTCAGAGGCCTTCTTGACATCCAGGAAAACCAAAGTCGCTGGAAATTGGGTGTCCCTGGACACTGGGAAGACATGAGACAGGGCACGTAGATGATCTGCTGAGGATCTACCCTTCATGAATCCTACTTGTTCTGGCCCAGTGATGTCAGGAAGTACCAGATTAAGGCAATTAGCTGTTAACTTGGTTAATATTTTTAGATCTTGGTTAAGAAGTGAAATTGAGCGATAGTTCAAAACCAATTCAGGAGCCTTACCTGGTTTGGGTAACAGAACAATCAGTGCTTCAAATAAAGTGGAATCAACTTCAGCCCCAGAAAGTATATATTGATAAAGGGAGAGGAGGAGAGGAATGAGATGTTTACTAAATTTTTGGTAAAAATTTATTTATTTGTTTTTGTTTACCAGGTAAGCACACTAGACAACCAAATGCCTATTTTCAGGTGCGACCCGGGAGATTACAAAGATACATTCAAGATTACAAGGATACATTCAGGTACAACAGGCAGACAATAAGAGCATGTACAAGTAAGGGCAGCAGTCATAAACATGGTAAATGCAGCAATACCAGAAGACATTTACCTAGCCAGTGGTAGGAAGATAAAAACATAGTACAAAGGAAGCAGGCCATCAGCCGAGTATAGCAGGCAACACGGCTTTGCAGGCTAGGGGTTGTAGAGTACGTCAAGGAGATTACAAAAGGGGGATAGGAGAAGCCAGTGAATCACCCAGAGGAACAGAACAAATGGCATAGCACAATTTGATCCAGTAGAGCAAGGAAGGATCCATCCCAAGCTGATTCATCAATCCCCGGATGTTGCACCGGAAGGGAAGGTCAGGAGACCCTAAACCCTAAAGCAGTAAGAAACAGTGGGACATGCTACAGGGGTACCTTAAGTGCAGAGGCAGGTAAAGGCAGATTTGAGGAAGCCCCAGAGGGAAGCTTTAAAACAGGAATGGGAGGTGGAGGAGTGAGTGCTCACTGGAAGGGAGTTCCATAGTCTAGGGGAAGAGTAGTGAAGGCCTGGTCACCCATTAGAGTGCGTGTTTTAGGAACCAGAAGGACATGGAAGTCACTGGACCTTAGGTGGTAGGAGGAGGAAAAGGGAATGAGGGTTGTGGCAAGGGCAGGAGGGGTGGCAGTTCTGATAACCTTGTCGATGAAGTTGCCTAGGACGAAGGACCGGTATTTTTCTGGTGGAAGCCACTCAAGCTGAGAATAGAGCTGGCAGCGGTGAGTGAGGTGGGGGGCAGAGAGTGCAAAGTGACATATATTATTATACGCCATGTCTCATTTGGAGAGATTGTTTTTGTAGAGAGGGCAAAGGAGACAAGGCCGTAGGAAAGCGTGGGTAAGAGGACTCCTTTGGCTAGGGCGAGACTTGCCGCTGGGTGAGGCAACTTTTTGTTCTTGCAAGGCCCAACTTACTGTTTGAGGCCTTGCAGGCATTGGTAATGTGGAGTGCAGTCCAGTTGTGGATCAAGAGTCACCCCCAGGTACTTGACAGATTCAGTGTCTTGTAGGAAGGATCCATTGGCACATGAGATCCTTAGAGGGGAAGGGACCACTTTTAATTTGGCTGTGGAGCCGAAAAGCATGGTTTGAGTTTTCTGCAAGTTGATAGCAAGCTTGTGGACCTCCAGCCATGATTGGACCTGGTTGAAGTCAGTGCTGAGCTTGTTGTTGATGTCAGAGCTGTCCTGGGAGCTGAACAGAATGACTAAGTCATAGTGTACAGAGTAGAACGCCCATGGACCGGGGCCGAGGGCAGCTGATTAATAAAGAGGGAAAATAGGAGGGGCCCAAGGACAGAGCCCTGAGGGACCCCACAGTTGACTGGGGCAGGCTTTGACAGGTCCTTGTTGAACGAGGTGTACTGCTGTCTGCCCAAGAGGTAGTTGCTGATCCAGGCAAGGGCAGGGTAGAAGAAGCCCAGAGACTGGAGAGAGGAGCGCAGAAGTGAGTGGTCAACACGGTCGAAGGTTTTTGAGAGGTCCACGAAGATGGCTCCAGTTAGTTTGCCTTGATCAGCAGCAGATCTGATCTCAGAGGAGACAACCGCTAGGGCGGTGGAAGTACTATGCCCTTTCCGGAAGCCGTGTTGGGCAGGGAGAGTAAATCATAGATCTGCAGGTAATGGGAGACCCAGAGGCAACCACCCTTTCGAGAAGCTTACTGATCACTGACAGTATCGTCATCGGTCGATAGTTCCTGAGCTCTTTGGGGTCACCCTGTTTGTGAACAGGGATGACTTTGGCCACCTTCCAAGTGTTAGGGATGGTGCCCAACAGAAGGGATCTATTGAAAATGTGGGTGATAGGGCGGGCAAGTATGGAAGCCCCAAGTCTGAGTAGATAAGGCTCAAGGCTGTCATGCCTGGCACCAGTGTGATGGGGGAGACTGTCAAAAAGCTTCTGGGTGTCCAGGACGGAGATGACCCTGAGGTAGAAGGGAGGTTGAGGGATTGCATTGACTGGGGTAGTGTCCCAAGTTTTGGAGACGTGGGAGAGGAAGGAGAGAGCCGGCAGATCGGTGAACAGGGTGTTGAAATCATTGGCAAGTGTAAGGGGGTTATTGAAGTTTACCCCACCAATGTGCATGTCAGAGACCTGAGCTCTAGCAGACCCACCGACCAAGTTTTTGATGTTCTGCCAAAAGTTCCTCGAGTTTCTGGCTGAGGAGACTAGGGCAGATTGACAATATTCACTCTTGGCAGAGTGAATGGGTGTTTTGCAAGTGTTTCTCACTCGTCTGTACTCCTGAAGGTCAGTACTGGAGAGGGAAACCTTGTAGCAAGCCCAGCATTTGTTCCTGATCTTCATGAGGAAGAGAAGATCATCATGGAGGCACTTAGTGACTGTACCCCTTACCCTCCTTTTTGTTAGGAGTGCATGCTTACTTTGCTGGGGGGTAAAGGCAGCAAGAAAATTGTCAAGGGCCACAGAGGGGTCATTTGAGGCCGTGGCCTGTGACCAATCTGTTTGTCACAGGTCTGAGAGGTAATCTTCTACAATAAGTTTGGAGAAGTCCCTCATCTGGATCACTTTGCAGGGAATTTTAGGAGTGAAGATACCCCAGATGCAATAGATGGGAGAGTGATCTGAGATGACATCAGGGAGGGTGCCACTGGAGACTATTCTGCCTGGTCTGTTACTCAGCACCCAATCAATGAGGGATCCCTTGTCACCTCATGAGGAGAGCCTCGTGGGATCCTTAATGAGTTGGCTGAGGGAGAGACCCACCAGCAAAGACTCATGTTGCTGGGCGTTGGGCCTCCCAGTTTAGGTTGAAGTCCCCAGGACCAGCAGCTCGTTTGAGCCAATGGAGGGACTGAGACTATTAAGGAGAGAGGAGAGCCCTAGCATGCCCCCCTTGGGTGGATTGTAAGGACGTATCAAGTGTATCTTTTTTGTATTGCCAAGCAGGAGTAGAGCATATAAGGACTCAGCAGCAAGGGGTAGGAGAGTGTTGTGCTCTATAATGGATACACTGAAGTGAGTCTTGTAGTATAGGAGCACCCCACCCCCCCTCTTGTTTCCAACTCTGTCCTGCCTGAGGAGGTTGTAGCCTTGGAGGGCACATGCAGAGTCCGGGATGTGTGGCTTCAGTCAGGTTTCCGAGATCCCCATAATATCAGGGTTATAATGGGCCACCCAAGCTGTCAGCTCTGCTATGTTAGGTAGTAAACTTCTAATGTTCAGGTGCACCAGCTTCATACCTTTGGCAGATAACCAGGTGGGAGGGGACTTCAGGGAGGACCTGGCAGCCTGCAGTCCATGAGATTGGACTGGGGCCCCAGTGTAACCAGTCAGCGGCCGCATATTTAGCAGCCATGAGGAGGGAGGTCCAACTGGACTGAACTTAGGTCTGTGGCAAGCACAGGTAGCGGACGCTTGGGTGAAAAGGTGATGTACCCTAGATTAGTCCTCCCAGGGTAACTGTGAGGGGCCAGGAGGCTAGGGGAGGTAAGGAGGGCTGAGGTGGCTAAGGGAGGTGACTCGTGACTAGTTGCTCGCGCCACAACTGGTACAGGAAGCACTAGTAAGTTACCTAGTTACCCCTAACAAAGGAGAAAAACAACAGATAGCTGCCTTGGTCACAGGGTTTACTAAGTTTGCAGGAATTGGGCTGGCGTTAACTCTAAATGCAGCAGGATGTAGTTTCAGACTCAAGATTACCACATGCACCAGGACATTAAGTAAAATAGTCGCAAGCACTTGAAAACAGTATTGATAGCACTTAGTAACAGCAGGATAAACAACTCACTACACTTAATAAAGATACATTCCCTAGAATAAGTTATTGCTAGCACTTAGTAACAGTAGGTTGCAACATCTCAATTTACATCAGTGAGGATAATTTCAGTAAAAGGGTAGCTTAGCACAGAGCCAACCGGGATGAAGAGTACATGGGCCAGCTCCTAGGTTGGTGGGAGGGGCTAGCTGAGTATTTAATGGGAGGAGGAAATGAAGTGGGTGGGCGGGAAATTTTTTTTCCCCCATTAGCAGTGCATCCCAACAAGAAGAAAGCCTGGCCAAAACAGCAGCAGCACCTCACTGGTAAGTGATTACCGAATGCCCTTGTCTAGTGAGAAGTCCCAGTCCTGAAGAGATAGTTCAGAGGTGCCAGGGGAGGTCCACCCAGCAATGCAAGTGAGCCGGCGCCTCTATCCCGGTTTCAGAGCTGAAAATAGCGAGTAAAAGGAGAGGCGTCAGATGCAGGGCGGGGCCTGTTGGAGCAGGGACTCCCTCGCCTCCCTAGGCAGGACGCTTGGCAAAGAGCCACAGGGCTTGTGAGTGCAGCCTCTTGTATGGAAGTCAGAGGTCCATGGAGCCAATCAGCCATGAGTGCAATTTTCAAACTTGCCGCCAAACCCTTGTAGTCTTTGTGTTCCAGGCAAGATTTTTCCCCCGTTAGCATTGCATCCCAACAAGAAGAAAGCCTGGCCAAAACAGCAGCAGCACCTCACTGGTAAGTGATTACCGAATGCCCTTGTCTAGCGAGACGTCCCAGTCCTGAAGAGATAGTTCAGAGGTGCCGGAAGGTCCACCCAGCGATGCAAGTGAGCCGGCGCCTCTACTCCAGTTTCAGAGCCGAAAATAGCAAGTAAAAGGAGAGGAGTCAGATGCGGGGGGGGGGCCATTGGAGCAGGGACTCACTCACCTCCCTAGGCAGGATGCTTGGCAAACTTGGCTGCGTAGCCATCTGACCCTGGAGTTTTATTTCTGGGAAGATTTTTAATTACATCCTCTATCTCGATTACTGTAATTGGGTGTAGTAATGATTTCTGCTGCTTATTCGAAAGACATGGCAAATTGGTATCTTTAAGATATTCATCTATTACTTGTTCAGTGAGGGGATCGAACATTTGGCCATATAAGGATTTATAATAATTAGTGAATTCCGAAATAATGTCCTTGGGGGATGTTTTCATGGAGCCATAAGGCTGAGAGCGTATCGAGGCTATGAAGTGAGAAGATTCCTGTTGTTTAGTCCTAACGGGCAATAAACATCCCGCCTTCTCTCCCTGATCTGTATAGGAAGCTTTGGTTTTGAGTATCACAAATTCTGCCTTCTCCCTCAATAACTCTAAATAGGTAGCTCTAAATCTGATCAACTCCTGATGAAGGGAATCTGGAGATTGTGGAGCTAGAGTGTGTTCTAAAGTCCTAATTTGGGATAATACTGTAGTTGTGAGGCTTTTTGTTCTCTAACTCTCTTTCTTCTGGATGCTAACCCCATCAAAATCCCTCTGAGATAAGCCTTGAGGGCACACCATTCAATATCTGGCTGTTCCGAGGAACCATGATTAATTAAGGATTGTTGCTCTATGTGTTCCTGAATTGTTTGAGCTACATCTGGGTCCTTCAGCAACTGGTCATTGAATTTCCAATGGGATCCCCCCTTGGGTGATGATAACAGAGATATATAGCAGATGACCAAAGAGTGGTCTGAGGAAGGGCCAGGCTGAATGGATGAATCAAGGATCACGGGAATAAGAGAGTGAGAGCAAAGTAAATAGTCTATGTGGGAAAAGGTACCATGAACCGGGGAGGTATATGCATATTCTTTATCTGCTGGGTGAAGAACCCACCAGATATTGCATAGCCCAATCTGGTCCATCAGTTCGCGTAGTGTTCTCTGAGCAGGAGAAAGACCCTTTCGGTGATGACCAGAATGATCTAGATTCAGGTCAAAGACGAAGTTAAGATCCCCACCCAGGATCATTGGGACTGATAAAAAGGGAGTTAAAGCCAGGAGAAGTTGCATGAAGAACCCAGGTGTATCCTGATTAGGGCCATAAATGCTCCCCAACAAAATCTGTTTAGAAAACATTGTGCCCTGTACCAGTACATATTTCCCCTCAGGGTCTTTTATTAGATTGGTAGGATAAAAGTGAATATTTCTATTAATTAAAATCCCAGTGCCACAGCTGTTAGTAGAGCCCACAGCTAAGAATACCTGGCCCACTTGCTGTTTCCTCAGCTGTAGAGCTTCGGAGTATAAAAGATGGGATTCTTGAATAAAGGAGATATCAGCAGACAAGATATTTAAGTGTTTCAGCACCTTGTACTGCTTGAGATTCTGTCTCATCCCTTTCACATTCCATGTTGCAAAACGTACCCTACCAGCCATTATCCCCGTTTTAATTCTGCCCTGAAACATTCCAGAACAAAGAAATACCAGCAACCCTTGTTGTCTCTAATGGAAACCCTTGCTGTGCTTGCTTTCCCCCAAAATCCACCCTCTTCCTCCCCCCCCTTCACCATAACTTCACATGTCAATACCCGGTGACAAAAGATTATTGTGCGAAACCATGACAACCCAACCCAACCCAACCACCTTCCCTTACTGTATTGATAACTATCTGCAGAACTCACAATTATGCTCCCCTGCTATGTTCCTCCCTCCACCAAACCTTTGCCCTGGAAAACATAGAATAATAAAGTCAAGTTGACCATTTAAAAATAAAAATTTGCATATCATTCTTATTATTCCAACAGTCTTGAGGAGGTTGAACCCATTGATAGCATTCACTGAAAAGGCTATGAGAAATTAGATTAACTGGAAAACAATCACCATTGTCTTTGCCTTTCCCATGCATTTCCTAAGGGAGTTCTGTAAGTTTGACTGATAATGAATATGAAAGAAAACAAATGTCTCGTATCAGTCTCTGAATACTGAAGCAGAGCTGTGTAGTATAACTCAATATTGTCTGAAACACAAGAGCCCCCTAGTGGTAAAAGGGCATCATCGCCAGTTCTTTAAAAAAGAAAGAAAATTAGGCAATTTAGACCTTCTCTTCTGTAGTTTGTAAACGCTGCTCAAATTCAGGCGATTAAAATAAATGCTCCACTTGAGAGGCTATAAGCTGTTAGACAAGTTGAAATAAGCTATCAACCACAATAAAAAGAAATAAAAATCTCACCATGTTCCACTAACAGTCTAAACCGCCATAAGTTCAGGCATCAAAGTTAAGGGTTAACTTAAAAACTATCATGTTGATTAGGAAAGCAACAATATCTGGAACAACTGTTGAAGTCAATACTAGAAAGGCCTCATTCAGATGTACACATAGGCCGAACAGACCTTAGTGTCTTCTCCCCTGATCAAAAGTCGGGCAGAGTCCAAAACTTCTTAAAATTATATCTGATAACATGCTCACCATGCCTCCCTATAACAATAGCTCAACAAGGGTGAAACAGGTTTGGAAAAGCTGCTTGTAACTTGGTCTGTGCCGGTTCAATCTCTTCAAAGGTCACCCACAAGCCTGCTATCAAGACCTGCAGTCGGGCAGGGTGTCCCATTCTAAACTTTATTCCAGCTGCGATTAGTTTGGATACAATGGGATGAAATAAGGTTCTCCTTTGTCTGATTGCCATTGGCAAATGCTGTGTGATTCTAATTCTGGTTCCTTCCCATAAGATTTTTTGAAGCTCTCTTACTTTATCCAGAAAGTATTGTTTTTCCTGAAAGTTCAAGAATTTTGGAGTAAAGGATGTGGGGCTAACCCCGGTGCTGGCATCGGTCTAAGAGCTCGATGGGCTCGTTCGATGATGTAGGATGAGCCAAAAGAGGAAGGCCCAACTAACTTCTCTATGAGCTTTTGGACAAAAAGAACAGAGTTGGCTCCCTCTTTTTTTACTGGGAGGCCTATAATCACAATGTTGTTTCTGCGACTCCTTCCCTCCAGATCTTCTATATTGGCTTCTAATTTTTTTAATCCTGTGTCTGCTGCTCACCATCTCAGATTGAATGGATTCTGCTCGCTTCTCCAAGGAAATTAGGCGAGATTCGTTGTCTGCCACCCTCGTAGAAAAATTCTCGAGTGCGGTAGCCATTTGTTTGACTTCTGCAGTTAGATTTTTAAGATCTTCCCTGAATGGGGTAAATTCTGAGAGAAATCACTCAAGTAAAAGTAACTGGCATAGTAGCGGTAGTAGAAGTAGATGCTGTGCCACCAGCTCCCAGCTGGACCTTGGATCGCTTACTGGGTTTCTCTGGGGTCACGGGCGGCGTATGCTTCAGGAGGGCGAGACGCATCTCTGCTTCCATTCTTGCTCCTTTGTCACCACTTGATTGCTGAAAGGTGTTGTCCAGACCAGAAAGGTGTCAAAAATAAAATGTTTAAGTAGGTGTTTAAGTAAATAAGTATTGAAACTAGCCGTCGGGTAGAGGGAGCGATCACAGAGAGCTGTTACCCTGAGCGGCTGCATCACGTGGTCTCCAAGATATATGTGTTCCTAGTGGGCTTGCTAACCATTTGCTGTAATCCGTAATCTGAGCATACATTTAATAATACCTGTTCTTGGTTGGTAGATGCAGTTCCCATTGCCCAGTGGATTCCAGGTGTGTTTCGGTTGCCCAATACGATAACTTCTTTACTATTTATTCTTTTCTCAATACTATTCATTAGGTGTCGACGTTCATTTATGCTCAAGTCTGGTGCTTTATAACACAATCCTAGTGTTAGTTTTTTGTGATTATTCCTTAGGATTTCAATCCACATTAACTCATTTTTATCATTAAATCTTCATCGATGATCTGTCTACAATCGATACCTTCTCTTACATATATGGCCACACCCTCACCTTTCCTGCCATGTCAATCCTTGTGATATACCTTGTATCCTGGAATGGAAATGTTCCACCCTGAGGTTTCTGTCCACAGGTTTCTGTGACTGCTGCCATATCAATATTTGTTCGTCTCATTAGAAGTTCTAGCTCATCTTTTTTGATTGTATTTAGGCTTCTAGCATTAGTCAATAGAAAGCTAAGCTCTGTTTTATTTTGTTTCGTTCTATTCCTTGCTGCACTGTTCTGTTTTTCTCTAGTGGTACTCTCCTCTTACCCCCTACCATTAGTTTTTTTGCCCTTGTGTGTTTATATGCAAGGCATCATAGAACATGTTTCCCAAAAGCCTGGTTCCCCTTTTGTGTTAGTGCAAACCATCTTGACAAAAGAGACCTGGTCATCCACAAAAATTTCCTAAGATTTAATGCAGATGATTTCATTTGTAAGGTACCACCTGCGTAACCAATTGTTGAAGTTTTTGATGTTTCTGTTTTTTCTCTTATCAGCCATTGAGACTGGTGGAATCTCAGAAATAATAATCTTCGCGCTAAGCTCCCTCAGGCATTTGAGGGCCTGTTGCATATCCTGTACAATTTCCTCTAACCTGTTTACTCAGGCCATTAGTTTCAGCATGCAAGAGTACTGTTTTGGGACCTTTCACATTTTAACATCTGTGTTATGTCTTTGTTACTCCACTATAGCTACAACTTGCTATGTTTTCTTTGTTTCCCCTAGTTGAGAATCTATCAGTATATTTTGTTATAGAATCCCCCAGGATATAAATTTGTTCAGTCGTTTCATCAGTTATACAATATCCTGCCTGAGTCTCCATATTTTCATTGTTCCCTTCTGCAAAAGTTACACCTTTCCCCACCAGTTGTGTTTATAGTTTCTGAGGGTGTCTCACTTGGGTACTCTTGGATACCAGGTTTCGTGGTACCACTACTGTATCTCTGGTAGCCTTGTTCTTTTTGGTTGTTTTTGTGCTACCATCCTCATGTTCATTATACTCTTTGGAGGGTGAATTAGTTGTCATGCTGGATTTTCCCAGGGTTGGGATGTCTGATTCCTCAGACGATGTGCTAAGCTGATCAAACTGCTCTGTTTCATTTTCTATTAGGTTAATCAGTGGAAGGTACCTATTTCCTAAATCTAAAACATTTCCAATAGCCCTGCATCTATATTTAATTTTCTTCCCAAGATTTACTTCGGTCCACTCATTTGAATCATTTTCTGCTATCTCCTCGTCCTCTGTGAGACGTTTCCTTTTTTCAGTTTTATAAGGGAGTTCAGGAATTGGTTCAGTATATGTGGAGCTGGACTGGCCAATATCTGGATTGTTACATTCTGTACTTTTGGAAGGGAGGTCATGTATTTACTTACTTTAGTTTCTCCGACATAATGGTTTGTTGTTTTTCTACTAGGTCAAGTGTTTTGTAAAATGTGTCAATATCTTCCCTCAGAACGCTGTTATTTACACATTTATTACACTTGTGTATTGGGCTAGTAGGTAGTTCATCAAATAGTTTGTACATAAAACAACTAGATCATTTAAGCCCCACAGCTTCATACAAGGTCATAATGGTATCTCTCATTGTCATTACCGCACGGGGATGCAGTTTCCAGTGTGCCTGATGTTATATCTAAAGAAATTAAGTCAGACATACTTCAAGTGTCAGGTACCAATTATAAACAGACACAAGGCAGTTTTAATACATGGTCAGTTTATAATAAACTTGGTTATCCCCAAGGACACTAATGAAAATTAAAATGAAACAAAAGTCCCTTCCCAACTTAATTCTTCCCCTTTCCCTGTTACCTGGAAGGCCCTTGACTTGATTGGAGATAGAGTTCTGTCCCTTTTCCACTCTTCACATGCGTGACATGTGCAGATGCGCTAGTCTCTACACGTGTCTCCACGCACGAGAATGCGTGCTTGCTCCACTCATGCTTGCCCTGCTCGCGTGGGGCACTAGCTTTTTGTCACAGAGGACTGGACGCATCCCTGGGTCTCTTCCATTTCCTTGCAACCCCAGGTCACAGCATAAAAGTTAAAAAAGCTCTCCAAACTACTGCCACCTTATTTGGTGAACTTTCTAATGTAAAAGGAGCTCTCCCCTTGCTCCCTGTGCAGCTAAAAACTTTTAAAATATACTTAAGTGCTGTTCAAAGTGGTATGGGGCTGTGGATCCTGGAGGACCTCTACAGTCCCACAGTTTCCTGTAGCCAGCAAGTCTGATGTTGCCACAGAATGGAACTCCATGGCCTGGTTGCCAAGACAATGACCTGGCAACCTTCCTCTCACCAGAGGGACACAAGTAATCTACAAAGCACTCCTAAGTTTGCTGGACACCCTCACCAGAGTGTCCCAAAACACAGCTCTGTGGCCTGCTCGTGTGGGGCACTAGCTTTATGTCAAGGAAGACCAGAAGTATCCCTGGGTCACTTCTGGTTCCTCGCAGCCCCTGGCCACAGCACAAAAGTTAAAAAAGCTCTCCAAACTACTGCCACCTTATTCGGTGGACTTTTTAATGTAAAAGGAGCTCTCACCTTGCTCCCGGTGCAGCAAACACTTTTAAAATATACTTAAGTGCTGTTCAGAATAGTACGGGGTTGTGCATCCCAGAGGTCCTCCACAGTCACACAGTTTCCTGTAGCCAGCAAGTCTGATGTTGCCACAGAATGGAACTCCACGGCCTGGTTACCAAGGCAACAACCCAGCAACCTCCCTCTCACCAGAGGGATGCAAGTAATCCACAAACTACAGACAAAACAGTCCTAAGTTTGCTGGATAACCTCAACAGAGTATCCCAAAACACAACTAAGATCTTCTCACTTGTCGTCTCTCTGGTTTGATGGAGACCTCAAGGTAATGAAGATCAGGGGTTGGAAGTTGGAGCGTTGCTGGCGGAGGACCAAGTTGGAGGAGAACAAAATGGCCCTACCTGCTCACTAGGGTGAGTACCAGGGGACAATCAACTGTAAGAAGGCAGAATTCCTGTCCAGAGAGACTGCTACAGGGAAGAACCAACTAGCTGTGCTATTTCAGACTGTTAACAGACGTTTACATCCAGTCTGTCTGTAGCTGAAAAAAGTTTTTTCAGTCACCTTGTGTGACAAGTTTGCTTAGTTCTTCGCTGACATGGTGTCCTCCATCTGATGGGGATTCTGCCAAGGAGTCACACTGCAACTAGCAGTGATCACCTTGGGTGTCGTAGAGGCGCTCCACCTGTTTGGGAGGAGTTTAAACCAGTGGAGGGGGCTGAAGTCATTGAGGTCATCTCAAAGCTGAAGCACGCATATTGTGAACTGGACCTGGCTCTGAAACGTTTTTTGATGATATGTGTCGATTCCATTGGCATGGTGTTCCCCTTGATTGTCCGGTGTTAATTTTTGGAAGGAGTCTTTCCAGATTCCTTGAAAGAGGCTCTGGTGAGGCCCCTTCTGATGAAACCATCTCTCAGTCCAGTCATACTGCCGAATTACCGACCTCCCATTTCTGGGAAAGGTTGTAGAGAAGATTGTGGTGCAACAGCTTGAGGAGCACCTCGTGACCTTTGACATCTATAAGCCACACCAGTCTGGTTTCACAGCCAAGCAGAGCACTGAAACAGTGTTTGTTCAGGTGCACAATGATCTCCTCAGGGCGAAGGATGGAGAAGACAAGTCAATTCTTATTCTCCTCGATCTTTCATCAGCCTTTGACACTGTGGACCACATTGTGTTCCTTGATCATCTCAGAGAGTACTGTGGACTTTTTGGCACCGTCATCAGCTGGTTTGAGTCCTACCTTGCTGGCATTAAGCAATGGGTAGTGATGGGGAATTTATTCTCCTCCCCGAGGCCCCTGTTGTGTGGAGTACTTCAAGGATCAGTCTTGTCACTGATGTTGTTTGCAGTGTATATGCTGCCCCTGGGTGAGCTCATTAGGAAATACAACGTGGGTTTTCACTGCTATACAGATGCTACCCAATTGTATTTGTCCTTTGCTCCTGGAACATCTGATGCTGTGGAAGTGCTTAATATTTGCTTGGCCGAGATCAGTGATTGGATGTCCTCCAGCTGGTTGTGACTGAATCCCAACAAGACAAATGTTCTAGTGCTGGAACCGGGCAGAGGGTGTGATGGGAGTGCCTCCAGTGTGGCAACAGGTCTTTTCCTGGGGCCTTCTCCATTGATGGCATCCTTTAGGGTATGAGATCTTGGCATGCTTCTGCTTGATAGACTGACATTTGAATCTCAGGTGTCATCTGTCAACCAAAGTGGTTTCTACCACTTGAGGAACATTGCCAGAATCAAACCTTTAGTTCTGCCTGATGACCTTCCCACACTGGATCATGCCTTTGTGACATCCAGGCTTGATTACTGTAATGTTCTCTACTTCGGAGTCTCAAGAGGTACCCTCTGCTAGCTGCAACTGGTGCAGAATGCAGCTACCAGGTTGCTGATGGGCCTCTTGAAGTTCTGCCATATAAGCTCGGTGCTGTGGGAACTGCACTGGCTGATGGTCAGGTGGAGGGTTATCTTCAAGGTGGGTTTAATTACCTTTAAGGCCCCACATGGACTAGACCCTGGTTACCTGACTGATCTTCCAACACTAGTCACCTCAGTCACCTCCCTCCTTTCCTCCTCCAGGGGCCTCCTTGAGGTTCCCAGGACTAGAGTCAGAACTGCTGGTGACAGGGCATTTAGTGTCACTGGCCCAGTCCTGTGGAATGCACTGCCATTCTTTGTCAGGGAGGCCCCATCAGTGGAGATCTTTAAGTGCCGTCTTACGGCCCATTTGTTTTCTCTGGCCTTCCCAGATGTGGCGCTCTGACCCTGCTTAGCTAATTTATCAGAGTTATTTATTGATTTTTATTGTATTATATATTTTCATCTTATTACCATTTTAAATTTATTTTTTATTTTATTTCACTTCTCTTGCTTGTTTTGAATGTAAAGTGCCCAGAGCCTCCGGCGTTGGGCACCATAAAAAGAAACTTTGCCTTGTCTTACTGGAGTAGTGTTCATGAAGCTGACCAAGGCCTTTAATCTTATTTATTAATTTGGTTTATTTATTTTAATTGTAGACAGGGAAAGATGCACAAAGCTGTGACATCTTGTTGCCAGGTGCATCCTGTGGAGTGGGTTACATGCACCTGTTTTATTGATGGGGGAATGTTGGCCATGATACCGGGTAAACTCACATTCTCTTCCTTGGTAAGTGCCATTGGATGTTTCACTTCCACCAGAACAGTGACCAGGGATGGGCAGAAGGGACCTCAGTTTAACATCCCAACAACAGCACCTCAGCAGTACAGCACATCCTCATACTGCACTACAATGCCAGTTATGGGTATAACTCAGGTATCTGGTCTGGGTTTAGAACCCACGATCTTCTGATTTTCCCTCCAAAGACACAAGCATGCTACCTACTTAGCCACAGACACCAATGTAAGGATAGGTTAACCATTATAAATAGTCAGATTACACACCTAGGGCCAGATATTCAGACTGCGCCAGGCTGTGGCACAAGCCTGGGCGCAGCGCAACTTGGCTGCGCAGGGGCATTGACAGGGTGATATTCAACGGAGCTGTGCCATGGCACAGCATCATTGAATATTGCATCCTGCCCACCCGCAGTGCGCATGGCACAGTGGCACTGCGCCAGCGCAAGTGGTCAGAGTGGAGCAGGGGGATGTGCTAGTGCAAGTTCCGTTGCGCTATGTGCAACAACTGCGATATTCAAAAGTGCACATGCAAATGGGGCCATAATGCATGCAAGATGCAAATGGGGCCATTTGCATGTCATTATGGCCCGATTTGCATGCAGGTGCACCGATCCCCGGTGACTTGCGCCTGGCACCCTGCCAGGCTGCAGCCGTCGGGGACCGACGCCCCCTGCACATCGCAGCAAAGTGTCCCACTGTCCAATCACAGGCATATGTAGAATATTAGAATCGTTCTATATCCCTGGTGATCCAGTGGACTGTCTGCAGCCCGATCGCGGGCATAGGTCTGTTTAAACTGTTAACACTATCCCTGGTGGTCCAGTGGACCGCTCATAGCCCGATCACGGGCATAGGTCTGTTTAAAACATTTAACACTCTCCCTGGTGGTCCAGTGGACCACTTGCAGCCTGATCGCAGGCATAAGCCTGTTTAAAACATGTAACACTATCCCTGGTGGTCCAGTGAACCGCTCGCAGCCCGATCGCGGGCGTCAGTGAAAAATAATGCAACACCAATCCAACCCTGGTGGTCTAGCGGTACTCCCCTCCCCCCCACTGAGCCCCCCTGGTCAGTGGTGGGTGGCAGCCTCACCCGCTTGCCGCCGCCGCCTGCCGACTGACAATCAGAGATAGCTGCACGTATATTGATCCACAGCGTGAGCCAATGGGTGTGCAGCCCGTACCATATTACACAGTCCAGATATGTGAATGGATCCATTCCCTTCTATGTATGCCCACGATCGGGCATGGGGGGGCATGGGGGGCGCTGCCACGAGGGTGCAGCCGGAGCTCGGGTGGCAGCTGCCGTGTTGCGCCCTGCAATATGACAGCTCACCTGTGGGTGGCCAGCTGTTGCTCCTTTATTTTTTGGCTCACCTATGTGCAGTGCAGGTAGGGGTTGCTCATGCATGGACTCAGCACATCCCGGGCTGAATATCAGGATGTGCGGAGTATGCATGGGCACGCCGCCCCTACCTGCGCTGCATACATTACTGATGTGCTCCGGCGCATCGGGATTTGTGCCAGGCTCAATCCTCGTTTGAATATCATGCCGGGGCGCATCAGTGGGTTGCGCATGGTGCAACAGTGTTGCGCCATGCGCAACCCTTCTGAATATCCTGGTGTATTTCTGTTACTGCTTATGAATAGTTCACCAACTATTTGCAATGGTGGCTGCAACAAGTTTTCCACTGCTGTGGAATACTGCAGCAATATGGTACCATGTTCTTTAGCAACTGTTACTTTCAATGAGAAGTTAGTCCAGTTAGCCCAAGGAACCTTAAGGCATGCTGCAGTAAGAAGGAACATTTTCATGGCCAGCACAGTAACTGTGAGAAATCAGCATGTCAGATTGGAAAAACTGTTTCTATATCCCGCCCTGTTTTTGATGGGGTCCTTCAAGGCTCCATCACAGGACCTCTATTATTTCCCTTACTTATCAACAATCTGCCCACCTCTTGTCAGCACAGCAGCACCCTGCTATATGTGATGCGTTAATTCTATGTTTCAGCTCTAAATAAATGTCTGACATTTTCACCACTTTAAACGATGATTGTCACTCTCTAAAGCAATGATTACTGCTCAGTAAGCTACTGTTCAACAGAAAAAAAAAAATAAAATGCTGTTTGGATCCAGACCAACAGGAAAATGGTGATTTTCACCCTCTAAAGCAATGGTTATTACACAGTAGGCTACTGTACAACAGTAAAAACAAAACCCATACTGCTTAGAGACTATATTCACTGAAACAAAAAAAAATGTAATTCTAGCTTTCTGGTCTTTGTGTCACAAGGGGTTTCTGTGGAACAAGTTGCAGCATTTAAATACCTTGGTGTGCACTTAGACCCCTATATTTCTTTATTTTAACACACTGCTACTGTAAGCAAAATGTGTAATCAAAAGCTTGCTGTAGTGTGTAGCCTTAAACATTATTTTATGCCAGAAGTATGACTAGCAATCGCTAGAGGAATTTTTCTTCTGTCTCTGGATTATGGGTCTTTTAGTTTTGTATAATGCCACTGTCACAGAGCATGGGAAGGCATAAAGGGAAAATAAACCCTGTTGATTAAAAGTTTTAATTCAACTGCTAATTTGGGCATGTGTGAAGTCTGTTTATAACTCCAATGTATTGTTTTGTGTGTTTATTTTGAAGTAGTCTTCTTTCACCTTCTTAAGATTCCCTTTTTCATGCTTCCTTTTCCATAGATACATAGATACTGATGGCAGATAAGGGCATTTGGCCTACCTAGTCTGCTCAATTGCGCATGTAATTTTGCCTCTTCAAGCTTCTGTTTTCCCATCCAGTATTTCTTTTTTAATAACTTATGAGTTCCGGAACCCAGTGGCAGCAGTTGAGCAGAAGACTACTGTGAAGCTTTATTTATTTTTATTTATTTATTAAAAAATTCAAAGAATACCTTGAGCACAGGTGCTCATTTACAAAGGTTCCACATCAAACACCTAGTCACAAAAAAAACAATACCAATACAGTAGGTAGTTCCAGAGGAAATGCAGTCGAGTCAGGCTCAAAGCACATAAGACAGATTCGTTACATACAGTTTTGAAAAAATCCATACAAATCGCTGTATAAAAAAAAATCACAGGATATGTACAGAGAGAAACTGAATGAAACAGGTTAACAGTTACAGTTGCAATGGACTACAAGGGCAGACCACAAAGATGTTTAGGTCCTACGGGCAGACTGAATGGGCCTAGCAGTCCTTATCTGCCAACAGTTTCTATGTTTCTATCTCTTAAACTGATTAAACTTGAGGAAATTCAGCAGACTATCAGGCAGTACATTTAACCAGTTAGCAGCCCTGACAGCAAATGCCCGCTTGCCCAGTTGAGTACGCCAGAGTGTTAGACCCAGGTGGTAGCCAGATAATGAGTGCATAAAGGGTACAACTATAAGTGTGGTTATCTGCATCAAGTGCAAAGCAGCACGCCCCTTATTACAGATCAGCTTTATTCCATTTAGCACCGTGTCACAGGCAGCTGCATAGACAGGGAGGCCATAATCTCTAAGTGACAGAATGGAGCTGGCTGCAATAAGGCATCTAGCATCCCCAGTGAGATTGTTCTGGTTATGGTACAGGGTGTCCAGTCTTCTGTTAACTATGGCTACTATTTTATGTATTTATTTATTTATTCAATCTAGGAAATACCTTTGAGCCAGAGACTCACTTGCAGAGGTTCAACGTCATGACAAAACAGGGAAAATCAAACTAACAAATAATGAGTATAAGTGAAATAATGATTAACAGAAACAGTGCAAATACAAAACATTCAAGCAGGTTTGTAAAAAACTTGGTGAGGAAATTACAACATTCAGTATATAAAGCAGATTGAATATAAATTAAATATAAAATAACAACACAGGACAGATACAGAGCAGTATGCAGGCATGTATAACTTAGTGCAGAAATTTAAATAGCCAGACAAGTTCAAAGAAATAGTTCTTTTGTCAAAATGTTACAGCGAGTTAGGTTACCAGAGATATAGCCTAGGGCTCAGTAAGTGCTAAATAGAGGACAGCCCATGCTAGTAGGTATTGACGGGTCCAACAAGATAGGAGCGGGAAGGGGAGCAGGAGAGGCGAGGGACTGGAGAGAGTGAGAGAGATTGGTGTCAGAGGTAGGAGTGGATGAAGGAGGTGCGGGAGAGGAGCAGGGAGAGGGGATTAAGGGGGTAGGGGCAGATGGAGCTAAAGGAGGGCAGACATGAAGAGTAGTAAGGGAAGGGGGAGTGGGGGGCTAGTGAGAGTTAGTTCATACTGAATGCGGTTAAAGGACAATCTTACAAAGGTAAGATTGGGCTGGGGAGGTAGGGCAGAGGAAATTGCAGAGTTAAAGGGAAGGTGAGGGTGAGAGACTAGATGTATAAGGTGGGAAAGGACAGGGAGGAGACAAGAAAAGAGAGAAAGGAATATGGTCAAGATACAGGAGAGAGGAGCTGGGGAGGTAGGGGCAGAGGAAAGTGCAGAGTTAAAGGGAAGGTGAGGGTGAAAGATTAGGTGTATAAGGTGGGATAGGATGGGGAAGGGAGACAAGGAGGGAAAGAAAGGAATATGGCCAAGATAGCGGGAAGAGGAGGGAGCTAGGTGTTGCAGTCACAGGCACTGGCCAGAGTCAGCCTAGATCTAAGTTTTGTTTTAAATGGGCCAAGTTTGGATTCTGTGAGTAATTCTTTACTGAGAGAGTTGAGCCAGATTGGTGCACGATATTCAAAGGACCTTTGATCTTGTGAGAGTTTACGGAAAGGGACTTTCAGGGTTTGGTTGTTCTGGCCCCTTGTGCACCTGGATATGTTTGATTGCAGTTCCATATTCCGGGAGGGGTAAGTCCTAGTATGGATTTTTTGGTGAGCTAGCACGTTTGGTACTTAATGCGGCAGTCTAAGTTAAGCCAACCACTTTGGGTGTAAAGTTTGCTTGTGTGGGTGAGACGAGGCACACCTAGCACAAGTCTGCAGGCCTTGTTAAGGGTTGTTTTGAGACTTTTGAGAGCTGTGGGAGTTGCAGCACCATACACCACAAGGCCATAGTTAATGACTGACAGCACAGAGCTAGACATTGCAATTTTTAGAGCATCCAAAGTAAAGCCGCACGTTTTCTATAAAGCAGGCCCAATTTGCAGCTTTAGAAACTAGGTCAATGTGCTGAGTGTAGGACAGAGTACTATCTAACAGGGTCTGAGTGCCATGAATAAAGCACATCATGATCTGCATAGAGCAGTACTTGACCACTAATAGTTAGGGGGAGTTGATTAATAAAAACACTAAAAAGCAGTGGACCAAGGATTGACTCTTGGGGCACACCCATGGAGACACACCGATTATCATAGCAGATGTCATTTATTTTTACTTTTTGTACTCTCCCATGGAGGTAGCTTCTGAACCAGGCCACTGGATCTGAGGAGAGATCTGTAGTGGAAAGTTGGCTGAGCAGATGCTCATGATTAACTGTGTTGAAGGCCTTGGTGAGGTCAATACATGTAGCCCCCACCAACAGTCCCTGATCAAGAGTGCTATGAATGAACCCAGTGAATTCCAAGACAGCAGTGGTAGTGCTATGTTGTTTCCAGAAGCCGTGCTGACTGTCAGCATGGGGAGGGGGCCAAAAATAAGGTGTCATCCATAGTTACTCCAAGGTATTTGAAAATCTCCACCTGTTCAAGGCTTTGTCCTGGCCATTTTGAATAACAAAAGGTGGAACTTTCCTCTTCTGTGGGAGACTAGAGAAGAGCATAGTCTTTGTTTTTTGTAACTGAGGACCAGTTTATTATTGGAGAACCATCTTTTTGGTGACCTGAAGCTACTTTGGAGAACAGCGGTGAGGCTGTCAAGGTCAGGGTACTTTGGAATAGATGACAGCATCATCGGCATAGAGGAGTATGTTGGCTGTCTGACAGGCATCAAGCAGTTGATTTATGAAAAGGCCAAATAGGAGTGGTCCCAAAATGGAGCCCTAGCAGACACCAATAGATACTTCTTCTAGTGTCGGACAAAGATTTATCAATCTTCACATGGTAGGAGCGGTTGGTGAGATAGCTGTAAAACCAGTTAACTGTGTTCTGTGACAAACCCAAGCCAAGGAGTTTGTTAAGTACGAGCTTATGGTTGACCAGGCAGAAGACCTTAGTAAGGTCAAGATATATATATATATATATATATATATATATATATATATATATACACACATACATATATATATATATATCCAATTAGTTCACAATTGTCAAGGGCCTCATGATCATAGTTGGTGTATTTCAACAGCACCATGTTGGTGCTTAGTAGCTTCTGAAAGCCATGTTCCTGTACACACTGGACATTGTATTTTATTTTTCGAGGTATATGACAAGTTGGTCAGAGAATATTTTCTCGAGGGCCTTGGACAAGGGGGAGAGAATAGAAATGGGTCTGTAACTGCCAAGACTAGTGTGGTCACCTCTTTTGAAAACTGATTTAACTAGTGCAGATTTCCACTTCCTGGGGAACTGTGAGTAGTACAAGTAAAAGTTAATTCTACAGATAGGGTGGGAATGTTTCTCTACTGTCAGGGCAAGAAGTTTCATATCAACCAAATGACTCCCACACCTAGTTTTACCAAGAACTCAACTGATGTATTTCAAGGTGTCTTTAAAACAACCTTAAAGTAGAATTCAGGGCACCCTGATTCAGAGCCCACCATCTGGGAGGCTTCAGGACTGGGTTCCCTGCAAGGTGTATGGGTAATCTTAGTAGGATTGATGGAACTGAGGTCAGTAAAGGCTATGTTGATGTAACAGGCAATTTTGGTTTAGTCAAGGACCTCTTGACCCTCCCCCATGAGCATATGAGGAGTTATTTTAATTCCCTTGCCATGGAGATCCAAGATGCTGTCCCAGAATATTTTGCTAATGCTCCAGTTCTGGGTCTGCTGATCCTTATAGAAGTCACAGTTGGCCTTTCTAATTTTATTGGTATACTTATTGCCTACTTCTTTGCACCTTTGCAGGTGGACAGATGACCCTGTTTCCCTGGCCATTGTCCACAAATGGTCCCTATTCCTCATGCAGGCAAGGAGGTTGAGGTAATCTATTCTGATGGTGCTCCTCTTATCTTGCATTTTTAAGGGGTACACATTTATCACAGGCATGTGTGAACTCAGAGATACAAAATTCTAGGGCTGAACCAACATTGGGAATAGCATCTAAGAAGCTCCAATCAATTTCAGCGAAGTAAGATCTGACTTCGGGCACCTTCTTCTTGTTTAGGGCTCAGCTGGCTGTGATCTGGGAAGGGTGGTGGCCTTGTCTGTTTAACTACCTATAGACATTGCACTAGGGAGTGGTCACTTAGGGTATCTGGCAGAACGTTGACAAGTGTAACCCTATCAGGGTGTGTAACTAGTATCCAGTCAAGTAGTATCATGGTGCCTGTTTTAAAATTGGTCCTGGTGTGCTCAGTGACCATTTGTGTGAGAAATAGGCTGGACATCTTATCCCGATGACCTGTGCTGGACTTAACATTCCAACTGATGTTAAAATCACAAGTGACAATGTATTCCCAGTTCTTACTGAGTTACATGAAGTAGTGAGTAAGTGACTCTATGCCTGGATTCTGTTTACCTGGTGGGATGTATACAGACAGGATGACAAGAGATTTGTGCCCTTGCCCTATCAAACGCTTTATTACTAGGTATTCACAGTCCCTGCTTAATTCTTTGTTCATGATTTCAGAGACTTGCTGGTCTGATCTGAAGTAGATAAAGCAGCCTCCTTGCTTGCCTATTCTATCCTCCCTGACGATATTGAAGCCAGGCAATGAGAAAGAGGCATCAGGTATGTCAGTATTGAACTAAGTTTCAGTTAATCAAATAGCTGGTTGCACTAACTCAACCCCGGCTTTGAATTGGGCAAATGAAGGAGACTGCCTATATTTAGACTATGTTTAGAAGTCCTTGGCTATGGGTGGCAGACCCAGAGCTACAGTACCAGCAGGGCCTAGGTTGGGGTGAACATTGCCAGACAGTAGGAGTAACATTACTGTAAGGCCTCTGGTGACTCTGAGGTAGTGCTTCCATCTTAAGATTTTACTTCTAGGAAGGAGGGGCAGACGTGTGGCCCTGGAGACATGGCCATGTTGAGCAAACCCACTCCTTTCCATTCAGGGTTTCTATTCAGTTGATGTCACTGGGTTCCAGAGATAACTAATTAAACAAGATTTGGCTGGTGCCAACAAGGCTCCTTCTGAATTTTCATTTTGTTTTCTTTGTTTATTTTTGTAGCAGATTTACTGTCTCACCAGTCTCACTGTTATAATTGTAGTTCTATGAGGACCACATCCAAAGTCAGTTTTATAGACTTTTGGTATACAGTGCCCACAGGGAGGGTTTGATGCAGCGGCACTGCTTTTCAGTAATTCTCCTTACACTTCACACTTTGGTTCATGTCCGCCTAACAAAAGGCAATTAGTTTCATCCCCCCCCAGCACCAAACTCCCTTATATTCCCTCTCCTTATTACTGTTTTTTAAATTCTCTGATGGTTTGGGTTGGACACCAGACTCATCAGGTAGTTGGGAGGAAAGGGCCAGATGTTTTTTTAATTCCCTGATGGGCCAAGTTGGGCATCAGACCCATAAGGTATTTTGGAGGAGGGAGACATATTTTTTTTAATGCCCTTAATGTACTGGTTTGGGCTTGACATTCAACAGGCTGATGGGGGGGGGTACATTTTTTTATTCTCTGATGGTCCTGTTTGGCCCTGGACTCATCAGGTAGTTGGGTAAAGGAAGAGGACAGACAGATTTAATTTTTTCTCTATCAGACCGTGTTGTGTACAGAACCTGTTAGGTAGTTGGGGGAAGGGAGTTAAAAACAGAAAAGTACCGCATACACCATGAAGCCAAGTGAAATAAGTTTATTGCAGTTTAGAAACGCTAAAAACCCTAGTGCTTCACATTGATCTGACTCTTCTTCAGGGGTGGAGGCAGTATAGCACAGTGGGTTAAGGCTGTAAACTGCAGATCTGGAGACCTGGATTTGAATCCCACAGCTGCCTAGATACATACTGTGTGATCCTGAGCAAGTCATTTAACTTCCTCGTGCTCCCAGGTCGCATCTGGAAACAAGCTTCAGCTTAGTGTGCTACTCCTGGTTAAACAATGTTCCCTTCCCCTTCCCTTGGAGCTAAAACATTTAATGTTTCATTTATGCACACATTTTAAAGTGGCAGTACATTTTTAAGAAACAGTTACCATCTTAGTTTACAAATGCAAGAGAAAAAGTGGGTATTAGGCAGCAGCAATGCCATACATAACCATAGGAAAGCAAATGCTGGTTGTAATTTGACATAAAATTGGCATAAGAAGGATCTGCCTAATTAAAATCAATCTCCAATAAATAGGCACCAAGTGATACCAGATGGACCAGTAACTTAAATGATGTGCCACAAAAGAAAAAAGAAACACCATATAGGTGGGTATAGTTGCAGATAGATAAACCCATGTGAAAGCACCCTGCAGTTAGTAAAACATTAAATTGAGGGAGGAAGCAGATTTTTTTATTCCCTCCTGGGTTGGAACCGGATCCATCAGGTAGTTTGCAGAAAGGGAACATATTTTGTTTTCTTCTCTGATGGGCTAGGTTGGGCACTTGACCATTCAATAGGCTTGGTTAGAGCGTGCATGGCAGTGTGATCCCTATGTTCCAATGTTAGTTTAAAATATTTTCAGCGTAGCAAACGGGAGAGGTGGAAGTCTGAATAGAGTTGGAAGGAGTAGAGATGTAAACCAAACTTGCATAGACACTAAGCAAGGAAGGAAAGGATCATGGGGAAGGTGCAGTATAATGGTTGTGGTGCAGCAGTCTTTTTGGAGACCTTCTGGAGACTGAGGTGCTTCCCATATGTACTCACCTCTCTTGGTTGTGGGCACAGGTTGCTGGACTCTGGGCAGAACTGGAAAGAGTACAGCTGACCTGCTGCCCCATCCAGGGGCCAGAAAGCCTACTTCTGCTCCCCAGAGGATACCTAGGCAGAGGAAGAAGTGGATGAACCATGGTGGGCTTTAGGCTTGTGGGGGTGGGGGATGGGTGCATGCTCCTCCACCTATACCACTGCAGACCACTTTCACCTTACTGGTGGAAAGGGGCAACTGAGAGGAGGTGCCCAGCTAGAAGGGAAGAGGTAGGGGTCCTCAAATGTGGAGGCCCCAAGGAGGGAAGGAGAAGCCCCTACCCAAGAGGAAGCAGCTGCTGTGGGGGACTCTATAGTGAAGGGGATAATCTTGGGAGCTGGTGGGGAGGATAGGGAGGTGAGGTGCCCAAAGGGTGCCCCAGCTGGGAGGGATGGAGAGCAGATCCTGTGGATCTCTAGCACAGTGGGAGCTGGGAGGGAGCTGGATGTCATTGTCCATATTGGGACAAATGACATATCATGGAAGAAGGTAGGCGTAGTGAAGGGAAACTTCAGGGGGCTGGGGAAGGGCATCAAGCAGGTAGCATGCACAGTGTTTTTTAATTTTATTGAGGTGCTACCTTTGTACAGTCAGAGAGAGGCAAGGGCATGCCGCACCAGGGTATTTAATGAATGACTGAAGGAATGGTGCATGGAGGTAGTGTTAATTACACCAGAACTGGGGACCAACCTCGGAGGATATGGGCCTCTATAAGGTAGATGACCTGCATCCTTCTAGGAAGGGTACAGCAGTCCTTGATGACATTAAATGTTACATGGATGAGCATTTAAACTAGCCAGGTGGGGAGCTGTAAAACTGAAGGAGGCAACAACTACCCCTTCCAGATGGTAAAGTGTTAGGGAGACAGAGCCTAAAGGGAGAAAACTCCCTAAGGTAGATGCACAGAAAGACAGGGACTGGGATAGGAAAAAAGAATAGGGGAATATACCTCAGGTAGGGGAGGATGAAAGATCGAGGGAGACCAGGAATGGTGAAAGTAAAAAGAGAAGGTGCAGGTCAAAAGGTAAGTCAGGGAACAACAAAGCCAGGAATGGAAGGGAGAAGCAGATTAGCAGAATGGGGGGAAGGTACAGAGAGCAATGTGCATTAATGCAAGGAGCCTTGGAAACAACATTCCACACCCGGAAGCCATTATGGCGAAGGTAACCTGGCCATAATGGAGTCATGGTGTACTGAGCACCACAACTGGGACATGGCCATACCAGGCTACTCTCTGTTTGAGAGAGACAGGGCAAGGAGGAGGGGTTATATAATATATATGGGTGAGGGTATCAAGGCCAGAGAGGTACAGGGGCAGAAATTGGAAAAGGAGCATTTGAAAGTACTCTAGATCAACCTGGAGGCAGGCTCTGGGACCACTATCCATACTGGGATAGTGTACAGACCTCCAGTACAGGGTGAGGAGATGGATAAGATACTTGTGGAAGCTATTATCAGAATGACAAGTAAGGGGGAGGTGCTGCTAGTTGGCAAATTCTATCTGCCAGATGTGGAGTAGAGCCTTGCAACTGTGGCTTCAGCAAGGAGCAAGGCCATCCTTGACTCCCTAAAAAGTGTTTTTCTCAGGCAGCTAGTTAAAAAACCTGCTAGGGATGGGCAGTACTGGACCTGGTGCTTACAAACAGGGACAGGATTGAAGATGTCACAGAGGGTAGTCCCCGTGATACCATGATCACGCTATAATGTGGTTTAACATAAAGACAGGAGCAGAGGGAAACCACATGAGGACAAGGGTCCTGCACTTTAGGAAGGTGAATTTTAAAGGAATGGGAGTCTGCCTCAGGAACTACTAAGAGGGGAGCGAGTGCCAGGGATGGGTAGAGGCACACTAAAGAAAAATAAGTAAAGGCATAACTAAAGCTACCAACCTATGCATGGAGGAAGTGAGCAACAGTAGAAGGAAAAAGGAACCATTGTGGTTGTCCAAGGAAGTTGCAAGGGTGGTAAAAGAATAAAAGAGTTTATTTCAAGTGGTATGAGGAAACACAAAGGGAGGAGAACAGGGAGATATGCCTGGCAAAGCAGAATGAAGCAGGCAAGGTGATGAGGTGAGCAAAGGCACGCAGAGAGGAACGGATTACCAAAGAGGTCGCTATGGGGAAGAAGACTTTCTTCAGGCACATAAGTGAGAAGAGGGGAACAAGGGTAGTGATATTAAACATTAGAAGGACGGAAAGGGGAGACTGTGCAGAAGGGGACCAAGGAAAAGCTGGCATCTTAAACAGGTACTTCTACTTAGTCTTCATAGTTGAGGGTGGAGGGGATGGACCAACAGGGAGAAATATGCACAGGGTGGAGGTGGGAGGTGGACACAGGTCCAGTTTCACAGGAAAGATTCCTGAATGGACTTGCAGCTCTGAAGATGGACAAGGCTATGGGACCGGATGGGATTCACTGCAGGGTACTAAAAGAACTCAGGAAGATGCTAGCTGCCCCACTGACAGCTTTGTTCAACAACTCCCTAGAAACAGGAGTGGTCCTGGAGGACTGGAGGAGGGTTGGTGTCCCCCTACATAACAGCGGTAGCAAGGAGGAGACTAGCAACTACAGGCCAGTCAAGCTCACTTCAGTGGTGGGGAATTTAATGGAAACACTACTGAAAGAAAGATTGGTAGAGTATCTTCAGTTCAATGGGCTGGAAGATCACAGATAACAGCCAACACGGATTCATGGGGGGGAGGTCATGCCAAACAAATCTATTAGCTTTCTATGACTAGATGGGCAGGTAAATTGATTACAGGAAAGCCATGGACACAGTCTATCTGGCATTAGGAAGGCCTTCAACACGGTGCCACAAAGAATCATAGGAAGTTGACCAATCTAGGAGTTTGATCCAAACTGGTTAATCGGTTTCGAAACTGGTTAAAGAATTAGAGACAGGGGGTGGTGGTTAATGGCAGTCATTCTAAGGAGGGGAGTGTGACCATTGGTGTACCGCAGGGCTTGGTAGTGGGACTAGTACTTTTCAATATCTACATAGTGGTCCTTGCAGAAGAACTGGAAGGGAAGGTATGCCTTTTTGCAGATGACACTAAGATCTGCAACAAAGTTGACACTTGGGGGTGGAAAAAATGAGGAAGGACCTCAGCAGGCTTGAGGAGTGGACAAGAGTGTGGCAGCTAAGATTCAATGCAAAGAAATGTAAAATCATTCATTTGGGGCACAGAAACCCAGAGGAGGAGTTCATGATGGGGAGTACTGACAACCACCAAACAGGAAAGGGATCTGGGGGTAATCATATCTGATGACCTAAAGATGACCAAGAATAAAGACTATGGGGGAAGCCAGTGGGATGCTGGGGTGCACAGAGAGAGGTATCACCAGCAGAGAAAAAGGAGGTAGTGATACCACTGTACAAATCTTGGTGAGACCCCATCTGGAGTACTGTGTCCCGCTCTCGAGGCCACATCTCCGGAAAGACATAGACAGAGTAGAGGCAGTTCAGAGTAGGGCAAAAAAATGGTGCAGGGTCTGCACCAAAAGTCGTATAAGGAAAGACTAAAGGACCTCCATATGTATACCCTGGAAGAATGGAGAGATGGGGGGATATGACAGAGACCTTCAAAGACCTCAAGGACATAAATAAGACACAAGAGGGTAGCATCTTTCAGAAAAAAAAGATGTTCAAGAACAAGGGGTCATGATATGAGGCTGCAGTGGGGTACACTCAGGGTTATCATGAGGAAGTGCTTTTTTCACAGAAAGGGTGGTGGATGCAAGGAACAGCCTCTCAGCAGAGGTGGTGGAGGCAAAAATGGTAGGGGAATTCAAGAATGCATGGGAAAGGTGCAAGGGAGCCCTAGCAATCACATAGAGAGGGTAAAAGCCTGAAATCAACTAGGATCTGCAGTATTGCAGAGGTAGGGAAAATGGGCAGACTAGGTGGGTCAAGCGGTCCTTATTTGCCATTAATTTCTATGTTTTTATGTCAATTTCTATGACACCAAAATCTACCATAGGGTGGACATTTAAGAGGGGGGTGGAAAAATGCTCAGGGATCTTAGGAAACTCGAGGAATGGTCAAAAACATGGCAGTGGGGATTCAATGCCAAAAAGTACAAAATAATGCACCCATGGTATAGAAACCCCAGGGCATATTATAGTTTTTTATCCTTGAATGCTTTCTCACCTGCAGCTACAGTCCTGCCAATCTCCAGCCACCACTCATCCACTGCCAACCCTGAAGCTGTCGTGCCCAGCTGGCATAGGCAGCTACACTGTCGAGAGGGGCTCCCCTAAGCCCTTGTACCTGGTGAGGATCCACTAGCGGCACATGTGATAAAGGCATTGTTGGGTCGGTGAACTGTGGATATCAAGCTTCTCCGGACCTGCGCTGCTGTTTTCCTTGTTCTTCCCCAATGGGGTCACGGACGTGCAATAACATCCACGCACTAGCGTGCAGACGTCTGCTGTGCCCCCCCAACCTCGGCACCCGCGCCTCTGCAGTAACTCCGGGCGTCCCCAGGGACCACCAGAGCGCAGTGTGCACCCACCCCTTTCCCCAGGACTAGGACAGCTGTCATCGGATGCTTGATCCTAGTCCGCCCTACTGACCCCCGATGACCCAGGCTTATTCCTGAACCTGGGTCACAGGCGTGGAGCGAGGTGTGGCGTCCAGCACCTCAACCCGCAGTGCCACCGGGCTGGCTCAGGGCATATTATAGGATGGGTGATGGGAGGTGCAGACAGCTACTAGACAGGAGAGGGATCTCAGTGTTATCATTTCTGAGGACCTCAAGGTGGCAGGGCAGTGTGTCAAGGCAGTCACTAGGGCTAGGGGGATGCTGGGTTGCATAGGGAGGGGTATCTTCAGCAGGAGGAGGAGGTGGTGTTGCCATTATAATGCTTCCTGGTGTGGCCATACCTGGAGTACTGCTTTCAGTTTTGGAGATTGAACCTCACAAAGGACAGACAGGGTTGAGGCAGATCAAAGGAGGGCAACTAAACTGGTACATGAATTCTAGAATAAACCCCACGAGGAGAGACTGAGGGATCTCAACATGTACACCCTGGAAGAGGAGAGAGGGAGGTGACATTATAGAGTCCTACAAGTACCTCAAAGAGGCGAAGAGGGTACAGCTGGGGAGCCTCTTTCAAATGAGAACACCCAGGATCAGGGAACATGCAATGAAGCTGGAGGGGGGGGGAAATTCAAGAGTGATGCAAGGAAATATTTCTTCACTGAAAGGATAACAGATGCCTGGAATAGACTGTCAGTGGAAGTGGTGGAGGCTAGAACTGTGGGGGGCTTTAAGCATGCATGGTATAGACATATGGGTATATTAGATAGGAGGCAGTGATATGGGAGGGCCAGTGGAGACCAGCTAGGGTCTGTGGACACAGAACAGGCAGGGAACACCTTGGCGGACTGGGTGGGCCAAACAGTCCTTTTCTGCCATCAAATTCTATGTTTCTGTGTGCATATTGAGAAGAATGCAGAGCTGAAACGGAGGTCTAAGAGAAGGAAGGAGTGAGGACGCTGGTGCTGGGATCACTGGCACTTGGGGTTATAGCCTCACAAGTCCGCGATCCCTCTCAGTCCAATCTCCCATGTTTGTGTGCTGCGGGCCGGAAGAGGTGGAAATGCCTGAATAGGTTGATAGCTGCAGTAGACCAGGGAACCAGCATTCAAGAAACTAGATACACATCCAGCGAGCAAGCACAAAGTGAAATTGATTTACTGATAAACATTCAACAATAAACTTGAGGGCACCAAACAGAGTTCCAGTGCTTTGACTGCTCTGGTCCTCTTCAGTGTGTTGGAGGAGGTAGAGGTGCCTGAACAGTCTGGGTAGCAGCAGCAATGCAGCAGCAGCCCCAAGCCTCCTGTGCAGTGTGTGAGCCCCTTACTGTGACCCGAGTGGATAGGAATGAGGAATGCAGTGTTTTACTGCCCCACCTATTATACTCCCCACTTACTGCTTTGCTGATGATCTTTCTTATCTCCATTTGGCTTAATACACAGGGCAGGTTGGACACGGGACCTATCAGGCAGTTGGAGGGAGGGGGGGCAGGTTTTTTAATTTTTTAATTCTCTAATAGGCCATGTTGGCCACTGTATTTGTAAGATGTTTGTGGGGGGGGGGATGACCAGATTATTTTATTTACTGCCAGGTGGGGTTGGGCACTGGACCTGTCAGGTTGTTGGGGGAGGGTCTGATTTTTTTTCCTTATTCCCTGATGGGCCTGGTTGAACACTGGACCTGTCAGGTTGTTGAGGGAAGGTTATTATTTTTTATGCACCAGCAGTGTAGCTGTAAGGTCTATTGTGGTCATGCATACTCTATTTTGCATGTAGTCAAGTTTAAAGGTACATTAAATGTAAGTAGTTTGACTGCATAATTTGGTTGATGTCAGTGATAGGGCTTTTAGGTCTTGGCATAGTGATAGGGCTTTTATGTTTTGGCATAATGATTCAGACCTACTCAAGCCTGGGTTTGATCCCCATGGGGGGAACAGTTTTTCTTTCTCACTACAATTTATATAGTTCGAGAGAAATTCTTAGATGGTATGCTAATGTTAGTGATGGGTTTCAGCAAGGTTTGAAGTTCTTTATGGCTGATAACTTAAAAAGTTCCAGCTGAGACTTTCAGATTTGAATGCAACTGTGAAAACATTACTTCCAGTTGACAGGCTGTTAATTATGAAAATCCACTGTAGCTGTGTTTGTTGTTGGGGGGGGGGTCTTCACTCACTTCTGTAGCAGTAGAGCTAGAGGCTACCAAGCAGTAGTAGGTAGGGGGCCTGGGCGTGATCCTCAGTATGAAACCTTTTTTTCTTTATCACAATTTATGTTTATGTAGTATAAGAGAAATTGGAAGATGTAATTGCTGATGTTACAGTAGTGATATAGTTGCAGCAAGGTACAAAGGTCTATGGTGTGTATAACTTTAAAAGTTCCAGCTCAGACTTGGGAAGCATTACTTCAAATAGGCAGACTGTTAATTACTAACATCCAGTGCAGATGTGTGTGGGAGGAGGTCTGTACTTTTCCACTGCATGGATCTCGTGTATAGGAAGCATAGTACAGTGGCAGAGCTATAGGCTACCAAGTAGTAGAGGGTAGAGGGGCTGGGTTTGATCCCCATAGTGGTTTTTTTTCTTTCTCGCTACAATTTATGTTGTATAAGAAAAATTGTTAGATGTCATTGCTGATGATAGTGCTAGATTTTCAGCATAGTTTGAAGTTCTGTATTGCTGATAACTTGAAATGTTCCAGCTCACACATCAAGGTTTAAATGTAACTTGGGAAACACTACTTCAAATAGACAGACTGTTAATTAGGATCACCCACTGCAGTGTGTGTGTGTGTGTGTGTGTGTGTGTGTGTAGGTGTATGTGTGTGTGGGGGGGGTCTGCAGTCACTGCTGAATGTGTTTGCCACTGCATGCAGCTCCTGTCTAGGAAGCTTAGTACACAATAGAGCTACAGTCTACCAAACAACAGAGGGTAAAAGACTTGAGTTTGATCCCCAGAGCTGAACATTTTTTGCTTTCTCACTACAATTGATAAATGCTGTGTCTCAGACCTCATTCCCCAAGCCACTTCACTTTTCATTGTCAGAGGAAGTTTGTCAGCCTTCTTTCCGGCCACATAATTATTTCATACAGACTTTCTTTTTTTTAAATTCAAGTTTATTGCATATTTAGGCACAATTACAACTTACATAGTACATTGCAGTTTATATGTACATTGTCAGTTAAAAAGAAAAGAATCATAGGTTACAGTGTCAGTCAATTAAGCTGCACAATTAGTATAGTGGATCAGCTCTAACTCTTTGGTTGTAGCCTTGAATCATATAGATTTTATTACCTTTACAGTGGATCAAGTTTCAATAAGATTGTATTAGGTTACCTCCCCTGGTCAACTCCTATTGACGCAATGTTCTAAGACCATTACTATACATATTTCGATCATATCTCAGCACTCTTACCCATTAGCCATCGGAGCATTCTGTTTCTTTCAGTATGTCTTCAGAACCCCCATCCCCCTGTTGCATCATCCAGGGAGTCCAGCGACCCACAAAACTCTGTGTTCTAGAATTAATCCTGTGGGTCAGCTCCTCCATGTCATGAATCTCTCGGACAGTGTGTACCCACTGTCGTAGATCAGGAGGGTCCAGGCAGAGCCACTTTCTTGAGATGGACTTATGTGCTGAAACTATCATGATGTTCCATAGGTAACTCTTGTCTCTTCCCCTCACCCTCCCCCCAGATGGGATCCCCAGTATCAAGTGCTTAGGGCCAATGGGTTCTGAGATTGTAAGTATTTCTTTAAATTTTTGTATTATATCCCTCCAGTACTGCCCCAACTTTGGGCATGACCATAAGATGTGAAGGTGATCAGCCCTCGATTCCCCGCACCCTCTCCAGCATGCTGGTGAACAGTTCTTATCCCATTTCGATTTAGTAACTGGGGTAATGAAAAACCTCATTTTAATCTTCCGTTCAAACTCCCTCCACATTGGAGAGTATGTAGTTTTGTAGATTTGTGTGTAGGCGGACTCCCATTCCTCATCAGAAATCTGTTCCCCTAATTCGTGTTCTGATTTGTTTTGTATGTTTGTGTCTTGATTTCCTATTCTATCCCTCAGTGCCCCATAAATGTCTGAAACATGTCCCTTTTGATTCTGTGAACTCATTATCTCTGTTATAACTCCCAACAAGCTTTGTGGGGTTTGGTCCTGGTCCCCTCTGTTCCACTTTATGTTCTAACTTGAAGGAATCTGTAGTAGTCAGTTTGCCTAAGTGAATATTTGTCCTTAAGTTGACCAAAGCCTACTATATTAGGTCCATGTAGGAATTGGTTTAGGGTGTAAAGGCCCTCTCCCATCTTCTAAAGGTATGATCCAGCCTCATGGGGAGGAACTCCTGGTCCCAGGCAAACCATCTCAATGGCCATAGGTCTTTATGTAGTTTATGTTTGTACCATAGCCGTTTAATTGCCCATAATGTTTGTCTTACTGTAAACAACAGTGTGTTGTTGTCGGGGTTTGGGGCTTCTGGCATGGCTATTCTAGCTCCAAGAGGCATTCCCCCCATGGAGCTCACCTCCAGTAACTTCCAATGGGAGGAGTATTCCTCCATGGACCAAAGCAGTGCCCACTTCAGTTGGGTGGCTAAGTAGTAGTCCTCTAAGATGGGGACGTTCCTTCCTCCACTTTTTATATTGGACTGCATAATTTTGATGTTAATCCTGGGTCTTTTGTACTTCCATGTGAATTTGGTAACCATTCTCTGCCAGATTTGGAACTGGTTATGATGAATTTTCACTGGGAGGCACTGGAAAAGATATAAGAATTTGGGCGAAATGGACATTGTTACTGATTGGATTTTGGAGTAAAGGGGTAGGTTGAGCAGGTCCCATTTCTTAATATCTTGTCTGAGCTGATGTATCAAAGGCTCATAGTTTATGGAGTATAAGCTCATTAAATTATTTGGGAATTTGGGTAACTAAGTATTTTATTTTCTGGGCATTCCACTTCAGGGGAAGTAGCTGTTTCACACTTGGGGCAGGGTGATAAAACAAAGACCAAAGTACTCAGATTTTTCTATTGAGGGAGTATCCAGAGTACTGTCCGAATTTATCCAGTATGGTCCATAATTTGGAGATAGATTTATCTGGGTTGGATATGTACATCAGCACATTATCCACGTAAAGGGATACTTAATGCTTCTCTCCCCCCAATTATAACTCCTTCCACCTCCTGTTCCTCTCGCAGGGCCTGTGCCAGGGGCTCAGTGTATATGGCAAAGAGTAGGGCCTAGAGGGGGAAACCCTGTCTAGTACCCCTGCTGAGGTCGAACCTCTGTGTGACCCCGCCATTCACCCCCACACAAGCCTGTGAGGCGGTGTATAGGGCTCCGATGGCTCCCAGAAAGTACTCCGGGAAGCCCATTCTGAGAAGAAACGCAAACAGAAAGTTCCAGGTGACCCTGTCAAATGCCTTTTCGGAGTCTAGGCTCATAATACAGGAGGGAATTTAAAATTTTTAATGTCTATTATGTTGATGGTTCTCCTCCACTCCCTCAGGGGCCTGTCTGGTCGCTATGAAGCCCGTCTAGTCTGGGTGTATTATGTTTGTCATAATAGGGTTAAGTCTATCCGCTATTATTGAGGTGAACATTTTGTAATCTACATTTAAAAGGGATATTGGCCTATATGAGCCGCATTCTTTTAAGTCTTTCCCCTCCTTGGGGATCACAGAGATGGTAGTGTAATTCCAGGAAGGGGGAACCCTCTCTCCCTCCTGCCATACTTGGTTATATGTGCTTTGGAACAAGGGTGCTGTTTCAACCATGAAAATCTTGTATAATTCACTGCCAAAACCATCTGGTCCCAGGTATTTGCCTACTTTGAGGTTCTTAATTATTTATTTACCTCAGTAAAGCATGGGTGAGCATTAATGGATGTTTATCCAATATTGGTTATGTAACCAGTGGGGTACCTCAGGGGTCTGTACTCGGTCCATGTTTATTTCAAGCTTTTGTATCTGATGCTACATCTTATTGTTTGTCATCTACTGTTAAATACGCAGATGACATTAAGATTGGGGGACCTTGCTCAAGTCTAGATGAATTCAATATTATACAACAGGACTTAAATCATACAGTGTAAATGATTAGGTTACTCACTGGGGTATGAAGCTAAATTACTCTAAGTGCAAAGTAATGCACTTGGGTACTTCAAACCCCCCAAAAACATATATGTTAGGGCAGCATTTACTTGGTGTGACTACGGATGACAGAAACCTTGGCATTACTGTCTCAAACAATTTAGACTTCTCAAATCATATTAACGACTCAATAAATAAGGCTAATAAGGTCCTTTTGTCCATAAAACGTAACATCACCTCTAAACATCCTCAAGTGTTAATTTCATTATTTAATGCGTATGTCAGGCCTCATCTGGAGTATGTTTCACAACTCTGGTGCCCTTATAAAAAGGCTAACATAAACTGACTGGAGAGAGTTCAGCGTAGATTCACTAAAAACCTTTTAGGCCTGCATCAATTGTCATATGAAGACAGACTAATTAAACTTGGTTTGTTTTCTTTTGAAACTCAAAGATTAAGAGGGGATCTTTTGTTTCTATTTGATGTAGTCCATGACCCTACATTGATGGTAGATTTAGGATTGACCTTTAAAGAATCATCTTACAACTTTAGAGGTCACCCACTTCAATTAATGAGTCAATCCTTTAAAAATAATAAACGTAAATTTTTCTTTACATTAAGAGTTATCAAACCTTGGAATACTTTGCCTCTGTCTGTCATTGTTAGTAAAGACAAAACTCAGTTTAAGACTAGACTGGATCATTTTCTTACTTCTGGCATTCAATTGTCTTACTATTGATTCTGATAGTATATGCGCTCTTATGGGCCTTTTGGCCTTCTTGCTCATTTTTCTCTCCTTAGTATGCACCTTAGTCTGAGAGATGGGTGCTTTCAGCACTTTTGTCTGTACTTCTGTGAGCCTAGGGAGTTTCAGTCCTTTTAGGAACTCTTCAGTCTCCTCAGGGTAGGTGTTAGTAGGTGCTTGGTAAAGTAGTTTGTAGTATGCGACCAGTGAGTCTATCTGCTCCCATTTGTGTGAGACCTGTCTTGTTATCGGGTGTCTGAGGCCTGTGATATTGGCTCTCGCAGCCCTTGCCTTAGATGGTAGGCCAATAGCCTGGTGACCCTGGGACCTCCCTCATAGAATGATTGTTTTAAGTAGTGTAGGGAATTCTTTATTGCCTCTCTCTGCATCTTTTGTAATTTCTTTTTTTTTATGTAGTATTTATCCCTCCTACTGCCCCCTCTCACCACTGAATTGGACTTCCTCTGTTGTGCTATCCTTCTTCACACACTGGAGTCTTCCCCTAGAGCATCTGGCCCATATATACCCTTGATTGCCGGATTATCCCCCGGTGGGGTGGAGGGAGCCCCCTACTCCCCCGACCATTGATTGTGGACACTGTGCAGCGGAGTCTGCCCCGATGATCCAATGGCACGCAGTGAGAAGTTGTCACCTAGGTGAGGAGAGGGTGTTTTTCCTCTGTTTTCTTCCCCCAGTGCCAGCGTGCAGTGAGGGTCAATGAGCAAGGAGGCGCCATGAGACGCACCTCCTGCTCCGCCCCCTGCCGATGTCTGTCCCGGAACTCACGCTGCTACCTCCCTCTACCGCACCTACCTCCCGAGCTCAGGTGGTATTACGGCAGGAGCTTGAAGGTTGACCCCCCAGAGGAAGGAGGCAGCCATGATGCTCAATTCTTCTCTTCCCCGCCAGCCTCTGGCGGTCCGTGCTCGTTCCCGAACACGGGTCGCCGGTGTGGTGCGAGGTAAGGCGTCCAGCACCTCAGCCCTCAGCGCCACCGGGCCGGCTTTTGTAATTTGTTTTTGATGTCTTTTATCTCCTTCTCTCTCAGCCTACAAAACTTTATTTTTTATTGTTCTTCTAGGGTTTGAAACTGGTGTTTCAGGGTTTCTTTTTGTTTGATCCTTTCTGTCTTTCTATAGGTTGCTATGGAGATTAATTTCCCCCTGATCATTGTTTTAACTGTGTCCCACAGAATCTGTGGGGTTGTGTCTGGGCCTTCACTTACTTGAACAGTCTGTTTTATCACCCCTCTAATCTCCTCGCTCACTTCTTCACCTCTCAGCAGACTGGTGTTCAGTCTCCACTGAGTGGGTTTCCTCAGGAGTTGTAGCTCAAAGTTCATCAGGATTGGTTGATGGTCCAAAAGTGCATCTGCTCCTATCCACATGGATTTAAATAAATGTAGATCCTTTGCTGACGGATATTTCACCCCCCATACATCAACCAAACCTATATCTTCCATTAGATTCCCTAGTGATCTGGCTATTTGGTTATATGGTGTTGGAATACATGAGGTGGTGTCCAGCATTTGGTTTAGTATCACTTTTCAGTCCCCTGCAATAAGAATTCCTTTGCTTTCTGAGATTAACTTAAAGAGCTCAGAGAAAAAGGAGACTGGTGATCCGGGGAGATGTGGGGGTGATCTTCATGTCCTGTAGTTTCCCCCTTACCATGACATACCAAGCCCCCACATCTGCAATGACCTCCTCCTCTTCAAAGGGGAGAGATGTAGACAAAAGGATAGCCACTTCCCTTTTCCTGCCCCTATCCAGAGATGTATGATAGAGCTTTGGAAACCCTTTGCTCTTTAACTTCTGACTGTCGCTTGATGATAAATGTGTCTCTTGAATAAAATTTATCTCATACTTGTGATCTCAGAGGAGTTTTTGCACCTGCTTTCTTTTTACGGAATGGTTGATCCCATTCACATTGTAGGATATAATCCTGGAATTATCTTGTGCCATCATGAAGGCCATTACACTTATCTGCTAAGTTCTTCTTGCTTTCACTGCTGTATAAAGACTTCTCCGTCCCCCATCCCTTCTGGCTTGTATCCACTGCTGTGATCATACTTTACCAACCTTTTCCGGTTACTGTCATTTATTCTTGTAAACTTAACCTTGTGCCTATAATGACTTATAAATGTTAGGTACCATTCAACCCTAAACTGTGGGCTTCTAGAGGTTGTAGAAAAAATCACTTTTAACTTTCTCCTACTAGATGGGAGTGTAACCTTGCTACAACATTAGGCTTGATTAATTGAAAAACAAAACAGGTATAACATGCAACTTGGTGTTCCATATGTTTATCCCTAGGGAGAAGCTCCAAGGGGAGTTTCCCCCCCCCCAACGTGGCCCATCCGTCAGAATCGATCTTTCACTTCATATAAGTGACAGAGTTCCATTATCTGTACCTTCAGTTCTGGTACTATAAATTAGTAGGTTCTTTGACTTCCTAGGTCAGCCCATTTTCCAGGACATGGGCTGGTGCGTGTCACCTTCAGGACACCTCGCTCTAGCAGGTGGTATGAGCAGAACCTCTCTAGGGGGACACTGTAGGATCATGGTCCTAGTCCCCAAGGTATGACCAACATCAGCAGCATCAGTAAAGTTGCTTGATTGGTGTGTCTGGGCCGTTTCTCTGCGAGCTACTGACCATGCTGCATGTCTCAGCTCCTTCTCCAGGTGCTCTTTCTGAGTTGAGGCAGCATCACCCCCATATCCTTGAGGAACCCAGAAGCTGTCTCGAGGTCATCGAATATTTTGGTGCCCTTACTGGTTTCCACTTTTAGGTGAGCTGGGTATCACATTTGGGCCCTTACATTTTTCCCCCTTAGCTGTTTGAGCACAGGCCACATAGCGCATCTGGCTTCCTGTACTTGCATGGTGTTATCGTTGTTGAGAGTGATTCTGGCTTTTCCAAACATGACTGACCTTATTCTCCAGGCGCGATGAAGGATTTCCTCCTTAGAGTTGTAAACTGTCATCTTGGCCACAAAGGATCTTGGGTGAGCATCAGGGTTAGTGGGCCTCTGGGCCAATGAGCGGTGGGCCCAGTCCATAGTTAGGTCAAAGCCCTCCGGGAGTTTCAGATCCTCCCTCAAGACTCCCTGCGGGAATTTAATTAAGTCTGGTGTCCCCTTCTCTGCACCTTCGGGGATGCCGTATACCCTTAGACTCTGACGTCAGCTTCTCCCTTCCAGATCATCATCTCCCATTCCCTAGCCATTAGGAAAAATAGGAGGCAGTCATGTCTGTCCAACTGCTCAATGACCGTGTTTAGCTCCACCTCGAGTTTGTCTGCTGGGTGTTCTATGTTCCCTTATGTGCTCTTAGCACTGTTAGGGAACTGTCTATTTTGGGCACCATTTTGGCTGTGTGTAATATAGTTTCGACTAGCTGATTACAGCCCTCCTCTGTTCTGGTCGCAGATGCCATGGTTCCTTCATCATCGAAGTGGTCCGAAGTTTGTGTTGCTTTTTCTCCATGTAGCAACATCTGGAGCTTCTGTGCTGGAGTCTGGGGCCCCTTTATTAGTGTTACTTTGGAACGCATCACTTTGGCCGGCGATTGCATTTGTTTTACCCAATGGATGCCTTTGGATTTGTGAGTGGGATGAGAAGAGTCTCAAGCTATGCTGCCATTAGGCTGCTGACGTCACTGGAAGTCCACCATACAGACCTTCTTTGACGCCTTTAATACCATTGGTACTTTGATTTTTATTCCCTGATAGACCAGATTGGCATCAGACTGTTCAGATTTTTGAGGGGGAGCAGTTTTTGTTTTGTTCCCTGATGGGACGGGTTGTCAGATAGTTTGGCGGAGGGGGCAGATGTTTTTATTCCATGATCAACCACATTGTGCACTGGATTCACCAGGTTATTGGTGGGAAGGGGACTTTTTTTTTTTTTCATTCCCTGACTGGTTGGTTTGTATGTGGAACCCATCAGGTAGTTTGGGAGACAAATATATATATATACACACATATATATATATATTATAGGGGCACAGTCGTGCCCCTATATTTAGGGTTATGGAGCCACTTCTATGTCAAACTCAAAAAGTTGTGCGTTAATAAATTTGAACCCTTCCAATGTATTTGTATGAAATTTGGTATACATGGTGGGGCATGGTAGATCTCTTGATTTGCCAAATTTCATTTCAGTCGGACTTATGGTTTTTGCGCACCAAAACGCTGAAAAATGCACTTTTCGCCAGTTATGTGGGCAGTTTTATAGATATTGTTCCAGGCGCTGCATGGCCGTTGTGTAGTGTGCTGCTCTGCAACTCAGCACATTGAAAGAGCTTGGGTCAAGGAACATGTCGCTTTTTGTTTGGTGTAAAAATATTAATCCATTCAAAAGTTATTAAAGTCGTAAGTTCCCATTATAAGTCTATGGGAACATTTATATGGTTATTTTGTGAACGAAGAATGAGATTTTAGCCATCAGGTCCCTCCTCACGATCAAAGAATTTGCAGGCTCACAATCAAAGATTCTTTGATCCTGAGGGAGGGACTAGATGGCCATATTTGGAGGGACCAGATAGCCCAATTTTAACAACTTTTAAAATTAAAATATCTCTGAAATGGTTTGGTCTTTTAACTTGAAATTTGGGGTGTTGATGGGATGTCCTGTAGATGTGAATTATGGTGTTTAGGTGTCAGAAAAATACATTCATTGCGGATATCTGGCGTGGCACAGTTTACGTTTTGTGGACAGCGTTTTGCATTGTGGTAGCAACCTGAAATTTATAGGGTAGCTAGCCTTACTGCCATGGACGTACTTTTCAGTCATAGGTGTGTGAAATGTAAACAGGTGTGGAATTCTGCCACTCCGACCAATGAAAATCTCAAATTTTAAAATGTTATATCTTGGATATGGTTTGGTCTTTTAAATTGAAATTTGCAGAGTGTTGAGGGGATGTCACAGAGATGTGAACTATGCTATTTAGGTGTTGGGGAAATAATTTGTTGCAGAGATATTCAATGACATAATTGACATTTTTCCCATAGGATTACATTGCAGTCTGTGTCATGACTTTCGGCGCTGTTATCTCGGAAATGAAGTGAGATACAGACTTTTTGCTACAAATGGCTTAGATCACCTTTAAGTGATCTAGCCACTGGAAAAAAATTTGAAATTGTAGAGTAAGCCTGCAGTGGAATTTTGTTTGTATGTTGCATGGTTCATGAGATATTGTGAAATTACTGTCACAAGGGTTGAAAGAGTGCCTGTCCAGTGCTTTTCAGTGCCCATATCTCGGAAACGGTGTGAGATATGGGTTCAGTCTGTATTGTGGTATGATCAACTCACTGTCACAGTTACAATGACACTTGAATTGATTTTCTAGCTGTTACGGTTCCCAAGATATGGACACATTACTGTTAACAAGCATTCGGTGGCCAATAGGAATGCTGCATGGCTCTGTAGCTATGCATAAGTGGCAGCACAGGCCGCGCTCTCTCAGATGCATATTGTTATGCAGAAATGGGCAAGTTGGTGGGAGCACTGTGCTCTCTCCTACCAGAGTGGCTATTATTAAAGGGGCGCGGTCACGTCCCTATATTTAGGGTTATGAAGCCACATCTAGGTTAAATTCAAAATTATGCACGTTAATAACTTTGAATTCCTTCAATGGATTTGCATGAAATTTGGTATGCACAGTGGGGCATGGCAGATCTCTTGAACAACCAAATTTTGTTTCAGTTGGACTTACGGTGTTTGCGCACCAAAACGCTGCAAAATGCTCTTTTTCGCCAGTTATGTGGGCAGTTTTTCAGATTTTGTCTGTGGTGCTCCGTGGCCGGTGTGTGGTGTGCTGCTCTACAACTTGACAAGTTGAAAGAGCTTTGGTCAAGGAGCATGCTGCTTTTTGTTTGGTGAAAAAATATTAATCTGTTCAAAAGTTATTAAAGTTTTAAGTTCCCTTTATAAGTCTATGGGAAAATTTATATGGATATTTTGGGAACGAAAAATGGGGTTTGGGCCATCTGGTCCCTCCTCACAATCAAAGAATTTACAGACTCACAATCAAAGATTCTTTGATCCTGAGGAAGGGACTAGATGGCCAGAGCTGGAGGGACTAGATAGCCCAATTTTAACAATTTTTAAAATTAAATATCTCGTAAATTGGTTTGGTGTTTTAACTTGAAATTTGGAGGGTGTTGGTGGGATGTCCTGTAGATGTGAATTATGGTGCTTAGGTGTCAGAAAATGCATGCATTGTGGAGATATGATGTGGTGCAGTTTACATTTTGCAGACAGCATTTTGCATCATGGTAGTGGCTTGAAATTTATAGGGTAGTTAGCTTTACTGCCATGGACATACTTTTCAGCTGTTAGGTGTGTAAAATATTAATAGGTGTGGAGTTCTGCCAGTGCGACAAATGAAAATCTGAAACGTTCACATTTTTTATCTTGGAAACAGTTTGATCTTTTACATTGAAATTTGGAGCATGTTGAGGGGATCTGCTGTCCATGTGAATTATGGTGTTTAGGTGTTGGAAAATTAATTTACTGCACCCATATTGCATGACACACTTTATGTTTTGCATATGGCATTTTGCATTGTGGTACTGGCTTCACATTTCTAGGGTGTCTAGCGTTACTGCCATGGAGGTAATTGTAGTGGTTAGGTGTCTGACATGTAAACAGGCGTTGAATTATGCCACTGATGACTGACACTTTGCTTTCATTCAAGGTGGTGGGCCCCGCACTGCCACCCATATGCGCTGACAGCAATACATCTGATATTCAGTATCCTCCCACCAACTTGTGCAACTTTCTCCTTTTCTATTCTTTCTCAAAAAGTAAGGAAATTCAATGCAAAAAACTTCATTAATACATCATTTAGGGTTAAAACACAAAAAGTCAGGAAATGAGACCTTTAGGGTTGCCCCATCCCCCCCCTCGTAGACCCGCCCATCATCCCGAGATTGACAGCTGACAGGGTGTGTCATTGGATTTGTGAGGCCTAAATGTCACCCATTCTTCTTTACTGTGGCTCGTGAATATGATTACAGATGGAATGGGGTGACATTTAGGCCTGGTAACTCTACTGATTTGCTAAATTTCGTTTCGGTCGGACTTACGTCTTTGCGCATGAAAACGCTGAAAAATGCAAAATTATCCAGTTTTGGAGGCAGCTTTTGGGATTTTGTCCATGGCCCTGCATGGCCATTGTGTGGTTTGCGGCTCTGTAAGATGGCTCATTTGAAAGAACTTTGGTGGCCGAACATGCCGCTTTTCGTTTGGTGAAAAGATATTAAGGCATTTAAAAGTTATACCACTTTTAAGTTCCCATTATAAGTCAATGGGAAAATTTATATGGTTGTTTTGCGAACAAAGAATGGGGTTCTGGCCATCTGGGCTCACCTGGCGGTGAAAGAATTTGCAGCCTCACAGTTCAAGAATCTTTGTCCCCGATAATTCTTTGATCGCGAGGTCCGCCATCTTGTTTTTAGATTTCGGATAGTAAAAACACAAATATCTCGGCTCAGGTGTCACTCCTGAAGAGAAATGGATGGGTTTTACTCAGCGGGCTCCGATCTATCGAGCCATGTCTTTGGTTTCATTCAAAATGGTCAAATACTAGAGTTACAAGGTTTTAAAATCTTTGATCGCGGCTCGCTAACGATCTTTGATTACGAGCCTGCAAATTCTTTGAAAAATGCAAATTTCTCAGCTCAGGGGTAGCCTAGGAACACAAATGAGGGTGGGTTTTGATCAGGGCATTCCGTTCTATTGTGGTGGTTTCATCTAAATTGTCCAAAAACTCGCGTTTCACTATTTTTTATTCTTTGATCATGAGCGTGCAATTTCTTTGATCGTAAGCCTGCAAATTCTTTGATCGCAAGATTCTTTGACCATGATCATGCCTTGCGAGCGAGGGACAAGAGTATCTTTTAAAAAATGCAAATTTCTCAGCTCAGGGAAGGCCTAGGATCACAAATGAGGGTGGGTTTTGCTCAGGGGGCTTTGTTCTATTGAGGCATGGTTCCATGTAATTCTGCCTAAAACTCGAGTTACAGCATTTTTTATTCTTTGATCATTAGCCTGAAAATTCTTTGATCCTGAGATTCTTTGATTGCCATCTTTGATCGCGAGATAGGGACAAGATGGCCAGATTTTGTAATGCATTAGATAGGGCAATTTCACCATTCTTTAAGTTTAAATATCTCGGAAATGATTTGGTCTTTTTACTTGAAATTTGGAGGGTGTTCTCAGCATGTCCTGTAGATGTGAACTACAGTATTTGCATGTCCACCCACTTACAGGAGGAGAGCCAATGACAGAGCACTCAATTCTAAGTGACAGAGTGCATGTTCGCCATAATAATCAGCAGGTTATTATGGCCAATATCAACTGGCTAAGCTCATCAAAAAAAATGCAAGGCTCGTCTCCAGGTGTGACCCAGGGGACAGGGAGCATGGTAATCACAGTATATAGTATAAGGCATTCAATACAAAATTACACAATAGTAAGCACAATAAAATAATTCAATGTATACAATACAGCAAAACAGGCTATGCAGAGAGACAACTGTACATGGAATGGAGTATTACAGATTGGAGTGGTTACAGCAAGGGACAAACATTTCAGGTGCAATGAGACAATTGTACACGGTACGGAGTAACTAAAAATCAGTGTTGTTACAACAGGGGACAAACATTTCAAGTGCTAAGAGGTGTTATGGGAGCAAACAAGGAAAGGTAGGAGACAGAGCAGCGATTTGACAGAGGTGTGAGAGGAAGAGTTGCGTAAGAGAGAAAAGAAGAAGTAAGAGCAACTCCAGACAAGTTTAAATACAGCCTTTATTTTGCCAAAGCGCAGGGGTTCCTGGCCGAGTATTTTTGGCAAAATAAAGGCTATCTAAGCTTTATTTAAACTTGTCTGGAGTTGCTCTTACTTCTTTTCTATATATTGTATGAGGTTTGCAACCTCCATAGGAGCATCCCCCTCGGAGTGGTGCGCCGCGACTTAGTTTTGGTTTGCGTAAGAGAGGAGACTGAGTGTTCCACAAAGAGGGAAGAAGATAGTGGAAAGCAGATTTGCCCATGCTCGAGGATGGAGTAGGGAGTCAGAAAGAGCATGAGTCCCTAGATTGTAGGGAGTATGTTGAGGCTGAGGCAGGGGAGAGGAGGGAAGTGATGTATGTGGGGAGCAGATTGAACCAGAATTTGGAAATGAAGGATAGAGAGTGGGTGTGAGTGGAGGGAGGTTCAGAGAGGATAGTAGAGAACAGTGGTGAGATCTGTATGGAGAGTTGGAGGTGAAATGACAGAAGGCATAGCAGAGGGAATTAAGTTGAGAGAGTGATGTAGAGGGTGCAGTGCAGTAAACAATGTCAGTGTAATCAAAGACTGGTATAATCATTTTTGTTAGAAGTTCCCTACATATGGGGAGAGGGAGACAGTCTTTGTTACAGTATAATATACCAAGCTTAGGGCGGAGTTTAGTGGCCATGTAATCAATGTGGATAGTGAAATTTAACTGTGGGTCCAGCCAGACTCCTAGATGCTTGTATGAGGGGACAATCTTTAGAGAGGTGCCGTCGAGAGAGGTGATTGGAGGGGCATTGATAGCATTTGCTAATCTTTGAGTGGTTCCAAAAGTCATAGCGACTGTTTTGGAAGTGTGTTGAGCTTGAATTGTTTTGATTGGAACCAGGATTGAACTAAGTGGAAGTCATGTTCCAGCACAGAGTGGATAGTGACTGGGTCAGGGCCGGAGGCATATAGAATGGTATCATCCACATACATATGTATGAGGGACGAGGAACAGGCAGATGGGAGATTGTTTATAAATATAGAAAATAGGATGGGGCTGAGTACTGAGCATTGAGGGCCTCCAGCTAGGATAGGGAGGGAGGGAGAAGAGGAGTTTGCGATTTTTACAGATTGGTGTCTGTTGGTGAGATGAGATAAGAATTGAACCATTGTATGGTAGGAGGGGCAAGCCCTGCATCCTCTAGAGTGTCCAGGATAAGAGGGTGGGATACCGAGTCGAAAGCTTTTGCCAGGTTGATAAAGACCGCAGGAGTGAGGTGGCCTTTGTCAGCAGCAGATTGAATGTGACCTGTGACATGGAGAAGGGAGGATATGGTGAAAGTTTTTTTTTCTGAAACCTGACTGGCAGAGGGATAGGAAGTTGATGGCAGAGAAGAATTTAGTCAGCCTGGATTGCACAAGACATTCTTAGAGTTTTGTCAGAGCAGGGAGGAGGGAGATTGGGCGGTAGGATCCGGGTAAGGTGGGGGTCACCTCCTTTGTGGAGAGGGATGATGCATGCAGATTTCCAAGCTTTTGGAACAACGCCTGAGAAGAAGGACTTGTTTATAATGAAGGTAAGAGGGAGTGCGATTGCAGGAGCAGAAAGGCATAGGAGACTAGGATGCAGACCATCCAGACTGGATTTTGACGTGCTGAGGGATAGGAGGACAAGCAGTACTTCACTGATGGAGGCAGGGTCTAGAGGGAAGTTGTGCCTAGGCATGTGATGTGGGGAAGGTTTTGAGGCAGGCAGTATAGTAGATGCTGTTGGATCTGGGGAGGCACAGGTGGTGAAGAAGGAGTTGATGGTGTCTGCAACCTGGGTGGGGTCCGTAATTTCAATGCCATTGTGTTTCAGGGTAGAGGTGGTAGATTGAGGAGGTGGATTGATGATGGAATGTACAATATTCCAAAAGGAGGACGTGTGTGCAGTGTTAAGGCGATGTTTAAAGTAATCCGCCGTAACTTTACAAATGGCCTTAGTGCAAACATTTCTGGCTGTGTTGTACACTTGTTTTGAACATGGGGATAGGGAGGACTTAAAGGCAGACCAGGCTCTGTCTTGGGCTTTGCACATGGTAATTATAGGGGCAGTAATCCATGGGTGGTGGCGCTTCCTGACCCTGGCTCTTTTGAGGGGGGCGTGGTAGTCCTACACATAGTTGAAAATATTAATGAACTGGACTAGGGCAGTATCGACTGAGGTTGCAGAGTAAACTGGTGCCCAGCTGGCATTGTGTAAATCTGATAGGAGGGAGTTACTGTCAAGTGGGGTTAGTGGGTGAGTTTCAATGTACTTTGGTGCAGGTTTGGGAAGATGTGTCTTTCTAATGCAATAAGTGATGCAGTGGTCACCTAAGGCGGGGTTAAGGACACCTGCTGAGGATATACGGTGAGGGTGGGAAGAGAAGACCCAATCAATGAGGGAGTGATTAGAGGATCGGGAGTTTTAGTGGGTAGGCTCCATGATCAGCTAAGTGAGGTTTTGGGAGTCTAATTTGGAGGTTGTGGTCTTAGATGAAGGGGACAGCCAGTCACGGTTGTAATCCCCTAGGAGAATTAGTTCACCAGATTGAGCCAGTGGCAGGAGAGCAGAGATGCATACTGTTTGAGCCTCTTGACCAAGCCAAGCCGATGAAAGTGGGGAGAGTATAGGGAAGGGAGAAATTAGCTAGTGTTAGTTCATGGGATCCTAGGCAGGATTCCTTTTTCGTTACTGAATAAGAGATGTGCTGTCTTATAATCATGGCTACTCCACATCCTCTTTTGACATGGTCCTGCCTTAGGATTTGGTAGTATATATATATATATATATATATATATATATATATGTGTGTGTGTACAACATATATATTTATTCTCTGATGGGCTGGACTGGGTATTGAACCATTAGCTTGGGAGAGAAGAATATACATATATTTTTTTTAATTCTCTGATGGGTTGGACTGGGTATTGAACCAGTCAGGCAGCTGAAGGGTGGGGAGAGCGCTAAATCTGTTTTTTTTATTTCCCGATGAGTCAGTTTGGGCACTGGATCTGTAAGGCTGTTGGGGGATGTGGACAAAAGTTTGTTTTATTTCCTGATGGGCCAGTCTGCTCACTAGATCCATCTGGTAGTTGGGAGATGGGGCCAGATTTCTTTTTTATTCCATCAGGCCAGGCTGGGCACCGGAAATTCTATTCTGTTCTACATTCCCTGTACCACCAGTGTGTAACTCCTGCGTTCCATAAAACACTTTGGGATACAGTGTGTAAGAAAGTCGTTTGTTAAGTTTTGTTTTGCAAGTTGCCTCACTCTGACCCCCCCCCACCCCGCCTCCATCAACTTATCCCCTTAGTTTTCCAAGTCCGTAGCCAGGCATCTTGGAATAACTGGAAAGTCATCAGTTTTTTCATTATACAGAGAGGTTGGGAGAGATATTTCCTAGTTCCTACAAGCATCAGATGGTGCCACAGCTATGCTGTTTTGTCCTTGTTTAATATGCAGTTTAACTTTTTTTTCCAAAATAATAAAGGTGAACTTTCCATTCGCGAAGTTGTGCAGAGTTTATCCTTTACTTCCTCTCTGAGCCCATTCGTTGTCATTCTTGTCATCACAGTGGGGGTGGGGGCAAGGCTAAACAACCCAAGGACTTCTCCAGTGTATCACCTAAGTCAGCTGCATGTTCCGGAAGTAGCACCACTTGCTTAACAGGTGCTCATACAGTCTGCTTAGGAACTTTCCTCCATGCAGCCAACATATAGCAAAGCATTACAGACAATTGTAAGTAGCACTAGCAAGGCACACAGTCTCTCACTGACACCTATAAGAAGCTCTGGCCAGAGCTGGTATGGATGCAGCCGAGGTTGCCAGTGGAACGCGGCACTGGCTGCTGTGTCCAAGATGGCCACTGGAGTTCTCTGCGCATGTGCGATGACTCGCTAATGTGCACTGAACTCCAATGGCATGGTGGCACAGTCCTCCATGTCCAAGATGGCCACTGGAGTACCCTGCACATGCGCTACAGCTCCTGCATGTGCACTGGGCTCCAGTGGCCATTTTGGAAATAGTGGACTGTGCTGCTGTGCCATCAGAATTCAATTCCCAAGCACGAGTCATTGCTCATGCGCAGAGAGCTCCAGCGGTCATCGTGGACATGGCAGCCAGTGTCAATTTCCACCGGTGACCGGCGGACAAAATAGTGCAGTGGATGTGCAGTGATTGCTGTTTACCTCCACTTGTTACAAGTCCGTCAGATATCTGGTAGGCTCCCTTTTACTCTATTGTGCTCACAAGACATCTGCAGTGATACACCCACTGCAGCCATAAAAAGATGTATCCTGGTCTCCAAATGCATTTCAGTGGAACAGCTGCAAAACAATTCTTGACTTTGATCCCAGTAGGAAGTGGGCAGGAACAAGGCTGCTTTAAAAAGGGACCCTAAATTATGAACAAATAGGACTATTTCAAAACAAAGAAGCAAAACTTTTTTTGTTTAAAAATATTACTGATATTTTAAAATACAATTAACCATACATTAATTTCATGTCCGAACATTATGAACAAGGAACAGTGCAAATACATAACAATCAAAAAAGTAATAAACACAGCAGAGTACATACAAATTTAAGAAATAAAATTACTAAACTGGGTGTCTCTTTATCCTTGTTCTTATTCAAACTTAGATATGTTGCACAGTTTATGCAACTTGTTATTCATGCCTCTTCATCTCAGTCCTCTGTGGGTCCTGTAAAACATGTTTAACATGATAAGAGGTGTGAATGTTCCAGACCAACATGCAGAGGAGGCTTGACAGTTGTAGCGCCCGCAGTTTGTACATACATCCTACCTAAAAACAAACATCTTTAAGGATAAAAAACAAAGCAAGACGCAGTTCATGCTTTTAACAAATCAGTTCTGGAACTACATCTAATGTCTATACTCTGGTCTCCTGTTTCTGCTTATCCACTAGTGCTCATGTTATCCTGTGCAACCATGTCTATGCCCTTCAGCCATCGACTTCTGCCCTGCCTCATTTACCATCCTAACTTGAGAGGGCGTACCACCTGTTCCCTAGCTACTGAACATTATACAATGCCACGTTCAAACCTCCCCCATTCCTCACCTCAAGTACCTTGTGTCTTTCTGAAGAAGAGGGGGAAACATAGAAGCATAGACTTTGATGGCAGATAAAGACCACTTGGCCCACCCAGTCTGCCCATTTCCCTATCTATTGGATAAGCTGCAGATCCTAATTAACCAACAGCCTACTTCCTCCTACCCCCCACTATAATTGCCTTATGTCTGTCCCATGCATTCTTGAATTCTGCCACTGTTTTTGACCCCATGACCTCCTCGGGAAGGCCATTCCATGTGTCCACCACCCTGTCTGTGAAAAATACTTCCTCACTTTACCTCGAGCTGTTCCCTCCATCTTCAAACTGTGTCCCCTTGTTCTTGCACATATCTTTTTCAAAAAGATGCTACCCTCTTGGACTTTGTTGATTCCCTTGAGGTACTTGAAAGTTTCTATCATGTCCCCCCTCTCCCTTCTTTCCTCGAAGGTATACATATTAAGCTTCTTTTGTCTCTCTTCATATGGTTTCTGGTGCAGACCCAGCACCATTTTAGTTGCTCTCTTCTGGACTGCCTCCATCCTGTCCATGTCCTTGTGGAGATAGAGTCTCCAGAACTGCATGCAGTACTATCCTAGATTGAAATAAATAAATAAATAAATAAATAAAGTACTCCAGATGGGGTCTCTTCTGTACAGAGGGATGACAACTTCCTATTTTCTACTGGTGATGCCTCTCCCTATGCACCCAGTATCCCCAACCCTCCTTACTGCCTTCTTACATTGCCTACCTATCTTTAGTTCATCTGATATGACTACCCCCAGGTTCCTTTCCATTAGTGCCCCCACTGTGTACTCTTCCCCTGAGTTTTTATTTCCCAGGTTCATTACTTTGCACTTTGCATTGAATCTAAGCTGCCATACTTTTGACCATTCCTCCAAACTTGCCAAGTCCCTTCTGATGCTTTCCACCCCCCTTGTGTATCAACCCTGTTGCAAATCTTTGTGTCACCTGCAAAGAGGCATACTTTTCCTAGGAAAAAAGGGGGGGGGGCAGTGTTGCTGTGGCTACAGGAGGAAGGGGTATCTGGCTTGATCACCTCTCATTGCTACAGGCCTCATACTGTGTTTATGTAACCCTTATCCCGGCCAAGAGCAGCATCTTGCAACCAATACCCCCTACTTGTTTCACAGACAAGGCAACAAACCACAAGTTGACAGAAAATAAGTATCACCCCTGGCATTAGGGTAAATACTTGGCTCGGCATTTAAGAGGTCAGGAGGTTAGGGCACAAAATAACATTTATATTTACCTCGAGTCTGGGAGAGGGGTGCCAAGGCTATGCTGTGTCTCCTATCTGAGAGGACCCATAACATTTCACTCAGCGACTCACAGATGGATTGTCCACAATCATAAAACTGGGATTGTATTGTATGGCTTTATTCCTGACAAGATGTTAAAACAGAATTAGGGTGGTTTCCCCAAGGTTGAAACTGTTCATACAGTTGGAAACAACTTTACACACACACACACACATGCACGCAGTACTGTAACTTCCAATACGAACTTTTTCAAAACAAACTATCCACCCCTGTGATGAAGGATCTCTGGATTTCTGACACGTGTATAATAGTGGGAATTTCCACCCACTTAAATGGAACAATCCTGACAAGGTGGACCAGTTGTTAACATCTTCAAGAAACACGGTTCCCATTTCATTATCAGTTAGATCTATATTTCGACCATGACTGAGGTTCTGCCCACCCTGACCAAAAGTCGGACTCTGCCATTACTTTTAGGAAATAAAAAAACTGGACTCTTCAACCCCATTGGGCTGCTAAAGACATCCTGGATACCCCAACCCCACTGGGCTGCTAGAGACATCCTTACATCAGCATATTTAAACAGCACATTTTTGCGGTGAACAGGGTCCTGAGAGACTGTAATCTAGCCAGCGTAGGGTACACACAACACCAGACAACCCAAAAGTCTTTTGCAAATGACCGTTGTACTCACGGTTTGGTTTTCTTTTGTTACAGGCATTTGACAGAACACTTGAAGAAATATTTCTTTCTCAAAGTCCATAGCTTTTAAACAAAATTCCCACAGTCACTTTTCTCTGGGCAGCTGTGACAATCTTTAGTCCATCAGGGGGTTGCTCTTAAGAACCATTGACTTTTCAGTTCCTTTCCACTTTTGAGTGAAAACTTGAACCCACTGGAGCTACACTGACAAAGAACTCCACCACTTCTAGGCAAGCACTTGATGTTCACCAGACTAGGGTGAGACAAATGATGACCAGATGTCCTTCACCCAGCCAATGGAGGCTGGCAGGCTCTTCTTGCCCTCTGCAGTCACAGAGAGATCCTTTTCTTTCCAACTCCAAACTCGAACTCACTAGGGTTCCAACTGCTCCACAGTAGCTGAACCAAAAGGGCTTACGCTGCTGCAAGAGTTCCAAATGACATCACTTCATTCTCTGCCCAGCTTAACCAGGTAAACAATGATGCAATGTGTTGTAGAGAGTTTAAAACCCTCTATTTCTGCCCAGAGACCTACCTGATTTAATACTGATGGGATTCTAGTAACCCCAGGGGCTGGGTGGTTACATTTATGTATGATAGTCCTGGACTCCAGAGCTTGCTAAGCTCGTCAGGGGCCCCCTTAGCCCAGTATGAAACTGGAAGGAAATGTTGCCTTTTTTTTACCCTCACCATCCAGACTGCTGGTGTGCATCCCATGGTCTGCCTCCACAGCATAAGCAGCTGCCTTTTTGCTTCCATCACCAAGGTGTAGATCAGAGGCTTATGCCTTCCCAGTTTTTCCATAAGCAAAGACATATCCCTAATAACCAAATCAGGAGAGAGTAATGCACCACTACATTCAGAATGACACTAGTTGTGTGATTCGCCTGACACCAGAAGACCTTCTCTTTGGGCAATCCCATAGTATGTGGAAGATATCACTGGGGAATGTGAGTTTCGCTAGCAGGCATCTGGGATGTTGATCCCATTCTAGCTAAATTAGTGGGGCTCTGAGCTACCAGCTCAAAACCTTCTTCTTGATGAGCTGGTACTCTGGATCCTGGGTAAGAGTATGGATAGACTTCCAGGCCCTTGGACCTGACACTATCACAGCAGAAATATACAAATATAGCCCTGAATTCTGGATCCCTCTGCTTACTAAATATTTCAATACTTGTCTTAAAAAAATATATCCCTAACTCTTGGAAGGTCGACATTATCATTCCATTACACAAAAATGGTTCTCCACTTGCCCCCCATAACTATCACCCAATTAGTCTCCTTGATACTATGTCTAAAATAGCTACTGTATAAAAATTATTCTTGGCAAACTGACAGCATGGGTTAATGACAGGAATTTAATTTCACCTTTCCAGGCAGGTGTCAGATACCACTTCTCAACAATTGATAATGCCTTTTGCCTTACCCACATGTTTGAAAAGTACACCCTGTGGTAGGATTGGTGAAACCCCCCCGAACATTGATATGCTCACATGGATACAGAGCATATGTAATTATCTGCCTGTGTATTGGAGGTAGTCTGAGAACATTGTGGGCTAAAATATTAAAAAACTCTGTTGCAACAGTCTCCTGCTCTTCTAATCTCTTCCCTTTACTATCGCTCCTTCACTGTCATTCCCCTACTCAAGCTTGGCCACCTTTGAGTAGTCTTTCTGTCCCTTTCCTTAATTCCAGCTCGTTTTCATTAAATATTAAAGCCCCAGTGTTTAAAACGTTCTGTGCTTGCAGTACAAGCTGTACAGATTAATTTTTCCTTCTCGGGTATGCATGCGTTCGGCGCGGTCGCGACTTCATCGATCATGATTGCGACTGTGTGATCGCGGCGATGTGCGAAGACGCCTCAAAAAGAGTTTGTTATGGCGTGCTTCATTATCTGGTGAATTATGAACAAGTTAACAGCATGTTTGCTAGTTTTTAGTATGAGAAGCTCAGAGTTATGGTATATCTCAGAATGTTAACTGAGAATCATTTGAAAAGTAGCATTTGTTTGTTCCTTAAATCAAAAGGTTAAAATAGTACTTTTAAAAGGGGAAAGGCAATTACATGCCACATTTAAAAGGAGAGAGATAAAAATGTTTAACTTAAAAGGACCAAAAACCCCTGATGTGGTCAAGAAAAGCCTTAGACTAACATCTTACTTGTAAAGTGCTTCCAGCCTCCTCTCAGTCCAAACTCCTTATAGGACTGGGCGGCCCTTGTTGACCCACTTTTATGATGCAAGTTGGGGGAGGAGTTACCTAAGTCATGTGCTTCTCCACTTGTATAAAAGCAGAATGAATGTGAAGTGTTGAGTCTGTGTGTGGTAGGAAGGCAAACCTACCAGATGCCTAGCCAGATTCTAGGTGCCTTTTTGGCAGGAATTTTTATTTCTTGTTAAAGATATGATTTCCTGTGCCTTATGTTTTTTTGAAAGTTATGTACAAGTTCCGTTTTAAGTTCATTTTATTTTTTTCTGCATCTAATAAATTTCGAAGTATTGGATTCTGACTGCTTTCTGGACTTTATTGGACATCCCCACATGCACATTTGGTGTTAGCAGTGGGATCACAAGGGAAGGAGCGCCACCTTTCTTGTGGATATTGTCCAGAGTCATTATGGAGGAGCAGACGAAGATGGAGAAAGTGGAAATGTCTGCACCGGAAGGTACATGGACCAGAACTATGGTGGACAAATTTCAACTACCCCTAGCAGCTGGATTGGGTGATGTCAGAAGGAAAGAGACTGGTAAACCAAAGGCAGCGGAAGAAGCTATTGGGGTGAAGATGTCAAAGAGGAGGAGGAGGAGGAGGAACCCCCTTCCGAAGTACATGATTTGCTGAGATGGTTATGTGTGAGACAGCTATATCTGGAGAAGCAGAGAGAGAGACACCGTTTACAAAATGAGAGAGACCGTCTACAAAATGAGACCAGGTAGGTGGAGCCTCTTAAGGCTATTCAGGCTATTGGAACTACTAGACCTATTCTACCTAGTGGGGGCCCAAAGGACATTAAAATTTCCAGACTAATGGACAATGATGATATTGAAGCATACATTACAACATTTGAAAGAGTGGCAACAGCTTGTGGGTGGCCTAGGGATCAGTGGGTTATTCATTTAGCCCCATATCTCTCAGGCAAAGCTCAGCTAGCTTATAGTCATGTAGAACCTGGAAATGTTACCAACTATGATCATGTTAAGCAATATTAAAAAGGTATGACATCAGTACAGAGACTTATCATCAAAGGTTTCGAGCATTCAGATATCATACCGTTGAGTCCCCACAAGAAGCTTGTGCTTGATTGCAAGACCTATGCACAAAATGGCTACAACCTGCAACTCGTACCATACATCAAGTGGTCGAGTCAGTTGTGTTAGAACAATTTGTAAAAATACTACCTTATGAGGTTCAAATGTGGGTAAGAGAACACCGACCTGACACAGTAGAAAAAGCTATCAGTTTAGCTGAAGATTATATTACAGCTCGCCCACAACGTCAGAAAGGGTCTCATGGGACAAATACTTCCCAAGTATTAATAAAACATCCACCCACTAGTCCTTCTACTAAGATGAAAGAGGAAAGAAAAAGTATGAGAACATTTAACCCAGATATTATTTGCCACAAGTGTCAGACCAAGGGACACATCATTAGATTCTGCCCCAAGAAAAAATCTGATCCTTCTCATCTGGCCTTAGCAAACTGGGGGCAATATACTGTGCCTGTTAATGTTGGAGGACAGGATGTGATGGCATTGATTGATTCAGGAAGTAAGCAAACCCTGGTACACGCTGATTTACTCAGTGGTGCTCTTATAAAGAAACACTCGGAGAAAACTCGGGTGACTTGTGTTCATGGGGACACTCATTTCTATCCTGTACAGGAAGCTATTACTGCATCAGGCATGGACATCATCTAAAGATAGGCGTGGTTCCGAGACTACCTGTACCTGTGATATTGGGACATGACTTTCCTGTATTTAATAATTTATTGACTGTCTCTTCTTCCATATCTGCTGTGGCTACCACGATCTCAAGCATCTCAGGAACAAATGGACAGTGAACTGTTTCCTTTTGATGATACCTTATTTGATGTTCCTGGAAAACTGTGAAATCAAAAACAAAAGAAACTAGAAAATGGACATGGAATAAAACAAAGGACTTAGGTTGTGATGATGCCATGGTAAAACTGTAAAGTTGGACTCTTTATCAGTGATCAAAAAATGACCCTACACTAACCCTTTGTTTTCCCAGGTTATTGCTGATGGGGTGGAAGGTACACCTCCAATGTATAAGTTGCAACAGGATAAATTGTATAGAGTTTGTCAAAATCCAAAAACTGGGGAAATGGTAGATCAACTGGTGGTTCCTAGTCAGTATAGAGAACAGTTAATATTCTTGGCGCATGATGTACCATGTGGGGGACATGCAGGAAGGGATAGAACTTTAAAAAGGTTATTATATAGATTCTTTTGGCCTGGCATTCATGATCAAGTGGCTGAATATTGCAAAAGTTGTAGCCAGTGCCAAAGGGTGGCGCCGTTTACAAGAAAGGACAAAGTTCCTCTTCAGCCTTTACCATTGGTTGTTATGTCCTTTGAAAGATTGGCTATGGATATTATAGGACCTCTCCCCAAAAGTACTAAAGGCAACAGGTTTGCCCTTGTGTTATGTGACTATGCTACAAAATATCCTGAGGCTATTCCTCTATGCACAATAACAGCGGATAAAATAGCAGAGGTTGCTCAAGGTATTTAGCAAGTGGGTATACCAAAAGTTATCTTAACGGACAGGGGAACCAATTTCTGTTCAGTCATTTTGAAATGTCTCTACCAAGCTCTGGGGGTAGAAGCTGTCTACACATCTCCATACCATCCCCAGACTGATGGCTTGGTCGAGCATTTCAACAAAACGCTGAAGAAAATGGTACAAAAGTATGTGGAAGATGAGGGCAAACACTGGGACCTATATCTGCCACTGTTACTTTTTGCATATCGTGAGGTACCTCAAGCATCGACTGGGTTCTCACCATTTGAACTATTATATGGTAGGAATCCTAGAGGTCTCCTAGACGTAGTTAAGGAACAGTGGGGAGGATATTACTACCTGGAAAAATCCTACTACTCTTGATTATGTTATGCAGCTATGTAAAAAAATAGCAAAGTATACTCAAGTTGCACAAGAACAGAATCAAATCAAGCAAGACTATCAGAAAGAAAGATATGACATGGGGTGGGTGAAAAACACTTCAGCTCTGGGGATCGTGTCTTATTGTTACTTCCATCCACTGAAAATAAGTTAACTATGAAATGGCAAGGGCCCTATGTGATACAGAAACAAATTAGTCCCACTACGTATTTGGTGGAAGTACCAGACAGAAAACAAAAAACTAAAAGTGTACCATGCCAATTTATTGAAAAGATGGCATGATAGGCCTACTGAAGTCATGTATGTATGTTCCAACCCATTGGACAATGAGATGGAGCTGGCATATGATAGACTGGAAGGAGAACAATTGTCTAAAGATTTGACAATAAACCCTTCTTTATTAGACAGTCAAAAACAAGAACTAGCCCATGTTCTAAGTCAGTTTCATGATACTTTTACAACAGTCCCAGAGAAAACTACGGAAATATGTCATCAGATCCATATATTTCAAAACACACCCTTTAAAGTAAAGCCCTATTGGATTCCTGAGAAATTAAAACAAGAAGTCATCACAGAGATAGAAAGGATGAAAGCAATGGGTATTGTAGAAGAAGCTAATAGCGAATTGGCGTTTCCTATGGTCCTTGTCCCTAAAAAAGAGGGAGGGATAAGAATTTGTCTAGACTTCTGAAAACTCAACACAATATCAAAGTTTGATGGATATCCAATGCCCCGTATAGATGACATCATTGATCAACTTGGGCAAGCGAGATATGTTAGTGTACTTAATTTAACTAAAGGATACTGGCAAATTCTGCTTGAGAAAGCATCAAAAGAAAAAAACGCTTTTTGCACTCCTTTGGGGTTTTTCCAGTTTACAATGATGCCATTTGGACTCCACGGAGCCCCAGCTAGTTTTCAAAGGTTGATGGATAAACTCCTGAGACCTCACGTTGGATATAGCGCAGCTTATTTAGATGACGTAATCATTTATAGTCCAACATGGGAAGACCATGTTAAACAACTTACTGCTGTTTTAAAGACTATAAAACAAGCTAGCATCACCATCAACCCCAACAAATGTTCCTTTGCTATGGAGGAAGCCTGGTATTTGGGATTTATAATTGGTAATGGGCAGGTAAAACCAGAGGTAGGAAAGGTGGATGCCATAGCCAAGAGTCCTCGTCCTCTCACAAAAAAACATGTGCGTTCATTTTTGGGCCTAGCAGGCTACTATAGACGTTTTGTGCCTCAATTTGCTACTTTAGCTAGCCCTTTAATTGAATTAACAAAAAAGAACAAACCCTCAAAAGCAATCTGGAATTCAGAATGTGAAGAATCATTTCTTGCCATAAAAGCAATACTTTGTTCTTCCCCAGTGTTAAAAAGTCCTGATTTTGATAAACCATTTTTGTTACAGACGGATGCTTCTAATGTCAGTTTGGGGGCTGTGTTCTCTCACATCCACCATGGAGAAGAACATCCTGTACTGTATATTAGCCGTAAACTACATGTCAGGGAAACCAAGTACTCCACAATAGAAAAGGAGTGTTTGGCACTCAAATGGGCCATTGAGTCCCTACGATATTATTTATGTGGCACTCAGTTTACAGTATGGACAGATTACAATCCACTACGATGGATACATAACATGAAAGATAGTAATCCAAGGGTTATGCGATGGTATCTAACATTGCAACCATATAAATTCACTGTTAATCATAGAGCTGGGACCGCTAATAGTAATGCTGACTTTATGACTCGATTTGGAGCAGACATAATGTTAGAACCAAATGTAGACCTCGGGGAATGAATATATTTGTATTTGGGAATGCATTGTATTTAAGTAAAAAGAGATTATTAAAAGGACCCCGAGGTGGAGCTTTGGGAGTGGGTGGGCTAAAGCTCCATCTCTTTTTGTTTATAAAAAAGAGATCTACATGCTATGCAAGTAGTGAAAACTACTAGTTTTCATCTTGAGTGGGGAGGAGTGTGGTAGGGTCGGTGAACCCCCCCCCGAACATTGATATGCTCACATGGATACAGAGCATATGTAATTACCTGCCTGTGTATTGGAGGTAGTCTGAGAACATTGTGGGCTAAAATACTAAAAAAATCTGTTGCAACAGTCTCCTGTTCTTCTAATCTCTTCCTTTTACTATCGCTCCTTCACTGTCATTCTCCTACTCAAGCTTGGCCACCTTTGAGTAGTCTTTCTGTCTCTTTCCTTAATTCCAGCTCGTTTTCATTAAATATTAAAGCCCCAGTGTTTAAAACGTTCTGTGCTTGCAGTACAAGCTGTACAGATTAATTTTTCCTTCTCGAATGTGCGCACATTCGAGCAGTGCGACTCTGCGATCGTGCGACTGTGCGATCGTGCGATCATGCGAATGTGCGAAGACGCCGAAAAAAGAGTTTGTTATGGCATTTTCATTATCTGGTGAATTATGAACAAGTTAACAGCCTGTTTGCTAGTTTTTAGTATGAGAAGCTCAGAGTTATGGTATATCTCAGAATGTTAACTGAGAATCATTTGAAAAGTAGCCTTTGTTTGTTCCTTAAATCAAAAGGTTAAAATAGTACTTTTAAAAGGGGAAAGGCAATTACATGCCACATTTAAAAGGAGAGAGGTAAAAATGTTTAACTTAAAAGGACCAAAAACTCCTAATGTGGTCAAGAAAAGCCTTAGACTAACATCTTACTTGTAAAGTGCTTCCAGCCTCCTCTCGGTCCAAACTCCTTATAGGACTGGGCGGCCCTTGTTGACCCACTTTTATGATGCAAGTTGGGGGAGGAATTAACTAAGTCATGTGCTTCTCCACTTGTATAAAAGCAGAATGAATGTGAAGTGTTGAGTCTGTGTGTGGTAGGAAGGCAAACCTACCAGATGCCTAGCCAGATTCTAGGTGCCTTTTTGGCAGGAATTTTTATTTCTTGTTAAAGATATGATTTCCTGTGCCTTGTGTTTTTTTGAAAGTTATGTACAAGTTCCGCTTTAAGTTCATTTTATTTTTTTCTGCTTCTAATAAATTTCGAAGTATTGGTTCCTGACTACTTTCTGGGCTTTATTGGACATCCCCACGTGCATGTACCCATATTAAAAAAATGAAACTTTATGCCTTATTCATAGATTTTACCTCTGCGTTCAATTCCATTAATTGCAATATACTTTGGGATACTCTAAAACACAAGGGATTAGACGATGCTCTTCTTAACCCAATTCAACTCCTTTATACAGATACCTATGCTAGAGTAAGATACAAATTGGAAGGTAATCTATCAGAACCATTTTCCACCAATAGAGAAGTGAAACAAGGGTGCTTACTTGCCCCAGTTCTTTTTAACCTTAATGTAAATGATCTTTTGGACTTCAATGATGTCAAGTTATATGACCATCCCAAAATCAATGGGTCATCCTGCCATGCATTGGTGTTTGCGGATGACATAGTCCTATTTTCCCTGACCAAAACAGGGCTTCAAAAGAAAATTGACACTTTTTACAAAAAATGTAAAGAATTAGAACTTAAAATAAACCTAAACATGACAAAGATAATAATCTTTGGCTCAACTGCTACTAATATCCTTTTTTTTCTAAATAATCAGAGAATGGAAATAGTAAAGGAATACTCATATCTGGGGATCAAAGTAACATCAAATACAAATTGAACACATCATCATGAATTACAAATCACAAAAGCGAAACAATTGGCTAAGGCACTTCTAAAATTCAACTATAAATATGGAGGATTCTCTCTACGTGCAGCAATACAAGCTACCAAATCAAAAATCAACCCAGTTCTGCTCTATGGGACCGAAGTATGGGGCACTGATCATTACCCCTCCTTTATACTTTTGCAAATCACTTCTGATGATTTCTTCTTCTGCAATGATTAGGGCTGAGCTGGGAAAAATTCTAATTGGTGCTATGATAGATCTTAGACATATCTCTTACTAGCTTAAAATAATTAACAACAAACATAACACTCTTCCTTTGACTTGCCTACAAGAGAAGATGAAATGGCTCCAGATGGGCCTAAGATCAAAATGGCTCTCCTCTCGTCTATCTCTATTAAATAAATGCAACCTTCTCCACCTTTGTAGAATAGAATTATCAGAATTTACCTGATAATTCAACTATGTATATTGTATAAATCAATACTATGTATATTGTATCTTGTTCCCTGCATTGCACTATGTTTATGTAACTGTCCCTGACCTAACCAGGTCCATCTTGCAAATGAGCATTGCTCAATGATGTCCGCCTGGATAAATAAAGATTTGTTTGATTGATTGATTGATTCCCATTTCTCCCCAATATAAATCTGTTATGAAAAAAATACATTATACAGCCACACAAAAAAGGGACATGGAGACAATTAGAGCACAGAAATGTGCTCCCTGGTATAGAACTAATAAAACAGATCATAATATAGAAAACTATCTTATTTTACCTCTTGCTCCTACTCAAAGGAAATGTCTTACCAGGGCAAGGTTTGGTATAATAAACTCTAACTACTCCTATTTCAATAGGAGCGACAGAGTAGGAAACATCCCCAAGGAACTTAACTGCCTGTGTAATCCTGACATAACAGAAACTATTTCCCATCTGATTGTACAGTGTCCGATATATTCTGATCTTTGATCAACATATTTGAAGGATATTTTGGCTTGTTATAATAAAACTGACTATGATGTTATATTTATTCTTCTTCATCTATTTACCCTCAAAGATGCAGAAGTAATAGCTTCCTTTTCTCCTCTGTGGTTAAACGGAAAACAACTTACAAAAAAATATCTCCAGACCTATAGATTAAAAATAATTAACAAGTCACTCCCCCCCACCACCACTTTCTTCTTGCATATCCTTAAATCCTGGAATAACATTCAGGGATCATCATTACTTTAAGAACATTGTAGCTATCCTCTTTAACATATTATTGCATGATTTGCTTCATATTTGAAACGGTTTTAAATGTTTGATTATACTATTGTAAATGTTATCCTTTTGTAGTAAACTTGGTATACTTCTACCCTGGTTGATCAAATAAACTTTATTCATTCATGGATAGACTTCCAGGGTAAGTCCAGGTGCTGCAATGATACTTCCTGACCTAAATCTGTTTCCCATCTGTGCCAGAGGAGATCCAGGCCCAGGACTTGGTTGGCTGTGACGGACCTGTAAATGCACCCACATTTCTAACCTTGGGGAGTCACTCTTCAACCTTCAAGGTCATAGGGGTGGGATACAGAATGCACCCTGAACCTAGAAAGGCATCCGCGAATGTCCGAGTTGAAGGAATCTCCAGTGATCCTTATTCATTAGCCCCAAATCATCTTTGAGTTGTTCAAGGGATTAGAGCATCCCCATTTGGGGGCAAATGAGAATCCCCACATTACTAATGTCCGCCCTTGCCCATTCATTCCTGTAGATACGTCTCTTCCCAGTTTGGATCCCTGGTTATCCCACAGGGATTCAAAGGAGCCCAGTGTCCCATCCTGCCAATTGTGCTATTTTTTCACCTTTACCTAAGAGGTTCTAGTGTACTGTATTGGCTCAGGTATTTTGGGGACTTTTGTTCCTCTTTCAGCAGGTAGCATCCCAACAGCACACCTGGGGGGCTACTGGCTAATGTTGCCTCAGCTTTAACCTACTCTGCTGCCCTGTCTGAGATGCCCTGCAGCCATCAAAGAGCTTGCTGTACTGCAAATTCCAAATGGTACACCCAATGTCAGGGAAGGTTCCACCCCCCCCCACTATGATAAGGGGCCTTCAACATATTTTTACTAAATCTGTGCAGTCTTCCCTGTCATAGCAAGGTAGAAATAAGGCAATCTATTTTTTAAATTACTTTGGCAGCACCAGTAGTCGCAGATTTGCAAAGCAATATTTCACCCTAGGCAGGGCCATTATTGTAAATGCTGCTTTCTTACCCAGAACTGATAAGGTGAACTTTTGTCACCTGTTGGTCTATACTGAGAGTATGGCTAGTAACAGTAGAATATTCAAAGGGACTAAGTTTTTACTGCAGGGGTAACTCACATTCCCAGATATTTCAGCCCCTATGGTACCCATCTCAGTAGATGGGCCCCTATGTCTGCCAAATGCTGCTGGCAGTGAGCACTACGGAGGACTGCCATCCTTTTTTTTTTCTGTTTATCTCCTCCTGTCTCCTCTCCATGCCCACTCCTTCTGACAGCTCACTTATCCACCACACCACCTTCTTGGGATCTGCCCCTAGAGTGCCTCCTTCCTTACCTCCTGCACAGCGGGGTCTGTCCTGTCTCGGTGGTCTTGGATGGCTCCAGAGTGGTCTCCATCTAGGGCTGCCGAGAGGTGTTTTTCTGGTTTTCTCCCTTTCCCCTATCCCCTGAGACGTCTGGTGCTTGGGACTAACGTCCTGAGAGGTGGCGTGCTGACTCATGTCTTACCTCTCATGCGCTGTCTGACGTCTCCCCTCCTGACTCCGAGTAACGGAGCCGCCTCCATCCTGCAAGTGTCGGTGCTTCCACCGGCTTTTTGTGGGATGCAGAATGCTAGTGCGTTCTTGGTCTCCCACCCCTGAGGGAGGAGAGCATCCAATGGGATGCTCAATCTTCCCTCTCCCCTGCCAACTCCCGGCCACCCGGGTCTGTTGCCGAACCCGGGTAGCCGGCGTAGCGCGAGGTGTGGTGTCCAGCGCCTCAACCCTCAGCGCCACTGGGCCGGCTGAGGACTGCCATCTTCGACCAATTAATTTGGAGGCCCAAGAGTGCACTGAAGGCTGTGACCAGAGAAGTAGATCAAGCGAGAAAGGTCTTCACAATGGCCAGTGTGAAAAGAAAATCATCCACATATAGCAGGGTCTTGCACTCATAGTGCCCCACCTGTTAATCCTACCTAAGCTGCCCTGCCAGTGGTTCCATGGCAGTATGAAAGAGTAGCAGGGAAAGGGGGCACCCCTTGTACATGAGCCAGTGGAGTGGGAAAGGACATTTACAGGTGGCCATTTGTGAACACCGAGGCCTTGGGGGAAGAATACAGAGCCCTGATCCAGGCTGCAAAGTGTGGGTCAATTCCCACTGCTTCCACAGATGCAAGCAGGTAGTCCCACTCCACTGAGTCAAATGCTTTCTCTGCATCTATGACTACCAGAGCTGCAGATAAAGGGGAACCTTAGCTGCATCCAGAAAATTTAATGCCATCCTGTGGATTGTCTGCCCCTTTCATGAATCCTCTTTGTCACCCATGGGTGATGGGAGAGAGTGCCCTCTCTAATCTGGTGGCCATCACTTTCACCAATACTTTGGTGTCCACACTGAGAAGTGATATTGGTTGATAGCTGGCTGGAATGGATTTGTCTGTGTCTGGTTTGGATATAAAAGTGATTGTTGCTTCAGTCATTGTGAGAGAGAGTTTCCCAGAAGTGTGAGTAGTTCTGTATGCCCAGAGCAGGTGTGGTGCAACAGACTCTACAAATTCTTGGTTGAATTTAGTATGCAGCCAGTCAGGACCTGGAGTCTTGCCCCTATAGAGTGATGAGAGTTCACTTACTGAGGATTCTGCTTTCCAAACTCCCACCACCTTGTCAGGTATTCGGGGGAGGTAGCGACCCTGAAGAAAAGCTCTTGTGTCTTCTATGCAAGTACTTGTTTTGAAGGAGTACAAGTTCTTATAAAACTTTACAAAGACCTCATTAATTACTTATGGTCTGAGGACATCATGCCATCCACCAGCCAGATGTGAAGGACAGAGACTCATTTTTGTGTTTCTTTAACCGGAAGGCCAGCAGCTCCATTGCTTTTTCACCAGATGCCTAGTAACTTTACCTGGTAAAAAACAGAGTCATTACAGTTTCTTGGCCCAGAATGGAGATGGGTTTGTACTTCAGTACCATTATTTTGAGCAGTTCCTCCACACATTTGGTGGTGTCCACATAGTACTTCAGCTCCACTTGTTTCGATTCCTCTGTAAGGTCTGGAACCTCCTGCACCTAGTTTTATTTAAGTGGCTAAATAACTATTGATCTGCTCTCTAATGAAGGCCTTAAATGTGTCCTCTACTACATGATCCAAGGTTTCTGGGGTGGCATTTAGGATTTATCAGAATCTGCTGATTCCATTCTGTCATGTATTTGTCAAATAATTGAAACATCCATTTCCAAATCCAATTCTGTTCTGATGCCAGCTAAAGCATCTGAGTCAGAATGAAAAGTTCTGATTCCATATCTGACTCAGATTTTAAAAGTTAAAAACCTCCCCCTACCTGGTAAAATGCCAGTTCTTAATGCCAACACTCCCAGCAGAAAAGAGTATGACTTCCCCCATCCATCTCCCCTCCCTCACCTTACATTAAGTTCTCTCACAGCCTCTGTCAGTTGCACAGTGGTGGTCCAGTCACTCCAGTGGGTCCCGGGTTGTCTCCAATGCCATCCTGTCCCCCGTAGGGTGCTGCAGCAGGTATCAGGCTCACTAGAGGCAGCTTCACCCCCCTGAACAATGGGGTAACTGTCCTGTCAGACTGTCCCTTGGTCCACCACCTCCCTTGCAGAAAACTCTGTCTGTCATAGCATATATGGTCGTTACACACAAAAGAAGACAGACTTCCATACCTCGGAGCCTAGTCCCACTGGCCCTAGTCCTTAGGATAAATCCCCCTCCCATCCTGGTAAAAAAGAAGGCGGCATGAAGAAGTTATATCTCTCTCAGATATAGCATAACTCTTTTGGCTCATACTACACTAAATGCAGTTGGGTCACCTGACTCCCTGCCCGCCCACAAGTAATGGTCGAATGAAAGCAAGCCCTGGGTTGCAGGCACTAACTGACACTATTCAGTAAAGCATCTGTTGGTGGCATTGCAAGGCTTGCAAGGAGTTATGTTATGTCTGAGATCAAGATATAACTTTTTCACACTGCCTACTGTTTTTCCAGGGTGGGGGTATCCTATGGGCTGAGGCCGGGGGGGGGCGGGCTCTGGGGGTGTTGGTTCTTTCATGTAATGGTAATAGGTACAGTACAATGGACTCAAATCTTGCTGCTGAGGTGGAGGTTGATTGAGGGACAGTCACACTGCCATTCGGGGCAGAGATGAAGTTGCCTTCAGCGAGTCTGACACCTGTTGCAGCACCATACAGGGGAGAGGAGGATGGAATGGGAGTCAACTCAGGACCCACAAGAGTGACTAGATCACCACAATGCAACTGGGAGAGACTCGGAGAGAACTTAAGGTAAGGTGAGGGAGGGGAGTCAGGTAGGGAAAATTTTCTCCCGGCTAGGGGGGGCTGCTCTGGGGCTTTCTCTTTAGTCCACTGGGTGGCATGGGATTTTGTGAAATAAAGGTTAAGCAGTATTCAGATGTGGAATCGGAATCAGATTCTGATTCCACACATAACTAGGATTTCAATTTGGGTTTTCCATCTTTAAATTCCAAATACCAAATAAAACATGGAATCAGATTAATCTGATTACATTCAGCAGATTCAGAGCAACCCTAATGACATTAATCTCAAAGTCCTTCTGGTTTCCTTATTGAGCCAGGTACAAAACTCCACTAACTGTAGGGTAAAGGGGTTCAGTTTCTACATGGGGGATGCCAGTGTAACCTACTTTAGGGTCATGGTGATAGACATGAAGGCATGGTCTGAGACCACAATAGGGTAAATGACCACCTCCAGAACCTTGTGCACACACAGAGCACATACAAGGAGACTGTCCAACCTACTGCAGGTTCCAAATCTGGGGGACCTATATGTGTAGTGATGAGTGGTGTAGGTGCCAAGGGTCAGCCAGCCTGTTTATTTACTGAATCTAGGATTAGCAACCTTTGAGCATGACTACTCCTTTACAAAGGTTCCATGTCATATGATTACAGGTAATTATAATTCTAACAATATTTCAGGCTATAATGCAATTTAAACACATGGTGCATTCAAACAAGAGAGGAGACTTGCATAGCATTATTACAAGAATTAAAGGAGCAGGCAAATAAGATGAGCAATGGAATTTACAGTGGTACAGAAAAAATACAATGTTACAACCATTAAACACAAAGTGCTGGTATCAACAATTAGAGGAGATAGCCCAGAGTAGGAGATACTGGGCGATAAAAGGGGGGGTTGTGAGGGGTAGAGGAAAAACAGGAAAGGGGGGTATGTGGGGAAAGGGGAGAAGGGCAGGGTCAGGGACTGTGGGAGGGGGAAGCTAAGTGGGTCAGGGTGGAAAGGAAGGGAGGGGTTTGTGGGAGATGGGAGAAGCAGGGCAGGTGCCAGGGCTTCAAAATGTTGTTGGAGGAGCTACCCCAGAGGGTGTTGTCGCTACAGTAATGGAGAGAAGGAGATCACTGCAGGAGGAGAGATGGCACGGGGTGGGGGTGTGACTTGCTTGCAGGACTGGGTGCAGAGGAGAGAATGGTCTGAGGCGATATCTGCACAGGCTTAGGGATAAGGCATGAGAAGCTTTAAGTTGCCCATGATTTAGCTTTAGGAGGTGTGATCAAAGTCGTACTCACTGATCGAGGTTAGATATGTGTGCAGTTGATGCTTGAAGGAGTAAAGCTTGGATTTCAAAATGAGTGAAGCATTAAGGGAATTTAGCCAGAGGGGGGCTCTGTACCCAAAGGACTGCTGCCCTTGCATTGTGTGATGAAAAGGGACTTGGAAGGCTGCTTACTGGACCCTCTGGTGAGTCTCGGGATGATGGAAGGGCTAATGAGAGCCTGCACCCCTTGGGGTGCAAGGCCAGGGGTGGCTTTTTTTGCTACCAGGCATACATGGAATTGTATCCTGTTCCCAAGACTGAGCCAGCCAGTGTTAGGGTAGAGAGTACATGTATGGGTTGAGTGATGGGCCCCAAGAATGAGTCTACAGGCTTTGTTGAGGGCTACTTTTATTCTCTTAAGTGCGGTGTTAGAAGCAGCTCCATAAAATACTAGGCCATATCAGTGAGGTAATGCCTGTGGTGGTAGAGTTGCCCAAGTCTGGCATTTGCTGCCTGCAACGAGGTCAATATGCAGCCCGTACGAAAGGGAGCAGTCAAGTGTGACCCCGAGGTATTTGAAATTGCTGACAGTTTCAAGCTGGTCATTGCTGCAATTAAGTATCTTGAAGGGATAAGCCTTATGACAGTTATGGGGGGAGGCAAATAGCATCGCCTCAGTTTTCTTGTAGTTTAGTAAAAGCCTGGCATCATGGAACCAAGCCTCAACTGCAGAAAAGGCAGCTTGCAGCTGTTTTTCGAGCAGATCAGGTGCAGAGTGCCATGCGTAAAGTACAGCATCGTCTGCATATAACACTACGTTGTATTGGCAGACTTTGGGGAGGTCATTAAGGTATGTACTAAAAATTAGGGGGCCCAGGATAGAGCTTTGGGGTACCCCTGTGGAAACATTCTGATGGTCAGATATAGAACCTTGTATTTTGACCTGTTGAGTCCTCTCAGAAAGGTAGCTTCTAAACCAGCCTAGGGATACAGTGGAAATCCCTGTACAAGCGAGCTGACCAAGTAGGGGTGGCTCCCTTTTGCCCGACACCCTGACGGCGAAACACGGAAATTGACCACTACAGCAACAGTCGCAGTAATGGTCCGTTTCTGTGTTTCACTTTCCCCCAGTGTCCTGCCCCCTCCCTGGATCAACTCCGACCTGGAGTTGAGAATCCTAAAGTCGGGGGGGTCAGAAAACACTGTGGGCTTGGGTGGCAAAATACCTGCATTGGTATTGTGCCATCGCTGTGTGGGTGGTCGACAGATTTACTGTCGACAAAACTTGGTGCTTCCACCAAGTAGTAGGTCATGATCAACTGTATCAAAGGCCTTGGAGATGGCCCCCACCAAGGACCCCTGGTCCAGTGACTCATGAATGTAGCTGGTGCACTCCACAAGGGCTGTAGTTGTGCTATACACCTTGTGGAACCTGTGCTGCTGCTGACACTACAGATTGTGTTTGGTGAGGTAGTCAACTAGCTGGTCATAAACTATTCTTTTGAGGGCCTTCATTAGGGGCGGGAGGATTGATATTGGTCTGTAGTTAGAGAGGTTTGTACGGTTGCCATTTTTTAACACAGGGGTGACAGTTGCCGCTTTCTAGAGAAGTGGAAATTTGCCTGTGATGAGTGATAAGTTAAAGATCCATGTTAGAGGGGAGAGAAGGACATCAAGGGTTTGGGCAACTAGTTTGATGTTAAGCATGTCACTGCTGAAGCTGGGCTTTTTGAGGACTTGTTTTCGATATTTGTGAGCTTCAGCTAGAGTGATGGTCTTGAGGTAGAAGGGGGGGGGGCATGGTATTAGAGGAGTGGGTGTTATTGTCAACGTTTGTTGCTGGAATGGTCTCCATGAAATCAGGGGGAAGTACATTGCCGAGGTTGGTAAAGGCCTTGTTAAAGGTGTTAGCAGTGTCTTTAGGGTCTTGGATGGAAGTTCCGTTGGTGTTGATTACTGTGGGAGGAGCTTTGCTGGCTTTCCCTGTAAGGGATTTGATGTTTTCCCAGAACACACGACTGTTGCCCCAGGAATTGTTCAGTCCATTTTTATAGTGCGCACTCTTAGCTAACTGGATGGCACAGGTACATTTCCTCTGTGCGGCTCTATAATTTTGAAGGTTGGTTGGAGAGCCAGTACTTTTGGCCTTGTGCCATAGATTGTCCCTAGGCTTCATCTGTTCACGGAGAAGGGGTGTGACCCAGGACTTATTGGATCCCTTAATTTTTATTTTTCTAACTGGTGCAAATAAGTTGCATGATGTGTTAAAGATGTTGTAATAAAGTGCTCAAGTGCTGTGTCAGCATCAGATGTGTTGTATAAGGCCAATCAGTCTTGTGTGCTGAGGTGGGTTTTGAGTGAGGCAAGTTGCCTCTTTTTTATCACACCTGATGTAACTGTTATGGGAGAGGTTTTTGGAGCCTTATTGGATCAGGTACACGTGACAGGGGAGTGGTTGTTGATGGTGTCCAGTAGCACTGTGGTTCTGGATATTCTATCTGGTCTATTGGTAGTTAACCAGTCTATTAGTGTGCTGGTGCCTGTACGGTAGCTTGTCCGTGTGGGGAATTCCACCAATTGGGTCATATCAATGGCAGAGAGGGCATCTTTATATTGTGCTGCCTCGGGGGACAGCCAATTGAAATTGAAGTCCCATAGCACTAGAACCTCAGATGTCTTCCAGAGGTCAGATAGGTATTCAAGTGTATGTTTGAAACCTATGGACTGGTTTTTAGGGGGAATATAGACAGATACTGTAGTGAGGCATTTTCTTGGTGCTCCGAGCTGTAGCTGGATTGCAAGTAGCTGGGTGTTATCCACAGCTGGGTGATTGGGGAGAACCCTGCTTAGAAGGGTGTCTCAGATGTACAGTAAATGGCACATCCACCTCCATGCCCACCCATTCTATCTAGTCTGTAGGAAGTATATCCTTCAAGGTGGATTGCCCAGTTAGGGGTTCTCAGGGTGAGCCAAGTTTCTATGATAGAAAGAATGCCAGGGTTATGTTGCACCACCCAGGCCTGAAGGGAGTCAAACTTGGCCAAAAGGCTGCAGATATTGATGGATCTGATTCTTAGTCCTCCGGTTTTCTTGACAGCGGTGGGTGAACTTAGACCATTTATAGGTATGGGGTTGGGGAGAATGTTTCCAGAGAGCATTAAGAGGAACTGGGCCAATTTAATGGTGTGGAGTTTAAGCAATTTTTACAGCTGCGTTGGCAGAGCTCCACAGACGTTATGCCATCATCGTAGGAGAACAGGGGGTCGGCTCTGGAAAGCGACCCTGTGTTCCCCTACAGTGCATCTGCAACAACATGACAGTGCTGACTGTACAGCAGCTGTCCTCCATGATGGAGCTTCCCTCCACAGAATGAGCTCCCCCTCCCCACGGCACACTACTTTGTAGGCGCACTTTTGCATTCATTGCGCATGCACGAGTATCATGCATGCGCAATGTCGCTTCTGCCACCATGTTTCAAAGAGCAACCGCTTGCCGCCGCTCTGTGACTGGCTCTGATGTCACCACCGATGATCCACTGCTCGCCACCAGAGGTCCAGTGCTCTACAGGCCGTGCTGACGCCACTCTCGTACTGGGACAGGTAAGAGCTTGGTGCAGCCGTATCAGCTCTGACTAGAGTTTGTTTCATATGCCATCTGTTTTGGGAGATCTGCATGCATTTGTTTTGGTCAGCAGTAGTAACTGGAATGCTCGGCTTAGTAGGGGTAAAGTGGTAAGTTCTGGTTATGTGCTGTGTATGATCGGCGGGGCTAAGGGGCTGCCCACAGCGTAAGTGGTGGCGGTCGCAGAAGGGGTATTGGGGTACAGAGGCTGCATTGGTGAAGGAGATGACAGAAGTTCATGGGTGCTGGTGTTGGGGCGTTGAGGGGGAGGGTCAGCGGGAGTACAGACATAAAGGTGAGCAGGAGTAAGAGGGCTGCCATAGTGGAGTCAGAGGGTGAGGAAGAGTTGAACACCCTAGGTAGCATGAATGTATGGTCAGGTATGAAGTGAGGGGCAGAGGTGGGAGAGGCACAAGGGCAGAGTCCAAGCAATGTCCCTGAGATTTAAAGCCAGGAGAAAGACAGAGAAATAACAGGGCTGCTAGAATAGTGCAGGGGTTTGGTGCTAGCCTCCAGTACAGAAGGTAGTGGGTTCAAATCCCAGGATTGGGAGGTCAAAATTAAGGGGAGAATTCCTGGAAAATGAGGCCTGAGGGGGTTAGAGTGTAGTGGAGTGTCAGAGATATGTGGTGAAGATAGGGGGTTGGGAAAGGTTCAAGAGTGATCCCTGGTGGCCAGCCAATATAACCTGCAGATGGGAAACTGGGGACTTTATTAATTCACACAGCTATCACGTGACCAGTCACATGACTACAGGAGCCCTATAAAGTTAGGGCTGGCTTTGGGTGAGTGGGGCGGGGCAGTCGACACGCAGCATTGATGGCCTAACACCCCACAACAAGTCTGTCCTAGAATGAAGCTGTGTGGCTGAGCTGTTTACCTGTTGCTTGCTCCCAAGGTCGGGTGGCAACCAAGTGGAAGAGGTGGGGTTCTGTGGGGCCTGTTTGAAAAAAGGGGTCAAAGGGAAAGAATGAGAGGTGGGAAAATCAGACAATGGGATCAGGCTGGGTCCCCAGAGCGCTAGCGCTCCCGAAGACGATCAGAATGCCAGTTGTAAGGTAACACAGGAATACTGGCTAAATTCAAAGTAAGCAGTCCATCAGATTTAAAATAAAACACACTTAAGGTGCAGCACAGTAATCCTTAAATCAGCACTACAGCTAGCAGGTACTTAAAGTAACCGACTGCAATGGCCTCACTCGCATGCACAGCTTCTAGCTCAAGAACCACAGTAAAATCTATCTGTAGCGGTCTTCCAACCGAAATTACAGCACACTTTGAACACACTGTGCTCCTCACTAAGTTGGTTCAGTGCAGCCCTAGTCTGCTTATGGGATGATTGTGTTTAAAATGCAGTCCCTGTGCAGGTTGAAGTCTCCCGCACAATGATGGTGATTTCATCCACAGGGGTCCCTGTCAGCTGCTGTGTGAGATTCTGAAAGAAATGAGGATCATTTTGGTTTGGGGCATTCATGCTAGCCAAAAGGATGGGGCGAGCCTGCATACTGTCATATACAGTCACCCAGTGACCCTCCCTCTCTACCACTGAACTGTCTACTGTTAGGGAGGATCCTTTTTTGATTAAGATGGAGACCCTCCTTTTCTTAGTGCTGTAGTGGCAAAAAATTCCACACCCACCACCCTCCCCAGCCAGCTTATTAAATTGTTTCTTTAGGAGGTGAATTTCTTAAAGGAGAGTGGTGTCACGCTTAGAGGCTTCAGGTAGCTTAGAATCTTTTTCCTTTTAATGGGGTGGTTTATACCCTGCATATTCCAAGTCATTACCTTAAGATCTACAATACAGGCCAATCCTACTGTGAAATCCCCAGGTGAGATCAAAAGGGTGAGTTTGCTTACTTCTTCCCTTTAGAAAACCCAGTCCCATATCAAAGCCTTGTGCTGAGAAAGAAGGAAATAAAAAGATGCCCTGCAGAGGGGTCCAGGGTAGTAGAGATGCAGAGGGAGAGTATAGTGTTCTGAAAGAGGGAAGAGCATTGTTTAGCATTCTGATGGACAGCAGCTCTGTCATAAACATCATATACCAGAGCTGAAACTGCATGTAATAAAAAGATAAACACGCTTAACAGGTTTAGTTAATGCCTAGAAACAAGTTGCATCAGTAATATAATAACCTCAATGAATATAAAATACTGTAAGACATACTGCCTAAGTCAGAATTGCAGGTGCAGTGAGATGAGATACTGGGAGTGCTGTGCAATAGCCTGCCTAATCCCCCAACACCTGTGCTGCTAGCACTGTAAACCATCAACTGTAACAGTAAACACAACTCTAAGTTTAGGGGAGGCTGGTGGCCACTTGCTCCAGCCCTGTTTCATATAAGACACCAGACTAACCCCCTTTGCCCATATGACTAGTGGCTGGTAGATTGAATGGTGCTGTGTTTGGTCCCACCACTCCTGCCAGGGGAGGGCAAGGACCTGTGCCTCATTCACCAGGTCAAGCTTGTGACCTTTATACTTTTGTATATCCACTCCTGGTTCTCAGGGTTTCAAGTCCCTTCATCCATGAGAGGGTGGTCATTTATGCCCAACCCTGGTTAATGTTGGCCCAAGAATACCAGTAATCTCCCCTCTATTCTGAGTAGCTACACCTAGTGTTGAATGCTGGGATTGGGTAGAGGGGGTAGGACTCCAAAAGCTTGCATTAGGGCCCATCAGGGCAGTAGCTTGAGCGAAACGCTTCTCAGATAGTGTGTGTGTGTGGGGGGGGGGTTCCTATATACATAATCGAGGGCCTTTACCAAGCTCTGGGATAAGAGGTGCCACACAACTCAAGTATGCCAGTTTTCTGACACTATGTGTCACCAGTTTGTGTCATCACATGGTACACCACAGATCTGTTTGCCTGCCCCAATTCCTAGAAATTAATCTGCTGTTGCCAGCCCCTCTCGCCCTCTGGTAGATGGACCACACCAGCTCCTTGATTCAATTGCCTACTGGAGCAAGTAGATGTACTGGCTTGGGGGAGGGGCATCCATAGGAAACACTGCATCTGTGCATACCACGGGCCATTGTGGGTGACCTATTGTTGTCCAATTGGGATGTGTCAACATGATGCTGTGGTAGTCCTCACCCAACTGTTCCCTGCAAGGTCAGAGTCCTCACCTCCCACCAGCTGGCCATAGTGCATCATCCACTGGCTCAAGTGGGCCTGCCTCAGCACAATGTCCTGGACTACTTATTATGCCCTAAGAACTGGGTGAATCCTTAACTCACATGCTATGGTATTGTGCTCTAGAACACTCTAACCAGAGGAGTCAGTTTTCCTCTATTGCACACAGTTTTCAAGTAGGCTGACAGTACAATAACATGAAATAAAGACATGACTTGGGATCATACAATGTTGACGTTACATGAAAAACCAAGCTCTGCAATAAGACTGAGGAACATGTCTACCTGTTGTTGTGATTTCAGCCCAACTCATACATCTGGGTGGGAGAGAGCGAACAAGTGTACCTTGGGCTCTGTTGGAGAATTACTCATACAACCTTAGCCTTTGCATGAGAGGGTATGAAATTGTACTTCTGACCCCTGCTAGGCATGAAGCTTTATAGATAAAAGCCCACGCCATCCAATTTCTTTGTGCCTGGGATAGCCCCACACGTATTTACAAACCCCATAAAGATCGATTAGATTTAAGCACTGCAATAAAGAAAGAACACATTAACTGATGAACTAGCCACTACAGTCCCTCAGTCCAGAGACCGATATACCTAGCACTGCTTCATGTGAAACAGCCATCAGCGACTGGTGGCTTGTCCATGTCTCATACTTGGTAGTGGCAGAGTAGTAGTCCAAGGTGCTCCAACTTTCATGCTTACACCTCATTCCAACTTGGTCTTAATGAAATTAGGTCCTCTGTCACCTTTGTAGGGAAAGGTAAGCTCCCTTCCATGAAGTCCTCCTGGGCACCCTCTGACTTCCCTAAAACTGTCAGTTCTGTTCCTGAGGGCTCAACTGGCTCCCAAAGAATCTTGCAAGGTGGCTCCAGATCATGGGTTGGAGAACTGAAGTCCAGAGACAACTACCTTGGTCCTTGGCTGCATCCCTGATACCGCTGTGCTAGCAGGGTGGTCCAGTTAGCTCAATCCCTATGTTGGGGCCTCTTTGGTTTTACCTCTAGTGTTGGGTCTTTCTGCACTGCAAGGATTGCTTCAGGCAGCTTCTCCGGTGGACCATGTGGCAGGCTGTTGACTTCATGCTGTGGGAGGTGCGAGCCCGTTACGTTTGGTGTTCCCTTCTTTATGCTGGTTCCCTGCTCCTCGTTGCTGCTTTGACTTTGGCTAGATGGTGGCAATAAATGAGACTGCTTCATGTGGGCTTTGTAGCTGGATCAACTTGCCAATGAGCTGCACCTGAAGTGTGATGGGGTAGGGAAGGCTGTAAGGGACATTCTGCTGGGCCAGCTCTCTCTTCAGCTCCATGTAGACCCTGCATTGATCCACCAGAACCTTAGAAAAATATTGGAAAATGTGAATGTGGTGGCTATTCCACTTGAGTGGGCTACCCACTCATGTCAGCTTAAGGACACTTATCAAAACGTAGACCAGAATGAGTCTTGGATGTTCATGCCTTTCAGCTTTGGAGCAAGAGACCTGTGGTGCTGCTTTATTTCTACAGTAGTTGGCTGTTCCAGTAATAAGTCAGCATTTTCATGAGGGGTTAATAATAATAATAACTTTATTTATAAAGCGCTATTCACAAAGTATCACAGCGCTGTATAGTACATACAAAAATGCTTAAAATACCAAAATTCTAAAAACAGTCATCCAATCAGTTATTTAAAAACATAACTACAGTGATCCAACAATGACTAGGTGATAATGTCAGCAACAGTGAGTCCAAATAAATACATGTTTAAAGCAGTATTGAAGCTCTCCACTGTCTGGCACTTCGCATCCGATGAGGCAGAGAATTCCACAGGGTTGGGGCTGCAAATGAAAATGCCCGTGATCCAGAAGTTTTTAACTATACCCTGGGAATCTCCAGCAATCCCTCTTCCTGAGCGCAGTGGTCGGAGGGGGCAGTAAGGGTGCAAGAGATCTTGCAGGTAGCTTGGTCCCTGTCCATGTAGGGCTTTATAGGTCAGCAAGCCGACCTTAAAGGTGATCCGCCACTGAACTGGCAGCCAGTGCAGTTTGTTCAGCACAAGTGTAATATGACTGGATTGAGATGATCCAGATAACAACCTGACTGCAGCGTTCTGCACCAGCTGCAAGCAGCAGACATTGACCCCTGGAAGCCCTAGATAAATGGAGTTATAGTAGTCCAGGTGCGAGGTCACAAAGGTGTGGATCAAAGTTGGAAGGTCACCAGACAGAATTGGTGCTTAATCCAGGTGATATTCCTCAGATGATAGAAAGAGGACTTAACCACAGCTGACACCTGAAAACAAAGTGTCAGCCCGTCATCAAGTATTACCTCCAGATTTCGCACCCGTTCAGAGATCCGCAACTGAGCACCCCCAAGCCAAAGCCCTGAGAGTCATCCCACCACAGACCCCTCTATCCGGTGACAAGGATCCACTACCAACACTTCAGTCTTGTCTGAATTCAGTTTCAGCCAGCTGGTATTCATTCACTCCTGGATTTCTACAAGACAGTTGTTAAACACTGAGAGCACACTATCCTGATACAGTAAGTCACAAAGGACAAGTAGAGCTGGGTATCATCTGCATATCAGTGAAAACTCAGCCCATATCACCTCACAATGTCTCCTAACGGCAGCATGTACACCACGAACAACACGGAGGACAGCATGGAACCCTGTGGCACCCCACATGGCAGAGAGAGAATGATTCAGAGGAGTAAATCCCTGAGACCACTCTTTGAGATCTGCCAGTGAGGAAAGAATGGAACCATCCGAGGACCATACCAGACAGGCCACAGATGACACGCAGACATTCCAGCAGTACCCCATGATCCACAGTCTTTGGCCTCAGCCCCCTCTTGGAACCCAATCAACTACCAGTTGTTGTAGCTTTCCAGATCACCCACCTTGGCCCAGAGAAGCTGTACTTGCCTTTTGAAGACTTGATCCTGTCAACTTGGACTGAGGCATGTACGTTGAGGTGGGTATAATGCAGTTCATCATCTGCCACCCGAACCTCTAGCGGCTCTGCTCATTGTTCTCCTGTGGACACTGAAGTCCTAATGTTAGGGTGTTGTTCACCAACATCTGTAGAGGGGTTTTATCTTGGCAAGAGCGTTGAAGCCTTCTGCCATCATCTCCATCACCATTCCCACCAGAACTCATCAGGGGCTGAGTGAAAAACTCAGGGCTTCCCATGTGAGTGCTGACTCCCAAAAATAAAAAGTAGCACCGACGGATACTGCTGAGTTTGCAGTCCCAATAACTGCAAAATACAGGAGGCTAGATCTGGTTTAAATAAGGATTACAATCTGAATGCTAAAAGGGCCATTCTGAGCATCAAGGCCAGGCAGCCACCTTGTTCGATGGCTCTCGAGTGCCCCTTCACGCAAAACAATTCATTGGGGTTATTCAGCAGGCTTTATACATGCCCAGATTTATGTTCCTGTTAATACTTTTCATAACATTGTATGTTGCTTTGTCTTAGTGGCAAACTGCAGACATCACAATAATGTAACATACAGTATGTGCCGAACTCTGCTTGCTCCCACCACAAATGCAGAGAGTTTTTGTCTAGGCTGTTTTAATTATAAGCTCATTAGAACCTCCTGCCATTCACATCTTCCTGGATTGTTGCAACCAAAATGCAGTCTAGGGCTTTAGTGTCCTCCAGTCAGGGATTTCTTGTTTTTTTTGTAGAACTTGCAGTTTATGGGAAAATGGGCTGCAAAGCCTTGGTACTCTACTCCTAAACTTTGAAATGGTTTGCATCATGATCTGTAAACAGTATCTAGCCATCTGCTTTTTAAAGAAAAAACATTTGACAATGTGTTTATTTATTGAGTATACTTTTTTGCCTGTATTTTTTTTATTGTTAGCCTATATTTGTAATTTATTTTTGTACTCCTATCATGTTATATTTTGTACTCCTATTGGTGTTATATTTTGTACTCCTGTTACATTTTGTGCTCCAGTTATGGTATATTTGGTACTCCTATCGGTGTTGTATTTTCTACTCCTATTGGTGTTACATTTGGTGCTCCTGTTCTTCTAGATTTGGTGCTCCTATTATGTTATATTTTGTACTCTTATTATATTCTGCACTCATGTCATACATAGTTACATAGAAATAATTAGTGTACATTTTTGCCTCAAGCTTTTACTGTTAACCAATATATATATATATATATATATATGTATTTACTGTATATATATATATATATATATATATATATATATATAGTACTCTACTGGAGTTATATTTTGTACTCCTATTGGTGTTATGTTTTGTTCTCATATAATATTTTGTATTTCTGTTGGTGTTATATTTTGTCCTATTATTATGTTATATTTTATACTCCTATTGGTGTTATATTTTTCTCCTATTATGTTATATTTTGTGCTCCTATTTGTACTACTGCTTAGGGACACCGGATTTTCCTGAAAATGGACCTCTGGGTCCAGTGAACATACCCAGAAATCCAACAAATGAAATTAAATGTGCTCATCTGATTAATGTACATAGTGGTGCAACACTGGGACTGTTGGGTCCATGAGAGAACAGTGGAGGATGTATCCCAGGGTTGGGATGAGGTTTCCCTAATGACCAAAGTCTGTAAGGGCAAAGCGGTTGATGCAGCACAATGCTGGCAGGTTGTCAGTTGTATCAGGAAGCTCACAGTTATAAATGGTACACTTATCCTGATGGAACTGAGAAGGTTTCCAGTGTTCAGGTCACCCTGCCTAATGAGGCCTAAGTTTGTAAACCAGGTGCTTCCCATTAAAAGTGACAGGGCTTTTCATGGAAGAGACTGTTTCAGCAAGGAGCTGGGAAGGAGATTTCAGCACCCTTCCTTATTTGCATTCAGGCCAGGCTGCGGGTCAGCTGAAGCTCTGTTGGGAATGAAAGGACTGGCAGCCTTTACCTATAATGTGAAACTGCAGTGAAAGAAAAAGTATGTGTGTTTATAATTTTTATTTGTATTGCTTATGATCATGGTATTACTATTATACAATGGCAAGGAAAAAATCCTGGACTCTGATTGGTCAGTCTTGGGCTGGACCCATGATGTTAATCAGTACAACATCACGGATCTAGTCTCAGCCTCACTGTGAACCTGCAGATGATTTTTTGGATGATGATCCTGATGAGCTTTTGGATGATGAGCTTTTTTTTGCATCTCCTCTTAAGAAACAAAAATATTTTTCCACACTAATAAAAACATTCTATAAAATTATTTTTTTACTTTATATATAACAAAAAGCCATTGTATAATAGCAATAATGCCCTCCAAGGTGTGTGTCGTTTGCGATAACGTCACACCTCAGTTGTTGGACGCACTCGGCTTGCGGCCTCGTGCCCAACCACCTGAGGCGTGACGTTATCCCAGCACGACACACACCCTGTTGGGCATTATTGCTTAATTATTGATGGCTTATACTTTATAGTCACGGCTGATGGAATTATGCTGGGGTTTGCTGGGGCTGAACCGCCGATAGCTATCCAAGGAACCCTGGCAGCTACGAAAAATATATCTATGTAGTAGGGCTGGGGCCTTGACCCCAATAGCTATTCCTTCAGGTTAACCCCTCATACCTAAGAAAGAGCCACATTTGAAAATCACTTTGCATTGACTTCTATTTAATTCAGGTGTGAAGGGGTTAAACATGCACTCATAGCTTGCATTGTTAACACTGCAGTTCTATGCTGTAATCAGCAAGGAATACAGCTAGAGATTTACAGGTGACATTGACAACCTTATAGATTTGTATAGTGCTGGACCAGTGTGTTTCAGTTTTACATATAGAAGAGAAAAGAAGAGAAGCCTGCTGCTTTTTGTCCCTTATCCTTCAGAGTTTTATTGACTAAGCCATCTACCCCTTGCTGACAGCACCTTGGACTCTGGTCCTCCATGTCTGGTTCATCCTCTCGAGTCACTGAGCTTCCCTACTGCCCACACTGTGTTTAACTGGCTGCTGTCCATTACTAGACTCATCACTGGATGCAGGGGAAAAATTTAATTTTGTTTAATTATTAGAGAGCTAAGAAAGACAAGACCCATATGAGTAGCATGGCCAGGGCATGGATAAGAGAGGGGAGGAGCAGTTGGACATATATCAGGGCTCCTAGATCTACAGGGACTCCTATAGTTTACACTGAAATGGAACCATTTGCAGGAAAATTACTCCCATAGACTTGTATTGATTGTACGGAAAAACAGAGCAATTTGGCATCCATATGGAAAATGCCATATCAGTCGGGGAGCACTGATATATGGTTGGGCTGGCAGTATAACCTAGAGGTTAGACTAACATGCTGTGAATGAGCTTGGTACATCCAGCAGACCAGGTTTGCATTCCCACAATCTCCACTTGCATACTGTGTGACTCTGACCAGGTCGCTTAACCTCCCCAGTGCTTCCTAGTTGCCCCTGTATTGTCCATAGGACTGTTCTTCTCCTCCTCTGGGAGAGAGGGTGGGCAAAAGCCTGGTGCTTTTCTGGCCCCTGGTGGAAGCTAAAGTAAAGGCAGTTCAGGCCAGAAGAACTGCCAGAAAGATCAAAAATGCAACAAGCTGTATTTTTAAGAGGTAGCAGATTGCTGGGATGGGTATCTGGATTCCATTCTCTGTCCCTTCCCAGAAACACTGCACTGGCTGTGTGATATCTGGCCATATTATATCCTCTGCATTGTACTATGCCACTCTCGGCCCTATAATGGTGCTACCTGCTGCAGTTAATCACCTACTCTACAGGGCTAGTATCCCTGGATGCTAAAGTTAACCTCTTGACAATGCCTCTGTTGGCAGCACATGCTTGTTGAATATGCTAGTTTCTCTACTCCTTAGTATACCCTAAGTTGTTACGTCCTTTAGCGTATCTATGCACTGGTGTTCCATTGTAAACTGTTGATTATCTGCTGATTGTATAATACAACCTAGCTTTAATATTGTAAAGAACCGGTAATACTGTGAGCCATTGCTGCCTGTAACCCTTTATTTGCTGTGACTGTATATTGTATGTATTGTCTTTTGACGTGGATCCTTTGTAAATGAGTCTCTGACTCAGAGGTTGTAAATCCTAAAGAATATTAAATGAATAAATACAATTTTGCTGACTCAGGTGTTGCAGTCTTCCTTTAGCAAGGGAGCTTGGCTATCTGTCTCCCCTGAGTCCTGTGTGAATCAACTGGATGGGATTCATTCCTCCAGGGTCTTATGCTTTACTTAAATCTCAAATCCTGACTCAGTAGGGGAAGCAGTGTAGGCCAGTGGTTGGACCACAGACCTGCAAAACCAGATGATTTCCCGGTTCTGAATCCTGCCAGAACTACTGGCTCACTGTGCAAGTCACATGACCTCCCTTGTGCTCCAGTCCCTCTCAATAGGACACATGGGACATCTCTGCTAGGAAATTCTGGATATTCTGGATACAGAAACTTAAAAAATAAATAAAATGCAAAAATGGACAAAGCATCGCTTCACACAGTGTGGTGGAAAAGTGTAATAGCCTTCCAAGTGAGGTAAAGGAGTCACGATCACTATATTTGTTTAAAACTAACTTAGATGAATAGATGAGGGAGCTGATCTGTGGTGTTCTAAGTGTTGAGAACAGATACAAAAGATGGTGCACTCGAGAGCTGTTGAAAAAAATGTTTTTTCTTAGTTGATTATGTGCAAAATTAGACCAGTGAGGTTGTTTATTTATTTATTTATTTGGTTTTTGTTTACCAGGTAAGGTGCACTAGCCATAGCAATGGCTATTTTCAGGCACGACCTGGGAGGTTACAGAACAAAACACTGGAAGCAGTGACAGTACAATGAATTACAGTACATAATTTGACAATTGTTGAGGAGCAAAAATACAGTACAGGCATGAGAAATACACTAAAGGTAGGGTAAAATACAATACAGTTACAAAATAGGTACATAGGAAGGTAACGTAATAAGTAAGTTCAATAAGAGCAACAATCCAGAAACATTTGGGGTAGGTTTAATACAGAGGTAAAAAGTCCCATATAAAGCACCTTGACTCTATATGGGACTTGCTTGACAAAGCACTGATTACATTTTTCAAAGAATGTAGTCATCAGTGAAAATATTTGTGAACAATGCTTGAGTGTGCTGTCTTTTGTACCTTTCAGATATATTCTGCTTGGTGGCACCGTCTTGCTCAATCCCATCCCATCCCATAGTGATGTCATCTCATCCTGCCATCCACCCACCACACAGGACGAATCTCTGCCTTACCTGAAGGAGAGAAGACAGTCTCCATCCAAGTCCACTCCTCCTTCTGCGGTAAGTTTCCTTATGCTGCTGGCTGCTGGGACAATGCAAGGAGACTCTCAGAGATCAACTGACTGGTGACTAGGGGGAGGGACAAAATGAACTGCTGGCTCCTGGAAGAGGAGGGTAATGGGTCTGCAGGGAGTACAAGGGGTGAGAATGGTGCAGAAATGGACACAAGTCCCTTTACACGAGAAAGGGTCCTGAAGGAACTGGAAGTAATAAGAGTTGATAAAGCAATGGGGCCAGATAGGGTGCACCCCAGGGTCCTTAAAGAACTAAGAGAGGTGGTGGCTGAACCTCTGGTTATCCTGTTTAGCCGATCACTGGAAACAGGGGAGGTACCCAAAGACTGAAGGACAGCAGATGTAGTCCCCTTATACAAAAGTGGGAACAAAGAGGAAGCAGGGAACTACAGACCAGTCAGCCTCACCTCGGTAGTGGGGAAGATCATGGAAGCACTACTGAAGGAGAGATTGGTGGAACATCTGGTTGTCAATGGACTACAGGACCCAAGGCAGCATGGTTTCACCAGGGGGAGGTCATGTCAGACCAACCTCATTGAATTTTTTGACTGGGTGACTAGGGAGGTGGATCAGGGAGGGCAGTGGACATGGCCTATCTGGACTTCAGCAGGGCCTTTGACACTGTGCCACATAGAAGACTATTACACAAACTGGGGAATATGGGTGTGGGCAGGACAGTAGTGTGGTGGGTAGGTAACTGGCTGGGTGGCAGGACACAGAGGGTGGTGGTAAATAGCTGTCACCCACAGAGGGAAGAGTGACCAGTGGGGTACCACAGGGATCAGTGCTGGGACCGGTCCTATTCAACATCTTCATCAGTGGCATGGCGAGGACCTAGAAGGCAGAATTTCACTGTTTGCTGATGACACAAAGCTCTGTAACAGAGTAGACACACCAGAGGGTGTAGACAGAATGAGAAGTGACCTGCAGAAACTTGAAGAATGGTCAGGGGTTTGGCAGTTGAAATTCAATGCAAAGAAGTAGAAGATAATGCATATGGGGCACAAAAACCCTGGCACAATATATCAGTTGGGGGGGGTGAGGATATAGCATGCACCAAGCAGGAAAGGGATCTTGGGGTTATCATCTCTGATGACCTCAAGGTAGGGAAACAGTGTGACAAGGCAGCAGGTAAAGCAAATAGGATGCTGGGATGTAGGCAGGGGCATCACCAGCAGGAAAAGGGAGGTCATAATTCCTCTATACAATACACTAGTGAGGCCCCACCTGGAGTACAGTGTACAGTTCTGGAGACCATACCTACGTAAGGACATAGACAGGGTAGAGAAGGTTCAGAGGAGGGCAACAAAGATGGTGCATGGATTGCATCACAAGTCCTATGAAGACAGGTTGAAGGAACTGAACATGTACTCCCTGGAGGAGAGGAGGGAGAGAGGGGATATGATAGAGACATACAAGTATCTTACAGGGAGGAACAGGGTGCAGGAAAACACTATTTTTAAGCGAAAAAGATGTTCCAGGACTAGAGGGCATGAGATGAAGTTGGAGGGAGGACGATTCAGAGGAAACATGAGAAAGAATTTCTTCACAGAACGGGTGGTGGACAAGTGGAACACCCTGCCAGAGGAAGTGGTGGGGGCTGAAACAATCACTGGATTTAAGAATGCATGGGATAGACATAAAGGAATTCTGGAGGTCAGGGGTAAGGGGCAACAGACATCTAGGAAAACAAACTGAACTTACAAGCTCAAATGGGCAGACTGGGTGGGCCATAGGCCCTTATCTGCTGACACTGTCTATGTATCTATGTATCTATGAGTGGCCAGCACTCCAATTGGGGTGGGATGGAATTAAGATCAGGGTGGGACAGGGGCTGGTTCAGCGTTCGGGAGGTCATGGTCAGCAGAACCGAGCGGAGAACAAGAATGTAAAAGTACGCTCAGAGCCAGCAGACAGAGTGCATGTGTGTATTTAGCAGCTGGAACTTGCTCATCATGAGCTGCTGTGCTGCAGCCTGTCATGTCTCTGTTGCCTGCAAGTGCAATGGGGTGGAGATGGGAGGACGGGCTTGGAGTTGGACGTACGGCTTGGTCCAAATGAGGGCAATTAGTGCTCCCACTCCAGCCTCGGGCTCCTGTAGTTTACCGTACCAACTACTGCTCTGTCTGCACGCCAAACCAACCTGATCACCTTCTTCAAGGTAGTGATCAGGAAGGCAAACAGGGACAAGGAGGCAGGGGCATGCACAGGAGTAGTAAACACGGCAGGCCCAAAAGCCTTACAAAGCCAGGGTGGTCTGTGGAGCATGCCCCCCAGGAAATTTTTGAAAAAAATGACTAAATGGTACATTTTCCTGCATTTTACAGTTAGGCAAGATACATTTGATTTGCTAGGCAGTCCTAGTTCAAGCTCAACAGAAAACAAAGACGCGGTGTGTGTGTGTGTGTGTATATGTGTGTATATATATATATATATATACATATATATATATAGATATATATGTCTATATTTTCTTTTTACATGAACAAACTTCCTTTGCACAACTGGACTGGAAGTGAAATTCAAGCAACACAAATCCACGCGAAGCTAGTAAAGCTACAGCTACTACTACACACAACAGAACAGTTACATTCAACCCACCCTGCTTGCTTTCTCCGTTGTGAGAAAAAAGTGATCCTACATGCTCCACAGGTCACTGAGGCAGATGCAGCTCTGATTGTGCAAATCACTGTTCAGCCCGTCACAAACCAATCAGATACTTATCTGTGCCAGTGACCATCCTTTTTCATCCTGTGGCCACATGATGCACTTAGAGGACTCATGTGACCTTCACCCGTTGGACTGTTGGAAAAGTTATAGGGACTGAGCCCTGACATATTTTTTCCCTACTCCGTCCCTTTAATTATCAGTACTGTCCAGCCACCCACTAGTCAATGAGTGCCCAGCTCCAGGCACTGCAGTAAGCCTAGGCTACCTAGCTGAGCTCCGCACTGCTGCCTGCCCGGAGTCATCAGGACTGTCTGGAGCCTGATACACTGGAGGCAGGAGGAGCTAGAGAGAAGCAACAAGTCTGCAAGTGTGCTGTGTTTTTGACTGTCATGGTGTCACACTGTGAATGATTGAACCATCCATGAACATGAACCTCTGGAGTCAGAAGGTCACGGACCCCGCCACCCATGATCACACAGCCCAGAAACAAGCCAGCATCCAGAACCCCCCCTTCCGCCATGATTTAACAAAAAAAAAAGTAGCAGCAGCAGGCTAGCAGTCAGGGACTAGGGACAGGATGGGTCAATCACGGGAATTGGGACCAGCGGTGACCAGGAGGGAAGGGAAGAAGAAGACTGAGCCAGTGAGCTTGGCAACTGCCACCGCCTGCTGTGACCAGCTCTGCTGCTCTGCGCCACACTGAGCAGGGAAGAGAAACAGCCCGGGGAAAGACTTTCCTCCACTGCAATCAGACGCCGCTGCTGGTCACGTGACTCACGCCTCACCACCAGACCACACAGTCCTGTCCATCAGTGACCTGGCCATGATGACTGACTGCTGTCACTGACTGTGTCAGTAGTGGATGGACTATGTGGACCTTGCGCCGGTACCGAAAAAGTTCCTGGACCCCATCACTCTATTTTTTTTAAGCCCCTTGCCCTTAGCCCACCCAGAGAGACTAAGAATCAAGAGAGTGGACGGACAGGACAATCAAATTCTCTGCTGCTCCGTGACTCCTGAGAGTCCTGACCTGCAAGTTGCAAGCAACAACTTAGCTGCATGTACCGCGTCCAACTGCACCTCCTGGCTGCAGCCATTCTCAAACCTTCTCTCCTCACTCAGGATGCTAGCTCAGCTCGTTCCTCTGTTTCTGTTCCTGTCCTGGTTCCTCCTTCCTCCTCCTTCCATGTTCCGAACTTCCCAATCAGATATTGGAGTTGCGACTGTCATCACGGAGGAAAAGAGAAAGGTAAGGGAGTAGGGAGTAGGGACTAAGGAGTGGGAGATGGGAGAGTAGTTGATGACCTAAGCCTGCTGCTAGCCGAGTCGAGATGGGGGGGGGGCAGCAGTCCATACTCCTTGAATTTTGAGCAAGTGAGCAACCAGTTCAGGACTCGGTCGGACAAGGGCAATTAGCTAAACAAAACAAAAAAAGAATCAAAAGTTTTTTTTGTTTTTTTTAAGTCAAACGGACATCTTAACGGGGCTAGAGCCAGGCTCCCTCCATGCACACCTCTGCAAGGAGGCAGACTTTATTAGGACTTGAGCAAGGCCTTTGACACTGTGGTACTGTATATGACAAGTTTTTGGGCAAAGTACACCAATGCATTCAACACAAGCCATGCACATGGTGGATTGATAACTGGCTTACGTGCAGGAAGCAGAGGATTGTTGTGGATGGGCACAACTTTGAGTGGAGATAAATACTCAGTGATATCCCATGAGCTTGGTGCTGGAGCAAATGTTACAGTATTATCAACGATGTGGAAGTTGGGGTCTCTGGCAGGCTGCTTAAGTGTCCTGATGACACTAAGCTGACCAGGTGATTGATTCCCTTGAGGATAGGGACAAGTTTTAGGAGGACCTGAACAAGCTTGGTGATTGATCCTACTCCTGCTTCTAATCCTACAGTCTCAGATGCAGTGTAGCCAAATTCCAGGTGCTACACTTGGTGACAAGAAACAAAGGTAAAACCTACACACTGTGTCGGGCTCCTCTTGCTACTGTGGAGGAAGGAAAGGACGTGATTGTCATAATATATAAGGGCCTGAAACATGACAAGCAGGGCTCAGTTTTTATCAAGAGGGCTAGCAGAATTCTGTCACTTTGCAAGGTACTGTTAGGGTTTACCTGCAGTACTGCATACAGTTCTGAACTCCTTGATATGAAAGGACATTAAGACAGTTAAAAGGCTGCAAAGCAGGGTCAACAAAATCATAGGGGGTGGAAATGGGAGCCAAGAGCTCTGGGGAGAGGCTGGAGGTCATTGACATGTTTACCCTGGAGAAAAGAAGGCTGAGAGGAGAGACAATCTCAGTTCGCTGCATGCTCATGGATATTGACAAGACTGAACAGAGATGTCTGTTGTGGTGTCCTCCAGCAGGACACAGGGATACACCCTGCAGTTCTGGGGTGGTAAGTTCAGGGGTAATGTGAGAAGTCACCTTCTCCCAGGGGGTGGTTAACCTATGGAGTAGCCAACCAGAAGAGACAGCTGACATGAAGACAGTAAAGGTCTTTAGATTTTCCATTTACCAAGGGAATTACTCATGGTACTCTGGGTAGCAGCGTGGGTGGAAAATACCTACAAATTTGTAAATTTTTGCTCAGCACGTATAATAATCCTGGACCTAGAGTCCCTTGTGGCCTAAATTACTGTGTTACTAAGTAATATGGGTTGGATACTGGAAGCCACATAGGGATAGCTAAATTGGTTATCGACTCATTAACACCACTTAGCACCTGCAAAGCAGGGTAGGAGAGGAAAGTGCTATATTGGATGGCATGGTTAGTGAGTCACTAACCCATTTGCAAGTGGCTCTAAAATATGTCAGTTCACCTATGCAAGGTAACTGACTTTGCCACGCATATAGGCACACCAGCATATCAGTAGGTTTGGAGAGGTGGAACCTAGCCATTAGTGCCTTGCTAATTATCACCTCCCCAAACCAGGTTTTATGATCGGCACATCCTCAAACACCCCCAACCACCTGTTAATGTTGAAACAAATATTGCCTTGGTGTCCAGTGGTCTCCTACTCGTGGATCACTTGCCCATGTCTAAAAATAGTTTCCTGGTGTCTAGTGGCCTCCCTAACCCCCAAATTTCCCACCCATGTTACAATAAATATTTCCCTGGTGTCCAGTGGTCCCCTGCTCCCAATCACCTGCTCAGGTTGAAATAAATATTTCCTTCTTGTCCAGAGATCCCCTCACCCCTGATCACCCACCCATGTTGAAATAAATATGTCCTCCATGTCCAGGGGTTCCCTCATAGGACTGATGATCCCCACCCTATCCTGCCAACTCAGGCCCCACAACCACCACCACCTAGCCCCCCAGTCACCATAGTAGCCGCCCATGTAGCTACCTCAGAAGGTGACTGATGCAATCCCTCCACTCACCATCTCAGTGGTAGGGAGTGACTGCATGCCTACTGTACAAACATTTGTTTCTACAGTAGGTGTGTGATTGCTCCCTGTTATTCAGATGGTGGCTGACAGAGGTAGTGAGCAGAGGGGTCATACCAGCCACCATCTTGCGCTACTCTGGGGGCTACATGGGAGGGCTAGTGTTTGGGGGGCTAGGTGGGGGTGGTGGTGGAGAGGCCTGAGTGGGCAGGACAGGGTGGCAGGTACTCAGTCCTATGGGGGGACCACTGGACAAGAAGGTAATAGTTATTTCAACATGAGTGGGTGACTGGGGGGGTAGTGAGCTACTGAACACCTCAGGAAATATTTATTTCAACACAGGCAGGCTCTCAAGGGGTGAGGGACTACTGAACAACAAAGCAATGTGTCTTTGTGAATGGGTGAGCAATTTGGTGGTGGGGGCACACTATGAACATATGAACATACGAATGTGCCAGCAGAAACAGATCACCCGGTCTAAGTCTGCTCGAGTGTGCAGCTAGCACCCCTAATTTGCAGCTGCCCCAACCCCCTCCCATTTGGCATCCCACTGCCACCCCCACCTCCCCCACCCTCACTCTCCCCTGTTCCCTGTCCCCTGCCCTTTTGAAAACTTTCACAGATTTACATGATACCACCCATTCTGGTAGGGCATTCCATTTTGCTACCACCCTCTCTGTGAAATAGTGTCTCCTCATTTCCTTCCTAAATCTTACCCCTCTATTCTTAGTGCATGCCCCCTGGTGACCCTCCCCCTCCTTAACTTAAAGACCCCATCTGCCCCATCCTTATTGATTCCCCTCAGATACTTGAATGTCTCTATCATGTCCCCCCATCCCTTCTATCCTCTAGGGTGTACATATTCAGGTCTCGCAGCCTGCTGTCATAGTCTGTGCCTTCCATTCCACATATCATCTTTGTTGCCCTCCTCTGCACCACCTCCAGTAGCCTGATGTCATGCTTTAGGTATGGCCTCCAAAACTGCACACAATACTCTAAGTGCGGCCTTACCAGCGACCTGTAGAGGGGCAAGATCACCTCTCTTCACCTGGATGAAAAACCCCTCACTATGAACCCCAGCATTTTGTTCACTTTTGCAGCTGCTCTTCTGCACTGGGCAGTGTTGTCCATGGTCCCTGTTATTATTACCAATAGGTCCTTCTCCTCAGTGTTCCCCAGCTTAACCCCTTCCAGCCAGTATTCTCTCCTTGGGTTCTTCACCCCAAAGTGCATAACCTTACACTTCTTTGCATTGAACCCCAGCTGCCACCTCTCTGACCACTCCTCTAGGTTGCTTAGGTCCCCCTGCAGCTACTTCCATCCCTCCTCTCCATTCACCACTGCTCCGATTTTGGTGTTGTCAGCGAACAGACTTATCTTGCTCACCACCCCATGTGCAATGTCTGATATGAAGAGCCTGAACAATACTGGCCCCAACCCAGAGCTCTAGAACAGTAGATCACAAGGAACAGTTTACAGGCAGCCCTCACAGGCATTGTGGGGTGGGGGGTTGCAAGTTTGTTTGCTCCGGGCATGTAACGAGGCCCTAATGGGTGGGCCTAACAACCAGTTTGCTCCTGCAAGCCCCATAGCACTGTATTGACCACATACCTCATGTGGCCAGTAGGGGGCTGGGGTTTATGGGTGCAATAGGAATTGTGCCTGGCTCGTATGTTGGAACATGCCATTAGCACCGGCAATGTGCTTCAGCATGTTCCAACATATCTGCAATTTGCTCCTGGAACAAATGTTTAGCAGTGGCAATCTAGGGTTTTTGAATGTCCTGGTCTATATACTGTACATTGTTTTTGGTTATATTATTACTTGGCATTTTGAATTCTTGTGATAATTGCCTGACAAATATGTACAGTGCACACAGATCAGGTATATTACCTGCTATTGTGCTGAGCATTAATAACTTTATTGCACACAGGTAAGTTATATTAACTGGTATTGTAACGATTATTAACAAAGGTACAATTCTAACACACACACATCAGTTATATAACTTGGTATTGTGGTGATCATTAACTGAAGAACCTCTCCAGTGAACACAAATCAGTTTAATTACCTAGTACTGTGGTGATAATTAATTGAAGAATAACTCCAGTGCATACAGATCAGATATAATACCTAGTACTGTGTTGATAAACTAACTGGATAATCACTCCAGTGCACACAGATCAGTTATATTACCTGATATTGTGGTGATCATTAACTGAGGAACCACTCCAGTGCACACACAGATCAGTTATATTACCTAGTATCGTGGTGATAATTAAAGAGCAGCTAACACCTTCAGGACAACTTAAACAAACCATAATATTTAGGCACAGTTCAACTTGTGTTTCATATTAGTTCTGTATTCCTCCTCCCCATTATTATGTTGGCTCACGCTTGTGCCCCAGCCAACATATTGCAGTAGTAGCAGATTTGGAGGTGCAGTTACTGTGGGTGAATGCAGGGCACGCATCAGTAGGTGCGTACCTCCTTCCCCAATAAGCCAACATGCATGTGCTGACACCAATAGTACATAAAGTGGCCACCAGAGCTAAGAAATGTGCCACTGCAATGAGGCCAAAGGTCATCACAGTGGCTGTGCTTACTCCTCGGCCGTGCCTTTCCTGGTGAAGCAGTTCAATAAACATGGTGGCACTGACTGCCGCCACGCAGAGTGCCAACTTCAGGGGTGCCCAATCCCCCTGTTGGCATGCCCCGACCCACTTCATTTGCCAATGGGGGATCCCACTCCCTGTCAGCATAATGCCCCCCCCTCATTCCAATTGTGTGCTGAGGGGGTGCCCAATCCCCCTTGGCATCATGTGCCCCCCAACAGTCTTTCCTTGCTGACTGGGGGCTCAATACTCATCGGCTTCAGTCCCCCCTGCCCAGTTCAATTTCCTGATGGGGGAGCCCACTCCCCATTGGCCTAATGTCCCCAACCCCCGATTTGTGCTGTGTGCCAAGTGGGTGCCCAGTCCCCCTCAGCATCATGCGCACCTCCCACCCATTTCTGTGCCAATGGGGGCCCAAGTCCCTATTGGCTGCAGTTCCCTCTCCATAATGCAGGTGGTACACTGGGGCCCACCCAGTGTACCAAACAAACACTGCAAAAAGAAAACCGACCCTCGTCTTTTTATTTTTCCCCTGTAAAAGCGGTCCCTCACGGTCTCTCTACCCCTCCCCAGCCATTGCCCACCTCTGTGTGCCCTGCCTCCCACACCCCCTCACCCCATACTACCTCTGGAGCCCAGTGCAGCGTCTACGAGTGGACCGGGAACCGTCTGCACTCTTCAAAGCCGACTGTGAACTGATGAAATGCCGTTAAGCTGTATAATGGCATAAATAGGGGTTTTCAACTACGAACTTATCTGAACATCTGAGAATTTGCTAGCAGATAAAGGCCTAGAGGTCTATCAAGTCTGCTTGAATGTGCAGCTAGCACCTCTTATTCTGCAGCTGCCCTCCCTTCCCTTCATTAACCCTCCCCTTGTCCTGTCCCATCCTCATTTGAAGCAGTCCACTGTTCTACTGCATACCACTTCAGCAGGTAACGCATTCCACCCAGCCACCACCCTCTCTGTAAAAGTGTCTCCTCATCTCCTCCTGAACCTTCTCGCTCCAGTCTCATATCATGGCCCCTGGTGTCCCTCCCTCCCTTACTTTGAACAGCCCTCTGTACCTGTCTTGTTTATTCCTTTCATGTATTTAAAGGTTTCAATCATGTCACCCTGTTTCTCCTCTCCTCCAGTGAGTACATGTTCAACTCCTTCAACCTCCTCTCGTATGATCAGTCCCCCAGCCCCTTGATCATCTCTTTGTCACTCTAAGCTGCACCCTCCAGTAACTTAATGTCTCTTCAGATACGGACGCCAGTACTTCACGCAGTACTCCAGGTGTGGTCTAACTAATGACCTATACAGTGGCAGAATCACCTCCTCCCTCCTCGAAGATATACCCCTTGCAATACAACCCAGCATTTTGTTGGCCTTTGCAGCTGCCTTCCTACATTGTGCCGAGTTGTTCATTGACCCTGTAATGAGCACACCCAGATCTTCTCTTCCTCTGTCTGGGCTAGCTGCACTCCCCCTAGCTAGTAACTCCTCCTTGGGTTCTTCATCCCAAAATGCAGCACCTTGCACTTTTTGGCATTAAAGCTCAGTTGCCAGGTGTCTGACCAGGTTTCAAGCTTTGCCAGATCATCCTGCAACCCCTGTCATCCCCCTAGGTCATCACCACCACTACTTCTGTGGTATCATCAGCAAACAGACTGATCTTGCTCTTGATGTCCCATGATATGTCTGCAATGAATATCCCAAACAACACTGGTCCCAACACCGAGCCCTGTGGAACACCACTCGTCACTGCCCTTGGGTGTGAGAGCTCCCCACCCACCACCACCCTCTGTTGCCTTCCCTGCAGCTAGTTTTCTACCCATCTCACCAGTTTTGCACCCGCCCCTGTGCCTACTAACTTCCTTCCCAGCTTTCTATGTGGCACTGAGTCTAATGCCTTACTGAAGTCCAGATACAGGACATCCACTGCATGGCCCCTGTCCAGTTGCCTAGTTACCCAGTCATAGAACTCGACCAGGTTGGTTTGGCAGGATCTGCCACGTATGAAGCCATGCTGTATGCTGTTCTGTAGTCCTTTGGCCTCTAGGAGGGCCACCAGCCTCTCCTTCAGGATAGTCTCCATTAGCTTACCCACGATGGAGTGAGGCTCACTGGTCTGTAGTTTCCGGTTCATCCTTGGGGCCACTCTTGTGGAGGGCACCATGAACCATCCTCCGGTCTGAGGTACACACCCAGATGTGGTGAGGCCATTAAATGGTCTGCCAAAGGTCCTGCAAGGACCTCTGCCAGCTCCTTCAGTACCCTGGGGTGGATGCCATCTGAGCCTGGCGCCTTGTCCACCCTCAAGTGCCTTCAAACCCTCTCGAACTCTGCTCTCCATGACTTCCCATCTGTCACCACTCCCACCCTGCTTCTGCCATTTCTCCCACCCTGGTGTCACCCCTCTTCTCTTTAGTAAAATACTGAGCAGAAGTACTCATTTAGTGCTTCGCCTCATTCAACCCTGCTTCCACCCACCCCTCCTTCCTAATCCTTACTATGTGGTCCTTACAGCTCCTTTTCTCCCTGATGTACTTAAACAAGTCCTTCTCCCCCTTCTTAATGCCTTTTGCCAGCCTGAGTTCCATAGATGCTTTGGCTCCCCTTACTGCCCTTGTCACCTCCTTCGATTCTGTCAAGTACTCCTCTCTGTCCTCCCCCCTCCCTGTTTTCTTGTACTTCCTAAAGGCAGCTCTTTTCCTCCTTACCTTTTCCATGACCTCCTTGCTCAACCAGATTGGTTTCTTAGCCCTAGCCTTCTTGCTCTGGGCTTTGCAGCAGGTTTTGGTTGCCTCCACTATCCCAGCTTTATGAGCTCCCACCTCTGGTTAGTGTCCATACTAGATTGAATTCTGGCCAGGTACCCTTTTACCACTTCCCCCATCCTCCCAAAGTTGGCCCTCCTGAAGTCCAGCACTATTGTGCCAGATTCCATTCCTTCCTTGTCCATATCCAATGTGAGCCATACTGAGTGGTGGTCACTCCTGACAGCGGTTCCTCCACTGTAGTTCTCTCCAAAGTCCCCATTTGCCAGCACAAGGTCAAGGTATTCCCTAACCTGGTTGGTTCACTGACCATTGCAGACGGAAGCTGTCCTGGAAGGCATCCAGCAGTACCTGCTCCCTTCTGTTCCTGGTTGTTGGGTGCTCCAGTCCACTCCTGGCATGTTGAAGTCCCCACAATCACCACACTACCCTTCTCACAGGTCCTCCTGATCTGTCCCGCTAGTTCCTGTCTAACTCCTCCATCTGAGATGGTGGCCTGTACACCACTCCCATTCTAAGAATCCTATTCTTGGAATCCTGGATTTGCATCCAAAGTGACTCCATACTACCCTCCTCCCTTCCTTCCTTACACACTTCAGTCCTTCCTTCACATATAGTGCCACCCCCCTCCTTTCCCAATCACCCTGTCCCTACGAAATAACCTGTACCCTGGTACAGACAGGTCCCAGTCATTGTATTGAGTGGCCCATGTTTCTGTGATGGCTGCAATGTCCACCTCTCCCTCTGCCATGAGAACCTGTTACTCTGCAGTTTTCCTCCCAAGGCTCCTAGCATTAAGGGTAACCACCTTCCACCCTTTTCCCCCTCCCATCCTGCCCTCCTTTCCTAGCATCACCAACAGTACTTGCCATTTGTCCTTTGTCACTGTTATGGGGGGTAAGCTCATATGGTTTCCCAACCTGTGGTCTCTGCATATCTCTTCCCCAACTGCCACCCCCCACTCCTAGTTTAAATTCCCAACTTCCTCTATGTACTCCTCCATCCTCTGTTTCAACACTTTCTTTCCCTCCTCACTCAAGTGTAGTCTGTCCTTGGCATAGAGACTACTGTCCTTCCAGGTCCCTCCTCACCCCCCCAACAGCCCATACCCTTTAGCACAACACCAGGTTCTTAGCCATCCGTTAAATTCCTCTATTCTCAGCTTTCTTGTTGTGCTTGCCTTTGGCACCGGAAGTATCTCTGAAAAGGTTACTGATCTTCCTACCCCCTCACATAATTGTGCTAGTTCCTCAAACCTCCTCTGGACTGTATCTACTGTCTTGTCAGCCAGGTCGTTTGTCCCAAGATGTATAATTAAATGAGGCGTCCCTACCCCTTCTAGCATATTTCAGAACAGACTGTCCCACCCTTTCCGCTGTCATTCCTGGCATGGCCTCCACCCAAATGCGACTATGCCTCTCCCCTTGCTACCCCACCTAACTCCTCTTAGTATTGGGTCCCCAGCACTAGGATTCCACCCTTACTCCCTGCTTGCTTCCATTCATCTCCTCTCTCATTTCAGCTCCTCTTCTTCCTCCTGCACATTATTTCCCCTTTTACCCCTGTTGCAATTCTCCCAGCAGAACTTCCCCGCTCCAGTTTGGTCCAGGCATTTATCAATTACTCCTCTAATTTCATCATTTCCCTCCTCCACCTTCTTCCTCTCTAGCAGTGCACAGCTATTTTCTGAAGGCCCTTCACAAATGCCCGCTCCCTCTCTCTTCATAGTAACCTGTTCTCTCCTTTCCACTCCATGACTTTTGCCACTTCTTCACCTCCCCTCACAAGTCCCTATCTCCTCCTTCCATTTGTCTTTTGTCTCCTGACCTGGTTTCCCCGGCAATTGTTCTTCCTGGCCTGGGCCCCTTTGTCTCTGCTTCCCTTCTTCTGACCCTCTCCTCACCACTGTTGGCTTAAATCACCCTCCCTCATCTCCCCTTCTTCCTCCCTCCAGTAATGGGCTAAACCCACCCCCAATCTGCCTTGCCTGTCTTAGTTCCTCCTGCAGACCCTCAATCTCCTTTCTAAGTTTTCCTATGTGGTTACACACTAAACATCCTCCCACACTCCAGGCAATTTTTAGAAAGATTGGTGCATCGCAGTTGTTGCAGCCTACCACCCTACCCATTGCTGTTGTTGCCCACCAGCGACCCCCCACCCTTCCAGATGCAGGATGCCAAACACTTCCCCAAGTCTCCCCTCTCCCTCCTCTATCAGTGCAAAACATTTTCATTATTTCCCTTGCCTCCTTTGTTGCACACTTTTAGATATATTGAGCAACTGCTTTTTATATTCCTATCCTTCCTATCCACACTCAAAAACAGACTTTAAGTAGCCATTGCACAACCTTCTTCAAACTCCTACTCCTCCTTTCCCCAATGCAATATCAATGCGAAGAAGTAATAATGAAAGTTCCTAGATTTGCATTTACTTCCCTTCCACTGAGAGAGCAGTCACCTCTTCTTGCTTCTGTTCCTTTCCTGGTATGCCCTCCTACTCCACACCCCTACTATACCCAGTGTTTAGCTCCTGTCAATCAGATTTAACAAGGCATATAATCAAGAGTTGGAGGAAGAGAGGGATGCATATCTCAGACATTTTTGGGAATTTTGGCACCAAATTTTCAGCATGGGGTTATTGGGACCCCTCCTCATGAACTGAGTCACTGTCATGGTGTTATTTGGTCCCTAAAGGTGATTTTGGGGTCACTGCATGGAATCACCTTTCAGGAATGATTAACAAAATGACAGTGCCACTGTTCATGAGGTGGGCTCTCAAAAGCCTATGTTGCAAATTTGGTGAAAAAATCAAAAATGACTGTTTTTACAGGCATGCATTGTGCAGTTTTCCTTGCCTTCGTAACTTCGTGATGTAATATTTTCACTCCAGATGTTCAAAATTGGCATTTTCCACACCTCCTTATGAACAGTACAGCTGTCATTTTACATATCCTGGCTAAAATGTGTTTTCGCACTTCCCGCACAGAATAGCACAGTCACTGTGGGAGATCAGTTTTAGGGACAGATTTAGAAAATGACAGTGACACTGTTCATGAGCAGAGGTCCTAAAATGCCTATGCTGAAAATTTGGTGATGAAAGTCCATAAAATGACTGTGAGAGCAGACTTTTTCAGTCTTTGGCCCTAAGCTCTGGAATTAGTTTCCAACAAATCTTATGTGCTCTCAGATCCACCTATTTTTTTTTAAATGAGCTTTGCAAGTTTCTCCTGTCATTGGATAAGTGTTCCTGTAAATGATTCCTATTCTGCCAAATTAATTTATTCCTTTTGTCTGCTTTCTGTAATTTGTAACTGCAGTTGTAACTCATGGATGCTCAAACTGTGGACAAGTCTCCTCATTTCAGTACTGCCCTGTTCACTGCTGTGTTATGAAATAATTTTTATTTAGAAAATGGTCAAGAGAATCCTAGCATGCTGATTAGCTAGGGCACCTACCTAAGCGAGAGGGTATTTTTTAATAGAGCCACTAAAAAACAAGAACCAATTAGGGGTGCTCGATTTCGTATAATATCCGTGGACACACTGATTTTTCACTCTGACCAGTCACCATTTTTTTTATGCTCACTTATCAAAAGAGAGGGTGAGAGCCGCTGATGCCTCCCCTTCACCCCAGCAAGAGAAGTTGTCTACACAACACCCCACATAGCCAAATCACCAGCCTTCCACACAGAAAAAACTATTTGTTTTACCTACTCGTCCCTTACAAACTTATAGCTAGTTGCATCTTCTGCTCACTATAAATCCGGCCAAAGTAGTAATTTCAGTAATCCGGCAATGAGTGTCCATATCATGGGAGCTGAAGTCAAGGAAGAGCCGCCACCCCTCCTCAGCCCGATTGCCCCGACCACTCAATCACTCTGAACACCATCAATGCTAATAAACCCCTCCCCCGACAAAAGTAGATATAGAAAAAAACAGTCTACCACACAGAGAAGTACCTGCTTTTCAAATGCTTTTTTTCTTCTTTTTTTAACTGCTCCTTGTTCCGGTGCTTGTGATTGACAGAGGGACATTAAAATAGCAACGGCTAATAGCAGGGACATTCCACATAACAGAACACACTCGGGAAAACAGTAGCCATGTTAATAACCCCCCCCTCCCATCTAAAGCACATATAAAACAAACATTTGTCAACGCTGAATGTTGTCACACTGGCATTGGCAGTGGCGGAGCTACAGATGCATAAGAGGAATGGCAGTGAAGTATTGAAGTGATGCAAACCCCACCCCCACCCTGTAGAGAGCGACAGGCATTGGGGTGTGCCTTTGGGTCATCAGCTATAATGCTCATGCCATTGTACCTCACCCTACCCTGTAGGCACTGACAAGTGTTGTGGTGTGCTTTGGGGTCTTTGGGCATTATACTTACCCCATTCCATAAGGAAATACGCTGACATGGATGCAGTATAGGAGCGTGGGGTGAAGTTTGTGGCCAAACAGTGCAAGACACACCAAAATGCCTGTTAGTGGCTGCAAGGTGGGCATTGAGGGTGGAATGGTGTGAGCATTACATCCGATGATCCCAAGTCACTGCCCTGATACCTGTCAGTCCATACCGGGTGGGGTGCTACAGTTGGAAATCCTAACACCGTAGGTGTGTAGTGGTAGTTTCATTCTACATTTTCAACATGGGCTGCTTGTCAGGCCACCTCATGAAAAGTGGCACAATCACTTTGTTAGGTGAAACGTGGTTTTGCACAGCGGCTGTGCCATTTAGTGACAGAGGGACAAAAACACAGTTTTGGGCAGGATGTGGAGAATGACAACTATATTGTTCATGAGGAGGCGTAAAGAATGGCAACATTGAAAATCTGGAGTGGCAATATGAAATATTGGTGAAGCAATGAACATGCATACAAACTGCACAACAGACGTCCGCAACCCAATTATTTGTGGGAGTTTTTAGGCACATTTTCAACATAGGTATTTTGGGATCTCCCCTCATGAATAGTGGTGCTGTGATTTTGTTAATGTGTCTCAAAAGGTGATTTCCCACAGCGAGCATGCCATTGTGCATCACAGTTGTGAAAACACATTTTGGGCAGGCTGTGAAAAATGGCAGCTGCACTTTTGATAAGGAGGTGTGCACAAATGCCAGTAGTGAAAATCTGGCATGAAAATATTGCAAATTTACGAAGTTACAAGGCTGCGTGGAAACTGCGCAATGCACACTTGCAGCACAGTCATTTTATGGACTTTTGGCACCAAATTTTCAACATAGGCATTTTAGGACCTCTGCTAATGAACAGTGTCACTGTCATTTTCATAATGTGTCTCAAACACGGAGTTTCTGTAGCGACCGTGCTATTCTGCGCCGGAACTGTGAAAACACATTTTGGTCAGGATGTGAAAAATGACAGCTGTACTGTTCATAAGGAGGTGCAGAACAATGGCAATGTTGAAAATCTGGAGTGAAAATTGTATAAATTTGTGAACTTATGAGCGTGCGTGCAAGCTGCGCAATGCACACTCATAACACAGTCATGTTATGGAGAATCATCACCAAATTTTCAGCATAGGCATGTTAGGACCTCTGCTCATGAACAGTTTCATCGTCATTTCCTCAAACTGTCCCGAAAACTGATTTCGCCAGCGACCGTGCAATTCTGCGCCAGACGCGCGAAAACACATTTCAGCAAGGATATGTAAAATGACAGCTGTACTGTTCATAAGGAGGTGTGGAAAATGACAATTTTGAAAATCTGGAGTGAAAATATTAGAAATGCATGAAGTCATGAGCGTGCGTGCAAACTGCACAACGCACGCTCTTAAAACACTAATTTTATGGAATTTCAGCCCAAAATTTTCAACATAGGCATTTTAGGACCTCTGCTAATGAACAGTGTCACTGTCATTTTCGTAATGTGTCTCAAACATGGATTTTCCACAGCGACTGCGCTATTCTGCTCCGGAACTGTGAAAACACATTTTGGTCAGGATGTGAAAAATGACACCTATACTGTTCATAAGGAGGTGCAGAACAATGGCAACGTTGAAAATCTGGAGTGAAAATATTATAAATTTGTGAACTTATGAGCGTGCGTGCAAACTGAGCAATGCACACTCATAACACAGTCATGTTATTGAGTATCGTCACCAAATGTTCAGCATAGGCATTTTAGGACTTTTGCTCATGAACAGCATAACTGTCATTTTTGTAATTTGTCCCAAACACTGATTTCCCACATCGACTGTGCTATTCTACGCCAGAAGTGCGAAAACACATTTCGGGCAGGATGTGAAAAATGACAGCTGTACGGTTCACAAGAAGGTGTAGAAAAATGCTAATGTTGAACATCTGGCATGAAAATATTGCAAATTCGCTAATTTATGAGTGTGCATAGCAACTAGGCAATGCACACTCGTAAAACAGTCTTTTTTTTTATTTTTCCCACCAAATTTGCAACATAGGCTTTTTGAGAGACCCCCTCATGAACACTGGCACTGTTGTTTCGTTCCTTGCTCCCAAAAGGTGATTCCACGCAGTGACTGCGAAATCACCTTTTGGGACCAAATAATCCCATGACAGTGCAAGAATTCATGAGGAGGGGTCCCAAAAACCCCATGTTGAAAATTTGGTGCCAAAACTCCAAAAAATGGCTGAGAAATGCATCAAAGTTGAAAAAACCCTATTTATTCCATTATAGAGCTTACCGGCATTTCCAGTTTGTGGTCAACTTTGAAGAGTGCAGACGTGTTCCCGGTCCACTGAAGATCATCGCGCCGGACTCTGCAGGTAAGTATGGGGTGAGGAGGGTGTGGGGAGGCAGGGTGCACAGAGGGCGGGTGTGGGTTGTGGGAGGGAGACTATGAAGGACTGTTTTTGTGTTACAGGGTTAAAAACAAAACATTTTGCAGGATTTTTTTCCTCAGGGATTTGACACGCTGGGGTGGGCTTCCAGCATGCCACCTAACTGTTTGGGAGGTCTGCAGCCGACAGGAATTGGGCACCCAATACGACACACAACAAAGGGGGTTAATTATGCTGACAAGATTGGCACCCGTTGTACACAAGGAAGCGGGGGTGCAAGACCGAGGGATTGGCACCCCCCGGAATATAACAAATGGGGAGTGCTTTATGCCGATGGGGAGTAGACCCCCTGTCAGTACATACATTGGGGCCACGGTAAGCTGGCAGGGGGATTGGTCACCCCCAAAGTCAGCAGTTGGGCTGCCATCATGTTTACAATGTGGCCGAGCATGTCGGGAGGTCCGCTGCATCTGACAAGCTTTGCTCGGATTGCAGCAGACCTTTCCTTAGATGTGCTCACCACATTATGTATGCATGGTGTGGTGCCGGCATGCAGGCTGATTGGGGAATGAGGGATGCACCTACTGATGCATGCCCTACATTCGCTCAGCAGTGACCACGCCTCCAAATCTGCACTATCGCAAGATGTTGGCTGCGCAAGCGTGCCATCATAAAAAGGACAGTCTGCTACACAGAAAAGTACCTGTTTTTCAAATGCTTTTTTCCTTTGTTTTCTACCACTCCTCGTTCCAGTACTGGCAATTAACCGGGGGGCATCAAAACATTCATGGCTAATAGCAGGGATATCCCCATAACAGAATACACTGGGGATAAATGCCACCATCTCTGCTCTCAACAAGTCTCTCAAATCATGTGAGTGCATTATAAGCCCTTTGTATGAGGGGGGAAGTAACCATGACAACCATCCCCAAGTACAGGGGCTCCAGTAGAACAAAAGTCCCTAACTGGATAGAAAAAAAAAAGCAGGGCACCACAGGTGGAGGAACTATTTTACAACAAAATAAATGAAACACTTAGGACTTTTAACATTAAAACATAAAAATATTTTTTTCTGTAAACAAATATAATACAGTTGCCCATTTTCTAAGCACAATGATACACTCCAGGGTGGGTAGTATTGAGAAATACCATACCTTCCAGGGGCTATAAGGCCCTCTACTTGTGGCATCTGGCCTCATTATGCCCCTGTGCGGTTCCAGTATTTTCCAACACTGCCCACCCTGTTGGGTATTATTGCTTATGTACTTGTGAGCTTTTGTACCAGTGTCTATTGTTTGTACTTCTCCCAGGTCATGCCTGAAAATAAGCATTGTATTTGTCTAGTGCACCTACCCTGTAAACAAGTACCAACTAACTAAATAAATATTAACTAGTTTTTTGGTAATCATTAATTGAGGAATAACTCCAGTGCAGACAGATCAGCTATTACCTGGTACTGTATTATATTCACCATTGCCTGAAGAATGACTCCAGTCCACACAGATCAATTACATTACCCGGCACTGTGGCAATCATTAAATGAATAACTCCTACACACATTTCTATTGCCTGATTTTGTAGGGACCATTAACTGAGGAATAACTCCAGTGTACACAGATCAGTTGTATTATCTGGCATTGTGGTGATCATTAACTGAAGAATAACTCGAGTTCGTACAGCTAAGTTGTGTTATCTGGCATTACTGTGATCATCAACTGAGAAATAATTCTAATGCACACAGATCAGTTATATTGTGTGACATTGCAGTGACTATTAACTAAAGAATAACTCCTGTGCACACAAATCAGTTATTACGTGATATTGTGGTAATTATTAACTGAAGAACAACTCTAGTACACACAGATCAGTTATATTACCTGGCATTGTAGTGATTGTTAACTAAACAATAACTCCTGTCCACCCAGATCAGTTATACTACATGGTATTGTGGTAATCATTAACTGAAGAACAACCCTATTACACACAGCTCAGTTATATTACCTGGCATTGTAGTGATCACTAACTGAAAAATAACTCCAGTGCACACAGGTCAGCTGTATTACCTGGCATTGTTGTGATCATTAACCGAACAACAATTCTAGTACACACAGACCAGTTTTATTACCTCATATTGTGGTGATCATTAACTGAGGAACCACTACGGTGCATACAGATCAGTTATATTACCTGTTATTGTGGTGAGCATTAACCGAGGAACTAAGATCAGTTATATTACTGGTACTGTGGTGCTTATTAACTGAAGTACCACTCCAATGTATACAGATCAGTTATATTACCTGGTATTGTGGAAATGATTAAGTGAGGAACCACTCCAGTGCATACAGATCAGTTATACAGTATTGCATATTGTGGAGACCATTAACTAAGGAACCACTCCAATGCATACAGATCAGTTATATTACTAGTATTGTGGTGCTCATTAACTGAGGAACCACTCCAGTGCATAAAGATCAGCTATATATCCTGATACTGAGGTGATCATTAACCAAGGTACTAAGATTAGTTATATTACTGGTATTGTGGTGCTCATTAACTGAGGAACCACTCCAGTGCATACAGATCAGTTATATTATTGGTATTGTGCTCATTAACTGAGGAACCACTCTAGTACATACAGATCCGTTATATATCCTGATATTGCAGTGATCATTAACCAGGGAACTAAGATCAGTTATATTACTGATATTGTGGTGCTCATTAACTGAGGAACCACTCCACTGCATACAGATCTGTTGTATTACTTGGTATTGTGGTGAAGATTGAGTGAGGATCCACTCCAGTGCATACAGATCAGTTATATTACCTAGTATTGTGGTGATAATTAACTGAGGATCTGCTCAATTGCATACAGATCAGTTTTATTACCTAGTATTGTGGTGATCATTAACTGAAGAACAACTCTAGTACACACAGATCAGTTAAATTACCTGGCATTGCAGTGATTGTTAACTAAAGAATAACTCCTGTACACACAGATCAGTTATATTACATGGTATTGTGGTAATGATTAACTGAAGAACAACTCTAGTACACACAGATCAATTATATTACCTGGCATTGTAGTGATTGTTAACTGAAGAATAACTCCAGTGCACACAGTGCAGTTATATTAGCTGGCATTGCTGTGATCATTAACCGAACAACAATTCTAGTACACACAGATCAGTTTCATTACCTCGTATTGTGGTGATCATTAACTGAGGAACCACTCCAGTGCATGCAGATCAGTTATATTACTGGTATTGTGGTGCTTATTAACTGAGGAACCACTCCAGTGCATAAAGATCAGTTATATTACCTGGTAATGAGGTGATCATTAATGAGGAACCACTCCAGTGCATACAGATCAGTTATATAATATTACCTGATATTGTGGTGATCATTAACCGAATAACTAAGATCAGTTATATTACTGGTATTGTGGTGCTCATCAACTGAGGAACCACTCCAGTGCATACAGGTCAGTTATATTTCCTGGTATTTTGGTGTTAATTATGTGAGGAACCTCTCCAGTGCATAAAGATCAGTTACTCAGTATTGCATACTGTGGTGATCATCAACTGAGGAACCACTCCAGTGCATACAGATCAGTTATATTACTGGAATTGTGGTGCTCATTAACTGAGGAACCACTCCAGTGCATACAGATCAGTTATATTACCTGGTATTGTGGTGATGATTAACTCATTGCCTCCATAGGAGCTCTCTGAAGTTGCACCACTTGTCTCCTGTATACTGTTAATAGTAAATCCTGGGCCTTTCTAAGCAAAATCAAGCTATAGTCAGCATGCCACAAACAAATCCTAATAGCTCAATAACCGTAAGTGCTAGACACAACGTATGAGTGGCAAGGTTATTCAGCACAAAATTACCTTTCCAGTGGTGGTATGCAAAGAGTAATATGTAATTTCATTTTTTTTCTATGCTGGTTGAAACAGCCAAAACATTTTTTTTTCACTAAAACAGGCAACATAAGCCATGCACACCATACCATAAACAAATACGAATAACTCCTAAAGTATACATGATATACACAGAATATCAGTGGCAAAGTTGTTCAGCACAAAATTACCTTTCCAACGGTGCTATGCAGTCAAATATGTATTATATTCTGTTACATTATATATTAAAATATATAAGTGACTTCTCCAGAAGTTGCCAAGGCACACAGGAAGTCAGTACACTCTCTAGCACACTGCACTGACAATATAAGCATACACATTATATAAATACATATATTTCTATATAACAAACCAATCACACACACACACACACACAAAAAAAATAAACAAGGTAGAAAGTTATGTGGGGACTAGTGCAATGTAATGGCTGTGGGGCAGCAGTCTTACGGGAGTCTTTCTGGAGGCTGAGATGCTGCCCTGTTTGCAGACAACTATCTGCCCAGAGGGGAGGAAGTTGCCCGTCTTCAGGCCACACTGGACAGTAGTAAGGAAACCTCCCCCATCCAGGGAGATCCAGAGCTACCACCACTACCTCAGAGGTTGCGAAGAAAGCACAGCAGTTGGACCACAGTGGGCTCAGGGAGGGTAAGGGTGGTGGAACAGAGGCACACCCAGTCAGTTGTTCCACCCACAATCCATACACCATTCTGGGGGAGCATAGTTCCCCCTATGGATGCACCCACAGAGGAAACTAAGGAGGGTGCAGACAACTGTCACAAGGGGGAGGCCCTCAGGAAGGAGGCAGAGGGCACCACAGGGAAAGGAAGCAGCTCCTGGTGGGGGACTCAATTATTAGGGGGATAGAACTGGGGGGAGCAGGGAAAACTGAAGTAAGGTGCCTGCCTGGTGCCAAGGCTTGGAGGGACAGGAAGCGCATCCTTAGGATCATGAGAACAGTTGCACGGGAGTCTGAACTGGACATCATTGTCCACCTAGGGACAAATGACTTGGCTCATCATGAGATTAGAGCAGTGCAGAAGGACTTTGTAGAGTTGGGGAGGGGCCTAAGACAAGTAGCACACACAGTATCCTTCTCAGAGGTGCTGCCTGTCAGTGGCATGGGTGAGGCAAGGGTACTTTGCACCATGCAGTTTAACAAATGGTTGAAAAAATGGTGTGGAGCACAGGGGTTTGGCTTCATTGGGGACTGGGGTTCCACCTGGAGGGACACCAGCCTATACTGGCAGGATGGTCTGCATCTGTCCAGGAAGGGAACAAGTCTTTTGGGCAATTTGTTTAAATGCTTCATTGGCAAGCTTTTAAACTAGTCAAGGGGAGGCACTGATAAGCAGCAGGAAAATCCCAGCTCCCTACAAAACAGGGTACTAAATGAGAAAAGACCAAGGTAGAAAGGTCAGTGGGGATGCTGCTACAGAAGGTAAAGCCATCAAAAATGGAGAGCAATGAGTACCAGTGCCTGTAGTCTGGGTAACAAGCTTCCTGAATTAGTGGCCTTGATGGAGGAGGAACATCTGGATATCGTGGCAGTCACAGAAACATGGTACACACAGAACTATGACTGGGACATAAACATACCAGGATACACTATCTACAGGAGGGACAGGGAGGGTAAAAGAGAAGAAGGAGTAGCTCTCTATATAAGAAAAGGAATCAAAGCAACAGAACAAAAGGGTAAACAGGGAGGAGAAGAAACACTGTGGGTCAATTTGGAGGCAGGCAATGGCACCACAATCCGCACAGGGTTGTATACTGACCCTCTCAGGGGAGAAATGGACAAGGAAATGATAGAAAGTATACTTAGAATGGCAGATAAAGGGGAGATACTGCTGATGGGTGATCTGAATATGCCAGATGTTAACTGGAGTGCAGTTGTAGCAGCCACTTCTAAGAGTGGGGTTATTCTAGATGCCCTACAAGGGGCATGCCTTAGACAACTAGTATTGGAACCCACACGAGAGGGAGCAATCTTAGACCGGGTCCTCTCAAATGGAGATGGAGAGAGGATCACAGATGTAGAAGTGGGTAGCCATCTGAGAACTAGTGACCATCGAACAGTATGGTTCACAATAAACACAGCAATAGAGTCAAGCCGTACAAAGGCAAAAGTACTGGACTTCAGAAGGGCTGACTTTGCCAAAATGGGTGAGTGCCTAAGGAATGCACTAGCAAATGGGCAGGAAGGAGGGGTGGAAGAACATTGGGGAATAATAAAAACTGCCATCACAGAGGTAACAAGCCTTTGTGTGAAGCAAATAAACAAAACAAAATGATGTAAGAAACCACCATGGTTCTCAAAGGAGGTGGCAGTGAAGGTTCAAGAGAAAAAGAAAGCATTCAGAAAGTACAAGGAATCACAGAAGGAGCAGGACAGAGAATTGTATCAGTTAAAGCAAAAGGAAGCTGGGAAGGCAGTCAGAACAGCAAAGGCCCAAACTGAGGAAAAGATAGCCAACTCATTTAAGAGGGGATAAAACCTTTTTTAGGTACATCAGGGAGCAAAGGAAGACTAAGGGAGGGACAGTGAGGCTTAATAAAGGGACGGGGTGGTCAGAGGGTGATGGTGAAAAGGCAGAGATACTAAACAAATATTTTTGCTCAGTATTTACAAACGAAGAGGGGGAGGTACCTAAAACAAACAATAGAAACACTCTGGATACAGAAGTTGATACCAGCCCATTTACAGAAGAAAGGGTTCTGAAAGAGCTCTTAAAACTGAAGGTGGACAAAGCAATGGGGCCTGGTGGGATTCATCCCAGAATTCTAAAAGAACTAATGGTAGAACTAGTGACACCACTGACTACCCTCTTTAACAAATCATGGGAGGATGGGGTGGTACCTGAGGACTGGAGGAGGGCAGATGTGATTCCCCTTCACAAAAGTGGGAGTAGGCAGAAGCGGGAAACTACAGACCTGTTAGTTTAACCTCAGTGATAGGGAAAATGATGGAATCACTTCTGAAGGAAATAATTGTCAAGTACCTAGAGGCCAGAGGGGCACAGGACCCAAGGCAGCATGGATTCACAGCAGGAAGGTCATGCCAGACGAATCTAATAGATTTCTTTGACTGGATGACCAAAGTAGTAGATCAGGGAGGGGCTGTGGACATGGCCTACCTAGACTTTAGCAAGGCATTTGACTCAGTCCCACACAAAAGATTAATATACAAGTTAGCCAGCCTGGGAGTGGGTCCCCAAGATGATAGCCTGGGTAAAGAATTGGCTAGAGAATAGGACACAGAGGGTAATCGTAAATGGAGTCCACTCTGAAGAAAGGGGGGTTACTAGTGGGGTGCCGCAGGGTTCAGTATTAGGACCGATCCTCTTCAATGTCTTTATAAGCGACATTGCAGAGGGACTGGAAGGAAAAGTATGTCTCTTTGCAGATGACACAAAGATCTGCAACAGAGTTGATGCACAAGGTGGAGTGGAAAGGACGAGAAGGGACTTGGCAAGGTTAGAGGAATGGTCAAATGTATGGCAGCTTAGATTTAAGGCTAAGAAGTGCAAGGTAATGCACCTGGGAAACAAAAACCCTGGGGAAGAGTACACTATGGGGGGTGAGATACTAACAACAACAAAAATGGAAAGGGACCTGGGGGTAGTCATATCAGATGACTTAAAGGTGGGCAAGCAATGTGAGAGGGCATTAAGAAGGGCTGGGGGGATACTGGGATGCATAGGGAGAGGCATCACCAGTAGAAAACAGGAAGTTGTTATCCCTCTGTACAGACAGCTGGTGAGACCCCATCTGGAGTACTGTGTGCAGTTCTGGAGACCCAATCTCTGCAAGGACATAGACAAGATGGAAGCTGTCCAGAGGAGGGCAACTAAAATGGTGCAGGGTCTGCACCAGAAGACATATTAAGAGAGACTAAAGGAGCTTAATATGTATAGCCTCGAGGAAAGGAGGGAGAGGGGGGACATGATAGAAACTTTCAAGTACCTCAAGGGAATCAACAAAGTCCAAGAGGGTTAGCATCTTTCAAAAAAAGAGGTGTGCAAGAACAAGGGGTCACAATTTGAAGATGGGGGGGCAGCTCAGAGGTAATGTAAGGAAGTATTTTTTCACAGAGAGGGTTGTGGATGCATGGAACGGCCTTCCGGAGGAGTTTGTGGAGTCAAAAACAGTGGTTGAATTCAAGCATGCATGGGACAGCCATAAGGCAATTCTAGGGGGTTGGGGTAGAAAGAAGTAGGCTGCTGGTTAACTAGGATCTGCAGCTTATCCATTAGGTAGGGAAATTGGCAGACTGGGTGGGCCACGTGGTCCTTATCTGCCATCTAATTCTATGTTTCTATGTTTAGTAGCTGACTTCTGTGGGCATCCTCAGGACACACCAGTGTACTTTATTGACGTCTACAGGTGTCGGCTAGGAGACAATGAGTTAAGTGAGGAACCACACCAGTGCATACCGATCAGTTATATTACCTGGTATTGTGGTGCTCATTAACCGAGGAACTAAGATCAGTTATATTGCTGGTATTGTGGTGCTCATTAACTGAGAAACCACTCCAGTGCATACAAATCAGTTATATTACCTAATATTGTGGTGATCATTAATTAAGGAACTAAGAGCAGTTTTATGACTGGTATTGTGGTGCTCATTAACTGAGGAACCACTCCAGTGCATGAAGGTCAGTTATATTACCTGGTATTGTGGTGATGATTAAGTGAGGAACCACTCCAATGCATACAGATCAGTTATATTACCCAATATTGTGGTGATAATTAACTGAAGATCCACTTCATTGCATACAGATCAGTTTTATTACCTGATATTGTGGTGATCATTAAGCAAGGAACCACTCCAGTGGATCCAGATCAGTTATATTACGTGGTATTGTGTTGATAATTAACTGAGGATCCACTTACATCGGTTCCGGTCAGTAACATCGCGGAACAAAATAAAGTGGACAAAAATAAAATGGCAAAAACAGTGTCACCATCAATATTGGCAACACAAAATGAAGCCTGCCAGAATAATGCAGGCCACACAACATGCAGGTAGCAAACAGCATCCACCACATGGAGACACTGCACTAGAACACACAGCAGCAGGCACCCGTGGACAGGAACAGCACAGGGGGTGCAGGGAGATGGAACAGGGTAGGATGCAACCACCACTGGGGGAAGCAGGCCACTGGACACCTACCATGGTAATCTAATGGCACAGGCACCCACATGGGGGGTACCCCCACCCAGAATGCTGAGTGATGGAGACAGTGCACCGGGGTAACCACTGGAGGACAGGTGGACCATGGTCACCATGTAGATGTCCACGTATAATGTAAGGGGCCAGGGGCACAAGCCAGCATGTCCCCAGCAACACACACAATACACAGGACAGGGTAGATGGCATGTTGGCTTGTGATCTTGGCCACTGGGGATCTAGTGCAGTGTCTCCATGTGGTGGACGTTGTTTGCTACCTGCATGTCATGTGGCCTGCATTGTTCTGGCATGCTTCAATTTGTGCTGCCAATATTGATGGTGACACTGTTTTTGCTGCTCTATTTTTGTCCACTTTATTTTATTCCATGATGTTACTGACCGGAACCCCCTCCATTGCATACAGACCTGTTATATTACGTGGTATTGTGGTGATTATTAACTGAGGAACTACTCCAGTGAATACAGATCAGTTATACAGTATTGCGCATTGGGGTGCTCATTAACTGAGGATCCACTCCATTGCATACAGATCTGTTATATTACGTGGTATTGTGGTGATTATTAACTGAGGGACTACTCTAGTGAATACAGATCAGTTATACAGTATTGCGCTTTGGGGTGCTCATTAACTGAGGATCCACTCCATTGCATACAGACCTGTTATATTACCTGTAGGGCTGGGAGAATTGTTGAAGTTCTGACCCTTATTAAATAAGAACCAGAACATGCTGGAGTTCTTTTTTTTTCCAATTCAAAGTTTATTCAATTTTACACAGTTACAGAGAGAGGATCTACTATCACATACAAATTCAAAACATGCAGGGATACAAAATTAGGAAATTAGATCCACTCTCCCCACCCCTCCTACCCACCCTATACCTCCCTTTTCACACAGAACACAACTGCTTGACATAAAGCTATATATGAGAAGATAAGAAAACTTTAGGGTCTCTGAAGAGAATACAGGGCCATGAGAGGGCCCCATCTCTTGATAAATTGCTGGGACTGATTATGTAAACTTGCAAACACATTGGAGTTCTGATTTGTTCTAATTAGTTCTGTTTAGTTCTGATTATTTATAAATATTTGAAAAAAATATATAATGAAATGTATAAAAGTGGCCAAAGTTGGTCATATTCAACACAGAGGCCAAAAGGAAATAATTTAATGCATGATTTGTATAAAAATTGCAGTAAAACTGCAAAATAAAAGGAATAACTGCTAGCTGTTTCATGACTGGGTTATACTGGTGGCATATCCTGCTCGGGCCTGTGATGTGAGTGTGCTGGGGGGGAAGGAGAGAGAGGGAGCGAGAGATACGGAGGGAGAGAGAGAGAGAGAGAGAGACAGACAGAGAGATACAAGCACTGTTTTGCCTGCCTGCCTGCCTGCCTGCCTGCCCTGTTCAGTGTACACACACTGCACAGCCACACTGAGGCCAAGATTAATTTATTTATTTGTAATTTCTGTGACTGTAAAATTTCTCTTTGGCCCCCAGTAGTCTCTCTCTCTCTCTCTTTCTTTCTCTCTCCTCTGGATGGTGGCACAAGTCAAAGATTTATTTTGCCTGCTTGCTCTTGTCCTGTGTACACACACAGCCACACTGGGGCCAAGAATAAACTTTATTTGGGATTTCTGTAACTATAACATTTCTCTTTGGCCCCAGTAGTCTCTCTCTCACTTTCTCCTCTGGCACAAGTCAGCAATTTATTTTGCCAGCCTGCCCTTGCCCTGGGCCTGTACACAACTCTCCTCTCCCCTCTTTCTGGTATTCAATATATGTTCCAAACCCACATAGGACAGGCTACAGGAGTCAGGCAGTTTGTGAGGTACTACTTGCCTTAGTTCATCTCCACTCTGAGAACAAGACAGACAGCCGACCTGAGAGTCACCAACCGACCGACAACAGCAGCTACAGCCCGTTCTCAGATCTCCACCACATGTGACTGTGCTGTGTGGTACCCCTGTTCCTGGGCTTGGCTCCACTCCTCTCCTCAGTCTTTTTTGTTTCCATCTGGTGCTGTTCATTCCTTCTTATCCCCCTCCATGGGGCACCAGGCATGCATAAAAAAAGCCCTGCTTTCCACCTACCTGGAACCAGACTTCTGCGGTGAAGTCCATATTTATCCGGGTCTGTGGATTCGGGGTTTGATCTGGGGGTCTGGATTTCAGACGGAACAGTCCACCCAGCACTAATTACCTGGTATTGTGGTGATCATTAACAGAAGAACCAAGATCAGTTATAGTACTTTTATTGTGGTGCTCATTAGCTGAGAAACCACTCCAGTGCACACATATCAGTTATATTACCTGGTATTGTGGTGATAATTAACTGAGGAATCATTCCAGTGCACACATATCAGTTATATTATCAGGTATTGTGGTGATAATTAACTGAGGAACCACTCCAATGCATACAGATCAGTTATATTACCTAGTATTGTGGTGATAACTAACTGAGGAACCACTCCAATGCATACAGATCAGTTATATTACCTGGTATTGTTGTGATAATTAACTGAGGAATCACTCCAGTGCACACATATCAGTTATATTATCAGGTATTGTGGTGATAATTAACTGAGGAACCACTCCAGTGCACACATATCAGTTATATCATCAGGTATTGTGGTGATAATTAACTGAGGAACCACCCCAATGCATACAGATCAGTTATATTACCTGGTATTGTTGTGATAATTAACTGAAGAACCACTCCACTGCACACATATCAGTTAGATTACCTGGCATTGTGGTGATAATTAACTGAGGAACCACTCCAATACATACAGATCAGTTATATTACCTGGTATTGTTGTGGTAATTAACTGAGGAACCACTCCAGTGCACACATATCAGTTATATTATCTGGTATTGTGGTGATATCAAGGCAAGGCAAATTTTATTTTTCCAGCACCCAATCCCAGAGGCTCTGGGTGCCATACACAAACAATACAACTATCAAATGTTAAAACTGTTAGCAATGAAACAGTTCACAACAATTAAATAAATAAGATCTGACTAAAACAGTACTAGCAGGGGCTGTCCAGAACAAAAATTTAATATACAGTGTCTGGGAAGGCCAAAATTAAATAAGTGGGTCTGGAGGTGGGCCTTAAATACTTCCACTGAAGGGGCCTCCCGTATAGATGATGGCAGTGAATCCCACAGGACGGGGCCAGTGACACTAAATGCCCTGTCACTAGCAGTTTTTAACCTCGTCCTGGGAATCACAAGGGCCCCTAGAGGAGGAGTGGAGGGAGCCAACCTAGGCAGGCGGTGATAGAAGGTCAGACAGGTAGCCAGGGTCCAGTCCATGTAGGGCCTTAAAGGTAAGCAAACCCACCTTGAAGACTGCAGAATAATCCTGGTACACACAGCTCTGTTGACAGCCTTGCTGTACAGCCTCTGTAGCTATCTGTACTGCACAATATCAAAGTGAAAGCGGTTCAGTTCAGGCTCTTGCAAGTCAAACATTATGCTGTCCCATGAATTTTCAACATATACAAAATGCAATATCTGTCATATATTTTGCTGTAGACCAACTTGTTTTTCATTCAAGGGACAGTAAGGTGCTTGTAGTTCCCAGGCAGCTGTGTACCTGATGGCAGGCAAGGCCCTGGAAGTGAACTTGAACATGGATACAGGATACTGTCTTCCAGTCAGCACACACTGGAGACACAAGTGCATGCATCCATGTGATACACAGGTAGTACAGCTGCTAACAGGCTTACTAACTAGTAAGTATGACAGCTCCTGACCTTTCGAGACAAAGTGGAGCTTGATTTTAGTATAACTGTTGAGCTGAAATAATGGTCTGTCAAGTGTGCCTACAAATAGGGCAAGCTGTCAGATGAAAATGTCCTTAGTCAATCAGTCCATTTTCTCGAGTAGAAAAAAAATCAATTTCTTATGCTTAACTGTGAGAAAATGTATTTATTTATTTTAATTTGTGCATGCCAGGATAGCTCCATTTAGATGTCGTATACTGACCACACAGCAACACGACGACAGCGAAACTCCCACATTGACACCCTGACGGCGACGGACATTGTGGTGACAGGTGTTGCACAGTGATGGACTTTGTGGTGACAGGGGGCATGCATCTAACTTCACTGTCTGTGCAATGTGGAGTTAGATATCTAAAGTAGGGGGGTGTGGGAGGACGCTGTCCCCCCCATTGCTGTATATAAGTGTGTTGGTTGGTGTCACCATGCTGCCAGTCATCGTTGGGACACGTCGGTGTTGGGGATGTCACTGTGGTTCCATCACTGTGGGGGATGTCACTGTTGGGGATGTTGCTGCAGCTTGGTAGATCCTTTAGATGTACCACTTAGTTTATAATGGGACCCAGGTGGAATCAAGCAAAACAAAATACAAACCACAGAAGTCCTCTAATCTAAAATATTGCTTGCTGTTAGATGATGTGGTATTGGTGTGGAAGAAAGAAAGGCATAATCGTGGGCACCTCAGGCTAATCAGGCTGACTTGTAACTCTTCTGTTAAGAACATGTGGACAGAATTTAGGGTTTGTATCCCAACTTGAGTAGAAGAGGTTCGATTTTCCTAATTCTTGGCACAGTTGGATTCCACTACAAGAGAACTGGTAAAGTTTATTCTCTTACTTAAAGTAAGCAAATGCACAATGGGGTGAATAGGGGTAGAGGTAGCAGGATACCCATGCTACAGTCAGGTACAGTGGGTTACAAGGTCAGCTATAAGGGGTCCAAAACAAGGAAGGAGAGAAACATAGACCTTCAATGCATGACAGTGAATGTGAGGAGTGCAGCAAACAAAATGGATGACCTGGAGAGTGAATGCAAGCTACGCCATAGTAGGACACATACAGACCTGGTGAAAGGAGAAAGTAAGCTGGGATTCCAGCATGGAGGAGTTAAGTGCCTTCCGGAGGGACAGGGAAGGTAAAAGGGGTGGAAGGGATACATTCTAAGTAAAGGTAAGGAAAGAACTGAAACAAGTGAAAAAAGGAGTGATGAGGGATGGGAGCCTGACTGAAAGCCTAAGGTTGGATGTAGAAACCATGGGAGAAAAAAAGATAGTTTTATGACTACGGTATATTACAGACTGTCAGACAGTACCAGCAGATCAGGACTTGAAATTAGCAAATTAAATTAAAAAGTGCAACAACTATGGGGCCTGTGGTTCTCATGAGATATGTCAAACTACTTGACATTGACAGGGAAGAGACAAGTGCCGAAGGGAAAGAAGGGAATGATTTCTTGTCAGTCTTGAAGGACTGTTTCCTTCTCCAGCAAGTCATGCATGGGACAAGAGAGGATGCGACTCTTGCAGGGGGGGCCATTTTGGCTTTCAATGTGGGGGGCAACAACTGGTCAAAGGGGCTGTGGGTGGATCCAGGGGCTGAAAACAACAAAAAAAGCGATGGTCTGCAATGCGGCGGGCGACTGCCCACCCTGCCCCCAAATACCACCCTGAGTTCTTGATCTGCTGCTTACTAGTGTGGGATAACACAGTAAAAGCAAAGGAGCCAGTGACCATAACAGGAAGGAACTGGAGGTGACAGTTAACGTCACCAAAAGTAAGACCAGGACACTGAATTTCAGGAGAGTTGATTTTGATAAGCTGAGAGTTGTTAATTTGAAGACTACAATACTGAGTAGGAGTGCTAATGTCAAGTGGGAAGGCCTGAAGCAACATATTGGAGGCAGTGTCTAGCTATATCTGCATCTGCAACATAGACCTGAGGACTTGAGGGAGGCCTCCATGATTATCCAAAGAATTTCAGAGGAAGTTAAGGGATAAAAATAGGGTGTATGATAAGTGGAAGGATTCTGATGACAAAAAAATAGAAGTAGAGTAAAGGGCATTTCAGAATGAATTTCCCAAGTCAAGGCTGGCCTGGAACACTGGTTCATGAAGTGGACCAAGAGGAATCATATATCCTTTTTTCAGTACATGGGGATCAAAAGGAGAGGCAGGGATAGTTGGGGTTATTCATTGGGGGAAGGGAGGAATCACTGAGTGAGGTACTGTAGGAGGAATAGTAGAGACACTCAACATTTAGTCATGAAGCCAAGGGGCATGGCCAGCTCAGGGTGGAAGTTATGGGAGATGTGCAGGCTAAACAGTGGGCAGTGCTGATCATGACAGAGTTAGCAGGTAAATATCCAGAGAATGTGACTCCGGGAGCAAAATAGGGCTCTGATGGTATCCAACAAAGATTAATAGTAGAGTTTACAGGGATTCTAGCTGAGCCCTCTGCTGATGTAATTCAAGACTCCATAGGGATAGAGCTAAAGGACTGAAAAATAGCCATTGTCATACCACTGTTCAAGATGGGTGCAAGGTCAGAATCAGATAACTAAAGACATGTGAGCCTCATCTTGGTGCTTGGCTACGTACTGTACATGAGTCAAACATTAAAGATGTGGTTCAGCACGTGGCTACAAATGACTTTTTTCTAGCAAATAGCATGGCTTCACAAAAAGAAAATTCTGCCAAACTCACCTGATTGTATTCTTTGAAGAGATAACTAAGGAGATAGATAGGGCTGGGTGGTGGATGTAGTCACCTGGACTTCAGGTAAGGCCTTTGAAACTGTACTGCATGGAAAACTCATAGAGAAGGAAATAGTAGCAGTTGTAGAAGACTTTATCTGTATTTGACGCCCTTCCATGGAGGTCCAGAGTGCCTTACATAAAGTGCAAAAGTAACATAAGTAAACATAAACAAAACAGCATACATTAATAATATCACTAAAACCACAGCATAACAATATAAACAAGTAAAATAAATAAACTGAGACGTCGGTTTCAGAATTAGATTACTAATCCCTGAAAGCTTGTTGGCTTCCACCTAGGGGGGTCCCCTTAGGGCCCTTGGGATCGAAGTGCAAAGAGTCAGGCCAGCTACCTCAATGACTCAGCTCCCCCAGGTTTTTAACCTATCCCTGGGTACTACATGGAGGCCCACCTCAGTGAAGCACAGAGGGTGTGAGGACACATAAGGATGTGGGATATCTGCCAGATAGCCTGGCCCAACCCATGTAGGGCCTTATAAGTTAGCAAGCCAGCCTTAAAGGAGCTATGCCACTTTATCGGCAGCCAGTGCAGTTCACACAGCACTGGGAAGACATGACATGGCCTAGAAAAGTTGGTCAGCAGCCTAGTAGCTGCATTCTACTCCAGCTGCAGGTGCTGCAGCATACATCTACTGACCAGAGGTACAGAGCAGTGCAGCTGTCCAGCCTTGTCATCACAAAGATGTGAAACAGCATCATCATGTCTCTGGGGAGGATGAGGGATTTAATTGCACTGATGTTCCTTAGATGAAAAAAGCCACTGTGGATTACTGCTGACACCTCGGCCTCAAATGTCAGACCCTCATCCAGAATGACCCCCAGATTTTTCACCTTAGTGGCAGCCAAGAGCCTAGAGGAACTAAGCCAAAGTCCCGTCTCCCTCTTGGTATCTGCCAGTCTCCCCCCTTTGGCACAGCTCAACAGCTAGCACTTCAGTTTTGTCAGGGTTAAGTCTTAACCAACACGAAGACATCCAGTCCTAGATCTCAGCCAAACATTTATTTAGTACATCAACAGCACCCAATGTCCTAGGTTCAAATGACAGATACAGCTGGGTGTCATCCACATAGCAGTGAAACCCAAGTCCATACTGTCTAATGATTCCTCCCAGGGGCAGCAGATATACCAAAAGTATGTAGGTGAAAGGACTGAGCCCTGGGGTATGCCTCAGGGCAGTGCCACCATGGGTGAAGTGAATTTTCCCAACACCACCATCTGTGTCCTGTACCTGAGGTAGGACTTAAACCAGCAAATGACTTTGCCAGTGCATCCTATGTACTCCCTAAGCTGGTCCAGCAACAGCCCATGGTCCACGCTGTCAAAGGCTGAAGAGAGATCGAGGATGAAAGCAACTGACGGTTCCCCTCTTTCTCTTGCCCTGAGAAGGTCATTATGCACCCTGACTAGCATGGTCTCCATGTTATGCTTAGACCTAGAACCAGAATGGAGAGGCTCATAGATGTCAAAGGCCATAAGATGTGCTTCAATCTGCTGCACAATGTGACAGGGCTGAATAAGGCCCCATCCCATTTGTTATGCAGAAAACACAATGATCTGTTCTGTCCTCATCTTTTCTGCCTTTTGTCTGTCTGATTGAGCAATCAAATTTTCTTGTGAGACCTAGGAACTAATCACTCTGACAGTTGCGCAATTCTCTGCCTCCCACTATCTCTGCTTTCTCCTGCTGTTTCTATCTTTTCTTCCCCCTTGTGTACCTGTGGTTGTAAAAAATATAAATGAATCTGTATGTGAAACTGGGATCCCTTTGTTTGCCAATGTATATACAGTAGTTATATTGTTGAAATGATTGCAAAAATCTGTTTGGAACTCAGGTGGTTAACCTACACAAACTCTTGCAGAGTTGTCAACAGGAGATTAGTTCTGGGACACCGTTTTCTATTTTGTTGCACCTGCAAAGAAATTAACAAAGTTCTGATACATTTTGTGAGAAACAGGATGCCTCTTAACGAGATCAGAATGCAGAATGTAATTACCATGCAAAGACTTCTTATAAAAACAGCAATCTTTTGTTACAGAGAGAGAGTGTGAAACTTAGAATTAGAAATACCCTCAGATGAAGGACTTTGTTTTCTCTGTTTGTATTGCCTTTGTAAATAGTTATATGGAACAATTTTATTTCTTTATTTGACTGTTATTAAGAATAATAAAATGCGACTTGCGTATTTTATAGCTGCTCTTGGTTTTCCTGTGCTTTCTGACCTATGCCTCGATGACACACAACTGCCTTCTCTCTTATTACCCCAAAAAGGCAGTTTAGAGACCAATTGGTAATTCGCTAGGACATCTAGGTTCAAAGGTGTACTTTTCAGAAGAGGTCTGACCAGTGCATCTTTCAATGCAGCTAGGAAGACCCCCCTTTCAATAAGGAGCACTGAGAAATCTTGACAAACACCAGGCCCAGCTGCTTGATGCAGCTCACCAGTAGTCTTGTCAGGCCTGGATCTAGTTCATAAAATGTTGGCTGCAAGCTCGAAGCTCAGAGATCACCCCACTAGCCTCTTCAGTCATCGCTAGTTCAAACTCTCTCTATGACCACTGAATGCATGTGGGCCATGTAGGCTTGATGCTGCTGAGTTGCCACAGCCCAGTTGGTGAAATCCTGGCCCTAACAGAGGATACACTGTCTGAGAAAAATCAAGCAATCTCTTCGCATTTTGTGGGTGAACTCTCACAGACTTCAGACAGATCCGATGAAGTAGCCCATCTACAGTCTGAAAAAGCCGAGTTGGTCAATTATTCCCAGCAGCAATTTCTGTAGACAAAAAAAATGCCTTCTTCTGAGTGATTGCCCTTAGATATTCATTGTAGTAAGTATCCAAAGCCATTCTGTCCTCCTGGGCCCTGAATCTTCTCTACCAGTGTTCCAACGTCTGCCCCCTTGCCTTCTTCTTCCTAAGCTCACCATCATATCAGAGCAAGCCAAGGCTTGAAACCAGAGGATATACACAAGTAGGTGCCATGTTGTTGAAAGCCACCCTGATAGCCCTGTTATAACCCACCACCAAACCCAGGATGTCCAGCACCACCAGGAGTCCTTCTGGCCATAGCCATTTTTAAGAGTGGTACTGGACCACCTCCACAGGATGCAGACTACAAGGGAGGTCCTGAATGAGAACCTGAAGGTACAGTGATCTGACCAGCTGACCAGTTCAATCTCAAGATCCTTAACCTCAAGCCCCATGGAGAATATCAAAGTCCAAGGCATGGCCACGTTGATGGGTTGCAGAAATAAACAACTTGTGCGAGGCCCAGGGATTCTGTACCCTGGAGGAAATCTTGACCAAAACACGCGAGTGCTTCATCAACCGAAGCACTGAAGTCACCTAGAATAAGTCATCTAGGCAACTCCAACACCCCATCAGTGACGAAGTCCACAATTTCCTGCATAAAATCCCCCATGCACCCGGAGGCTGGAGCACAAGAGGAATTCAGCAGCCTGTATCTGGATCCCCCATGCACAGCCACGCAGTCAAAATGATGCGGTATCTCCCACTGTGTGCACCAACAAGTTCAGCTCAGATCTAAAACAGATGGTGACCCTCCCTGTGATCCTTTGTCGGGCAGTGAACAAAGGAGAATCTGTCTAGGATGGTTGATTCTAACAACGGGCCAGCATCATCGCCAAGCCAGGTCTCTGTGATGCATTCCAGATCAACAGAGGTGTCAGAAATAAAATCTGCTATAATAGTGATCTTATTCCTCATCAATCTGGCATTGCAAAACACCACCCAAGGAGGATGAGCAGGGGTGGCAGGCTCCTCAGCTACCTGCCCACTCAGTCTGGTGGGAACCCTGGGCATGGGAACTGACCTCTCGCCAGCACTTATTTCACCCCTGGCCATCTTCTGGTCCTTACTATTCCAATGGCAGTATGGCACCCCCCCCCCGTCAGCTCTCTCAAGTCCACCACCCAACCTCCACACCTTCTGATTCCCACCTCCCTGCACCGACAATATGCTGTGTTTGGCAAGGGGGTCTGTGAAAGGGCACAGATCATGGAGAAGAGATGGTGAGTCTCTGAGCCTGGGGGTCTATGCTCAGGTATCGCTGAATAACTCTTGTCTCTATCTAAATAATGCTTAAAATACCCAAAACCCACCACAATATTAAATAACTGACAAAATGTAATCCAGTAAAATTAAACTACCACCCCAACTCCCCAGACAATTACACGAAATTCCAAAACACACCACTCAACCTTAAAATTCACTAACACTCATATCAACATACAGTCATACAAATCTGTTCTCCACATATAACTATACCTACTAACCACAAACATAAATCTATCCTGTATCACACTCACACCACACACAAAGTTAATCTTAAGTAATAACAAAATACACAGTACAATACAGTGCAAATAATCAGAAATGTAGTCTTAGGTGCAACTTTCCAAATAATAACTTTGGAAAATGCAGTTATGATTATCCCAAGAAAAAAATATATTTAGTAAGTTTAGGAAGAATTAGTCCTAATGCCAGAGGGTTCCATATTTTTACTTTCACCAGAAAACCAAGTATATACTTGCCTGCATGCAGTAGCACAAAGGCAGCAGCTTTCTCACTGCAGCCTTCAAGCACAGTACCAGCTGTACAGAAAGTTAAGAAATACGAACATACGATGAAGCCAGCATGGTTGAGTCTGCAGGCTCTCGCACCACTCACAGGCCCATTTCAGTCACTGGCAACACAGCACCTGGCTCTCCTCCAAACTCTGGCTGGGGCCAGGCTTGTCATGGTGATGAGGCATTCTTGTCCCAGAGAAGGAGGTCTTGGACTGCTTAACATTCATAACACCCCTCCTGCAGACTGACTAAGGAAAGGCATTAGCATCTGATGTGAAGACAATCCCTTGTCCAGCCAGAGGGAGGATATTGCCAAGGCAAACCCATTGGTGGGGTATGGCACAGGGATAGCCACCAGGATAAAAATGGAAGGGGGCACAAAAAAATGAAAAACAGCATACCATAGCTGAATTAGAAATTGCTGTTACAGTATGTCAGCATGTATCATACAAAGTTTGGTCTACTGCTCTGCCTGCCGAGCTGTCTGATGCCTACTGACACCGCATGCTTGCTGACACACACTGCAGGCACAGAAATTCACAATGATGCTGTATCAAGGTTTACAGATGTAACCCCTAGGTGGCGCTATCCTATGGGCTACTACCCCTGCCTGTGTGACTAGGCACAGGTTGAGGGGCCTGAGCTCGGTGAATGGGTGCCTTCACCTGGAAGAATGGTTTTGGGGTAGTGTAACTGCTGTTGGTATAGCCCTCCGGGATGCTATAACCACACACTAACCCTTCTAGTGGCCTAAACAGTATAGCAACAGGACATTCACAGTTACCATATGACAGTAATAGTATGCTCACACCCCCTGCACTTACCAGCAGGGCTAGATCTTCTGCAACTGCCATGGAGACCCCCTGGAAAATAAGACCAATGATGCAACAATACAATGGCAGTACAATATTCCCATCAAGAAAGTTCACACTAGCCAGGTTAAATGTTAACAACCACAATCTGATTTATTCAGGGGAATTGAACAAGGACGGGCCGCAAATCTAGCAAGTGATTGGCAATTCTGATTAAATTCAGGTAGATTAGCATGCACTGTAAGTCCCCTGACACAGTCCCACAACCCTGGGTATCCAGTACATTAATCAGGCTAGCCTGAAGCGTTGTCCGGGGTAGGTCAGCATTGCAGCTGTCGTTGGGGCCCTTAGGAAGGAAAAACACAGTTAGCATGCACTCAACCTAAATATTTGTAATCCAGAGCTGGATGGCTCAGTCTGTTGCAGATAAACCCAGAACAAGAAAATCAGAGACAAATGATTGCAGCTTTGTTGCAGGGAGCTACTCTGTTTTGTACTCACGCTACCAGACAGGATGCAGGACAGGTGAGATGAAGACCTCTTGGTGTTGTACTGGATTTCCAGGGGGAGCAGGGCCTACACGACCCACTGTGGTGTTCGCTGCCTGTTCAGTGGTGTTAAGCAGGGGGCTGAATCCCCATGTAGGTCTTTCTCTGGAAATGTCTCTGAATTGGGAGCAGTGGCCTAGGCCGAGGTGGTCAGACCCAGGCAGAGCAAACAGTTTGGATGAAGTCCGTGATAAAGTGCTGGAACAGCCTCCAGCTGGCGTAACGGAACTCGCCATAGGGAACCAAATCATGACCTATGCAACACATTCAGCACATCTATAACACTTAAAAAACTTGCCACAGTTTGGATAAAGTCCGTTTGCAAATCACAGCTTCTTCTGCGCAAACCTTTCGATCTGAGGCTCACTTTTGTACTGGGCGGGGCCGATCGCTTCTGGAGCAAGTCTTCGGTCCACTCTCAAGTAGCAATGGAATACTTTCTCACTCTCTCGAGGCAGGTCTCAATCCAGTAATTGGATAAAGCCAACGTTCACAGTCAAAGCAGTTCTTCACACTGGAAGAGGTGACAGGCAGACCATAATAGCCTTCCCACCAATTCTCCCATGCTCCTATGCAGGAGCAGTTGCTTGATGACTCGAGCTGTTCACTCTCCAAACTCCAACTCACAACTGACACACTGCTACAGGCAGTTCTGGGCTTTCCCAGTGATACAAACAGCTCGGTTGGCTGAGAGAGTTGTCTGTCACAGTAAGGGCTCCCCCTCCAGGTCCATTTAGGCACCAAACCTTAAAAACTACAATTCCTACAGATTTCAATCCCACAAGATCTCTGGGGACAGTCTCCATTTTAGGTCCCCTGAGCTTCCGATTGGTCCAACAGTGGCAGTTCCAGAACCAAAATGGTGGCTCCAATCCAGATGTTCGTGCTGCAAATGGAAGCAGGTTAGACAAACTCCTACAGCATTATTATTATAACAGATAAACAGTAAATAATCACTTTTCCCAACAGGGCTCCCTCTGCGCAAATTGCGACTGCAGAATGGAGCAGAAATACGAACTGTCTGGCTGGTCGTGAGCCTTAAATCACTCAGACTCAGCCCAGACTAATTTTCTCACACAGAACAACAGCTCTCTTAAAGAGACAGGCATGGAGGCACACAGGAGCACTCATGCAGACACATACAGCTACTGCAGACACAGGACACCATCCTGACAATGGGCATTATGCAGCCCAGTAAGACATTTATAGGAACCCCTAAGGGGGTTACACTAGGGCATAGTATACAGTGCAAATGAGAAGCAGGACAGGAGTCTAAGTATGCATGTTGCATCTGTAGTTCAGTGTTAGCTATATGAGTAATAACAAATGACAGTGTGTTTGTCAAGTAAGCACTAAGCCACAACAGGGTGTGAATTGTTGTCTGATAAACACACAACCCACGGTGTGTAGAGAGGCATGAGACACTTGCACCAAGTACCTTGAGAACTTGGGGAGTGAATTTATCAGACAGACAACCCACACCTCAAAGTGGCTTATTTCACTTATAAAATGGGTCTCTGTAAAATTGGAAAATCAGAACAAAACTGAATAACATTTACTAATGTGTTATTTATAACAGTAAAAAAAAGATGTTAAAAATATGTTAAAAGGAGAAAAGTAATCCTTGTATTTTGGTTTTAACAAGGATTTGCAATGTATTTAAGCCACTAGGGGTTAGTGGTGTGTACTATCTTACTGTTGCAGTATCTCCCTCCTCCCCCAAGTCCAAGAATGTCTTTGTTTTTGTTATGTTTGCTTGCATGCATGTGCAAGAAACATAGTGCCACCATACGAGTTTTGGTAGGTGTGCCACCCCCACTTCCAATGCCCTGCTCCTTTTTGCAGGTGCGGCTGCACCACACCAGTGAATGTCTGAGCTGTCTATGACAGCCATTCAGATGTAGTGGCGTACAGTTCAGAGAAAACCACTGCTACAATCAGTGGTGGTAACGTGTAGGCAATTTGCATAATGCTGTCGGCAGGCAATTTGCATACTGCCGTCGGCAGTATGCAAATTACCTACACGTCAGAACTGCATCTGAACTGTCATAGACAATTAGTTTCCGATAGAACAGCATGATCCCTTCGGATCCAGTGCCTCCCCCAAAACAAACACCCAGGTAGCATGCTGGGAGCCCACCCCTGCGTGATCATGCACTCCCCTCCACCCCTGCACACTGTATGGCCAACAGGGGTGCCCAATCCCCCGTCAGCTCCACTGCCCCCCCAAACAAACTTCCAGGTGCCACACTGGGAGCCCACCCTAGCGTGGCAAAAGTCTGTGGTCCATAGGGGTGCCCAATCCCCTGCTGGCACCACTGCCCCCCCAAACAAACTTCCAGGTTTGTTTGTTTGTTTAGATTTTGTTGACCGGGTAAGTGCACTAGACAAATCCTGCCTATTTTCAGGCACGACCCGGGGGAGGGGGATACAAATGAATGCCAACTGACCTTGAACCAGATTAAGCTGTTGGTGGTATTTTTAGTGAATGAGGGAAATTTGGCCAGGACACCGGGAAAATCCCTACTCTGCTTCCTGTTAGCAGAGGGGTCCCATTTTCATGTGGGACCAAGATGGCTGCCGCTGGACATGCTGTGGAGGACATGGAGGTGTTGGAGGCAGTGGAGCTGGTCTCTTCCCCTGTCTCTGTTCTGAGAGAGACCCCATCTTCTATGCCTATTGTGCTGCAATCTACTGAATATGGTACTTCTGTGCCTTTGGATACTTCCCCTGCTGCTGTTGTGGATACTTGTGTGCAGTGTTTGCCTGTGGATCCTTCATTTATTCCTCAAACTGTGCTTACAACGTCTTCTAGCCCTGCTACTATGGATATATGTGAGTCTTCTCCTCCTGTTTCTATGGATGTAGATATGTTACTTAAAATCGAGGAACAGCGTTATTTCACTGCTAGACAGCGTTTGTTAGCCCTTAAGCCTCAGTCTGGTTTTGTACCTGCTGCTACTGACTCACCGTCTGGAAAAGATTGTTTTACTGTCTCTTCACCGATTCTGACACTTCCACATTCTTTGCCTGTTGCTACGGAATCTCCTCACTCCCTACCGCCTGTACTGACTGCACCTCTTGCTCAGCTTTCTCCAGAAATTTCTTCTGTACAGGTGCCGGCTTCTGCTCTCCCTGATGTCTTGCACACGACGGACTGGTCTGTTGAGTCGGCCCTGGAAGCGGCTGGGTGGGAGAAGGATCCTACCGTTGGGACTTGGCATTCTGGTTCTTCCCCGATCTGTACTAGGCCACCTGATACTGACAAACTGCTGGCCTCTCCTGTTTTGAAAGACTCTGCTGCTTCTCTTGATCTTTCTTTGCCAACTGAACTTCTTCTGACTCAGAACCCAACTTTGCAATTTGGTCCTGCTTCCTCGACACCTCAAGAACAACGGACTCTTCGGGACACTGTGTCTTGTCCAGTTCCTGCTACTTCTACTGCTTCATCCCCTAAAACCTATGCTGCATGCTTTCAATCCCCTGTACATCAAGCTAAAAGACACAACGCTGTTCGGCTGCATTATTTGGGGGGTTTACCTGACTTTCCTGACCGATTTTTTGTAGGTCGCACTCTTTGAAGGATTCTATGCAATTTGCTGCTTTTGAGATTCATGCCTTAATTCATGTTTCTTCAGAGTCTCATTTTGATATTAGTTTTAAAACTATCACTGGTTTAGAAAAGTTTTGGAGAAAATATCAGGGGCTTAAAACTTCTCCTTTATGGTCACCGTTTAATGCCATTCCCTTAACTAAACCTACTCAGAAAACTGTTACTATATTGTTTTGTAATGAAGGTGTTAGTCTTAATGATATTACTGTCTGGTTAAAGCAAAGATGTACTGTCCTTTCTGACCCAGAGGCTATCTTTGATTCTGAGAATATCTGGACAGGTGGGTGGAGAACGAGGGTTATGCTTCGCTCTTCGGAAGTTGGAATACAGCATCTCCCGAACAGCTTTATGCTTGGCAAAGACAGGGGAGTTCTTTTTTACTCCAGCCAGCCTAAAGCTTGCTACAGATGTGGCTCTCAGAATCATATCAGTAGTGTCTGTGACAAGATTAAATGCTCTGTTTGTGGTAACATTGGCCATGCAGGTTCCCAATGTGTGGATGAACCTCTTTGCGTCCTTTGTGACGAATTGGGGCACACTTTCCAGACTTGTACTTGGGCAGCTCACAACTCCCCGACTCTTGCTGATGGGGTAGAACAATGTTTGATTACTACTGTCACACAACGTTCTCGTTTATCTGACACTCTTTCTAGACCTCAACGCGTAGCCCTCCCTCACCCTGTTGTACCTGCTGTTGACCCCTCTTCTACTTTACACGAACGGTCTGCTCCTGTTTTGGAACCACAGACCTTTACTACAGCTCTCCCTCCCCCTTCCTCTGATCTTGCTATTTCTACCTCGGAAGAGGTCCCTATTCCTGTCTTGCCTAGTATTTCTGGGTCTTCCATGGACCCCGAACCTTTTGTTAGAGTTACACGAGGATCTAAGAAGGGGACTTCTCCCTCTTCTAAGGCCCTGAAATCCTCTACTGTGACTCATATGAATAAATTTGAGGTTTTACGCCACCCTCAGGACAACACGGACTCTGATACGTCCTCTGTTCTTTCCTCCCACCCTGATGTGACTACAGACACTGAAGTACCCATTGATAATATTGGTTCTCAAAAAAGGAAAGCTAAGGCAAAACTGAAACATTGGGAAGGTACCCCTAGGAAAGGTAGGCTAAGGTGACTTTTGTGTTTTTGTTTTCACTTTCTCGTTTCATGTCTTCTGCTCTCTCAGTGCATACTGTTAATGTTAACAGTATAAAGAAGCATGCTAAGAGAGATGCAGTTTTTTCCTTTTTATCTGGCTTGACAGCTGGTCTCATCCTTTTGCAAGACGTACGTTTCCATGCTCTTCCAGAAATTTCCAGGGCCACTCGTGCCTGGACTTCTGGGCTCTCTTTTTGGTCCTTTGGACAGGACTCTTGTTCTGGTTTGGGTATTTTATTTAGTATACCTGATGTTACTGTTGTTCTGTCCCTTTCCGGATTATTAATATTTACGACCCTCAATTGAAATCCCACAGAATTGAACTACTGAAACTGATTCAACCCTATTTATACACATCAATGCATGTGATTTTTGGGGGTGATTTCAATTGTGGGTTATCCACTAAAGATAAGTCTTCTACTTCAAAGACTACTAAGTTGTTTTGTGACACGAATTTTCTGAAACAATTGCTCCATTCCACAGGTTTACAGGATGCATATTTATCTTTTACGGGTTGGCATACTCCTATTTTTCACAAAGGCCCCCTTGCAACCCGTATTGATTTTTTTTTTATTTCTTCCCACCTGCAACTTTCTGATGCTGTAATTCAAGTTGTGGAATTTTCGGATCATAATTTAGTATCTATTTCTTTAGGCCCTTCCTTGACATCTCGTTTTGGCCCTGGCATTTGGAAACTGAATGCTTCCCTGTTATCTGATTCACGTTTGTTAAGTCACTTAAATGAGTATATTCATAATCGAAAGACTGTATTTTTTTTATATGATGCCCCTGGGATTGGTGGCGGGATACGAAATCTGGACTCCGAACTTTATTTAAAATTTTAGTAAACATCATCATGATTCATTGTATTTCCTTTATCACACTAACAGATGACGACTTCAACAATTACTTACTTTATCTCATGAAACTGGCCATGATTTTTCCATCCAAATAAGTACTCTTAAGGAGCGCATGATGGATTATCACCTTCTGAAGGCTACTTCTGTTCAGCATCAACGGCGTTTTGGGACCTCTGGTACCCGTGACGCAGTATGTCCATATGCTTCTATTCGGCGAATAGTAGAGAGTAAAACCTTTACTACGTTGTTTGATGACAGTTTCACCGAGCTCACTGATATTTTGGATATCAGGCACCGTGTTACCTGTTATACACAAAAACTGTTTGGTCCCATGCCCCCCCATCTGCATCCATAATGGACTACTTTTCCTTTTTACAACTTCCTGATGTACCTTCTTCTGTTGTAGATATATTTAGATACTGAGATACAAGCACATGAAATTGAAGCAGTAATCAAGTCTTTACATCCAAGAGTGACACCGGGCCTGGATGGTCTCTCCAGTGAGCTGTATAAATTGTTTTCTGCTGACCTGAGTTCTGAATTGGCTACAGTTTATAATTCTATTCTACAGTGCGAACATCTTCCTTTAGACTTTAACATGGGTTGCTTATTTTACTTACATAAAAAAGGGGATAGAAGATTGCTGTCCAATTGGAGACCTTTATGCCTCTTAAATACTGATTTTAAAATATTGACCAAAATTTTGGCCCTCATACTTTCTAAATTGGCCATATATGTGATTTCTACCGCATAATCTTGCAGTGTCCCTGGGAGATGTATTCAGGACCATCTAATTTTACTTAGAGAAATGATTGAATGTGGAAATTCTAACGTTTTACATGGTTTCATATTCTCACTGGACCAACGGCAGGCTTTTGATTCTGTACATCATGATTTTTTATGGTCTACTCTTCGATATTATAAAGTACCTAATTGTACCCTGACTAGACTCCAGTTGCTATATCGGTCTGCAACTGTTGTCCCACTGGTCAATGGATGGAAGGGCCCTATGCTTCCTCTACACAGAGGGTTAGACAGGGCTGTCCCTTAGTCCACTTTTATGTTTTTTTGGATCCCTTACTTCGTTCTATTAATTCGCCCCAACAATTATGCCACTTCCTCAGCCCATATTCCGTGTTGGCCTATGCAGACGATAAAGTCTCATGGTGGCTAATGTTGCCTCCGTCGTTCTACATTATGGCATTGTTCTAAGTTTGGGGCTGTTTCTGGTGCGGCCCTTAATCTTGATAAATGTGTAGGCCGTAGATTAGGTTCCCCTTTTGTAGATGAGTCTTCTGTTGACATTAGACTTTGTGATGACCCTATTAGGATTTTGGGCATTTTATACGGTACTGGTCCTTTAGATGTCCTTAACTGGACTCCCAAATTAGATTATGCTCAGACTATGGTTGCACGTTGGAATTCATGGCAGATGAGTAAGAAAAAAAGGATTTACATGATTAAAACCTTTCTGCTTCCCCTTTTTCTCTTTCTGGCTTATATTTTCCCCCCTCCCCGGCAATTTGAAACCAGATTGCTTAGTCTTTTTCAAGCCCTATGGGGTAGCCACCTGAACCCAATTAAATGTCAGATCACCTATCTCCCTATTCGGGATGGAGGCCCAGCTATGGTCCAACCTGTTTTTTTTAATACTAGTTTTTTCTTGTTTCATAATATTAGACCCCTGCTGGTTAACTAAGATCGAGGTTGGGAACCTTGGTTTCTTGAATCCTGTGGTCCTTGGTTTCATAAATGGGAACTTAACAAATTGACGGTTTTAACACATTCCCCCCAGATTTCTGCTTATGTTAGGGATAGTTTTTTTCGTTTGAAACACTGGCAGATTACTAGCCATATGCTAATAACTGTCTCCAGAAAATCATTGTATAAGTATTTAGTGGACCGTGTATGTTTGGAGAGTGTTGTTTTTCCCAAATGTCCTACGCAACATCTCCCTGCTTTGCTCACTTTACTTCGTAATTCTAGGGTTCCCCAAAAGATGTGGGACTTACATTGGCTTAGCTGCCATGAACGTATCAACGTCAAATGTAACCATAAACACAAATCACTACAGGACAGATTTTGTTCCAGACCTGAATGTCAGCAACAAGAAGAAACTATTTCACACCTTTTTTTTCATGTACATTTATTGTTTCTTTTTGGACTCTATTAGCTGCCAGATGGCGTGAACCCTTGTTTGCTCTCATTACTTATGACAATTTGATGTATGTTTTTTTCCCCCTCACTTGGTCTCATTGGAATATTAATACGTTAAATTTGATTTTTGTTATAATCAAATGGCTTGTGTGGAATGCTCATTGTCTGTTTAATTTACAGAATCAGGATGTGCCTCTTCTTACCATTATTCGAAGGATCGAACATGATTTGAAGGCCATATATTTTTCAGAAGCAGAGCATTTGCCGTCTGACTCTTTGTTGGAATTATGGACACTATTACCTTGGATAACTGATTCTGATTTTCCTGTTAATTATTTTGTGTTTATATTTTTCTCTGTATCATTTTCGTTTTTCTTTTCTGTTCAGTTGATGTTCAATAAAAACTTCCCCTACTCTTTTCGATAAGTGCCATGGGATCTTTAACATCCACCTGAACTACCACCAATCCAGGCAGATGGGACCTCGGTTTAACATCTCATCCGAAAGATGGCACCTCAGAAGTACAGCACCCCTCTCATGCTGCACTACAGTGTCAGTACTGGGATATTAACCCAAGTGCCAGATGTGGGAACTGAACCCACAGCCCTCTGATCTCCCGGCCTCAGAGGTGAGTGTGCTACCTACTGAGCCACTGACACTGCGTGCTGTGCTGGGAGCCCATCCCAGCATGGCAAAAGTCCCATGTCATCTTTTAAAAAAAAAACTATCAGAAAATGGTCCCTCGTTGACTCTCTTGCCCCCTTCCCCAGCTCACGCCCACCCTCTACGTACCCCACTTCCCCACAACCCCCTCACCCAATACTTACCTCCGGAGGCCGGTGTGACGATCTTTGGTGGACCGGGAACACGTCTGCACTCTTCAAACTGACCGTGAACTGAAGAAATGCCAGTAAGTTGTATAATGGCATGAGTGGGTATTTTTCAAGTTTGGTGCATATCTCAGCCATTTTTGGGAATTCGTTCACCAAATTTTCAACATGAGGTTCTTGGGACCCCACCTCATGAACTCAGTCACTGCCATTTTGTTATTCGGTCCTGAAAGATGATTTCATGGTCACTGTGTGGAACCACCTTTCGGGACGGATTAACAAAACAACAGTGTCACGGTTCATAAGGCAGGCCTCCAAAAACCCTATGTTGAAAATTTGGTGAAAACAATTCCCAAAAATGACTATTTTATAAGCGTGCATTGCACAGTTCCTACGCACGCTAGTAACTTCGAGAATTTTTACTATTTTTACTCCAGATTTTCAACATTGCCATTTTACCACACCTCCTTATGAACAGTACAGCTGTCATTTTTCACATCTCACCCAAAATGTCTTTTTGCTCATGTAGCACACAATGGCGCGGTCGGTGTGCGAAATCAATGTTTGGGACAGATTAAGAAAATTACAGTGACACTGTTCATGAACAGAGATCTTAAAATGGCTATGTTGAAAATTTGGTGACAAAAGTCCATAAAATGACTGTGTTACAAGCATGCATTGCGCAGTTTCCACGCACTATCGTAAGTTCATGGATTTGTAATATTTTCAGTCCAGATTTTCAACATTGACATTTTTTCACACCTCCTTATGAATAGTACAGCTATCATTTTCCACGCCCTGGCTGAAATGTATTTTCACACTTCCGGCATAGAATAGCGCGGTTGCTGTGGGAAGTCAGTGTTTGGGACAGGTTAAGAAAATCACAGTGACACTGTTCATGAGCAGAGGTCCCAAAATACCTGTGTTAAAAATCTGTTGTAAAAAATTCCCAGACTAATTACATTACGGGTGTGCGTTGCGCAGTTTTTACGCACACTCGTGACTTCACCAGTTTTTTTATATTTTCACTCCAAGTTTTCAACATTGTCATTTTTTACACCTCCTCATGAACAGCACAGCTGTCATTTTTCACATCCAGTTCAAAATGTGTTTTCACACCTGTGGCGACAAATGGTGCAGTTGCTGTGCAAAATCACCTTTTGGCTAATGAACTGATAGTGTCACTGTTCCTGCAGAGGGGTCACAAAAAGCCCATATTGAAAAATTGGAGTAAAAATACCAAGAAACGTCCAGGGCATTAGGGTTTTTGATCATAACGCTCTAACTTGTAGGGACTGACAGGCATCAGGGGTGTGACTTGGGATTGTCGACAGTAATGCTCATGCCATTCCTCCCCCACCCCCACCCAGTGACAGGCATCGAGGTGCGCCTTGGACCCCCTGGCCCCAGAGTTTACCCCATTCTCCTATACTGCACCCATTTCGGCGTATTTCCTTATGGAATGAGGTGAATGTAAAGCCCAAACACTCCAAGGCACACTTCGACACTTGTCAGTGTCTGCAGGGTAGGGTGAGGTGAAATGTCATCACCATCATGGGCAATGACCCAAAGGCACACCTCAATGTCTGTCCATCTCTGCAGGGTGGGGGTGGAGTTGGCGTCAGTTCAATACTTCACTGCCATTCCTATACTCCATCTGTCTAACTCCTGCACTTCCACTGCTAATGCCAGTAAGCAAACATTCGGCATTTTTTTTTTTTATTTCATAAAATCAGATTTACAACCTTTGAGTCAGAGACTCATTTACAGAGGTACCTCGTCACAGGGAGGGTGGACAAACAAAATGTGAGGTGAGACATTGGTAACAATACAGGTGAGATACAAGGTGTAAAACAATAAAGCAAACACATGATGCACTAACTATACAAGGCTTATTCATACCCTGTGACAGAGACCAGTACTTAGTAAACTGGGATGTTCAGGGGTGCTCTGGGAGGTACTATTTGGGACAAGTACAGCTCCGATTATCAACAAGGTATTTGCGTAGGGCTATTTTGAACCGGCCAATTCTGGGGATGTTTGTGATGTGTGCAGGAAGTGAGTTATACCAGGCAGGTGCTCTATGGTGAAAAGATCTTTGGTAGAGTGAGGTCCTGGCTCTAGGTACCTGGAAGGTGTCTTTGGTGGCATTATGCGTGAGTGCCAGGCGGGAGGCCTGTTGCAAGGGTGTCGTGACCCCTGGAGGGCATAGCCCAGATAGAGCCTTTTTTGCCAGTAAGCAGGTGTGATATTGCAGCTGTTCATCAAAGGTGAGTATGTTAGAGGCAGAGTAGAGTAGGCATGTATGAGTTCTGCTGTGTGCACCGGTCAGGAGCCTACAGGTTTTGTTGATAGAGGTCTGGACTTTAGAGAGGGCAGTAGGGTCGGCAGCTGCATAGGTAGGGAGTCCATAGTCTGCCAAGGACAAAATGGATGAGGTGATGGCAAGTTTTAGGGTGAACTCAGGAAGGCAGTCTTTGTGGCGATACAGGAGACCAATCCGGGAGTTCATGGCCGATGACAGAGTGTTAAGATGGGTGTGGAAGGTAAATGCCGAGTCGAATGTGATGCCCAGATACTTGTAGGTTGATACCTGTTCAAGGGGGTGGAGCGTTCTGGGGGTGATGTGAATGGGAGCATCACTGGAGTTATTTTGGCGGTGTGCAAAAAGCATTGATTTCATTTTTTTCAGGTTTAGGACTAGACGGTGGTTGAGGAACCATTTTTCTGCTTGGCTGAAGGTGAGTTGCAGGGTGCTTTGGAGCGAGAGTGGGTCAGTGTGTGAGGCGATGAGGACAGTGTCATCAACGTATAGAAGCATTTTGCCTGTGCAGGAGCTAGGGAGGGTGTTTAGGAAGAGGCTGAAAAGGGTAGGTCCAAGGATGGAGCCTTGGGGGACCCCATAGTGTACTGGTAGGTTTGTTGACAGGGTCCCATTCAATTTGACCCTTTGGGATCTATTCTGGAGGCAGCTGGAGAACCAATTCAGGGGGCCTGGTGAGAATCCCAGTTGGCTAAGGAAGTCTAGCATTAGTGGGTGACACACAGTATCAAAGGCCTTAGATAGGTCGATGAATACTGCACCAGCAATTTTCCCAGCATCAAGTGCAGTGTGTATTTGGTGGGAGAACTCCAAAAGGACTGTGGAGGTGCTGTGACCCGGGCGGAAACCATGTTGCTCTGGGCATAGTATGTTGTATTTAGATAGGTAGTCCATGAGTTGCATGGATACTATCTTCTCCAGAGCTTTTGGGGGGGGGGAGGATGGAGATGGGTCTGTAGTTGTTTGGTAATGTTCGGTCTCCAGTCTTATGGATCGGGGTGATTTCAGCCTGTTTCCATACACCTGGGAATTGGCCAAGGCATAGGGGGATCAGTTGAGGAGATCCATGAGGGGGGCTAACATGACGTCCAGTGTTAGGCGGAGTATCCTGGAGTCAAGGGGGTCACCGCTCGGGTTGTGGGAGGAGAGGGCTTTTAAGAGGAAAGGTTTGGTGTCGCGGGGTGAGATGGTCCTGAAGTGGAAAAGGGGCCGAGAGATAGTAGGGTGGTTGGATGGGAGGATGGGGTCAAAGAAATGGGCAGGAAGAACCGCACTTAGGTCAGTGAAAGTTGTGTTTAGGCAGTCTGCAATGCATGTTTGGTCCATACTAACAGTGCCATTGATAACGATCTGGGGCGGGTATTCCATTAAGTTCTTTTATGTTATCGCAAAAGGCTCGGGCAGAGCCCCAGGATGAGGTCAGGGCTGTTTGGTAATAGCTGGCTTTTGCTTGTTTAATGGCCCAGGTGCACTGGTTATGGGCTGTTTTATAGGCTTACCTATCCTCTGTCCTGCCGGACTCAACCGCAATGTGCCATAAGTTGTCCCTATGTTTTAGTTGCTGGATTAATGCGGGGGAAATCCAGGCAGCACTCTGCCTCCTTGGATGAGATTTGGTGATGGGGGCAAATATGTCACAGGCCTTGCTGAAGGCACTGGTGAGGTAGGCTAAGGCAGTATCTATGTCTATTGCGAGGGTGATTAGGGACCAGTCGAGCTGGGCAAGGTGCCGCTTAAGATTGTCAAGGCCCCTAGGGCAGAAACGGCGACGAGGGGTGGTATTGTACTCAGGAGTGAGTGTAGGGGAGGACCAAAAAAATAGAATAGGTGAGTGGTCACTGAGGGAGTCTGCTAGGATGTTGACAGACTTTATTTTGTGTGGTCGGTTAGAGAGTACTACATCTAAGAGGGAGCTGGTCCCCCTAGCTTGGTTGAGTCTAGTGGGCTGGGTGACCAATTGTGATAGGTCAAGGGCCGCAAAGTCGTCCTTAATGTTTCCTGAGGTGGGGCTGAGCCAGTTGGTGTTAAGGACTCCTAGAATAAGCTGTTCAGCCTTGTGTGGCCGGGTGGAGAGATAGTCTGTGAGGGAGTGGATAGCTAGGGTTTGCGCTTGTGGGGGTATGTAAGTGGTTATCACGTAAAGCGGGCCACAACCGGGGTGTGGAGTAATTTTCAGGGTGATGTCTTGTGCCCTGTGGCCAAGCTCAGGGGTTGGTAATGCATGTCCTAGAATGGACTCACGCACGTAGATGGCACAACCACCTCCACGCTTACCCACCCGATCTGCTCTGAACAGAGTGGAACCAGGGAGGGAGACAGCTGAGTCTGGGGTAGATTGGGAGAGCCAGGTTTCTACTATCGTAAGAATGTCGGGTGTGTGCTATGCTACCCAGCATTGGAGTGCTGCGGTTTTCTTAGGGAGACTGCATATATTCATAAATGCAATGCGGAGACCATTACTAGGGTGGGGTGGTGGTATTGTAGCGATGCCCGGCCCAGGGTTAGGGTGGACATTCCCGGAGAGCATGAGGAGTAGGGTAATAAGACGTAGGGAAAGCCTGTGGTTGTTGTGGAAAAGACGCTTGCGGAGATGCCATGATCTCAGGGGAGTAGTGCAGGGGATGGGGAGTGAGATGAGGGCAGGTATAGCTAGCAAAGAGAGGGACCACCGATTACAGTGTTCAGGGACGGGGGGGGCGTATGGTGGGTGAGGGGGGCAATGGGGTGGTCCAGCGTGCGAGGTAGGTTAGTGGGGAGTGACAATAAGGTCGTTAGGCTGTGAAAAAAGGGGCGATCTGTCTGAAGGGGCTGGGATTCAGGCAGGGGTACATTTGTAGGAGAGCTGTAGGGATCCACAGCAGTAGGTGGGTATAGTATCAAGAGGAGTGATGCAATTGTTGGATGCTTGTTTTATTTAACCATTTTGTTTGCTTCCATTGTAGTGTAATTCCTAGTTTGTAATTGATAGTGCATGAGGGATGGTCAGATCACAGTCAACACACTCGGCTATCAAAGTTGTGGTGAGCTTTCAATGGTGGGCAATTGGAGAGCGAAGCACTGGTTTAAAAGTAAACAAAAATTTTTCAAATGACTTGCTGTCAGAGAGTGAATTTCTTGTGTGGCTGGAGTTTCAGGGGAAAATGTGGTCAGGCCGCCTGGCAGGTGGGGGTTGGATAACAGACGCATAGAGATTTCATCTCTGGGCCTCTTGATACTGCAGCGACAAAGGCCTGCAAATAAAAAATGACACACAGCATTTGAAAACTGGTTAGTTGTTGATGTAAATTGATTTTTATGTGTGAAATGTGTGTAAGTGTGGGTGAGTATTTATTAGGATGATTGTAAATGTTAGTTTATGGGTTAGGGCATGTAATGGGTCTTAATTTTTATCCCCCTTACTAACATGGCTGCAAGAATGTTTTTTTTTTTCAAAAGTTCCTGGGGTTTCATGGATGTGGGAGATGTTCTGCATTCTGATTGCCTGAAAAGTACCGCCTGCAGGGTTGTTGCCCACTCACAGGGTTGTAGCTCATTATGCACTGCTGCAGGTGGCCCTTGACCAACCAGAATGCAGGATTTCCTTTGCTAATTTATAAGCTACTATATGAAATGGGCAAGAAATCCCTGCATCCTGATGGGCCAAGACCTGTTTGTAGCCAGTTCTTTAAGACAGCACTACCAATGGCTAAAAACAAGTTCTTGCCAAGCAGGTCACAGTGCCACCACATATCAAAATTCCAGTTTCCATATTGGGACTAACATACATATTTTATACCACAGTAACAAAAATAGTGTGTTTAAAAAAATTACACATATCATTGTAAAGGCAACTGATGCACTATTTCCCTCATTCCTGTAGTTTATTCTGCTCGCCATAAAAATCTATTGCTATGTATTTTTTTCATGCAGTTGAGCAGCAGCTCTGTGTCCCCACCCCCTTCCCTCTCCTCCTCCTGCTATGCCACACAATAAATATATAAAACTGCCTTTCTATGGCATTCTCCTTCTAGTCACCCTGTCAACCCATCACTAAGTTTAAGTTTATTTGGGCAACCACAACATTAAAAACATTATAGCCTTTATAAAACACTAAAAAAATAATACAATAGTGCAAAAGCTTTTAAAAAAGTGGGCAATACAGCATAACGATACTAATTTCTCCTACACAGAAAAAAGAAAAAAAAGAGAGAGGCATAAGTGAGGTTAAGTGCAATGCATTAACCAAGGACCCATAAGTACAATCAGTGGAAAAATCGTCGATGAGGACCACACTGGACAGCTCTCTGTCTTTCCCTTCCCTCCCTGCCCGCCGGCCTACCTGCTCACAACCTGATTTGTTCTTGTATCGATCTGGTTAGCTCACAGCAGCTCTCTTGTGAAATACAATCAGCTCCTCAACACATGTGGAGAAAGCCTGGGAGACAGGTACATGAAAAGAAATGTTAAAGACTTTACTACTACTGCTACACCTGCTGCCTTCTGAAATGGAAGTCATGAGCGGTGTAGTGTAGTAGTAGTAGAACTGAGCCAGCAGCTTGCTTCCATCTGCAAGAGCTGATGTAAAGAAAGTACCAGCATTCTCACCATATGGTCGTTAATAATCTCCACATCAGTAAGGTTAAAATGGCAGTATTTGTTAGAGTGAAGAAAGGGTTGTAACAGAGGGTGGTGTGTGTGTTAAAAATGGAAAAAAAAAGTTTCTGTACTGCAAATGATAGCACAACACAAAGTGCATCTCATGGTTAAACACTTTATTGTTTTGTCCACCCCTCCCGAGTTTGGGAATAACTTTTTCATGTGAAATAATATGTAGCCCCCCCCCAGTGTTTAGGGGTATGGTGGTGGAATATCTGTGGGAACGGTGGCAACCACATCAGAAACTGTACAGATGACTTACTTTAGTTCTTTGGAATAGGAGCGCAAGCTTCTCCACAGGGTGCTGGCTAGGAGGCAAAGTTGATTAGTGACAAACACTAGAGTACAACAGGCAGAGATAAATCACTAATGCAACTAACGAACAAATCAAGATCCTTTAATAACAAAATTGATGCTCCATAGTGTTCAAGGGATTTGGTGGTACAGAACCCCAATTGTTAAAACAATATGGCAAAGGGACCTGGAGGCCATATTCGCAATGTCCATTCTCATTGGCTGCAGCTCTCAATTCCCAGACAGAGATGCAGCGAATTTAAAATCTGCCGGTGAAGTGGACGTGAAATGGCCACTTCGTGTTATCATAACGCTACGTGAAATGGCCATTGGAAAGTGCTCACTTCGCCTTCTCATTATGACTTTGCATTGTCATTCCACCTTAACGCGAAGTAAGGTCAAGTGACAGCAATATAGGCAGCCCCCCACATATCACATGGCTTACAGTACTGTAAGTCACATGCTTTAGCCAGGCAGGAAGGAAGTGAGTCATACAAGCAGATAGTTTTACTTTCTCCTTTGCAATGGTAGAAGGAGGGAGCATTTTGGTGGAGAGGAGAGTTTGGAGTGTTATATTTGCTCATATCTTGTGTGAATTGCCTAAAAACAAACACCTTTTTTAAAAGCTAAATCTTTAGTGTTTTTGTAGTGTTTTTTCAGTTCTTTTTTGTAACTGATTTGTTTGTTTTATAAGTTTTATTTTGTGTGTGTGTGCGTGACTGTGTGTATGTGTGTGTGTGTGTCACTGTGAGTGTGTGTGAAGCAGTCTTTCTTTGCGTGAGGCATCTGAAAGGGAAGTAGTGGGTTGTGCATGATGGACCAGGGAGAGTCTGTGGCTCGTGGTTGTGGGCAGAGGGGAGTGCGCACGCGTGGGGGAGGGCAGGTGTTGTTGGACCACTCCCGACTGTTTGGTCTTGCCTCTCACCCTCCAGAAGCAGCAGCACTACCAGTGCCACCGGTGACACATCCACCAACTCCGCCGCCACCACCACCACCAGTAGCAACTGCAGGGGATCCAACAGCACCACCTCCATCACCTCCACAGCAGTAGGTAGAGCTCCAGGTGCATGATAGTGCTGCCGGCACTACATCTGCCCCTCCTGTGCCTGGTCCGCCCTGCAGCTCCCCAGTCTGGCAGTTTTTTAACTGTTGGGGGGGACTGCACTGTTGTGGTGTGTCGGTTATGTGGCATGCAGGTGCGCCATAGCCCCAGGGGGACACATCTGGGGACTGGTGGCCAGCACACACATATGATAAACCACCACAAGGAGGAGTGGCAGGCTGCCATTGAACAGGCCAGGTCTCTACCTGCTGGCCCTTCTGTGGCAGTGGCAGAGGGTGCTGGGGGTGTTGTGCCTCGCTGCTGCAGCAGAAGGGCCACAGCAGCAGCAGCTGCTCCACCAGTACTGCCACCACTGCCACCAGCACCACCCTCTCACCACCACCACTACCTGGCTTTCCCCCCCACACCAGTGGACCCCACCACAGTGCCTGCAATGCAGACAGACATTGCACTGTTGTGGGCTGCGCTGGAGGAAGCAATGAAAGGATGTGTGCTGTGCAGCAGCAGGTGGAGCAGATTGAGCAACACCAGCTGTGGATAGTGTCAATGCTCCATCTGCTGTTGCAGCACGATGGGATCCCCCATTAACTTATTTTTTCTGGACACCTCCCCACCCCCCACCCCCCACTGCTGTAGTGTTTTGTGATTTTTTTTTTTTATGTTTAATAACAGACAGTCATACATGATCCTTATTGCCCTGTTGTTATAATCCATTGCCTCAGTAATGTTTACTTTCTGTTGTGGAGTGGTTGTGGAAAAGCTGGTGTAAGCAGTGCAAGTATGATGTGCTAAATTGCATGTGTGCAGTCAGTGTTGTTTTCTGTGTGTGTGTGTGTGTGTGTGTGACATCAGACATTGTGCAGCTTTTTGCAAACATATATTGCTGATTTGATGTAGTGTTTATGGTATAAAGAATAGTAAGCAGAATAATGTATATTTTATTGTCACCATCATCATCAGCAGACTAAGTGATACGATACTTTTTCAGAGGTGTCTGGCCAGAGTGCACCTTAGTCACATACTGCACACATGACTTTTAGGAGAGCATGTGTTTTTTTGTGCTAAGATCTCTGCTAAGTTATGTGTGCACTGTGAGTGACTGAGGTGCACAGTGACCCGATACCTCTGAAAAAATATCATATCACTTACTCCGCTGGTGCTGATGGTACAAATAAAATATACGTCATATATTCTTTCTTATCTTTATTCTTGAGATACTGCAACAAGTCACACCATATATATGTTTGCACGAAGCTGGACAATGTATGCACAGACAAGAAAGAACACTGACGGCACACATGCAGTTTAGCACAACATACTTTCACTGCTCAGTCATGCTTTTTGCGAAACACTTCAAATCATGAGTCCCGACACAAAGTAAACATTAATGAGGCTTCATAAATATTTTGTTTTTGAAATAGACATTAAAGAGGTTCACCAAGTTACAGTATTGCACCCGATATATGGGCGCCTTACTTCCGGGGAATCTTTCTTGCTCCACGTGTCCTTACATAGTGCAATACTTTTCTGTCAAAAATGCCTATAATTTCATGAAAGCGGGTCATGGAGGACTTCTCGTTCTGAAGAGCTGCCCAAGTTCTGCTCCCCCATGCTCAGCAACATTATGACGTGATGCCAATGAGAGTGTGGGGGCGTGCTCCATTATACTGAATGGCAGGCAACTTTCTAAATGTTTCTTTATGTTATGATGGTTAGTTTGTAGTGAAACGTGGGCACGTTTTGACTAACAAGAGCCTTGTTAGTGGAAATGTGCCCATGTTACACCACAAACTGACCATTCTAACATAAAGAAACATTCAGAAAGCTGCCGGCCATTCAGTATAATGGAGTGCGCCCCCACGCTCTCCCTGGCATCATGTTATAATGTTGCTGAGCATGGGGGGCAGAACTTGGGCAGCTCTTCAGAACGGGAAGTCCTCCATGACCCGCTTTAAAGAAATTATGGGCATTTATGCCTGAAAAGCATTGCACTATGTAAGGACATGTGGAGCAAGAAAGATTCCCCTTGAGGTAAGGCACCCATGTATTGGGTGCAATACCATAATAACTATGTAACTTGGTGAATCTCTTTAAAGCAGCAGTGCAACATACTGCGAGTGACTGAGGAAGGTGAGGGAGACCCTTCTGCAGTGGGTCCCCCCTCCTTCACCTAGACTGCCAACTTCTGCATCGGGTCCCGGGGTCTGAGGCGCTAGTTGGCTGCCACGGTCAGGCGGACCTCCCCTGGCAGACTTCACATACCAAAGTGTGCACTGTGTGGACTTAATGTTTATTTGGTGGACTTATTTTTATTTTGCTGTGGTATCTGCACTGGAAGCTGCTGTCCCATGGTGGCTGAGGGGGTAATTTTCTTGATTTAAGAGGAATCATGAGGAGCTGAGACAAAGGAGCTTTGGGCGCCAAATTCAAAAGTCTGCTCCTGCGCTCGATTGGCTACTCAGTCTGCCGTGACGTCTGCCCAGCTGTGTCTTGGAATGATTCCTGAGCCCCTCAGCTCATTCCAGCATACTGCGAGTGACCGAGGGAGATGAGGGAGACCCTTCTGCAGTGGGTCCCCCCTTCTTCATCTGGACTACCAATATCCGCATTGGGACCCGGGGTCTGAGGTGCCGGCTGGCTGCTGTGGTCGGGTGGACCTCCCCTGGTGGACTTCACACATGAAAGTGTGCACTGTATGGACTTAATGTTTATTTGGTGTACTTATTTTTATTTTGCTGTGGTATCTGCACTGGAAGCTGCTGTCCCGCGGTGGCTGAGGGGGTAATTTGTCCCGCCCATCTGCCCTGTTCCCTTTTCACCTTAAATGCTCTCTAGCCCCTCCCTCTAGCCTGGGGGAGCCTATTGCTTCTCTCCCTTGAGTGGTCTAGCATTAGGCTTACTGGTACACTGAACATACCTGTTAGATGTGCATGTAAAGCTTCACCTTGTTTTTGTTAGAGCTTGTATTAACTAAGTACTATCTATGTATATGCTGCAACCCTAAGCCAGGAACAGCATCCTCTTGTATTATAAAAACAGGGCTAGTTAATCCACCTGTGCACATGTGTAGCACCCTTTCTGCCAATATATATTAGAGCGAGGCTAACGATCAGAGCTTTCTGTACCAGTGTGATGCTACCTGTTTCCTGCCTAACTCTATCCTGAGTCGCTTGGCCCTGTTCAGCAGCTCAGGGGAAGACTGAGCTAGGGCACGTTACCTAAGCTTCCCATGTCTTCTGCAAGGGCACTGCCTCAGAACTAAGTAAAACTTGGAGGGCCCCCCCTCCCTGTGGCCATACAGGATGCCGCCTCTGACTGGCTGCTCTGGGCTTCATGGGCTAGCCATGAACCCAGCCCAAAACCATGGTTCTCAGGTTCCCAGGCCTTCTCTGAAGTCCCTCTTGCCTGGCTATCTGCCAAAGGCATGAAACTGGTGCACCCGAATGTATGCAGCTTGTTACCAAACCTAGAAGAGCTAACAGCTTGGGTGGCACATTATAACTCTGATATTTTGGGGGTCTCGGAAACCTGGCTGAAGCCCCACATCCCTGACTTTGCTTGTGCCCTCCTGGATTACAACCTTGCTAGGCAAGACAGAGAAGGGGTCCAGCCCACCGGCGCAGCAGTTGGATTTCCGCTTGTGACGCCGGTGACCCGGGTTTGGGAACTGACCCGGGTCGTTGGAGGGCCGGCCGGGGGGGAGAAGGATTGAGCATCCTCTAGACTGTTCTCCTTCTCCAGGGGGGAGGGTGGTGCACGTTCACTGTAGAAGTGACACCTGGCAGAGGCTGGGTTCCTTGCATTGCACCGACACCAGTTACTCTCTGGGGCGGGGTGGACGCCGGCCATCATTGCACGTCCCCACCTCTGCTTAAGGGGGAAAATTCCTGCTCCTGCCGTCTCCTTGAAGCCCTGCCCCAGGCTTCAATTAGCCTCCTAGCCGGGGTCTCCCAACCAGTCATAGTTTCATGGCACTGGTAAGCCTGATGGTGCTGTGACCCCACCCTCTGGGGGGCAAGCCGGGGTGACTGGGAGAGCTCTGGCAATCTAAGAGGTGGAAGCTTTTAGGGGTGCCGTGACCAGGACAGATGACACGATGGTCCGGAGCAGCCAAAAAGCATAGTAAATAAAAAAAAAAAAGACAGAGAAGGGAACAAGAGAGGGGGTGGGGTACTCCTATACTACAAGGTACACTTAACCATATCTGCCATAGGACACACCCCTCACCCATCCCATACCTGTGAGTTCTTGCATGCCCTCCTCCTGCTAGGCAACACCAAAAAGTTCCACCTGGTCTGTGTCTGCAATCCACCTAAGGGTGGTGTGCTAGGGCTCTCCTCCCTCCTTGACAGTCTCAGTCCTATGGTTGGCTCGAATGAGCTCTTAGTCCTAGCAGACTTCAACCTTAAATGGGTGGGCCACAATGTCCAGCTATATGAGTGCCTACTGGTGGGTCTGGCACTCAGTCAGTTCATTACTGAACCCACAAGGCTCTCTCCATGTGGAAACAAAGGCTCCCTCATCGATTGGGTGCTGAGCAACTGACCAGATAGAGTTGTCTCTTGCGGTACTCTCCCTGATGAAATCTCAGATCACTCTCCCACCTACTGTATATGGGGCATCTCCTCTCCCAAGATTCCCTACAAAGTGATCCAGATGAGGGACTACTCCAAACTTAATGTTGGAGACTACCTCTCAGATCTGTGGCAAACAGACTGGTCCCAGGTCACTGCAGCAAATGACCCCACTGGGGCCCTTGAAAACTTTCTCTCTGTCTTCACTCCACTGGAAAACAAGCATGCTCCCCTCACAAAAAGGAAGTTGAGGGGCACTGTCACTAAGTGGCTTTACAGCAGCCTCTTCTCCCTCATGAAACAAAGAGACAAGTGCTGGGCTAGATACAAGGCCTCCCTCTCCAGCACAGACCTCCTCGAGTACAGACACCTGAAGAACTCCTGCAAAAGAGCCATCTGCTCTGCAAAGAGTGAGTTCTGTCAATCTTCCCTACTCTCCTCAGCCAAAAACTCAAGGAGTTTCTGGCAGAACATTAAAAACACGGTGGGAAGCTCTGCCAGAGCACAGGTCACTGACATGCACATTGGCAGGATTAACTGCAACAATCCCCTCACAATTGCCAATGCCTTTAACTCCCTGTTCACTGACCTGCCATCTCTCCCCTATCAGCCCTATGACTGCAAGGACCAGGACCTTCCCCCCAGATGGGGGAACCTTCTGACCTCCCTCCTACCTCAGAGTCGTCTCTGTCATGGAGACCCAGAGGCTTCTCGCGGGGCTCTCCCCTCACTCTGGGACTGGGCATGATTGCCTTGAGCCCAAACTACTCAGCCTAGGAGCCTCCTTCCTTGCCCGGCTTATCACCCACATCTTTAATAGTTTGCTAATGATGGGTACCATCCCAGACATCTGGAAAGTGACCAAAGTCATCTCTGTTCACAAACAAGGTGACTCCAAGGATCTCAAGAACTACCGCCCTATAGCGATATTGTCTGCGATCAGCAAGCTTCTTGAAAAGATGGTAGCCTCTCAGCTCTCTCACTACCTGCAGACCCATGATCTACCCTCTCCAGCACAACACAGCTTCAGAAAAGGGCACAGTACCTCCTCCACCCTAGCTGTTGTCACCTTGGAGATCGGGTCTGCAGCTGACCAAGGCAAGCTGACTGGAGACATCTTTGTGGACCTCTCAAAAGCCTTTGACCGGGTTGACCACTTACTCCTGTGCTCCTCTCTCTGGTCCCTTGGCCTCTCCTCACCCACCCTTGCTTGGATCAAGAACTACCTCTCGGATAGACAGCAGTACACCAAGTTCAACAAGGCCCTGTCTGAGTCCATTATGGTTACCTGTGGGGTCCCCCAGGGCTCTGTCCTTGGGCCTCTCCTGTTTTCCATATTCATAAATGAACTGCCCTCAGCCCAGCTCATGGGTGAGCTACTCTGTACGCAGATGACCTAGTCATCCTGACCAGCTCCCAGGACATCTCTATCATCAACGCCAAGCTCAACACTGATTTTGAACAAATTCAAACCTGGCTAAGGGACCACAAGCTCACAATCAACCTGCAGAAGACTCAGACCATGCTCTTTGGCAGCCAAAACAAAAGTTGTTCCTGCCCCTCTAAAGATCTCATGTGCCGATGGGTCCCTCCTTCATGTTGCAGATACTGTCAAGTACCTGGGGGTGACACTTGACCCTCAACTGGATCTCATTCAGCACATTCACAACATTTGCAGGGCCTCAAACCGTAAGTTGGGCCATGCATACAGAGCTAAAAGCTGCCTCACCCTGGCTGTCCGACTTGCCCTAGCTGGGGGGGGGGGGGCTTCTACCCACACTCTGCTATGGACTTGACACCTTCATCCTCACCACAAAAACCAGTCTCTCTAAATGGGACTTGGCGTACAACACTGTTTGTCGCTTTGCACTCTCAGCTCCCCACCTCACCCATTGCTGTGAGCTCTACTCCCAGCTTAAGCGACTCCCACCAGAAAAGCACCTCTCCTTTGTGTTAGGCAATTTCATTGACAATGTGGTCAGAAATCCCACCCCATCTGCCCTCACTGCATCACTCTTACCCACTACCCCCTCCTACCATCTGAGATCCAGTGACTCTCATGTCCTCCAGGTTCCAAAAACCCAAACCCAGATGGGCGACCGAGCCTTCGCTGCATATGTGCCCAGGGTATGGAACTCCCTACTAGCAGGCACTTGCTCCTCCTCCTCCCACCCCTGCTTTAAAGCCTCCCTCTGGGGTTTTCTCAAATCAGCCTCCTCCTGCCACTGCACTTAATGAACCCTCTCGACCATTCCATTCGATCTGGCTGAGACGATACCTTTCTCCTTTGCCTAGGTGGCGGGTTCCTGCACCTTATCCGCATATGAAGCATTCTGCTACCAGCTGAAATGTCTGTGATGGGTCCTCTCTGGCCCGACTGCACACTAATCTTGTCAATGGTATTGTTCATCCTAAGAGCCATTGCACCGTCTACAGTCTCTCCAGTGACTAGACTTTTCAACCTGTCTCTTCTTACAGGACATGTCCCTTCCCTCTGGAAGATTGCTCGAGTTGTACCAGTCTACAAAAAGGGGGACACCACTAACCGGGATAACTACCTCCCTATTGCCATCCTCTCCACCCTCTCTAAAATACTGGAGAAAATTGTTGCTACCCAGGTCTTGGATTACCTGTACTCCTTCAAACTCCTCACCCCTGACCAACATGGTTTCCGACATGGACACAGTACATCCACTGCTCTCATACAATTTACAAATGATGTCAGACTCGCTATGGACAAAGGCTCTCTTGCTGGGGCTACTTTTGTTGATCTTACAAAAGCGTTTCATTTAGTTGACCACCTGCTGCTCCTATCAAAGTTGTCATCCCTGGGCTTCTCACCCTCTGTCACCACCTGGTTCCAAAATTATCTTTCAAAGCGGCAACAATTTGTCCAGATCGGAGATGCTAAGTCCCCTCTTGCTCCTACTTGGATTGGAGTGCACCAGGGTTCGATTCTTTGTCCTCTCCTGTTAACAGTCTTCATAAACGACATCCCACCACTCACTGGTGCTTGCTCAGGTCTGCTATATGTAGACAACCTTGTTCTTTACTCATCCTCCTCAAACCTTTCAGATATCAACCTGAATCTCAATAGTAACTTCAATACCTTTCAGAGCTGGCTATTGCAAAACAAGCTTGTCTTAAATAAAACTAAAATGGTGACTATACTCTTCGGTTCAGGTTCAAAAATTTGGTCCTGCACCCAACCATTAAGTACCAGAGTGCTAGATAGCTCTCCCCTTAACACAGTTACCTCTTTTAAATTCCTTGGAGTAACCCTTGATCCCGCCTTGGATTTTGACCTGCATCTAGCCTCAGTCATTAAATCTGTCAATATTCAACTTGGATTGCATACAAGGTGAGACATAGGCTAACATCCACCACGAGGATGGTCATTGCACAGGGGATCCTGAGACCCAAATTGGCGTATGAGTTAATAGCTTTTCTGGCAACTACTGGATGGCTTCTCCGAAAGTGGGATGTCTACTACAACAGCATTTGCCGTTTTGCTTTGTCTTTGCCCAAACTTCTCACCGATGCACACTATACTCCAGTCTGGGATGGTTTACCCCCTCAGCCTTCCAACAGGTTACTTCCTACTGTTTTATAAAGAATATAATCTCCTCCCAGATACCTGACAAACTGGCTGTACTGCTCAAACCTGTGACCTCTGCCTACCCACTGAGATCAGCTGACAAATCCCTTCTTGTCCAACCAAGATGTAAAACCAAAATGGGGGAGAATGCTTTCTTTAGCTAGGCCCCTAAACTATGGAACTCCCTTCCACTGAGTCTAAGAATCTCCCCTTTCTCCACATAGCTTCAAACAGGAGCTTCGTATTGCTCTTCTAAGTTCTGAACCCTGCTCCTGTCCTCCATCCACCCACTCCTGTACTGGTTCCTCCTAGTTGCCTACTGGCTCCAACCTCTTCTACTCTCAAACCTTCTTGGAAATCTTGTTATTTCCTCTCTTCTAGCACTTACTCACTAGGTGTATGACTTATGAATGTTAGTTATTTGCACTTATATTTCTGTTTTGTTACTACATATAGATTCCTGCAAATGTACTGTCATTGCTAAAAAATTTGTATAAGTGTACTATGTCTGACTTCTACTTCTACTTGTTCCCATGATGTTTTCTTGTATCTACTATTGTTTACGTACCCTTTGTTGTAATCTCCCAGGTCGTACCTGAAAATAGGCAGCTATGCTATCTAGTGTACTTACCCGGTTAACAAAAACTAACTAAATAAATAAATAAATGATACTGTTCTATCTACTGTTATACCTTTAAGGACGATGTTGCCCTAGTATGTTGTCTACTGCCTTTATCATGCTGTTGTAGTCCTCCTCGCTTGCAATGTATATCCCTTTGATGTTCTTGTATTGACCTTGCCTTGTCTGCTGCTCTTGTTTATATCTTGTACTTGTTCTTTGCCTGATGTTGTTGAATGTACCTTTGTAATCTCCCAGGTCGCACCTGAAAATAGGCACTTGGTGTCTAGTGTGCTTACCTGGTAAACAAAAGCAAATAAATAAATAAATCTGTTGAAAATTTTGCCCTATACTTTTTTATGCTATTTTACATTGCCACTTTACTTACATCCTGACTTGTATGATACTATTGTTTCCAGTATTTGAGTCTGCTTTACTACTGTACTTTTTTTCATGTCTGAAATAATAAAAGGAGCACTCCCTTTAATATGGTGCGGACCAGATCTTTGTCAGTATTTTCCACTGCTTTTCTCCATCAGTTGCTATATATCACTTCTGTTGTAAAATTAACAGTTATGCAGCAGGCAGTGTTTTATGACCTCACAGAACAATATTTATTGAAAAACAGCTGCAAATAGTGATAAAAACCTGGTCAGAGCCATATTAAAAGGCGTGCTCCTTTTATTTTTTCAGACATGAGAGAAAGCAGTAAAGCAGACACAAATTGTGAAAAGAAGGGTATCATACAAGTCAGGAGGTAACTAGTGGCTGGCAATGTAAAATAGCATAAAAAAGTATAGGCTAAAATTGTCACCACATTGTTGCAATGCTGCTTTAATTTATAATTTAAGTATGACATTATGTGCTCACAATCACAACACACAAAATGCATCTGTCTTGTGTCCAGAAAATTGACAAGTGCTAACGAAGTGAAATGGGAGTGTTATACCACATACAAATTCCCCCAGAATTTATTGAGCAGTCACTTGTGAGTGCAGCGGTCACACAGAGTCCCCAGATTTTTTCTGCATCCCCAAAATGAATCTGTCTTGTGTCCAGAAAATTGACAAGTGCTAACAAAGTGAAATAGAATTATTACACCACATGCAAAGTCCCATCAGAAATGATGTCCGTGAGGAACTGTTGCTGGTCCACAGTGTGCTACGATCCCCACAAATGCGATGCGATCACCTCAACCAGATGGAAAGGTGCCCTTTGTCTGTACACTAATAGCTGCCTTGATGAGTTTATATATATATATATATATATTTATATTTGTATTTTGCATGTGAGGGGTTACTAACATACTAACATACTAAAATGCCAGCAGAATAGGCCTAACGGTCTTTCGCGTCTGCTCGTTTGGTCAGCCCCCACCCTGGGAGCTGACCTTGCTGCCCCCCTCGCCTTCTCTGGCTTCTCTCTTCCCAGTTTCGGATATTCTCACTGCATTGGATTTTGCTTCCAGAACCCTTCCCCTGTACCTGTCCCACCCCTTCTTGACCCCTCCACTGTCTCTGCCTCCACCAGCCCCCTGGGCAGCGCATTCCATGGCTCCACCACCCCCTCAGTGAAGTAGCACCTCCTCCTTTCTCCCCTGAATCTTCCCCCCTCCAGCTTCCACCCATGCCCTCTAGTTGCCCTCCTCCTTCCTTTGAAGCACCCTGCTGCTCCTCCCCTATTTACCCCCTTCATGTACCTGAAGACCTCTATCATGTCCCCACAGTCCTTTCTCTCTTCCAATGTGTACATATTTAGCTCTTCAAGCCTCTCCCCATAGGTCCTGTCCCCCAGGCCCCAAATCATTTTGGTTGCCCTCCTCTGGACCCTCTCCAGGAGTTTAATGTCCTTCTTTAAGTGTGGCACGCAGTACTGGAGGTGCGGCCTCACCAAGCAGTTATACAGATGGAGTATCACTTCCCTCCCTCTGAAGGTGATCCCCCTAGCGATGCATCCCAGCATCCTGTTGGCCTTGGCTGCTGCCCTCCTATAAGTCTCCGAGTTGTTCATCTTGACATCCACCACCATCCCCAGGTCCCTCTCAGCTATCAAGACTTGTAGCATTCCCCCCCAGGGTGTACACTTGGCCCGGGTTTCTGGCCCCCAGGTGCAGAACCTTGCATTTGCCTGCATTGAACCTCAGCTTCCACTTTCTAGACCATCTTCCCAGAGCCTCCAGGTCCCCCTGTAGGGCCACCCTCCCCATCTCCCCATCCACCACCGCCCCCAGTTTTGAGTCATCCGCAAAGAGTCTCATCTCACTCCTGATACCTGTCTTTATGTCAGAGATGTAGGTGTTGAACAGGAAGGGCCCAAGGACTGATCCCTGTGGGACCCCACTAATGACCTTCCTTGGGGATGAGACTATCCTGCCAACTATGACTCTCTGGGTCCGGTCCTGGAGCCAATTGCCTATCCATCTGATCATCTGGTTCCCGACCCCCATTTCTCCCAGCTTATCCAACAGGTCCTCGTGAGGAACAGAGTCAAATGCCGTGCTGAAGTCAAGAAGGAGAATGTCCACTGGTCTACCCAGGTCCAAGGCACTCATCACCCAGTCATAGAACTCCACAAGGTTTGTCTGACACGATTTCCCCGGGATGAATCCATGCTGTCTAATATCCAGGCACCCTGACTTTTCCAGGTCCCCCCCAGCCTCTCCTTGATAATGCCTTCCATCACCTTGCCCACCACCGATGTTAGGCTGACAGGCCTGTAGTTCCCAGCCACCTCCCTTGATCTCCCCTTGTGGATAGGCACTATATGCACCACCTTCTAGTCCTGGGGCACCCACCCTGTCCTCAGAGAGAGGGTGAAAATCTCCACCAGGGGTTTCGCCAAGACATCTTCAAGTTCCTTCAGCACTCTGGGATGTAATTTATCTGGCCCCGGTGCTTTCTCCGTCTTAAGGGACCACGAGGGCTTCCCTCACTCTCTCTGCTGTGATTTCCACCTCCGCTACCTCTTCTCCCTGCTTAGCCTTCCCCCCTCCTGCCAGTGATGCCTCCCCCCTTCCCAGATCCGCCGATCGGTAAGGGTCCCCCCTCATCAGTATCACTGTCTCCTCCCATGTATGATGCAGCACCCCCATTTTCCTTGGTGAAAACTGAGGTGAAGTACTCATTTAGTACCTCAGCCTGCTCCCCCAGGTCTTTGACATATATAGACATGTACTCATTGTATTGTTTTGCATCACAGGTCACAGATACTGTTGGTGTGCACATTCCAGTGCTTGATGAAAATTTTTTGTGTTGAAATTGGAAATGGAAAACTCTCAAGCCAATGAAGGTAAGTATTTTTTTTTTTTGGGGGGGGAAGCATATTTGCAGGTAGGTCTCATTAATGGTTTCTTATCTGGTTACTTCTTCACAGATTTCATCTGCATCCTTCTCAGGTCTGGTTGGTAGTGATGGTCATGGTCATCGATTGAAACTTTTGTGTGTTGCATGTCTGCCCCAGCCTGGGCGAGGGGGCCTGATGTTGAAGAACTTCTTTGGATAAGGCAACTGTGCCACAACAAAGCATCTGGAAGTTTCCTAAAAAAAGAAATGATGGACTTATTACAACTTGATTGCAGCAGTAACACATTATGTTTAAGCCGTGGCTGTTCCACGGGTATCTGGATTATTAGCACAGATAGTAAGCTGTCACACTGCAATCAGCAGATCAATCACAACTTAATTTAGTACCAGGCTGTGTAACAAATACACTGTGCCAGTGTCCCTGGTTCTCAACTCAAGTTACATTTCAAAACCACATCTTGTCAAGTAACACAACCTGTGTCCAACTTTTTCAACACTGTCATGGCTGCACAGCTGCAAGTTTGGAATACAGTGCATGATATGTTGCAGAAATAGTTTTTGTGACATACACATGTCACCTAGTTTATGAATCCTCTTCAGTCGTATTTGTTGCACTCTTTTAAAAAAAAATGAACAGATGAAATATATATACTTACAGTATGGATTTGAAATGGATATTCCATATGTTCCTGTGTATGGTACTGCTGCAGTACCATTGATACCAACTTTCAACGAAGGAGAGTAGTTTTTTGTTAACCTGTAAAAAAACAAAATATTTTACCGTATGTGTATGACCATTGCAGCTCAGAAAAGCAACAGAAAACAAAACACACAGCTAAAGGAAGTTTTATAGCATAAAAAACATTAGTACACATACTCACTTTATAGTTTTAATAGTAAGAAGCCTTGTGCCTGTGGCTGATGGATGTGGTCTCCTGTTCGACTCCCTCTGCCTTGGCATGGTCAATGTAATGGGAAAACATTGTCAGAATTACACTGGTGGTGGGAGTTGGTTGTCATAGCTGCGCCACATTATGACATTCCCTGTGACATCTTCCTGCATCTGGTGGTGGTGGCAGTGGCTAACAGCGGTGGTGGTGGTGGTGGTCTACAAGAGGCATACAAAGTCATTCCCTGTGGTGGCAGTGGCTAATAGTGGTGGTGGTGGTGGTGGTTCGGGGTGGCACACAAACTCATTCCCTGTGGTGGCAGTGGCTAACAGCGGTCATGGTGGTGATGGTCTGGGGGGGGCACACAAAGTAATTCCCTGTGGTGGCAGTGGCTAAGAGCAGTGGTGGTGGTGGTGGTGGTCCAGGAGGGCACACAAACTCATTCCCTGTGGTGGCAGTGGCTAACAGCGGTCATGGTGGTGGTGGTCCGGGGGGGCACACAAAGTAATTCCCTGTGGTGGCAGTGGCTAAGAGCAGTGGTGGTGGTGGTCCAGGAGGGCACACAAACTCATTCCCTGTGGTGGCAGTGGCTAACAGTGGTCATAGTGGTGGTGGTCCAGTGGGGGCACACAAAGTCATTCCCTTTGGTGGCAGTGGCTAACAGCGGTGTTGGTGGTGGTCCGGGGTGGCACACAAACTCATTCCCTGTGGTGGCAGTGGCTAACAGCAGTGGTGGTGGTGATCTGGGGGGGCACACAAAGTCATTCCCTGTCATGGCAGTAGCTAACAGTGGTCCTATGGTGGTGGTACAGGGGCCAGGATATATTGTGCTCTCTGTTTCAAATGTGATGTGACATATGGAATTTGAGTCACAGTACAAGTGGGACACTCAGTGAACCATATGAAAAAGAAAACATGTATCATACAGCAAATATCACAGCCTTTTAACAACTTCAGTTAAAACCTGGCAACATTAACCTCAACATCATCTTCATAAAGAAAGCTGCCCTCACAGTCATCTATGTCTGAAGTATGACCACTGGGAAATTATTTCTCCATTGTGTCGTCATCTACGTCAGTGGTAGGCCATTTCATGCTGCCACTGCCAGTGCCACCAGGATGGTCCATTTCTACATCACCAAAACCATGACTAGGCTGAGGTACGGATACTGAGGCTGCAGTCTGTGCCGGTATGTGTCTTTCATTCATTTTTATGAATGTTAGCAAAGTAACATTTGCAGGAGAGAGGTTTGTCCGATGATCCCTAACTATTGCACCTGCTGAGCTGAATACCCTCTCGACACTTACACTGGAGGGTGGGCATGTGAGGTACTTCAGTGCCACTGCAGTCAGCTCTGGCCATTCACTGACCTTTCCACTCCAGTATGAAAGAGGATAATCAGTTATTGACAGATGCCTGTTTTCAGACAAATATGACTCAACCATTCTCTGTGCCGCACTAAGTCCAGTGGTTGTTGCATCATCCTGTTCTCCGTAATCATTTATTTCACAAATCCCCACTTGGGACAAAGCCTCCCAAAGTGGGTTGATGCCAACCACTTTGGATGACAGACCACCTGGAACTGCAGTCCCCTTCCCCTTGCAGGATATGCTTGATACTCCTCCAGGTGCACCTTCAGCCGGATTATGCTGCTGAGGTTTGCTGACATTGGCACGTGACTTCTGTGCCCTATGAACCAAGCGCACCAGTTGCCCACTGACATTTTTTACCTGTTCAGGCCCTCTATCCAGTACTGAGGCAATTCCACATTTGTATCGTGGGTCCAGCATTGTTGCTATTGCAAAGTTGTCACTACGATGAATGCTCCAGATGAGACAATTCTGGTCAAATACTGTCAGCATGTGTTTCAGCAAATACTGCTAGCACTGTCTCCGGCAACATCAAGGCCATGTTGTACATTCACCAATGTCTGCCTCAGCACCCCGCAACAGTGGAATTGATTGGCTAATGGAGGCAGACTCATCACTCACTGCCTGCGTGGCATGTTCAAAAGACCACAAAATTGTTATTACAGAGTCCATGTGGTGCCACTGTTCAGTCGTTATAGACATGGAGGCCCTGGAACTGTCATGGCTAGTATGCATCACAAGATGTCCTGAGATGGCTTTGTACTGTTCATACAGCCTCTCTGCCATGTATAAAGTGGAGTTCCACTGGGTGACAACTTCCAGCTTCAAGCGATGCTGAGGGAGGCTGTTTTTGCATCTGCAACTGCTGAAGTTGGTCACGGGCCTTTGCAGATCGTGAAAAGTGAGAACAGATACGGCGTGCAACTGTCAGCATTTCCTTCACATCAGGGTGCTGCAGAAACTCCTGCACCACAAGATTTAAACAATGGGTCATGCATGGAACACGAAAAAAGCCACCATTCGTGATGCATTTCACCACATTTGACCCATTGTCACTTGCTATGAACCCAGCTCTCAGGGACAGGGAGTTCAGCCACTTGGCAATTTTAGTCAGTACCATGTCCAACATGTTTTCACCAGTGTGTGAACAGATCACATTGCGCATAGCAATTGTTGCATGCTGTCAAATTCCTGGAAGACTGCTACCATGACACTCCATCTTACTGCACTGATTATTCACACTACCAACAGCTCAAACAACCCCCGGCACTTGCGCCCAGTGTGCAGTTATACATAGATATGAACTCCTCGTTGTTTTGCCACTTGTCCACATATCTATACTTAAATAGATGAATGGAGAGGAGGAATCTTGAAGGGCATGTCTTATTGAGTCGGACACAGTATGTACAACTCGGGGACAGCACGGGTCGAAAAGTATGTCCTGGATGGGACTTTCCATTTTGGACAGGCACGTGCAGCAAACCGCTGGAACCCAGAATTCTCCACAAAGGAGAAGGGCAAAAGATCAATTGCCAGCATTTCAGCTACAGCTGCATTAAGTTCACGTGACACTGTATGATTGGGTGGGTACTTCAGCTTATGTGCAAAACACTCTGTAACATGGGCTGACTTAAATGTTTTATATGGGGTGTGATGACAAATGGTTCTGCTCTGCGAATGGCAGGGGGTGGAGTGTGGATGTTTAATGAAGATGGTTGCACAGGTGATGATGACAAACCCACAAATGCAGTTATTTTGCCACATTTACCAACTGGGGTTGATGTACCACTTGCACTAGACATACTGCACTCACCACCACCACCACCACCACCACCAAAACTGCTACTCTCACCAGCACTGGACAACATTTCAAAATCATTATGCTCCTCCACCTCATCATGCCTGTAGTAATCCTCTGCTCTTATTTCATCACTACTGCACACATTTAATTTCCTATTTGATTTAACAGTCATGGAAGGGAATTAACATGCTTATTATGGTTGATGATGAGGGGTGAACGTGCCACTGTGGTATTAGCTGCCAGCTTGTGCTGGGTCCACAGTGCCATGTGCCTGTTCTTAAGATGTGTATGCTGACCTCCTGTGCCCAGATGGCTTCCCTTTTTACCTCGACTCACATGCACGTGGCAAACCTGGCAGATTGCAATTGACTCATCATTTGCATCTTGAACAAAAAAATCCCAAACAAGGGAGTGTGATGCTCTACTTTCAACATGTCCCTGATGCTGCTTATCGGACTCCGTTCTTCTAAGCCATGAAGTGGGCGGTGTGCTATGTGATTTTTCAGGCAGGACACACTTGGACTGTAACTGACCACCATGACTATCTATCATTATTACTGGGTCATCATCATCATCATCATCACCATCAACTGAAACTGGTAAATCACAAGTTTTTACGGGGTGGTAATGCAAACCGACCCACACACAGCCACCTTGAGTTTCTTTTTGTCCGGGTCCCAACTGGGGTCAATTACATCATAATCATATTCATCAACATCACCCACATCCACATCTTCTGCTTGGATGCTGGCATGTGGACTGCATGTTACAACCACGGCAACATCATCATCATCATCAGATTCATCATCATCATCAACACCACCATCACCTGATATTTTTTCACCACACTGTGAATCACTGCATGGAAAATGTGTGACCTGAACTGCGGAGGAAGAAATGTCACATTGTATGCTATCGTTGACATGATTGTCGGAATCCTCATGTTCAGTTACTGGGATATTATCGGGAAGTATGACATTATCTACACTGCCACTCATTCGCACTGCTTCACACTCCACTATATTTTTGGACATGGTACACTGGTCAGAAGTGGAACTTGAGGCAACAATACTCATACCACCACCAGCAACTGCACTAACATCACCAGCTGGGACAACATCATTTCCTCCAGCTATGAGTGAAGCTACCGATTGGGCTGTAAAAAACATTGCAGAAGAAATACAATACCTTTTCTCACATCAGCAATGCACTTCTGTCTGTGTACTACCACGCCCACAGACAATCTTACCACTGGCAGCAGTGCTATAGTGAGAAACAGCTTTGCTTGCACATCTCTTTGTGGGCATTTTGGGGATCAACAACAATATTCTAAACAAATTTAGATTTTGGAACATTCACTCTGGGTGGGGGGATGCTGGATGTGAAGCCAAAAAAACAACTGCGGCTTCAGCAACAGATACAGACGCAAAGTCACAAGTTCAACAACACCTTAACTAACCAGTGGTACTGAAGTCACAAACAATCCAATCTGGAAAAGAATTGCTTTTGCCGGTGGGGGGCACTGACTGTAGATTTTTATGGCAGTGCAAGCAGCAAAACAAAGAAAATATACCACAATGGCAGTACAAAGTCACACAGCTGCAGTGGATAGCAGGTTCACACTGCTGCGCCTGCAATTACACTGTGGCACAATAAAAGGTGTGTTATTTGATGTCATGTACCGCACACACACTCACACACAAACACAATTTGTCTACAAGTAATGCGTAGCTAATTGAAAACTTCAGTAATATACCACGTATTGTAAACAACCTGAAATTATGAACTGCTGTACCAGATCCACACAACACACAATGAGCAAAAAAAGTTCAACAATTACTGACAATATTACTGTGTGTACATTAGCACAGTCAGTTATATAACAAAAATATAACCAATAAACAAAGAACTTCCTATTTCTCTAACTTAAATCTACCTACACCACAGATACGCCCCTCTCCCAAAGCACACTTTCACTGTCTCTTACTACACAGACTCAATGTTGTACATTAACATTCAAAATCCACACACAAACAAAAACACTTGATGATATGAGCACAGGAGGGTTTCCTACAATCAGTGAACCAAAGTTTGAGCAAAAAAAAATTACTCAAAAAAGGCTTTTTTAACAGCTTTTAGAAGGTTTGAATCACAGCCAGCTCTCAGAGCACACTGTCTCCTGCAGCTTCCTACACACACTACCCTGAACTGAGGCTGTGCAGCTCAATATAGAGCCCATGTGACCTGAAATCCCATGAATCACTGCATAATTCACCTTTGGAGCTTAAAAACAAGGTGAAGTGAGGCAAAGTATATTGTTTTCAATGCACTTCGCCTTTAAAATTGGTGGAGTAGTGGTCTGGGAAGGCAGAGTAACATGAAGTCATTGCTTTCAATGGACTTTGCATTACCCATTATAACGCAAATTACTCTGCTTCGCATTACGTAGTACTCACAAATTCGTCTTGGTTCCACGAATCACTTCGTGGAGTGAATTGAGCCCACTTTGCCCACCACTATTCCCAGAGCATATACTGGATAGTCAAACACTTAATCCAAAATGCCGGCAGCTTCTTTTTTTCCACAGTCGGTACACTAGGTGCTGTACTTGCAGACTCCCTTATCCCACACTCAGTACAGTTCCCACCTCCTCAGTACAGGCAGCTTCTCTCTGCTGCCTATGCTCCTTCTCGGGCCAAATCCAATATTTCTCACTCTGACTCTGATCTCTAGATCTGGACTGCAGTTGCTTGCTCCAACTGACCCCAGTTTACTTTATTAAATGATGACTGCACTCATCCCATGGCCCAAATGGAGCTTCCATGCTCCCTGACAAAACAGGCAGCATTAACCCATGGGGTGCTCTCATCACACCCCCTAATGCCTGGTTACTGGCTCTCTCTTTATTCCTCCAATTGCATTTTAGGTCCCAATGCCTCTGTAAGCCACAGAGGCCCTCTGCTAGTGGTGTTTTTTTCCCACCATGGATGAGCGATCCAACTTTAAAGTCATGCTATGCACTAGGCAGTCCATTCTCTATAGGTTCAAATCTCGCTGACGCCATGCAAGGTATTTTGCTTCTCTCTCATTCTAAGGCTGGTCTCCCCTCTCAGGGGTCTCAAAGGCACAACCACATCCACTCTGGACTCTGTCCTTACCATATCCCTCCAGAAACCAAAGGGGCTCATGCAGCAGTGGGCAATTGCCCCACTATCACCTTGGAACTGACTCCCTCAGCTCATGCTATCCTTCCTGGGCCAAACCAGTCCTGCCCTCCAAGGGTGCTTCCAGGCAATCCAGGGCTACCTCCCCAGAGGAGATGAAAAATTAACCCTTTACGGGTTAGGCCAAGGACCTCCAGAGGGACAAACCCCTTCTAACCAGCTCCTACCAATTCTGCCCCCCAAAGGGGGTTACAACTCACCCCCTTTTTAAAGCTTGATGACCTCAGTGAGCATTCCAAGGGCATCAAACCAGCCATCCCCCCACATCCCATGGCATGAAGGGTATGCCCACTCCCCTCCCACCATGGTCCCAGAGGAGCCACGGCTGTCTCACCACGAAGGTGGCAAACTCTATTAACAGTAAACAGGACCCCTAGAGCTCAACCCACACAGAATTTGCTTGAGCTCCTCTGGCCACCTACCCTCAGGGACCCTCAGAATGGATTGCTCAAGACTTCAAGGGATGGCACCCCAGGTCTAATCAATACCCACTCTCAGCTCTGCCTACTTAATTGCTGACTACTCTAACCTGTCTCTAAACTAGCTGCCTAACTGGTGCCCCAAAATCTCTCAGATTCCTGCAGCTGCCAACCCAAAAATTCAATCCATACCTGTCTCCCCAAATCAGCCACCTTTTCCATATTAGGATGAATAAGGGAAAGTACTGCAAGCCCGTTGGGATGCAAAGCGAATAAAAACACATGGCAAACAGTTAATCACTGTAATGCAGACAGTTAGCTATCATGCAAAAAGTCTGGACTGGTATTAATAACATATGGAAAAAGTTGCTACATTTATGTTGAAACACTCAACTTTGTCTATAATGCAGACACAGTTTAACACCACCAGCCACCAACTGCTTTTTGCATTTTTTCTTTTCTAAAGGCACCAATGGGGTAGCTATCCATTTATTAGCACAATATGAAAGTCTTAAGTAAGTTCACAGCCAACAGGCTAGTCTCTATAGGCAACAACAAGAAAAAAAAAAGGAAAAGAATGGTCTTATCCATTTGCAGAACTTCAGTGGATGGTGATCCCACAGGTGCAACATTCAAATACTTCTGACTCACCTTACATAGTGCTGGGTCACTTAGTGTTGATCGAAATAGTACCATTGATCTGGTTTGTTACAGAGGTGGTCATACAAATCTCTGCCCCTTCATTATATCTGTACCTACCTCCTTCCAGGTCCTGGATCAGGGCATAGTTCTTCATTAAGGTGAGTCCTTCATAGAGGGTGCTCTTACAGATTCTCTTTGTGACCCGATGGGCCTCCTTCAGTGAAATAGTGGGGCTATGTGAAAAACATGGCCGCCAGGCTGGGCGAGCCATAAGCAGCATGTCTTGAGCAGCAGTATATGTTTTAACATAGTCATTTAACATAGTTTAAATAGCTTCTTAGCATTTTCTAGTGCAAGAAGTGTTTGTTTAACTTGGGTGTACAAGCTGGAGTTATTTTAAGTCAACTGTAGTTAGGGGAAAAAGTGAGTTAGTTAGCGTTCTGAGCATTCTTGGGATTCTTTCCAAACACCCCTGAAGTGTACACTTGGGACATTCAGCAGCTCCTGATACTGCCCAGAGTAGCGGTGAGATCGTGAGTAATACAGTCTAGGGGGCCTGAGTACCTTACAGGAGGCTTTATGGATCCACTCAGAGTATTTCTTGGATTTACCTCATAAAGCGCCTTTTTCATATCTGGTTTTAACTTCCCAGTGACTGTTGGAGACTGTGGGAGATGTTGTGTGAGTAGCCTGTGGATTGGAGGAACTACTGAGATGACATCCACCAGCTGTGACTGTATCGGTAGAGAGGAGTCGACAAGCAGCACGTGAGGGAACTTTGCTATCGGGGGGAGCTGTTTCCGACAGAGGTGAAAGGTCCGTCAAAACACGCACCCAGGAAGATTAGGAAGTCACAACCTTGATGGACAAGGAAAGGTTTTTCCAATAAAGATTGGTGCAGGGAGTGCTAAGCTGTTGAAAGGGCCAGGGTCATGAGGACTTCGCTCCAGCAGGACTGGAGGTGGGGGCAGGCATTCCTGAAGGGGAGCTGATCCTCAAGAGGAGTCAGGAGCAGGTTGAAGGGCAGGCTATCTGGGCCTTCAAAAGGGAAGATTCTGGTGTTTCTTCTTCAGATGTGAGTTGGAGAAAATGTGACCCCTGGCAGATATCTGTGAAGAACTTGAGAGAGACTGGTGATTCACGATCTTCATCTGCAAGAAGGTACTGTTAAAATCTACATTCTGATATTGTTGGAAAGAAATCTTAATTGGGAAGTTTAAAGCCAGTAATGACTACAGACTGCTTCAAAATTTTAATTGTGAACCAGGGCAGATTGGTGAGAGGAATCTGTTCCGTAGTTGTAGGCCCGAATGCAGAGGTGGGAGTTCTGCAACTGGAACTTATTGAAGTGACTTTTTAAGGACTGCTTACATTGCACTTCAATTTTCTGCTGCTGCTACTGCTCAGATTGGTAGTGAGATTATTGCCATCTTAGATTAGTGTGTGTGTGTGTGTGTGTGTGTGTGTGTGTGTGTGTGTGTGTGTGTGTGTGTGTGTGTGTGTCTGGATGTGAGATTGGTGGGGATTTGATTAAAATTGTCACCAAGTAGTAAGGAGGTAGGATGGAATAGGATTTGGAAATAGATTGAGGGGGGGTTAAGTGTTAAATTGAGAAGAGGGGTGGGTTTTGTTAGTATGTGTTGGGGGAAAATGAATGCGGTCAGGCAGTACTTCCCCTTCAGACTTGGGGACCTCCGTCCATTTGAGACCCCTCTGCTTCCCTCAGAAGAATACAGAAGATGCTGTGCATTAGGTATTATGAGGAAGTGTGTGTGTGGGTGGGGGGACCTCTGCCAGGGTGGGATGGGAGAAGAGTGGGCCAATAGAGACAGCGAGGGCCAGAAGGTGCCCTGGGGTGAAATGGATACAGGACAGGGGTCTTCCTTGCCTTGTGCCCATATCCAAGGGCTCTGTCTCATGCAGGCAGGTAGTGCAGTCATCCTTGGGTTCTCATACCTCTAGGGTGGTGCTATGCAATGCCAGGTCAATCAAAAATAAGACCGCATTGGTGGCCAAATTTGGTAGCCTCTGCAGACCTGGCTTGCATTACTGAGACCTGGCTGGATGAAAATGCAGGACCTATTTTGGCATCTGCTATTCCGGCTGGGTTCTCAGTTCTACACCGCCCAAGAGTGGACCGTCGGGGTGGGGGAGTTGCGATCTGTTTTAGATCAGAACTGGATTTAAGGGAGATCTCTGGGATCTACCAGTTCCTTTGAGTGTATTGTGGGGGAAGGTGCAGGCTGCAGGATCCTTCTCATCTACCATCCACCAGGTGATGAGAGGGTTTTCCTGCAAGAGGTAGCAGAGCTTGTCACCGGATTGGTTTTGGAGTACCCTAGAGATGGTTGATCCTGGGGTATTTCAATGCTTGGGTAGACGACGAGCTCTCATCTTTTGGGCAAAACCTTCTCCAGTTGATGGAATCACTGGGCCTGACATGGGTAGTTACTGCTGTCACCCACGGAGGGGGGCACTCACTGGATTTAGTATTTCTCCTGGGGATGGAGATCACCGACATGGTGATGGAACCTGTCAGATGGTCTGACCATCACGCCCAGAGATTCAGTTTTGTGACTCCCCTTATTAGGTCTGCCCCAAAGGAAATGGTTCAGTACCATCCTTTAAGAGGAGTTACCTCAGAGGGCCTAATGATGGTGATGGACATTTCAGGAATCCTGATCGATAGCGGCGACCCAGGCTCCCTTGTTCTTGCCTATAATAGGCAGTAGAAGGGTCCTCAGATGTCATCACTCTGGTTTGTGTTCGTCCCCTGACCCTTCGCCCTTGGGCCCCATGGTATGATGGGTCCCTACGGGAGTTGAAGAGCCAGGGACGAAGGTTGGAGAGACACTGGCGAAAAACTCACCTGGAGGAGGACAGGCTTAGATTGCTAGATCATTATAAAATCTACCAATCAGTAATCTCCAATAAGAAGGCAGAATTCCTATCCAAGGAGATTGCTGTAGCCAAAAGCAGGCCAGCTCAGCTCTTCCTCACTGTAGACAGATTGTGCAATCCAGTCTGTCTGCAATCTGGCTGATCCCTGTCACAAGGAAACTGTGATGAGTTTGCGCAGTTGTTTGCTGATAAGGTGGCCTCCATCAGAAATTAGATCATCTAGTGCCTCCCCATTGGTCCTTACTCTGATCAGCTGAGTGGTACAGTTACCCGGGTGACCTGGTCTATATTCAGCCTACTGGCAGTCACTGATATTGTGAGGATCATCCAGACTCTGCGGCCAACTTGCTGTAGTCTGGACCTGGGCCCAACTCACCTTCTTGTGGGGTGTGTTGAGGTCATTGGCCCAGTCCTGACCAGGATAATGAGGAGTTCACTGGAGAGAGCGATCTTTCAAGACCCCTTAAAAGAGGCGGTTGTTCGACCCCTCCTGAAAACAACCACCTTAGACCATGACCAACTACAGACCAGTCTCTACCTTGCCTTTTACGGGTAAAGTTATTGAGAAGGTGGTCACCCTGCAGTTGGAGGACCATTTAACAATCCATGATATCTATGACCCTCTCTAATCGAGTTTCAGCAAAAGGCATTGCACTGAGACAGCCCTGGTAAGGGTACTAAATGATCTCCTGATGGCTAGAGATCAGAGATCCCAAACTATTCTGGTTCTCCTTGATCTCTTGGCAGCATTTGACACTGTGGACCATGGGCTACTCCTTGAGCGTCTGTGGTTCATCTGTGGACTGGGGGGGCAGCTCTCAGTTGGTTTTGATCATTCTTCGAGGGCAGATCTCAGAGGGTGGTGCTGAGGATTTATTTCTTGGACCCCTATGAGCTACCCTGCGGGGTGCCACAGGGCTCGGTGCTGTCCTCCATGTTGTTCACAGTGTACATTATACCATTGGGAGACATTATAAGACAGTATAGTCTGAGTTTTCACTTCTATGCAGTTGATTCTCAGCTGTACATGTCCTTTGTGCCCTGCCAGGAGAAAATTACTGTATTGGTGTTTAACAGCTGCCTAGCTGAGATTCAGGACTGGATGAGTACCAGTTGACTGAGGCTAAACCCAGAAAAAACAGGTGTTGGTTATGGACCCAGATTGTAGGTCAGCCGGGATGCTGGTGGGACAGCCCTCTGGTTTAGAGCTGGGAGGGGTACCACTAATTGCCTCGGACCAGGTGCGTAACCTAATTGTGACCTCTGATGAGGGCCTGACCTTGAAGGCTCAGGTGTCGGTTGTAGTCAAATCTTCCTTTTACCATCTTAGGAATATAGCTAGGGTGAAACACCTGGTTCTGACTGAAGATCTTCCCACCTTGGTCCACGCCTTTGTCATCACCTGTCTTGATTATTGTAATGCCTTCTACCTAGGGTTACTGGGGATTAACATCCATCGCTTGCAGCTAGTGCAGAACGCGATGGCCAGGTTGTTGACTGGAGCCCCTAGATCCAGGCACATAACACTTGTGCTGCAATAACCTTGAAGGTCGCATTGTTGACCTACAAAGCCCTACATGATCAGGGACCACAGTACCTGCAAGAACTCCTGATCCCGTACTGCCCCTCCTACCCACTCCGATCTTCCGAGGAGGGATTGCTAGAGATTCCCAGGGTCCATCTGAAGACATCTTTAGGAAGAGCATTAGCTTTTATGGCTCCAAACCTGTGTAATTCTCTACCTCGTCAGATACGAGATAGCCTGACCGTAAAGGGTTTTAAAGCATCTTTAAAAACCCACCTATTTAATCTGGTCTTTTCCGGTCTATAATAGGAAAGGCCTTTTATGAAACAGTTGTTTATAAGAAGTATGAGTTGTATTGATTTTATTAATGTTTTAATTGTGTGGTGTTGTGAATTCATGTTTATGTGTATATGTTATTTCATGTTTTAATCTGTAAGGGCACCCTGAGCTCTGGAAGGGCGCTCCTTAAAAATAAAGTAATGAATGATGATGATCCAAACCGTGTTTCTTGCAGATTTTCTGCAGGATGGCCTTGTATACCCATTCTCTCCTCTTGGATTCAGTGACGTCACAGATCCATTCGGGCACACAAGGGTACTCATATTGAGAGTAATCTTGTCTAATCTGTATCCTGACAATCCTTTCAGCCTGGAACACCTCTGACAAACTCCTTATAGTTGCTCGGGGGGGGGCTTGTCCTGGGGGAAGCCATATGCCCTCTTGGTACTAACGCACTTGGCACACTCTCTCCTGTTCTCACCCTGGTACCTCCATATAGGGCCTGGTTTTAGATGTCCTATACAGTCAGTGAGGACCCTCCATGAGCCAACAAAACCTCTGAGTAATAATACTCTGTGATATATTTTACTGACTGCTCCTCCTCCCAAATGGCCTCCACATCCACATCTGGCTTGACCTCCTGAGCCACTGAGGCCTTTTCACTTGGGGAGTCAGTCTCTGGCTCCACAGGCGAGGGACTCAGTGGCTTGCTGGCTACTAATAATTCTGATGATGCACCCGAGGGAGCAGGCTGGTGGGCAGTACCGGCCTCAGGCTACACTTGCTGTTCTGGTTTGCTTTCCTCTGCAGGGACACTAAAATCATCAGGGGTCATTAACCTGGGAGATGGTGCCAACTTAAGAACTGGGGAGCTGTGGTCATAACTTATGCTGGACCTCCTTGCTTGTACCATACTAGCTGGGGGCATTGCATCAGCTTGGAGGGGCAGGCTCCAACTTTTCAATGGTGGCAGCAGTTTCTGATTCTCCTCTGGGGGTCACGGCCACAAAGAGCTTCTCCCATCCCTCTGAAAGGGCCTCTCTAGAGTCTACAGAATGCAGCAGATGGGCACTGCCATCTCCGAGGGTGAAGGGGAGGTAATAATCCATGTGCTCGCTGCACCACCTCATGGCACCAGGTGCACACTGGGACGGGCTCTACCTTTCAGCCTTTATACTTGCATAAGGTACATTCTCTGGTTTGGCTGATTTTTCTACTGTCTCCCACAGCCATCTAAACAATTGTGTGGGCACCTTGATGTCCACCACTGGAGGTTCTGTGCCATTTTAGGCATGGGTCCCAGTTCAGTCACCCCCTATAACAACATTAAATAACAAATCATCACTTTACAGTTCCCAGTTTACTTGCTTGGGCTTTCTCTTCTCTACTGGTGCTCACATATAACTTCGCTCATTAAAATCAATCACTTTTAACTGGTTACTAGGCCTCCTACTTTCTGATCAGCAGAAATGCACAGAATTACTTATGGAGACACAGTCTTCAAAAAGTCCAGGTGCCTGGGCACTAGCTATCCAAGTGGGCACAATACACAGGGGAAGTACTGTGCTTTTGTCATAGAAAACAACAAAGCTTGAAACGGGGCTGATGCTTTTGTCGAGAGACTCCAGGCTTCTCTGAACAGGCGCAACCTCTTGACCGATGTGTAGTTTTCTGCCATACCCTCTTTTTTACACTATGATCTAATCCATTCTTCAAGATTTATTTATTTATTACCTTTTGGTAACCGGGTAAGTGCACTAGGCAACAGTTCTGCCTATTTTCAGGCACGACCCGGGAGAGTACAACAAAGAGAATACAGTGATGACATCAGGACAATACAGTAACAATAAAACTAGGTACAGTCACTTACAATCTGTGAGGGCATATATAATATAAATAATAAACAGTAAAAATTATACAATCACAATAGCTAGGTACAACAAGATAGATAATTCCTAGAACTCTACAATTATAGGAGAAATAGGAAGGGGACTCCCAGTTAATTGCAGTTACCTAGTGCATAGAGGTGGGAGAACAAGACGCTTGAAGGAGAGGTGGGGGAGTGTTTAACCGGGGGGGAAGTGAGTTCCAGAATTTAAGAGCAAAATATGAGAAGGCCTGTTCCCCCATTTTTGTAGTGCAAGGCCGAACTGATAGCATGGGGACAGATGAGGACCTGAGCGAGTGGACGCATGAGACCGGGGTAAGCATGTCACCCAGGGAGGCCAGACTGGGTGATCTGGTGAGGGAGTTGACAAAGCACCCTAGGGAGTAAGAATGGAGGTCTTTGGGAGACAGCCAGTACAGGCCAGAGTAGAGCAGGCAGTGATGAGTAAGTCGAGGAGCTGATAAGGCAAACCTACAGATATTGTTGTAGGAAGTGTCCCACTTGCTGAGCACACTAGTATTGGCTCCGAAGAGAACTGGGAGGGCATAAAAGAGTTGAGGGAGTAGCACACCTCTAGCTACTGCTATCCTAGCAGAGGGGGTGAGTGAGTGAGTGGCGTACACGATAGGCTGTGTCCAATTCTGGCATTAATAGACCGACACCCCTCATTGACATGCAAGGAAAAATCAAGGGCAGGGTCAAGCGTAACCCCGAGGTATTTGAAAGTCCCAGTGTTAGTGTCAGCTTTACCTTCCCGACAGTGGAAAAGGAGTTTAGAGGATTCCGAGAGCACTTTTTTAGATGATCCGAACAGCATGGCCTGAGTCTTACCTATGTTAAGGATTTGCTGGTTAGCCAAGAGCCAGGATTGAAGGGATTGAAAGTCTTGTGAGAGGTTTAGGTTAATGTCAGCAATAGACTTGGTAGAATAGTAAAGCACTAGATCATCAACGTACGAGTAGGCTGCTGTGAAGGGAAGGACTAGGAATATCAAGTAGGAAGAGGGAGAAGAGAAGAGGACCAAGTATAGAACCCTGAGGAACACCACGGGTAATAGGGATAGGGGAGGAGAGAACCTTACAGCAGGAAACGGCCTGAGAGCGGTTGTCCAGGTAACTACCGAACCATGATAGGGTGGAGTCAGAGGCACTCATGGCTTGTAACTTGGACAGTAGAAGCGGGTGGTGAACCATATCAAAAGCTTTGGATAGGTCAATGAACACAGCACCTGTGATCAGGTCCTTATCCATATTACTTTCAATATCACTCATATGCAGGGTCAGTGCGGTGGCAGTACTGTGCCCACCCTAAAGCCATGTTGGGAGGGGGATTGAAGATTAAACTTAAGAAGGTGCTTAGAGACCTGACGATGGATGAGTTTTTCCAGAAGCTTGCTAAGAGTGGGGAGTAGAGAGATGGAACGGTAATTGGACAGTAGTTTAGCATCACCCTTCTTAAAGACCGGAATAGTTCTAGCCAATTTCCAGATCAAGGGAACAGTGGCAGTGCTAATAGAAAGGTTGAAAAGCCTGGTTATAGGCCTAGCAAGCCATGCAGCAAACAATCTGATAATCCCTGGATGTATTCCATCAGGGCCAGGGTTGCCACTTACAGGAACAGTTTTTGAGTAAGTCCAGAACATCCAGGTAGGTGACCTGAGTCAGCTCCAGAGTAGGGGGAGTAGGGGAACTTGGAGAAGGGGTAGATCCAGACTTGAGGAGCACAAGGGGGGGGCAATAGTAGGTAGGGAGGAGAAGAGGGAGTTGAAAGCATTGGCAATGGTGAGAGGGTGGTTGCAGTGGACATCGTTTATGTATATATTAGTGGGAGTAGTCATCCATCCATTAGCACACTCCTCACATGTTCTTGCCACACATTCTTTTTCTACCATCTCATCCTGGCATGTATTTTCACAGTATGGCGTGAAATTCCTCAGCTCCCAGTGCCATTTTGTTCTCTGGGTTTCATGAATAACAGTCCCAAAACAGTCCATAGCTTCACCCAGTGACCAATGTGGGGCCAATTTGCTGCAGGGAGGGCACCCCAAATCCTGGATGAGCCCCCACTTATAGCCCCCTCCTCGGTGTCTTGGGGAATGGTGGTGGAATGTCAATGGGGAGGGCTCATCCATGACAGAAACTGTACAGATGACTCATTTTAGTTCTTCGGGACTGGGGTGCAGGCTTCTCCATGGGGTGCTGGGCTAGGGGCAAAGTTGATTAGTGACAAACACTAGAATACAACAGGCAGAGATAAATCACCAATGCAATTAAAGAATGAATCAGGATCTTTCAATAACAAAACTGATGCTCCATGGAGTTCAAGGATTTGATGATATAGAATCCCAGTAGGAAAGCGATATGGCACAGGGCTCCGAGGGACTAATTCAATGTCCAAGCATTGTCCATTTTAGTTTATATTTCCAAAGTCCATTCTCATCGGTTGTAGCACTCATTGCCCCGACCACATACAGGATAGCCAAGCACTTAATCCAAAATGCAGGCAGCTTCAGTTTTCCCACACTTGCTACACCATGTACTTGCAACATCCCTTATCCCACACTGGGTACAGTTCCCCCTCCCTTGGGACAGGCAGTTTCCCTCTGCTGTCTATTCTACTGCTGGGGCCAAATCCTCTATCTCTCACTCTGACCCTGATCTCTAGACCCAGACTGCAGTGTCTTGCTCCAATTGACCTCAGTCTACTCTATTAAATGCTGGCTGCACTCATCCCATGGCCCACGCAGAGCTTCCATGCTCCCTAACAAAACAGGCGGCTCTCACTACGCACCCTAATGCCTGGTTGATGGCTCCCTCTTTATTCTTCCAACTGCATTTTAGGTCCCAGTGCCTCTGTAAGCCACAGAGGCCCTCTGCTACTGGTGTCTTTTCCCACCATGGACGAGCAGTCCAACTTTAAAAGTTAAAATCTCATAAATGCCACGGAAGGTATTTTGCTTCTCTTTAATTCTGAGGTGGGTCACTCCCTCCCCTGCAGGGGTCTCAAGGGCTATGACTACCACCACATTCACTCTGGACTCTATCTTTGTCCTGTTCCTCCAGAAACCAAACAGGCTCCTGCAGGAGTGGGCAATCACCCCCACTCCTGCCTTGGGACTGACTACCTCAGCCTGCATTCTCCTTCCCAGGCCAAATGAGTCCCACTCTCCCAGGGTGCTCCCAGACAATCCCAAGCTGCCTCCCAGGAGGAGATGAAGAAAGAGCCTTTTAGGGGTTAGGCCAAGGACCTCCAGAGGGACAGCCCCTTCTAACCTGCTCTTACCAATTCTAGGCACTGGGTCGGGTGAGTGCCTACAACAATAGCACCAACAAGAATAGTGTAGCAATTAAAGTGCCAATTTTTTTTTTTTTTTGCCAGTGGCTCCACCCCCTGCACCTCCATCTAAAGGATTCTCACTCCAAGGGGGAGTGGATCCTGGGAAAATAAAAATTTGTGGGACCATTACAGGCCCATGTAAAAATAATTTCAAAGTCCTGAGGTATGCTAAAACATCAGAAACCAGGATTAGAACCTTGGTCTCTATTGGTGTTGTCCGAACAGCTCAATATCCCAGTTCTCCATGCCACAGGAGCAGCTTGGTTGGCCTTCTGGGTCCTGGTGCTCTAGTGCCTTTGTCAGCACCATGGACAGTGACCAGGGGAGTGTTTACAGCAAGCGCTGTAAATCCCCACTCACTCTCTGTGTGAGCACTTACCAGACTAGTGCCGTATAGTACGACCCTATTCTGGTAGCACTCACCTGACAGGGTACCCCGATTCTGCCCCCCAAAGGGGGGGGTTACAAATACATTCAATAAATGATTAATTTATTTAAATTATTTAAAAACCTGTGTGTGTGAGTTATTTTAATATGGTGAGCCCATTTTATATAAGTAATAAGGCATTCTGGGAGTGTTGGTTATACTAGGTTTACCCCACAGCCAAGAACTGAAGGCACACAGCTTTGTCTCATGCCTTACTATCCTTACTATGTTCCTTGCCATGGGGTAAACCTAATACAACAAAAGCCCCATCATACCTTATTGCTTAGTTGATGCACACCTAAGGTGTGTTCTATGCTTTGATCTTCAAATACCCAGGAAGTATATCAGATTAGTTCAACACATGCTTAGAAGTCTTTTATTGCACCTTTTTTTTTTTTTACATCGTGTTTATGCTCCTTTACTCCCCTTGGCCCTTTGGCCCCCTCTTGCGTGCCCATTAAATTCCAGGCCTATCACCTCACTTTCTCCTGGGTCTTACCTTCTCCCTTGTTATCACTGTGGTTTACCCCCACTGCAGAACCCTTGGGATGAGGCCCAGGTCTCTTGGATGCACAATATCCAGTCATCGGTAGAGTGCCCAGGTCAGAAAGTGTGAAACCTGATGGTCCAGTGGAGCATTCATGCTACACAGCAGGGGGTTTCCTCTTTTTTCTCTTTTCCAACCCTTAAGATGAAGACAGCTTGTGTGGGCATGTACATGCATGTGAATATGCATAGTGCAGCACCAGCCTGCATCTTTCCTCCCCGTAGCTGCTCTGCTGCACTGCCACCTGTGGTCACCCAGGTGGCAATACAGTGGCGGAGCTGACTGCCCTCGATCCCCATAACTGGGCACAGACTTCAGAAACATTTAGACAAATGGTATGTATACTAGGTTTATTACTCTAGTGATCAAAGGGGTGAGGGTGTACAAAAACAATATGACCTATTAGGTATCTACAATAACCAGGTCCTGAGGAGAGAACTTTTTGCTAGGACTATGCTAGAGCTCTACTTTGGAGGGGTACCCAGTAAATCAGCACACAGGAAGCAATAAAGTAACTGTCCAAACCATAGTTGGGGTTCTAGAGTGTGACTTTATTCCAAAAGATGTTCAAGGTTTACACATCATGGTACTAGGAACTTGCAGAACAACAAATCGACTGTATCTGACAGAAAACTCTTTGTATTCCAACATTATAGGACACTGATCATCTTGCACTTGTATTCCCATATAGCATAGGATATTGAACATTTCTTCCAGTGGCACTGGCCACAACTGAACACATATTTACTGACAGATCACTTGCACCTTGTATTCCCATATTTCATAGGACATTTAAGATTTCTTCCAGTGGCACTTTCCACAACTGAACATTGCTTCTAGTGGCACTGGCCACAACTGAATAGACATTTGGCTAATAACTAGCACAACCCACTTCAGGGGTAGAATCCTCTTCAGACATTGGCCCTATGTCTAAAGTAACCAGGCGCCCTTACTGAACCTGTAGTCCTAAACTGGTTACTCCAGATGGGGGTCTGCAAACCCTTTGCTCCCAAATCCATACTCAGCCATTCTTTCAGAGTTACACCTTAAACATTTGAAAACACACTTTGGAAAATGCTTAAATGAATGAAACTTTGGCATTCAGCATTTAAATCACTATACTGGTAGTGGAAGAACTAAAGTCCCGAACAATGTGATATAGTCATACCTCTGGACATCACACATTTCAGCCAACTTTAAATGAGAACAGTCTCACACTTCTGAACAGAAAAGTTGTGCATTTCCCTTTTAGCCGGAGAACACAACGGCACAGGCACTTGCTTTCTGCAGCAAAAAGTCAGATCCTGCTCACTGTTAGACATTTTAGGCTGCTTCAAAACACCCTGGATCAAAAAGGGGATTGCCACTAGGATCCATCCACTAGCAGTCCTTTTCACCTCTCCAGGGATTAAAGTTCAGGAGATCCTGCTGTAGACATCCTGCTGTAGACAACGGTTTCCACCACTTCTCTTGGCAAACTGGAGAATAACAGGCATAGGGTGAGAATGCAGAGACCTCCTCAGAGCCCTCAGCTGAGCAGTTCTCATTCTTCTCACTTTCAACTACAGACACACTGACTACTGTCTCAAAATTCTAATCTCCCTCCTCACAGCTGGCCAGGGCTTATGCTGCTGTGAGAGTTCCAAATGAGCTCATCACTTTCGTATCAGCTGAAGCTAAGTAAACAAAAGAGTGAGCAGGTGAAAAACCCATTTAACTAGTTAATCACCAGCTGCCTCTCCCTGCCTAGCACTGATACTGAGGGGATTCTAGTAACCCTAGAGGGCTGGGTGGTTACAACTGTATGTGGATGAACACTCACTACACTGCAAGGTGACTGTCTTAACATTTCCTTAAACACAGTTTCCAAGTTCACCTTTCAGTCTTCAGTGCACCCCTTAGTACTACTGAATCTGTTCACCAGCATTAGGCTAAGTTAAGCAGGGCAGTCAGACTTGCATTTGCAATGGGACAAGAACAAGTTTATTTATCATTTGTGTACATAGGCCTTCAGAAGTGATCTCCTGTAAGATGGTAACAAATGGTGAACACAGATGGTATTTCCAGGTACCTTCTCTCCATAGAGGAGCAAACTGTCTGATAATGGTGGACCTCAGCATCAGTCATCGTCTATGAATCATCAAGTCCTTTAGGGACTATGACTTGCAGCTCCAGTGGCAACCCCAAAAGTCCATGGCAGGCTTCAAATAAAAAAAAACACTCTGTTGGTGACTCCACATGTAAGCTTCCATTCTGTTATGTTAATTACAGGGGTGTTCCATTACTGTTAAAATGTTCTATGACCCAGTCATGCCTGGTACTGCTGTAACACTCTTGAGCATTACTTTATCAACCCAGTGATGAGCTTTTGATCTTGAACTGGTCTCCTTAAATTCAGAGGACACTTACATAGTACCAATGGTGCCTGGCTGCTCTGTACCATCCTTCAAGGTCACTGTATCTCTTACCCCCTTAGGTGGTTACCTCCTGATCATGGTCTTTATCCTGTCAGCTCACTGGACAGGAAAACCTGTAGGCTGTGTTTGGCTCACTCACAAGTTCCATACATCACCATTTGCTGTTTCCTTTTATATCCAGAATCTGGACTCCTGTGCTAGTGGAGAGCATTTACACCTTAATCTCTACCCAGTAACTGTAGCTGTTGACCTTCTGATGTCTCCAGTTCAGAAAAGGACACATGGTAGAAACCATCTGGAAGAACCCATTCAGGGGGGGACCTCCACAGGCCCCTTACCATCCCTCTGGTGTTTTCTGGGTGTAGGATATCTGCCCAGAGACAAATGTCGATGGGAGACTTGTGCTAGATGCTTGACTCAGTCTCATCCATTGCCACCCCATGAGCTTGGTAAGTCCCGCTGGCCAGCTGGAGCTGTGGGCAGGGCAAACTTCAAAGGTCTCTTCAAGGACATGTCCTTAGTTGGCTTTCTGGAACCTCCCTCTCCTACTAAGCTGTCTTTTCTCTCTTGGTCATAGTAGCAATCTTAGCTGGGTCTCGGTAAGCCATTTTCTGTCGAAACCTTGCTTACATGTTTTTTGCAACAGTACATACTATATCCTGTAACACTTCTCACCAAGAGGAGACTTTAAAGTGCAGAATCTTTAACCTCAGCTTACTTGAAGGGGGTTACACTGATAAAAATCAGACTTTTCTCTAAAATTGTTACAAACATATCCTGGCATGCTAGCAACACTGTTTTTGCAGTCCTGTTTACTGCTATAGCAATACCAGATCCTAGCTACTTTCAACAGCTATGAATATTTACTGTTCCTCTCAGTGGGTCTGTTTGGTTCCTTGAAACAACTGAACCGAAGCACAATTTAAATTTTGCTGTCAACAGTCTAGTTCAGTAAGCCCCAGCATACATGGAATGTTTCTATGTTTTGCATGATGCCCCACTTATATAAACAGTTTGCCATAATCACTTGCCGCCCACCATCACTACCAAGGGTTAAGGGTGGGGGGAGGGAGGGGCAGCTGCTAGGGGGGCCAGCTGCAAAACTGAGCAGACTTGATAGACCTTTGGGCCTTTATCTGCTGACAAATTTCGTATGTTTGTATCAGTCCCACAATGCATTGTTTGTGTGCTCAACAGCACCATTGCTGAGACCCACTCATGAGTGGGAGATAACATGGGGGCACAACCCAAACAAAACCATGGGAAGAAGGAATTCACTAGATCTAGTCCCGCCACCATCTCCTGTCTGTGCAGTGTATATTGTACAGTATATCTCCCTTGTTTTCTGATTTTTTCCCTTTGGTTTCTACCCCTGCAGTGTCTATCTTGGGAGTATGTCTGCTGGTGCAGCTGAAGCACCTAAGCAGTGCATTGTGAGATTGTTGCTTAGAAGCAGTGCGTTATGAGGCTGTTGGTTAGACAAGCTGGGACAAAGGCATCTTTGGCCAGGTTTACAAATTATTTACGTTTGAACATAGACAGTGTGCATACTGTGGGAACAGTCTTTTGAGACCTGACCAAGGCTTTCTCTCTTTTCAACCATGACCTGTTTGTTAAAACGCTTTTCACTTTGTGAGCTGTCACCTCCCTGGGTCACCCCTGAAAAAGGGACAATTCTGCCTCAGTGGGCCTACCTGGTCATCAAAATTCAAATAAATAAATATTGTAAACAGGCTTTCCTGTTAGGTCAAAGTGGGTCAAGTTCTTCCTGAAAATATGGTCATCAAAAGTGGGGTTCCCCAGGGCTCCATTTTAAAGCTAGTTTTATTTTCAATTGTTATTAATAACTTGTCTAGAAGTTTAACTGCAGCAGACACTTTACTACTGTATATCCATTATTTTTACAGGATGATCAACACTGGAGATAAATATGAGTATTATTGCAGCTTTTCTTGAATGTCAATGCTGGCTAGAAAGCAATAACTCAGTACTAAATAAAAATAAAAAATATCTAAGGCCATGTTGTTTGGAACTAAAAGGAAATGTTATGCCAATCAAGACAACCTGTCGATGAAGGACATATTTGAGATATGGCTGCAGAAAAAGTTACATCCTTCAAGTACCTTGTTATCTTCTTGGATTCCAATCTAACTTTCAAAAATCTTTTTGATGTAGTTACTAAAAAGATACATTCCAGATTGGGCATGCTGTTTAGAATAACACATTTTCTGAACAGGAATGTCAGAAACAGATTGGCGATGGGTTGCTATTACTGGTTTTAAACTACTTGGGGCTTCTTATTGGACAGGTGTCCAAAGTAACACTGAAAAAGAAGAAACATTTGTTAAATACAATTACAGGATTTATTGAACGGCACATTATATATGCATCATTGTCATCTGTTTGAAACATGAAATTAGATCCCTGTTGAGGCTTCCTTAGAATTCGATGTATGGACATTCATTTATAAAATTCGGTAGTGTGTGGGCAACCCTGTGCAGTCGTTGTCACTGCACTAATGGAAGTTGTCTAGGAGAGTGAGCAGGATGAGAACAAGTTCTTTTTTTGGTTCCAGTGTCAACCAGCTGAGACTAAGACAGGAGAGTTCTGAGAGTTTTAGAGAGCAACTGTGGTATCGTCATAGCTGGAGAGAGCAGCACATAGTGGAGTGGTCTCCCAAAAGTTTTGATTGACAGTCATCAATGACCCAATGAGAGAGGGCTGATTGGTTCCTGAATTAACCAGTCTATGGGAAGGCGTGACAGGTGGACTTGGTGGAGCACTTTGAGATTATTATTGAAAGGCTATGCCTGCAGTTCAATGGGTGGGAGCAATCAGCCACACACCATGCCTGAGCTATTTAAGTCAACTACTTTCAGCCTCACTTAGGAGCATTGTTTCTTTGCTGCAGCTGGAGACTCTGTCATGCTCTGCCCCTCCCCTTTTTCTCCCACTGTTTGTCTACCACTTTCCCTTTGTGATTTTGAGCTTTCTGCTTGGTTTATGCTGGACTTTCTGCTCCATTTGGGCGTCTCTGGCTTTCTAGGTCAGTATTTTGTTTTCTGTCTCCTGGCTGCAGTTTGTGCTTCTCTCTATCGCCTAATCCTGCTGCACTCCTGTTCTCATGTACCTTGTGTTTCTTTCAGTTTTGGTTCTTTTGGTCTTTCTAGTTTTTCCACCATCCTACTGTCATCATTTGCTTTTGCCTTGTACTATTCAGTCTCCATTTTGATTGTTTTCCATGCCTTTAGCAATCTCTCAGTTCTAACTGCAATCCCTAATTGTTTATATCTGGCTCCTAGCTAGGCAGCTGATCCCCTCTGTACTCTGCTGTTGCTCACTTCAGCAGCTCTGCTCCCTAGTTTTCACTTTCCATATACTCCTGCCCTTAGCAGTTTAATTTGTTTATACTGCCTCAGCCTACCTGACTTGCAATGCATCAGCAACTAACACTAACCACCCTTATGGAACTGGTTGACATGCATTCATAATTCAGTCTAAGCTTGTATCGTTCAGCCTCATTCACTATCCTAGCTGTCATTTGATGTCTCAATCAGCATGGCCATCAGGCTTCGCCATGGCCCTACTATTTCTGTATTCAGATAAAGCAGCCATTCAGCCTTACCTACATTTCTTGCATGTGCTCATGTCCATCAGGCTTTGCCACAGTCTCCTACTAATCCTGCATTCAGATAGAAAGCAGCTGTTAAAGCCTTACCTATGTTTTGTTTCTTCCATGCACTAATGGCCATAAAGCTTCACCATGACCTCCCACTTTCCTTTACAGTCAGATGCATGCCAGCCACAACCATAGCATGGCTTCCAGGGCTTGCCCTGTAAGCTGACGATCTCACTCTGCCCCTTGAAGTCTGCATCTTGAGGGTGGGTCCCTTGACTGGGCGGTGTCATTTTCTTGCTGTCCTTCGGTTGAGAATGTCCTTTGCTCCGGTGGTTGCTTTAGCTGTGGAGATCAACTCGGTGGCACCTCTTGATGTAGCATAAAAGACTTCAGCTGCCAGAGAGAGGGCCTTTAAGTCAAAGGGAGCTCTTTTAGCTATGCAGACCATGTCAGCAGCACCTTCAAAAGCTAGTCTCCCTACAATCATCCAAGGTTCACCTGGTCTCCATGTCCTTCTCGTCCCTGCCCCTCAAACGTTCAACTTCTTCTCTAGGCTCCCTCATGTAGGCCTGGTGTGGGCCTTTTAGGGATCATTTCTCTTCTCCTCCTGCCTTGGAGTAAGGACCTCCTTAGCCAGGAATCTCCATTAGCTGCAGAGTTCACCCACAGCTCTCTCACGGCATTCCCATTAGAGGGATAGAGTGAGAGCCCTACCTCTAAAATATTTCCCCCGAATTGGGTCTCTAAATTGCAGTAGCTGAGTCATCACTCAGTTATCCCAAGCCTGGAGAGAATGCAACCAAGGTCTTGGATGCCCAGAGGTTTCCTCCTCATAGGGTTTATTTTTTCTCTTCCTTGCCAAATGTCATAAAAGTTAGGTAGTCCATAATGTAGTGCATTTCTTTTTTTTTTTCCCTGTAGATAGTTTTTTACGGCTTTTCATTTTCTCCCCAGTCACAGAGCCCGCACGTCCCTGATGTGATACACATGTGTGGAGGAACATGCACGTCATGCCCTACAGGATGCTCCACCCTACTTGTTGCTCCGTTGCTGCCTGCACCTGCCACTGGACCTCCATCTGGTGGTGGCGGGACTACGAGTGGGTGACCTCCCCGAGAGAGGAGAGCCAGTGCAGGATCCTGCTCCCACCCTCCCCCCGTACCAGATCCCCCGACAACCCGAGATCATTCCCGAATCCAGATTGCTGGTGTAGTGTGAGGTAAGGTGTCCAGTACCTCAGCCCTCAGCGTCACTGGACTGGCTCAACGTAGTATATATCTATTAGTTTACTCAGGTAGGTTTCCACAGTTGGAATGGGTTGGATAGTGGCCCTCCCTTCTTTGCCATGCCCTCTCTCCTTTGGAAGTCATGCCCCTCTGCTAACAGTTCTGATGTCTGTCAGTCATTGCTCATCTCAGTCTGTGTCTGTTTCCAGTCATCACTGGTTGCCATCAATCAGATGTCACTCAGTCTCTGTGGTCACTAATTGTTGTTCAGTACTTTTTGGGCACTCCTTCCTAAGATACCTTTAGCCTAAGGGAATCATTCCCATGGCACCTCTAGCGGTGGAACCCTCCTTGAGGGTTCCTTGCCATCATGGTACTCCAACAGGGTGGTAGTTCCCCTTGCAACAGAGAGTGAGAACGCCAAAGTATTCACCTACGACAATCTACAACTTATTCAAGTTCCTCAGACTATCAATAAAGTTGCACAAACACAACTACACAGTAAGTTGCATAAGCCCATTGAATTGACAGTCAGTCATCTGTCAGTGTGGCTCAGTTGGCAGCCCATCCGCCTCTGGATCAGAAGGTCATGGGTTCTTGTCACACACACTGGGATTGGACTCATACCGCATCCGAGTGCAGTATTGGAGGGTGCTGTACTGCTGGGGTGTGCCATTCTTTGGATGAGACGTTAAACCGAGGTCCCTTCTACCCATCCTGGTGCTGTCCTGGTGGGTGTCCCGTGGAAGTAAGAAAGCAGGGCACTCTTGAAAAATAGGAACATTCGGTGTCCTAGCCAACATTCCCATAAACTGGATCATGCAATTGTCCAGGCTGTGTGTGGGTGTTGATGTTTTATGGCCACCACTACACATTCAGTCACTTCACTACCAGTCTTGCATTGCTTGTAAAGCACTTTGGGATACACTGTGTATGAAAAGTGCTATATAAATGCTGATTCTTCTTCTTCTTCTTCTTCAGAAAGGCTATGCCTGCAGTTCAATGGGTGGGAGCAACCAGCCATGCCACCTGCCTGAGCTATATCAGCTACTTTCACCCCCATCACTGCCAACACCAGCACTTATAGCATCCCTATCCCCTACCCCTACCCTTCTAGCACTTCTCAATCCCTCCTCCCTCCTTGAAAATGGTCTTCTAGCCTGCCCATTCCACTGGGACTACTCTCCCTACAGTTCTTCCCCTCATATGCCATCACATCTAGTCTACCGATGCACTGCTCAGTCCTCAGTCTGAACCAGCCTCTCTACATCGATCACTGGTTTAAGCTCTACTCCTACTTTACCTGTGTGGTCTCGTATAATGAATAATGATGTTCACCCTTATATGTTCCCTACCATCATTGTAACTACTGTCTAATTTTTGTAATTATGTTCACCCTGTTTGTCTACCGACAATTTGACATGGAACCTTTGTAAATGAGCTGTTCTTGCTCAAAAGTGTTTAATCCTAGAGTTAATAAATAAATAAATAAATAAATATAAGACAAGTTCATTCCAGCCTCACTCGAAGCACTGTTTCTTTACCCCACCATCCTCCCCTCCTCCTCTAACAGCACACCTCTCTCCTTGAGTTTCCTTCCAAAGGTACCTTTACCCTAACAGAATCATTCCCAAGGCTACTCTAGGTGTGGGACCCTTCTCCAGGGTTCCTTGCCTTCCCATGGTACCCCAACAGAGTGGTGATTCTCTGTGGAACAGAGAGTGCAAATGGCCAAAGTATTCACCTATGACAATCTACAATTCATTCAAATTCCTCAGACTATCAACAAAGTTGCAAAAGGACAACTACATACTATGTTGCATAAGCCCATTGAATCTTTGTTAACAGGTAAGAGAGTGACTGGTAAGAGCGGAATATTTTTCTCTGCAATTATTTTTCTGCCTTGTCTGCCCACTGAGGTATAATGGATGCCTGGCTATCTAAAGGGTAGGGGTGAGAGACAGTGGGCATTTGTAAGTTTGGTTGTACTTTGGCTCTGTGCCCCTTAATTTAGGTGGATTTTGGGAATTCAGATCAAGATCTTTGGTTCACAATGTAGTAACTGACATGGAGATAAAGCAGACTACAAATGGGGGGTATATAAGTCTTGAAGTCAGTAATAAATATGTAGTGTATGGTAGGGTGTTGTTGTGTATGGAAATCCATACTGTACATCTAAAAAAGTCATTCTGCTGCAGTAGTGATGTAACTAACTACTGCAGCAGAATGACTTTTCATTCTGCTGTAGTAGCTGTGCCATAATGCAAGTGTCCCCATCTGTGCAGTTCAAGAGACAGAGGGTGGTTGAAGGGTTGCACATGTGAGCTGGCCAGCAGGTGGATAATAGTGAAGTGAAAACGGTAGAGGGCAGAGACTTACTGCTGTGACCACAGAAAGTAAGCAATTGTGTTTTTTTTACCATACACTATATAAAATAATGTATGAAAGCCCAAATACATAACATTATTCTTAAACCTCGTGGTTACCATGATGACAGAGGGACCCCTTGAGCTTTGCTCTCGAAGCCCTTATTGTCATGGTAACCACCCAGTGTAAGAATAGTGTTGTTGTGTGTACAGCCTCTCATACACTATTCCATATTTATTACCCTAGCTTCCTTGGGGCAAATGGTGGTGTTGTGGCAGTGCTGAGGATTGCTGTGTTTTTCATTTATTTATTTCAACTTTTGGTAACTGGGAAAGGCACACTGAGCCAGAGCTCATTTCCAGGTGTGCAGGTATGACCCAGGGAACAGGGGAACGGGGTATAAATTTGAAACATATGCAAAATAAAGTGACAATACAGTAAACTACAAAGTACACTGACATAAAAAATAAAACATAGTGCAATACAATGAAGCGTAGCTAAGTTAGGGATTAGTTTGGGGAGAGAGATTGGGGCAGAGGCAAGGAGCTGTCGGGGCACCTCTGAGCAGGTACTTGAAAGCTGGTAGTGAGGAGGTTTGCTGGAATGAAGGTGAAAGTTTGTGCCAGAAGAGAGGAAAATGGAAGAAGAAAACTGACTGTCCTGCCATGGTGAGAGGATGGGGGAGGGAGAAAAAAGGTGATGATCTGGAGTGGAGCGGGTAGGAGGAGGGACTAGCTGGAGATAGGAGGGAGGACAGATATGAGGGAAGAAGTCCAAGCCAGAATTTGGCAATAAAGTCTAAGGAATGAGTCTGGCCATGGTGGGAGAGGGTAGGGAAAGCAAGAGATGTGTAAAGGGAGCAGTGATGAGTGTGGAAAGGAAAGTTTGTGGCAAAGTGGCAAAAAGCATTTAGGAGGGTGTCTAGTTTAGAGAGGGAAGAGATGGAAGCAGTGTCATATAAGATGTCCACATAGTCAAACACAGGGAGGATGGTTTTGGTAACCAACTCACGATGCAAAGGAAGGAAGAGGCAGTCTTTATTGTGGAACAACAGTTTTGGGTGGAGTTTTGAGTGCAGGGTGTCAATATGGACTAAAAAGTCAAGCTTGTTGTCTAGCCATACCCCTAGGTATTTGAACACTGACAACTTCAAGGGGTGGAACTGTCTGAAGTGGGGAAGATTGGTGGGAGGGACCAGATCGAGGAGAGCTTTTGTCTCAACCCAAAGGTCATGGACAGTGATTTCTTTGTGTTTACTCTTTGGGTTGTTAGTCTGAAACCAGTTTAGCACACTATTAAAGCCATGCTGGAGCAAGCCCACTACATCAAGAGTGGAAGGATCTGAGGTATAGACGATGGTATCATCAGCGTACAATGTAGATTTGAGCATGTGAGCAAGCTGATGGGAGGTCATTTATGAAGAAGGAAGACAAAACGGGGCCTAAGAGTGAGTCTTGGGGTACGCCAGCAAGGATTGGGAGAGGAGAGGAAATGGCAGAGCTCACCTGAACTGAATGACTCCTTTTTGAAAGGTAGGAATTGAACCAGGTCACTACTGGTGGCGTTATACCAACTGAATGGTGCTTGTTTAGTAATATTGGGTGGGACACCGAGTCAAATGCTTTTGCCAAGTTAATAAAGATGGCAGCCATGATGTGGCCCATATTCATTCCTGAGAGAACAGCATCTGTGACCTGCAGAAGGGAGGATGTAGAGGAGTGTTTTTTTCCTAAAACCATCTTGGAACAGGGAGAGAGTATTTGTGTTTGTGAGGAAATCTGTGATCCTTGAGTGAACTAGGGACTCTAGGAGCTTAGCAAGGGAGGGGAAGAGGGAGCTGGGGTGGTAGTTCCCTGGGCAGGAAGGGTCGCTACCTTTATGTAGGGGTAGGACCTTGGCCATTTTCCTGGCCAGAGGGACTTTACCTGAGGAGAGGGAGAGACTGAGCAGATGTGTTGGGGGGGTGGAAATGGTGGGGTGGAGAGCCAATGGGTCCTGGGGTTGATACCATCGGGGTTGCTTTTAGCTGGGATGAGTGACATTAAGGCACTTTGGACTTCCTGTTTGCAGATGGGTGGGAATTTGTAGCCATTTGGGGAATGAAGAGTGGGGAGCCAGGGTGGGTTGTTGTGAAAGGGTCAGGGAGTGCACAAGAGATGACGTACTTGTTTAGGGTGCCCGCTACCGAGACAGGGTCAGTGACAAGGTATCCATCTAAAGGGATGATTGATGTGGTAGCCTGGGAGGGAGGGAGGGTCTATGAGGAAGTGGATGGTTTTCCAAAAGTTAGAGAGAGAGCTTTGGGTTTAGTGGAGGAGTTCCTTGAAATATACTGCTTTGGCAGTCTGGACAGCCTTAGTACACTTATTCCTTTGTGACCTGTAAACCTGGAGGTTGGTCTGGGACAGGGAGGATTTGTAGGTGGCCCAAGAGCGATCATGAAGTTTGCACTGGGCAATTAAGGAGGTATTTATCCATGGGTGGTGGATACATTTAGCCAGTGAATTTTTTTAGGGGTGCATGAGCATTCCAGACACTAGAGAAAATGTTGATGAAAGAGCTGAGGGCAGTGTTGATGTTAGCAGCAGAGAATACAGGGGGAACAGTGAGCATTTAGGAGGTCAAGTAAGATGGTTTTTGTGTCAATTGCCCTGAGAGGATGATGCCAAATGTATTTAGGGACCGAGTGGGGGAGATGCACCTTCCTGATGCAGTAGGCCAAGCAGTGGTCACTAAAAAGACCTGAGGTGTGACAGTCTGAAACTCACTAACAAGGTCACTACTGGTGTCTGTGGGCAGTCCAGCCTGCTGGCCCCATGAATTTTTTAAAATAATATTTATTTATTTAGTCTTTGTTAAACCGGTAGGTGCACTAGACAGAAACTGTCTTTTTTCAGGCATGACTGGGGAGGTTACATATAGGAAGTTAGGAGCACACAATGGTCCAGATATTCAAAAGGGTTGCACATGGTGCAACAGTGTTGCACCATGCGCAACCCACTGATGCGCCCCAGTGCGATATTCAAACGGGAATTGTGCCTGGCACAAATCCTGATGTGCTGGAGCGGATCAGTAATGTATGCAGGTGCAGGTAGTGGGGGTGTGCCCATGCATACTCTGCACATCCCGATATTCAGCCCGGGATGTGCTGAGACATGCATGCGCAACCCCTACCTGCGCTGCACAAAGTTGATCCCTAAAAAAAAGGAGCAACGGCCGGCCACCCACAGATGAGCTGCCGTATTGCAGGGCGCAACACGGCAGCTGCCACCTGTGGGTAGCTACCCGAGCTCCGACTGCACCTCTGTGGTGGCGCCCCCCCATGCCCGATCATGGGGCATTGTTATGAATAAATAGAATCCTATATCCCTGGTGGTCCAGTGGACCGCTGTCAGCCCGATTGTGGGCTTAAGTAAAGAAAATATAAGAATCATATATCCCTGGTGGTCCAGTGGACCGCTGTCAGCCTGATCATTTGCTTAAGTAAAAAATAAATGAATCCAATATCCCTGGTGGTCCAGTGGACCACTGTCTGCCCGATCGTGGGATTAAGTAAAAAAAAAAGAATCCTACTACCTGGTGGTCCAGTGGACCCCCTCCCACCCACCACTGATCCCCACTGCCCAGCTCCCCCAGTCAGCGGCGGGCGGCAGCACCTGCCTGCCGCCCCACCGCCCGCTGACTGACACCGTAGGTAGGGCTGTACGCCCATTGGTCCACAGCGTGAGCCAATGGGCGTGAAGCCCTTACTGTACTTCACATTCCAGATATGTGAATGGATCCTCTCTAGGTGCCGTGCCCCAGTCTTGCTCCATCTTCCCGCTTTTCATACCCACCTAACATTAACTTCCCTTTCTTCTTCCTTTCTGCTCCTAACACCCCACCATTCTTTCACTTTCCCTTCCCCTTCCCCCTGTTCTCTTTATGGGCACTATTTGTAGACCTTGCTACTATAGTTAGTCCCTTTGTACTATTCTGGTCACTTTCTGTAACATCTTTTTCTATTAGTCCCCCCATTTTGAGATGTTTCTTCCTGTTCTTCACTTTTCTGCCATTTTTACGGCTGCATGGGTGGAGCCATGCTGACATGTTTCTATGATGTAGGAGAGAGAAGGGACTGTGGAAGCATGTGACTGTACACATAGAGGCCCAGATATTCAAACTGCGCCCAAAAAGTGCACAATAGCAGGAGCAGGAGCAAGTCTATTGTGCCCATGTGCAAGAGATGCAATGTTCAAAAAAGGAGCAGGCCAAATTGCACCTACAGCCTACGACTGAATATCGCACCACCTGCTCCATAGCGCAACTAGGGAGGGGAAGCTGAGCAGATCTGATGCGCCATAGCGCAACAAGGGATGTTCAGCTGAGCAGTCCAGAGGCGCCATAGTGCAACCAGGGATGCCCCCAGCTGCAGAGCAATGTAACTGCACAATCAGGGAGGTAAGGGCCCACCACCCATGCCACAGATGGGCACAGGAACACACAGCAGAACAGACATTGTCCCGCCACACCCCAAGCACATCACAACCAGGGGAGGGCTGGAATAACCACTGGTCCATGGAGACAAGCAACCAACCCACAGCCTGGCCATGGTGCCCCATCACACCTACCGGCAAGCTGTGACTGGCACACAAGGAGGGCAGACCACCCTGTGCCACACCATCCCCCCCAGTGCACTGGTCCTAGCTCTGGCTCTGTGTCTCCACAGAATCCCCAACTTGTCTATCCTCTGTAGAATTGCCACCATCTCACGGGCCAGAATCAGGAGCTCCCGCATGGTGTCTCTTATCTCGCTCAGATGTCTCGCACCTAGGACAAGGGAGCACAGTCAACAGATGTGAATGCACAACCCCATACAGCCCACCCACTGTGCATGGCATACGGCCATGGGACATACCACTGTGATGGTGTGTGACCAGCCGCAGTGATCACGTCCACAGGACCTGTCCACCCAGGTGCATACAGCCATGCGGAGCGCTGCACACACCCAACGGCCAAGTTACGCACAGCACCACCGTGGCCGTCTGGTGACATGGCTATGTGGTGCAAAGGCAGTGGCACAGTCATGCACCTGGTGCACGCATGGACCACCAGTGACGAACACCCAGACATGTATTGCCACTGGATAGTGTTGACTGTAACAAGTGGCGTGCATGGCAGTGCTGTCAATGAATGGTGGCCATGCCCCGCTGCCCACCTTGTCACACAGCATGCAATACTAATCATGGATGTCTGTCACTCACCCACATCGGGCCGGTCAGGTGACCGTTGCTGGTCCTCGGCCTGCCTGGCTGCGGTTTCCACCCCCCTCCGCTCTGCACGCACTCTGCGCAGTTCTTCCGGGCCTGTGGGGACAAAAAGGAGAGAAGAACATCAGTACATTCCCAAAGCAAAGTCCCCCTGCCCCAAGAAGTGTGCCCTTCCACCCAGCCAGACCCACCCACCCCACACCCTGTGAACACCACCACGGCCAACCCCATACGGTCCATCCCCTATGTGCTGGACACATACAACACTGTGACTCATATGGACAATAAAAGTGTGTTGATGGAACCCCTACCTGGATGTGGGACTGTGCCTCTCTGGCACGTGACCTCAGTCGGGCCAGTAGCTCGGCTCCCTCCTCTGCAGGTCACCATATTGGTGCCTGCACTGCTCAGCACTACGGCCCCTGCCTGTTGCCTCCTCAAGGGCTGTGGCCACCTCCTGCCACACCTGGGTCCTTGCCCTATCAGGGGGCCTCCCCAAAGAGAGGCCCATGGTGTGGCTCGACTATGGCCACCAGATTTGCTAGCTCAATGGCCGTCCAAGGAGCAGCTCTTCTCCGTGCCATTGCAATAGCTATAGTAGGCAATATGGCACTCTGCAGCACGGTACCCCACGTGCAGACGCTGCGCGGTACAGTGCTGCCATTCCCTATCGTGCTGTTACCGAACAGCGTGATAGAGGTGCACCTATGCCTGACGCATGGTGCCAAGGGGGGCAAAGGTCGGGCACAGGGTCAAAGGTCTCTGGCGCAAGGCCACGCACAGTACTATCGGATGACAATGCGTGTAGCGCGATTGGCTGTCTGTGTGCCAGCGCCACAGTGGACCATCGGGCAGTTGGGCCATTGCACCTATGAAGGCCCATTGCCACAGTGCCATGTAGTGACCTTCGCTATAGCACCACTGGCACAATGGTGGCCATGCCTTGCATTGCCTACCATGCACAGCATGTCATCAGCATGGCAGATGCCTGCGTCAGCAACCTGGGCATGCGCAGTGAGGTGTACTACGCATGCCACAGAACTGCGCCATTGGCTCAGCACGTTCAGCACAATTGCACAAAACGCAACAGTGCGATATTCAGCCGTCATATGCAAATCATCTGATCAGCCATTCAATGGCGCAGTACTGCAATTTGCATCTAATTAAAGTTGCTCCTCACCTCATTTGCATGGATTGCGCTATAAAGGTGCGACAATGTGCTGCAGTGGCCATAGTCAGTTACTGCAGTTTATTGGTGAGTTGCATGCTGTTTGGGAGTGTGGACTGTGGATTCAGGGACATGCATGGGACTGCACAGTTACAGGTAACAACTGCCATTCTTACAGGCTACGTAATGACCGAGCACGTTGTTGGAGAGGAGGACAACAGTGGTGGGAGGAGGATGAATTTTACTAAGGCCGAAACTGAGGCCCTTTTCGAGGCCTACCTGGAGCAGGAGCCACTGCTCAATGGACGGCGTGGCACCCCTCAGGCCCGTGCTGCTGCATGGGAGGAGGTGGCATGTGCCGTGAACCTGCATGGCAGCCACCAGTGCTCTGTGCAGGAGTGTAAGAAGAAGATGGGCACAGACAGGAGGAGGGTAAAGGAGAAGGTGGCTGCCATCAGGGCAGCACATGCTGCAACAGGTGGGGAACAGCCGGAGGTGGTACAGCTCACCCCAGCGGAGGACAGGCTTGCTGCAAGCATGCACTGAAGTGCCATTGAGGGTGTTCTGGGAGGTGGCTTCCAGACTGGTGGTGGCCCATCACTGCATGGTAAGTCATGGTCTATCTGGGGGGAGGCAGGGTAGGTCACACGCAGTAACGCGACTTTGCTTTCCCTTACAGATCCTGAGCATCTGCATGGGTCAGCGGTGGTGGGCCCGTCCACTGCGGACAGTTGTATGGAGTTGGAGGTGGGACCATCCACATCCACAGGTATCTGTGGATCAGTACGACAGTGGGGCCGCCTGGCTGTCCACACTGATGTCATTGAGACAGGTGTGGAGGAAGCTCTGCCTGTGTCCCAGTGTGCTGGCATCCACGGATGCCAGCACACTGTGGCTGTGGCCAGGGCAGAGTCCGGCACCAGTGATGATGACACGACCGTCTTGGGCAGTGACACGTGTGTGCCACAAGATGGACACACAGCAGGGAAATTCACACCCATGGCTGTTGGTTCCGCCGTGGAGGCCTGCATGTCAGCACAGTCCCAGGCTGTGCCTATAAGCACCAGTGGGGCAGCACTGGTGTCTGTTCAGGACAGTGGGACTGTTGCGGCCATTGCGGCGGCACCACTGAGCCCTGGGGTGCGGCAGTCAGAGGAACAACAACAGCAGTTGCCCACTGGGCTTGGGGGTGCAGGGTTCATCAGCGGCATCTGTGCACCGCCTGTGGACATGTCCAGACCTGGTCCTGGTGCACAGCACCCACCCTCAAGGGGTGCTGAACATCAGGCCCTTGCACACCCTGAGGGACAGGATGCTGAGGAGGCTGATGACCTCTTGGATGAGCACACCCGCCTACTGTGAGCATCGGTCCAGCAGCAGATGCGGCTTGCGACGTCTGTGGATGCACTGCATGTGTCTCTGGAGCGTGCAGAGGTGCATTGCAGCAGAGACGCCGAAATGCTCATGGCACGGATGGACCGTTTGCGGGATGATGTGACCACTGCCATTGACAGGCATGCACAGGCGTTCATTGCTGTCATGGCCACAATGGGCACACAGTCAGATGCCCATGCATCGCAGACACCATGCAGTGCACTATCCACCCCCCGTTCCTGGCATCATGCGACTCCCACCCTGTTGACGCCGGGTTCATCTGTGGGCATCCCGAGCACTCCTGGTGCAGGCATGTTCGGTGTGCCACAGACCCCTGCACAGGCACGGTCACGTTCACGCAGTGAAACCCCTTGGGGACCATCGGCGCCACCCCATGAGGCCAGTGGTCAGCTTGCCAGTGCTGGCGGGTGTCGGCGGGGCCGCTCATGCATCTGTGGTGGCCGTGGCACTGTGTCGCCGGACTGACCTGTCTCCCAGCATGGCTACTGTCTGGTGCTGCCCTGTGTGCATTGTGTGTTTCAGTGGGCAGTGCACGGGTGGGTACCCGGCCCTGCATGTGGACACACAGTCCACCTGCACACCCTCCCGGCTGCTGTCCGCAGTTCCGTGTGCATGATGATGCCTGCATTGCACTGTACACCAATGTGCAATGGTGCTCAGCATCTGACACATGCACATGGACAGGCAGTGGGTGTGATGGCCTGTGGACATGTGTGTTGCTAGGGTGTGCATTCTGGGTCGGTGTGCCTTCTGCCCTCTGTGCATGTTTGTTGCGTTGTGTGTGTGCTTGTGTGTGTGTGTGTGTGTGCTTCGGCGTGGCATGTTAATCCTCACCCATCCCTGGCTGTGTGTGTGCCTCTGTGCCCTGCCACTTCCCTCGACGGCATGCACCCCCAGTGTGGGTTTCTGCGTGTTTGTGGGTTGTGCCTTGGACACTGGTGGTTGCGTATGGCCCCATGACTTACCTGAAGCTGAAGTGCTGCTCCGTGATGGTATCCCAGTGCAGCTGTGCCAGCCAGAGCAGTCGGGGGTCCCATCACCCAAGGGGGGGCTGCCCATCACCATCGTCACCAGCGTCCCCATCGTCCCCATCGCTGTCCCCCTCTTCAACCTGTACGGCTATCCCACATTCGTTGGCCATGTTGTGCAGGATACAACAGGCCAGGAATATCCCACAGGCCTTTGAGGGGCTGTACTGTAGGGCACTGCCAGAGGTGTCCAGGCAACGGAAACGTGCCTTCAGCATCCCGAACACCCGCTCGATGACATTACGTGTGGTGGCGTGTGCCTCATTGTAGCGTTGCTGCGATGGGGTCGTGGGCTGCCGGTAAGGTGTGAGCAGCCAGGGACGGAGTGGGTATCCACTGTCACCTGTGTGTAGAGGGTGGAGGTTAGTTTGGTGATCAGCATCGCCGTGCCCCAAGCCATGTAGGTCACTACCCATGGCACCTCTGGCCATGCCCCCCCAGGCCCTATATTTGTCCATGTGGTTTGCATACTCACCCACAAGGTGGCCAGTGGGGATGTCCCCACTCTCGAATCTGTGGCACAGTGCCGAATGGTGCCAGATGAAAGAATCGTGTGCTCCCCCAAGGTGCGTGGCACAGACATTGATGATGCGCCCCCTGACATCGCACAGCACCTGGCAGTTGATGCTGGCATAGCCCTTGCGATTTATGTATGCAGCCCCCTCATGGCCAGGTGGTGTGCGTATGGCCACATGGGTGCAGTCTATTGCCCCTAGCACGCCAGGCATACGTGCTACCCTGTGGAACTCCTGTATATTTGCTGTGCGCTCCACCACTGTGCTGGGGAAATGGATGTATGCCTCAGCATGTGGCAGCAGTGCACTGAGGAATTGGGTGAGGTGGCTTGACGTGGCCGACTGGGTTATGCCTGTGGTGTCCCCGGTTGGTCTCTGGAAGGTACCCGTGGCGAGCAAGCACATGCAGGCTGTTACCTTGGTCTCCACTGACAGGGCATGGCTCCGTCGTGTGGGTGCCTGCATCACATCACTGCACAGCTCACAGAGCCGCCTCAGAATTGCCCTGTTCAGGTGGTACCAGCCCACAATCTTAGCATCAGTGTACAGCTCAAAGCTGGTGCGGGCTCGGTACTGCCTGTTGGGGGCATACCGCCGACGGGCCCTTCCACGGCCATGCCCCCCTGCTTCCTGCCTTCTCACCCCCCTCATTACAGCCTCCATGTGGAAGGTGGCACTGGCCATGTCCCTGGCTTGCATTCACCCCCTCTGGCAGCTGTTACTGTATTCCCCCCACTGTCCTGGCTGCTACCTCCCCTGCACTGGGTACACCTGCCTGTGCTGGCCTCTATGCTGTGTGGCTCCCCACACCTTCCCTGTGCCTGGCTGTTAACTGTGACCTTTCCCTGACCTGCCCTGTTCATGCCACTTGCCCTGTCTGTGTGCCTCTGCCTCTGCCTCATGTGGCTTCCCTGTAGCGTTCTTGCGCCTCTTCCTTGCTCCTTTTTATTTTGGCTCATTTCCGCTATGGCACAACTTCCGCTTGCTCCACTGTTGCGCATTGTGCAATTCTTTGAATATCACACTGTGCCATTTATGCATGGTTCCTCCCCCTTCGGTTGCGCATGCCTTCATTATCATTGCGCTGTTGCTCAGCATGATTTCGGGGGCGCAACTGCCTCCTGCTGAATATCACAGAATAGCGCAAATTCGGACTTGCGCAGGCACAACCCTATTGCGCATGGCTTAACTCTTTTGAATAACTGGGCCAGAGTGTCTTCTTCCACATAATGCTTTGACTGGAAATGAGTCACATATCTCCACATTCTCTCCATTTATGATAGTGGTGTGTTTGTGTCTGGCCCCCGTGATTCCTGCTGCCTACACTATATCACACTAATTGCTGACTTATCTCTGACACACACACACACACACACACACACACACAGAGTTTTAGCCTGCCAGAGTGTGAGCATTACCAACATTAAAACACTCTGCCTTCTTTTAAATTTAAACTAATGCCTTTGCCCGGCTACATTGAAACAGATTAGTAGTCACTGTGAGCTCAAATTACAGTAGCTTGCATTCCTACACAGAACTCAGCTGCTCAGTTTAATCACACACACACACACACACACACACACACACACACCCCTTCTGTTCTGCTGGCTGCAGCCTGCCATGTCTAGCTGCAACAGTGTTGATTTATTGGAAAATGTGTCTTTTAAACAAGATATGTATATTAATTATGTAAGTTAATGAAGATATGTGCCTCATACTTTCTTTGTTAGTGTTGAAATTCCTACCTGTTTCACGTTCTTTTGCCCTGTAGACCACCACCCCCCATTTACATAGGGAGAGAACTTAGTTTCAACTGTTGATTATCCTGGTAGTTTATCTTCAGCCTTCTTGCACCTTGTAATGGAGAGTTCTTTGCTGCATTTCCCTGTTCAGATCATACCTATAAAGGCATTGGCCCAGATATTCAAACTGCTTCCAAAATGTGCGCAACAGCAGGAGCAAGCACAATTCAATTGCGCATATGCGCAACAGACGCGATATTCAAACATGGAGCAAAACAAATTGAGCAAGCAGCCAACGTCTGAATATCGCACAAACTGCACCATAGCGCAACCAGGAAGGGGAAGCTGAGCAGAAAGGTTGCGCCATAGCGTAACAAGGCTAGCCCAGCTGAGCAGTCCAGAGGTGCCATAGCACAAGCAGAGCCCCCCCACCCCCAGCAGAGCAATGGAACTGCACAACCAGGGAGGCAGGCTGGGGCCCACCACCAGCCATGCCACACATGGGCACAGGAACACCTGCAGAACCAACAAGACACCTGCACACCCCAAAGCAGCATCACTGGGGAGGACGGATGATCCACTGGCCCATAGGGACAAGCCAACAAAGCACAGCAGGGCCATGGCCCCAGCACAACCACTGGCAGGCTGAGACTGCCACACACAGGGGTTGACAACCACAGTGCACATCAGCCCCTGTCTGCATAGCACACCCCTGCACCGTGACCCCAAGACACCACCCATGTGCAGTGACTGTCACTGCAGTAAACACCATGCATCCACCCCGGCACACGTCAACCTCGTGTAGCATAGAACCATACAAGCCAGACCCACCCTGTGCACCCAGCAGTGGGCCGCAGCAGATGGCAAGACCGACAGAAAGTCACTGCCACACTGGAGACACCTCCCCATGCACACACACACACGGACACACACACACACATACCCAGGACCATACCACCCCAGATGGCATGCACACCACTGCAACTGAGCAACCATAGCCAGCTGCAAATCAGAGACCACCACAGTATTCATAACAAAATATATATATATTGCAAAAAGAGAAAGTAGAACAACAAGAACAATAACAAAACTATTTACAGATATTTACAAGACCGGGGGGGTAGGGGTACAAGGTAGGGGTGGGCAAGGGTAGGGGTGAACAACTGGGAGAGGGAAGGCAGGGTGGGAGGGATGGGTGAAGTGGGAAGGGGAAGCCTGTCTAATGCCTAGCAGGCTGGTCTTCTGCTGCCTGGTGCTGTCTTGGTTGGCTGTGCCGTTGCTGGAGCCCACGGCGCTGAATGTCCTGGAGGATGTTATGGTTCTCCAACGGACACCCTGGTCAGCTGGTGGAGGGCCACGCTCAATCCTGCATAGGGCGCTGAGGCCCTAGGAAAGGAACACAGTCAATGGCTGTGACTGTCCACAACCCTGAACACCACCCATCCTGCAAGGCATATAGCCCAGTGTCCCGCACCTGTGATGGTATGCACCCACCACAGTGACCATGCACATGACATGCCCAACCAGGCGGCACCAGCTATGTGCACCACTGCACACACACTGCCCATGTCCATCACAGCACAAACAAGGCTGTCAAGTGACGTGGCAATGTGGTGGGATACAGTTCCACAGCCATGTGCCCAGTGCATGAATGGACCACCAGTGATGCACACACAGACGTGCAGTGACACTGGACAGTGATGACTGTCGCCTGTGTCGTGCATGGTTGTGTTGTCCATGGCTGGTGGTCATGCCCACCCCCTCCAGCATGCAATAGCATCCATAATGTAATGATACTCACACTCAGCAAGCAGCTGTGGCTGCTGCTGTTGCTGTGGCCCACCCCTCACATCACCTCCGTCTGCCACCTGGGCCCTGCCACGGCCCTCCTCAGCCCGTGCCTGCATCCTCTCTGCCAGGCCTGTGGGTGACAAATCTTGAGAAAAACATCAGTGTGACTCCAAAGCAGACTGCCCCTGCCCTAGTGAGTGTGCCTACCCACACAGCCAGACCCATGCATCTCACACCTGCACACACTGACACAGCCAACCATGGCAGAGCCATCCCCCATGCACAGCCACCAAAACACAGTCACACCCCTATGGAGAATACAGGTGCATAGATGGTACACCCACCTGGCCTAGGCACAACGCCCCTCCTGGCACGTGACCTTAGGCATTGCAGCACATCTGGCTCCCTCCTGCGGAGGTCACTGAATCTGTGCCGGCACTGCTCTGCAGACCGGCGCTGCCCTGTGACCCTCACCAGGTCAGTGGCCACCTGCAGCCAGACCTGGGTGCGAGCCATGGTGAGGGGCTCCTCCCCATACAGTGTCCCATAGTGAGGCTCAACCAGGGCTACCAGGTTGGCCACCTCCACTGGGCTCCATTGGAGCGCTCTCCTGCGTGCCATAGTTCGAGTTGTACAGCAGGCAATATGGCACCCCGCAGCACGGCAACCCCACGTGGAAATGTTGTGCAATAGACCACCATAGGTTCCAATCGCGCTGTTCGTACAGCGCCGTCGGTTCACATAGCGCTGTCACCAAACAGCGCAATAGGGCCATACACATGGCAGCTGAACAGCGCCAGTGGGCAAAGGTCGGACACCAGGTCAGGGGTCTATGACGCAAGGCCACGCACAGCGCCATCTGACGTCTACGCATCCTGCGTGACCGACCACCTGCGTGCCAGTGCCACAGTGGACTATTGCGCAGTAGTGCCACAACACCATATAGGTGCCCAGTGCTGTAGCGCCACTGGCACAATGATGGCCATGGCCTGAATTGCCGATCGCGCAGCACATCATCAATCTTGACAGGCGCCTGCGTAAGCTACCTGGGCATGTGCAATGCAGTGTACCACAGTCACAGATCGCGCCATTGGCTCAGCCGCTCAATCAGATGCGCAAAGCGCACGGCGCGCGATATTCAGCCGACACATGCAAATCATCTGATCAGCCATTCAAAGCGCAGTGGCGCGATTTGCATCTCATTACAGTTGCTCCACTCCTAATTTGCATGCATTGCGCTATAAATGCGACATTGGGCTGCGCTGGCCAGATTCGGTTACTGCAGGTGAGAGGTGGGTTGCATGCTGTGGGATGTTCTGGACAATGGGCATGGGATAACGCCTGTAGACTGCACAGTGACAGGTGTCCACTTCACCCATACAGATCGCCATGACCTGAACAGAGCAAGGTGAGGGTGGAGGATGGTGGGCGGAAGGAGGAGGAGGTCCAACTTCACCACGCAGACAGAGGCCTCTTCCAGGCCTACCTGGAGGAGGAGTCACTACTGAGTGGACGGCGGGCACCCTCAGGTCCCGTGCGGCTGCATGGGAGGGTAGCTCGGGCAGTGAACCTGCACGGAAGCCACCAGCGCTCCATGCAGGAATGCAAAAAGAAGATGGGGACAGACCGCAGGAGGGTGAAGGGGAAGGTGGCAGCCCTCAGGGCGGCACGTGCTGGCACTGGCGGGGGCCAGCCAGCAGTGGTGGAGCTGACCCCAGCTGAGGACCGACTGGCTGCATCAATGCAGCGGAGTGCTATATAGGGCGTACCAGGAGGTGGATTCCAGACAGGTGGAAGCCCATCACTGCACGGTATGTCATGGTGGTGGTGTTGGGGGGGGGAAGGTTGTTCACATGCACTCACATGTCCTCTCTTTCTGTTACAGATCCTGTTCATCTTCAGGGGATGGTGGTGGTGGGTCCAGGCAGTGAGGAAGACCTGCTGGACATGGAGGAGGGTCCATCCACCTCTGTCACCAGCCAGCATGCACTGCACCAGCATGCACGCTGGGCTGCCAACTCTGATGTTGGTGAGTTGGGTGTGGGGGGTGCACAGCCTGTGTCTCAGCAGTCTGGCATGCAAGCATGCCAGCACACTGTGACCATGGCTGTAGCACGTACCTGTACCATTGATGATGCAAGGACTGCAATGGGCAGTGACATGTGTGTGTCATGACGGACACACAGCAGGCCAGCACGTGCCCTGGGCCTAGCTGGTTCCAACGTAGGTGCCAGAATGTCGGCACAGTCCCAGGCTGTGCCTGTCAGCACCAGTGGGGCACCAGTGGCTGTGCAGGTGTCTGGCACTGTGCCGGCCCACAGCAGTGGAATGAGTGGTCCCTGGGGCACATCGGTTGGAGGGGCGGCAGCGGTCACCACCAGGTCTGGAAATTTACCCGGTGTCCAGCGGTGGCATGCCCGCTGCCGCTGACGCCCATTCCTGGTCCTGGTGGTGGCGCGCCCACCCTCAAGGGTGGTGAGCATCGGACCTTACACCCTGGGGACAGGATGCCGTTGTGGCAGAGTACCCATTGAGAAACACACCGCCTGCTGCGAGAATCAATTACAACAAAAAGGCGGGTTGCAATGCTGTGGAGGCGCTGTGTGCGGCTGTGGGCGGCTTTGGCAGGGACTGTGCTCTGGACCGTCAAGAGATGGGGTCATATGCGGATAGATGTGACCGCCGCCATTGACAGGCAGACCCAGGCATTGGTAGCTGTCATTGGCTGCGTGGGCACACAAGCAGGTGCTCCTGTACTACGCACCCCACACTACGCTCTCCACTCCCGTTCAGGCGTCGTGCGACACCAAGCCTGTCGGCAGCGGGTTTCCTGCTGGCCGTCAAAACCCTGGTGCAGGTATGTTTGGCATCCTACAGACCCCACTACTTGCGGACAGGTGGCGATGCGCAGTGGGACCCCTGGTGGTCCGCCGGTGCCACCCATGGCTACTACTCAGCCTGCCAGTCATGGCGGGGCCGCCCACGCATCCGCGGTGGCTGTGGATGGTGCAACGGCTGACCTGTCTCCCAGTGCAGGCCCTGTCAGGTGCTGCCCTGTATTGCATTGTGCGTCATGGTGGGCAGTGCATAGTGGATGCCCTGCCATCCACCTTGACACTCTGTGGACCACCTGCACACCATCCCAACTGCTGTCACAGGTGTGTGCATGATGATGCCTGCATTGTACTGTACACCAGGTGCAAGGTGCCAGCATCCCAGCACATGTGGACAGTACAGGTGGTAGGTGTGGTCTGTGGATCTGTGTGTTTGCCTGTTCCTGCTCTGCCCACCTGCCCATATGCGCTTTTATTGCCTGGGTGTGTTTGTGTGTGTGTGTGTGTGTGACTGTTGCGCCCCTCCCTGGCCCAATTGTGTGTTTGTGTGCCTGGTCCTTCACCCCCTTGCCGTCATACACCTAGTGTGTTACTCTGTGTGCCTGTGGGTTGCGCCAGGACAGTGTTGTTTGCACATGGCCCTTGACTTGGGATGCCCAGTGGAGCAGGGCAGCAGCACAACAGCACAACCAGGGATGCGCGAGGGACAGGATGGGACCCACCCATGGTAGGGATGGGCAGAGGAGCACACAGCAGAACAGACATCACCCCCACACCCCATGCACTGCACAACCGGAGGAGAGCAGGAAGAACCACTGGCCCAGGGACACCAGCAACAAACCCACCACCAGGCATGGTCCCCAGGCACACCCCTTGCAACTGCCTGACTGTCACACATGGATGCCCGTCCACCCTGTGCCACACCATCCCACCAATGCAGAGCACACCCTGCACCACACGATCCCCATACACCCTGCCCAGGAGTAGCGCCCAACAGTGCAGGATACCCCATGCATGTCACCACCCCCACTGTGACAATGCAACCCTGTGCACCACAGAACCATGCAAGGCAGCCCACCACGATCACCCTTCAGTGGGCGGCACCAGACAGTGATGCAATGACTGCATACACAGTGCCGACATGCACGTCCCCCCCCAGGTACAGCTAGGAGACCGACTACATGGCCGGCACACGAGGTACCCCACACATGACAGAGCATGCCCCAGGACCCCACCACCAGTGGTGAGCAGCACCCTGCACACCCTTCCATGGACACTCTGTCCCAGCACTGGCCACAACAGCCAGCGGCAGAGACACCCACATGTTAGCAGGAAGCATGTGCTACACAGGATGCAAACAGTGCACAGACCTAACAACCACCCATACCCAAGGGCACACCAACACAGGGACACAGTAGTGGGTCAACCACTTCCCAGCATGTGGCACGGGCAGCCATGTACACACGGCCAGAACCCCTCCATGCACAGGGTGTGCCAGCAACCCCTGTGCAGGCACCATAATGCCGGTGACGCCACCAGCATGTGGCTGGAGCACAAGAGACAGACAGTGGAGCACATCCCTGCAACAGACATAAGTGACAGCATCGAGGGACAAATAAGCAACAGCAGAGACAATAGTGCCACCCGAGGCAGACATGCACCCCACCAGTGACAGGAGGCAACCCGGCATCGTGCTGGGTACAGTGGCTGTCCAGCATGAGCAGCCACAACTGACATGCCAGCAGACTGTGCAAGTCACAGACATGCAAGGGTGGCAGCTGCACAGGCCATGGACAGTCCGACAAGGGCACCATGGACATAGTGCATGCACCGTGTACCACTGCACACAGTCATCCAGTGCACAGGAAACAACACACAAACCACAGACAGTGACTGAGAGCTATGCCCACACCAAACTTGCCTCCCCTATGGACACACACACACACACCCACACCCATGACAGCACCACCCCCGATGCTATGCACACCACTGCAGCTGAGCACCATTAGCCCACTGCAAATCGAGACCACCACAGTAGGTATACCAAAAAAATGTGACAGTAGTATAAACAAAACTATGTACAGATATATACAAAACAAAAGGGTGAGGCCACAAAATGGGTGGGGTGGGTAAGGGCAGGGTGAACATATGGGAGAGGAAGGACGGGTGTGAGGGGTGGGTCCAGGGTGTAGGTGTAGTCCAGGGTGGATGTAATCCAGTGGGAGCCCCGCCTCCCTCACCCCCCTATGGTGCCTGCCACCTCCTTCTCACCCGGGATCTGCTCCACCCTCTGGAGTATTTCCAGGGAGGCCCTGGCCACCTGAAGTAGCTCCTGAAGCACCCTCTCAATACACACCATTCACCATCCACCTAGGACAGAGGAGCAGAGTCAATAGGCGTGAATGCACAGCCCCCTGCAGAACACCCATTGTGTATGGCATACAGCCGTGGGACACGCCTCTGTGATGGTGTGTGACCACCCACAGTGATCGTGTCCACAAGACCTTCCCACCCAGGTTCACACAGCCATGCGGACCGCTGCACACACCCACCGCCCAAGTCCCACACAGCACCACCGTGGCTGTACAGTGACATGGCTTTGCAGTGCGAAGGCAGTGGTACAGTCATGTACCCGGTGCACGCATGGACCACCAGTGATGCACACCCAGACATGCAGTGCCACTGGACAGTGCTGACTGTACCATGTAGCGCACATGGCAGTGGTGTCAATGGATGATGGCCATGCCCCACCGCCCGCCCTGCTACGCAGCATGCACAGAAAATCCTGGATGTAAGGTACTCACCATCATCGGGCTGGTCCTGGCGCTGACCCTGTATGGGACCTCCGGCATGGGGACGTAGCTCACGCCTCTGCCTCTTCTCCCTCGCACGGCAATGCTCTTCAGGGCCTAGGGTGCAAACATGTAGAGAGGAACATCAGTACAATCCAGTAGCAAAGGCCCCCCATCCCCGGGTGTGTGTGATCCTACACAACCAAACCATTCAGCCCCCCACCCCTATACCACCACCACCACTGCCCACACTGGACGGACCACCCCCCATGTGGTGGAGACATGCCCACCGCGATACCCGTAGGGACACAACCAGTGTATGGATGGGGCACCTACCTGGCTGTGGAACAGCATCTCTCCTGGCGCATGCCCGCAGGCGGGCAAACCTGTCCGGGTCCCTCCGCTGGAGGTCCCCGTACTGGTGTTGGCACTGCTCAGCTGTCCTCTGTATCTCTGTTGCCTCCTCCTCCAGCGCCACCACCTCCTCCTCCCACACGGCACTCCTGGCCCTGTCCAGGGGGTACTTCACCAAGCAGAGCACCAGCATAGGGCTCAACCAGTGCAATTAGATTTGCCAGTTCTATCTGGCACCAGATTGCTGCTCGCTTGATGTGCCATCTTTGGACCATCTCTGATTCAAAATGGCACTCCCTAGCGCACGTCCGCCACGTGCGGATGCTGCACGGTATTGCACTGCCATTCCCCATTGCGCTGCCACTGAACAGCATGATAGGGATGCACCCATGTGGACGCATGGCACCTAGGGGGCAAAGGTCGGGTACAGGGTCAAGGGTCTCTCGTGCACAGACTGCCACAGTGCGATTGGTAATCACTGCGTGTAGCGTGGTAGGGTGCCTGTGTGGGACTTCCTGTAGTGGCCTACCATGCTGTGGCACCATGGCACCTACAGTGCCCCAGGGCAAGGGCACTATACATGTGAACAGCACACTAGCACCACTGGCACAGTGGTGGATGTGCTCTGCACTGCCTCCCGTGCTCAGCACATCAGCAGCGCAGCAGGCATTGGTGTCAGCACCCTGGGCATGCACCGTGCGGTGTCTACTGTGCATGTCACAGAGCTGTGCCACTGCCTGAGCACATTCAACACAATTGCGCAAAGCACAACAGCGCGATATTCATCCAGCATATGCAAATCAGCTCATCAGCAATTCCATGGCACAGCTATTGCATTAGCATCCACTTAAAATTGAGCCTCACCTCATTTGCATGCGTTGCGCTATATAAATGTGACATGGGGCTGCAGAGGCCATAGTCTGGTATTGCAGTCTATTGTGGTGGGTTGAATGCTGTTTGCCAGTGTGGGCTGTGGTGTGTGGGAGATGCATGGGACTGCACAGTGAAAGGTAACACCTGTTATTCCCACAGGCTCTACAATGAACGAACGTGAGGAAGAGGTGGAACAGGAATGCTGGAGGAAGAGGAGGCCCAACTTCACACGGGCAGAAACAGACACCCTGTTTGAGGCATACCTTGACAGGGAACCGCTGCTCAGTGGACAGTGGGGAACACCACAGGCCCATGCTGCGGCATGGAGTGAGGTTACACATGTCGTGAACCAGCATGGCAGCCACCAGTGGTCCGTGAAGGAATGTAAGAAGAAGGTTGGCACAGACAGGAGGAGAATTAAAGACAAGGTGGCTGCCATCAGGGCTGCATGTGCTGCAACCGGTAGTGGGCAGCCGGATGTGCCTCACCTGACGCCACAGAAGGAGTGGACGGCCGGCAGCATGTGGCATTGTGCCATTGAGGGTGTTCCAGGTGGTGGCTTCCAGACGGGTGGCAGCCCGTCACTGCATGGTAGGTCCTGTGCTGTCACTGTGTGGGTGGTGGGGGGAGTGCCACAAGGTAGGGCAGTGACATTAACACTACTGTGTTCCCCTGCAGCTCCTGAGCATCTACATGGATCAGCGGTTGTGGGTGTGGCCACTGTGGGCGAGGCCCTGGACACGGAGGAGTGCCCATCCACCTCCACAGGTGTCTATGGGTCAGTACCACCACATACCTGCCTGTCTGGGCTGAAAATGGTGGTGATGGTGCGGACGAGGCCCTGCCTGTGTCCCAGCATGACAGCGGCCATGGAATCCAGCATGCTGGGACATGGACTGGTGCCGGGTCAGGCACCGATGATGATAATGATGATGGATCACATATCCCAGACAGTGATCCATGTGGTCTGCATCACTCTGCCATGGCCTGTCAAGGCCGGTACCCATGGCACCTCTGACTGTGCCTCCCCCCCAGGGCTACCCATATCATCCTGCATGTTGTGCATACTCACTCACTAGGTGGCCAGTGGGGATATCCCCACTCTCGAACCTGTGGCACAGTGCTGACTGGTGCCAGAAGAAGACATCATGTGCTCCCCCAGGGTGCGTGGCACAGACATTGGTTATGAGCCCCCTGGCATCGCACACCACCTGGCAGTTGATGCTGGAGTATCCCTTGCGGTTGTGGTAGGCAATGCCTTCCGGGTCAGGTGGTGTGTGGATGGCCACATGGGTGCAGTCAATGGCCCTGAGCATGCCAGGCATACGTGCTATGCTGTGGAACTGTTGTATGTGTGCTGTGTGCTCCGCCTGTGTGCTGGGGAAATGGATGTGCTCTGCAGCATGTGGCAGCAGTGCGCTGAGGAATTGTGTGAGTAGGCGTGACGCAGCTGACTGGGTTATGCCTGTCGTGTCCCCTGTTGGTCTTTGGAAGGTGGCCCTGGTGAGCAGGCACATGACAGCTGTCACCTTGGTCTCCACTGACAGAGCATGGCTCCGTCATGTGGGTGCCTGCATCTCATCACTGCACAGCTCACAGAGCCGCCTCAGGATTGCCTGGTTCAGGTGGTACTGGGCCACGCTCTCTATCACTATACTGCTAGAAGGTGATGCGGGCTCGGTATCACCTGTTGGGGGTGTACCACCGACAGGCCCTTCCACGGCCGTGCTCCCCTACTGCCTGCCTTCTCACACCCCTCATTACTGCCTCTATCTGTACGGTGGCACTGGCCATGTCCCTGGCTGTTGTTCACCCCCCGGCAGATGTTGTCCCGGCCCCCCCGCTGTCCTCTATGCTGCTCCCCCTGCACTGGGTACACCTCCGGCCTTCTGCTGTCCTGCCTCCTGCCACTGCCCTGCCCACTCTGCAGCACTGCCCTGTTGTCCCTGCCCTGTTTGTCTGGCTCCCCAGACCTGTCCTGTGTGGCACAAGTGTGTCCTGTCCTGCTCCACCACTGCCCCTCTCTCTGTTGCTCTCCCTGGTTTGGCTGCCAGCTCACCCCCACTGCAGGCCTTCCTGTAGCATTCTTGTGCCTCTCTCTTGCTCCTTTTTATTTTGGCTCATTTCCGCCATGGCGCAACTTCTGCTACCTTCCCTATTGCGCATGGCACATGTCATTGAATATTGCACTGCACCATTTATTCATGGTTCCTCCCCCTCCGGTTGTGCATGCATTCATTACCATTGCACTCTTGCACATTGCAATTTGGGCGACGCAGCTGCCTCCCGCTGAATATCGCAGAATGGCGCATTTTCTCTGTTGCGCATGGCGCAACCCTTTTGAATATCTGGGCCATAGACCCAAACACAAAAACTTTCTTTTGTTTTATTAATTTTAACTAATAAACCAACCCTGTACCCAGCTGCTAATGCCCCACCCAGTGCCACTGATAGAGTTTTGCTTTCAAAATCATTTAAAAAGAATCTTACTCACAGAAATGAAAGGAACCGTGAAACACGCATGAGCACAATCTGCAGTATAAAGTATTTGCGTGAATTTGTGTTGATTGGAAGTACATAAGTACAGATCTTGCTCTCGAGTATCACCCAGATCTTCATTTTTTATGAACTAAACTTTTTTCAAATGATTTTAAAAGCACATAAAACTGTCAGTTGCATGGCAAGGAGTATTAGCAGTTGGCTGTAGGGTGGGTATATTAGTTTTAAAAGTTTCCCAAATTATGTTCCGTGTGTGTGTGTGTGTGTGTGTGTGTGTGTGTGTGTGTGTGTGTGTGTGTGGCAACAATGGATTTTTTTTAAGAAAAAAAAATAAACTGTATAGAATAGTGAATACCCAGTCACATGCACAACAAACCTGCATTGCCAGCAGGGTTCTGACTACTCTCAAGGTCGGTGACAACACAGGCTTGGTTTGCATTGCTGGCCATCCACTATCCTCTATACACAAAATTGTAAATTCTAACATCATTCTTGGCTAATCAAGATTGTTTATTTCTAAACATTTCAGATACTTTTTTCCCACAAAACATCTCATGCAAACAGTTTTAATGCTACTGTTCTAAGTTTAGTTAGTGTAGTCCATTTCATCACACAGAGGTTGCTCTAATTTTCCATAAAATCTAATAGTTGTTTTTTAAATTCAAGTTGCATTTCTTAGCAGAAATCTGCAACATGATTTATAATACATTTATATGTACAGTTCCCATGTGTCTTTGTGGCCACAAGAGTTTCTGCTCAAATCCTTCATGTCCCAGAATTTCTCAGCTTCACTTTGTAGTTCTGTCACCTGAATAACTCATGGATGTATTCTTATAACCATAAGAGACACACTAACTGTACATGCAGTCATATACGGTACATACCACTTAAGTCGTCCATACTTAAGACAGACTGTTGCTTTGCATGGACATTTTACAATTTCCAAATGTCATTTGCATTGTCATAATAGTAAAATATTGTAGTATAATGAACATTGGCTGCCTCGTATGCCAACCGCCAGATCACCGCTAATGAGCTACAAACTGGCAATTAACAGCAGGTGTTAACAATAAGCCAGTTGTGATTAATCATTCATGGCCCATTGAAAAGTGCATTGTTCAGGCAGTAGCCAATAGTTGTGTGTAGCTAGCAGCAGCAACATTTCTGGAATAAAACAAAATGGCCTTACCTTTGTGAGAAAAATAGAGATTTTGGAGGAGATTGCTAAAATGCCCAAGTTAAGCTTGAGAGATCTTTCGGCTCACTTTGGAATCGCTAAGTCAACTTTATGCAACTTACTGAAGGCAAAGGAGGCACTCATGAATGGCTGGCACTCATACCAAAATCCAGATCAAAAAAGAAGATGCAAGGGTAAGGATAGTGATGTGGATGAGGCACTCCTGCATTGGTTCTCCAATGTCTGAGGGCGAGGAGCCCTGATAAGTGGCCCCTTTCTCCACCAGAAAGCACAGCAGCTAGCCATTTCCCTCGGTAAGCTTGATTTTTAAACCATCTGATGGGTGGCTTACCAGAAGGAAGCACAAACACAACACTGGGTTTAAAAAAAATTCATGGGGAGAAACAAAATGCCAATGGTGAAGGTGCCACTGCCTGGCTGCGAGATGTCCTGCTTGATATTCTTCTGGGCTATTCCCCCGAGGACATTTACAACACAGTTGAGACAGGATTGTTTCTCCGGTGTGTTGGTTATGGAACCCTGTCTTTTAAAGCTGACACACCGATGGGGTTAAAGAGAGCAAAGGAGAGGTTGTCTGTGCTTTTAACCTGCAACATGTCTGGGATGGATAAATGTGAGTTGCTGGAGATAGGCAAATCTGCCAAGCCCTGGTGTTTCCATGGAACTGGAAACCTGCCAGTGCAGTACAGATCTAATCATACAGCCTGGATGATGGGAGACATTTTTACGGATTGGCTCCATAACTGGGATCGTAAGCTGGGCCACCACAAAATTGCCCTGGTGCTGGATAATTTTTACTGGCCATCCCCAGGTGCAAGAGCTGCATAACATCAAGCTAATTTTACTGCCACCAAACACCACTTGCATAGTGCAGCCATTAGATCAGGGTATAATCTACAGCTTCAAGCAAATCTATGTAAGGCACATGAGGCAGCTTATGCAAGATCTCCTTGACTCAGACCAGGAACTTGATGCAGCTGCCTGTTAAAAAAAAAAAATCTCATAGATGCTATCCACATGATGAGCCACGCATGGCACCATGTCTCTGTTGACACCATTATTTAATGCTTTCGGAAAGGAGGATTTTCAGTGAGGAGCGATTCAGCCAAAGAGGAGCTAGTGGATGACAACACTGACCCTGAAGCCCCAGAAGAAAACACTGCACCACCGGGTTTGACACAGGAAGAGTTCGATGACATCTGCCAAATGGGGGGGAGATGAAGACCCACCTAGTTGAACCAGACAATATTGAGGAGACCATCAGAGGGCTACAAGATGGGCCAGAGGAGGAGGAGACAACAGAAAACACAGCAGAGGATGAGGAGGAGAAAGTCACTGTGTCATTGAATTAGGTCCATGCTGCTCTAATGACCCTGAGACAAGCCATGGAACAGAGGAGCAACCTTGAGCCAGACTGCAGCATGCTGTCGGTGACAGTGAAACACTGAGGAAAGTATGCAGAGACACCGAAAGTCACAGATGAAGATTACAGCTTTCATGACAAAACCCCAGGAGTAACAGCTGCACACAAGTCTGAATATGTTTTTAACTTAATGAAACATTTCAATAAATAAATAAATAAATAATAAAAGCTACGTTTTAACTGCAAAACAACAACAACAACACCTTTTTACCAGAAGGGTTATAATCATAATATCACTGAGCCAACATGGCTTTCTAACCCTTTTTTTCTTTACAGGTATCATTCAATGTACAGTCCCGTATGTAGGTATGCACCAGCTGTCTGACATTTAGATTTTAATGCATCATGGTTTACTCGGACACTGCCTATAATGGATGAATTGTCATATGACAATCTAGTTTGTTATAAGCGGCATTTGCTGTACTGAATTCTATTCTATTCTATTCTATTCTAAACCTGAAAGTGCTTGCAGCATTTTGGGTCCCCTTCACCTGAGTGGCTCAGGGTCTTGAAAGCTTTTTCACTCCAGGGGTGTTCTTATTGTTAAAGCAGGCAGAGTCCACACTCCAGGAGTAATACCAATTTGCAGAGGTAAAAAACCCCAGATTGGATCAATGTTTTCAATTATAGGAACATTTTATTATGTTATAGCCACACAGAGAGTGCAGCACTTACCTGGTGCTTCAGACTCAAACTCGATTCTTCAGCAGGGGGCCCCCTGACGAAGAACATAACCAAGTTTATGTCTGAAGTGCTAGGTAAATGCAGCACTCTCTGTGTGGGTATAACTTAATGGAATGTTCCTGCAGTTGTAGCTACTGATCCAGTCTGGGTTTTCTTACCTCTGTAAATTGGTGTTACTCCTGGACTGCAGTCTCATGCCTGTTGCTCCTCTCGATTTGTTAAACAGGCACAAGTATGGCATCAGCTGTGGTAGGAGCTTCGAGTAGTTTTCACTCAGACTTGCCGCTCTGAGGTAGCCGTGTTCGCTCTGACCAGAATTTGTTCCTTAAGGGCAATTCTATGATTTTAACATTTTACTTACTACATGCTGCTGTTGTGGGCCTGTCTTGGATCCTGTTTGGTACTCACGAGTGGCCTCAATTTTTTCTCTTTATCCATTCCACACTACATATTTTAAATGTTTTCTTGTGCTGCATTTTGTTCTCTTAATTTGGCCTTCTTTTGTCATTTTGTTTGGAGGCATGTTGCTGGAACTGTAGTCCCCATTGCTCTTGACAAGGAAATATACATGTACTGAGATGCTTGATGACTCAGTGATGAGTATTTGTATTTGTTTTTGGTTACTCTGTCTTTAAATTTTATACTTTAAAAGTCTGAGATGTATGTAGTTCCCTTACCTTCCTTTACCCCGCTGATAAGCCTGGTTCCTGGAATTCTCTGCCACACTTTTGTATTCTCATTGAAGTTCACATACTATGTGCCTCAGGCTTTCATTTTTATATTTTTCCTGTTCATTCTTGGAGTGCACTGTTACTCTGATTTTCTGAGGTTCTCCTGTTTATCATGGGTTCCTGTTCTTCTGTTTGCTTATTACTCTATGGACGTAGGGCCCCATATTCATTGCTGGACAGTTGCATTACACACCCATTTGTGGTGTGATTGAAATATTGCATGTGTGGCCTGAAGCTAAAATTGAGACAGGTGGCATGCCCTGACTGGAGCATGCTACCTGTTTGAATATGCTGTGTTAGCCCAGCGCACAGTGGTTGTGTGCTGTGCTCACACAGACTCCTGAAGGAGTACAGCCCACAGAAGCTAATGTAGCTAGTGCATCTCAAATGGGAAGCACCATTGCTTCCTTTGTGTCATATTCAGCTGCTGCTGGCATGCTAATATGCCATAGGGCATGCATTCCATTATGGGATCATCAGCATCTCTGCACAGTGCTGCTGCACACAACTGCCCCAATGCATTGTGCAATGCTATGCCAGCTACCAGCCCCGATCACCATACATATGCCCTGATGTGTTCAACATACCAGACCCTGGCATCTAGAGGCCCCCTACTCCCCAATCACAATACATATTCTCGGATGTTTAAAGTACTATAATCCCCGGTGTCTAGTGGTCCCCCCACCCCAATCGCCATACCTATGCCTGTGATGTGTAACGTATATCAATTCCTAGTGTCTAATGGCTCTCTACCCCTATCATATTACATATACCCCCGATGGATTTACCACTTTGATCTCTGGCACCCATGGGTCTCCCCATCCCGATCAGCATACATATGCCCTGAATATGTAAAGTACATTGATCCTTTGCATCTAGTGATCTTCCACATCCCCAGTGACCATACATGTGCCCCAGATGTGTTTAATACCCTGATTCCTGGCATCTAGTGGTCTCTCCACCCCTAACTGCTGTACATGTGCCCCATAAATGTAAAGAGCGGGTATGAACTTCATTATATACTTTCATAAACATCAATTTTTAGTTACTTTATTTCACTAAATGATGCATGCTTTAATTTTCAGATTATTCCAGGGTTTCTAGCACATCTGGTTCACTGGTTTATTGGGTGACTTACGTACGATATGCTTGTGCAACATATGTAGAACAATTGGTAGGATGCTCGGTACTATATAAAGGTTTGTACTGAAGTGAGTTAAAATACTGAGTAGGTTCAAGGTACTATAGAGAGGCCTGAGCACTTGTGCAACATGGATTTGGCTGTTCACTCTCTCTGTTCCAACTACAGGGACTATCACCCTTTTGAGGTACCACTGTATGACAGCAGAATAACCCTCTTGAGCAAGGATCCACCCCTTGTGGTGCTGCAAGGGTGAGGTCCCCTTAGACTAAAGGTGCCTTAGGGAAGAAGCCCACAGCTCCTTGAGGAAGGAGAAGGGCATCCAGAGGAAGACGATTAGAGGAGGATGGTGAGACAATAAAAATAAGTACCAGTTTCAAGTCCCACCTTAAAGTCTGGTTCCTGGCAAACTCATCCTGCCGCTGCTCCCTGGGGTCTGACACCAACCCACACTAGTCAGCTCCCCAAACAAGGGGTTACCCACCTACCCACACTAGTCAACTCCCTTGCCTACAACTGTCACATCATATTTTTCACAGTAATATTTGATTTCCTTGCCTTTACATATTGTATATATATTTTTTTTACTGAGTATTCTGTGTATTACTTGCTCACTGGATGATGCAGTCACACATTGTACACTGTGCCTACTATTTGTTTGTTTTGTACCAAATCTCCTCATGTCCGATATTGAAACCCTGTATTCACTGTTCTCAAATGGACCTATGCATCAAACCTGTATATTGTGCTTACTATTGTTGCCTGTATCAAATCTGTTTCATGTGTATTACTGTTACCTTGTACTCCACTGTCACCCTGCGCCATGTGTTATGGCCCGGGTCATGCCTGAAAATGGTCCCTGGGATCAGTGCACTCACCCGGTTATCAAAGTCATAAATAAATAAAGATGCTTGGGCACGTGTGGCTTAAATACCAGTCAGTGGCAGCATAAAGTGAGTTGCCTGATGCCCCACTGAGCCACGAGTGCAGCCCTTTCATTCACTGGTTCATCAGGTGATTTATGTAAGGTATTCTTGTGCAGTGTAAGTACAGGCATTGGTAAGATGCTTGAGTCTGTACATAAGTTGGTATTGAAGTAGGTTGTGGTACTGGCTAGGTTTGAGGTATTGTGCTGTAGATAGGTTTGAGTACTTGTGGAATTAGGTTTGGTCACTCACTCTCTTTATCCCCACCACATGAATTATCACCCTTTTGAGGCGCCATGAAAGCACAGGAACCCTCTGGAGAAAGATTCACTCCTAGAGTTGCTGCAGTGGAAAGGTCCCTTTAGACCAAAGGTACCTTAGGGAAGAAGCCCAAAAAGGCAGAGCAAAAGCATTAAATAATATGATCAAAACACTTACTTCTCATTAGGAGAGAAGGAACTTGGCCATACACATACTGAATATCCTTGATAGCAAAGCAGCTGAACAGGAATGTATGTATTCAGCTCTGGAAGCCTCATCTACAAAAAGACATAGACAGGATGGAGACGGTACAGAGGAGGGTGACAAAAATGGTGTCCGAGATGCAGCATAAGTCATATAAGGAGAGACTTAGAGCTCTCAATATGTACTCCCTGGAGGAATGGAGAGAGAGGGGGAACATGATAGAGACATTCAAGTACCTAAAGGATCAACAGGGTACCAGAGGGGAGCATCTTTCACATGAGAGAAATAGCAGAACAAGGGGGCACAGCATGAGACTAAAAGGGGGAAACTTAGGGGGAACTTGAGGAAGTTCTACTTCACCAAAAGGGTGGTGGAGAGATGGAACAGTCTCCCACAGGAAGTGGTTGGGGTGGTCATGGTTCAAGGATTCAAGAATGTGTGGGATAGGCACACGGGAATTATCAAGCTAGGGTGAAGAGGGGTGAAACTTGTAACATCTATGATACCTTAAGCATTAGAAAGAGGGACAGGGCAGACTGGATGGGCCACAAGGCCCTTATCTGCTAACAACATCTATGGATCTATGTTTGCAGTCACCATTCAGAAGATAACTAGCATAAGGAAATGCACAAAAATAAATGAAGCCACTCTCCAGGTCCAACTCCTGGTGAAATATATATTATTATATTATAATATATAGCATGGAGGAGAGGAAAAACCCCTGTGGAGGAAACCTCTAGGGATCTATTGCCTTAGGCTACCATCTTTCCAGGCTTAATGTTTAAGTCTGGTATTAAAAATCCCGAAGGGAGGATGCTTAAAACCCTCAACACACTGCTTCATGATAGAGACTAATGTCCTTACATTGAGCCTTATAAAGTAGGTGAGACTTCCATTCTGCTGATGTATTACAGAGTGCAGCCCTTCATCCAAGAGAACCCTGACTATTGACGGCTCAACCATCAGAAGTGCCAGAACTCAGACCAGCAAGAGAAAGGTAGGGGAAGGGGAATAGAGCTCCAGGGATGAAGAAAAGACTGACTGAGAATAGTTGTAAAAGTCAACAAAAGTGCGGGTTTGTTCCAGATTCCCCACACCTTTTAAAGGTGAAAAGAAACAGTTTTTACACCTCTAATGCCCTCCAGTTGTTCTTGTATTGGCTACCCAGTATTCTGATATGTTTTTGACCTTTTGTGTTAAATTAATAATCTAATTTTGTTGCCTTTTTAGCTACCCTGAATACGTCTTTCTTCAGCAGTTGCTGATCTCTCTTGTCATACTGCCTGAACATTCTATAACATCAGAAACTTCCATTCCAGGCTATTCAGATGAATAGCCTGGAATGGGAGTTTGTGATTTCATAGAATGTCATAGAAATATGAAAATCAAGTGCAGTAGCTGGTGAGGAGAGTGGAACTCTATGTAGATCTGAGGGCACCCCAAAGTTACATTATTTATTCATTAAAAAAAATCTTCGAATCATATCAAAATATATAACTGGCATGGAAAGGAAGATGGAAGGGCAGTTAACTATATAAAAATCATTTCCTATCTTCTTTAAATAAAAAAAAAGGTATCAGTTCTTTGTCCTGGTGATGACCTTTGTCCAACCAAAATTATTTTATTCCAACAGATGAAAGAAAAGCTAAGGCTCACTCCACTCAAAACTACTTCATTTCTAATTTTTTATTCTTCTCATTTCACAAAATCAGACAAGGTGATGTTCATGACTTGAAGCGCCACTTCATCCAGTCCAATGTGCTCTCCAGTATAAAGAATAATAAAAAAAACCTTACTCATTACTCCTGTATCATATATTTTTTCTATTTTACCAATGTCTCATTCCACTTGTTCCTTAATACCAAAACTCTACTCCTTTGACCCCCTTAATCTGACCATTTGCTACTGAATATTTAACATTTCATCTGTATTGTATTTAATGTCTGTAATTTTTTGAGTTTTTTTTAAAGTTAAATTGAAATTTAAAATGCATATATTCATAAGAAAATTGAACATAAGAGTTTCATGTTGGACGCTGTACTCTTATAATAAATTTAACATAAACTGTCCAACGGGCAGATATTCAAGACAATTTTTTTTTTTTTTAAAGAAACAGTCATTCATACTTACACTTGATTTAAGACCCTTCAATAACATGTTTCATTAGCCAGATTTACTATTTGTATACTAACCCAATATTGCTGCTGAATTAACTTCTGAAAAGTTCCTGTCTAATCTTATGTGCTATACTATTTGTAAACCATCTGGTGGGCTAGCCAAAGAACCTCCTGATTGCTGATGTCAGTTTATACAGTCAACACGTAACCACCATCTAACATTCTTAAATAGAACAGTTGCCCCAGTATGTGTCATGAAACTGCAACATTTTCAATATTCAATAAATTGATATTAGAGTTTAGGAGGTTCATACTAGAAAAGACACTTGAGCTGCAATCTGGCAAGAGTTAAAGCACAGGGAAGAAGTTAGATAGGAGGGTATATACAGTATATTAGAAAGAGTGAACTGCAGGTTGGATACAGGAGCTGAGAGAGAAGAGGAGAAAGGGAGCAGCCCTTAGGGGCTGTGGCCCTCTGGCCTTAGCTGAATTTTGACCAACCCAGTGGGGATCATAGGAGGACATGGAAACCATGGGGGAGTCCACCACAAAGGGAGCACCCTGATTACCTGTGGCCTGGATTCAGTTCTTCTGAAGATCTGTGGGAGGTCCTGGTGTTGGGGGTGAACTTGCATATAGCTTCAAGGAAGATGGCAGAGAAGAAACCACCAGAAAACCATGTAAAGTTAAGCAGTTATAAGGTAGGAGAAATTTAGACCAACAGGCCCTTCAGCATGAGTTGTGTTGGAGTTTGGAGTAGGAATTGTTCTGAATAGCCTCTGTGGCTATAAATCTCACCAGCATAAATAAAGTGTGAAGCATTTCAAAGCCTTTCAAGGATGGGGGGGGCAGGGCATAGATGTGACAGAAGAAATAGCACCCACATACTTCAGATTACATAGTATGGCTTTGGCTTTCATGACTTTCATGCCCTGTGGGAATGTGACAGAGATATTGCAGACCTCTGAGATCTGAATTCCCAGCATGGAAACAGAAGTATATTCTGGGAGTCACTGAATAAGTGACATGTTGATAAATGTGAGACGTGTGGACACAGAAGGGAGAGGGTTATCATACATGTGAGCCCATGGGTCTCACTTTTCCCTGGAGATCCCACCATAATAAGAGTGCAGACAAGGGGCTGAGCTGTTATAGCTAAGGCTGTATTTTTTTCATGGTAAAAACTGCATTTTTTCACAGCCCATGCACGGCCAAAACTAAGTTTTTCACGGCAAACAAATTCGAAGGGAGAATAAATTGTAAAACGCGTTTTACTTCATGTTTACTTCATTTTAATAAGACAAACAAAACCAGTCCACAGCTCATGGTGTTCAAAACGTAACCTAAGAGCACCAAAACACAGCACATCTTCCTCTTCACCTTCGTCATCAAGGGGTGTGATAATAAACATACTGTGCTGTATTGAAAATGTGAACGTGAGAGCCGAACTGTGATCCTACATTAAAGACATACAATGCTACTTTGTATGTCTTTAATGTAGGATTGCAGCTCAGCTCTCGCTTTTACATTTTCCTTAAACATTGAAATGCTGCTACATATTTCTTCCTCTTTGCAATTGTGCTTTTCCTAGATGGGTACCTTTATCATATTGTCCGCGGCACACCTACAGTTTTCTGGTAAAAACAGTCCCGAGTTTGGAAGCAGAAATCGGCAGAGGTCGACAGAGGTTGGCTTTTGTGGCTGAGATATGGCATGGTCTGCTGATGCTGATGTTTAAGCCTGCTAAAGCAAGGCATACTGTAGTAAAGTGTTTGGTCGCACTTAATTAGAGGGGAATGCAAGGTAAACAGGAGATGAACTGAATGAAAAGCGAGCTAGAGTAAGTGAATATCACTAAATTTCACTAACTTTCCTGATTTGGACAAATTCATGGCATGGGCCGATTTTCATGGAATCCGTAAATTCCATGCATGCCATGAATTAATTACAGCCTTAGTTGTAGCCACTGTCTGCTTGATATACAGTAGATTTTGCCTATCATTTGTTTTTGGTTTAGACCATACCTCAATGGCTGCACCCAGAGAATAGAGTTGGAAGACCACTTGTTGGAGCTATCTTACCAAACTAGAGGGCTCCACAGGGTTCAGTCCCAGGCTCTTTATTATTCTTGGTTTATGTCAAAAAGTTACAACATTCCATAATACATCAAAAGTTTGTCTATACTCAGATGATACAGTTCTAGTAGTGTCAGGTAAGACCTTTTCGGAAGTAGAAAATAAACTATAGCTGGATTTTATTATAATGCAAAATTGGTTTAAAATTAAAAGTTAGTGATAAACTGCAGGAAGACCCAATCAGTGAAATTTCACCCTCCATCCCCCCCCCCCCCCCAAACAAATGGGATTACAGTAGAAATAAAGACAAAAGATAGAAGCTTAATAACCCACACTGATGAATGCAAATACTTGGAAGTAACAACTGACAAACACTTAAATTATGAATCCCAGTCTAATAAACATAAATAAATAAACAAACAAACAAATAAATAACTACAGTAAATGCTTGCATTGGTGTGGTGAGACTCACAGCATTTGCGATGTGACACAGATATGATTCAAGATTGTAAATCAGTTAATTCTTTGTTAATTCTTCGTGTTCTAGATTATGGATTTTTTCATTAAAAGAAATGCCAACAAAAAAAATGTTGCACAAGGTAGACATAGCATATGATAGGTTGGGCATATAAAAGAGGTTAGACAGATTTGCCCTGCTCTATAGGTTTAATACACACCATTGTATCATGTACCAAGACTTGGATTGGGATCCAATAGACGTTACATGAAACAAATTATAGTTGGCCATAATATTTAGCATGTTATATTACAACCACAGCATACATATGGAGTATAAGACTCAATGTTTAGGGAATATAATGAGGCAAAGATAAACATCTCCTATACTGAACTGTTTTCTGGTATGGTGCAGTGAGGTTCTGGAATGCCATTCCACCAAATTTACGCTCGCTGTCTGCTTCCTCGAAGATATTTAATTCAGTTCTGGGATGAAATTTTGGTAAAATGTCAATGCTACATATGAGACTACTTTAGTTTTGCATAATCTGCATGCACAACTCTATTTATTTAAAAGTTGATAACCGGGAAAGGCCCCATTGAGCCATGGCTTGTTTCCAGATGTGACCCAGGGAAAAGGGTTACATAAGGAGAAACAGTGACATAAAACAAAACATTGATGGGTAAGCAAAACGTTGGCCATGGTTACAAGACCCAAAAAACAATGACATAAACAACATCAGCAAGTTTGCAAATGTGGGTTGCGATTGCAAGACCCCAAAACAATGACATAATACAGCAACAGCAAATAAGCAAATGTGGGTCGAGGTTAAAAACCCAAAACAGGAAGTAACTCAACCTAATACAGGCAAATAATAAAAACAGTAATGGAGCCTCAGTTATAATACTAGTAGAGATGCAGGACCTGCAGCAACACAGAATAAGGATGGAGTCAGGACAAGTTAAGCACAGGAGTAGGGAAGTCGGTACAAAATTGAGATCCACTAAGAAAGTAGGAAGGGCGGGACTATGGGGAGTAGACAACTAAGGGAGAGACAAATTCAATATTTAAGAAGGGGCGGGTTGGAAGTGCTGAGAGCACAACAGAAGGGTTAGGAGTCTGAGGAGCTTTTTGAGAGAGAAAGGGGAAGGGGAAAGTTATAGATCAGGGGGAAGTTTATTCCAGAGACAGGGAAATGAAAGGAGAAAGCAGCTTGACCAGAAGCGGAGTGGGGGCGAGGGACATAAAAGGTGTGTGCATCTCTGTGGCAAAGGGAGTAGTTTAAGGTTGCAGCTTGGGAGAGGTGGAGGAGAGGTACTTGGGGAGGGTTCCAACTAGAACTTGGCAACAAAGGATACACAGTGAATCATTCTCCTATGAGATAAAGGATCAAGGGATAGGGTGGAATATAGGAGACAGGGTGGGTAAGGGTGGGGGAGGCAGTTGCAAAGTGGCAGAAGGAGTTTAGCAGGGTGTCAAGTTTGGCAAGGGATGCTTGAGAGGCTGTGCCATACATCATGTTGGTGTAATCAAATATGGGTAGGATCATTTTGGAGACCAATTCTCGGCTGGTAGGGAAGGGGAGACTGTCCTTGTGTCTATAGAGGATACCCAACATGGGGCAAAGCTTAGTGCAGATGGCATTGATGTGGGTGAAGAAATCCAAGTGACTATCCAACCACATCCCTAAGTATTTGAAAGCCAGGATGTTCTCAAGGGGAGAACCGTCCGAAGTAGTAAAGGCGGGAGAGGACAGAAGGGTGGCCAGTTTTTGCCTAGTACCAAAAGTCATGGCCACTGGTATTTTTGCATTAAGTTTGAGTTGGCTGGCCTTGATCCAGGACTGAACTCTGTTGAAGTCTTCCTGAAGGGGGGCCTATACACTGATGACAGAGGGCACAGAGATGAAAAGGATAGTATCATCAGCGTACATGTGCATTTCAGAAGATTTGCAGACTGATGGGAGGTTGTTTATAAATAGAGAGAAATGGATGGGGCCAAGGATGGAGCCTTGGGGACTCCAGAGAGGACTGGGAGTGGGGAGGATAAAGCATCAACTATTTGAATCTATTGCTCCCCGTCATTAAGATAAGAGCGGAACCAGTTAACAGCAGGTTCAGCAAGGCCAACAGATCCAAGAGTTTGTAACAGGAAGGGGTGGGAGACAGAATCAAAAGCTTTCACCAGATCAGTGAAGATGGTGGCAGTAATAAGGATCTTGTCCATAGCAGAGAGTATTGAATCTGTGACTTGCAGTAGTGAGGAGATGGTGGAGCGATGTTTCCTAAAGCCAGACTGTACAGGAGACAGAGCATTCATACTAGCTAGGAAATCAGACAGCCTAGAGTAAATAAAGGATTCTTGGAGTTTGGCAAGAAACAGGAGGAGGGAAATAGGCCTATGGTTACTGGGGGCAGAGGGGTCACCTCTCTTATGGAGGGGTATGACCTTAACTGATTTCCAGGCCTTAGAAATGGAGGAGGAGGTGATAGATAGGCTAGGATGTGGGTGAGCAGGGCTGCTATGGCAATGGCAGAGATGTGGAGAAGTTTGGGGTGGAGACCGTCGGGGCTGAACGTGGTAGGGTTTAGGGTGAGGAGGGCTGAATAGACTTTGAGAGGAGAAAAAGGGGGGAATTGGGATTCAAAGGGTAGACTTGGTGCATCCAAACGGGCTGAGGGGGGTTTGGGGGATGAGGGTGTGTGGATATCGGGGAGAGTGCAAGTGGCAAAAAAGTTTTTGAAAATCTTTGCAACCAAAGCAGGATCAGAAACAAGGGATCCATCAACACTTCGGATGGGGAAATGAAGTTGGGAAGGAGGGTCTAGAAGAGGATGGAGAACCTTCCAAAATGTATTTATTTAGTTTTTGTTGACCAGGTAAGTGCGCTAGACAAATTCTACTTATTTTCAGGCATGACCCAGGGGGAGGGGGATACAAATAAATGCCAACTGACCTTGAACCAGATTAAGCTGTTGGTGGTATTTTTAGTAAATTTAAGTAAAATGATGTGGGGGAGGGTGCTGATCTTGCTGCAGGTGGTGCCTTTATGAATTAGCCTTGGAGAGGCGGATTACATTAGTGCAATTATTCCTAAGGGCTTAAATTATTTGTATGTGTTAAATTTTAAAATGTGTTAAATTTCAGTAATTGTCTGCAGTATGTATTAAATGGAAACTGTAACCCAACACAGGATGACCTTGTAAACAGGGCTGTGGTCCTAATGATATTTTATCCTGTATAAAATAAAAGTTCATATTAGTAAATGTTGTATGGAGGAGCTGAGCTGTTTTAGTCACCCTCTTATTATGTAGACCAAGGATGTGAGCTGTTAAAGTCACCCTTGCATATTGTAGGCAGAGTAGCGGAGCTGTTATAGTCACCCTTACATATTTTGTAGACAGATAAGCTCAGCTGTCATAATTTCACTCATATTTTGTGGATAGAGGTGCTGAGTTGTTATAGTTGCCCTTACATATTTTGTAGACAGATAAGCTCAGCTGTTATAATTTCACTCATATTTTGTGGATAGAGCTGCTGAGCTGTTATAGTTACCCTTACATAATTTGTGTGCAGAGGAGCTGATCTGTTATAACTGCACTCACATATTTTGTAGACAGTGGAGCTCAGCTGTTAAAATCACACTCACCTGAGTTATTATAGTCACTGGTTGATGGTGCAGTGTACCGCAATGTGGGAGACTCAGGTTTCTGTCCTGATCTCAGCTCCGTCCACTGGACCAGTGGATTCACAGAAGCACTGCAGAGGCACTGGACGTGAATTCCAGGGGGGAGGGAAAGTCACCTGCCCGTTGCATCAGCGCCTCCTCTTGTGGGTTTGTTGGAGGGTTCTGAGGTTAAGCAAGGCCACTGATTTTCAGTTTTTACCTGAAATCCTGGTAAAATTTCAGAATATGGACTGTCTGCACACTGGTAAAAACAAAGAATTTCATGGAATTTGGCATTTTAGGCCAGATCAGTAAATCTACAGAACTTGTTTTTTTCTTATAATTGCTTCCCGTACTATTTTCATGCTATTATTTTTCCCACTATTGGGCCCTATGCATTAAGCGGGCAGGGGTATGCAGAAAAGTCCCACCCACACCCCTGTGCCCTGCGGACAGGTGCACCCATACCGGCATTCTCCAATGCTGCCCACCTGTCTAGAGCTCCTCCCCTTGGTGTACAGGACTCTGCAGGGTGGCCGGGGAGGAGTCGTTGTCCCAGGCAGGCATCCAATGTGGTGCCCCTGGGACCTTTAGTGGATCCCACGTGCAGGGTGGCATGGGTCCAGGGCTGTGCATGCTGATTGCAGGCAATCAGACCCACATGGCACCATCCCGTCCTGGTGCAACCGCTCCTAATATCGCTGGGTGCTCATCCTTCCAGCTGCCCCTACCGCTGCCTGCTGCCCAGCGGTCAGGGGTAGCATGGTGTGCCCTGTCCCATTCCCCCAAGGACTGAAGGCCTGTGTCCATGAGGGCATACAGTGGGTTATGGCAGGGTCTCCCTGGCATACTCTGTGCCACCCTCCGCACCCATGCAGCCAGCACTATGCATAGTGCTGGCATGCCCCTGGAATGCCCCCAGTGTGGAGCTGTCTGCGGACATGGGGGATTCTGTGCAGTGGGTCTGCACCCCCCCTTAGAGCATGCTGTATGGGGATTGCAGTGGGTGTGGCGTGGCTACATGCCCCAGATACGCATGCGTAGCCACTCTGCCCCAATAGTGCATAGGGCCCAAAATTATTATTTTTTTTCCCCTGTTTTTCACCCACCCTCATGTCCTTGGCAAGAGTGCATGTGTGTGGAGACATGCGTGCATCATGCACTGTGGGATGCCCCACCCTACCGGTCATCCATTGCCTGCCTGCACCACCACCGGACCTCCACCCAGATGCTGTGGGACTGTGGGAGGGCAACCCCCCCTCCCCAGGAGATGAGAGGAGTGCTGCCATTAGGCAGCGTAGTCTTGCTCCCGCCCTCCCCCCTTGCCAGCTCCCTGATGACTCGAGTCCGTTCCTGTAAGGGGGTCGCCGGCATAGGACAAGGTGTGGTGTTTAGTGCCTCAGCGCCACTGGACCAGCGCTTCCTGTACCATTTTCAATTTGCTTCAATCAATGCTCTATATAGTAAACCTTCTTTTATTCTATTCATTTATACACATTCTAAAAGAATGACAGAAGAATACTGGTAATATCCAGAAATTAGACTAGCAATCACCAATGCAATTCATGGAATTCCAAGACTTGAAAATAGAATTTCATTATTATAATTGCCATAAATAAGTGGCCTCGGTCGTAGGTGACCACATGATGATAGCCCTCCTCTCAGAGGCTAAGTGCTGCATGGATTGGTCCAGTAGAAGGAGTTGGGAATCTTACTGGGAGAAAAAGTCTGATGTGGCCTGAATGGCATCAGTGCACATAGCCCCCATGTTGCCAGTGCCCTCATTCCATCACGTCTCCCCCAGCCCAAACCCAGAGTCAGTCTCAGTACATCGTGACCTTGCCATGAGGGATTTTTCTTTTGAGCTGGCTGGATGAGTGAGCTGGATGTTAATGGGAGCTCTGGAACACTGACAAGGTGTACCACTAGGCAGTGGCCCAGGCAGAAGCAGACAAAAGCAGGAGCAGGCGGTGCAGCAGTCAGGCAGGTAAACAAAATAACAAGAAAAATGTGCAAAGCTCATTTCCTAGTGGATGTTAAAGTGGAACATTACCCTTACTATCTGCTAGTCACCCATCCTGATTGACTTGTGGTGGCCATATAATTTAACTTCAAAGTCTTTTAGAACATACGCATAAATGTAACATTAGCATTCCAAGAAAAATAAATTTAATACCCATCAAATACATTGTATAACTATCATTTGCAATGCTGGCAAGTCTTTCATTTCATGCATGAGTAGTTAACATTATTTTCATTTAAAGACCAATATAATGAAGTTGTGTGTGTGTGCCAAAGGGTGCACAGTTAGCTGTGGGAATTACGAAATTGATAGTGTCAATCACATATTTAATCCTCATTTGGCATTTCCTGAATTAGAGCATTGTATTTTTTTCTTTCATTGTGCATGGCAGTGCTCAGGACAGGTCCCAGACTTCAGCACTAGAGACTAGAGATTACTGGCATGGCAGGTAGTATGTGGCTGGGATCTGTTGTGTATGGACATCCATTCACTCAAAAATGCTGTTGTACCTCAGTTCAAACATCAGCATGCTGCTGCACTGCTGTTCAAATGTCAAAAACAGTTGTTGTACCAAAGTAGTTAGAGCAGTACTATAATACATGAACTTTTTTCATTACAGAAACATATGCCAGCTGTGTTTTACTGCTACTACACTTCCCCATGCCTACCTGCCACACAAACATTACTGTGCCTTTTTTTGGTTTAGAAAACCCACTCCACACCCAGTATATAACTACCCAACCAGTCACCACCCACTACGATCAAAATAAGGATATATTTATTTTAATTTCTGACTATGTCTAATGGTGAGCTCAGACTCCTCCTTTTATCCTATTATGTTTTACTGTGTGTTACCAGTTGCCATAAAACTTCTGGCAATACACTGTACATTAAAGAAAACAGGAAAACAGTGAGGAGTCAGTGCTCACCAATTGGATGTCTTTGAATAGAGAAATACATGACTATATCTTTATGCTGATCATGTTGGAGTGACAACTGGATGAGCAGGTATCAGCCAGGAAAGAGCTCAGTAACATTTGTGTGGTGAGTGAGTGGCAGAGAAAGAGGAACATGTGTTATATGGAAAACGGGGTAAAACAGGAACTTTATACATTACAAAATAAAATATGAGCAATGATACACACGGCCAAGCTCTTCCATCTTGAGGTTCTGATGACATCATAGGGACCACTAGAGCTTCATTTTTGCAAACTATGATGTCATCTCAGCCCTTCAATGTAAATAATTGCTTTGTAGTATATGGTTGCCAATACATAATTCTATATTTTGCACAGCCACAGTGCAAGCTTTCCCACCATGTCCTGACCACCTGTGTGATAAGCATGGCATACCTTTAAATGACAGCTGCCTCCAGATTCCAGCCTCTTCCAGACATCAGACCCTCTGTCCATGGCTTCTTCCATTACTGGACTGAACAGCCTTGCACCCCTGACTCTGGGCATACACCCATGAGCAAATCCATGTTACTGTACCTTTTCTCTGGATGATGGCAGTGTTCACATTTCTCTCTATATTATTTCTCAAGCGTCTGTTTTGGTGGTAAAAAACACCTGCTTCTGACTAACTCTGGACAGATAAAAGATTGCTGAGTCTAGTATAGAAAGTAAGCTAATTTATTTAAGTTGCAATATATGTCAAACGGCAAAAAGGTCTTAATTTGTTTCAGGAGTAAACAGTATAAATGACAATTGTTTTCAATGTATAAGTCTCAGCCCTTTAGTTATAGCTGGGTACTAAACTACTGTCTCTTGTTAGTGCATGTAAGAGTGTTACTGCATTTTTTGAATAACTCTGAATGTCTAATTAACTAATGCAGAGAAACTGAGAATATCTTCTGTCACAGGTTTACAGACTCAGAAATGCTCATTAGTCTGATCCTGCATTCATTCACAGCATCAAAATGATTGGTTCCGTCTGAGTTTTAAAGCTTCCTGTTCCCAGTAAGTGTATCATAAAGTATATGAAACAATAGACTTCATAATACTTTGGCCATCACGGATTCCTAACAAAACCAATTAATTTTATTGCACTCTGACCCTTTCTTAGAGCTGCAGTTTTCAGATAAAGAATGGGTTGGTGCTGCTTGAGTCTCCTGTTCTCTCCTGTAGTTCTCGACCAGCCTGTTCAGGTGCACAAAAAGAACTGGAGAAGCTGGGCTGCAGCAGGGTAGGAGCCTCTCCGAAAGGAAACCTTTTTATTGGAGTGTGCATCCAGCCTGTAGGATGAGTGGACTATCCCAATGGTGAGGACTACCAGCATGCTATAAAGGGTGTGATGCATTTGTTTATTTATTTATTTAGCTTTTGTTGACCAGGTAGGTACACTAGACAAGTTATATGCCTATTTTCAGGTATGACCCAGGAGAGTACAATGAAGATACAGGTTCAGACAGGGAACATAATACAAGTAGTGCAGTATACAGAGTCATAAAGGAACCAGGTGAACATAGATAGTCTACAGTAAGCAGTATTAGGATACATATATATATATATATATATATTTATATATACATAGAAAAAAAACATAAACATACCATAGCAAAAACAGTAACAATGTACAATTTACAAAGTATGAGTGACTCTTAATCAGAGCCACATTATAGGTAACTCCTGAAGAAGGAAACAAGCACATCATATGTATCTCAGAGTAAGGGACGGCAGGCAGCATCGGCAGAGCCTGCAAGAGGGGAACCCAAGGTTAGGTGAGCCCAGTTTGAGAGTGCAGAACTGGCTATGGTGGCTTAGAACACCCACATGCAGAGGCAAACTTCAAGTACCCCCACAGGGAATTCTGGAGGCACAAGTGGGAGGGGTAGGAGTGAACAAGGACTGGAAGGGAGTTCCATAGCCTCGGAGCACATGAAGCAAAGACCCTGTCCCCCATTTGCATACAGGTATGAGGAACTTTAAGCACACCAGGACCTAAAGACCTGAGGGAGTAGGAGGAGGAGTCAGCAGGTTTGAGGAGATCAGCCAGCCCTGGTGGGGGGGGGTGCCAGTTCTGATCACCTTGCCCATGAAGCAACCCAACCCAAAGTTCATGTGATTGGCCGGGGAGAGCCAGCCAAGTTTTTCATATAGTTCACAATGATGGGTGAGGCGAGGGGTAGCCAGGGCAAAGTGACTGATGTCATTGTAGGCCATGTTCTACCTAGTAAGGTGGACCTTGGAGGTGCATGCAAACAGGAGAAGACCATAGCAGAGCAAGGGAAGAAGCACACCTCTGGCCAATGCAAAATGAGCAGCAGACATCAGATTTTTCTTTGCTCTGTAGGCAAGACCCAGTTTGTAGTTGACGGCTCGACATACATTTTAAATATGACACCCCAGGTCGAGTTGGGGATCAAGTGTCATCCCAAGGTATTTAATAGAGACTGTGGTTAGGAGAGGAGCGCCATCCACGCCAATAACACACAGAGGGGCAGGGGAGGCCTTGATCTTGGCCAGTGACCCAAAAAGCATGGCCTCAGTTTTTTTTAAGTTGAGGAATAGCTTGTGAGACATTACCCAGGACTGAATATTCCTGAAATCCTCACTCAGTTAGGGGTTGATGACCCCAATGTCCCGGGAATGGGTAAGGATGACCAGATACTCCACATAGAGGGTAGTACTACAGTTGGTAGCAGTAGCAGGAAGATTGTTGACAAATACAGAGAAGAGAAGGGGCCCCAGGACTGATCCCTGGGGGACACCAGAGGTCACAGGAGTGGTGTCAGAGAGGACCTTGTTGAATTTTATAAGTTGTTGTCTGCCCTGGAGGTAATTACTAAACCAACTCAGGGCTGGAGGGGACAGGCCAAGGGGCCGTATCTGTGAGCAAAGTAATGCATGGTTCATAAGATCGAAGGCCTTGGATAGGTCAATGAATATGGCCCCAGAGAGTTTGCCCTGGTCCATGGCTGCCCTGATACTAGAGTAGACAGAGACAAGGGCTGTAACTGAAGATGCTTGAGACTCCTGTTTTATCCTGTGATTCTGGGCTGGGCAATTCATGCCTTTATGCTAGCTGGTTTATGACATCCTTTTCAAGGATCGGAAAGGAAAAGAAAGGAGAAATACTTATGTTTCCATATCACAATATCTAAATAAACCTAAAATCTGCCTTTAGATGTAACCCATGGCTCAGTCGTGCCTACAGACTTCACTCATGGTGCTATCTCCCCCTTTTCTTGGTTGCTATGCCTTCCTGTTCCTTGTCTCTCCAGCCAGTTGAGAGGTTTCACCCTATTACCTGCTTTTTCTGCATTCTATGAGTCCCCTACACTCGACTTTATAGGGGTGTCTATGCAGCAGGTATCAAGGTTGAGGTCAGGTATGTAATATGACTGTGCTTGTATGTAAGCTTAATATTGATAGATCTGTGTTTGTGATCTTGGTAATGTTGCAGACTGGATGCCACTTGGACTCTCTGTTACAGGTATACAGTGTTCTGAATGAAAATGTGTATGGTTGTTATATTTGTGTTATTTTCTTCTTGGAAACTAATAAAAACTATTCTATGTTAAAAAAATTTGCCTTTATTTTTTAGACCGTTAAAAAAAAAAAGCTTAAATATGAAGTACAGTACCTGTGTCTAACCTTTTCCCAGATATCTTTCATGATTGGTTTAGAGTTAGCAGGCACTCCCTTACTGAATGAAAACCAGCACTCAATTTTTTAATGGACAACACAAGATGCTGCTTTAAAGGGAAAGAAAGATAATAAAAGGTAACGGAGTATAAACAGTCAGAAATATGCAGTATACAAACTGTGAAAGAGGATACCTAGACAATGCAAAACTGGAACACTTTATATAATGAATGAGTCAATATATAATACACACCATTTCCAACAGATCTGTAGATTTGGACCACCCCATGACCCTATACTTAGTGCAGAATATGGAACACATACATTTATACATAATATGCTTAGCAAGGTAGGATATAGTGTAGTACCATGTGCCTATGTAATACACATGAGCATATGATTGTAGTATCCTTACAGGGCTATGTGCTGGCAACCTCTGGCCCTAACACTGGGACCTATGCACTAATGGGTCGGAGTGGCTACGTGCGCATAACTGGGTCACACAACCACTCTGCACCCTATGCACCCCCATGCATGATGCACTAAGGGTGTGTGTGCAGCACATACATGCCAGATTCCCCAGCCACGCAAAGAGCAACGCTCCAAGGTGGACGAGGGGGTGTGCCAGCCCTATGTGCCATGCACCAAGATGCGTAGTGCTGGCCATGGGTGTGCACAGGGGCACAGGTTTATGTCAGGGAGAACCCTGCTATAAGCTTTCTATACATCCCTCACAACCATTGGGACTCCACTGGGACAGGATGGATTGCCCACCCACTCAGACCGCTGTCACCCACCCCTGTGTTACATGTTGGTGAGGGGCTCCTACCAAGCACCCACCACCTCGCACACACCCACACAGGGGCACCAGACTATGGTTGCTACCCCCCTCACCCCAAGGGCACCACTGGGCCACCCCCTGTCATCAGCTCCTGTTGCCTTGGGTGGGAGCTGAACGTGGGGTATGGCCCCCCCGCACTGCCTACGTACCTCCTCCCCATCCCAGTGCACTACTCTGGTGCCACATCAGAGGGCTGGTGTCTTTGCCCTCCTCTCACCACCACTGATGCTGTCTGTTGCTTATCTGTGGGGCGCACTGCCAACACATGCCCCACCGCGGACGGGATCCACTGAGCTGCCCGGTCCAGGCATCTGATTGGATGCTCGGCCAGACCCATGACCCCACCTCCGGCCACACTGTGGAGTCCTGCATGCCGGGGGGGTGGGTCCACAGACAGGTGGCTGGCGGTCATGACTGCTGCTGGTGCACACTATCTGCAGATGCGGAGCTCCCTGGGTGGGTAATGCATCTCCAAATGTGTATTACCCACCCACTGGTGCATAGCACCTATTATTACCATTGCTTATGCAGGCCTGATGGCATAGTTATTTTTCCAAGCTATGCAGCTGACATATCTTTATTTTTGTGCAGTACTAAGCATCTTTTCTATTGTAACCCAGAAGAACTATTTTCAGCTAACTTTACTCTTATCAGAGAGTACATGCAGAGATCTAACTGTCTTCTGAGCTAACCTTCTACCAATGAGATATGAGGAACACATGCAGTGGTTATATTGGAAATGTTTTGGTGGGTGGATGGGTACTTCTAGATTTGTAGGTGGGGTAACTATCATGTTTTATTTTTAAAGATTTTCTTTTCATCAAACCTCACACAGCCATAAAAAGCACACAAGTCACTCCAGGCCATCAATGCCGTGATCAGTGAAGGCGCTTGCTGTTTTCTAAAAAAAAAGACTAGCCCACTCAGCTATCTCTCTGGTGTTTGCCAAACTGTGAATATGGCTTTTATTAGTGCTTATTGGATAAGGGGAAGTATTTAAAAGAACTGACTGTCAGAACTCACTGAGTCAAAGGTCTGCAGTGCACAACTGTCACATGGAAGAGGAGGCATAGAGGGAAAAGGGAAGGCAATAACAGATACAATCATGGCTATCCCCAAGGGCCATAAAACAAGTAGGTACATTTAGAAAAAAATCCTAAAAACCCTAACAGCAAATAAAGGAAATGATGAACTAGGGCCACACACACATATCAAAACACTCTGCACAAAATATCTTTTTGTAAATTCTAACTGCAGTTTCCATTTAAAGCAGCTTTATTTGTTAGTCGGCCAAAAAATTACATAGTTCTTTTATCAAAAATGTATTTCTGACATCCTAAGATTCAAGCTCAGTGTATTTTAGTTTGCTCAGTTATTATTTAAACAGCTGTTATAGCTCATTTTGTAATTAATGGCTCACATCATTAAAGATGGCCACCACTCGCAATTTTTTAAAATCTCTTCTGTTGCGGTTACCTGTTGAATATACATGCTAGATGCATACTGCAGATGTATTAGGATGATGCTTCCACATGTTTCTGATGGCGAAAAGCACAACACTGCACCAAGATATTACATTTTTTCATGGCAGTCGTGACACAGAAATGAGAACTTTCAAAAACTTCAGAATCCTGTATCTTGGTAAAGAAATGAAAGAAAGCAGAAAGAAAAAAATGTGTATCTTGAAATCTTTGCCAGAGGAACATTATTGCTGAAAAACACAATATAGTTACTAACAAATACTGCTACCTTAAGCGTGGTAGTAATATAATCTTGTTTCCAAGCATCAGACAGGGGGCATGCAACACATTCTGAACATGCAGAAGCTAGAATAGAAGGGATTTAAGAAGACCAAAGAGAAGGGAGTTGCAGCAATCCAAATGTGAGGAAACAAACACATGGCTATATAGTGAGAAGGAGGAATTTTAGAGGATAAGTTTAGGTACAAGGACTTTAATTTTGGTGAACAGTGCCACTTGGGGGAAGGGGGTTACTGCTGTCGCAAACCTTTGAAAATGTCAGTATGCATGAGGGGAATCTCTCTTTTACAAGGGCACAGTGGTATTTTAGCACCTGGGCCCTGCCAGGTCTGGGGGAGTGCTCTGGGGGCTCTTAATATGGCCCCCCAAGCACTGGTGCAAACCCGTGCTAGTGCGGGTGGTAACCTTTAAATATTGGGGCCATAAAGTTGTTTGTAATCAGCACAGAGACGGTACTTTTATTTCATTTCTTTACATATTTATTTAATATTTGGAGACTGAAAAAGGCACACATAGCCAAGGCTCATGTTAAGGTGTGGCCTGGGGTGGGGGGTGGTATTACTAAGGGAGGTAGGTCAGACATTAAAAGGGCATAGAACTACAGCAAAAAAAGTAACAGATCAAAATAAAACTGGGAGAAACTTAATACTGAGTTGAACTGTTTATTTTTCACAAGTTATTGTTTGCCCATTTCTCTAATCAGCTGAAACCATATATATTTAATTTTGCTCAAATGATAAGTGCCTAATTCACATCTATTGAAAATGCACAATGTCAGGTAATCAGCATAATATTATTTTTGCGCAATTGTCACATTGCTCGAAACAGTGAAATTATTTTACCACAAAAATAAGCAGTTCTACAGTACAATAATTACAATATGTACAGCTAGGTGCAATCTGCCAGAACAAGTCAGGGCTTATAGGCCTGGTAATCACAGAACATAGGCACTGTAGTAGAGCAGTACACAACCAGAAGGCAGAAAATTAGGACAAACAGGAAGTAAACAGAGAGAGATGGAGAATAAAAAAGGAGGAGTTAAGACAAAATGGAAGCACAATAGAGGGAGAAGGAGAGCATGAAACAATCTTTCTTTCTTTCTTTCTGTCCCTATTGTACTGCCTTTAGTTCCCCCACCTTTTGTTGGGAAGGGCTGAAAATGAAAGAAGAATAGGGGAGAAGAGTAGGTGTAGGAGCAGGTATGCACTGAGAGATATTTAAGGATGTGTTTATTGTTAAGGCTTTTTATTAGTATTTGTTTTAACAATACACATACACATACACATACACATACACATACACATACAAATACCAGTACCAAGCAGGATACAACACACAGCATGAATACAGAGCAATAGAACTGGCGCTTACAGATCAAGAAGAAATAAATTCCCAGATGTAGCAATATGAGTACACAGTTCTTAAATAATGAAGAAGGCCCATGGGGAGGGTACATCAGATAAACCATGTCCAAGGAGCTTGCCAAACAAACTATGAACGTAGAAGAAAAAGAGCAGACTGAAGGATAAGGCGCCCAAAAACAAATTAAAAAACTGTTCAGAGTCCAGAGGATGATGAGGCACCACATCTCAACCTATAAAGCAAAAACAAACAGGAACTCTAGCAGTGCTATCTCTTATCTCCTAACTGTACTACCAAAGGGGAAAGTCCAAGGAGGGCTGGCTACTATAATCAAATAGCCATGGGGGGGGTTATCCCATCCCTCCAGTGACCTTACAGGTTCCTTTGCACAGAAAAACCAACCAAGCACACCTATCCGGGGTTCATCCAATCCCCGCGTGGGGGGATAGGTAGGCCAGATAGGGGGCCCAACAGAAATTGTACTGTGCAAGTGTTGGAAGTAATGTGGGAGAGCCTGTCCAGTGCAGCCACTTTAGAAAAGAAGTTCAATAGCTCAAAGATGGTGGGGACTTCCACTGTTCTCCATCAGCAGAGGATGAGCTGTTTAGCTTGAAGATGTAGCATGGAGAACCATTTCAGCTGCTTCCTGTTTAATTTCACAGAAGAGGGGGGCAGGCCAAGGAGCCACACAAAAGGGTCTGCTTCTGACTCCATGACCAGGACTTGCAATGTCAGGCCTTGGATGGCCGACCAGAAGGGCTGCAGCTTAGGGCAGGACCAAAGGATATGAGCCAGGTCTCCTACGTTTGAGCAGCCTCTCCAGCATAAGTCATTATCCATTAGGTGGAGCTTGTGAAGGATTGAGGGAGTATGGTACCAGTGGGATAGAATTTTGTTTTGGATGAGTATGCTCCACCCATCTGGATACACAGATTGGGTCATTTTCCAGCACAGTGCCCACTGGGACTCTGAAATGTTCTGCTGGAGAATGAGCTCCCACTTGTCTTTGGCTCTTGTGGAATGAGATGGCAATTGATCCCTTAGAGTGGAGTAGATAAGGCTGGCTCTGCCAGTTTTAAGGGAGATCCACTTGGCCAGAAGGGATGCCATCTGATATGTTAGGGAAGAGCAGTTTGCTATATAGCTTTTAACTGTACTACAAAGTTGTAGATATTGCCAAAAGGTTGATTTCCCAAGTTGAAAACCCCAGTCCAGCTCAGAAAAGGATTTGATTGTGAGCCCGTCTTCCTCCAGTACGTTAGCCAGGGTCCAGATCCCTTTCTCTTGCCACTTTGACCATAGCAGGGGTTTGCTCTCCACCCAGATAGTGTTATTTCCCCAATGAGGAGTAACAGGGAGTGGATGAGGGTTAGCCCAAAGCTTCTTATGCACCGAATGCCAGGTGCGGACCGAGCTGGCAATGGTGGGGTACTGGCCTAGGTGTTTAGGAAAGGGGTTATACGGGACTTGGGGCCCTGGGTGAGTTACCTCCATGGGGACCCATTGGGATACTTCTTACCCCCTGGGGTGAACCAAGCCAAGGTTTGGGCTACCATGAAGGCCCACTTGTACCCTGCTATCCAGTGAAGGCACCAGCCCCCCTGCTTCCAATGGGCTCTCATCTTATTTCTGCTGTATTGAGGGGCCGATGCCTCCCATATAAAACTGGAAAAAATGTTATCTATTGTTTTGAACCATGGGGCTGGGACCTCCAGAGGCATGTGTGAGATCACATATAGAAGTTTGGGAGCAGCCACCATCTTAAGAGCAGAGATTCTGCAGGCAAGACAGAGATGTAGCCCACGCCATCGGTCGCACTCTGTTTTAATCTCAGTCAGAAGGGGCTTCAGGTTGATGTCCCAAATTTTGGCCAGATCAGGGGTCAGGTATATACCTAGATATACCAAGTAGTAAGGAGCCCACTGAAGTCCCAGTTGAGCCACATGTGCCTCATGACAGCGTGGGTTGAGGGGAAGCACCTCTGTTTTAGACCGGTTAATTTTAAAGCCTGCGTGCTTAGTGAAGTCTGCTAAAAGAGAAAGGGGGGAGGTTACAACATTTGCCAAGGGGACTAAGAGGTCATCCGCATACATAGAGGTGGAATAAGTACCCATACCAATGCAAAAGCCTTCTATGTGCTGGGAGTGGCTGATGGCTACCACCAGGGCTCTACCGCAAGTATGAATAAAGGGGGGGAGAGAGGGCAGCCCTGCCTGGTGCCTGTCCCTAAGAGAAAGGGAGCAGACAGCATGGAATTGGTCAATACCTGCGCTGTGGGAGCATGATATAGGGCCATTACCCAGCGGCAAAAGCTTTCACCAAAACCCATGGCCACCAAAACTTGCATACTGTAATACCACTCAAGGGAGTCAAAAGCCTTCTCAAAATCTATTGACACAGCCACAGCTGGGGTAGAGCAGAGGCCAGCATATGAAGGGATGTTAGTCACTGAGCAGATGTGATCTCTGCTATGATGCCTAGGAATGAATCCCACCTGAGAGAGGTGGATCAGTGAGGTGAGAAGGGGATTTAGTCTGGTGGCAAGGACTTTTGCGAAAGCTTTACTGTCCGCATTAATTAATGATATGAGGCAGTAGCTGGAGGAGAGCATAGGGTCTTTCCCCTTTTTAGGGAAGACAGTGATAACTGCCTCCCGGAGTATGGGGGGGAAGGGAACCCGTCAAGAAAGCTGAGTTGAATAAAGAGCTGAGAAGGAGGGCTATTTGATCAGCCACCAAGCACCACATCTCCAGGGAAAAGCCATCAGCCCCTGGGGCCTTTTCACCGTTCAGGGATTGCAGTGCATCAATTACTTCTTGTGGATCGATGGGGACCTCTAGCGAGCTTATCCGCTGGGGTGTCAGCCGAGGAAGTGGGAGAGAAGCAAGAAAGTCGTCAACTTCTTGTGCATCCATAACCTGGAAGGAGGAGTATAGAGCCTTACAAAAGTTAACCATCGTCTTGTTTATCTGCTTCGGGAGGGTCCGCACTTGGCCCCCATCATGTTTTTAAGCCAGGGATATGACTCTCAGCTCTTTGCTTCCGAAGTTGATAAGCCAGAATTTTGCCCCCTCCCTCTCCTCCCTCCCAGTATTTGTGTGCTTTAGCATTAACATGGCCAGCCGGCCTTCCTGGCTAATAGGTCATTGATTAGGAGTCTGGTTTGCAATAGGCCCAGAGGGAAGTGAGCTTGAAGTGGAGGACCCTTATATTCAGCCTCTAGCTTAGCCAGTCAGTGCTCTCAAAGCTTTGAGCTGGATTTCTTGACTTTATGATGAGCTGGCAGAAATCCCCATTATGGCCCCTCTGATCGTAACCTTAAGAGCCTCCCAGACCACAGACGGAGAGGAGGAGGGCATGACATTGTCCTGGAGGTAGTTATCCACCTCCAATTGCAACCAGGGGGTAAAATCAGGGTCACGTAATAGCAGGGGGCCTAACCGCCAGGTTGAGGATTGTACCATCTGGGGGGTGCGGAGTAAGTGAAGTTGGACAGGGGAATGGTCTGATATGACCATCGGGAGAATTTTGACATCTACCGAGCTACTCATTATAGTTGGAGAGACCAGCCATAAATACAGCCTACTATGTGAGTGGTGGACTGGGGAAAATAATGTATAGTCTCTCTCTCCGGAATGGTGGATATGCCATGGGTCCTGTAGTCCCAAGCTGCAATTAGTCACAGGAGAGAGAGACGGGCTTTGGGATGTTGGTCCACGCTGGTGGAGCTTTTGTCCCAGTGGGAGTCCAGGGGGAGGTTAAAATCTGCCCCTATAATTATCAGGGTATCTTGGGTAGAAAGAAGGGAGATGGCTTGAGCTAGAGTGTGGAACACAGATGGGGAGTCATCATTAGTAGCATATACATTAACAATAACTAGTGGGCCTTCCAGTGTACTGAAAAGGGCTACCACCCATCTGCCCTGTGGGTCTGCCTTCACTTTGTTTGAGGTCCACCTCAAGGATTTATGCAAAAGAATGGCAACCCCACACTTATGAGTGGGTGTGGAGGCCACAATTATCTGGCCTACCCACAAACGCTTCAGTCTAACAACATTGTCCTTCTTAAGCTTAGTTTTCTGAAGCAGGGCTACTTCAGACCTCGACCTTTTGAGATGTGAAAGTACCTAGTTCCGCTTTACCGGGTTATTTAAACCCTGCATGTTTCAGGTATAGAAAAGAGTGTCACCCATGATCCCAGAGGGAGGATTTAGTGTTAGCTGTGGAATGATTGTACTCAAATAAGGAGGCTGAGATGAGAAGGAGTCTAGCTGAAGTGTACCGTCCTAAGTTAAGCCACAGGAGCCACATCCATTTTTTGTACTGTTCAGTAGCCAAGACATCCAGTAACAGGAGATAAAGAGATGAAAACCTGTCTATTATGTTGCAGCAACAAATAAAACATTGAAACCTTAGAGAACTATGTACACAAACATGCCAAATAATGGCCAGGAGGGGGAGTAGAGGAAAAATGTCAGCAGTAAAGACTGCGAGACAACCTCTGTCCTCCGTGGGGGGTTGCAATCATGGCAAGGCAATGAAGTCAAATAAACCATCCATCCCTGGCATGTGGGAAATCATAGCTGAGGGTGACCCTGAAAATCTGAAATGGGGAGGAGGCACACCGCTAGGAGCTGTTCCCCATTGGTCTTGTTCCCCATACATAAAAAGTGGGGAGCTGGAGCCTGAGCTCCGGTTAACTATTCAGGCACATGAAGAGCATTGAGCTACACTAGACATATCAGGAACAATAAGCAAGGAGCTATAAGAGTTGCCAGTCAGCCAGCCAGTATCTGTAGTAGGCCCACTATACTACCCCACTGGAGGGGGTTCTAAATACCCTTAATCGGACCCCTGTTCTTCTGGCACGCACCAGAGCCAAAAACAGAACATCGACTTAGCTGCTTATCCCATCAAGGGGGAGGATCAACAGGCCATGCAGAACTGGCTGTGGATGGGGATGAAGCGTGCAGCTGCTGAGTTGGGCTGTTGGATCGAGGTGAAAGAGAGGCAACCACCTCCACCTAGGATCTGCCTGCTGTGTCTGTTGGAGCGGGTCCGATACTTCCAAGGTGAGAAGTGTCCAGTTTGGCAGCCTCAGGCTTCTCCTGTGCCTGCAGTTGTAGGGGCTAGAATGGATTTGGTGTGAAGAAGGTCTGAAGCCTGGAGGCCTCCTGGCAGCCTATGCCCACTGCTTCAGCGGCTCCGGGAGATCTGCTACGTGCTGCTGGGTGTTGTCATTGAGTATGTCGTGTGGAAGGATGGTGCTTCCTGGATCTCTGGGGAAGAGTAGTTGAGAACACTTTCAGATGTGGAGCGCGGTGTGTCCATCCGATCGGTCGCAGAGATCAGAGGAGAAGCAGGGTGATCTGGACTCGGTCCAGCTGGAGGATCCCAAAATCCTCCGGGTGTTTGGCTCAAACAAAATACTCAAGACTGTCAGGTGTAGCGAAAAGCAGTGGTGCCCCATTGTAGATAATCCGCATCATCACGAGGTATCGGAGGGAGTAGCTGTAGTTATGTTTCTGCAGTATTCTCTGGGAGTGGGAATACTCCTCATGTCACTCTGCGAGCTCTCTTGAATCATCTTGGAAGATCTGGATACAGTGGCCCTGCCAGGTAATATTACAGAGGTTTCTGGCTGAGGCGGCTATCTCTTCCTTCTGATGGAAATGAAGAAATCTAGCCAGTATAGGTCGATGTCTTTCTCCAGGCCTGGGATGGGGGCTAGGGAGTGATGAGCATGCTCAGTCTGCGGTCTAAAGCTGTCAGGCAGGCTCAGAAGTTGAGGGAGAACCGACTGCAGAAAAGTTATGGTATTATGCTGCTCCGCACCCTCCGGAAAGCTGACAAATCTGAGATTATTATGGTGGCTGTGATTCTCTAGGTCGTCGATCTTGTCTTGCAGCTGATGTATGATTTTTGTCTGATCCCTTAGGTTGGCAGTGAGCTCTTGGATGGCTGCATCATGCGAGCCTAATCGGCACTTGCTGTGAAACATGTGAACTTCAATGTGCAGAGTTTGGTTAGTGGCAGTAACCGCCGTGGTGAGATGAACCATTTGGGCCATTATCTGGTTAAACATCTGTTCTGTAGTTAGAGGCTCTACTGAAGTAGGTGCTGCATAGGCCATATTGTGAACTGTGCCCACAGCCCGCAACCCAACACTGCCGTACAGAGGAGGCACTCACAGAGAAATGAACTTGCCAGAAGGTGCCCGGTAGGTTTCCCATTCCATATAAAACAGATCTGTGCATGAAAAGGGTCACTCCAGTGCTGGATGCCGCTGGGTTTGTCCCCGTAGCCAGAGAGCTAATGCTTCAAGTGGCCATACTGTTCCGTGCCAAGCCATGCCCCCGGATGTGTTTAAAGGAGAGGGAAGAAGTGGAGGAATGAGGGCAGAGGTGATGGAACATCAGAAGAAAGAGTGGCGAGCAGCTAAAACTGCTTGATCTGCCTGCTTGAGACTGAATTTGGAGATGGGAGGGAAATAAACAAAGATGAGAAGGGCATCTAGAGCTGAGCCTTCACACTGAAGTGTTTGGAGTGTGTGAAGTAGGGGTGTACGAATACCTTAATTTGAATATTCTGTCAAGTATTCAAGTTTTGGGGGGTCAAATATGTTAGTGTTCATTATTTGGTATGCAGGCAAAAAAAAAAAAATTAAAAACTTTAGAAAGCCTTTCCCTTCCCCAGTGGCCTGGGCTGGTCACATGATTACTCCGACCCACCTCAGTAGTCTTCCACCCTTCACCCACTTACCTCCCATAAAGTAAAATCAGTAGTATTATGTAGCTGGAACAGTACCAGCAGTCATATGCATCTTTTGAAGGATGCCCCCACCTGACATTTCCAATCCTAAAACATGATTTCTGTAAACAAACTCTCCACTCATGACCTTGATTCATAACTGAGGAAAAATGTGGTAAGCATACCAGCTGCTATATGGTACTCCCTTCTTAACCTGAAGCATTCTGCTGTCTGTAATTTCCACTGTCAGCTAACAGCCTACCTACAGTGCATCCAAGAAGGGATAGGAGCAAGGTGTGCACCAATGAGAGATGCTACAGAAGACTGCCTGTGTTAGGGAGGAGGGACCCACTGAGCACCTGGTACAGTACATTTGCCACAGTGCCTCCACCCCAATCATGGATCAGGGGTTGGGAAGTCAAGTTTACAGAAAAGGTACTTTGGTGCTAGGGAAGTCAGGCTGGGAGGGTACCTAGAAACATAGAAACAGAAAGTGCCGGCAGATGGGGACAAAAGATCCATCTAGTCTGCCCTGAGTGCTACCCTCCCCCTTAGAATTTCTTAGAGATGATCTCCTTATGCCTATCCAAAGCAGATTTGGATTGCCCTACTGTTTTGGAGTCAATGACTTCTGCAGGTAGGCTATTCCATAGAGCCACCACCCTTTCCATAAAGAAGAATTTACACATGCTACCCTGGAACCTCCCTCCAATTAATTTCATTTCATGACCCCTTACCCTTGAGGAGCTATTAATCAGAAAGAGTTCCTGGGTAGGGACTCTGATTATGCCCTTCAGGAACTTGAATGTTTCTATCATGTCACCCCTATCTCTGCACTGATCCAGTGAGTACATGTTGAGTTGCTGTAATTTGCTTTCATATGGCAATTCATAGAACCCTTGTACCATTTTTGCTGCCCTCCTCTATATTGTCTCTAGTCTATCCACGTCCTTCCTGAGATAAGGCCTCCAGAACTGTATGCAGTACTCAAGGTGGGGCCTTTCCAGGGACTTGTATAGTGGCATGATCACGTCCCTCCTTCTACTTGTGATGCCCCTTCCTATGCATCACCACATTTTGCTGGCTTTTTGCACCGCTTTTTCATATTGTCTGCCCACTTTAAAGTCATCAGAGATGATGATCCCAATATCCCGCTCCTGTTTGGTGGCAGTTTGCTGCTCCCCTCCCAAATAGTAGACTGTCCCTGGGTTGCTTCTGCCCAGACGCATCACTTTGCATTGTTTTGCATTAAATTTTAACTGCCACATGTGGGACTATTTTTCCCAGCTTGAGCAGGTCACTTTTCATTTGTTCCACTCCCTGAGCAGTGTCCACTCTGTTTTAGATCTTTTTGTCATCTGCAAACAGACTCACCTTCCCACCCAGCCCCTCAGTGATGACACTTATGAAAATATTGAAGAGTAGGACCCAGGACAGACCCCTGTGGCACCCTGCTGGTCACCCTCCTATGCCTTGTTGCTGCCCTGTTGACCTTCACCGACTGGTTCCTCTGACTTAAGCCAGCTCCTAACCCATGATACCACTTTCTGTCCCACTCCTGTATGCGCAATCCTATTTAGTAGCCTTCTGTATAGGACCGAGTTGAAGGCTTTGCTAAAGTTAAGATAGATAACATCCACGGCTCCCCCTGGTCCACTATCTTAGTAACCAAGTCAAAAAACTTGATCAGATTAGTTTGGTGGGACCATCCCACCATGAAGCCATGTTGCCTGCTGTCCAACTGTCCAGTCTCTTCCAGAAAGTTAAAATTATTTTCTTTAGTAGGGTTCCCATCATCTTGCCTACCACTGAGGTGAGATTGATAGGGCGGTAGTTACCTGCCACTTCTCTTCTCCCTCCTTTATGTATGGGAACCACTATTGCCCTTTTCCAGTCTTGTGGAACAATTCCCTCTCTCAGGGATCTGCTCAAAAGGCAGCTGCATAATACTGTTGATTACATGGGAGGAGTGGGAGGTGACTGGGGTTGGGGGTGTGGGGGATGTTGGGCATGGATTTAGTCCTGACCACCTGGGATGGGTTACAGAGCATTTTCAGATTTTGTTTAACTTAAAGAACAGTTCCACGGATAGTGCATACAATTGGTTATTCAGTCCCAGATAATGAATAGGCATATATTAGAGACCATATATTTTAAATATTAAAAAGGTATTAATACATTTCAAGATATTCAGTTATAAGATGTATGCTTTTATATGGAATCATTTTTTTATATTAAACTTGCTATTGAATTTCATAACATAAAACAAACAGAACAAAACAGTACAGAGGTGAAGGCATGAGAAATACATTATAGCATATTTAATGCAAATCAAGGACAATGTGTACTAAAAATTCATACAAGGTATACACAGTAGAACAAATATTTCTTGAGGAACACATTCCCTTACAGGCTAATGAGTGCAAGTACCAGATAAGCTTTAAATAAATTGTATTGTTTAACTCTGAGCAGAGTACCCTTACCCTTACAGAAATAATTATATGAAATGTTTTCATGCTGTGCACATAAAACTACCCAAGTGATATGCATGCTGCAAGCATGATTTAAATGATAAATTGGAACTGATTACATGCATGTGGCATGCATGCAGCAAGCAAGTGTGGTAAGCATGCTTTTTATGTTTAATTGGAACAGATTGCATGTATGTAGCATGCGTGCAAAAAGCAAGTGGTTCACCAATAACTGCACACATAAAAGTTAAGTGACTTGCTCAGGATCACATACAAATGGGGGTTGATGAGATTCATACCCAGGTCTTCAGGTCTCCAGATGGGGTACCTTGAATTTTGAGGCAGTGAATAAAACGACTAGTAAAAGGTCCTGCACGGTGAGCTTATCGATGCCTTAGTTGAGCTTGATATTGAGGGTAAAATATCCAGCTGGATAGAAGCCTGGCTCTCTGATAGGAAACAGAGAGTTAGCTTAAAAGGGTCATGCTCGGGTTGGACAGATGTGACCAGTGGGGTGCCGCAGGGTTCTATGCTGGGGCCCTGTCTATTTAATATCTACATTTCTTCAATGAACATCACCACAGGAGTATGGGTATCCAAATTTGCTGATGATACTAGAATTGGTCACATAGTGAACAGCCAAGAGGAAGCTGGTAATCTCCAAACAGCCTTAGGTGACCCGGAAAACTGGGTATGTGATAAAAAATTGACCTTCAGCAGCATTGATAAATGCAATGTCATGCATTTTGGGATGAATAACAGACAGATGAACTACTCGCTAGGTGGGCGGATACTCAATAAGGTGGAGGATGAAAGAGACCTGGGTATCCAGATAAGTAAAGACCTTAGTTTCAAGTCACAGTGTAATCAAGCTATAAAAAAAATCTAGTAGCATTTTACACTGTATAAATAAACATGTTAAGTACAAAAATTAGGATGTATTGCTGCCCCTCTATACATCTCTGGTGCGACCACAGATGGAATACTGTGCCCTAGTTCTGGTCCCCAGGTGGCAAAAGGGAAATAAAGACAGTTGAGCGAGTTCAGAGAAGGGCAACTTGCATGATCAAAGAGGTAAAGGGGCTAGATTACCAAACAAGACTCAACACTCTGGGCCTGTATTCCTTGGAATGCAGACGATTGAGGGGTGACATGTGTCTAATTTACAGAGCCATTACAGATGCACAGTTGTGGGAGCTCTTGGGTCTGGAGTATAGAAATCTTCACTATAGTACTAGATCACACCCTCTGCAACTTGAAGGAGAAAGATTCAAATACACCAAAAGGGAACATTGTTTCTCAGTTAGAGCAACCAAAATTTGGAATGAACTCCCTCTGGAGGTAGTGGCCAGTGGTAGTATGTTTAGTTTCAAGTCAAAATTGGATGTACACTGTAGTACAAATAACATGTTGGGATACTACTGACTTTTGTGAGCTATAAGGGACTTCGGTCTAAATAAAGCTCCATATCACCTATGAAACCTATGAAGTAGGGGAGGCCCATATCCATTTACAGACCATGGCAACTAAGGTGGGAAAAGAGAAAGAGAAAGCAGCCCAGGAAAAAAAACAGTTACCACTTTTCCTACAACAGGTGGTTAAGGCAGGCTTTATTAATATTACAGCCACAACTGGATCACCTGCAAACAGTGGTTACTGGTCTGGCAGAGATGTTGGCCTCCCATACAGCATGGCTTGATGAGTATGAGAGGCGGATCATGGAGTAAGAAGACATGATGGCTGACTTGGCACAGGGCAGAGCAGCACTCATGGAAAATGTCTCCACACTCTGTGAAAGGGCTGAGAACCAAGACAACCATTCCTGAGGCTCCGATTTATGCCTCATTTGGCTTCCACAGTGCTTTGAAGGCAAGCAGAAAGAATGTGCTGTACAGTGCTGGCTCACAGAAAAGCTCAACCTAGAGCCCACAGCTGCTAATTATGAAATACAACAGTCTCATCATACTGGACCCACACCACAGCCAGGAGACCAGCCCAGACATTATCTAATAAAATCTCTATAATATCCCAAAATGGAACAGATGCAGAGAGTGGCTAAACAGAAGGGTTCCACTGAAGTGGATGGAGGTAAGGTCCTAATCCTAATCCTCCACGGGTAGTCACCAAACCACAAGAAGTTGAAGAGTTTATCAATACCACTGATGCAGCTTAGGAGGTGTGTAAGCAGCAGGGGACTGTGCCACCTGCATGATGACATAGACTATGGACATATGTAAATAGCACGATTTCTAGTATGAGCTCTTTTGCGCAAACGCTGTTTGTGGTTGCACAATAATGGTAGTGCTATTTTGACTTGCGCTATTGCAGTTGCATGATTATAACCAGATACCAATGGAAACACAGGTGGTTCTTCTCACCCCCAATACAAACACTTACCCATGAAACTACTTAATTACTTCTGTCCGGCCTATACTCCTACTATTTTCTCTCCATAGTTTTGAATGCTTCCATGCAAACAGGTTTTAAGGGGCAAACACAGAAGTAGCAATGACTTGACACCCACCCACACAGCCAGTCCCCCCATGCACACACACTGTAGTGGGTGTAGCCATGCTGCTACAGACAATCCACCAAGTATAGATATAAGTCGAGAGTCTCTTACCCGAGTACGAGGGAGCCAGAGGTAGGAGTCTTTAGGACACGATGTCTATTGGTCAGAGCACTGGGGTGTACCCCCTTGAAATGACTGGAGTTGTTTTTTATTACTATTTTATACATTATGATGGCAAGTTGGAGAATAGTGAAGGCCACTGTTCTTCAAACAAGGCTCTTGTTAGTCGAGTGGTGGTCATAATTAATCTCCAACTCTCCATCAATAATGTATAAAATAGTAATACAAAATTACCCCCATTTATTTTAATGGGCACATGCCTGCACCTCACTTGCCATATGTCATAATGTGCCTGAGCATGGGGTTATGGAAGTCAGCTTCACTGGGGGGGGGGGGGGCATAAGCCTGACTATAGTGGGGCTCCAAATGTCTGTGGATATCATACTGCTCAACTGTCCTTGAACGCAAGGGACAGCCCTAATTTTCCCCTTGAAAACTGCTCTGCCCCTCATCCATCCCACATGGAAAATATGCTGCTTCATCCTTTGTGGAAAATATGCTGCTCACACAGAAGATGTCTTGAAAATTTAGACTTTATTGCAAGGATGCCATTTCAGATTTCTGCAGGGGACAGCCAACAACCAGTGGAAGCCAGGTGCTGGTTAGCCCCTAGGCGGCAAGGTCTGGAATGTCTGGAACATCTCCAAAAGGTAAAACTTATTTGTTGTGACTGAAAAGTGATATGAAAATCAGGAAAAATTCAAATGTATAAGATTCCTCTGTCTACTCTATACCCCGGAGCAGTGGTCAGATCTGGGCTTAAACTCACCCAGTTACTAATCAATTTTTTTCCTGGCTGAGGTTCTGAACCCTCCCCCCGCTATAAAAAATCTTTGTCCCAATTTCTCTCCCCAACTCCATTTCATTCAATACCCATCCCATATGGGTCATGAAGCTGTCCAAAGGTGCAGACATGTGAAAAACAGATCAGCATTTCAGTCCTTCCTCTTTCCCCAATCTCCCTATAAAAACATTATTTACTTTTACTTACCTGCCAATCTGGCCAGAACCTGCAGCCTAGCCCAGTGTGCCACCAGCCCAGTTTTCAGTCCACTATTCCTCCATCCTTCTGCCAGTAGCTGGATGCCAGAACTGACCATCCTAGGTCCTCAACGTGGTCTGTGACCAAGTCACCTCACCAACCGAACCCACGCAACCTGTGTTGCTTGTTTCTTGCTTGGCTGCTGCCATGGCTGCTGCCACATAGCACTGATCAAGGCCTATGAAGGCCGCCCATACTGCTGTCACTGCTGCTGCAAGGCCTAGTTTCCTGCTGTGGGGTGGGCACAGTTTTTTTTGCGAGGCAAGTCTAGTAGAGTAAGTAGGTAACCTAGTCTCGAGTTGGCTTCTAGCTCACTACCTGCCCCTTCAGCCACCAAGGGAGATGGAGACTCATTAAGAGTAGACCAACAAAAATATGCCACCACAACACTGCTATTAAGAGTTCAGTGCTCACTAACTCCTCCAAGCTGTAGTGTGCAGCCTGTCTACTCTGTGGTGGGAAAGACAGTGTCCCGCTCATGTGATTTGTGCTCATGCTTGACTCAAGCTCCTCCATGTCATGTGTGATGGTGCTGCTGCTAATGGGTGGAGAGAGTGGACAACAAAATACAGACATAGTCAAGTCAGGAGTGCACCTGCAGCATGAGCGCAGCACAGGCTATGGAGGAACATATTGTGCAAAAGATTAAATCCAAATTTAATGCCATTATTGCCACACCATAAGAACAACCTAGGCACAAATGTGTGTTGGGGGGGGAATGTCCCCCTCTGCCCTACCTAAATGGCACCCCTGCCTTATGGTAGAAATTAATTCTCAGAGGCTAATCTCAGTACAAGTAAATACGATGGCTTCCACTGTGTTCTGAGGTACTGTATCTCCATGTTTCAAGATGTGTCCTGATCATTGGGAGGGTTGGTGTCCCTCATTGTCCCTCATTTTGAGTGTCCATGTCCCTCATTTCATTGTCAAAATGTAAGGTATGGTGTATGCTTCCAAGACCCTACTCAGCACAAAGAGTGCTGAGCATAGCCATAGTGTATATGCTCCATACAGAATGACAAAGGGAAAGTAAGTGAGCTGTCACAGCCATGGAGAAACACATTTATAGCACCAAATATGCATAAGGGGATTTGCATGGCCCAAAACAAAATGGTCAGGCTTCACAACACAGAGGCTCCTCTTCGCACAACTGGAATAGGGGATGTTGGCTGACTATATCTTAGACATTTAATGCAGTAAATAAACAATACTTTACAAATTAATGGCAATTTAATGACTAAATTCAAAAACCATTAAACAACTTACAAAAGGATCAGAATTAATGAGTTTACCTAATTTTAATGGAAAATCAATGAAAAGGGTATTTTAATGGCTCTAATTGTTAGCAGTAGTATGAGAAATAGAAACTTATTTGTTTTTTTAGATGAGATTTGCACCAGCTTAGTTACTGCACACATAGCAAGTGTGCAACATATGAACCCGATGTGATTTTTAAATGATGTTCATACCAGCTTAACTGCTGCACTCATGTCAAGTGTGCAACATGCAAAACTGATGTGATTTTTAGAAGATGTTTGCACCAGCTTACCTGCTGCACACATGTCAAGATTGCAGCATGCAAACCTGATGTGTTTTTTAGACCTTGTTTGCATAGGTTCACTTTGTGTATACGAACCACATGCAGACTTTGCACAATTAAGCATGTGGAATGCATTCTGCATATACGCAGCACATTTTTCTGTAAAGGTATTATATAAAATGTTTTCATGCTGCACACATAAAACTAACCATATGATATGCATGCTGCAAGCATGATTTAAATGTTAAATTGGAACTGACTGCATGTATGTGACATGCGTGCAACAAACAAGTGTGGAAAGCATGCTTTTTATGTTAAAATGGAACAGACTGCATGCAAGTGGCATGTGTGAAAAAAGCAAGTGGTCACTGATAACTGCACACATAAAAGCTGAGTGACTTGCTCAGGATCACACAGTATATAAGTGGGGGTTGATGAGATTCAAATCCAGGTTTTCTGGTCTCCTGATATGCAGTTCAGTGCCTTTAACCACTAAGCTATACTGCCTGTATACATATGGCTCGTGTGTACTTCAGTACAAATCTGCATTCATCTATATGTATGCGGCATGCTTACAGTGACTGATATACTTTTTAGTTTTCTTGTCCCCCCCTCATCTCAGCTGCACAGCTGAACTATAGCGAACATACCAATGGAAACATATGTGGTTCTTCCCACCCCCAATACACACGCTTACCCAAAAAACTACTTGATTACTTCTGTCTGGCCTGTACTCCTTCTACTTTCTCTCCATAGTTTTGAATGCTTCCACACAAACAGACTTTAAGTGGCAAACACAAAAATAGTAATAACTTGACATCCACCCACATGGACAGTCACCCCCCTGCTCACACACACTGTAGTTGGTGCAGCCACACTGCTACAGACAACCCATCAAGTATAGATATAAGTCAAGAGTCTCTTACCTGAGTACTAGGGAGCCAGAGGCAGGAGTCTTTAAGAGATGATGTGCATGGGTCAGAGTGCTGGGGTGTAACCCCTTGGAATGAATGGAGTTATTTTTTATTACTATTATAATGGTGAGTTGGAGAATAATGAAGGCCACTGTTCTACAAAGAAGGCCCTTGTTAGTCGAGCAGTGGCCTTCATTGATCTCCAACTCTTCATCAATAATGTATAAAATAGTGATAAAAAATACCCACATTCATTTCAATGGGGCACACCCTACATTCTCCCTTGCCCTGTGTCATAATGTGCTGATTGTTGGGATGCCAAAGTCAGCTTCACTTGGGGGGGGCATAAGCCTGACTATAGTGAGGCTCCAATAGTCTGTGCATATCATACCGCTCAACTGTTCCTGAGTGCAAGGGACAGCCTTCATTTTACCCTTGAAAACTGCTCTGCCCCTCATCCATCCCTCATGGAAAACATGCTGCTCAGACAGAGGATGTCCTGAAAATTTAGACTTTATGGTAGGGGTGCCATTTTAGATTTCAGCAGGGGGGAGCCAATAACCAATGGAGACCAGGTGCTAGTCACCCCCTAGGTGGCAAGCTCTGGAATGTCTGAAACAGCTCTAAAAGGTAAAACATATTTGTTGTGACTGAAAAGTGATATGCAAATCAGTAAAAATTCTAATTTCTAAGATTCATCTGTGTATATCCCAGAGCAGTGCATCAGATTTGGGCTTACACCCACCTAGTTACTAACCAATTCTTTTCCTGGCTGACATTCTTAAACCCCCCCAAAATAAAACTTTGCCCCAATTTCTCTCCCCTGCTCCATTCCATTCAATACCCATCCTATATGGGTTGTGAAGCTGCCCAAAGGTGCAAAAACATGAAAAACACATCAATATGTCAGTCCTTCCCCCTTCTGCAATCCCCCTGTAAAAAAAAATATTTACTTTTACTTTCCCAGCCATCTGGACAGAACCTGCAGCCTAGCCCAGTGTGCCACCAGCCCAGTTTTCAGTCCGCTCCTCCTCTGTCCTTCTACCAGAAGCTGGATACTAGAACCAACCATCCCAGGCCACCAGCATGGTGTGCGACTAAGTCACCTCACCAACCAAACCCACTCAACCTGTATTACTTACTTCTTGCTTGGCTGCTGCCACACTGCACTGATCAAGGCCTATGAATACTGCCCATACTGCTGCTGCAAGGCCTAGCTTGCTGCTTGGGGGGGGGGCTGCACTGTTGTTTTTTTTTTTTGTGAGGCAAGCCTGGTAGAGTAAGTAGGTAGCCGAGTCTTGAGTTAGCTTCTTGTTCACCCCCAGCCTCTTCAGTGACTAAGGAAGACAGTGGATCACTAAGAGTAGACAACAAAAATATGCTGCCACAACACTGCTATTGAGAGTTCAGTGCACATGACTCCTCCAAGCTGTAGTGTGCAGCCTGTCTACTCTATGGCGGGAAAGACAGTGTCCCACTCCCATGACTCATGTGCTCTTGCTTGGCTGGAGCTCATCTATGTCATGTGTGATGGTGCCACCGCTAATAAGTGGAGAGAGTGAATAACACAATACAGACACAGTAGAGTCAGGAGTGCACCTGCAGCATCAGCACAACACAGGTCGGGGGGCACTTGTTGTGCAAAAGATTAAATCTAAATTTAATGCCATTATTGCCACACCATAAGAAAAACCTAGGCCCAAATGGTATGCCATTGCTATGGTTACAATTTTATCCTGACTGGCAGTGTAGCGACAACAGCGACAGGTTGCTGTTTTGTCAGTGCTGGACCCCAGCACTGCTTTTTTGGGTCTTGCATCCTCTCCTGAATCAACTCTAGCTTGGAGTTGATTATTTTAGTTGATGGAGGTGAAGCAAGAGCCCCACATAGAGGGTTTGGGGCAAAGACCCCTGAAGAAAACACATAGTCTTAAAATGACCGGTTTATGCCAATTGAATTCGTAGTTGGACATAAGGTGTTACTGTACATCGGCTCGACAATGAAATTTGTTGACCGACTGTCATGGATCTGGCACAAATGCTGGGAAGGGCAACTGTCCCCCTTTGTCATACCTAAATGGCACCCCTGCTTTATGGTAGAAATTAATTCTCAGGGGCTAACATCAGTACAAGTAGAAGAAGAAGAAGAATCACCATTTATATAGTGCTTTTCATACACAGTATCCCAAAGTGCTTTACAAGCAATGCTAGACTGGTAGTAAAGTGACTGAATGTGTGGTGGTGGTCATATTGCACATCATCACCCACACACAGCCTGGATAATTGCATGAACCAGTTTATGGGAGGGGGAATGTTGGCCAGGACACTGGGAATGTTCCTTGCTCTTTGTGAAGAGTGCCCTGGGTTCTTTTACTTCCACCTGGACACCCACCAGGACAACACCAGGATGGGCAGAAGGGACCTCGGTATAATGTCTCATCCGAAGGATGGCACACCCCAGCAGTACAGCACCCCCAAATACTGCACTCAGATGCCAGCGATTTTAGGTGTAAGTCCAATTCCGGTGTGGGACAAGAACCCACGACCTTCTGGTCCAGAGGCGGATGTGCTACCAATTCAGCCACATTGACAAGTAAATACAGTGGTTTCCACTGTGTTCTGAAGTACTGTATCTCCATGTTTCAGGATGTATCCTGATCACCTTTAGGGTTAGTGTCCCTCATTGTCCCTCATTTTGAGTGTCCCTCATTTCAGTGACAAAATGTGAGGTATGGTGTATGCTTCCTAGACCATACTCAACACAAAGAGTGCTGAGCATAGCCACAGTGTATATGCTCCAAACAGAATGACAAAGGGAAAGTAAGTGAACCATAACTGTCATGGAGAAACACATTTGTAGTACTAAATATGCATAAGAGGATTTGCATGGCCAAAAACTAAAAGGTTAAGCATCACAACACAGAGGCCCTTCTTCGAACATTTGGAATAGGGGATATTGGCTGACTATATCTTAGGCATTTAATGCAGTAAGCAAACAATGCTTTACAAATTCATGGAAATTTAATGACAAAAAGCTAAAGCCATTAAACAACTTGCAAAGGGATCAGAATTAATGAGTTTAACCAATTTTAATGGGAAATTAGTGAAAAAAATTAATTTTTTTTTCAATTAAGTTTATTTTATTTAAAATTACAGTACAGAACATAAAATAATCAGATAAACAAGAACAAACAAACAATGACAGTAGATTAGCCATGGTCATCAATGTGAGAAAAGAGAATAAAAGAAAAAACAAAACCCCTCAATGGCTCGAATTGCTAGCAGTAGTATGAGAAATAGAAACTGATGTGTTTTTTCAGATGAGATTTGCACCAGCTTAGTTATTGCACACATGGCAAACATGCAGCATGTGAACCCAATGTAATTGTTAAATAATGTTCGCACCAGTTTAGCTACTGCACTCAAATCAAGTGTACAACACGCAAACCTGACGTAATTTTTAGATGTTTGCATCAGCTTACCTACTGCACACATGTCAAGCTTGCAGCATGTGAACCTGATGTGCTTTTTAGACCTGGTTCGCATAGGTTCACTCAATGTATCTGAACTGCATGCAGACATGTGCATTCATTCTGCATGTATGCAGCACATTTATATTTCTGTAAGGGTACAGGGATTTATGTTCTTCTGTTATTGGGTGGGAGTGATGGTCTATGATACTGGAAATATGCTGTCCAGACTTTATCATAATCCAGTATTTTCCCCACTGATTTATGAGGCAGTTGTTCTAGTGAAGCAAAATGCCCTATGACCTGTAACCATTCATTGAATAAGGGGATGTCCTCTGACCTCCAACACCCTAAGCAGTAGGCGTTTTGCAACTATGGCAACCACCACCATCCATTTGAAATAGAGAGGTGATCTAGGTTGGGAGTAGGTTTATCAGAACTAGTTCTAAGAAGATAAGAACCCTTTAGAACACAGGAGTTCGAGTTCTAATTTAGTATTAGAACACCTGTGGATTCTAAGTCGTAAGGTTTCTAAATACTAAATAAAATGCCTTTTTTTGTTCCTACATTTCAAAAACAGGAGATACCAGGCCTGTAAAACAAACTAATTTTGAGGAATTTCATGCTAAAATGTTTTAGACAATGTGAGAATGTGCTGCTCATATGCAGATGTGCCACACACATGGAATTATGACACTTGGCATTTGCATTTTGAAAGGCATAATGTGTTTCTCTTTTCTCCATGAGCAATGAAACAATGTTATTGCTATGCTGAGAGGACAGGTCTTTTATTTATTTTTTCTTCTCTCAGTGTCTTCATCTATTCTTTCTCTCCAGTCCTTTACACAAAAAAGTTCTACAGATGATTAGAACCCTAGAACTATTTCTTAAGTTCTAGACCAGAATCAGAACCCATAGAACTATTTGCAAAGTTCTAGACCAGAACTAGAACCCAGAACTTCAGCAGGTTCTGACAACTCTGGTTGGGAGGGGTGGGCATACCTAGAAACACAATTGGTGCAGAGAATAACTGCTGGCAATATTGCAGAATGGCATCCCAGAATGGGCATATTAGAGGACAGCCCCAGAGTGGTGCTTATGCATGTTTGAGGGCCAGTTAGATGCAATAGGCATGTACCCAACTTGTGCACATCTGCTCCTGCGGACAGGCATGTGGGTCACAGCATTCATGACTACTGGCCACCACAGTGCATCCATCTGCAGCTCTGCCCCAGTACACTGGTGCGTGTGTGTGTGTGTGTGTGTGTGTGTGTGTGTGTGTGTGGGTGGTGGGGTTGGATCGGTGGACACAGGAGGGCATCTAATTGGATGCTCATTCTGGTCCAAGAGTGGATCCACTGCTCCATGTGGAGCAGGGGATTGTGGGACAGTGTGCATACCTGATAGTTAAGAATGTCAGTTGAGTGCCTGAATGGCTGCCCCAGCCCTCTCTGCCTGACTAAAGGGCTGGGACAGCATGGCGGCAGGTTTACTTCATTGGAGGTGCACAGCAGCTATGGCAGCATCCCTGCTTGCATAGTCTGTGCTCCTCTCACTCACCACTTTGCACCTTAGTGAATAGTAGGAGGTGTGGGAACAGCACTGGTCACTCCCCTGGAATATCCGCATGCGTAGCTGTGAGAACAGCCAGAGGATTGAGTGTGGAAGGGGTGTGCGCCTCTTTCATGCATGATGCAGGGGTTCACGGGATCCCTGATACATGGCCGTCTGACTTAGCATTGCCTAGGCATTGCACCTCTAAGTGCATGGGGACCAGTATGTGAGATTGTGAACCAACATTAGAGTCACATCTCCAAAATGTGTCCAAGGGATATATTCCTTTCTCTTTAAGTGCTTGAGGTGTCCTGTACCAATACTGGAGGATTTTTAGTTTGATTAATTTTGTCCTAGTATCCCTACAGGCCGTGTGCACCCTGTATCTGCAGTTTTCTCATTCCTTTTCAGAGATACTCATACCTAGCTCTTTGGACCATTTATTTCTGCTGGACTCTGTAAGTTGGGGTCCAGTATCTCTTATACAGTATGTTTGTATATGTGACCTGCTCTACCCCTCTGTATGGCAAGCCAGTGTGAAACAAGGGGTTTGGTTGACAATGAGGATTGGATTTGGAGAGCCCATGGCTGGGATGTACATGCAGAATGAAGCTGCAGGAATCACCAGAAATCCTTTTTTGGAATGAGGAATTGGTGTTTTGGATTCTAACATGATTTGAGGTACAGTTGCTCAGGTGAACGGAGATCCTGGACATGAGAAATACCTGCTGCCTCCCAAGTAGGCCAGTGAATTTTCTTATGATCTATTTTGATTTGGGTATTGTTCCAGATAGGAGCGTATGGGGGGGGCTAAGGATGGATTTTTAACGAGGTGAGGACCTTGTGCCAGTAAGGCAGGGAGAACAGTGATATGGAATGTTGTTTACTATACAATGGCAAGAAAATTTCCCCTATTCTGATTGGACAGTGTGTGCTTGGACCAGTGACGTTATTGAACAATAACATCACCGAATGAAGTTCAGGCACACAAGCGACCGCAGTACAGTAACACAAATCCCCCGTCCCTCCCCGCACAATTCACCGGGAAACTGACAATGCCCTGAACCGTGACAGCTTAACTGCTCACCCTTTCACAAACACAAACGTTCCTTGTCTGCCCGCCTCAGTCCTTCAGCCAACAGAAACAAAAGCCACATTATTCAGGCTAAATGTCCGTGTCCGATATTCTCTTTTACTCCAGTCCCGTAGTTCACTGTAACTTCCTGAATGTTTCAAACTGCACGCGCTCGGCTGTTTCCATACAGAAAACCAAAACACACTGGCAGTTACATTTAACCCCTACAGCAGTTTCTGAAAACCACATACTTTGCCCCTTGAAAAAAATAAGCAGTTTCCCAAAATAAACAGAGAAAAAGACCTGTAACCTACAGGTTCTGATTGATGTCCAGTTAGTTAGTGGGACAGGGAAACCGGAAGTTACCGATCAGCTACGATCTCGTTTTTTCTACTGTCCTCATATTTCTCACAAGGGAAACAAAACTAAATAAACATTTTCAACTGCTCAAAAAAAAATCCGAGTGTAACCCCTCACCCCTGCCTTTTTACCAAAATGACAGGTGGCATGCTGTTGAAGCTGACAGCATTACCTGGTGGGGACCAGGGTTCGGGGAGGATGAGGTTACTCAGCACAAGGGGACCTAGGTTTGGCTACTCTGAACAGGGGCACCCAAGTAAATCCGAACACAGGAAGCAATAACTGTAATGTCCAGAACCAGGAATGGGATTCTACAGTGTGGCTTTTATTCACAAACTAGCTGAACACAACAAAGCATAGACGGACCCCCATGGGGCTACATTTACTGGTATTGCAGATTAGAGACTACAACGTGGTCCACTGGAAGAATGAACCAATTATACTGTTTTCAGGCTCTGGACCCACCAGGCACACACTTCGGACTTGAACTGCTCCTTCTTACTTGAAGGCAAACTGGAGACTGACTCTTCCCTTTGAAAACTCCCAACATTCTATCTAACTCCCTCTGCTGCAGATTCCAATGTGGCTTAAGCAGCTGTGAAAGTTGTATTGGTGATGTCATCCCTCAGTCTCAGCTGAGACTGAGAACAGAGTGAGACAGTATGAAACCCATTTAACTGGAGTTTTACAAGCTGCCTTCCCTGCCTACCACAAGGTCTTACTGGGATTCTAGTAATCCCGGGTAACAAGGGGTTACACTCACCCTTGACCAGGAAAATGACTGTCCACAGTCATTACTTACCCAGCCTTAGCCATCCCACCCTATGTGCTACCTGGGTGAGGTGACTAGGCCCTCCTCACCATGTGCAAGCACAGGCAGGTAACACAGGCCTGAGGCCTGTAGCTGACATGTCAGCCTCTACTCTATCCACTTACTATGGACACCTAGTGGCTCTGGTAGAACCATCCAGAGCATAGCCCTGATAGATCAGCACTGCAGTCCCTACGGCCATTCAGGACCACAGCCTGTCTATCCCCCCAACCCTCTAGGGAAAACCTATCTGCCTCTAACATAATATTCCAAAATAAAAAACAACCCGGGAACCTCCCTGACCTGGGGCAACCTGCAACCACACACCATTAAACTACCAATTACTGCCTCCCCTACTCCCCACAACCACACCTGTGGAAGGAAAGGGTTAATACAGCATAACTATAATAATAACACACAGTACTTTAAATTTCTAATAATAAAGCACTGATGAGGAACTCCGATGAGCCCCTCCTCCTCTTCTTGTCTTCTCTTCTGTCCTCCCAGGAACACCTGTAAGAAAAAGAAAGACAAAACACACTCCTAAACTGCATACACAGTCTACCTAGACCCCTACCATCAAAACACTGCAAAATCCCAAAAAGATTTTTTAGAAAAAGGTATAAAAACAGTATTTGCATTAGAATACAACAATGACATTATTTACAATACACATTTGGGGGGATGGAATGCCCTAAAAGTCCCAACTAATGACCACAAGGCCCGAAGGCTAGTCCAATAAAGAGTCTCTCCTGGGCCGGAGCCCGGTGAAGCACAGTTCTAACAGGCCAAAGTCCCGAAGGGGAGAGTCTTTGTGGACAGTTCACACATTTTTGAAGTCTGTAGTGTAGGGTGTGTACTGCAATGTCATAAAGATAGAAAAGTTCAGACTTACCAGCAACTTGTAGTACAAGACTAGGCACCGACCTGCACCGCAGCTGAAGACTCTCCCTGGCAGCATTTCTTCTGATACAGCTGGGCGGACATCTTCCGGGAACCACAGGAGGGCACATCTGGAAACAGCTGGGCTGATGTCATCTCTGGAGACGGAACCTTAGAACAGGAACAAAAAGAAAACAGCTGGTCCGACGTCATCCGATTACCAGGCGATGAACAGGAAATAGCTGGGCTGGTGTCCTCTCTGGATCTGAAGTCATCTGGTGGGCCAGTGGATGGTGGCTGGACAGAACTGTACACTGTAGACTCATGAATGTGGGGCACCTGAGTCCTGGATATTCATATTGGTGGATCAATAAGGCACTTCACAGTCTGGTGTGGCAGTATTGACTACCACTGCTTGGCTCTCCATTTTGTAGGCACAGGCTTATTTGCTGGGAGGTCCTTGCACTGAGGCCAATAGTACCGGGGGTCAGGGGCTTGAATTATTACCCCATCTGGGTGCACATAATTCACACAGTGGGAGATTTCATGCTCCTGTCTGTCCACTGTTCTCACTCTGTCTATTAACAGTGTCCTGCCTCTCTTCCACTGGGTATACTTTTCGTGGAACAGTCTATTCTTTACATGCTGGTTGGCCCCAGGATGCACACTTTTCATTGCTTCATCCCAGATCCAGGATTTTCTGCAGTTCTCAATCTCCTCCCAGACTTTCTGAGGAAAGGTAGGAAAGGTCATACCATAGATCTCATTTGCCTTCTACGAACCAGTCTCTCCTCTTACTTGCTTTGGTCAATCTGAGACTGCTGGCCTGGCTTGGGGTGGCCAATCTTGATTCTGCCAGCTCTGATCCTTAAGGAAATTAGAAACGGATCCCTGACTTCTTCCTCCTGTAAAGCCAGGGCAGTGGCATCACCACCTTCTTCAATACATTCCTCCGAGGCAAGATCTTGAGGCTGTGTACCTGTTCCTTCTTCACAAGGCCACATAGGTTCCCCCTCATCTTCCTCTTCACTGAGGATCTGAGCCCAGGAGTGAGCAGTTGTTCTCACCCCTGAGACTATCCACTCATCACTAGATGTGGAGGTCGACACCTCCCATTCAAAGGTCTCCCACATCTCATCTTCACCTAAGAGACTTGGGCTAGGCCCCCTCACCCAGGGGTCTATTGATGCTTTATCTGAACTTTCTTTCTGGGATCCAGCATCCAAAACTTCAACTTCTGGTTCTGTCTCTAACTCTGCACCCTCTAGCTTTGGGCCACACTCCCCCGAGGGACCTTCCTCCACAGGCTCCGCCTGGTGCTGTGTGCTGCCAACTGCAGATTTCTGAATTTTTGTCCATGTGGGAGCCAAACGAATTGGAGGTGCTTTATACAAGCCATATTTTTGTAGGCATCCAGCACAGTGAGGAATCATGAAGATGTCCCTTCCAGCACCCAAGCATATTTGACATACATGCACTGGATAATTAGGAATCGCCACATCAGGAGGCAGTTGCCTTCCATAGCACCACTTTTCAATATCTCTCAGTCTATTTACTGCTGCTGTTACAGCCACCCGAGCATGATTGGGGTAACGAGCTGGTCCTGAGGCCATAACTGCAGAAAAACAAACAAAAGTTCACTGTAACTGAAAGTCCCACTTTATTGAACACACTCTTTAGCTGTAAAATGGCTCCTCTGCTGCTGTGTTTACTTTACTATCCCACCCTGTAAGGGCGGCAGCAGCACTCCTGTGCTTCAACATTTAGAATCTGGGTCAAGCCACTGCGCACCCGATTTACACAAGCTACTGATAACTTTTGCTCAAACTGCACAACTTGCTCTGAACTGGCTTTAAACACATTTACAGGATTTTCCTTGGACTTTTTACGTGCTGGTATCATTTATTTTATTCACAGTCCCTTAAAATCTTCAAGTTTTTAGCACAGGATTGCCTGCTTTTACTAGTGCTGCATTTTGCTACAACCCACAGTCTCTCTCTGGCTGCAAACTTTAAACTGAGGCTAAATTCACTTACTATGCACACATTCAATGGCTTAATAGACTTGCACTTGCTGGCAGGACTTCACACAGTCGTTACTTGCAAAGCGACTACACTGCCGCACACACATTTTATATGGCATAGACTGAAAATCACTGTTTGAGCAGTTTTTTGAATGTTTACTTACTGTTATCAGTAGCAATTTGCTGCGATGGGGAAAAACGACTGCAGCTAGTTCTTGAAGGCCTCAGTATACAAACGGGCAGGCAGTCCTAGCGATCGTCGTTTTAAACACCAAACTTGCAATTTCCATGATCGATCAGCGGGTTGAGCCCGATTTTAAGCAAGAAAGTCTATTTTTGAACTGTTTACAATGTTTTGAACTCTCTGCAACGCTCCTCCACTGCCAGTACACGCACTCCACTCTCACTCCCTCTCGAATGCTGGGGCAGTCTCTGTAGAGCTGGCTGAGGGGCCGGACTGATTGCAGCCTGACCAACCACACGACGCCATGCAAATGAGCCTCTTCTTCCTCACAAGGGCTCTTCTCCTCACCGTGATCGTCGAGCAGGCAAATTTAAACTGCAGAGTGCAACTTTTTTTTTTTTCAACTGACTCCACGGCAGGAGCCTATTTCAGCCATATAACATAGCCATTTACTCTGCAGTCTCTCAATTCACACAGAAAGCACTTCCAACATCCAGGGCACAATTTTCCTGTTGATACCTCTAGTCTTCCACACTTTTCTTCACAACAGTTTATTTTAAAAGCATTTCAAACATCCAGGGCATCACTTTTATTTATCACAGTTCATTTTAAAAGCAGGCAAAAATGCTGTAAACAATTTTGATGCAGGACAAGGGCACACTCTTTGGCTTTACAGCTCCTTGGTAAACAGTTGGCATTTTTAAACAGCAGCACAAGATTCACTGCACACAGCAACACACTAGGGAAATTGCTTCAGCTTTTTGGGCTACCCACTGCCAGATAGCCAAAATGCTAGCCCCCTTGCCCAAGCACCTTCCTTCCCGAACAAATCCAAAGCGGTGCCTCCATTTTTGTAACCCCTCACCCCTGCCTTTTTACCAAAATGACAGGTGGCATGCTGTTGAAGCTGACAGCATTACCTGGTGGGGACCTGGGTTCGGGGAGGATGAGGTTACTCGACACAAAGGGACCTAGGTTTGGCTACTCTGCACAGGGGCACCCAAGTAAATCCGAACACAGGAAGCAATAACTGTAATGTCCAGAACCAGGAATAGGATTCTACAGTGTGGCTTTTATTCACAAACTAGCTGAACACAACAAAGCATAGATGGACCCCATGGGGCTACATTTACTGGTAATGCAGATTAGAGACTACAACGCGGTCCACTGGAAGAATGAACCAATTATACTGTTTTCAGGCTCTGGACCCACCAGGCACACAGTTCGGACTTGCACATGTTTTGGGTACACAGCCCAACTGGCCCGGCTCCCCCACCGGCCACTTAATTCACGGTCCATTGGAAGAATGAACCAATTATCCTGTCGTGGCTCCCCACACCACCTAGAGTCTGCGACTCCTAGAGAGATTTCTTCCTTACTTCTTATGATTCCCCATCTCACAAAGAGAATTCTTCTTACACTTGTTGTGGACTCCTCATTCACTTAGAGTCTGGGCGAATTCTAGAGAGATTTTCCTTTGCAACCCACGCCTGGGTACTCCCATCACTGGCCAAGTGCATGAGGCAAAGTAGCAACCACAGCAGAAACTGAGAGGTGGACCTGGTTACTAAAGATGGGGTGTGCCCACCTCCAGCTCCCACAGCCCATACCCGCCATTTCTCTGGAAAACTGAAACTTGAGTGTAGATTAAATGGTAGATGAACTGTTGCATCCCCCTCTATAACTTACTTGAAATCACACAGCACTCTAGCATTTGACACTACTCCATTTGTTTGACCTAGTCCTATAGGCTTCCCAAATTGTAGCTCAATTCCTAGATTTCCTCACATGTCCCAGGCTGAAGAAACACATTTTTTGCCCTCTCATGTTAGAGCAAACACTCACCCTTTAGTTGCAGGTGCCCCACAGGCGAATCACAAATCTTCCAACTTTTCAAATCAAAGACTGAACTGAAATGGCAGCTTTTCTTTCTCCCGGCAGAATTAAGGGGATTGCCCCAGGAATCTGCATGGGGATCCTTTCACACCCCGCCGGAGGGAGGGGGGCACTGAGACCCGAACAGCGGTCTCCACCACTTGACACTGACTCCTTCCTACTTGAAGGCAAACTGGAACTGCTCCTTCTTACTTGAAGGCAAACTGGAGACTGACTCTTCCCTTTGAAAACTCCCAACGTTCTATCTAACTCCCTCTGCTGCAGATTCCAATGTGGCTTATGCAGCTGTGAAAGTTGTATTGGTGATGTCTTCCCTCAGTCTTAGCTGAGACTGAGAACAGAGTGAGACAGTGTGAAACCCATTTAACTGGAGTTTTACAAGCTGCCTTCCCTGCCTACCACAAGGTCTTACTGGGATTCTAGTAACCCTGGGTAACAAGGGGTTACACAAGTGTGTTGGTGGAGGGGGGGGGGACCATGCACAAAAAAAACCCACAGTATTACCAGCAGCACCACCTACTGGACTACTTTTTCTTTTATTTCAAGAAAGATGCCTCTCATTCAAAAAAAAAAAAACCCACAAAGAGTACAAAGCTTGTTTTTTAAACTTTTTAATATTGTTTTAAAATGAGCCATTATAATATAGCAATACACTCCAGGAGTGTGTTATTAGGTGGAGGACTGCCACCCTGGGTTAGACACCTGCTTCCGCCTCGTGCTTTGACCCACCCCAGGAGTGACATTTTTACACAATAACACACACCCTGTTGTGTCTTATTGCTTAATTATACTGCAGTTCTTGGAATAGAGGTTACCTATGGGGAAAAAGCATTAACAATATATCTTCCAATCTCAATCCATAGTAGACTTGACAGGAAGGTTGGGGGAACCATTTAGTCACTTTTTTTTTAACCATGAGAGACACACTAAGCTGAAGCTTACTTACAGGTGTGACCTGTGAGCACAAGAAAGTTAAGTGACTTGCTTAGGGTCACACAGTGTGCAAGTGGGGGCTATGGGATTCAAACACAGGTCTCCAGTTTTGCAGTTCAGAGCCTTAAACCACTGCACTACACTGCCACCTTACTAGAGCAGCAGTTAAGGCACTCTGGTATTGTTTGAAATTAGGAAGGCTCCATCCTCCCTTTGACCAGTGCTTACCTAGCTTGTCCCTGCTAAAGCATGGGCATTGCTCTTCCCAGAGAAAATTAGCCATCATTTTGTTGAGTTTGCTGAACCTTTTTACCAGAATATGGATAGGGAGGTGAGCTAGGAGATGTAAGACCTTTGGGGGCCAGCATCACCTTTAGTACTATAATTTTCCCTGGGTAAGAGAGGTGTAATGTTTTCATCTTTCTACAGCTGCCTGTAGTGGCATGATTGAGAGGTCACAATCATTGTGACTCATGTCTGTAAGAGAAGGGGGAATTTTTATGCTGAAGTATGAAATTCCTTTGTCTGCCCAAACCCAGTCAGTACTGTGAAAGTAGTGTTTACCACAAAGTGTATTGCAAAGTAGAACCTCAGGTATTGGTTGACTGATTTTTGGTCCTGAAATATCCAAAAATGTGTGAAGACATTGCTGTAAAGGGGGATGGCCCTGGGAGCATCAGAAAAAAGAATGAGAAGGTCATCTGCAAAGGATAAGGAAGTATGTTCTGTGATCTTTACTTTAAATCTGGCAGTGCCAGTGTGTATGTGGAGAGGTGTTGTGAGGGGCTCAATGATAAATAAGAATAACAAAGGTGATAAAGGGCAGCTTTGACAGGCCCCGTTTAAATAGCAGAAAGGGTTAGGAAAGAAGGACATTTGTGAGCACTTTAGTGGGTGGATTTGTGTAAAGGGTTTGTACCTCCTTCATAAAGAATGGGCCTGTACCTGCTCATTGCATTACCATGAAAATATACTGTAGAACTGATAATTATCACGTTCACTTAATTTAGCACATTGCAGGTATTGTACAGGTTAGCGGTTAAAAAAATTAGGGGACCTTTGAATCAGTCAGCCAGCATTATTCATTCAGAACTGACAAGGAGCTGTCAAAATGGTTGTCAAAGGGTTACTGTCAGGCACTCGGCAATGGCTGATTGCCTAGCATCAGTGGCTAATTGTTAGCAATTAGTAATTACAGTACTTACTAGTACAGGTATCAACGCTGCAACCATTCACTGTTGATCTGCAGTGCCTTGCTGAGCTAGCAGTTTGTTTGTTTCTTTTGTGTTTCAATGCCACTTGCAATGTCTTTGGTGAACTGGCTGCAAAACATAACCTTACAGTTACGGAGGAAATTACTCCAGAGGCTTTGAGTGACACTGCCAGAGTTACAGTGAAAATGGCAGACTGTGTCGTCCAGGAGCTTAAGCTTTCCTTCCCCTCCCCTTCCCCAAGAGAAAACGCACTGATTATGCTCACTACAGTCCTGAACTACGATACAAACTCAGTAACTATGCGGCCACAAATGGTGTGGTTTTTTTTTTTAGGTGCCAGATGAACCAGGAGAATTACTGGTGGAGTCAGAGAAGGAGCCAGATGAACGTTAGAGTTTTGTAGCTTTTGAAGCTTATTAGAAGCTTTGGCAGTATTGTATGCTGAATACTGTAAGCACCATTGTTTCTTTCCTTTAAATGTGTAGCATTGTACTGCAGTTTTTTTCAAGCATTTTTAAGTTTGCTGTCTAATAAACTTCACTTAACTAAATATGTGCGATTCGATTAATTTAGCGGTCCAGCAGGGGGTGCGAACATAATGAGATTTTTTGAAATGTTAATATTTTAAATTCTACAGTATGATCATTCTATGGAATCAAAGGCCTTCTTGAAGTCAATTGTAAGTGCTACTGAAGAAGTTGGGAGAGACTTGCCAGGTGCTTCAAACTGATGATGGTACGAAGCTCATTGGAGCTAAATCTCCCCTTCATGAAACCCACTTGTGAGGAATGGATTAAACAGGGAAGAACTAGTTTGAGTCTGTGGGCAAGCACTTTCACTAAGGCTTTAGCGTAAACATTTATAAGTGATACTAAGTGATACAACTCAGGTACCGAGGAGTCTTTGCCATTCTTGGGAAGAACAGTAATAACCACACCCCTTAGAGCAGGAGGGAGTGTATGTTCCTCTACTGAATGTAAGAATGCATGGTGATGTACAGAGGTAAGAGTTTCATGAAGCACTTGATAGAAATCAGCAGAAAATCCATCACACCTGCTGATTTATTCATGTTCATAGCTAGATTTGCTCCGTTAATCTCTTGCACAGTTATAGGTATGTCTAGTTGCGCATGTTATTGTGGTGTTAGAGAAGGTAGTACAATGAAGACCAGAAAGGCTTTTAACCTTCTCGGAGGCAGAAAGGGAGGTGAGATACATACAACTTCTTGTAAAATGCTTTCATAATGTTAGAAATAATTTATTTTAAAAATTAAAAATATAGGCTTCATATAATGTAATTGTGTTATGTACACAATTTGAAACATACATATGCAGTACTGTATATTAATTTTAAGTGAGCTCCATATATTATTCCATTATAGTGGCATGGTAGTGCCACTATAGTTAGGGCTGAACTGGGGTTCCTATGTTAAACTTGAAATTATGCACTTTAATATCTTCACAACTGTTCAGCGAATTTGCATACAATTTTGCATATGAGATCTCATGTGGTAGATCTGTGAATATACAACGTTTTATCCTGGTGGGATTTGCAGTTTCCGAGATCTGGATAGTGAAAAAAGTAAATTTTTTGTAGTTTTTTCCCATTGGTTTGAATGGGGTTTTCTTTGAATTTGGCTACAACCCAAACAGTTTGGAATTTTGGTCTGACATTTTCAGGGTAGAAAGGGGCTGACTCACAGATGTGCCTTTTGCTGGTTTGGTAAAAAAATATTAATCCATTCCAAAGTTATTCCAATTTAAAATTGTCATAAATCGGTGCTGAGCATTCTCAGTAAGCATCTCAAAATAGCTGTATGAAACAAAAAAATAATTACTTTGTCATATTGATGTCATCCTTTTTCATTTGAGGAAAATCCTTTTCTGTTTGGCCACCACTTTTTTTCAATTTTGCCTCAAAATTCAAATTAAGAAACCCCCCAAAATGATATTCTTAAGCAATAAACCATGACAGATTTTGGTTTATGCTGGGTTTACCCATGCCTGGCATAGTTCAGTCGTGAGGCCGCAGGTTTGTTCTCCACCCGTTTCAAGCATGGAGCACTGACTTCACTTTTGCCCACTCTGTGCATGCGCGTCAGCCTGCTGAGTGACAAGTGAACTGTACTAGGACCTGTCTGTTTTATTTTATTTTTATTTTTTAAAATGTTTAATTTTTGTTTGTGTGTAACGATGTACAAATTAAAGACCAAGGGATTGGCATACTCAAACCGGGGAGGTAAAGGCAGTGCTATGGAGGTGGAACAGCTGATACAGGATGGAGGAGTGTGGCATGACCGCTACGGAGGCTGAAGAGAGGGAACGAGTGTCACAGGAGCAAGAGGTGGGAAGGAGCAGCCATTATTGAAGTACTGTGTTTCATACCTTTTTTTCAGCACATTGTTTCAGGAGTCAGTTTAGTTTTGGTTTGCCATGGTGGCATGCACACAGTTCAAGGGCTGCGATCAGATCGGGGTTTACCGGCACTTTCAAGATGGTGATTTTCTGTTTTAGTGGGTCGGAGTGATGTTTAAACTTGTGGCTGGCTTGCATCTCTTCCCATTGGTAATGTCAAAATTTACCATGGCTGGGAGGTGCTAGTTAGCCAATCAGATTGTGAGATTTTGAGAGTCCATTGTCTTCATCTCCTTGAGAGCCCCATCAAATGATATGGCTCCCAGGCGAGAAGACCTGGGTCATACACAGACTGGTGCAATGGAGTCAAGCACTTTGGAAACAGCCCCATTATAGGCAGCAACTGACTCACCAACACCCATCGCACATGCAGCACTCACACCGGATATATGCATAACTTCCATCAGTCCTTCTGGGGACAACCCCCTTCAAAGGTAGTAACGGACCATCTCCACAGGGGAAAGACTGGGGGGAGGGGACCAGAATGAAAACTTCACTGTACAGTGATCTGACCAAATGACCAGATCAATCCTGATGTTAAAGACCTCAATCCCCAGTAAGAACACTAAATCCAAGGCAAGCTTGTGCAAGGCCCAGAGAAGTCATTGACTGGAAGGAGCCGAAACTGAAATGTGAATCTTCATCATCGATCCAGGCATTGAATTCACCCAGAATCAACCATCTTGGTGACTCCAACACCTTCTTGGTGATGAAGTCTACAACTTCCTGCAGAAATTCCCCCCCCCCATCTCTGGGGGCCAGTATACGAGGAGGATTCTGCACCCTGCATCTAGAACCTCACGGATAGCCATGCATTCAAATGATAAAGTAGAACCCAGAGGGTACATGGAGAAGTTTAGGTCAGATCTAAAGCAGATGTCCACAACCCCTCCCCTGTGTTCCCTTCTCGGGCAGTGCACTACAGAAAACCCGGTCAGGACACACACCTCCAGTACTGGTTTTGTGCCATCCCCCAACCAGGTCTCCATAATGCAAGCCAGATTGACTGAGGAAATTAAGTCCACAATAACTGTGGTCTTGTTCCTTAACTGATCTGGCATTACATAGAACCATCCAAATTGGACAGGTTGAGGCTGCTGACCCAATGGCTACCTGCCCACTTGGACTGGTGGGAACCTTGGGATGGGTACCAAACATATCTGGCCTCTCTCCAGGTCCCATTTAACCCCAGGGCACCTCCTGGTCCTGACCATCCTGATGCTACTCACTTCTGCAGTACCTCCAGCATCCCACTGCCTACCATCACACCCTCACCCATCCTGACCTCCCAACAGCACCTCAAAGCCATGGATGACACAGGAAGGTCAGTGAACGGGTAGAGGTCAAGCAGCAGGGATGCTGGATAAGTTATCCATGGGATTCCTGAGCTGAAGCACATTTTAACTGATGCATACACAGTTTAAAACCAGCTTAGATAAAATACCTAAATAAATACCCTCTCAACCAAATCAATAAACAATAAATATCCCTTTCCCACCCAAACCCAACAAAATAAATTAAAATAAATAAATCAAACTAAAATCATACAAAAACCAAAATTAAATAAAATAACCAACAATCAGTCCACTCTATTACCCAACCCTCCAATACCCTTAACATACAATATTAGTAAACAATAAATTACAAAATAACATAACTACATTTAAACTAATAGGTGAATCCAACAACCAGGTGCTGTGGAGGACTGAAGTTCAAGCCATGGAGTAGTCAACCAAAGCAAAAAACTGGTGCTACTCACCCGCTTGAGGAAGCACACAATTCCCAGGTTATTCTTAACCAAATGCTTCTTTATTGCAATCGTGCAGACATAACACAGCAACTGCTACAGGCACAGGTTTTGGGACATCAGAGTGGAAGCAGGAAGCCTCAAAGTTTTGCACCATGTGTGGCCTGTATTGTTGTTGTTAACATGAAGTAGTGCTATGAACTAGAGAACAGTGGAAGTGATACCCTCATACAAGAGTGGGGCCTGAGATGAGTCAAGGAACTACAGGTCAGTCAGTTCAACATCAATAACTGAGAAAACTGAATAAAACCATTCAAATGGAAAGGCTGGTGGAGTTTCTGGCAGAAAATAGGCTGCAAGATGACAGACAGCATTGGTCTGTGGCAGGAAGATTACGACATTTTCGAATGGGTTATGTGAGCTATAGATAAGGGCCAGGCAGTAGACATACTGGGCCCAGTTCTGAAAAGCTCCCCTGAATGATACAAGGGGCTTGAGCCACAAGGAATGGCGCGTTGTGTGGATTGCACCAAAAGATGTGCCCACAGCAATTCTCAAAAGCAGCCTGTGTCAAACGTAGGCTTCGTGCACCAAAGGGGGCTTGCACCATCCTTGCAGTGCAACATAGACTGTGGCATAGTGCTAGGGAACTTGCGGCAGATGCAGGCTGCCATATCCCCTAAGTCAGGATTCTCAAAACCCTCCTAGAGCATAAATTTCTAAGTACCATTAGACCAGCCAGGGCTAATCTAAGGGTACTTAGAAGTGTGTCCTCTGGGAGGCTTTAGACACTTGCGCCAATGTTCCGTGATCCCCCTCCACATCCTCAATCCCCTTGTTAAGAAAAGACTTCATGTACCTGGTAGTTAGCGCCCCCCAGCCCTGATCCCCTTTTTATTAATAGAAATCACGTCCCTGTTGAACTAGCAGACTCCTGGCCCCGATCTGCCCATCTAATCAAATATCTGTCCCTGGTGGCCTAGCGGACCCCCCCTCCCTATCCCCAATCTGCCTATGTATTATAAATATATCTATCTCTGGTGGTCTAGTAGACCCCTACCACCCACCCTGGCAGGCAATGCCACACCATCCTGCTCCCCCCATCCCATCCTTGAGCCGGCGACTGGCAGAGCCCTCTGTTCTCCACCATAGCCGGCCGTCGACTGAGCTGTTAAGGAGCATGTACTGTATACAGCACATGCTCACAAATTGACAGCTGAGCTGACAATCAATGAGTGCATACTGTATACAGTATGCACTTCATGACAGCTCAGTTGGTGGCTGGCCATGGTGGAGAGCATAGGGCTGTGCCGGTCACTGACTCGTGGATGGGATGAGGGGAGTGGGGTGGTGGGGCATTGCCTGCCATGGTGGGGGTCCACTAGACCACCAGGGATAGATATATTTATAATATATGGGCAGTTCAGGGATAGGGAGGTGGGTCTACTAGACCTCCAAGGACAAATATTTAATTAGAATGTCAGATCAGGGTCGGGGGTGAGGGTTGGCTAGACCACTAGGGATGTCCTAGAGTGGTGCAGCATGCGGCAACCCATCTGGATGCACCTTATGTTTGGCATACATCCACAGTTGCTGCAAACTGTGGTACTTTGCTACTGGGACTCAACCTGAAAGAGAATTAGGTGCAGGGTCCCTGGTGCACTGGTAATCTGCACAAGCTGCCATTGGCACAGCTTACACCAAGTTTTGATAATTGAGCCCACTGTATTTAGACTTTAGCAATGCCTTCAACTCTGGATCCTCTTACCATGAGGTGTTAATCAGCAAGCTGGGGACAGAGTGGGTGGGTAATTGGCTAGGAGGGAGAACACAGAGAGTGGTAGTCAATGGTGAGCACTCTGGCATGAGAGAGGTAACAAATGGGGTCCCACTGGGGTTGGCACTTCGTCTGAACCTTTTGAAACATCTTTATCAGTAATATCAGAGCTGACGTCAAGTGCAAAATCCACCTGTTTGCAGATTACACCAAACTTTTGGGAAGGATTGGCAATGCAGAAGGGATCCAAGACGTGAGGGAGAACCTGGAGAGGCTTGTGAAGCGGTTTGGGATCAGGCAGCTGTGCTTCAATGCCAAAAAAGGGGAAGGTCATGCATATGGGTAGCAAAGACCCAGGGGTTGGTTGAGTACAGGTTGGGGGGAAGGGCATAGTAGTCACAGTGACAGATGAAGAAAGGAAACTGGGGGTAGCAGTTTCAAGCAACCTTAAAACATATGCACAATGCAGAAAAGCAGTGGTTGAGGTGAACAGAAGGGGATTCCTCAGTAAGAGGAAGGAGGTCCTCCTGCCCCCACACATAACCCTGGTGAGGCCTCACTTGGAGTCCTGCATGCAGTTTTGCAACCCTTATTTGAAGAAAGACATCAACAGATTGGAACAGGTGTGTGTGGGGGGGGGTGAACAAGATAATACAGGGCCAACAGGAGAAGACGTACCAACAGAGATTTGAAAGCCTCAACATGTACTCACTTGAGACTAGGAGGGAGAGGAGGGAGACATAATTAAAACTTTCAAATACATCAGCCCATAAATAAGGTAGACTGAACTATTCAGGATCACTTGTACTAACACCACTAGGAGTAACAGCAGTAAACCGGTTGGGGTTAGATTCAAGAGAAACGCTAAGAAGTACAACAGTATTTTATGGAAAGGGTGGTAGAACAGTGTAATAAGCTTCCAGAGTTGCTGGTCAACACATAAACTGTGGAGGGCTTTAAGAAAGGGGGGGATAGGCATAGAGGGCTGGTGAGGGTGGCACAAGAGGGGTCAGATGGACATGAACATCTAGAGGGCATATATGTCTGCACTGGGAATACTTGATAGATGGCAATGCCTTCTTCTGCTGGTACATTTCTAAGTTAATCACTAGAGCTCTTTGGTACTGGAGATATACAAAGGTGTACATGAATAAATCATTAAGATGACACGACCATGCTGACAAGGTATGTCGCCACGTGCATATTCCAGTGTCTGTCACTTTGATCTGCACTCCCCACCCACCACCCACACCCTTATCTATCACTGCCTGCTCTACTGTGGCCTGGGCTGGCTATCCTGATTGGAAAATCCTCTTTTCTCCTGGGTTGTTTTTTTGGACAAATTGCTTTGATCACAAGGTGTACTAGCTGACTTCTTGCAATATCCCATGAAAACTTACCAACTGAGATCTCCAGGATCACCTCTACTCCAAGAATGCAGATGTACTACAAGAACAGGTCAGCTTGCTTTTGCCTATTATTTTCCCAAAATATTTGAACTCTCTGCCTTATACTGCAATGTTTGCTCCCATTCATCTGCATGTTTGCAAGGTTCTTAGAAACTCCTTCTCCTTTCTAGTACTTGCACCTGTACTTAATTATCTTCTACTGCTGCTACCCTTTGGGGAATTAAATTGTATTGCACCATGCAGTTTATGAACTGCTGCTACCCTCTACCTATTGTGACTGATGCTGCCACTGTATTTGATATCTATTGTATCTAGAGTGGTCCTGGATATAATGCAGTTGCTGCTATTTTTATGATGCTCAGCTTTTTGTTGTAATTATCAATTGTATTAACTGCAATCATGTTACTCAGTTTTTTTATTGTTGTATTACCTTTTTTATATGATTATATTGCCACTGTTTCTATTGTATTGTACTCTTTCAGATAGTGCCTGAAAATAGGCATTGTTATACCTAGTGCATTACCGGTGAACACATGTAACTAACTAACTAACCAACTAACTAACTAACAAAACTACCTAAGAAACTAACTAAATAGTGATTGTAAGAGGTTTTGTATACTATATGCATATCAATTCTAGTGGTAGCCCTAGTTTTCAGAATATGACTAATATGGAGTAATATTTACATGCAAAGTTTATTTTCCACCCATCTCTTTTATTTCTTAGCTCTATTGATCGCACTCAAGTAAGGTGGGGATATACCTTATATCTGCCCCACAGATCCACCCCTGCACCCACAGTGGCAATCTACTCAACTGCCCTGGCAGGTGGTCCATGACTTATCCTTCATGGCTGGGCTCCCAGGGGGAAGGACTGAGACCAACCAATGGGTCCCATCCAAGCATCTTTTCAGTGACAGTACTCAGAGCTGACTCAGAAGCTTCACTGTGCGCTGCCTTGAGGGTGATTTCTTTGTGGTTTCTCCCTGGTGGAGTGGACCAGCAATGACGGCCTGGCATGGTGGACGTGTTCCCATGCCCGAAATGCTAACATTCACCACTTCCGCAAGTCCCTACATATGCATCAGTCCCTGGCTCGCCCACCCTTAGTTGCCACCAGGGGTCAGTATATTGCCAAGCTCTGAAGCTCTCCCTCCCTGAAGGAGAGCAGTCCATCAAATGCTCATCCTCATCCTCCTCCTCCTCCCCAGGCCAGTCCTCCAACTCTCCAACTTTGCTTCCAAACTTGGGTCATCAATATTGCAAGTGGTAGTGCTACCCGCTGTGGCGGCTGGCTGGCCCCTTTTCCACATGTCTTAATTAGACAGAATGCTGTTTCCAGAAAACAAGGTGTTTTTTTTTGTTTTTTTTTTGCAGGTACAAATGGCTTCCAGCTTCCAACAATTTGTCTACAACAAAGGGAAACTAAGTGATTGCTGAATGTGAAAATGTCTTTCTTGTGATTCAAGGTTGTTATTTTAGATGTGTAATCTGGATTTAAAATTTGTAATCTGGATTTAAAATATGTAATCTGGATTTAAAAAAAAATGAAGCAGATGATACTTCCTTAACATTATATGATTATTTCTAGTTGTGCTTCTGGCTTGTTTTGATCCAACCAACCAGCATAAATGACATAAACGTTTTCTCAAAAGTCCAGTTTAAAAAGGTACAGTGTTTTGTTTGAAACTCAAAATAATATTAGAGTTGCAATATTTCATGACATGATAGCATCGCAGACAGTAGACATGTGCATACTGCAACATCCAGAGCACTTTCTACCACAACCAATTACATTTAGCTATTTGGACACTCCACTCTTGTAATGCCCTAAAAAACCTATTGTCACTAATGTTATATTATTGATGATTGTACTGCACAGCACTTTGAGAAGTCTTGTACATTCTTCTCACTTCAGAAAACAAAATGAGCAGTACAAGAAGCATATTAATGTGATTGCATGTCTAATTAAATGACATGCTATACTAGCCAATAACCAGGGTAAATAAAGATATCTCAAAAGGAATTGGACCAAAGAGTTTTTTTGCATTTGAACCGCTGAAGAAGCTAGCTGTTGAGTGCAAGCCTTAAATGTATTCCTACAATAAAAAATAAAAGTCAGTTTAATGGTGTATTTGTCAACAGTGGGTGTAAATGATATGCTCCCTGCTGTGCTGCATGTTTGCAGCAGTGGGACTTGAGCCCTTCTGGTAATATAGTTCAGCGTCACTGCACTGATGAGATCATGGTTTGATGGATAGATCATGCAGTGTAGCTGTGGGTTTGGTGGCCTTTCTGTGCATATTATCTAAGACCTATAGGCCCAGAGGCTGGTTATTTATGGGCTGGGTAGTTAATGATATTTCCCTGCAGTGGGTTTTATTTTTAGAGCATCCCTTTGGCGAAACAGGATCATAACATCACTATCACTTTCTTCTTCTAATTGTCTGCCTTGTTTCGTTTTTTTGTCTTGTGTTACAATTACGCTTCTGCTAATATAGTCAGTCACTAGTAACTGGTTTAAACCTGATTCCTGGGGAACAGTAACACACCACAATTAAACTGGAATTGACAAGTGGATCAGGAAATTGAACTTGAAGTCTTCCCAAGAAATTGTGTCACTTATAAATTAACCAAATGCAGCTTGGGAGACTTAGACACATATTCTGAATTCTTCTGTATGTGATTAGCACTACTGAATGAAATGGAATATATGCTGTCTGAAACAAAATTGTGCTAGGCATGCCTTAATGGAGCTAGTACATTTTCAAACCATTTTTACTAGCACATTTTAAGGCATGTAGTTGCAGCTAGCCATCTTCCTCTTCTCTCGACATTACAACAACCCATGCCCTCCCTACCCCCTGCACTATGTATCCATTTTGCCTCTTACTCTACTGTATACCTTAAAAGTCAGTGTACTCCATTATTTTAATTTTGCAACACCACGATTCTGTTATACAGATCTTGCTATATATTGGTGAAACACTCCACTAACTTGTATCCTGCTACTTCATAACTGATACATTTTCTACATGTTTTACACAGATTTTTCTCTTTCTCTGGAACTTATTACTTCTACCTTACTTTTATTGTTCATGAAAATGCATCCGTTGTTGTCACTTTGTTATTGTTGTTTCACTCCCTGCTCTATCCCCTCTCCCCAGGTCATACCTGGAAAGAGGTACGACTCCGTGTGCCTATCCCAGTAATCAAATTTTAAATAAATCATTAAATAAAAAAGATAGGTAGGTAGATAGATAGATAGATAGATACATACATACATACATAAACAAAAGTATGATTCGCTGGGTCTGCAAGAAAAGTGAATTTGTTTCAGTGCTTGAGTACAATGTGAATTATATGGTCCTAAAGGGACACTGTCAAGCATTTTTGCATCCTTTGATTCCTAGCTGAAAACCCATGTTTTCTGATTGCTTACCTTCTCTAAAATTCACTTACGTTGCTAGCTGTTTTATCTGCTTCCTTACTTTGTAGAACTGAAATTCATGCTAATGGGATAGCTAATGGTGTAATTATACCCCACCTTGTTTTGTTTCAAATCTTTTATTTACTATTATTGCATACTTCCTGAACATTAGGACCATCCCAAACAGTGATGTCACTCATGCTGCAATAATCGCATCTCATCCCTCTGCACCATGAATGGTTAGAGTGTGTTGGGGGTGTTTTTAAATCCAGGAAAGGTGCAGTGGGAGGTGATTAAGGACTGTAAGAAAACACATTTCGGTGTGGTAACACTAATATGGTGAACAGTCAGTTTTCCACTTTTAAAATAATAAAAAAAGGAACCAGAATCAAACTTCCTGATCTGTTAACAAATCTCTACAGAATGTGGCCAGCCATAAAATGTGGATTTTAAACTACTTTGAATCCTAAGGTGGGTTAGCGGTGTCCCTTAAGGAGAAGCTGTGGTTACCAGTAAAAAAAATAATGTTTGCATTAGCAGATCTGAGTTACCTAACATTCTTAAGTAAAATGAAATTTCAAGCTATAATTTTATGAACTAATGTAAACATGGTTCAGCATGTATAAGGTTAGGGTTTCTTGGGGTCAAACTGTTTGGTTATACCAAGGAGCCCCTTTTATCTCATGATGAATGGTAGAGGCTATGTAGGCAAGGGAACCCTGGGTGGGGCATAATCTTATACTTAGTTAATAGTTTCTCTGTGGTATGGCCATCCTCCTGGGAGAAGAAGGATGCTAGTGCCTAGATTCAATGTTTTTTGGGAGACATTTCTCTCCTGAAGAAAAACAGAACAGCACTTTCACATTTATTTAAAGAATATGTGGCTAGTAAGGCAATCTAAAATACAAACAACCTCAACACAAAAGCACTGAGGCAAAGTGTACCCAGGAAGGACATTGGCAATAAAGCCAGCTTTTAAAGAAATACATTACATATGCTAGTTCCATCTATTTCTGAGTAGTCTGATTACTGCATATGAGTGTAACTCCCAATAATGAAAGAATAAGTTATCATATTGTAACCCCCCTACAAATGGGGGTTCCCAAAAAGTCTAACTTGAGCTTGCCTAAATGCTCACTGCCAGGCTGGTGTCCTGCATTTTAGCAGTTTAAATGTGATTGCCAGAGAGTGCCTGTATAGCCTCTGTGCACTATCTCTTTAAGAGCTGTCTGGATTGCAGTCATAAGTAATCTGAGAGGGAGCTCTGTTGAAAGATGTAACTATTTGTTGCAAATCATTTAGACTTAGAGTGATAATGATAGTGTAGTTTGTCTAACCTGCCTTCTTTGCAGCAAGGACTGTTTTATTTATCTCCACTATCTTGGTCCTGGACTGCAAATTGGACCAATCAGTACTGGTGGGACCTAAAATGGAGCCAGACTACAGGAGCTGTCTGGAGTCACAATCTGTAGGAATTATAATTTTGGGCTTTTTGCTCCTTTTTACACCTGAAGGAGGAGCCTTTGTTGTGACTGACAGGAGGATCAGCTAACCAAACCTTTTGGATCTTGGGGAATTTCCCAGGCTTGCTGGCAGTTGAGTCAGATCTAAGCTGGGAGCTGAAGAAGCAACAGCTCAATACAGTTTCTGTGGAAAGGCTTGAGTTTTGGCCTGCATGCTTGCCTGCTGCCCCTGAGAGGGAGAAGAGAATCAATTTGGACTGAATCCGAGTTTGTGAGAACAAAGTAAGCCACTGAGTTGTGACCAGGATCAACCTGAAGAAGACCGAAGATTTTGCTGAATGCGATTGGCCTGTCAAGACTTCCAGCTGCTTTTGAATCCCCGATTTGTACAGAGACTTTGCGATTGTGAACAGAGAGCAGTTTGCCTGGTTCAGTAGAATTTCTTTACATGCAAATGTGCTGTGACTTGTTAATGGGTCATGATTTGATTCCCCACCATGTGAACTGTGTTCTGCTTGCTGGAAGCTGTATCCAGCCCAAAATGGACTGTATCTGAATTTGGCCCTGGCCTTGCCACACTGGCCCAGCCGGACTACCCGCTGCACAGAGAAAGCCATCGACGAGAGACCTGCCTGGGGATTAGCCCCCTGCTCCACGCTTGAACAGGAATGACACCATGGTGAATCACGTTGGCCCTACCTCTCCTGGCACAGATCAACCACCTGCAGTCTCAATTTTCGTCCAGCCTATGTCCAGTCTTTGGTATCGTGAGTAATCATCAGGGTAGCTTCCTGCAACAACAGCCTAATCTAAAAGTGTGTCATCTGATTGTCTTGTTTTCTTTTCATGATCTGAGTCCTCCAGCTCCGGATTACAATTAGTGTGTGGTGTATGTTGTTTTCTTCCATCACAGGCCCCAACCAGCTGCAACGTTCCTGGCTAGAACACCATTCTCCATCCGGGTACCCAGAGTGTGTGACTGTTTATGGACCCTGAAGTGCATGCATAACTGTTTGATTGATACAGCCTTTAAGCAAATTAACCTGATTATGCCCCTCCCTTGTTAAGTCCCTTAAATAAATCATATCTAACTCTTTTTAGCATTTATCCTGACTGTGGTTCCAGTTTGTGCAAGAGTACTGTACTGCTGTTATTTGCTGTGTATAACCTAGTTTTACAGGGGTACCCAGGGTCGAGCCAGAGGAAAGCCCTGGTTATAAGTACAAACAGTGTGGGTACTTGTGTGGTGTATCAGGGGTATTGTGAATGTGAGTATTGTGTATTGTTCCGGCCACTAGTAAGGAAAGAGGGGGGATTACAGTATCCCAGAGGGCTGTGCCCAGGTTAGCTTGACCACTACCAACCCTGACCTCTGGGTGGAGGCACCCATTTCAGAACTCAGGACCCTTAACCTGCTACTAGCCAAGCAGGCAGGGGTAGTAGCCCTTGGGATAGTGCCACCTAGGGGCTACATCTTGAAGGCTCACTGCTGGGATTTTGTGCCTTCTAGTGGCCAAACATTACATATTATTGTTAAAGATTAATGGCTACCCCAGTAGAGATGGCTTTACACCAGTTGGTGGGGTGGATAGTGCGCAGAAGATTGACCCCCAAAATGCTCTGCTTGTACTGGATATTCCCCTTGGTACCAAAAAGGACACTGTAGAAGGAGCACTCTCCAAAGCTGAATGTTTAAAAAGCCCTGTGGTGGTGGGTCGACAGGCTGATTTGATCGCCCAAACTTTCATAGCCTTGGTAGAGTGTAGTAACCACGTGGACAGCTCTAAAGTGCCACAGACTATTGCCTCAGAAGGGGTCCCAGCTGCCTGGAGAATGATAACAAAAGAGAGTACAGAACCTGGGGAATATGAGCTCCCACCATTATCTGAGACTTTTGAGGAGAAATTTGCAAAGTTGCTGCTGGAGGAAGGGAAAACCATAGATGATTTTAAGAAACTGTTCCTGCCACCTGGGGATGTTCTTTTCCCAACACCCCCTCCCACTCCAGCACCTGTTACTGCCCCACCTTCTGTGCCTGTGCCAATGCTGGACCCTATATCTGTACCTGCCATTATAGTTTTAGGGGCCCCACCCTTGAAGCCATTAAATTTTTGAGGTCCACGAACCCTGATGCATCTGCTCAGAAGTACCTATCTGTACTTGAAGGCAATTTGGGGAGCATTGAGTCAGGGGAGACTTTGATGTGGAAATTACAAGGAACCAATCAATGGAAGGGGGAAAGTTTGTCTGCGTATGTTACTCACCTAGAAAGAGCTCTGCAGAAAGCTTACTGGAAAGGTGGGGTATCCGCTAGTGATTTGAACCATGTGAGACTGGGGCACATACTGCAACATGCCAAGCATTCTAAACTGCAGATCATCCAGTTAAGGCTCCAGGACAGGAGAGGTAACCCACCTTATTACTGTGACTTGATAAAAGAACTCCGGGAGATAGAAGGTGAAGAGGGAGATTGTAATTATGGAGTGAGTGCAGCCCAAGTGAACATGGCACCAGAAGGCCTTTCCAAAATGGAGACCACTAAGAGTGTCCCACTGTGGGCTAAACGGTGGTGGGAGGAGTTGCTGAAGGAAGTCAGAAAAGCACAACTGGGTGCGTTCGCTGAGGTACCCCCTGCTGACAGAGACTCTGGTCCCTGTCAGAACCTGACTGTTATGGGGGTTGGGGTGCACCCTCAGGCATCCTCTACTGGGGGTGGCTTCTCGGCTGAGCTCAAGGAATTGACTGCCATCCTAAAGGAACTTTTGAGACATGGTACACAGAAGTCAGATCACAATCTCCCATCGATGCTCCAGCACCCCCTGCTATGTTTTCCCCAAGGATGCCCAGAGAGCATGTCATTTGTCACAATTGCAGCAAGGATGGCCATATGAAGAGGGAATGCCAGTCTCAGAAGGACTTAGAGAAAGTGGTGAACCAGCTTCAAGGACAGCTTTGGAAAATGAGTCAGTGGTCAAGGGGTGCACGAAATGACCACAGTAAAAGCTTCGGCCATCCTAATTCAAACCCCTCTGTGGCTAAATCATCTGTCCTGGCCCCTGCTGTTGTCCCTCCAGACTGGTCCAAGATAGTGTGCCCTTCAATGGAGACTAATGTGGCTGTGAATGGTATTCCTACTCGGGCTGTGCTTGACAGTGGGTTGCAAGTGACCACTGTGTGTCAGGACTGGTATGACAAACACTTATCTGATGTGCCCTTACAATCCTTGGAAGGCCTACATGTATGAGGGCTGTGCGACAAGTCTTATCTATATCTAGGATATGCCCACCTCCAGTTGTCTTTTCCTGCAACTGTCACTGGTGTAGAGGAGCAAGTAGAGACACTGGCCCTAGTGTGTCCCCCCACTGGACTGTATGATGGGGTCCCCCTGTTAATTGGGACAAACGCCCATATGTGTGGGAGACTGGCGCAACTCTGTCATGAGAAACAAGGGCGATGGACTGGGAGGGCCCTGAGAATTCTGGCTCTGATCAAGAGGACCTATGATTTGCAACAGAAACCCGAGGAAGTAGACCAGGATGAACCGGTAGGGATTGTGTGGAAGAAGGATGCTGATTCAGTGGTACTGGCCCCTAACACCCAGTGTGCCATTTAAGGGGAGGTCAAGAACAAAATACTGATGTTGGATATGCCAGGTGATGGAATAGTTCCAGAAGGATTATTGGTCAAGTCCAGCATCTTGCCTGCTCATGCCCATGCCTATGCACAATGAGTGATGGTCCAGATTCACAGTGTGTCAGATCGGGAGATCCGGGTGAACAAAGGGTGCACCCTAGCTAAGGGACACTGTGCAGACACTGCAGTATTGCCCAGCAACAAGCACCCTGCTGAGAAGAAGAAGAGAGTGACCCCAGACTTGTTTGACTTTGGTTATTCCCTGTTGCCAGCTGAATGGAAGGCTAGAATTAGCAAGAGACTTGCCCAGAGACACCAAGTGTTTTCTTTGAAGGAATGGAATGTGGGATGTGTTCAGGATGCACAGCATCACATATGCCTGCACGATGAACAGCCATTTCGAAAGAGGTCCCAACGCCTAGCCCCAGCAGACATAGATAATGTGAGAAGACACCTGCAGGAAATGCTCGCTGCTAGCGTGATACAAGAATCCAGGAGCCCATATGCCTCTCCCATTGTGGTTGTGCATAAGAAGAATGGGTCTGTGAGGGTATGTGTTGATTATCGAACCCTGAACCGGCAGGCCATCCCAGACCAATACACTATGCCTTGTATACAAGATGCCCTGGACTGCTTGAATGGGAGCAAATGGTTCTCAGTGTTGTATCTTCGCAGCGGATACTACCAGATCCCGATGGCCTCGGAAGACCATGAGATAACAGCCGTCATTTGTTCATTAGGGTTCTATGAGTTTCTGAGGATGCCAAAGGGGATATTGGGTACCCCGACCACTTTTCAGTGACTGATGGAACGTGCAGTGGGAGATATGAATTTGCTGGAATGCCTGGTGTACTTGGACAATGTCACTGTGTTTGGGAGAAAGTCAGAGGAGCATGAGAACTGACTGCTTAAAGTTCTAGACCGACTGGAAGACTTCGGCCTCAAGCTGTCCATTGACAAGTGCCAGTTTTTCCAAACCTCTGTGAAGTATGTGGGGCACATAGTATCTACAGAAGGGATAGAGACTGGTCCCAGTAAGGTTGAAACACTGACTACTTGGCCCCAGCCCCATAATCTGAAAGAACTACAATGTTTCCTGGGGTTCTGTGGCTACTACCGCAGGTTCATAAAAGACTAATCGAAGGTGATTCGTCCACTCTTGAACCTTACCCAGGGTTACCCTCCTTCCAATTGTAAATACAAAAAAGGGTCCATTAAAGAACCAGAAAAAGTATACTTCCACCCAGGTGAACTCTTCGGGCCTCGCTGGACACCCGACTGTGAAGCAGCCTTCCATGAGATCATATACCAACTCACCCACGCCTCCATCCTCGCCTATGCTGACCCCACCAAACCCTATGGGCTGCATATGGATACTAGTCTGCAGGGTCTAGGAGCAGTGCTGTATCAAGACCATGAGGATGGCCTGAGACCAGTATCTTTCACCAGTAGGAGCTTGACCCCATCCGAACGAAACTACCCTATGCATAAGTTGGAGTTTCTTGCATTAAAATGGTCCATCATTGACCAGTTTCATGAAAACCTCTATGGGGCAAAGATATTGGTGAAGACTGACAATAACCTGTTGACCTATGTACAGACTTCAGCTAAGTTAGAAGCCACTGGGCACCGGTGGCTTTCTGCATTATCAACCTATGATTGTTGAATACAGACCGGGCCTGAACCATATTGATGCTGATACCCTATCATGAAGGCCCACTTCCAAGAGTGATTGGGTCAGGCTGTCTGAACCTGACATTTGAGCATTGTGCCAAAAGTTTGATAGAGATGAACAGATGTCTGATGACACAGTGGACTGTTTAGTAGATTGCTTGGGCCCTTCTGACACCTGCATACCAGCTGCTTATTGCCACTTCTCTGCTCTAGATATTAGTACACTACCTCAATTTGACAATGACAGAATTCAGTGGGTCAATCCCAAGATCCTATGATTCAGCCAGCACTTGATGCCCTGCACGCGGGGAAAGATTTTTCTAAGTTATGTTCAACTGACTTGTGAACTGCTTTATTGTTTAAAGAAGGCCCCAGATTGAAGTTGCTCAATTAGTTGTTGTATTGTGAGACAGTAGATCATAGTGGCAAAGTAGACAAGCAACAATTGGTCCTTCCCACGGCCTTTAAAGATTTGGTACTGAGGTCCCTCCACAATCACATGGGGCACCTCGGTATTGACAGAACCCTTGACCTGGTACAATCTCACTTCTACTGGCCCAAATTGGGGGCCGAAGTTGAACACCATGTAAAGACTTGTAGTCACTGCCTGCAAAGAAAAGCCCTGCCTCAGAGGGCCGCCCCCCCCTTGTTAATATTACTACCAGCACCCCATGGAACTAGTCTGCATAGACTTCTCGTAATTAGAACCTGATCACCAGAACATTGGCAATGTGTTAGGGGTTATGGATCATTTCACACAGTATGCACAACCTTTCCCCACCAAAGATCAAAAGGCATCTACAGTGGCCAAGGTGCTAGTGGAAAATTTTTTCTTCCACTATGGTGCCCCCAAGTGGATTCATTCTGGTTAAGGCAGAGACTTTGAGAGTTGGCTAATCAAAGAAATACTTCCTCTATGGGAGGGCGAAAGTCAAGAACCACCCCTTATCACCTGCAGGGGGACCCTCCAACAGAACCACACCCTGCTAGACATGCTAGGCACCCTCCACCCAAAAGACAAGCATAAATGGAGCCAGCAGATTAGCACCTTGGTATATGCATACAATTGCACAAAAAATGATGCTACCGGGTTCTCTCCCTACCACCTCATGTTCGGGAGAGAGGCCCGGCTGCCTGTTGATGTCTGTTTTGGGGTCTCACCAGATAGGGTCCAAGCCAAAAACTACTTGCAATATGTACAAATACTGAAAGCTCAATTGAACCATACCTATCAACTGTCCCAGACAATGGCCGCCAAGAGAAATCTAACCAACAAAGAGAGGCATGATAAAAAAGTAAAGGCTCAAGAGCTTTGACCTGGAGACAGTGTGTTGTTACTCAATTTGGGACTGCATAGTAAACACAAAATTGCTGATCAGTGGCACCATCTTCCCCATGTAGTAGTTGGAAAGTTGGATGATTTACCTGTCTACAAGGTGTGCCCAGAGAACAACTCCAAAGCTGTCAAGACCATGCACTGTAACCACTTGCTACCTGTTGGCCAAGTCATAATTGAGGCTGAACAATCAGAGATTGTTTTCCCTGGGCTGGTGACTTGTGCTGCTGCAAGAAAGAGACAGAGTCAACCTACCCCAGTGGTTACAGATTTAAGGTTTCCTCTACAGCAGACCCAGACTGATGGTGACTGTCAGTCCACTTCTGACGAAAGTGAATATGACCATGCCTATTACCCCTCTTATGAACTGAATCAGTTGTTTCGAGGTAACCCCCTGATAAATTGTGGGGATGAAGCTGGGCCTTCTGGACTGCCTTACCCCCCAGCTTCGTCCTTGGAGCCAATGCTCCCAGAAAGTGAAGTGCAAAGTATCACATCTGAAGATGTTGAGTCTCTGTGTATTATGGAACTGTATGATTTTCCTGAAGAAGAGGCTGAGGGTTTGAGTCTTTCTGGTGACATACCAAAACCTGAAGAACACTATGAGAGTGCTGACCACCCCACTTCAGTGCCTCAGAGCTTGATTGTGCATGAGCCTTCACAAAATGAGTCAAATGTTGTAGAAACAGAGCCTGTAGAGCAAGAAGCCAACAGTGTCCCAAGTTTGGACATTCCCACCCAGGCAGAGGCACCCCTCACAAATGACAAGAGTCCTCAGACTAGTGCTGAGAGTACATAGACTGTAATTGTCCCCCTCAGAAAAACTGGCCGACCTGTCAAGCCAGTAGTACACCTCAGTTATGATTCTCCCAGGAGGCCAGTGGATTTGCCTCTCAATGTGGTTCACAAAGGTGTTTATGTCTCACCGAGCTCACTGCCCAAGTTGAGCTTGACGGCCCATTCCAGGTTACTTGTTCTGCCCTCTCACCATGGTGACCCAGGCCCATCTAGCCCCAAGTTAGCTGATAGGGAAGGGCCCCCTCTTTCATTGTTTAAGGTACAAGAAGTTATTACCTGATTCAGTATAGTAATGTTTAATTTACCTGTGTGAAATATACACAGTGTGTTGTCAGAATGGATATAGTATCATGAAGTGTAGTGAATATGTATAGTAAAGTAATCAGTTTATGTTAACTGATGCATGCTGGTACAGACTTGATGCGGACGCCAAGTTTTCTCCAGGCAGGGAAGGGTGTAGCCCCCTACAAATGGGGGTTTCCGAAAAGTCTAACTTCAGCTTGCCTAAATGCTCACTGCCAGGTTGGTATCCTTGTTTTAGCAGTTTAAATGTGATTGCCAGACAGTGCCGGTATAGCCTATGTGCACTGTCTCTTTAAGAGCTGCCTGGATCGCAGTCATAAGTAATCTGAGAGGGAGCTCTGTTGAAAGATGTAACTATTTGCTGCAAATCATTTACAGTGATAATGATAATGTAGTTTGCCTACCCTGCCTTCTTTGCAGCAAGGACTGTTTTGTTTATCTCCACTATCTTGGTCCTGGACTGCAAATTGGACCAATCAGTACTGGTGGGACCTAAAATGCAGCCAGACTACAGGAGCTGTCTGGAGTCAAAATTTGTAGGAATTGTAGTTTTGGGCTTTTTGTGCCTTTTTGCACCTGATGGGGGAGCCTTTGTTGTGACTGACTGGAGGATCAGCCAACTGAACCTTTTGGATCTTGGAGAATTTCCCAGGCTTGCTGGCAGTTGAGTCAGAACTAAGTTGGGAGCTGAAGAAGCAACAGCTCAATACAGTCTCTGTGGAAAGGCCTGAGTTTTGGCCTGCATGTCTGCCTGCTGCCCCTGAGAGGGAGAAAAGAATCAGTTCGGACTGAATCCGAGTTTGTGAGAATGAAGTAAGCCACTGAGTTGTGACCAGGATCAACCTGAAGAAGACCGAAGATTTTGCTGAATGCGATTGGCCTGTCAGGATTTCTAGCTGCTTTTGAATCCCTGGTTTGTGCAGAGTCTTTGTGATCATGACCGGAGAGCGGTTTGCCTGGTACAGTAGAATTTCCTTACTTGTAAATGTGCTGTGAGTTGTTAGTGGGTCATGATTAGGTTCTCCACTGTGTGAACTGTGTTCTGCTTGCTGAAAGCTATATCCAGCCCAAAACGGACTGTATACAAATTTGTCTCCATTTGGCCTGGGCCTTGCCACACTGGCCCAGCCGGACTACTCACTGCACAGAGAAAGCCATTGACAAGAGACCTGCCTGGGGATCAGCCCCCTGCTCCACGCTTGAACAGGAACAACGCCTCGATGAATCATGTGGGCCCTATTTCTTCTGGCATGCCAGATCAACCACCTGCAGTCTCTATTTTCATCCAGCCTGTGTCCAGTCTTGGGTATCATGAGTAATCATCAGGGTAGCTCCCTGCAACAACAGCCTAATCTAAAAGTGTGTCATGTGATTGTCTTGTTTTTTTTTTTCACGAACTGAACCCTCTGGCTCTGGATTACAAATAGTGTGTGTGGTGCATGTTGTTTTCTTCCATCACAGGGCCCCAACCAGCTGCAATATTCCTGGCTAGCCCACCATTCTCCATCTGGGTACCCAGATTGTGTGACTGTTTATGGACTCTGAAGTGCATGCATAACTGTTTGATACAGCCTTTAAGCAAATTAACCTGATTATGCCCCTCCCTTGTTTAAGTCCCTTAAATAAATCATATCTAACTCTTTTTTGCATTTACCCTGACTGTGGTTCCAGTTTGTGCAAGAGTACTGTACTGCTGTTATTTGCTGTGTATAACCTAGTTTTACAGGGGGTCCCATGGGTCGAGCCAGAGGAAAGCCCTGGTGGTAAGTGCAAACAGTGTGGGTACTTGTGTGGTGTATCAGGGGTACTGTAAAAGTGATTATTGTGTATTGTTCCGGCCACTAGTAAGGAAAGAGGGGGGTTACAGTGTCCCAGAGAGCTGTGCCCAGGTTAGCTTGACCACTACCAACCCTGACCTCCGGGTGGAGGCACCCATTTCAGAACTCAGGCAGCTTAACCTGCTACTAGCCAAGCAGGCAGGGGTAGTAGCCCTTGGGATAGTGCCTCCTAGGGATTACAATATATTATCATAACAAGAACATTTGTTTCAGAAAATATGATCTCCATTTTTTCAAAAGTCGAAACAGATTTAATGCATTGTTGGCAGCTTCATTCTATCATTCTTTTGTTTCAGTAACACCCTGTACTTCCAGTGTGTGTGTGTGTGTGTGTGTGTGTGTGTGTGTGTGTGAACATACATAAGTATTTATGATGTTTCATGTTTTCCTTATACTGTATTAATATTCCCCTATGCACCATTTTATATTATGCTACACACATTTGAAATATTAGTGTATCCTGCATTGAGTGTGCTGTAATCAAAATTTTTTAACAAAATTTTAATGAAAAATAAAATTACACATGCCCCAATAATGCAAAGTGTCATGGGAAGTACCAGCATATGCAAATACCTGGTAACCCTTGCCACAGTTTTTTCTGCCACGGTTCTTTGTCTTTTAGATTGCTTTCCTATTTTGGGCTCAGCATGACCCAAACGCATAGGACCGTTATATATCCTTCCTCTGGGTTGAGATCAGAGATGTGTGAAGTTGAGAAAACTGCACTTTTAGAGAACTTCACAAAGCTGGCCTACTTCACGAAGTTTGAAGTGCTGACTTTGTAATGTTTTTTTGCCTGGTGAAGTGGGTTTTTTTCCACAAAGTAACCAAACTTTCCTCACGAAGTTGCCACTTCATGGAAAAAAAGGGACACTTCTCCTGAAAAATAAAGTTGTGAAGTCTGTGAAGTCAAAGTTGGTGATGCCAATAGGAAATCACAAAGCTCTGCAAAGCTGAAGTTTTGCAACTTTGCTGATGAAGTTTATCTTGCTGCATATCTAGTAGAGATACAGATGAGGCACACTAATCAGAACTAAAAAAGATGAAACACGTGTCTGTTCTCAACCTTTGCAGATTATGAGAGAGGTCATTTGGCACCATACACTCCTGTCTAATGTACTGTAGAACCAATCTAGATTATTTTATAGTGATTTGCATATACGTCCCATGAGCTTTGCGTCGCAATCCAGACCAATGAAATATTGCTCTTATTCTGTCTAAGGTCTTCCTTCATACCATATGACCAGATATGCTTCATTTATGCAGTGACTACATAGCTTTTTTCTCAGGCTCAGCGGCAGTACAACTCTCCAGCCTTTCATTTTGGTTGTGTGCATCATCAACACTCTGTCCACCACAACATATTGATAATCACAACTTGGCAGTCTCCATTTGGTTGGCAACATCTCAGTTGCTTCTCCTCTCTGCAGTAACTCCATGAGTTCTATGGTCTCTCCATCCTGGCTTTGAGCATCCCTCAGTTCGGAGCATCTGCATTGTAACAGTAGGTCCTCTTCAGAGTTCTCAATTCCAGTTGCTGTCACTGTGCAACACAAAGTAGGGTCTCCATGTCAATGGCAACATCTTCTTGGTCCTCTTCGTTATGCTCTTCAGCTGTCCACTGTTTTTTGAATGCATATTCTTGTATAAAAAGTAGAAAGTTGGTACTAACAATATCCGGTCAGAAGAGCACAGCAATATGCGTGTGGTAAAAACTGCAAAGGGAAAACAGCGTGAGCGCATACAGTGACAGGGAAATAAGAGTATTGAACATTACAATGCTTACATGTCGCTGTGTTCACACAGGCTGAGTTCTACAAGTACACAACTCTGACCAGAATCAGTGTGCTGCCATCATGGCTCAGAGGATAGAGCCACAGTCTGGGATAGCAATACATTTTGGAACATCAGGGGTTTGAGTCCTACCCCTGTGGTGTATGTATAGTTTTTTTATGCTTTCTGTTTAGTGTTTTCCTTTGCTTTTGCTCCAGACCCTTGTTGGCCCA